>CM034154.1:465203457-466458645 GCA_019776745.2 Taxus chinensis | reverse complement strand
ATCATTGTAAGAAGCTCACAAAGATCTCATTAGGTTTTTATTTTGCATTGTAAAGGTCATTCATGGTGATATCATTCTCCATCTTTAAGGATTAATGGCACACAAACTTTTTGGCTAGTGTGGGCCATGTTGTAATGGATCCCTTGGGTATACTAAAAAACAATTCTAACACCAATGCTCCTAGGCTATGAGGAAATGTTTGTATTAGGAAACTCTCGCTATGTGCAACCTCTTGAAAAACCATGTAGAAATCTTTTATGTGATCACAAGGATCACCTTTTCTTTTATACTTGTCAAATTTAGGGATGGCGAAATGTTTTGGAAATGGTTGTCGCAACATATCCTTATAAAAGGGGTAAGGACATAGATCTTCATATAGGTAGTTCCTATGTTTCTTTCTTGCATCGTAGTAAGCGTATTTTTCATCGATTATAAATCTTGTTGAATGAGTTGTTCCTTTTTAGGTGATGTTGGTATATTTACCTTAGCAACTTTGAAATTTGTGTCATCATATCGATCAAAGTGAAACTCACTGGATTTCATCTTGAGTTTTTCTTTATGCACATTCTTACTCGAAGAACCTAAGTTTGTCAAATTTTGACTAAGTTTTAATATTTGTCTTTGGAGGATTTCTTCTTCAACTAAGGGATCATCTTTTTCGTCAAACCTAGGAGGTGGTGTGCCTTTACACTCATGTTCAAATTTTACTTTGTGTGAAGCCTTATAAGAAGGCCTTCGTGAATCACCTGTTGGTTTTGATGGGTTTTCTTCAACATTTTTGTTATGTTGTCTGGAAGTGGAAGCATATTCTAAGTCAAAAGGGTTATCCATGTCTAAGAGGGATGGTCGCTCTTCCATTTTACAGTTAATGGTCTTAGTCTCCACTTTGCGTTCTTGTGGAATCTTGGATCTTAATTCAAGAACTCTTGTGAGTAATTGATCTTTGCTATAATAAAGGAACTCATTGAAACAAATTAGGTCTAACTTATGTTGTTCCTCGGAAGAATAAAATTCTTCTCTGCTATGATCGACCAAAGGTTATGTGTCTTTGAATTGTGAAAATAGAGGTGTTAAGTTATTACCATTGAATGGGAATGATGCAAAAGGATTTTCTTCCAAGTCATGCTCATCTGGTTTAGATGCCATTTTCGTGATTCTTGGCATTAATAATCAAAGCTTGTATTAGGTTTTATCTAAATGTATTCAAAGTTGTACAAAACCTAGGTGTACGTTATGTAATTCATCTGAAGTCTAAATATCCTAGTGTGTCCTAAATCTAATGTTATGTAACCGTTATTGTTCTAGGAACAATCACATGAACACCCTAGCAAACCAAACAATCACTCAAACTACTTTTTTAGAAAGTCTATACCCTAAGTTATGATCTCAACGATGGGCTCAAGATAGATAGTGACAATACCCTATCAGCATATAGGTCGATTTAGAATTCCAATAAAACCTAAGTACCAAAGTGATATTAACACAATCTCTCCACAAGATATACTATGACAAGTTAAAATGCCGACAAAACCTAAGTTTTTGATAATGGAATTTGCGAATGTGGATATCATAACAACACTATTTTGATACGTTAACTATGTAAGAAAGGTGTTAGTATCAAGATGATGTCATCATGATATAAACAAAGCAGTATCAACACTCTCAAAAGACTTAGATGATGTTGGAATCCAAACTAAGTATAAGTATAGCTAGAATTTATTATCTATGCAAGCAGTGTAATGATACAATGAAGAAACCTATATCAAGTTCTCAAAAATGAAAACAAGATTTAAGTACCATAATTATATAGCTAAAATGTGAGAAAAAATAACAACTCAAGGGGAAATGGTGATGAAACGAAATCCTAGTTATGAGGATGATCTTGAAATCAAGATGAAAAGACTATAAAATATGTGAAAACATATTCACACACTTTAGACATTTAACAACCCAGCCCCAAACATGGATGGGCATAAACGGACAAAAAATGGTGAATATTTTCTATGATAACACTCATGAGGTATGCCTCGTTCTTGTCCCAAATGAGCAGCAAGAATGCAAGGGTATAGACCAAATGAGGTGGAAATAAACTAAGCATCACTTGGGTAGAGTTTTGCCTCATCCTAAGGGGAGAAAGAAACTAAGCTAAGTGATATGTTGTAAATCTCATGACGAATGACACTTAGATCTCACTTAAGTGGACTCTTTTCCTTTTTCGAAAAACAAGTTTTAGACTCCAAGTAAGTCATCACTTTGTGATGGTTTGACAAGATGTGATAATGGACTAGTAAAGTGGGCTCCAAGACAATATGGCTTTCCTAAGTAGATCACTCAACTAGGTGTCAACAGTTTGTCTAAATGTGAGCTCAATTTACCAAGGCTTCCCAAAGAGTATCTCAGCTTTACTTTACCCCCTTCAAATACGATGAGCAATAAATTCGTTCACGTGTATTCTCACTAGAGTCGTGATACATACAACTTTGACTCTAACTCTCAATGTAAAAACTAGTCAAGTGGGTAAGTGGACCGCTTCCTATTTCATCCATGAGGTTATTGTTATCCAAAATAATCTCCTGCTTATTTTTGGCTAACTCCTCCTCCTTTTCCTTTGTTGGTACTTAAAATGAATTTTTTGCACGCTTCAGGGACTCAAAATTTTCTTGGTATGATTTCATCAAATAGAGAATTTTTCCACCTTTCTAGAAAGGTAAATAATTCCTCCTAACTCCTTGTATTTTTTGAGTTATGGCTTGGTAGAGTTTGGAGGGGAAATTTTCCCTGGGCAGGCCCGTGGAGGTAAGGAGAAAAAATTGCCAGGGAATCTCGGGTTGGTGGAGCGGAGAAGGAAATTTTTCCAAGGAAATTGGTGGGTTGGCGGAGGTGTGGAGATAAATTTTTCACTTAGCCCCTTTTGGGGTTAAAAGGCACAAAGACAAATTTTGGCCCACGGGCCCGACAAAGGAATGAAGTGCACTCGCGGGGCTAGGGAGAAAATTTTGGCACTTAGCTTTTGGGGTGAAAATGTTAAAATCGAAAATCGACCCACAGATTTGACAAAGGGAAAGAAAAAGAAATTTCTTAAGGCTGTAGCCAATGAAATGATGCCACGTGTCCTCAATAGAGCGGGGCACAGATTTTTTTTTTGGGAAATTTTCCCAAATTGAAATCAAAGGGCAAAAGGCGAAGTTTGAGGCCGCAGGCCCGTGAAGGAAGAAAACGAACCACACCTCTGCGCCAATCAGAGGCTGACACATGTCATTTTTATGACACGTCATCAGTGCATCGGCGGGGCATGGATTTTTTTTGGGGAATTTTCCCAATTTGAAATCAAAGGGAAAAAATTAAAGTTTGACCCCATCGACCCAATTTCAACTCTGTTTTTTAACAGTTTTTCCCTAAATCTTCAGAGGGCCATATCTTTCGAACCAGAGCTCGGTTTTTCATGATTTTCATGTCATTGGAAAGCTAGTGAAATTCTCCACATGATGGACTATTCATTTTTTATTTTTTGTAGGGTTAGCAAGAGAAAAATGAAGAAATGTCTTTGGCATGGGAAAAAATGTAGAACCGACCCCCAACCACCAAAATTGATGAAGTATATCATTTGTTTCTTGTCCTACAGGCTCGAATGCATTGGGAAGTGGATTTGTAGAGGTTCCCTTGCCATTTTAATGGATGTTGTTGGTTGGTGGGTGTAAAAAATGGATTTCCCACATTTCTCTCTCCTCCTTTCTATTTTTTTATTGTTAAAATCTATTTTTGGCTTGTTTTGTAAAGGTTGGACCCCCTTGCTTCTGCAAGCTCTTCTTTTCTCCTTAGCAGGTAGATTTGAAGGAGTTTGAGACCTCCCATGGATATTGTAGCACATTTTTTGCCTCTCTACCATCGTAATGCATTGTATTAAACTTGGGAATGATAATGCATGTTTTGTGAATTATTCTCCAATCCTTCCATACATTTATCATTGCCTTTTGATCTTTCATTATATTCTGGCAATCTATGCATGTTTTGGCGTTACATCTCTATGATTTGTGTCTATTTCCAAAGCAAGAAGTTTAGCACTCCTTTGGTGTATCACCATTTGTTTTTTGCTTAGTCTTGTTTCCATTTCCATGTTTTCTCTCAACCCTATCTCCTTGGTAGTTTTAGAGTAGGAATTTTGAATCAAAACCTCTACAAAAATTACATGCATACACCTAAATAGGGGAGTAAGAACCAACTTCAATATGGAGAGTTTTCCCAATTTGCAAGGTCCCACACTTAGGGAAAACTCAATGTTGTGCATTCACACCAAATTGACCATTTCCCAACAGTAGATCTGAAGGTCAATTTTGGGGTGCTGTGAATTTGCACTAACAGTTACTCAGTGGTGGATTACTTTAGGGTTCCTAGAACCACCCCCATTTTTGTAGTTTAAGGCATTATACCAAAGGGGTTATGTTCTAGTTGAGTAGATAGGGATGTACCATCTTCTGAAAACTGCAATACAGTATGATGCCAAGTGGTGTGTTTTTTAATCTTGTTTATCTTAATGTGGTTTAATTAGCACACCATTTGAAAACCTGTATGAAAACATGTATTAGTGGTCTTTGTGTTTCGAACCTCCTTTCTTCAATAAACGAGTTTCGAAACTACATGCAAAGAGTTAGTAATTTTCTAAAAGATAAAAAAAGAGTACACATATTGTTTTTTATTCCCAAGATCACCGAACAATGTGCGAGGGAAGAGCATACACAATATGACAAACCCAACTATAATGGAAAATACTTGAGGTTTTTACAAAAAAGGAATTCGTTTTAACTAACTTTGAACTTAAATCCATTTAAAGAAAGTGTTTTGAAATCAATAATAAGGTTTTGGAAATGTTTTTGGTTCCCAAAATCACCTAGAAGGTGCGAGGGAAGAGCATACACACTTCAAAAACCTCTCTCAACTTAAAAAATTAAACACTTAACTAAGCTAGTAAAAAAAATCAAAAAGAACCCTACAACAACCTGTTAGAACTTACAAACAACTAGCAAAAACTAGAAACTTTGATCTTATAGCTTGGGAAAATTTTCATTTTTTAACAAAGACATCTATGCACCCATACCAATGCCTGCGCATCCCAACTAGTGGATACTCACCCCAACCAATGAGTACACGTAGCAACAAAAGATGATAGTGAGGTCCAACACCTACTTGGGCAGAATAACAGATACGCTAGGGTTCCAATGGGTACACTTCCTTTTTGATGAATACACATGTGAGCTAAAAAATGAATTAGCACAATATGTAAAAATAGACCTACGTATCTAGAGAAATAGATACATGTGTCATTCAATGGATACGTTGATACTGCAATAGGTACATGGCCCCTTGTAAATGGACTGATAGTGTAAAATATAAAAAAATGGGTACGAAGCCATCTCAATGGGAGCACATCTGTTTCAACAGAGACACTCTGATCGAGTACACCTATGTGTACCCCTACAAAAAACTTGAAAACTCACAGAAATGAAAATTTTCAAGAAGCAAATAGGTTAGTTGTTGATCATGGAAACATATTTCTAGCTAGACTCATTAAATGCTTATGCAAAAGGTAGATTTAACTTATTTAAAACATGAAATCTATTCAAAGAGAAGCCTTTTAACCCTAGAAATCTTTAAATTGATTAAAAATGGACATGTAAAGCCTAGAAAAGATTTTAAAAAGTCTATGAAGTAAGTCCCACCGGGCGTGCCAAATGTGTGCAATGAAAATTTTGCAAAATCTTATAAAATGGGGTAAGAACACAAAAGAGGCCCCAAAAGCTTTAAAAAACAACTCAATGACCATCAAATTAGAGATAAGCAAGAACTACCTATTTACATGCATATATAAATCTAGAAACAAACAATCAACCTCTAAACATGACTATATTAGTTCTCTACTTTATGAAAGCTATCAATAAATGAATCTATTAAACCTCTAGCAATCAATTTTGTGATTGTTGATGTTTCAAAAGATTAAGAATAGAAGCTCACCATCAATGGCTTCTCCCATTTACCTAAAGCTTTGAAATGGACTAGTAAATAACAAGCAAATAGCTCAAATAAACTATGAAATAACTCTAAGAGACCTAAAATGGCTTAAATCAGAAATAAGAGAGAGAGTTTGTTCTTGGGAAAAGGTGGGAGGGGTATCCCTCTATTTATAGTTTTTTGATTTGAGAAAAAGATGTTTTGGATACATGTGGTACTAAAAAGGGGTCAAAATTTTGATTTTTTGAAAAACATATTTGGAGGTGTGAACAAGATTTTAGGAAGCCAAGTGGTTATTTGGAAAGGTAAGATATTTGTTTAGAAAGTCAAATCCTTCTTAGAAAGTCAATAAGAGGGTTAATTAACCTAAACAAGGTTAATTAAAGGGAAAAAAGCTTATAGAAGCTGGTTAAAGAGGGATTAGCAGTGCTTAGGGGGTTTAAAAGAGGTTAGAAAGGGCATTTTACTAGCGTAGTGTAGTAAATTAACACGAGACTAGGATAGTTGGTATGATCTTAGTAATAAGATCATGTAGACTAAATTATATGTGTCTACAGTGGGCACTTAATCATCTCAAGGTATATCAGAATCGACTATCTCGAGGCTATAACAAGTGGATGATACCTTGGTAGTTTGAAGTAGGAGATTTAGTACTCAAAGAAAACTACTTCAACACTACTAAGGATTGAGAAAAGAAAGGAAAATTTGATCCAAACTGGTTAGGGCCATATGTCATGGTCGTTAAGTACAGTTCAGGAGCATACAAACGAGCTCATCTAGATGGTGAGGAATTAAAATAACACATGAATACAATGCATCTCAAGTGGTTCTATGCTTAAGTATAAGGTTCCTTAGAAAATCAAAGAAAAAACAAGCAAAAAAATCAAAAATTTAAGAAAAAGTAAAAAGAAAAAAGGTCGTCCAACTATGAAAACCATGCAATCGTGGCACATTGGGAAAGTCCCTGAGTGAAAACTAGTTTTTGGTGCCTTAGGAGGATTTGTTGTTCATAAGCATATCTCATATCTAGGAAGAGTACACTTGCTTTAATTTAGGGCTAGGTTTTCGTGAATTTGAGGTCTCCTTTTGAACATGCTCTTTGTGGCCTTGATCCAGCTGATCTATTCTTCTATATATGTGAAGGACTCACTTTTGTACATTCTCATCTAACGTTGGGGGCACCTTCACATCTACACCTTCTTACACATACACTTGTGGAATTTTGCCTTTGTATATTCCCATCTAACACTGATGGAATCCACACTTCTTTGTTTTCTGTACATAGCTTCGAAAAACCTTAGGAAATTCAAAAAACATTCAAAAATGTTAGAAAACCCCTAAACATCTGAAAAATCCTTTTAGGTAAAAAAATACAAAAATAATGTGAACAATAGCCTTGAAAATTTTCTTCAAAATGACACCAAAAATAGTGAAAAACATTTCAAAATTGTCCCACAAAAACATAGTGATTTTCTTACTTTTAGTTTTTGGTTTGTAGAGTTTTGATTACATTATCTTTTCATTTTCTATGCTTTAAAAGTTGAATTCATTTTCTTACTTAGGTTGCATGTTACTTTAATCTATTTGTACATGAGCATTGAGTTCATTTTATCTTGCATGCTCATATGTAGTTATGTTTTGTTAGTTAGATTTGATTAAGTTTTATTTATTGTACATTTTGTTTTTATCTTGTCTCATTTACCATCTATCGTCAAATCTATACATCATAAATTAATAAAAGCTAAGCTACATCCTCATGAACATGAAAATCAAACATGTATGCTAAGATAACATCATATATTATCACCACGAGGGGCAAAAGGGACCACCTTCTATCCCCCCCCCCCCTCGAACATAGACCATATTAAAAACATGGACGATCATAAGTGTCACATGCAAAATAACATGATATCCTCTACTGTTATATCATACACAAAATGTGTTCAGTAGAATATGAAGTATTTCATCAGAACATGCGATATCATCTATATGTTATCTCATAAATCAAAGAACATGTGATACGATCATACCATCATAAATTAAAGTCCATAATCATCATCATATATATGTTTGTCAAAATATCAATATCTATATACAATGTGTCTCTCTACATAAATCATCGAGATATATGGTATGCCATCATGGGCATTGATAAAAAAATGTTCCTTATAAACGAGGCATAGCCAAAAATAATGCATATACATCGATCAAAAATGTGCCTACATATCGAGGCGTACATACATCTATACATATAGCATGCAATAAAGAGTCATGTCTGACTCGATCTCTCATGGGGACTGTCTGGGATTTGAGGTGGTGGGGGAGGCACCATCACCTATGGCCCTTGTTATGCTTGTGGCTGCTCTACTGATCTGGCTAAGGTTGCTACTCTATGAGACCGTGAAGTAGACCTACCCATGGAATTCTGACTAAAGTTAGGAGTGCTCAATCCCTCTAGAACAAAAACATAATATAGATACCTATAATGTGCAGTTTGTCATGTAGTTACAACTAGATCCATATGTACCTAAGGTGTAATGGTTGATTCAATTATCTTCCGTAAAGATACCACCTCTACTGAAACCCTAGCCACTTTGGCTTGTGATATAGTCTGCTTAACTCGGAGCTGATCTTGCTCCATTGTCACTGCCTGTACATGTGCCCCCAAAACATGTAGTTGATCCCTCTCTATTTGGAGTTGATATCACTCCGTTGTAACCTAAAACAACTATGATGCTAACTGGTCTCTCTCACCCTTGAGTTGGGCCCTATTTTCCACTTCCTAGTCCCTCTCAATAATAACCATGCCTCTCTCTGAGGTGACCTCAAGCTAAATATCTATGACTTGTTGTAACTACTACTAAAAAGTAACTAGCTCACATGTGCCTTGTGGAATTTTCTCCCATCCCCCACCTCCATGACTCTATGGTGGAGTCCCACATCCATCTCCTCCACCTCCTCCTAGGCTATGGGGTGGACTAACAATAGGTTCTTGTTGTGGAGGCTATTATACATGTGTCTGTGGAAGTACCTACTGCAAAGGGACATCTAAGCCAACATGTGTGCCCACCTAGGGCATCTAAATCTATGTGTGCACCTATGGCTATATAAGAACCTATCTCGGTGCTCTTTGTTCTTGTCCCATCCCCTGCCCCTATCCACCCCCACCATCTCCATTATATTCATCATCATCATCATTCCCATCCTCACTCTCGCTACCCTGATGGCCCCTCTATTTTCCTCTCCCTCTATAAGGATGTTACTCTAGTGGTGGCCACACTCCTGCATCCCATGCAGCCTATGGGATAGTAAGCCTCCTAGGAATAACTATAGCATACCATATAGCATAGCCCACTGTAGTACCTACATCTATGATCTATCGTAAATGAGCACATACCATCAGATCCATCTGATTGAAACTATCTCTCGCTCGTAACACCGTTACATCCTTATCAAAGTGTCGATGTCAAAAGTCTCCCTGGTGCAGCACCCATACC
This sequence comes from Taxus chinensis, assembly GCA_019776745.2. Classification (NCBI taxonomy): domain Eukaryota; kingdom Viridiplantae; phylum Streptophyta; class Pinopsida; order Cupressales; family Taxaceae; genus Taxus; species Taxus chinensis. The sequence goes on along the minus strand of CM034154.1, from coordinate 466,449,145 downwards.
ACATCTCAGGCTCAGGAACATCCTGTACTACCCCAAACTACTACTATTCTTGGTAAATCTTGTAGTACTCCATAATATATCCATGGCTACCAATCATAAAAGGTTCAACCATAGCAATATTGAGCTCAACTACATCCTCTAGCCACTGATAATGTCTATAAGGCCTCCAAACAATCATCTATAGCTAAATGTCATCCAAAAAATGGTGATAAAAATAAGTGTCCCCCATGTGTCCATGTATATCATCACAAATGAGAGCCCAACCAATTACTAAAGGCTCATCCATGGCCCGAGCTCATAATGCTCCTACAGAGCGATCGGTAGCTATATGGTCTTAGTCCCATATCTGTAGAAGTGTCATTAGACCCACCATCTTCTGATGGTGGTAGTGTTATCCCGTAAAATTAGCAAGGGTGATTTTATAGATAACCCTACCAAAATTTTGTTCTGATTCCTCGTCAGCGACTCCTTGCGTTCAGAACGTTGCAAAATCCCTTCCTGGGAAATCTAGTTTTCCGAACTTAGCCATTTTTGGTCCTTTTTTTGGTCGGGCGCACCTAATGTCTATGCAACATAAAGAGTTCATGCACCCCCTTTAAATCCTTTGGTGCACGGTTTGACGTGTCGACACACCTTTTGTGTGCACCTCACTATGTTGTGCCTTTCTTGCATGCGCCAAGGCGCATGCACCTTCATGTCAACAATACTTTTGTTGTGCCACATTTTGGTGCGCCAAGGGCACACGTATTTCTGTGTTGACAACACTTTTGGTTTGCCAAAGGTGCACATAACTTTGTGTTGGTAGGTGTTTTGATGCGCCAAAGGGTGCATCCTTCCCATTGTCGATAGGTGTTTTGGCACGCCACTTGGAAAAGTGGTTGGTGCATTTATTACCACCTTGCCTATATATAAGCGCATCTGCCCTGTCATTTTCATCAGACAAAAACACGTGATTATTCTCTTCCCTCTATACCTGTCAGCGCGCCTGTCATTATTGATCACGTCGTGGACCCAGTTTCACACCTCTCACATTATATATTCCTGGTAAGAGGTCCCTGTTGCTCTTGTGTTTTGTTTTTTGGTTTTTGGCTGCTTGTTTGTGAGGATTAGATTAAATAGAGCTGTGAAACCATGAACCCCCCCTTGATGTTTTTTCTATCTTTCCCCATGCACTTCCCCCTCTTTCCAGATCTGTTGGTAAAGAGGACTATCTTGTAAAGAGATTGCTTGAAACTCTTTATTTTAGCTTCTTCATCACCCAAGGAACCCTGCAAAAGAAGCTTAAAAGCATGTAAACCCCTCAGAGAAGGAATCAAGGCTTGAAAATAAGACTGTATTGTTTCCTCTTTTGGCACATCCGCCACCCCTGCAACATGATATACAGTCGCACCAATGGCACATCTACCATGCCTGTTGCATAAGGAACAGTTGCACCCTCAAGGCGCACTTCCCTTGCTTGTTGCACCCGCTTTCCCTGCACCCTACTTGGCGCACCAAACTCATGTGTAGCATTACTGAAACTTGCACCATTGGTGCACCCTGCATCTATGCAACATCAAATTTAGATGTGCCAAGTATAAACTGTTAACACAGGTGCATCCCTTATTACAACAACATAATGTTATGCAATCCCTCTCTGTACCGCGCCGAGCCAAGTTTCCTTTAGCGCACATAATGTATATGTCACACAAGCCATATACGCACCCTTCGGCACACCTAAGTTACATGTAACATAAAAATTATATGTGCCACTGGCACATCCTGTTCCTATGTAACATGAAGAATATCAGCACCTGTTAAATGCATATATATGGTGCAGGTGCACTCCCGCTTGCCACAACAAAATGTCATCTGCAGTTTTCATGTGCCCTGCACCCTTTGGTGCTGATTTGTCCCTTGCATCACCTCTTTTCTATGCGCCATACTATTTAGCCCTGTCACCTGCAGTATTCATGTGCCCTACGCCCTGAGGCCTTAAAATCACTAACTCTTTCTTCTGTTAACGCTTTAATGGAAGATCAAATAGCTAATATGACTTTCTTGCGTTGGGTTTCACTTCTTCTTCTTGCAGATCAGCAACTGAGTTCAGAGTTACATATGTCAACATCAAGCAAGAGACCTACCAAATCTAAGGGCAAAGCCAAGCTCACAGAGGAAGAAATGAAGTACAAATATCAGAGGGTCAGGATGCCCGAATCCCAGGCAGAGTGTGACCTGGATATCAGAGACTCAGAACTTGGTCACATTGATATGGAGGATTTCTGGGCCAGAACCTGGAAGGTCACAGGAAGTCCATGGATGGACAAACTGATGGGCAGTGGGTTGCATTTTGCTGGAGGGATCCCAGTTAGTGCCGTGAACAATGAGTTCATGATGGTAGTAGCCCGCTGCTACAACAAAGATACAAGATGTGTCCATAATGAGAAGGGCGAGGTCATAATCAACCTCACTGCCCGACACTTTGAAATAATGCTCGGCATTCCTCACCACCGGCACTTTGTGGCCATAAGCCAGGAAGATTGCATCAAGGCTTGGGATGATAATGAGGATCAGTGTATGCAGTTGATGAATGAAGTATACCTGAAGAACAAAAAGGTGGTGACCCGATGGCCACAAGTCATTCATCGCAGTGACTTTTCAGAGGAACTCAGTGATACAATCACGTTCCTGAGCAGAGTATTTGGGCTTCCTGACGCCCACTACTTTCACAAATGGATGCTGAGATACTTAGAGACAATGAACAAAAATGTGCCAGATCAACGCTTTGAGTGGGCGGAGATCATAAGCAGCACCATATCTGAGCAGCTCCAACAACTTACCACAACGGGGAGGTTCTATATGAACTCCCACGTAGTTTATGTCGCAGCCTCAGAAATGGATTATCCAGCTTTGATGCGGTGTGGGGTTTGGCCCCAAGTTAAAATATATGAATACTATCCAGAATTAAAGCTGGAAAATAGTATCCCCCAGTTTACAAAGATCAACGATGCCTTCTTCTATGGCATCATCTGCCTTTTGAGGCCAAACATGACTCACGGTCGTACGACCAAGAGTATCATCGCAGCTACAGAGAAATGGGGGGCCTTGTTCACTCAATTCCCCACCTTCACTTATCTGAGGGCAGTTAACTTCTTGGGGGAACCAACCAAACTGCCGAGATATGCCGGCCCCAAGTTGATCCTGTTGGAGCTGTCAAGACAACTTATCACCTACCATGAAAAGTGTCTCAAGAGAAAGAAGGGTGGAACTCCTTTCCCCCTCACAGTGGGCAGGTATACTTGTCTCTCTCACCACAAGGTGAAGGATATGTTTGCAGAACTGGAGCTGCTAAATCTAAAGCATAACTTCCCAGCAAGGCCCACTTTCGACCCAAGGAATTGTCTCCCCAGGGCCAAACTCGATCCAATCCACATCCCTCAGATCGAAGACATTTATATCGACCTATATCATGAGGTCGAGCTCAGAAGGAAGGATCATTCCCGCTTGGCCTTAGCTGAAATCATCCAGTACGGTGTGGCCATCGTCCCAAAAGGTTATCAAACTGCTGATCAAGAAGTTGATCAGGTATATCTTGACACAAATGGGGACGATTGGCCTTTCGCCGTGATTGACAGGAACAAAGCTCCTCAAACAATAGAAGAAAGGGTCAAGGAAACTCTGCGAAGAACAGAGCATTGGTGCAGAATGAATGGTCTCATCTACCTCGGAGTTGATTTCACTACATCTCCGTTGGGCAATGCACCTTCCAAGTCAAAACAGCTACCAAAGGGAAAAGGGAAAGGTAAAGAGGGTGAGTCAAGCTACACCCAAGAGGAAGCTCCTGAATGTCCTCCTTCCGTTTCAAAAGAACGGGTCGTAATCCCGGGAAATCTTAGAAGTAGAAGCAGTGGAAGATGTCCCGATAGGCACATCCACTCAGGATGTTGCCACGACTGTAACTATTGAGGTCCCTTCTATCCCTTCTCCTTCTCCTCCTTCCCCTCCTCGAGTGACCCAAGCGACCATTCCTTTGGTCGTGTCCTCTCCCCCATCTTCTACTGTTCCCCCTTCCTCATCATCCATCTTCTCTTCTCTCGCGGAGCTATCCCCCACCATTTCTTCCCTCATCTCTCAGCTCCCTTCCATTCCTATGTCTTCCTCCCCTACAGTATCCCTTCCTCCCGTGAGCACTTCCTCGGCTTCCCTCTCAATGCCGCCTCCAAGTGTCTCCACGTATTTTCCTTCTACTACTGCAGCTGCTCCCTTTTCTATTTCTGGTCCTTCTCCCATAAGTCCAGCATGGATCTCCCAGCACCTGAGTCAACAAAAGAGGAAAGTTCCCATCGCACCGATGGACTTCTCCGTCATCCCATCAAAAGGGGCCAAGAAGAAAAAGCCTATAACCCGCTTCTCTCAGAGTGCATCAGGGGAGAGAGTAATGGAGATTGCATACCCCAATCCTTTAAAGGATAAAAAGGATCTGTCTTCGACAGATTACACAGTGACTCAAGTCACAATGGGGACATCTTCAGAAAGCCTTCAAGGAGAGGCCCTATCTGTAGTTGATGCCCTTTGCAAAAAGCTCCAGGAAGCAAAGGAAGAGAAAAGGCTACTAAAGGAGAAAAATAAACATCTTCTCCATGCCTTGCAGAAAATGGGCAGTGCGCCTCCTACAACTACCACCGAAACTCCTGAGCCTCTGAGCCAGGATAAAATTAATGAATATGCCAAAATCGGCGAGCAGGGCATGGCAGTTTCCACCTGGAGGAGCCAAATCCTCAAGGAAAGTGAGGGAGTAATCGCTAAGTTCACCAGGTTATATCAGAATATCAATCAGACGAAGAGAGAACTCTAGGCGATAGCAGGACCCATCTCCGAAGAGCTGGATCATGCCAGGATGCAGCACGAGACCTTTCAAAAAATGCTCGACTATTCAGTCGAAGATCTGGTCAAGTTTGGCATCTTTGGACACCCCAGAGCCCTCAACAAAATCCTTTCTACTCTGGATTATCGGGTTGATCAGCTGGAGTTCGTCCTGGAGAAGATCGACAAAGTAAAGGAGGAAGCCCTGGATGCAATGCATCAAATGGAGAAAATTGTCCTAAGAATGTCTCCAGGCTTGCTCACTCCTTCTTTCACCTTAAGAAAGGTTGAGGAAACTATTCAGATCTTCAAGGAGATCGTTTCACAAGGGCTGGGACCTGAGGTCACATTTCGACGCCGAATCCATCAACAACCTGTTGGCATGTCGTGACTTCATTAGGTACCTGATAGAGGCAGAAAATGATTATTCCAAACTCCCAGAAAAGCTCATAGACGAGTGGGAGACTTGCGAAGCTATCAGCGATCGACACAAGGATCCTTCCCAGGATCAACTTCAACCCATGATCAGCAAGTTCATGGAGTACCGTGCCCAGTTCCACATCTCGTCTCCTGAGCAGCAGCAAAAGCAGGATACCCCCTTCCAGCCGCGGGACGATGACGAATAGTTTCTTTCTTCCCAACTTTCTCCTTGTAAATTAGCTAAAGTGTGTTGACACAAATGATGACATCATCCATGTTGCACCATGGGATGATGTCATCCACCAAAGTTGTCAAAAGTCAACAAATGACTTTGTAATCTTTGTAAGATATTTTTGTAATTAAGTGGTTGGTTTGCTTTTGTCTTCTTTTCTTCTCTCCTTCTATATATACTTGAATACTTGTTGTATTCAAGGGTGGATATTTTTTAGATGAAAAATAGAAGTGAGAAGAAAAGGCTTTGTACTTTTTGTAACAGAAGAAAATATTAATACAAATATTAAGACTTTGTGCTGAATATGTGTGTTATGGGCATCTGATCTTTCTTATGTCAGATCTATGTGTTTATTCTGTTGGATCTATCTCTACTTTTTTGTCATTTATTCATCAGTATTGCTTTATTTGTTTATGCAAGTAGGTTTGGCTCTGTTTACTACCAATCCCAAAACATAAACCCTCTGACCTTTCTACTTTGGAATTCATTTCTTTTCTCCCTTCGGACCTGATCTTTCTTCATCCTCTCTTTCATTCCTTTCTTTTCACAGTTGGAAACACCCCTACTGGGATGAGATCCCAAACCCCCGAAGGCAGAATATTGTGAGACTTGCACAGATTCCTGCTGGTAGAATAGCAATAAACCAGTTTCACTTTGCTGACTCAAAGAGGGGCTATGCCCTGCACACTGTTGGCTCGTTTATCCATAGATCTGTCCACAAGAGACAGATTTTCAAACCAACAGGTTAGGTGGTAAATGTACATAACCATTGTAGAGATGTGTGATATGGATCCATTTCCCCATGCAGTAGCTTCACGTGGACCTTTCTAAATAGATGCCTCTGAATCAATGCTAATGAATGTACCTATAAGGTTACCATATGTGTATGATAAATGAATATGTAAAAATAATGAAACTGTGAAAGCACCACGAGATAAACTGTGCATGTGATGTATGATGGGATTAGGGTGTAGAACATGAGTCTGATCCTATGTGCATTTCATGTGGAGTTTTTCAAGGCGATCTCAATCACGTTAAATGTGGAAGTAAGTGTAGGGAGTACTATCTGTGTCATGTCCCTAACGGTGCACTCTATTAACTATAGCCCTATATGAGAACTACATTTTAGATGGCTGCCAATAAATGAGGCTCATGTGCTAATAGTCAAGTCTCATAGGCTCCTTGTGGATGTTGAAACATAATTCGTTGTGTAATTCATAGTTAACTCAAGGGCATCACATAAGGAGAGAGACTTGACACTTGCACGTTGATGATAAGCGATTATCCAAGGTTGATAATGTTAGCATGTGTGCACATGGGATAAGCCTTTTGTAACATAGTTAAATGTGGTGTTAAAATAATACATATTGGTTCCTTATTTTGAGAAGTAAGGTCACCCAAAGGTGAAATGATAATTTGGGTATGTTGATCACTCACCTACATCGCTGAATAGTATGTCCTCTACAAAATACAGAACTGGACTTATTTGAAATATCTTACTATTGTAAGGGTTTATGCTTAGCCTATATCCCTAAGGACATGTCTAAAATGACACTGAAGTGGCTACAGACAAGCTCTTACAAGTGTAATCCAAAGCAAGGATGTATAGGATGAAATGTGAAGGCCCTTTAATTTTTTTGAGAAATTGTTGAGAGGCATATGTGTACTTAACAAATGTGCCCTAATTTCTAGCACCTAAGGAAATATCAAGGTATTGTGACAGGTCCATTTTGAAAAATCCCACTAACATTTCCTGAACACTATCATGTATTGAATTGGGCATAATATTTGAATGTCCATTAAGAGCATTCTATCTCATTACATACAGACCATGATTAACATATGTGTCCCCCAAGGTATGACACATTGAGTTATCTGATCCTTTCTACACTACATTAATTGACATTAAATGCCTTTCTACTAGATTAAAATGTGGATAGGTTAATCATGTAACGATCTCTCTTTTATTCTAATAGCATCGTAAATCTTAGAAACTATGACAAATTCTTGTGAAATGATTTCTAAACTATCTGGGATAGCTCAGAAATCACTGCAATAAGGTTCTTCTAGAGAAAAGGTGAATTCCATGAGCTATTAGTTGTCACCAAATTGAATTAATCAGGTTCATGACTTATAGTCAAATCCCCTCAAACCCCACAGGGGTCACTAAAGTCGGTTCATATATTTGAGCCAAGTCTAGATTGACGTTCAAGCAATTTTGGCCTATGAATGAGCTAAATGTTGCATCAGATCAACGTGGTGATCATTATTCAATTTCCTCATTTTCCGTCTAATGGATTATTTTAATTGTTCAAGAATTATGTTTGAGATTACTTCTTATCCTAGGGGTTCAGAGGTCATATTTAAGTTGCCCATTTCTTTCTCCTAATGGGGAATCTTGATTCTTTCTTTCCATGGTGATAGTCACCTGACATTCTAAATGATTTAATGTGGCAAGGACGGATACACTATATACAATTAAACATATTGAATAAGGGTCAATAATGTGTGTGTACATTCCATGGTTTCCAAGCAATGATGTTCTAGGATTTAAAAAATTGTATTCAGGTAAAAAGTTAGGGTACTTCATGATGGAGAGTGATGTGACCACAAATGTTGTCATTGTGTCAAGTTGCAAATGTGCATTTCATAGTGGATATATGTGATTTGGTGGTGGGATAAAGGCTGTAAATATGTGTCGCTGAGAAAGTATTTGCTACAGGTTTAAGGTCAAAATTTTGGTATGGGCAGTGTCTATAGATGTGAGTGTTGGCTGGTAGATGGGAAATGAGTACTATTTTTGGCCCTAGACTGACAATGCTTTTAATGCAGATTAGAGTCCTGATGAGGTCCACCATAGATTGGATCATAATGTTCAAGTATCATTGTTTCTAGGACACAACTTGTCTATACATTTGTGATCAAATGAAAGTCATGTTGGGCTCCTGGTCTCAATAATTCAAAGGGATTGCATAGAGGTAAGTGGCTTCTGTAGAATTGGATTAGTGTAAGGATTGTGTTTGTATTGGATCCCTATTAAGTTGTTTGTCTAAGTTTATCGCATAATTGAAAGTATGTTGCAATGGAATTATATTTTATAATGCAATGGAGAATAGTTCTTGATTGCTAAGCCTAGGCTAAAAAATAGATCAAATCTTAAGTTCTGAGAAGGTATAAATTTATGCTTAGTATTTTTAAAATAGAGGATTGATGCCAAAGATCACATAAAGAAGGTATGATTCTAAATGAAATTAAATATGTTCCTTCAGATCAATCATAGAAGTAATTGTGTTACTGTAGAATCCTCCTTCCTAGTTATTTCAAATTTCTTAGGTGCTCCTGTCAGGTTTTAAGAAAGTTATGATGTCTTCTTGCAGTGTTCTTTTCACTGCAAACTAGCTTGAGAAAATTGGAATTTCAAAGATATCAGTGTCTACAAGATGTTCTAGCTAAAGGGATCACCATTATCAAATGTTTGTTTATGGTTCTTATAGACCTTGTGGTCAAGTGATAGCTAATGCCAAAAAGAGAATTAGAGCACACAAGAAATTAAATTTTCAGGGTAAGATACAAATGTAGTATGCTTACAAGACGTGCTGTGAGATGAATTAGTCTTGAAATCGTATTTGAGTGAAGCACTTAGCTTCAATATAGGCATTCTCACCACTTTTCACACTCTGGGAATGGATATTTTTAGGAAGTGTCTTAGATAGATGAAGTGTCTTCTTCTTTTTCCTGGATCCTTATCATAAAAATCTTGGAGTAGACCTCTTCATTGAAATAGATATCCTTCATCCTAATATTGGGAGTACCCCTTCAAAAAATGTGTGCATTGAAATGAACTTGTCTCCACATTGGTTAAATTAATAGTTGGACTTACGTCAGAATACTTGAATGATAGGAAATTGTTAGAATGACAAATAATGCTTCACTATAATATCAAAAATGACAAGTGCAACTATTGGTTTCTCAAATGTGCACCCATGTCTCTCAGATCTCGAAGGGACTGAGGTGTTTGAGATACCACAATGGAACCATCCCCAAGTTGTGGGACCTTGCATGATTGGGACGAATCTTCAGAGAAGGTCGGTTCCTCTATCTATTTCTACTACTACTGCTACTACTAGTGCTGGAAGGGAAAACTAATCTAAGAATGCCAAGGGACTAGGGATAGAAGGATAACATGAAAGTAAACTACACTAAAAGGTGATAACACCAGAAAAAGAGGGATGAACACTATCTGTTCTGAGTGAGAATGACAGGAAATGTGTGAAAGGAGGCTAGGCACGAGTATCACAGCTAAATACGAATTCACCAGATCATTCTCATGGAACACAACTAAATAAGGAACTACAAGGGACTTGAAATGGCACAACCAGCACATAATGCAAAAGAAAAGGTAAGAAGAAGTAATGAAAACACGTTAGGACAGAGAATATTCACAAAACGATGCTTCTAGTACTCCTAGAAATGCATAGAATCTATTATAATGATGAAGGAGGCCAATATCCACATGCAAGAGCCATACATAGAGGTTTGTAACTCAAAAATATAGAAAATATGAAGTCCTTAGCAGAATGCATGTAAGGATCCAGATTGTCCAACATAACAAATGAGCCCATCTCTTACATTTATAGATGAATCCATGGAGGAAGGAGGAAGAGAAGGAGGGAAAACCTGAATTTGAAATACAACCACCAACAAGAAGCATTCAATGCCTAAAAATCCATCTGGAGATATATGAAATATGCTTCCCCATGCCTACTTAGACGTATTGAAGACAGGAAGGAGGGAAAATCATACCAAATTGGGTGGTTGAAGCAATCAAATCTGCTCATCAATGCTCAGAGAGATGTTTTCCCATTTCTCACCTACCAAATCCACTAAGAATTTTAATTTTAATTTCTAGCACTTGAGATGATGTCAGCAGCTCTCTAACAAGTCCAGGTGCACAACGATCTAAGCTCTATAGTAGAAGATATGGCTGTTAGAAAATGTCATCACTATCAGTGCACATAAATGAGTGGCACGCATGGATTGGCTGAAATGATGGCCAACTGTGTAAATATTTGTTGTTTCTGTAACATGTCACCCATTGATTCATTACAAGGATGTGGCACCCTATTGGTGTACTTTGACTGGTTATAAGAGACACACTCAAGCATGCCAAAAGATAACCTCACACAGAAGGGGGCAAAGGAGGGCGCGCAATGAAGTGTGTGGAAGAATGAGGTGTGGGAAGAAGATAGAAGGAAGGCACACAAGGGTGCGCAAGGTAGGAAAATGAGGCAAAGTGGTGAGCAGAGAATGCATGGTGAAGCTGTAACCATTACAAAGTGATGGGCACGTCACACGAGAGGGCCAAGGACATAGTTGATTGAAGCAAGTCTGAGACACACGTAGGGTGAAGAAGCTTCTTAGGAAGAAAGTGAATGCATGGAAGGTGGGCGCAAGGGAAGGGTAGAACAAAGAGAAAAAAATGGAAGGAAAGTGCACAAGGGGAAACTGCAACAAAGGAGTTGTACCAATTGAGCTTGAGCACGTGTAACCTTCAATGAGGAACTGAGAGCCAGAATGTGTATACAAGTTACCTAAATAACTAGGAGAGTTATTTGGATAACAGCAATGTTATCACTAACATTTCCCTAAGTATTCTTTTCCCCGCAAATTGATGACACATCGTCAATTAGGCTCTATTTCCCCTCAAATCCTCTTAATTAACTAGAATACATTGATTAATCCTTCTACAATGTAGTTAACCAATAAACCTTCTTATTGGCTAACTCCCACTTCCAACACATCCAAAATTTATTCAAACCTCCTCCAGATGTTCCCAGCAAGCTTCTAAATCCTACTTGGGATCCCTAATTAATCCTAAAAGATTAATTAGCCTCTAAACCTAGTCAAATATTGCTTTGACTTACTAATAGTGCTTTTTGGACTTACCTTTTGTCCCACATGCACCAAAATCATTCCCTTTTTAGAATAAGAAATCTGTAAATAGAACCCCCCTCCTCATCATTTCTAAGAACACTTTCTCTCCTCTAGCATAAACTATAGGCAATTAGGATTTGAGCATTTCTTCATTTGTATTGAGCTATTATCTTCACCATTACATCTTCACCCCAGTTTTGAGTAATATGGGGAGAACCATATGGCCTTGTAGCCATTAATGGTGATACTTCATTCTTGAAAGCTTGAGAACCATATCAAACAATCACATTTGATTGCTAGGATATTTATAGGTTTGTGTTTCATTAGCATTTAAAGAGTAGAGAGTCACTTAGACATGTTAGTTTGATACTTTTTCAAAGTTATATGCATTATTAAATAAGTAGCTCTCTTTACGCTCTTATCTTAGTGATTATTGTTAGGTTATTTAAGCTTTGAAACTTCTTAGGTGTTCTAGTTTCATTTCCTAAGCTTCCTAATTGTTATATAAACACAAGAACTGCTCAAAAACTGGCCAAGCTGCCCTTGAACTGATTTTCTAATTTTGTAAGAGGCACTAGAAGCTGAAGCCTTGACTAATATGAAGGGGAAAGAGGGTGAAAACACTGAAATATGTCCCCAAATCTGATTTTAGTTGCTTTGCATTTGAAACTTCTTTAGGATAGAAATTATTTCCTGCAACTTTGAGATTATTGCTACAACATCCCTTCTTCCGGAAGCATACTAGATTGTGCAAAGATACCACTAGAAGCAATAGAACCTATGAAAATCACTTAAGGAAAGGAAACCTATTCTAAAATAATACAATGTGCACAATCACTTAGAGGAATTAGAAATCCTAAGCTAATATGTACAAAAGATCAGAAGTGCTTTAGTAATAATGTTTAAGATAGATTCCATTGACTCGAATCTACAGTTCTTCACCATCCAACTTAGACAATTGGAAAGCATTGTTACTCTTGTACCCCATGACCATGTAGGGACCACTCCATATAGCATCAAATTTAGAATTCTTGCCTAGTTTTTCCCTTTCAGCATCCCACTTGAGAACCAAATCTCCCTCCTGGAAGTTCCTAGATTTAGCTTTCTTGTCAAAGGATCTCTTGATCAAGGTCTGATCCTTCTTCATTGTTTTCATTGCATGCTCTCTTAGATCCTCCATCTCCATGAATTCTACATACCTACCTTCCATAGGCTCAAACTCAGATGATTCCAGTTGTTTGAGAAGCTCCTATATTGGTAGTTCAAGAGATATGGGCAGCCTAACTTATTTTCCATAGACTAGCTTGTATGGAGAGTTGCTAGTAGATCTCTCTAGTGTGATTCTATCAGCCCACAAAGATTATTTGAGCTTGATATTGCATGTCCTTTAGTTTTCATCCATAGTCCTTATGATAATTCTTAACAAATTATTGTTTGTGGACTCAGCTTACCCATTACCTTGGGAGTAATAATTAGAGGAGGTGCTTAGATATATCTCATTCTTAATAGACCACTTAGTGATTTTAGTTCCAAGGAAATCTAAAGCGTTGTCTGATATGATAGTGGCTAAAACACCAAAATTGGTTACAATTCCCTTGTAGAAGTCCAGTATGCTAGACTCATTTGCCTCATTTAGTGCCACTGTTTTGGTCCACTTGGTGAAATAATTCATTTGTGTTAGGATCCACTTGTTTCCTTAGCTTGAGTTTAGATTAACGACCCCAATGAAATCCAATCCCCACTGCATCAATGGTTGGTCAATTGAGATCGGGTGGAGTGGAAGCACTACTAGCTTCTCTTTTCCTGTGAATAATGCACATTTTCTACACTTCTTGATCCATAAGTAGTGGTCACTAAAAATTGTGCGTCAATAGTAACCAACCTTCATGATCTTGAGGGTTATTACTCATAGAGAAAAATTACCTCTAGCTTCTCCATCATGGAACTCATGTAGCACTTTCTCAATTTGATCTGCTAGAACACATCTCAAGAGAACTACATTCACATCTTTCTTGAACAAGATGCCATCAATGAGAACATATAGAATAGATTGGAGTCTAAAGTATCTTATTTTTACTTTACTCAACTATGGAGGGCACAAACATATTTGAAGGAAGTGTATCATGTCTTGGGTCCAACACGGAATGGGCATACCATTTGTAGTTTGTTCTTGATCATCTTAGAGCATCATAACAACTTCTTCTTCCCCTCTTGGTTCAACAAGTTAACTAGGAGCCATTTGTTCACATAAGACTTTCCCACATACCAACTTAGTTATTTTGATTTCTATGTCATACTCCATGACACATCTGATCCAACCTTCCATTTTATCCTTCAAGTCCTTGTTGAGGAGGAATTCCTTAACTCCAGCATGAGACACTAACAATTGGATCTTGTTGTTTGAAACCAAGTGCCTAAACTTCTTCAAACTCCTTATAATAGTGAGCGCATGCTTCTTAATGAAATATTACCTCACCTCATAATATTCCAAACTCTAACTAAAGAAAGCAATGAGCTACTCAGATTCTTCCTTGTTCAGCTACACCAAAATGGCAGAGATTGTTTCTAAGCCACCAAAGACATATAGGATGAAGTATTTCAAAAAATATGGGGTTATGAGAGTTGGAGCTTGAAATATTACTTGTTTGATAGCCTCAAAACTCTCTTTTCCCTCCGTTGTTCATTTGAATTCTATACTCTTCTTCAACATCATCGTCAATGGCTTAACAAGAGTGGAAAAGTTAGGCATGAACCTTCAAACAAAATTGATCCTCCCCAAGAATCTTTGGAGAGCCTTCTTGTGGCTTGGAAATGGTAGTGCGCAGATGGCTTCAACTCTTTTTGGACCAATTTTCAGCCTCTCCTTAGACACAATGTGGCCCAAGAGCTTACCTTCATGGGCCAAGAATATACATTTTTTAGGATTCAAAGATACTCCAAATTTCCTACATCTTTGGAAGACTTGTTTGAGATGAAAAACGTGATTTGTTGCGCTCTTGGAAAATATTGTGATATCATCTAAGTACACAAGAACCATCTTGTTAATCATCCCCCTGAATGCCATGTCCATAGCCCTCTAAAATGTAGCTCTAGCATTGGACAAGCTAAATGAAATCTTCCTATAAGCATAAATGCACAATTTTGTGGTGAAGGTTGTTTTGAATTGATCCTCCTCCTTCATCATGATTTGATTATAGTTTGAGTAACCATCCAGCAATGAGAATCACTTTGAACCAGCTACTACTTACAATATTTACTCCATGGAAGGAAGTGGATAATGGTCCTTGAGTGAAGTTGTATCAAGATATCGGAAGTCCACACACAATCTGATTTCTCCATTTATTTTCCTAACTAGCACCAGATTAGTAACCCCTGAAGAGTGCTTGATAGGAAAGATGATACTTCCTCAATGATTTTATTCAATTATTTTTTCATGAGAGGCTCAATGTGGAGATTCATTGTCCTTTGATTTTTCCTGATGGGCTTGGCTTCTGGATCCAACTCAATGGTATGTTTTGCTAACCTTAGACCAAAGCCTCTCAAATATTTGTATCTCCATGAAAATATATCTGGAAATTCTTGACAAAGTTGAATGAAATAAGATTTTTCTTGATGAGTATTTACTTTGCCAATTTGGAGCATCTTTCCTTCACCTACTGAAATGGACTCTGAATCTTCACCCTTGACTTGAATCTTAGCTTTCTCCTTTCAAAACTAATCATTGGGATTGAATATGGATTCAAGAGTCACGAGGTCTTTCGAAAGCTTGTTCATTCTCAGCTAGACAATTTGATCACCATACCGCTGCTCTAATTTGTCTTGATTTTTTGGGGAGAACTCATCTTCCTCCAAAAAGAATTTGATTATTTGTTAGTCATTCTCAAATACTTGTCAGCTATTGTTTGTTATCCATTTTTTCCCACTTGGGAGAAAATGGACAATGGTGTTAAATTACACCTTGGGACCGGAAAATTTATTTATAGAGAAATTCACGAAGTTGGTTCATCAAATGAGGCTGCAATTTTTTTATCCCTTTTGACCTATGAGTTACTGAAGAAATCAAGTTCACATAATGAGTATTTATTCACACCATCAGACAGTTCAGAAAGTGAGTCAGTGGAGAAAGCTTAAAGAGGTTGTGTAAGGCCCTCCATACTTTTTCTTCAAAACTATGTATAGTATGTTAAAGCATGTTTGGGATACCATATCTTGATTTCTTTATGATATTGAGCCTGAGTTTGTGGATTCAAAGTACTTACTTTCAAATAGAAAGTGAGGTTACATGCATAACTTTCCCATTGAGAATCATTTTTAGACTTTACCTGTACCACTTGTGATAATTAAAGAAGCATTTCCTAAGATAAGAAGTATTGGCCGTCATGCGATTATAGAAGAAAGCTTAACTGCATAAACACTATGTCAGTAAGTGTTCCTTTATGTGATAGACTCAGGACTATGGTATTGAGTAAAAAATAGCTTGCCGAGCTCCTTAGCAAGCTCAAGGCTAGGTTGTGATAGAGATGAGGACCGAGTTACATCAGGAGTTTGGTTTGAGCTCGGTGCTTTGACATACAACACAGTGTTACAATGCATGCAAAGATACTGGATGGCTCAACACACACTAGCTTGATTTTGGGCCGAGCATTGAATTAAAGGTCATTGTGGTGAGGTAGGTTGTTTTGATTCGGGAACACAGTGTATCATTGGAGGAAGCAACTTGGAGCATTGATTTGAAACCATGAACTCAATTAGATTAATGTTGGGGAGATTGAGCTTATTGTCATAGGAAATAGAAGGGAGATCGATTGAGCTCACTGTAGAAGGACGTTACAATGGTAAGATAACACAACAAGCTTAAAAACTAAGTGGAGTGTTCAAGTACCTAGCTCATGGAGGTAGGCCCATGCTTACTTGGTAAGTAAATGAAGAACTTCAAGTCGGAAAGGTTGGTTGGATGAAAACAAATCCCAAGTGATCACACATTTTAGCAGAAGAACAGAGAATGTGAGCTCATCACAAAATAGTAATTCAGTCTCATTGAGTTTGATGTTGTATTAAGGGGCTCACCCAGAGGCTCGAGTATTGAGGCCAAGTCTATGAGAAGGAGAACTCATTCAATCTTGACATGGAAAAGGAGGTAATGGGTCGGTGCTTTTGCATGGCAAAGGATAGATGCAAAAAGTGGAGGCATCAAGGTTGAGAGGATGGTTCAAGTTGATGTGATATCGAAGGAGAAATGGTCAAGGTAGATATCTACAGAACTTGATAATGTGGAAGGTTAAAAACTTGAATCTGAGCATACAACTAGTTTGATGCATCAAGCTAAGAAAACGAAGCAAGTTGTAGCTCAATGCAGGAGGAAATAGATTGATTCGGTTCAAGCTCCAAAAAGTGGCAATGTAACAACTCAGTGACACAGTGAACTGGCTCATAGAGAAATAGAAGCTTGGGCCCGTGACATGCATGTGCATATGATGATCAGGGCTCGAACTTACGGGTAGTGAAATTTTAGTTTAAATTGAAATGAGGACCGAGTCGATGAAAAAAAGACTCCTAACTCATAGTGTAAGGAGAGCTCATAGGTCATGGATCTCGATCACAACTTGTGGAGGTGAATCAAAACAAAGCAAGCCTTGTTGGCTCAATGGTTGGTATGCATAGCTTGACATCATTGGAAGAAATGAGAAGTGAGGAGCGTGAATTTCCTAAGACTCGAAGTTGGAGCTCAAACGAAGTGTTTGTTCAAGGCAGTAATACAGAAGGCATGGGCTCTAAGGTAAATGATAGTGAAAAATTACAACACCCCTAAATGATTGAGGTTAGAATGGGGAATTCGGTGTAATTTTCTAACATGATACCATGCCCAATCAGGTACTTGGCTTCATTGGAGCCAAGGGAGAAGAAAAACTTGGTCATGTCCATTTCAGGACATGAGGATGATATTCAAAGCACCAAGGGTCACCATCAACACCTTCAGGAGTCCAATGCCAATCATCTTGAGGAGGTATTTTCAGTTAATGTTAATACTTTGGTTATTTGGGTGGAAGGTTGGCCTTTGTTCATTTTTTCACTCTCATTCATGACCATGCCCATTACCAAATCAATTGCATGGTCCAAGATTGTGATAAAGGGAAGCTACTTCTCCTTGCCATTTGTAGGATTTGTTTGAATTCCCTTTGCCTCTAATTAGAGTTGGGTAGGTAGGTTTGATTTTAGCATAACAAGTGCTTGTGCACACTTCTCATATCCCATTTGGGGTATGTATGATTTCCTCCTTTGTACATAGTTTTTGCGTGGTGGTTTCTCTTTCACAGTTCACCATGTTGTCGAAAGGTAATGTTGTAGTAAGGGGTTAAAATTTGTAGGAAAACAGTTGCCATCTTCAAGTAATCCCAAATGGAAAGCAACTAAATCATATTGAGGGACAATTTTGATTGTTTTTATCTCTCATGTCTCTCTAGATCAGTCACAATTGAGCTCTTATGCCTCTTGTTGTGTGACAAAATCAATTTCATGGGCATTTCTATCTCTGAAATTTCAGCCAAGGCGTGTCCATGATGAAAATCAGATTTTGGGGCATCTTTCAAAAGTGCATCTATTAGCTCCAATAGATCAGTTATAGGTCCAGAGTTCTCTATGCCATTACCTTGGTTAAGTTTTTAGTTTTGGGAGATATTTTACAGGTTTTATCCAAAATCTCAAAATCAGCTTTCAAAGCAGGCCAAGGGGGTTTCAACCCAATGCTAAGTTCACACGAGTCTAAGGGATAGGTTTTCAAAAGGAACAGATCAATCTTCAAGGTTAGGCTTAACTCCATGCCCATTGGATACTTCAAGACAACTAGTCATACATCTAACAGGAAGATGTCCCCGAGAGGTCGCCATTATTATACAAAATTTACCCCCCAAGGTTAATTTGGATAATTCATTATAAATGGACTTAGCCATTCAGATTCTTGTATGTGTCGACGACCATAAATTTCAGCCCCAAGTATCAGGGAGAAAGAGATCTCAAGATAAATTGGCTAAGTTAATCTTCATGTGCAACGAGCCAAGCTGGTCAGGTTTTCTGGTGAGTTGGAAGCAAGCTGGATGTCAACCGAGTTATGGAATGTGTTGAATGTGTTTTAGACACTTTAATAGGTCAGAGCACCGATAGGTGGTGCGGCAAAGGTCTGACCCGATTGAGTGGGGAAAAGAGGCAAAAAAGGACTCATCGGTAGCAAGTACAGATGCTATCGGTCAGTAACATATTTTATGCTACCGGCTGGTAGTAGGATCAGTGAATCAATGACCTGGCAGTAGCACAAGAATGCTACCATTCGGTAGCAATTTTTGGTGCTACTAGATGGTTGCATAAGAAGTTCGTAAAGGAGCAGTCGGGAGATAACAAGCGCTGGTAACATTGTATAGATAATATCAGCTGACAACAAAATTTAAGCTACCGATCAGTAGCGGGGAAAGCATGTTACCAGTCAGTTGTATTTATGTAACCGACCAACATCAGGAAGAAAATGCTACCGTCTGGGAGTAGGAAAATGCATGCAACCAGTCGAGTGCAAGAACGAATAAAGCATTAATGAGAGCAGTAAAAGTTGTTCAACTACCAAATTAATGAGGTATGGAAACCATAACTACTTGTGCAAGAAAAGTACCAAATTTTTATGGCCTCCCATACCTCTTCAATGAAACATGTCAGTTGGTGAGGTAATTTTGAGGTTCTTCATCTATATATTGTAAAATCCACCTCTTTTTGAGGAGAGACATTATAGGAACTGGGGAAACTCTTGCAAAATTTTCCCTTGACTCAATTTGAGTTGCGAGCCTCCTCTTGGGCTTGGAAATGTAATTATGCCTTTTTCATCATATGTAAATGGTCTACGCATGTTTTGAAGCAATAAAAATCATGTTTTGTAGTGTTTCTTCAACCCTAGCTCATTTTTATTGTATTTCTCTTGCCTCTCCATTGTGTTGTATTTTGTGCATGCTTCTCTCACTTGCATGTTTATAAGGTTGAGCTTCATGGAGATTTGATGGCGAGTGGGGATTTGGGTTTGTGTCACACCTATCTCAACTCCATCTTCCTTCCATTCTGTAGAGTATCTCACCCCTTTTCTTGGTGATATCACCACCCTTAGCTTAGGATTTTCCCTTTTCATGCACTTTATCTTTCCTTGTCTCCTTGGAAGTCTTAGAATAGGTGTAGTTTGGCATCTTTTTTGCATTAGGATTAGTTTTAGCATTAGGATTAGGTAGAGGAATTCAGCCTTCTCCATATGACCATATCAAGTTTGCAAGTCCCATAGCTTGAGAGATGGTCCCATGTTAGAAAATTACACCGAATGCCCCATTCCCAACTCAGTCATTCGGGGGTGATATAATTTTGCACTAACAGTAAAGAGATGTTGTGTATATGTGAGCATATAAACTTGCAAGAGCAAGGTTGAAGTATTAGCTCATTGTAGCGAGTCAATGGATAGCCACCAGGAGGATAATATGGAGGTCTCAAGCTTAAATGTCGTGAATATAAGACAGGTGAATCGAGATAGGCCCAAGCCTATTAAGCTTGAAATAGTAGCAAATGGGAGCTCAATAGATGTCTATGAGAACCGACGAGGTGAGTTTGCAAGGATGACATGGGTTTAGAAGACCGGGTTAAATAATAGATCATTGAATCGATCTAGTGGAGAATAGTTTACAGGCATGGCACGATGAAGAAGGACGAGCCGAGCCAAGAGGTAAAGAGAGATCAGAGACATTTCAGGAGTTGGCTTGGCATTGGCACTTTAGATTTTGGTAGGAGCTCATTTTGGAAGTGACCCATTTTGGGTTTTTGGGGATTAACGATTCGAAACTCACCCCGCATAGTTGGTGAAAATTTGAAGAAAAACCCAAAGCCCAAAACTCTGAAAATTCAGAGTTTCTGGTTTTCAGAATTTGAAGGTTTTGTGGTTGTAGTCACTTTTGCACCCACTAAGAATGAGGGAACCTCATGCGTGCCGGCCTATCACCCAGCAGGTGCTGATCACTCACCTGAGGCACGCGAGAGGGAGCCGAGACTCTCTTTTATGTGATTCTAGTGGAAGGCATAGCTCATGACTCTAACTTAGTGATTTAACATACATTAAGGGCTATAGATCTTAGGATGGCTTCTACACCCCTTCAGTCATAATAGAACCAAAGAGCGCAACATAAATAATAGAACTAAGAGTTGTATATCTACTACTATACTTAACCATTTAAGCAAGATTCACGATTATATAAGAACATAAGTGTAAAAGTAATATGCAGAAAATACAGAGAGAGAGTCCTGATACATTTGTCACAGCAACCTTATCACATTCATTCATAGTGTTTTCTTATAAAATATTACAGAAGGTAGACCGTAGTCATGCACCATGTGTGGATCCATACATGTATTCTCACAAGACAAAAATTTCACTCCACATTTCCCCATTACATCCTTACTTGAATTTTGTACTCATTTTCATCCCATAGTTCTCGCAGTAATTCTACAGAGCTCCACTACCTCACTTGTGTCTCCTTCTTTACCGAGGGCACCCATATAAATAAGCCTCTGAGCTCTAAAAAACTCCTATGTAGCCTTAGATCTAGCCCCAAGTGTCAAGGTGTGGGTCACCCCGGGCACATGCATCTCCATGTCATGATTAACTTTTTAGATCTTTCTATTGTAAGGTATATTCCTTCTAGGACACCCTGTCGCCAGGCTAGAACCTTATCCAAATGGAACACGTTCTTCATGTCTTCTATCCTAAAGGCCAAAAATGGCTAAGTCTTGAATTGTTCTTTGTGCAACGCACGCATCCTGGGTTCTTCGAGAAGCCTTTTGAACTCTGCCTTATGCGCCTACACCTGTGCGCTTCCTTTGGTCATGCGCACCTACGCACCCTTAAGATTTGGAAGCTATAATTAGGGTCCCAACAGTGGCGGTTGGATTATGGTGTGTGTCGGGAGGTTCAATTCCTGAAACCTGAAAGGGTGAGCTTAGTCAGACTCTAAAATATGATTTGGTGGTGATGTTGGACCCAACCAATGCAACTCTGACTGGCACGTAATGTAGGGTTTGCCAAGTCAAAAGTTTGGCAACCAAATTAATCAATAGCCATCACTTACAAGCAAATATTAAATCCTTTTAGCTCACCGCTCAAGGTGTCACATAGCTCAGATAGTGAGTGGTCAACAAAGAATTTGGTGAGTTCGTTAAAGATCGAGTCATTACGAAGAGCTTGCCAACCGGTGTAATGCCTAACATACCCAAAAAATAGCTTTCATTCAAGAAACCATAATTTCTTCCCTGATTGTTCATTTTACACAAAATTATAGTCGTTGGAATCAAGAGAGTGGGAGCTACGTAATGGAAACATCGAAATATGGATTTTTTTGAAGTTTTGTGTCCCAAAATTTTAAGTTTTACTCATTATGTGAATATTTTTGAGAAGGTGGAGTTGCAATTAATGAGGCAAACATTGTTGACCTATTCTACTACAATCTTTCCTAGTTTTTTTCTCCTTCTTTCCTCAGCTATGAAAATGATATAAAATGTAAAGGGGGTGCTTATTCCAAAAGAGTTAGAAATTTTTCAAATCTTCCCCTCTCTTCACAATCTGAGTTGTGAATTTTCAGGATTTCAAGCCTTTCTTCTCAAAATTGTAATGGCATCTTCTACCTTTCCCTGTTGTAATGATGCATTGTGCAAGTTCTTTGAATAATGAAATTATGTTTTATGGATAATTATTTTTCCATGCATCAATTTTGTTGTTTCCTTTTGCCTTTCTCATGTTTGTACGTGCATTGTGTAAGCTTGGTGCCTTTTGCAATTTTTGGAGGTTATTATACTTATTAAGGAATGAAGTATCGTATGCAAATTGAGTTTTTGATGTATCTTCGTCCTCCTCATGATCATCTCTCTTCATTGGAAATTCATGATTTTTTCTAGAAAACCCCTTTCTTGGTGCATCACCACGTCTAATTTAGGTTTTATTTCTCCCTAATCCCCTTGAAATGTTAGTATAGGTCTAGTTAGTTGTTTTTATTGCATTAGGAGTAGTGTAATGCTTAGTTTAGGAAGAGGAAGTTAGCCTT
This sequence comes from Taxus chinensis, assembly GCA_019776745.2. Taxonomy (NCBI): domain Eukaryota; kingdom Viridiplantae; phylum Streptophyta; class Pinopsida; order Cupressales; family Taxaceae; genus Taxus; species Taxus chinensis. Next base: position 466,426,615 of record CM034154.1, on the reverse strand, counting down.
CTCTGGAGTTTCACCTCAATCCCATGAGTCCCATAGCTTGAGAGGTGATCCCATGTTACCCAATCAAACCAAATTTCATGTTCACCTTCACGCCATTCAGGGGGTGCAGTGATTTGGTGATAGCAGTGTTGTTGTCTAGAATAGCTGGTCTTACAACCACCTTGATATGAGGCTAAGTTTGGTCCTTCTTGATACTTTCAACCACATTACATGTTGCTCCAATTACTACAAGCCTGTCTATGTCCTCATTCTTCTTTCTTGGGATGGAATCAATGTTAAAAGCTTCAAAGTCGTTAATGAGATCCAATACCCAATGTTTGTATCTCTTTAGGAGATCACTCTTAGTAGCATTCAGTCCTCTAATCTGATTTACAACTAACTCACTATCTCTAAAAATTTACAAGTTATTGATACCTCTTTTTCTTGCCTAGTGCAGTCCATGAATTAATGTTTCTTATTCAGCTGTGTTATTTGAACAGCTGAACTGGAACTAGAAAGTTAAGTAGTACTTGTTACCTTTAGAAGACATAAGCATTACTACTCCTCCTGCACCCTTCCTGTTCCTTGAACTATCAAAGAATAATTGCCAAACTTCATTGTTATCTTCTTCTTTTGATTTGGTGATGTTATGAAGAGGTGTGTTTTCCTCATGCAAACAATAAATTCCCAACTCAACTTCTTCCATTTCCCTATAAGGATCATATCCATGCTTCTTGTTTTCCCATTCATCACGAGTCAAATTTGGAATGACCCTAACCTTTATATCCATCTCTAGAGTGCTTGGACAATATTCTTGATCAAAAGATGAGAAATTAGTATTGATTGGACTTGGTACATGAGGCTCAATGTGATAATTTTCAATTGCCTCTGATCTAGTTGTATCCTTAGCTTCATACCTTGTTCTAAAAATCATATGGGACCAATCAGCGGACAAGTATCTATCAATTTTATCTTTGAAATCCCTTGACAAGAACAAAGCAAAGAGTGGTGGTAGATCAATAACTGATACATCTTGCTAGACTATGACATTTGGGCATGTATGTAATGTAAGATTCAATCCCTTAATCACTCACATGGTTGTCACTGTTGTCCCATCTAATTACACCACTCCTTTAGAGATAGTTTCATACTTTAAACCCAGTTAAAATGTAATTTGTTTAGGCATTACCGAGCTACTTGCCCCTGATTCTATCATGTAATTGTATACAAGATTGTCTCCAATGATCAAAGATACGTAAAATGGTGAAGGTTTCATATTTCCCTTCAGATGACCTCCTTCTTGTTGAGTTGCATTAGTTAGCACCTTTTCTTGATCCTTGGTTGCATGATTTGGAATGGATAAGTTTGCCACAGCTACTTACAATAAATCCCTTTGCCTAATAATTATTAGTGACTCCCACATTAAGATGCTTACATTTGTTCTCTTCATTTGATCAATGATGTTAAAGGGAGATGGGTTGTCCTTTTATTTTCCTTTTTTTAGCACAACTTTCTCTTGCACATGATTTGTTACAACAGGTACTTTAGGCTGATTTTGTGAGCTTAGAACTGCATTTGAACTATTAGCTCCTTGAAGTGTGGTAAAAGGATGAGGAGCACTAGTATTTGATGATTTCCCCTCCTCTACATTTTTATTCTTGGATCTTGTGTTCGCTGTCACACCCTAAGGAGGAGCTTGATTCATCCCACAGAAATCTTCAGCTTATCAATTCACAAGTGAAGTCTCACTTGGAGGTTCCTCTTGAGTGTTTTCTTGCTACTGATTTTCTTCTTGGCTTATTTTTTGAGACACACCAATAGTTTACACCATTAAGGCTTGATTTAGAGCATCATTGAAGCATGTTGCTTGATTTTGAGATTGTCCACAAGGGAAACACCACTCATATTCCAGTGCAAGGTTATTCTAGACTGGAACCAAGGCTATGGATGTTGAGGCAACATTAGGATTATAAGGCTAAAATGGCCTGACACCATTGTCCTTGGTTATAGTTTATAGCTTGGGTTGGAGGTCTATTGGGCTGATATGGAGGCCTATTTGGTTGAACTTGAGGCTGATAAGGTTTGAAATCTTGAGCTTGCTACCTCTTGATTATTACCAACTCATTGCCTAAATTCTGTAAATTTTTCATGACTTGCTGAAGCTCATTTAAGGTACTAGAAGAAGAGGTAGAAGATTCACTAGAATTATAATTTTTAGGGGTTGGGATAGGACCCAATGTAGGTGCTTCACTAGAACTAGGATTCCCCATTTCTGGATAAATAGGCATAGGTGGACTAGGTGCAAGTTTACCAACTTGAATTAAGCAATTCTTAGCACTAATGGCTATGTTATGGGCTCCTGGAAATGTTATACCTCCCATAGATTGTATCATCATAGCTATATCAGAATTAAGAGATTTTAGGAAATAGAGGAATGCATCTTTAGTATCTGGTCTTACGGTAATTAGAATCATGTCCCATATCCTTTGGAATCCAAAATTGAAGTTCGTCATTTGTTCATTTGGTGTTCTCATGATTGTGGCCAATTGTTCCAATAAAAATAAATTATCTTTCATTTCTCTGAACTGGTTATATATATATATATATATATATGCACAATTGATCCTAATTCTGAATTGATCTTTCTGCCAAGCTTTTGAACCATTGTAAATATTTTCCTTTCAAATAAGAAGCTAATAGTTTCACTACCACATCCATCTCAACAACCTCGTATATGGCACAAACATTTACAATGTCTCGAATGTGATCAATTGGAGTTGTGTAGTTCTCCCCAGTGAAATATGGAAAAAAATTTAGTGTTACCACTGGGATTGGATTCTAAGCATGAGTGGACTACTTCCCGTTAAATTAAAAAAATGATTTGGTAGTGGTTGTTGAGCCATTCTGATTGGTCTAAGAACTCTAGTAGATTGTATAAATGGCCTACCATGTGGAGGTGTTGAAAGAGTCTTATTTGGTGGAGATGGAGATCTTTGAAATTTTCTTCCTCTTCTTCCTCTGCCTGGAGATAGTTGCAAGTATTCAAATATCCCTTCTTCTCTAGTTCTTAACCATTTTTATATCATTCTCATGAATTTGAGGTACCTAGGCTGCTAAAATCACTAAATTTTGATCATGGGAGTTGTCAGATGTATTATTACAGAGCCTCCAAAGGACATAAATTCACCAAGACACACATCTAATCTTGATAAACATGGAAGAATTGACTTGTCACCAAAATTGTTATCACCAAATTACAACACCCTCTGATTTACTAGCATGTGAATTTACTAGGCCATCTATGTAACTCTCCAAAGAAGGTTGGTTCCTCTTCCTAATCTAATGTTAAAACTACTCCAAATGAAGGAAATACTGCTAAATACTCCTAACCTATGATTTCTAAGGGACCAGGGAGAGGGAGAGACCATGAAAATAAATAAATCCTATACTATCAGTGGCGATACTACCAAGATAAAGGTATTAAACATTTTTTTGAGGGAAAATTTTAAAGGGGAATACAGTTGAAAGAGGTCAGGATATATATAACATATTCTCAAAGCATGCATTTACCACTCAATATCTAAGAAACACAACAATACAGACCTACAAATGAAATAATACATGCACATAATAGAACAACAGTAATGGAGAGGCATGAAATTGCAAGAAAAATGAGAAAGGGTTAGAGAAGAAACCACAATACACATTTTTATTGCTTCAAATGATGCACAATCCACTATCTTAGTAAAATAGAGGCATAGATACAATTTCAAAGTCTATGAGGGTATACAACTCAATGAAGTTGAGAAAATAATTTGACAAATTCTCCCTAAGCTCCTAGAATATCTCCCCTTCTGAAATTAGAAGTGTTACATTATATAGAGGAAAGTGACAAAGAGAGAGAGAGGGAGAGAGAGAATGAATCCCGAGATCCCATTTTCACCCACTTGTAAAGTATAATAAATTGCTGCAAAACATCATGGGAAACCTAAAAAATCCATCCCTTATTGTCTTGAAACTTGTTGTAGAAGAAAATGGCTACACATGCTTTATTAAATACATTTACAACTGCCTGGAAGTCATCATTTGGAACCAAGATCATTTTATGCATTTTTCATAAACTTAACTCCACCAAATCTTTATTTTTTATTTTTGAGTGTAGAGGATGGAATCACAATTCCAATGAGTCTAATTTCATCTAATTTGGTGAAAAATTGAGGGAGATATGGCCATTTGAATGCAATTCACTCTTTGCCCATTTTCTGGCTTATTCATCGTTTCATGGGTCTTAGCATTAAATTGATTGCTGGAAATAAATATTTTCTCTTCTCCCTCCTTCATGAAATTTTCTGGTTTTTTAGTTCCATGAAGGCATTTAAAATCATGGTGGGTCCCACGACATTAAATTTTTCCTTTAAGGAGGGGTCACTGTGTTGACTAGTTTTAGATTTGGGCCAGCTTGCCAAGTTGCCTGTGTGTTTTGCACCAGGAACCTTTTTTACCCGACTTGCCTAACTTATCCTTGCATGCCACCTCATCTAACCTCCACTTGCACTACTACATATACTTCCATCTCAGCTTGGTGAGCTCCTTACCATTTACACTATGGACTTCATGTATCCCCGACTCGCCCCAACCTTCCAGTTCAGCACTAACCTGACATCCACTCCCCTTCACATTACGGCGATATCAATTATGAGGAGAAAAATGTTCTATGGGAAACATTGTTCCCAAAAACACCCACATTAGACTTGGCACACCCGTTTGACCCAGTACCCCGCATTCCCAGCTCGATCGATGCATCTGCATCGGGCCCACCTTGCACACACCACCCACATTCCACCAACTTTCACCAAGATTAAAAATTTCTTCACACCCGCAACATATTTGCTGCCCCATATTTAACTCACCGAAAAGATCAGGATTGTCGAGCTCCTTGACACCTCGCCACCTTCACATCAACTTTTCCTCACCAAGTTCCTAGCAAGCCTCTTGCGGCCACATCATCATGTTCCCACCCAACATGCTATTGGGAACCATACCACAGAATAGTGCTATGATTCAATAAAAAATCAAAGCATGTAAATACAGAAGTATACAATTCCCCAAAATCTACAGCAATGGAAGCATATACTAGAAAATCTAAATAAAAAAATTACACACGCATAACACAACATGTACCATGGTTCACCCAATGTAGGATAAGTCCACCAAAGATAGAGATCTCAATATATATAATGAATAAGAGTATAAACCAACTCTTCTAAACAAGAATACAATGTATCTCTCCAAGAGTATCTCCTCCTCTAGATCTCTAAATGGATCTACATGAGAGCATTACAACCGTGCCTCCAAACCACCACCAAATGTCACATAACCAAGAACTATTACATCTTTAAACTTTATAACCAAGCTCTCCTGTGAATCTGCAAACAAGACCTCTCAAATGGGTCTACCAATGTGTAACCATAATTGTGCACCAAGAAGTAAGTCTCTCCTCCATCATTGCATCAACATGTGCAAACAAGAAGACAACCTCCTCTACAATATCTAGATACTATCACATACCCACAAGCTATCCAATGAGCTACAATACTAGATATCTATGGACCAACAATACAACATGGTCTTACGGATATACAATACAAGATCTCATAACAACATGTGGATCTATAATAAGAAACCCTATGTTCTTTGCATACTATGCAATCCATTACATCAAGACTAAACAATACAAAGGAAATAGAGTAGAAGACATTACCCTCTTCTCACCATTCAGATATACCTGTTATTTCCTTTTGTCTAACTTTTCTCCATGGAAGCTTTGTCTTCATGTAACCTTCTTCTTCTTCTTCTTCATCCTCTCAACCAAGGAGAATCAAGGATCTTACGTAATCATTCCTCATTCATACTTATAACCTTAGTTTTCTATCTTATATAAGCTTATAAAAACTTAGGGAATCTTAGCTATGCATTTATAACCATATGATCACCTTTATAATCAAGGGTCAGATTAAAACCCACGTCTAAAATAAAAATATTCATGCATAGGTAACTGATGTTGGTTGCTCCCAAGTGACCGATGTTGGTTCCTCCTAGGCGACTGATGTCAGTTACTGTGTAAACTAGAAACCTGTAAAGCATGTTATTTGTGAAGCAATTTAGCTCCACAACTCAATAATCTCCCAGTTGGAGATAAAATTTTGAACCTGTTCTTGTACAATACCATCCTCTACATACCGTGAAGACCAACTATTCTTTTACTTCAAAAATTTAGAGTCTCAGTCAATCGGGAAGATTAAACCATATTCTAAAACTAAGAAGATAACAAACCATGACTTACCATATAACTACACAAAGCTACTATTGATCAGTGATACATGAGCTATCCATACATCAAGCTTCCACTGAATCATAACACTAACCCTCTCATGCAACCAAGCCACCATGACTAACACACTTGCAAGATCTCCCACTCAAACTAAAATAGCGTTAAGGTTTATCGCAACCATAGTCATATCTATGTACAAAGTTGAACCATGTTCTTCAACCATCTATCCATGTCTCTATGCAACCACCAATGTAACTAACCAAAGACAAGTCAAACTAGAATATGCATAAGCAAAAACAAGATCACGGGTCAAGATATCCCTAATGAGTTCTACATGCAACTACTGGATGATCAATCCACAACACCTGCATAACTCAAAGAATCTAAACACTGCATTCTACAAATCCAACCCTGCATAAACAACTTACATGTCTAAGAAAACCATCTGTAGAACACACATCTATCATAGAGTAACATAGTAATAAGAGGAAATACAAACATCCCCTACTCATGATCAAGGGCATTTAAACCATGCTCATAGACATCCATGTGCAAAACAAATATTTGAATCATCATAGACTCACAAAAAATATATATCCTCATGTAAAAACTCACCATGTACATCCATCCATATCAGTAGCATCTCCAAAAGCTCCAAGTCTCTCACCGACTAACTCCAAAGCAACATATGAATCTTGTTCTCATCAATGTAAATAGCACCAACCATGTTAACCATGCTACTAATGACTAGTGCAAATACCAGCAAAAATTTCATCAACATACTGCATAAGCATCCAAGATGAAAGAAAATAAGGGCAACATCAATAAAATGTAAATACACATTATTGTCACACATATAACCTGACCGACCATGACATATCATGTCGACACCGATCAACTTCTACCGATACTGATGACTGTAACAAATAGATTTTACTTCTTTCACCCTTCAAACTCTAAAACATTGCTCTCTGTTCTTAACCCAGCTGAAAAACTATCAACTACCATCCCATAAGGATATCTAAGCACTACACAGTAAAACTAGAAGTGACATCATCATGCACTAAATACAAAATACCTGTAAAACCATGATTATCCTCCAAAACAACTTGTACCTCATGCCACTCTGAATAGTATCATTCTCCTCACTCCACATGTGTCCAACCTGTAATGCCAACAATCATGGTTTTCTCCCACTCAACATGAACTCCCCTACACTACCTCTAATCACCGAGCTCAAAAGCTCCAATATATATCAATGAGAAATAAAATAGATGAAAGAAAATATAAAATTGATTCCCTTCTTATCAAAGAATAATTCTACATCGTAGAAGTTTGGACTTCTTATGAATTAGGTTGAACCACCTTCTTTTCATCCATGTGTACTAAACATCTCCCATTACCTGCAACTGTGTTTAAGCATGACTTTTCATTGAGGATCTCAACCTTAAACTAGATACCCTTGTCCTCAAGATTCCAACACATCCCAGAAATAAAGTCAAACTCACCAAATATCCATGGTGCATATTTTACTTGTGCACACAATCCAAACATAATACCAGTTTCTTCAAACAAAAGAAATAAAACATGAACCGTATAGAGATAATTGAACCAAGTCTCTCTGGACTCACCGATCCAACTCCATCCTCTTTTTGATTCAAACATTGAAGTGATCTACTATGTTTCTTCTTGTACACTTTGTGCAAGAAACATGATCCTCCAAACTAGACGCTAAACCTTTCATGCCCTCTTCTGTTGCAAAAAACCTAGTACATACTTGTTGTCACAGAGACTAACCATGGTCCTCTAACCGGTACCGGTTCCCTCTGTGACTGATGTCGATTCACTGACCGATGTCAGTGTTGCTTGAACAAACACAACACCATAAATTGGCATAGTACACCAAACTAGGTGTCTACTCTGACCAAATTCAATAGTTGTGTTGAGTCAGTCATTTCATAAAGCACCCAAATCTTGTACAAAAATTGTACAACAATAATACATGCAATTAAACTGCACCAAGATGAAATACATCACCTTACCAGCACCAAGAAACTCACTTGCATCTTCAACCAAAGTACTTTCCTCTTTGATGGAAGCCTCATCTTCATTCTGTGTTATTATATTTTGTCTCTCTAACGAAGCTTGTGCATCTAACTGCTCATGTATCTCTTACTAAGATTTGCAATCCCAAACATACATGTGCTACCAAAACATACAAGCAATGCAATACCAAGATAACAAAACCATACCTCTATAATATGGATCTGCAATATGACCAACATGCATATGCCTCCAAGAACCAAGGACACATCAACAATCAAGACACATTCACTGCATCTTCTCAAATTACTTCAGATTTGTGATTTTCTATTTAACAGGTCGTCGACACCGGTGTCTAACTAACCGACCACGCTCACCTTGTTGACATCGGCTAAGGGATAATGTCGACATCGGTATAGCATACTGATGTCAGTCACTGTCATTTTCCAACAACCTTATATTTCCAACTCCCACTTGCTATTAAATCTTGCCCTGCGATATACACATAAAGAAAAACAAAAACCAAAACCTCCTCTCATACAACTGTCAGTAATACCACTAAAAAAACCCTGAAGCGAACCCTTGCTCTGAAAACTAAAGCCATCGCTCTAATACCAGTTGTTAGGAACCATATTGTGGAACAGTGTTATGATTCAATAAAAAATCAAATCATGTAAATACAGAAGTAGATAATTCCCCAAAATCTACAATAAGTGGAAGTGTAAACTAGATAAATCCAAATCAAAACAAAGTACACACACATAACACATCATATACCATGGTTTACGCAATGTGGGCTACATCCACCAAAGATAGAGATCTCAATGTATATAATGAACAAGATTACAAACCAACTCTTCTAAAAAAGAGTACGATTTATCTCTCCAAAATTATCTCCTCCTCTAGATCTCTAAATGGATATACACGAGTGCACTACAACCGTGCCTCCAAACCACAACTAGATCTCACATAACCAGGAACTATTGCATCTCTAAACTATGCAACCAAGTTATCTTGTGAATTTGCAAACAAGACCTCTCAAATAGGTCTACCAATGTGTAACCCTAACTGTGCACCAAGAAGTAAGTCTCTCCTCCATCATTGCATCAACCTACGTAAACAAGAAGACAACATCCTCTACAATATCTAGATACTATAACATACCCACAAGTTATCTAATGAGCTACAATACTAGATCTCTATAGACCAATAATACAACATGGTCTCATGGATCTATAATACAAGATCTCACAACAACATGTGGATCCACAAGAAAAAACCCTATGTGTTTTGCATACTATGCAAGCCATTACATTAAGACTAAACAATACAAAGGAAATATACTAGAAGACATTACCCTCTTCTCACCATTTAGATATACCTGTTATTTCCTTTTTTCTAGCTTCACTCCATGGAAGTTTTGTCTTCATGTAACCTTTTTCTTCTTCTTCTTCTTCATCCTCTTAACCAAGGGCAATCAAGGACTTTACTCAATACTTCCTCATTCATACTTCTCACCCTAGTTTTCTAGCTTATATAAGCTTATACAAACTTAGGGAATCTTATCTTTGCATTTACAACCATCTGATCACCTTTATAATCAAGGGTCGAATTAAAACTGACATCTAAAATAACAACATTCATGCATAGGTAATTGATGTCGGTTGCTCCTAGATGACCAATGTTGGTTCCCTGACCGATGTCAGTTCCTCTCAGGTGATTGATGTCAGTTCCCTAACCGATGTTAGTTACTATGTAAACCAATAACCTATAAAGCATGTTATTTGTGAAGTAATTTATCTCCACAACTCAACACATATTGGGTGCGCAACTCACCTTCGTCCTGCAGCGCATCAGGCTCCTTTAGTTTGTGGTGAAGTCAAGGTTTTGGGGAACTCACGACCTGAGTTCCCATGGGTAGTTTTTGCTTCGATTATCTGCATCAAGTGCATTACATGGCTTTGGAATTTGTTGAACCCCACATCGATTCATGCCTGACCCGTTATTAACTCGCTCAACTCACCGATCCTTTTCTGAACTCACCCAAGATGTAATTTTTCCCAGTGTTATGTCATTTGACTTACCCCTGCACCAAGATCAACGCCTCCCATCAAGGTCGTCGAGCTAGAAAACAACTCGCCCAATAGCTCAGCGAGCTGTTTTGGGGTCCTTGGGCAAATGTGACCCTTTCTACAATTTTCTTCTAAATTTATTTGAATTTTCTGAGTTTTGTTGGATTCCCAAGGGCAGATAAAATGTAATGAAATTCCCTGAGACCAATCCCCTAAATTTTATCAATTTTGGTTGAATGTGGGCCATGAGACTAACCTCCACACCTGAATGAGCTCTTGAACCTTTGAAACCTAAAAGAGGGAAAACTACCTCTTATGACCACAAACCTTCCCTAAATCAATATCAAATGCTCCTAGAGCTTGGAATTCACCTGCTAATTTTGTGTTCATCTTTGAATTCCCTGTCATTTGCTTCATTCCAAACCTTCTCAGTTGTCCATTTCACCTAGGTTGAAAATGGATAACAGGTACCTCGGTACACTAGTGAAGGGAACCCTGATGTATTTCTGCAAGCCATGGAAGCCCAGTGGAAGGATGAAGGTGACAGAAGAAATATGGTGGTATATACTCTGCATGAGACAACAACATGTTGGTGGACTAAACATAGAGATAACCTATTGGAATGGCGAGAGGTGAGAATCACCTTTTTTACTAGGTTTCTAAGGAGCAATGTACCTTCTCAAACATGTGAATTTCATGGGAAGTCCTCTAGTTTATATCAAGTTCAGAATTGTGAGAGACTTTGGATGGAGGTGCAGGAGGCCTTGCCATCATCAATCTAGGTGCATAAGTTCTATTCCAATTTAGGTGGTTGTGCATGCGTATGGTACGTTCATGCAGAATTAACAAGACAAATACTTAATTGGAAGGAGATGACCTCATAGATGATCCAAACTTTTGATTACTTTTCTACTAAACCTACAGTTAATGAAACATTACAAATTATGAAGCACCTTACTTTGGAAGATAACGCAAAGGATGAAGAAATTCTTATAGATATATTCATAAAACTAGATCTAGAGGCGTTCCTTGACCTTGAAGAGAATGAGGAAGAAGAAATGATTTATGCCTAGGAAGTGAAGGAAAAGGGTAAACTAGTATGCATGTTAAATGATGATGATGAGGATAATAACTTGGATGTTAACCACATTGAAGGTACGCGCAAGGTGATGGACACAACAAATGAAAAGGAACGCATGTGTCATGAGCCAATGAAAAAAAAAGAAGGTAAACATTGGAACATATGCAAAGCCTAAAGAGGCCATTATTGGTGACTACTGGTCGAAGCAAGAAGTTGCTAAGATTATTTAACTCCTGCGTGACTCTCAAGACTTATTTCTAAGGGGCTATCATGAATTAAAAGGATTACACCCTTCTTTGGGTGAGATGTGAATCAATCTCAAAGAAGGTACATGCTCAATTAGGAAGAGGCCATACAGGATGAATCCTAATTTGCACATCAAGGTAAACGAAGAAATTGATAAAATGCTCAAGTCTAGTATAATTGAGCCCATTGAGGAATCTGAATGGGTTAGTCCCATGGTCATTAGTATTAAAAAGGATGGGAGGATAAGAATCTATATGGACTATAGAGAATCAGATGCTTCATGTGTTATTAATCCTTTTCCTACCCCATTTACAGAAGATATCCTTGAAGGTGTTATATGGCACAAGATCTACTCTTTTATAGATGGGTTTTTAGGATATCATCAAGTGCGAATAACTAAGAAAGATCAAGAAAAGAAAACTTTCACCACCGAGTGGGGAAGTTTTACATGCACATTAATGCCCTTTAGACTGAAAAATGTGTCAGCAGTTTTCTCACGCATTGTTGTACATGCTTTTAAGGATTTCATTCACAAGTTTTTACATGTATATCTAGATGATTGGACAATGTATGGTTTGGTTAAGGATCATTGTGACAATTTGAGACTTATGTTTGAGAGGTGTAGGTAGTTGTGCATCTATCTGAATATTAAGAAGTGCATCTTTACAAAACCTTTTGGCACTTTACTTGGGCATATTATTTGTAAAGAAGGCTTGATGGTAGATCCATCCAAGGTCATCATGATCTTGGGTTTGGAAGAACCTAATAATCAAAGTGAAGTGCATGGATTTCTAGGACATGTATGGTATTACAGAAAATTTGTTAAGGGTTATGCAAAGATTTTCGTGCCCATGGAAGAAATTTTGAAAGCTAAAGGAAAATTTTATTGGGATGATGCACAACAACATGCATGTGAAACAATGAAGGAAAGGTTGACTACTATACCTATTTTGTGCTTTCCTTCATGGGACAAACAATTTCATGTTCATGTTGATGCTTTTGGGATGACGATTGGCACAATGTTGGCGCAGCCAGGTTAAGGAATTGTAGACCACCCTATTTTTTTTGTAAACAAGAATTTGACACCAGATGAACATAATTATACAACTACTGAGCACGATGCTTTCTCCATGATCTACATGTTGCATAAGTTCAAACAATAGTTATTAGTAATGCCATTTAATTTCTGTATGGATCATATGGAACCTATGTATTTAGTTAACACGCATGTTTGCAAGGGCACATTTGTAGGTGGATACTACTATTTCAAGAGTTTTAGTTTATAGAGATTGTAAAACTAGGAAAACATAATTTAGGGCATGACCATTTTTCAAGAATTAATTCTAGCGAGGACATGTAGAGAATTGAGGACACAATGCCCGATGCATAGATTTTCTAATTTAACCACACACCCACTGAATTGGAGGACATTTCCATATTATTGCGCACTGGCCAGGTGCCTGAGGGGATGAAAACTTTAGAAAAGAAGAAACTTGCAATACGTGTGGCACCCTATTAGTTGATAGGTGGAGATTTATACAAACTAGGTCGTCATGAAGTTTTGTGTCAGTGCGTTCTAGAGCATGAGTATGAAGCCATCATGGAAGAATCTCATGGTGGAATTGTTGGAGGTCATTATGTTGGAGATGCCACCACGAGTAAGATTATGATGGCTGGATTATGGTGGGAAATTATGTATAAAGATATCAAATAATATGTCAAGGTGTGTGATCAGTGTCAAAGCCTTGGGAAGCCTGGAACTAGAGATGAGGTGCCTTTGAGTCCTATTACAAGTGTTGAACCTTATGAGAAATGGGCGATTGAATTTGTAGGTCCTATTTCCCCACCCATGTGTAGGATTGGTGTGCATTATATTATAACCTATACATATTATCTAACATGGTGGGTAGAAGCAAAACCTATTAAGGATTTCACAACAACTACAACAATGAGATTTTTATGGGAGAATAGTATTAGTAGGTATGGATGTCCATTGAGTTTAACAAGTGATAGGGGCACTCATTTCTTGAATGAGACCATCAGAATTCTTGTGGCTGATTTTATGGTGGCACACCATAATACAACACCCTATCACCCATAGGTAATGGTATTTCTGAAGCTTTAAACAAGATTCTGGGGCACACACTGACAAAAATATGTGATGTTGGATGAAAAGTCTAGGATGATAAAGTATCTATTGCACTTTGGGCATACATGACTACTTACAAGATATTGAATAAGGCCACACCATTTCAATTGGTGTTTGGCATGGAGGTTGTATTACCTGTGGAATTCATGTTGTCATCCCTGCGTATTATGTGCGCATGAGGACTAGATGATGAATAAGTTGTGGAAGACCACATAGATAAATTGATGTAGTTAGATGAGTTGAACGTTATTACACGGTGGATCTAGAAGACAAAAAAATAAATATAGAAGGCCTAACATGATAGGCATATCAAGAATAAAACATTTGAAGTGGGGAAGATGGTTCTTCTTTACGATTCAAAATTTGTGTGCCACCCAGGGAAATTCAAATTTCATTGGTTGGGACAATTTATAGTAACAAAGATACTTGATTCGAGCACTTTTCAATTATAGGTGTTGGATGGCACTTTATTTCCTAGTTACTTCAATGGGAATAGGCTGGAGCCCTACTATAAATAAGGATTCTTGGTGTTTGTAATAAGGTAGTATTGTCATTTAGATTAGATTTTCCATTAATGCATTTCATTTAATGTGTTTCCTTTAATCGTTGCTATGATTTATCAATTTAGTTCAGTGTTTTTTTGTAATAAGTGTGCTTGCACGCCAGGAGCTGATTATTATCTATTGGATTCATGTGCAGTGGACCATGCATACTTTTAGTATGGGGTGGATTATAGGTATGTACAGAAGACTAATTGGTTGGTGCAGAAGGTTCACTATGAACTAAAGAAGTGCACTCGAGGATGACAATATGGGTTGCTTGAGAAAAAGGTGCTACAAACAATGATAAGGATGGTGATAATAAGGAATAAGGAAATTTTCTCAGATTGAAGATCACGTGTAGAAGGATGAATGCACAGTGTAACACGAGGTAGGCAACAACATGGGAAATTACTTAGGATGAGGCACAGTGTTTGATGTACTTCGATGCATGTAGGCACGTGTAAGGAGGCCCATGGCCGAGAATTAGTGGGAGCACTAGAAGGTTATGACTGGGGCGCGGAAAAATCAATGAAATGCACAGAAAAAGTAAGAAAACATTATTAATGTTGAGTACGGTGGTAGGTGGAGAGTAATTATTGCAGAAAATTTTGAAAAATCTATAAAATGGGGTGCTTGCGAGTTCATTTCTACCTTGCATACTTTGAGTTTTCTAGCATTGAAGAGTGATTGAATAGAGCAGTAAGCCAGTTGAGAAGTGGACACGGTCATCATAGAGCTCCATTGGAAGGGTGTTTGAGCTAGAGGAAGGCGTGTAGAAGGTAGATTTGCAAAGCTAGGGTTTGAAGGAGAAAAATTCACACCTAAGGTACACTAGGTCATGTGAAGTTTGAAGTAGCAGAGGTCATGAAAGCATAGGAAAGTTTGGAATTTCGCAATGGAACCCAAGAGATCATCTGGGGCAACCATGTGAGGCAATAAGAAGGTTGAAATTGAGGTGGAAGTAGAAGAAGTACTAGAGTGTCAATTTTCAGAGATGCACTACCCAAAATGGGTGATCATTGGGTGTGACTGGGATTCTCATGTCTGAAAGAGTAAGGTAAGTGACTACAACCACCACACTGACACAAATTTAGATGAGATCAAGAAGGAGATGAGATAGAAAATGGATCGGCATACGGAAGACGATAAGCACGTATATGATGATGTTGGACATAAGATCTTCGAGAAAATTAGGAAACCATAAGGGATGTACCAGTGGCTCATGTCCAGAGTACATGATGATTTCTTATTTTTTCTAGTAGAAAGGTGTGACTCACCGTGCCCTTCATTGGGAAACTAATTGGACTAAAGAGATCAGACACCAAATTCATTGATGATCTTAAAGATGATGCAAGCGTGGAGGCTACTGCTGAAGATATGGGATACCAAAAAGAAGGGCGCGGAATGCCCATTACCAAGGTAACACACCCCATTGTCAATATTGTTACACATTTATTGACCAAGTTCGATGGTCAAGAGAGATGGGGAGTAGTAAATAAGAAGTGATTACATATTGAAAAGAAGATAACATAAGGTATTGTCTATAACCTTGCATCATACATAACTGAAGGCATCATCGAGGATGCACACAAAGGAGACAAGATCAGTTGGGGCGTCATTCTCCTTTCGATTGTGTTTGTTGAAATTGGGGTCCCTGATGGCCCACAGGATAAAATGTGGCAATATCTAGATGAAAAGAAGACATTGGAAGAGTGGTTTTCCAAGTATTCCTATGACAGGTCGACTGGAGGTGTGTATAAGAATAGATTAAATATGTGGTATAAAAGGATGCATGAAGCCTTTGAATATGAATGACGCATACCCAAGAACCTACCCTTCATAGTTAAAGAGGAAGCATAGTTTGTAGCATTCCAACCTTATTGTGTTGGTAGGTTTAGAATGAAGACTAGACAACGAGGTCCTTGGTGCAAACTACCCTATGCCTTCAGCACACGGTACTTCTAGGCCTCTCTCAACCACTTCTCATATGTGCATAGATTAAGGTTTGACACAAACAAAATGGATTGTGAATACCATACTCTTTGGAAGACATATGTCTATCTATGTAAGTTTTCCTATATCAAAACCATGATTTCTGATGATATAATGATCAGCCCCACAAGTTTGGTGATTAGGAAAGTGATGGCAGCTAAGATATATATTTACCTTAAGCCCAAATTAGTGGATGGAAAATATATTGAAAATGAATTCAAGCTACATGAATTTCCCAAAGGAAAATAGACAATTGATATGAGGCAAGAGCATGACCCCACTCCTCCTAAAGTGGAAGAAGAGGAAATTAGGGAAGAGGAAGATGTTAGCACACTGAACTGAGGGAGAAGAAAGCAACCAACTGTTGGACAAAATTATTCACGTGAGAAGATCCCTCTAAGGAAAGAAGAAGAGGATATTATAATTGAGACTAAGGCAAAGGAAACAAAGAAAGAGGAAGGTGGCGCAGAGGACTTGGGCTTCATAAGAGTACCAAGGGAGACTAGGGTGCATGACACAAGCATGGGATCTTCACATCCTTTAAGGAGGTTGCCAAGAATATCACCAGTCAAGCCGAGTCCTTAGATGAAGAAAAATAAGAGGCACAAGTATGTGCCTAGAAAGGACAATGAAGAAGAGGTTTTAGAAGAGACGACACATACTGTGGGGGAGATACCGAGGAGTAATGTAGAAGGAGATGAGGGAAGAAGAAACTTTGCAAGAAACAGTGGTGCATGGTGAAAGAGATGAAGAAAAAGGCCCCACAGATGTGGGGGATGAGAAACAAAAGACTATAGGTGAACTATCAAGTGAGCCTACTGAGGAACATGGGGGCACAACGGGTAGAGGTCTTGTTCATGATGCAGGAATGCAAATTCCTAGAGGGCGTTGGTCTAGGAGAATTAAGGGTGAAGAGATGTATAGGACACCTAAGTTGGGGTATGTTAATGACCCCTCAAAAATCATTCACGCCAAGTTCCAAAGTACTCTTGAGCCTAAGAAACTCTATGGATGGGATTTGGTGGACTCGTAGGATCCAAATATGTACACCTTGAAACAACTATCTTGGAGCATGCATACCCACGTGAATGAGCCAAAATTTTACATGAAGGAAGAAGCATGTGTTTGAAGGAAAATGAAGAAGGGGGAATAGGTTGCACACATGACTATGAAGCCAACAAAATTAAGTGATAATTAGAAAAGTAATGCCTTAACTAAGATGGCAGCAAAAGTGGCACGCAAGAACATGGATAAAGCGGCCAAACTGATGTTATTACTTGAGGATAACAAAAATCTAAAGGAACAAGTTGAGAAATTGATTGAAGCATGCAAGAAGGAAAAGGAGTGGAAGAAGAAGATTCTGGATTTTGCTATAGAAATTGGAGGTGAGATTAGAGCGGCACATCCAAAGATTGATGGGAAGAAAAATTAGAGCTAATTCTTTTCCCTACACTTTTTACAAGAGTTTGTCCATATTTTACTTGAGAAGAAGGAAACAAAGTCGGAAGAGACAAAGGAAACTATTGAAGCCAAGAAATAATAGACAAAGGAATAAATAGCGCACCAAATTATAGAGTATGATGTCATACTTCAAACATTAAAGGAATAGTTGTAGAAAGAAGAATGGGAACTGAAGATATGTGAGGATCTTGAACAGATCCTTAGAACCCACACTTCACAGGAGGAGAATGATGTACTTACAACAAAGAACAATGAAACCTTAGGCAGGGAGGAGAGGCTGGCGTTGGTAGCAAAGAAGCACGATGCACTTAAAATAACCAATGATGCCCACGAAGATAAGTTAAAGGATCTAGGTATATTGATTGTAACGAAAATGGATTACATGATTTTAGGTTTAGTTGGAGTGATAAGGAAGTTAAAGCATAAGGGTGAAGATATGACCTTGGAGACAATGGAGAAAGTATTGGGTGATGCTCCTACACAGGATAAGATGTGGCTAAGTGACTATAATGATTTGGAGGCTAACCTCAAGAAAGATTAACCTGAACTCATTTTTCCAGTAGAGGAGTAAGTGCGATGAACATCCTTCTATTCATTTCATTGATCATTCTTTTATTCTTTTAGATCATTCTTTATTCTTTTAATTATTTGGAGAGATAAGTGAACAACCCCATTACTGAGGGTGGAAATATCTTTAGTGTAGGGTAATGTTGGTCTAGATAAATTTCCTAAGTGTTGACAAGGTGCACAAAAGGTGGCGTGTATATGCATGTAAGTGGCAGTTAAACAAGGGCACACCGAGAAAGATGAATTTGGGACTTAGCCGTTTTTGTAGGGAACGGGCTAAAAATAGGATGGAGTGTTGATCAATAAAAAGATGAGAACAAGAAGACTTCTCAGCGAAGGTAGAGCTATTTTGGGAACAAGTAGAAGACCAAGAGACATACGTAATTTGTGCTAATAATTGGATTATGATAGATCTTAATAATAGATTGATCTATTATTAGCCTATTTGTAAAAGCATGCATTTATTGATACTTGGTTATTTTGAGCATACAACCTATTTTGAGAATACATTGACAGTGAAGGGAAATTCCCCACCCCTATAAGTATGTAGTATTCCACTGTGTCGAGAGACCATGCAAGAGTTCTGCGTTGTAATAGATTTATGCTGCTAGAATTTGCGCACATGACTTTATGACAATATTGTTATGTATTTAGCTTTTGTTTTTTGATGAATTAATACAATGGATCATTGTGGATGGATATTAGTTTTTGATCTATTTGTTCATGGTACTTGTATGGTAAATTTGATCTTAATTGTGATCTCAACTAATATGTTTCTTATTATGTGTGTTTCTAATTTGAGATCATAGATCTAATTGTTGTGATAGAATATACACTTTGATTATGGTTCTTATGAACATGCATGTTAACATTTTGACAAGACAGTACAAGAGAGGGACCTGATAGCTTTGCACGGTTCAGGTGAGCATCCATATCTCTCTCGATGAAGTGCCAACACACCTAGGCATTTGAGTATACAAATAAAGACTACATTAGACTTGTATGTATAGGAGTTCTTAACTTAATTTTCAAATTTTAGTGGCAGGAAAGGATGACCTAGAACATAAGAAAGGTACCATAAAAATAGCAATGAACCAAATTAGAAGATAAAAATCAAAGAGAATCAAAGGGGTCTGAGACTGTACAATTAGGGGCATGGCCGTATTACATTCCTAACCCAACTATATGGTTTTAAACCAACATAATATGGGACAAAATTGAAAAAATACATGGTCAGGGATCAATGTAACTTGATGCAAAATCATAATAAAAGAGTAAAACATTGACACAAGACTAGTCAAACCAAACAACAGAGGACAAAAGAAGAAGGGGTTATGCAATAAAGATCTAGCTTCAAGGTTTAGAACTCATGCATATGCAAGTGTAATAAAACATGATGTAATAATGATTTTGAGAAGGTTTTGATGTCTACTCTTGTTTCCAACCCTTACATGCTTCTTAGTTTTTTATAACATAACATTCTTAATACATAAAATCTAATTAGGGTGTAAGCAAGTGGCTTATGTGGCCAACAACAATTGAGGGAGGTGGTGGATTATAATGTGTGCAAGATGTCAATAATTATTATCTAACCTTAAATTTGACGTCCATTTGACTTTCATATATTATTTTCGACCTTAGATTTAACATCTAATTAATCATCGTACTAAAGTTTTTTTTCTTTCTTGGAAAATATAATTAAAATTATGGTGTTTAGAACTTTATTCTAGGAAGATTTTTTTCGACCTCAAAAATGAGGTGTAGCTTCAAAAATTAGAAACAGAAGAATTATTCACAATACCATAGCCATAGCCTTTCATTAAATGATGATAGACATGTATACTATTGGAGGTAGGGTTCCCAACTCTGATATGTGTAAGGATATCTATGACTGATTTATGCATTGAAATATGAACAATGCAAAACTAAATCAAACCCATCCATGTGGTAGTGCAAGCTTTAGGAAATACATTTGGAAACTTTGTCATTATCTCCTACTCTTTTTTTGTTGGGTATGTTTTCTAGTGGAAATGTTGGAAAGTGGGATGAGGGAGCAAATCAACCCAAAGCATAAGAGCACTGAATCAAGGGATTGGACATCCACAACACCAATAAAAGCACTTTCTAATTTTGTTGACATTCTGTTATCTCTTAACAAAGAGGATAAGTTGGATGACGAGAATGAGATGGAGGGAATGACATGTAATACAATTTGAAATTATGGTTCCTCCTCTGTTAAGCTTGTGCATTGTGTTGACAATTATGCTTTTTGGTGGGAATGTTGGCGAGTCAATTTGTAGCATCTCATGGATTTATTTGATGTCCTCCAGTTGTCTTATGAGATAGCATTTCCACTTCGTGTTGTTTTGTTGGCTATTATCCATGGAAAAAAAATCAACAGAGTCTTCTTCATTTTTCCTTCTTTTGAATCATCTTCTCACAAGCTACTTTTACTACTTATTCATTTTGTCACTATTGCCACTATGTTTATTGATGTTAATAGGTTTTGAACTTAAGTCTGGAATGATCATGAAAATCAATGTTCAAAATGGAAGTGTGGGATTTAAAGTGGTCCTAGGGATGACGACAGGAGGAGGCCATGACAAATGATGATCGAAATGGTCTCAAATTCAATAACATAAAAAAATTTAGGGCTCAACTAATTCATTTCAAAAGTTTTTTAAATACATTAATGGATTTCTTGTAAAGAATTCCATGCCAAAAACATTATGGGGGAATTTTTAAATTTTCCTGTACATGCCCAGTACCACAAATCTCATAATAAGAGCACATATTGGAAAAATATTCTTGCCTACCACTAAACCTTAGCAATTGTTCTCCTCTTGTCCAGAGGGAAGCCAACTAGATAGGACCACTAACTTCCCATATATACACACAATCAAAAATACATACTAGTCATGTAACACAAATCCATGGTATAATAACGATGCCACATCAACATATCTTTACGGGGAGATCCATGTCAATTGCCTACATGGAGTATGGTAGTTCCAACATGTCAACCGATCATTATTTTTATCTGAAAATATGTACAAAAATCATAAATACTTATGCATGATGATTTTAGGATATTCACCATTGACTCCTATGATGAAATGATATGCACAAAATGGGTTTGAAAAGGGCTTGGAAAATTTTAAGCAAATGCAATAGAAAATTATAAAGTTATAATCCACAACCTTTGCCAACATACTTTCAATCTATGCTAAAAAGGGAGCTTTACAACAAGGGATGGACATCCATTAAAACATAAAGGAAAGGGGAATCTTGTTAGATATTGTCATTGTAAATGACATTGAACATATGTATGTAAAATGTGGAAGTACACATAAGGCATGAGAATTGTTTGACAAAATGCTTAAAAAAAGTGGATCCATGGACTACACTTATGCACAAAATGAATTTTGTAAGGAAGATCTCAAATCCTTTGAAAAAATGGAGTGGTCTAGAGCACACCCTGATTATGTAAGCCCTAGTTTTTATCACCTTTTATCCATGCAGGTTGGGGGATAAGGGTTGTAAATACTTCAAAAGAATGAATAACTCTTATTGCAGCATGCCTCCAATTTATCATTTTGTCAGCATGGTTAATGTTCTTAGCCTAGCGAGCTATCTCAAGGAATCTAAACTTTGTCAATAAAATACTAATCACATAGTTTCCTATGTAGGAGATAGCATAATGAATGAATATGTTAACCCCTATACTCCTAACACGTCATGTTTTACTTGACTGCCCGGTGCAGAACCACCACATTCATAATATCCAGTGACAATTATTCAACCTTGGTATGGAGGAGGCATTTTAGATGTTATTTAATTGATTGTTGTTTTGAACCAAAGCTTCGTAGTTATTAAGACATATTCAATATTTAACTAACATTGCATTAAATAGACAATGCCACAATGGTAAGCAAAAGTGACATGTTGTAATGACCTATAGCCAAAATGCAACAACCTGTCAACCAATTCCCAAAAAATATGTTAGACGTGCATAATTAGGTGAGATTTTTGAATTAGATTGTGTTACTTTGAAATCTGACGGTGTTTTTCAGAGTAGCCCAAGGGGTTGATTTAATTTTGGGCATGCTACATTTTCTCTTCTTTTATTTTTTGGACACATTTGGCATGGTGCTAGAACCCCCTCCCTATATATCACATCAACATAGCTTACCAATCCACCCACCTGGTTACCCCCTTTCTCTATATGCCCCCCCTCTTGTTTCTGATGGGTTAAGTCAGGTCTCACTTATATAGACTCTTCATGTTGCAGCGGGGGAGGCTCCCTATAATGCTATGAACATTAACACCATGTATATAGGGCAAGGCAGGGCAGGGCAGAGCCAACTGGATTGGTTCTACGAAAGTGACCATATAGATATAGGGGTAACCTTCACATTGTGATTATGAGTGTTGCGGCCCAGTTCTATATATGATGAAAGCCCATACACAACTATCAATAGGGATCATCTGCGAAATATTCTATATATACTCTCACGGGAAGGGCTCAACCTATCAATCAATAGGGAGATAAGCAATGAAAAACCCCAGCGGTCGAGATGAGATAAGACGAGATGATATGATACGATACGATATGATATGATAGATACGATACGATACGATACGATACGATATATTATAGACTTAGCATGAGATGCATCACACGAATAAAGATAAGATTTCTACGCTCTTCTTAGTCCATTCCCTACCCTATATCTAGAGTATCTATAGTTTTGACCAACACATCAACTAGTTCGAAACCCCCCGTCCATGCTGGATTAGAAACTCGAGTATAGATAGGGAGACTACTATATAGTTAGAGATGGCCTATCTAGATATTCAAAGGGGATAAATTCAGAGAAATATATAGGCCGTCGATCGAGTATAGATATGAGGGGCTATATAGGCATATAGAACTATAACTATCCATAGCTAAGTAGTGTTGGGATATCTAGATGAATCAACCTGAACTCGAGATATATACTATATAGCCGGCTATATATCCCTATATATAGAGTCTATGGGGGGCTCGTCCTCCTCTCCCCATCTATATATCTTTATATGGGGTCAGGGACCCTCCTCCCTCCTACGTCAAAAGGCCCTCGGCCTCCTCGAATTCATTTAGAGAATCTAGGGGAGCCCCCTCCTTAAACTATCTTATCTTATTTATCTGGGGGCAATTCATGAACCGGTGTAGGTCATCGTCATATGGATATAGATAGATAGATAAATATCTATACGAATTTTTTTTTTATTATCCCTACCAAAAGATATGTGTTACTTATCCTTTCATACCCGCAATTAATTTTGTCTCATAACCTTGTTATGGGGCTTGATGTATATGCATCCTTAACTACCTACTATCTCGTCAATGTACAATCCACGTACATATGCACTGGATATTACTAATTTGTTTTATTGACATAATAATTTAGTGATGATATCTTTTCATACTATTCTAGTACTAATTCAATTAATTCATTCTTTTCATTCATTTCTCCAGCTATCTTATATCAAGTCTTGCATAGTGATATTTATGCTTTAGCTCTTCTACAAAGGTTATACCTTTCATCCAACATATAAAGTATCCACAAAATTATAGTTTACAAGTTCTTTAATGAAGGAAAAACCCTATTAATATCCTTAACCAATGTATTACAAATTATAAGACGATACCCAATTAAAAAATAACCCATTCTAATTGATTCATTGCTCATTTTATACAAGCATTATACGTTTGTTTATAGGAATTGACTTGATTTAATCTTGAATTGTTATTATAGTTACAAGTTATGAGAGAATTATTTAGTGCCTACCACCAAACTCATAACTCATTTGCAACTTCTATAACATAAGAATGAATAAACTATCATTCCAGTAAGTCATGCATTTCCTTCCTTTATATGCAAATCAGAAGAAGCTCCTTTATAGACGATATTGATCTTGTCATGATTTAGTTAGGGTTCTACCCATAATTTTACTCATATGCCTATTTAAATATTTGAATAATATTCTCTCAGATAATAATTACACCACTGACACCAAAAGTAGTATTTAAGTGTATAGAATTAACCATTATATTTATTTCTTTCACAATGATATCTTCATATTGATAAAGATGAATAAAGTTATATCCAAGGCTACCACTTTACATACAGTTCATAACCACTATCATATACAACCTGTTTTCTTTTGTTCCATTGAACTCAAGTTCAAAAGGAGTTATAATAGTCACAACTATTTAGATTCCTATTTTTCTCTTAAATTAATGTTTGGGTTATTGATTCTTCGGAGCAAAGAGAACACCAATTATAGAAAGAGAATTTTTTTCATCATTTGTCGAACTAGCTTAATGTGCTCCTTAACTTCTAGGACTAATGTCAAGGAAGGAACAACCATAGTTACTGTAAAAACAAAATACAAACATTATTAACATGATTACACTTTTTATTAAACGTTCCTTCCTCCATGAACATGTTAGGGAGGCTAAATCTTACATTTCTCATTCCTAACAATTTGATGGTCTTTCCTTAAGAGTACTCGACTAATTAATCTTTCTTATAAGGTTTATTATAACTTCTACTAGACTTTGCAAGGAAATAATTCATTTATTCTTTTGTTAGATTTATAAACTGTGGGAACAATGTTGTACCAAATATTGGGTTCCCAACCTATTGTTATATAAACATCTCACTACATGTTCAAGGAGTTATTCATGCTTAGTTAAAATAAATCTCTCCGCATTATGAACAATTCATACATTCATAACCATTCTAACTCATTAGTATCTACATCAAGTATCTTTCTTATTGAATGTATAAGAATTTATCAATTATACTATGTTTTCATGTACCTGTCCTAAGTGTAGGGAAGTTATCATACTATTCAATTCATAACCATATTAGCTAAGGTAAACATTGTAATCCGTTCATTTTGAAATATAACAATTATATAGTTTTATTTCTTGTCATGGAGGCTTAAACAAACTTACCAAAGACTCGTCATATTACTTAAATTACCTTTTTACTTTTTGCACATATAAGTACTTCCAGGGAGAGGAACAACAATTAAATTTATATCCCCCTATTTTAGTTTCATCGGAAACTCATGATGAGCATATGATTCAGATTAGTGAAAGAACGATTTCATTATGTACCCATAAAAAAACCAAGTCCTATGGTGATTGTTTCCAAGATAATCTAAGGTCTTTCTTACTTACCAAAATAAGTATATAGAATCACATTCACAAAATAAACATTATTTATAATTACATAATACCAATTTGGCAAGCTTATATTGTATTAGCACTATTTTTATGGAGTAGTTCAATGCAATAAAGACATGTCCACATTAGAGTGACAAGCAATGTATTAAAGTCCCCAAAGCGATTCAAACAAAATAAAAGTTAAACTATGATAGCTTTTTCTTGTATTCATTAGTTCCGAACACAACGTAGAATAGAAAACGGTTAATCCAACAATGGGCATTCGCCAATAAAAATGCAATGCTATAATTTTCTAGCCAACCCATAATTGGGGAGGAAAGCCATCATACAATGATATTAGGGTACATAAAAATCCCCTGAATAAAATACCTAGATAAACACATACATTCCAAAACTATGTTTTACGACTATCCCCTAAATGGATCATCCATAAGGCATTACCAAACTATTTTAAAGAATCTCTAACAAGTTACAACAACACATACTTCTCAATAAGTAATACCTGATTCTTTTTCTATTCAATTCAGGAAAGTACATT
Source organism: Taxus chinensis (assembly GCA_019776745.2). Lineage (NCBI taxonomy): Eukaryota > Viridiplantae > Streptophyta > Pinopsida > Cupressales > Taxaceae > Taxus > Taxus chinensis. The sequence continues at coordinate 466,400,371 of CM034154.1, read as the reverse complement.
TATATTGACTAAGTGGAATTCCATTTTTAGATTCATAATTTTTCCTTTTAACCTTCTTTCACTGCAGCAAGGAGATATTATTCTTTTCAAACAATGAGCAAAATGCTTCATTTCAAAACAACAATAATCATTTCTTAACATGTACCTGCAGAAGATGTCGGGCCAGTTTAAGAATTGTCATGATTGTTCTTCCCACATACTTGCATGAAATTTTATGTGTAAAGCATTCAACTGGACGAGGACAATAGAGAGAGAGAAAGAGAGATTCACCCATTTACTTTGATCCATCAAGACCAACAAACTGAACATTATCCCTTTTCCAAAAATAAATACATTCAAGACAACAAGGTTTCATGAAAATAACAATCTAAACCCCTAAATTATTCTATGCACGTTTTAAAAGGCATATCTATAACTATTTAAGCGTATATATACATGTATTCTTATTCAACTAAAAATATAGGAGTATACACTCAAATACCCATGCACATCATATGCGTAATATCAGATTGTAAAACATATTCATACAAAAAAATACAAACATTTGTAGTCCCAATTTAACCACATAACAAGAAGATAAAACCCCATACTTATGCCCATAAAAGACTATGCAAGAATATATATATATAGAGAGAGAGAGAACTCATGCACTCATTATTAATAATGGTAGCCATGCCCTGAATGAGTTGTGCGCTCTTTCTCTCATCCTCCTTCCTACCATATGCACTAACAAACCTCCAACTTCCTTATTTACCCCATATTGTTATGCCCGTAATGGGTTTTTTAATAAATTCATTAACTTCGAGTTAAAAAACATGCATCTCAAGATAAACAACCACTTCTTTAAATTAATATTTTGTCAAACCAAAATATGAGGTTCAACCACAGTATATGGGATTAAATCCCTCCTCAAAGACAGGTGAGGCTGCCTGCTTATTGCTAATCTAAAACACAGTAAACAATATATACAGTATTCACACTAATCTAACCATTGGGGGTTGGGATGGAATCCCGAAATCCACATTCACACGATTCAAGGGTATTTCTTTCGTAAATGAACTGGGTTAGAAATTGTTACAATGAAAGAAGCACAATAGAAAGGAAATGGGAGAAACGTATTTTCTTTCGAGTAAACACAGAGCACGAAATAATCATACGAGTTTTAGATCACAAATATAATGTCCGAAATAATCAGAAACACTAAGATGCTATGCAAAGAATAGCTTAAGATCATGAACATAAGAACACTGTCTTAAGTAAGATATATTCCACAACACAAAGTCTGTAAAATGATATCAACTCCTATTCTTCAAAATGATTGAATGAAAACACAAAGTTTTTCTTCTTTCCAATAGCCCCCAAATATTCCAAAAAATCTCGACCCTTTGGAATGCATAAGCATTCCTTATTTATAACAAAAGAAGTAGAGATAAAATAGGGCAGATCCTAAAAAATAGCGTTTTAACAAGAGTTCTGTTTTGCTTGATTCTCACGCAGGAGATCAAGTCAAAATATGATTCAAAAATGTGACGAAACAGAAATGAAAAAGACATGTCGATTTCAAGATTGAAATGACATGAAACGTTGAGACTTAATCTGAATCATCATCCTTTGCTCCTTCCTCTTTTTCTTCCTCCAGCTGAGACTGTTTGCTCTGAAATTCCTGGAACTTCCGAATTATGCCTTGCATTTCATTTTCATCAGGTGCAGTGGAATGATCATTCCAAATTTCACAGGTTTCATGAGTATCACTGGCATTGCCGGGAAGCTTTTTCAATCCTTTGCTGAGCTTTCTTAAGGCCTCCAAAGAATGTTCAACCCTTACCAACCGATCCATGATCTCAAGGTCAAATCCGCTTATTGGTTCATGCTGAACAGACTCTTGGATTTGCTTGAAGAGATCATCTGCTGATAGGATACCTGAGTTCCCAACTGACACCTTTGGACAAATCTTCAGCAATTCTTCTTCCAGATCACTTTTCCCATCAATCAATTTATCCCTTGATTCTCTCAACTTACTGCAGGCTTCATTGAGAATCTTTATTCTGAACCTGATGGCCTTGGTCAGCTGGAAATGCTTATCTGTATGTGGGAGAATACCTTCTTCCACCAAGAGATGTGCTGGTATTTGCTTTAACACCTGGAGAGCTTCAAAAGTCAAATCAAGATGTCCAATTTCCTGAGAGAATTCTTCATCCATCTTCTCTCCATCCTTCTGAATGTCTCCCAAGGACTGATGAACTTGCACCACGTCTTGAATTACTTCCTTCCCCTGTTGGAGCAACCTTTGGATCCATTCATCAACCACCCTTCCTTTTTTAGCAATCTTCTCAATCGTAGGTACTGATGAGAAGTCGAATCCGACAGAAACAGAAGAAGGTGGTATGGATTCAAGGGGTTTTGAGAGTTTAATCAAAACCTCTGTCAACTGCTCCACTTTTTCCTTAAGCTCATCTCTGCTGTCCTTTGTTTCTTTCAACTTTTGGCACAACACGTTTATGGAATCCCGTGCATCTTGTTGCGCCCCTTCTGCTGTCACTTTCCCTAGAGCCACCCTGGTTACCTGATAATCAGAGGCTGTTATATCCTCTCTAGTTTTGTCAGCCGAGGGAGTGGCAATCTCTGCGAACTTATCTCCTGAAGCATCCACCAAAACCCTTGAAACTGTTTTGGGTTTCTTGGCTGATTTCGCAGTAGGAGCCTTGAGTGAGCTGAAATCAAAGGCTGGTAGGGGCACAATCACCTTCCTCTTCCTCGGAGTTTTCTCGAGTAGCCATTGCGGCGTATCAGAGGGAGTTGCCATGGTTGCAGAAGCTGGTATCATACCCTCAAGGGGAGAAGATTCTACTAGTGGAGGAGGAATAGTTACCAACGTGGTAGTAGATCCAATAAAAAGAGGCACAGGAGGGGGCGTGTTGGTGATCACTTGGGTACCAGCAGAGAGGGGTGAAAGTCCAGAGAAAATAGTGGCCATTACTGAAGAAGTTGTTGGAGAATAAGGAGGTAGGAGTGGTTGTGTGGAAAGAGGCACAGATCCAGACTCCAAAGACTTGGATGCAAGAGATAAGGTCTCTTCAGTTGAGCAATCAGCAAATGGTGAAGACAGAAGCTGGCTTCCTCCTTCTTCCAAATTAATTTCTCCTATTTCTGGTGGTGTTGGTGATTCTGGCACATTCACCGTTTCTACTGGAGAAACAATTGAAGAGATTTCTCTTTCTTTCCTCTTTTTGACAATCTTGACCTTTATAGGCGTCCTAGAAGATTTTCTGTCCTTTTCCTTTTTGGAGGGCCCCGCCTCTGAAGCAGCCAACTTTGAAAACTTATCATCTTTAAAATTCATTCCCCAAGAGGAGAGCCATGCTTTGGTGCGAGCAAGGATTAGAGCCGACCTATCTGTAATAGAGGCTTTTTCGCTGGCTGACCAATCAATAGGTGGGAAAACATATTGATCCTCCTTTAGTCCATCATAGGAAAGATCCAAAACACTTTCATTGTCACCCGTACCTTCTGGTAAATCAGCAAGCTCCAGTGTTTGAATCTCAGCAATAGTCAATCTGCTATTATCCTTTCTGCGAACAGCAACCTCATTACGCAGATCCACCCAAATATCCTCTATGTTTGGCCTATGCAGATGCTGGGTTCCATATGCTCTGAGCACTCCTCGGATATCAAAACCATCTCGAGGCTTCATATGCTTTTTCAATTTGTCCTGAAGTTCATGGACAACATTTTTGGCTTTCACTACTGTTGAGCAAGTATATCTCCCAATAGAAATTGGGAAGGATACAGCAGCCTTATGTTTGCTTTGTTGGAATTTATGGAAATCCAACAGCTGCCTAACCAACTCCATCAATATCAGTCTATCCCCTGGATATCGGGGCAGGTGAAAAGGATCTCCCGAGTACATGACCACCCGAAGATATGTAAACTTCTTGAATTGTAAGAAGATACATCCCCATTTAGAAACTTCAGCCCAAGCCTCATCTGAGACTCTTGTCTTCCTCAGCTCAGGGTTTATCCTGTAGATATTTTCATAGAAGAAGGCATCATTCACCCTCCTGAAATGGTCTTTGGACCCCTTCTTTGTCAATTGAGGGAAGTATTGATACACCTGGTTTGCCGTTCTGCTTCCCTTGGTATCCAGCCTGGGATAGTTCCTCATCCCGGCTGCTGCGTATGTGACATATGAAGACATATAAAATTTCCCAGTTGACAAGACCGTTGTCATTTGGGAATCAATCTCATTGCTGATGAGAGTACCCCAGTCGATCCCTTGCTGATTCTTCTTGATGGTGATCATAAATTGATACATCCATCCTTGAAATACATTCGATTCGGGCAAACCAAAAACCCGACTCAGCAGGGTGATGATGTCATTGATTTCTTGGATGAAATCACTCCTGGGGATAATCCTTGGAAATCTGGAGATAGCTGGTTTGGGTTTGATCAGGAACTTCTTGTTCACATGTTTGATGTAGTCTTCCTGATCGTTGTCCCAGGCTTTCTGAGCTGACTTGATGTCCAACTCTCCATACTCGTCAAAATTAGGCAATTTGAGGAGATCATCAAAATAACCTCCATCCAATTTGACCACTACTTCACCTGATTGACTTCTCACAGAACGAGACGCCGAGTCATAACTGGATGCACAAGCCAAGATGAATTCTGGACACTGAGCAGACATGGGAAGACCCGCTGCGAGAGGCAAGCCACTATCGGCTATAGTTTTCATCCATGGAGTTTGGGAGGAACTCCTCACCCTACTCCAGAAATCTTCAATGTCTATATTTCCGAGTTCGGTGTCTCGGATGTCGTAGTTGCAATCAACATACGATGGAGATTCCAGCTTTTTAAACTTGTATTTCATTCTGCCTGACTTCTCGGTCTTTTCCTGAGATGGACCAGGGTCCGACATGAAGGACGTCGAAGGAAGAAAGTTTCGAAGCTCAGAAGATGCTGCTCACTGTGAGAATTCTGACCTGCTGGATATGCCGGAAGAACGGAAGAGTCCGACACTGCGAAGATGATGTAGGAAAATCCTAAAAACCCGATGCACTGAAAATGTCGGAACTTCTGAAAAACCCGATACGTTTGATAATGTCGGAACTTTGGGAAAGCCCGACACGTTTGATAATGTCGGAACTTTGGGAAAGCCCGACACTGTGTTGATGATGTCGGAACTCTGGAAAGTCTGGAAAACACGCCAAGCCTTCAATATACTTCGGGTCTTCGACACTGCATAACAGCCTTCAAACCCCAGAAGAGAAAAACAGGGTTTTTCGTTGAATTTCAAACATGCAATCTCCTTTTAACCATTCATGTACCAGGCACATAATAAAATTTTGAGGAAATAGCACCAAATGGTAATTTAGAAGAGATAAACCCTAAAACCTAAACCCCTTTTTTCAAAAGAACTCCAGAAAGAAGAAGAATAAAAATCCCTCAAAACCCAGCAAGAAAATGAGAAGAATTCACGCGAAATCAATCCATAAAAACTAGGAACCAAGAATGGAGAGAGAAATACCTTCAACCAGAGAAAGGGAAGATCGAAAAATGGCGATTCAATCGGGCACAAGCGAGCTTTCAGGTTTCGAGGTTGGAAGAGCATGTACGAAAAATCCACGAGTTAAAAATAAGTCCGGTAAAAATGACGTGGAAATCCACGTATTTATAAGAAAATTGTAATTAATACACTTCAGCTCGGCACGTGCCAACTCACCGACAACTCGGCATGAATGCCATGTCAGCATGTTTGAGAGGTCCGAAAACCCGACACAAAGGAGGCTTAGTGCAATTCGGGCTTTCGGGTTTCGGAAAACACAAGACATAAAGCATGAGATGTTTAGATGCTTCACAGCTCCGAAAACCCGATACAAAGGACCTAATCAGACTTCGGGTATCGGGGAACAGGTGACACAAAACATGTTTTGAATAAGACATGTTCCGATGCGCCGGAGGTCCGAAAACCCGATTTACTCAATATGAAGCGGGTTTCGGGTTTCGGAAAACAGGCGACACAAAGCATGTTAAAACTCATGTCGAACTGTTGGACAAACCCGAAAACCCGAATTTCTCAATATGAGGCCAAAAAGCAAAATCAACTCCAAAAATTTCGTAGGGGTTATCTAATCGTTTTGTCGTAAACTCAAAACGGAGATAACAGCTGGCTCCAGCTGGGGACTTTCTTTGTAATACCAAAGGAAGAGAACTCAGAATCTCTGGTTTCGCGGACCAGAGCCTTATCCATTGGGCTACGGAGTCAAGAAGAAAACCAAAACAAAACAAAACGAAGAAAGAAAGAAAACCAAAAGCAAACACACAATAAAACAAAGTAAAATATGTACAATGCAAGAGAGCATCTTGCATTAATGGTGGAACAGCTTTAGATGTTGTCCACTGAAAGGCAACGGGAGTAGTCCTCCATCCAGATATGATAGCAGGAAACTATTTTCGCCATTCAGCTCATGGATTTTGAAAGGTCCTTTCCACAAAGAATCAAACTTCCCGTGCATTCCTTTTTGTTCTCTTCTCTTATCCCAAAGCAACACCAAATCTCCAATCTGGAAGTTACGCTGCTTTGATTTTTTGTCAAAAATTTTCTTCACTCTGCTCTGATGATCTGCTATACGATCAACCACCTTTATTCGTTCCTCTTCTAGCCTGGCTAGGTACATAACCCTCTTCTCGATAGAATTCTGAAAAGCCGCATCTTCAACCGCTTTTGCCAACTGCAAGGCCGGCAATTCTACTGAGATAGGAATTTCAGCATCAATCCCGTATAGCAATTGGAAAGGAGACATCCCTATGGCTCGCTTTGGAGTGATTCGATCAGCCCACAATGCATCATACAATGCTTTGTGCCATGTCCTCTGGTTTTCATCCACTAGTTTTCTAATTATGGTAACCAGGTTCTTATTGCTGGACTCAGCTTGCCCATTACCCTGGGGATAATAATCAGATGAGTGAGCCAGAGTGATGCCAAATCCATAGCAAAATTCTGTCAACTCATGTGATGAGAAATTAGAGGCATTATCAGCTACAATCTTATGAGGCACACCGAATCTGACAATTATATTTTCTTTAAGGAACTTGCAAACAGCTTCAGAAGTTGCTTGCTTGATTGGTGCGGCTTCTACCCACTTGGTAAAATAGTCTGTAGCAGTCAGCATGTAGTTATGTCCAGCACTGGAAGCAGGATTCAATGTTCCGATGAAATCAATCCCCCATTGGTGAAAAGGTTCTTCAATCACTACAGGCTTCAGAGGAAGAGCTGCTAACTTGGGGCGACCAACGAAATGTTGACAAGCTTCACATTTGGATACCCATTCTGCTGAATCCCGGAAGAGAGTAGGCCAATAGTACCTAGCCCGTAGGATCTTATACGCTGTTACAGAGGATGAAAAATGTCCTCCGCAAGCTAGGCTATGGAAGGATTCTAATAACTTTTCCTGTTGTGATTTATCAACACAACGCAGGAAAACACCATCAATACCTTTCTTGTATATTGCATTATTCCACAAAAGGTATTTTGCAGATCTCAACTTGACGGTCCTCTTCTCCTTTTGATTTAAATGCGGGGGGCATTCACCATAAGTTAGGAAGAAAGCAATGTCCGTGTACCATTCATCGGTCGTACTCACGAAAAGCACCATGGGCAGCTCTGAAGAAGTGTCTTGAGTCTTTTCATACTCTGCTTCGGCATGATTTTCTGCAATTAATTGGCACAGGCCCCTTCCTCGTACCAACTTGGTAGGTCTGATGTCTAAATCGTACTCCTGAACCTTAGCTATCCAAGTACCTCGTTGACTTCCCAGCTCTTGTTGAGTCAGAATGGATTTAACAGCAGTATCAGGAACGAGAACGAGAGTATGGGAATTCAGCACATAGTACCTGAAATGTTTTACTGCTCGTACCACTGCGTAAGCATGCTTTTCAATCTGTGACATCTTCAATTCATGTTCTTTCAACGGACAGCTCATGAATGCGATGGGAGCTTCGATGCCTTCCCCATTTTCCTGCATCAGGATGGCTGACACTGTGTGGGCAGAGGCGTAGCTGTACATGATGAAATTTTTCTTGAAATCTGGACATACTAAGATAGGAGCGCAAGCAACTGCCCTTTTGATTTCTTCGAATGCAAGCTTCCCTTCTGTACTCCATCGAAATGGAACTTTTCCTTTCATCATTCCAAGGATATCCTTGGTTTTGTCAGCGAAATCAGGTACAAATCTTCTCAAGAAATTAACCTTTCCGAAGAAAGAATGAACTCCGGTTTTACTTGTGGGTAAGGTGAGGCTCTGAATAGCCTTTACCCTTTCTGGGTCAATTTTGGTTCCTTCTTTAGTCACAATATGACCCAGCAGCTTTCCTTCGGTCACCCCGAACATGGACTTCTTGGGATTCAATGAAATCCCGTGACGTCTGCATCTCAAAAGTACTTGTTCTAAATGATCATAATGATCACTCCGTTTTTTAGAGAAAACGGTCAAGTCATCCAAATACACAACTATGACCTTGCCCATCAAATCTCTGAATGCCAAGTCCATAGCTCTCTGAAAAGTGGCTCCGGCGTTGATCAAGCCGAAAGGCATCCTCCTGTAAGCAAAGGTACCCCATGGGGTCGTGAAGGCCGTCTTGTGTTGATCCTCTGGTATTACCTCGACTTGGTTATATCCCGAAAATCCGTCGAGCATGGAAAGCATTTCTGATCCAGTAACAGTTTGTAATACCTGATCCATGATAGGCAAGGGATAGTTATCCTTCAGTGAGGACTGATTCAAGTTCTGGAAGTCAACACAGATCCGGATTTCGCCATTCTTCTTCCTGACGGGAACAATGTTAGCAATCCAAGTGGAGTGATGGATTGGGAAAATAATTCTAGCATCTAACATCTTCTGAATTTCTGCCAGGATAGTTCCTGAGATCTTGGGATTGTAATGTCTTTGCTTTTGTCTGTACGGCTTCACATCAGGCTTCAAAGGGATACTGTGCTGTACATCTTTGGGCTTGAAGGATTTTAAATCTGCATAAGACCAGGCCAACACATCGATGTATTTCTTTAAAAGCGAAGTAAATCTTGCCTTCTCTTCAGGAGAACAACATTTCCCAATATTCACCATCCGAGGTTGATCAGACGAACCTAGATTGATTTGATCTACTTCAGAGGAAGAAACTCCTTCGACTTGCCTTTTGTTTTGGATAAAACGATCATGCTTATCAAACAAGCCCTCCAAAGAAACCAAACCTTTAGGTATCTTGTTGCCTTTCAGCTGGATAAATTCACCATCAACCTCCTGATATGGATCTGAAATAGTTTCACGGAAGGCTGATTCTGAACCTTCAAAATATAACTCACTGAAATTGTCAGCCTTTTCTAGAAAAGCCAACACCTGTTGATCATCATTGAACACCTGCCAATGAGTTGCATTATCTGGAATACTGGGACGGTAGACAATCTCGATAGAGTATGTATCTTGCTTGAACTGAGGATGAGGGAGAAGAAGGGATGCAGATACGGCCAAAGAATCAGCCTTGTCATTATAATCTCTCAAAACTGCCCTAATAGAAAATGCATCAAAGCATTCTATACTATCCCAAACTTTATTTCGGTAATGTTTCAACCGATCATTTTTCACCTGATATATACCCCTGACCTGATTGACAATCAGCTCCGCATCTCCCTGAACCTTGAGATTTCAGATTCCCTTCTGTCTGGCCATTTCTAATCCTAATAACAGGGCTTCATATTCGGCCGTGTTGTTAGTATTATCAAATTGCAACTTGTAAGCTGATGGGAAAATCTCGGAGCTAGGAGATATAAGGACAACACCAGCGCCTGATCCAGAGGTTGAGCAGCTACCATCAAATTCGAGCATCCAAATAGCATTGGGATCTTCTTCTTCAACATCTACAATGGGTATCTCTGAAGTCATGAAATAATTCCCAAAGCTAGCATCTTCGAAAAGAATCTGAGCTTTTGGATCATCTGATTTGGTCACCAAATACTTCACCTGTGGTTCAGGATGAAGAACCTGATGAACCCCATTGACCGGGATCTTAGCTTTGGTCCAATCCATATTAATCTCTCCTCCGACGTCTTTACAAAATCCTCTACCCAAGAGGATACCATAAGCTGCAGGAATGTCGGCAACCAGAATAGTCATTTTCACTCTCTTCTCAGGGAAGGCAACAAATGCAAACTGTGCGTCCTTGATTTGACCAATCAAAGGGACTTGTTTAGTTTCCATGGAGTAGCACCGTCCATATGACTTAGTCAAAGTAAGTCCAAGGGCATGGGCCACTTTTGTGGGCATAACATTATCAGAGGCTCCTGAGTCGATGATGCAATTGCTGAGTTTAAACCCATTTATAAGTAGAGACAAATAGAATGGTTCAATTTTTCCTGAGGAAGAAGCAGAGGTCAGATTGTTCTGTGGTGGGAGTTGAGTAGGATTTGGAAGGAGACCTTTTGAAGGTGATGGAACAGCCGCTTTACTTCTGATGAACTTGGCCAGCTTTTCAAACTGTTCAGGATTCGACTGAAGGTATTCTGCTTCTGACATTTGAATTTTGGTTCTCTTTGCATGATCAATAATGTCAAAAGCAGTATAAGAAGGAATGATGGTAGGCTCAGATCTAATTACATGAGCTTGTGCTGAGGCACTGATCTTAGGAGAAGGAGAATAAGGAGCAGCTGCCTTTTTGGTAACCTCTCTTTCAGTTTGCGCCGAAATAGGGGTACCCCTCTTAACTATGGATATGGGAGGTTCCTTATTCTTCTCCTTAGTGTTTTCAAGAGGTTTTCTGGGATTCTGAGATTGGGACCGAGTGAAGACAGCAAATGACTGACCATCTGGCGCACATTCATCTTCATCATATTCCAAATACCCAATGCTGGAGTCGCCAGCTGACTCGTCATAAGACTCATCAGCATATCCTGAAGCTTCGAAAGCCTCACGGGAATCTTGTTCTTCTCCTTCATCGTCTTCTTCAATTATTTCTACTGCTGCATTGACTGGAGGAGCTTCAATTGCTAGTCTCGGTTGAGCAGGAGTTAACCGTGGCCTATCTCTGGCAGGTGCACCATTGTTGTTATTGAAATTCCGTCTAGGGATATCCCGATACGGAACATTGCTCACCTGTTGGGACATTTGCTTTTTTAAAGCAATCAAATCGTTAGCCATTTTTTGAAACATAGGATCAGTGTTACCTTGAGAAGAACCTTGATTTTTGAGTTTGGGTATGTCTTTCTTGATCCTTCCGGCCAAGATGAGATCATCCTCTATTTCAGTAGCTGTTGACTGAGCAGTAGCCAAGTCTGGGATAACCGACCTTCTTAATAAAAAGCTTATATCAGGAGGTTGAGCATTGATGAAGAAGCATTTTTGGTTTTCCAGAGTAGGTACCGCTATTTCTGGAATCTTCCGGATCAGCTTGTTGAACTTTGCCACGAATTCCCGCATAGGTTCATGCGATTCCTTCTTCATATGCGTGAGCTGAGCTAACAAAGCATGGGAATCTTCGGCTGGTTTGAAACGTGCTTCGAACTTAGTCCGCATGGTAGCCCAGTTTGCGATGCATGCATTCGGGAGGTGATAAAACCATTCAGCTGCTGCACCCTGCAACGTTTCAACGAAGAGTCGGACGGAGACATCTTCGTGGGCTACTCCGAGAACACCGCATGCAACAAAGAAAGATGCTATGTGCTCGTCAGGATGCTGCTTCCCATCCCCATTGAACTTGGGAATGTTTTTACGCGATCCACGTGGTAACTCATTCAATGGAGGAGTCAAAGAAAGAGGACCAATAACTGCGCCCCAAGGCACAGGTTGAACCGCCATCCTCCTGAAAAGAGTGCGTACAGGGATCCGAGTATCAGACAAGAGTAGTGCACGACAAGTTGCAGATGCTTCCTGTTCCACGGGGATCCGGTTTCTCCGAACAGGTGAAGAACTTCTGGTTCGGTTAGAGACAATGCTGTCGAGAGAAAGACTGAAATTGTGTTGTTACAGTAACTCAAAGAGCGGATCAATTTCACCTTGAGCTCGGCGGACCGAGTAAAGATCTTCCTGGCCAGCTTGAACTGAAAGGAGATCTTGTTGAAAATAAGGCAAATACGGAGTCGCCAGACACCGAGAGGATAAGCTTTATACTATAGATCCGTACTCCCCAGCGGAGTCACCAAAAACTGTTGGTTGGATATTTTGTCAAACCAAAATATGAGGTTCAACCACAGTATATGGGATTAAATCCCTCCTCAAAGACAGGTGAGGCTGCCTGCTTATTGCTAATCTAAAACACGGTAAACAATATATACAGTATTCACACTAATCTAACCATTGGGGGTTGGGATGGAATCCCGAAATCCACATTCACACGATTCAAGGGTATTTCTTTCGTAAATGAACTGGGTTAGAAACTGTTACAATGAAAGAAGCACAATAGAAAGGAAATGGGAGAAACGTATTTTCTTTCGAGTAAACACAGAGCACGAAATAATCATACGAGTTTTAGATCACAAATATAATGTCTGAAATAATCAGAAACACTAAGATGCTATGCAAAGAATAGCTTAAGATCATGAACATAAGAACACTGTCTTAAGTAAGATATATTCCACAACACAAAGTCTGTAAAATGATATCAACTCCTATTCTTCAAAATGATTGAATGAAAACACAAAGTTTTTCTTCTTTCCAATAGCCCCCAAATATTCCAAAAAATCTCGACCCTTTGGAATGCATAAGCATTCCTTATTTATAACAAAAGAAGTAGAGATAAAATAGGGCAGATCCTAAAAAATAGCGTTTTAACAAGAGTTCTGTTTTGCTTGATTCTCACGCAGGAGATCAAGTCAAAATATGATTCAAAAATGTGACAAAACAGAAATGAAAAAGACATGTCGATTTCAAGATTGAAATGACATGAAACGTTGAGAATTAATCTGAATCATCATCCTTTGCTCCTTCCTCTTTTTCTTCCTCCAGCTGAGACTGTTTGCTCTGAAATTCCTGGAACTTCCGAATTATGCCTTGCATTTCATTTTCATCAGGCGCAGTGGAATGATCATTCCAAATTTCACAAGTTTCATGAGTATCGCTGGTATTGCCGGGAAGCTTTTTCAATCCTTTGCTGAGCTTTCTTAAGGCCTCCAAAGAATGTTCAACCCTTACCAACCGATCCATGATCTCAAGGTCAAATCCGCTTATTGGTTCATGCTGAACAGACTCTTGGATTTTCTTGAAGAGATCATCTGCTGATAGGATACCTGAGTTCCCAACTGACACCTTTGGACAAATCTTCAGCAATTCTTCTTCCAGATCACTTTTCCCATCAATCAATTTATCCCTTGATTCTCTCAACTTACTGCAGGCTTCATTGAGAATCTTTATTCTGAACCTGATGGCCTTGGTCAGCTGGAAATGCTTATCTGTATGTGGGAGAATACCTTCTTCCACCAAGAGATGTGCTGGTATTTGCTTTAACACCTGGAGAGCTTCAAAAGTCAAATCAAGATGTCCAATTTCCTGAGAGAATTCTTCATCCATCTTCTCTCCATCCTTCTGAATGTCTCCCAAGGACTGATGAACTTGCACCACGTCTTGAATTACTTCCTTCCCCTGTTGGAGTAACCTTTGGATCCATTCATCAACCACCCTTCCTTTTTTAGCAATCTTCTCAATCGTAGGTACTGATGAGAAGTCGAATCTGACAGAAACAAAAGAAGGTGGTATGGATTCAAGGGGTTTTGAGAGTTTAATCAAAACCTCTGTCAACTGCTCCACTTTTTCCTTAAGCTCATCTTTGTTGTCCTTTGTTTCTTTCAACTTTTGGCACAACACGTTTATGGAATCCCGTGCATCTTGTTGCACCCCTTCTGCTGTCACTTTCCCTAGAGCCACCCTGGTTACCTGATAATCAGAGGCTGTTATATCCTCTCTAGTTTTGTCAGCCGAGGGAGTGGCAATCTCTGCGAACTTATCTCCTGAAGCATCCACCAAAACCCTTGAAACTGTTTTGGGTTTCTTGGCTGATTTCGCAGTAGGAGCCTTGAGTGAGCTGAAATCAAAGGCTGGTAGGGGCACAATCACCTTCCTCTTCCTCAGAGTTTGCTCGAGTAGCCATTGCGGCGTATCAGAGGGAGTTGCCATGGTTGCAGAAGCAAGGATCATACCCTCAAGGGGAGAAGATTCTACTAGTGGTGGAGGAATAGTTACCAACGTGGTAGTAGATCCAATAAAAAGAGGCACATGAGGGGGCGTGTTGGTGATCACTTGGGTACCAGCAGAGAGAGGTGAAAGTCCAGAGAAAATAGTGGCCATTACTGAAGAAGTTGTTGGAGAATAAGGAGGTAGGAGTGGTTGTGTGGAAAGAGGCACAGATCCAGACTCTAAAGACTTGGATGCAAGAGACAAGGTCTCTTCAGTTGAGCAATCAGCAAATGGTGAAGACAGAAGCTAGCTTCCTCCTTCTTCCAAATTAATTTCTCCTACTTCTGGTGGTGTTGGTGATTCTGGCACATTCACCGTTTCTACTGAAGAAACAATTGAAGAGATTTCTCTTTCTTTCCTCTTCTTGACAATCTTGACCTTTATAGGCGTCGTAAAAGATTTTCTGTCCTTTTCCTTTTTGGAGGGCCCTGCCTCTGAAGAAGCCAACTTTGAAAATTTATCATCTTTAAAATTCATTCCCCAAGAGGAGAGCCATGCTTTGGTGTGAGCAAGGATTAGAGCTGACCTATCTGTAATAGAGGCTTTTTCGCTAGCTGACCAATCAATAGGTGCAAAAACATATTGATCCTCCTTTAGTCCATCATAAGAAAGATCCAAAACACTTTCATTGTCACCCGTACCTTCTGGTAAATCAGCAAGCTCCAGTGTTTGAATCTCAGCAATAGTCAATATGCTATTATCCTTTCTGCGAACAGCAACCTCATTACGCAGATCCAGACAAATATCCTCTATGTTTGGCCTTGCAGATGCTGGGTTCCATATGCTCTGAGCACTCCTCGGATATCAAAACCGTCTCGAGGCTTCATATGCTTTTTCAATTTGTCCTGAAGTTCATGGACAACATTTTTGGCTTTCACTACTATTGAGCAAGTATATCTCCCAATAGAAATTGGGAAGGATACAACAGCCTTATGTTTGCTTTGTTGGAATTTATAGAAATCCAACAGCTGCCTAACCAACTCCATCAATATCAGTCTATCCCCTGGATATCGGGGTAGGCGAAAAGGATCTCCCGAGTACATGACCACCCGAAGATATGTAAACTTCTTGAATTGTAAGAAGATACATCCCCATTTAGAAACTTCAGCCCAAGCCTCATCTGAGACTCTTGTCTTCCTCAGCTCAGGGTTTATCCTGCAGATATTTTCATAGAAGAAGGCATCATTCACCCTCCTGAAATGGTCTTTGGACCCCTTCTTTGTCAATTGAGGGAAGTATTGATACACCTAGTTTACCGTTCTGCTTCCCTTGGTATCCAGCCCGGGATAGTTCCTCATCCCGGCTGCTGCGTATGTGACATATGAAGACATAAAATTTCCCAGTTGATAAGACCGTTGTCATTTGGGAATCAATCTCATTGCTGATGAGAGTACCCCAGTCGATCCCTTTCTGATTCTTCTTGATGGTGGTCATAAATTGATACATCCATCCTTGAAATACATTCGACTCGGGCAAACCAAAAACCCGATTCAGCAGGGTGATGATGTCATTGATTTCTTGGATGAAATCACTCCTGGGGATAATCCTTGAAAATTTGGATATAGCTGGTTTGGGTTTGATCAGGAACTTCTTGTTCACATGTTTGATGCAGTCTTCCTGATCATTGTCCCAGGCTTTCTGAGCTGACTTGATGTCCAACTCTCCATACTCGTCAAAATTAGGCAATTTGAGGAGATCATCAAAATAACCTCCATCCAATTTGACCACTACTTCACCTAATTGACTTCTCACAGAACGAGACGCCGAGTCATAACTGGATGCACAAGCCAAGATGAATTCTGGACACTGAGCAGACATGGGAAGACCCGCTGCGAGAGGCAAGCCACTATCGGCTATAGTTTTCATCCATGGAGTTTGGGAGGAACTCCTCACCCTACTCCAGAAATCTTCAATGTCTATATTTTCGAGTTCAGTATCTTGGATGTCGTAGTTACAATCAACATACGATGGAGATAACAAATACATATTTCAATTTTAATTGCCAAATCAGTGAACCATCAAACCTTTTCAAAAAGTCGATAACAATGATAATGTCTTTCATAATGCAACCAAACAATAATATTTCTTTAATTCCTATGTTAATAAACATACAACATCATTGTTTTTCAAGGTCAAAGACCATATTCTTTTTAACAATAGAGATTACCGTATCCTATATTCATCATAACCCAACAACACGATGTTTATATGCCTTCATGCAAGGTCAACAATATTATTGTTACATAAACAATACTAATGATTATATTGATTGTTTATCGTTCTAAGAGAGGAAAACAATAATAAACCCAAAATGCACACTATAACACTTTACCTTACTGCCTTATTAAATGCTAAGGAAGTTTGATTATCAGTTAGTGTCAATGTTAGAAACACTGGATGCACATATACATACTTGATATCATACCTATAATGGTAATACAAGAGAAAATATTAACGACAAAACTCTTTATCCTTTCGCACAATAATTTTGCGGTCATAGATTATTCTTCCTAGCACGTACCTGGTAAAAATGTAAGATAAATGTTAATAGCCCAAGGTATATTGCTAACGAGATTACCATACTCGATGCATTTGATAATATCTTATTTCAATACTAGATAGGTGAGACCTTCAAGGTTAACAACATATACCAATATCAATTATAGAATGCAATTTTCTGAAAGTATAATGTCCTAAGGTTACAATAATTTAATAGACGATGTCGGTGCGAGTTAAGACTTCCGACGGTTACTCAAACTTTATTAAGCAAGACATACTCCAATCATTATTTGGTTAATTGCTCGATATCACATTTACTAATCTAATCAAGCCTATTGATAGCCTACGTGGACGTCAAATTTGGGGATCCCAAAATGGGATGTGACACATGTGGTCCATATGTGACTTGTCAGAAGAAAAAATAGGATCACATATGTTCCCTCCAATAGATTCCCCAACTCGGAAATTCTCCTCCCCTAATCTCCTTCTTTATCACGACACTACCCCTCTCCACTATTTCATCTTCACTCCTTCAACTTTACCTTCTTCAATGCCTCTCTATCAACATCTCCATTGCACTACTCAGGTACAATTACTAGTTTAAAAATAAAAGCCATTTTTGGCTACTTACCTCGTGATCCCATGTTGGGGGCTACAACTTCTATTTTTATGGGAAATGTGGTCTCACGTAAAAATATTTTAACTGCCACCGCTTAAACTAAAAAATGATCCTAAAATTTCTGAGCAACTAATCTTGAGGGAGAGGTTTTCCAACACTAGAAAGCAGTGGGGTGCATAAAAAAAATCACCTACTTAAAAATTTACTGCATTTTTTTACTACTTGACATTTATGCTTATGTTTCCCTCCTGAATTTCCCTTCCAATATTTTGTGTAGGATTCATGGGAGCAGGTTACTCCTACTACTAAACTCTTTTTTTTTTTTTTTTTTTCGTGAGACCATATTAGTGCTAAAATATCCCATGTTCTAGCTCGAGAAGAATTGAGGTTGCCACTTACATAAAACTTTAGCCTTACAATTTGTATCGAGTCATGCAATGAAATGGAAGCTTCATGCGATGTTTTGCAAGACAAATGAACAAAATACTTACATGTATATGCATGGCAGACTCAAAACCCAATGATATTTTTCTTTTCAAACAATAAGCAGAATGCTTCATTTCAAAACAACAATAATCATTTCTTAACTTGTAACTGTAGAAGATGGCGGGCCAGTTTAAGAACTGACATGATTATTCTTCCCACATACTTGCATGAAATTTTATGTGTAAAGCATTCAACTGGACGAGGAAAATAGAGAGAGAGAGAGAGAGAGAGAGAGAGAGAGAGAGAGAGAGAGAGAGAGAGAGAGAGAGAGAGAGAGAGAGAGAGAGAGAGAGAGAGAGATTCACCCATTTACTTTGATCCATCTAGACCAACAAACTGAACATCATCCCTTTTCCAAAAATAAATACATTCAAGACAACAGGGTTACATGAAAATAACAATCTAAACCCCTAAATTACTCTATGCACGTTTAAAAGGCATATCTATAACTATTTAAGTGTATATATACATTATTCTTGTTCAACTAAAAATATAGGAGTATATACTCAAATACCCATGCACATCATATTGCGTAATATCAGATTGTAAAACATATTCATACAAAAAAATACAAACATTTGTAGTCCCGATTTAACCACATAACAAGAAGATAAAATCCCATACTTATGCCCATAAAAGACTATGCAAGAATATATATATATATATATAACTCATGCATTCATTATTAATAATGGTAGCCATGCCCTGAACAAGTTGTGTGTTCTTTCTCTCGTCCTCCTTCCTACCATATGCCCTAACAAACCTCCAACTTCTTTAATTACCCCATAGTGCTCTGCCCGTAATGGGTTTTTTAATAAATTCATTAACTCCGAGTAAAAACACATGCATCTCAAGATAAACAACCACTTCTTTAAATTAAACAACCATACAAATATCCATAAATGCATGCAATTAACAATAACAACCACTTCTTAGCTAGATCCACACATATATCTAAAACTTCACACGGTTATAGAATTGACATCGCCGCCATGAGCTAGGGTTTTTAATAATCCCCTCAACTCGGTCAAAATTCCCTTCTTAAGTGGATTTCAAAACTTTACAAATCCCTTTTAATATGTGGTCGGGTCCGTGACCCTCACATTTCCACTAGAGGCGTTTAAAACAAAAATAAACATTCCTTTTTAACAAATCAACCACAATACAACAATAATCCTTTTTTTAATAATGTTCCAATAATAATCATGTTCTAACCACTCATAAGTCACGAGGGGTTAATACATATTTCAATTTTAATTGTCAAGTCAGCAAATCATCAAGCCTTTTCAAAAAGTCGATAACAATGATAATGCCTTTCATAATGCAACCAAACAATAATATTTCTTTAATGCCTATGTTAATAAACATACAACATCATTGTTTTTCAAGGTCAAAGACCATAGTCCTTTTAACAATAGAGATTATCATATCCTATATTCACCATAACCCAACAACACGATGTTTATATGCCTTCATGCAAGGTCAACAATATTATTGTTACAAAAACAATACTAATGATTATATTGATTGTTCATCGTTCTAAGAGAGGTAAACAATAATAAACACAAAATGCACACTATAACAATTTACCTTACTGCCTTATTAAATGCCAAGGAAGTTTGACTATCGGTTAGTGTCAATGTTAGAAACACAGGATGCACATATACATACTTGATATCATACCTGTAATGGTAATACAAGAGAAAATATTAACGACAAAACCATTTATCCTTTCGCACAATAATTATGTGGTCATAGATTATTCTTCCTAGCACGTACCAGGTAAAAATGTAAGATAAATGTTAATAGCCCAAGGCATATTGCTAACGAGATTACCATACTCGATGCATTTGATAATATCTTATTTCAATAATAGATAGGTGAGACCTTCAAGGTTAACAACATATACCAATATCAATTATAGAATGCAATTGTCTGAAAGTATAATGTCCTAAGGTTACACTAATTTAATAGACGATGTCGGTGCGAGTTAAGACTTCTGACAGTTACTCAAACTTTATTAAGCAAGACATACTCCAATCATTATTTGGTTAATTGCTTGATATCACATTTACTAATCTAATCAAGCCTATTGACAGCCTGCGCAGACGTCAAATTTGGGGATCCCAAAATGGGATGTGACACATGTGGTCCATATGTGACTTGTCGGAAGAAAAAAGAGGATCACATATGTTCCCTCTAATAGATTCCCCAACTTGGAAATTCTCCTCCCCTAATCTCCTTCTTTATCATGACGCTACCCCTCTCCACTGTTTCATCTTCACTCCTTCAACTTTACCTTCTTCAATGTCTCTCTATCAACATCTCCATTGCACTGCTCAGGTACAATTGCTAGTTTAAAAATAAAAGCCATTTTTGGCTACTTACCTCGCGATCCCATGTTGGAGGCTACAACTCCTATTTGTATGGGAAATGTGGTCTCACGTAAAAATATTTTAATTGCCACCGCTTAAACTAAAAAATGATCCTAAAATTTCTAAGCAACTAATCTTTAGGGAGAGGTTTTCCAACACTAAAAAGCAGTGAGGCGCATAAAAAAAATCACCTACTTAAAAATTCACTGCATTTTTTTACTACTTGACATTTCCGCTTATATTTCCCTCCTAAATTTCCCTTCCAATATTTTGTGTAGGATTCATGGGAGCAGGTTACTCCTACTACTAAACTCTTTTTTTTTTCGTGAGACCATATTAGTGCTAAAATATCCCATGTTCTAGCTCGAGAAGAATTGAGGTTGCCACTTACATAAAACTTAGCCTTACAATTTGATGCAATGAAATGGAAGGTTCATGCGAGACAAATGAACAAAATACTTACATGTATATGCATGGCGGACTCAAAACCCAATAAATTGAAATGGATGATGGTACTGCGTTGTCAAGAATGATAAGCCGTTAGCGGAGGTCACATGAGGGCAGGAATAATATAGCAGGAAGCTTAAGTTTCCCTCCCTCACCATTGTCCCTTGGCTACCTAGGCAAGTAAACTCCCGAGCCTCTGTAAATCTGTATTTGTAAAGGTGCTCCTCCCTCCCACAGCCAATGCTTTATCGTCTTCATTCATCACTCCATCTCCAAGTAAATATTTCTTAAATCTGTTCAATAATGGAGGGAGGTTTAAGTCCCCGCTCTGTGGATGACGTTTTCAAGGATTTCAAGGGTCGTCGAACGGGACTCATCAAGGCCCTTACCACTGGTGACTAACATCTTCCCTTCTCTCTCTTTCTCATTTCTACGCACTCTCTCTCTCTCTCTCTCGCTCATTATCTCTATTTCTATTTGCCCTTGCAGAGGTGGCGGAGTTTTACCAGAAATGTGATCCAGGTCAGTTCCTTATGTAAACCCACCATTTTGTTATTTTTTTTTTTTGGGTCCACTCTATATATTGTAGCGTGAATCTCAGGGATATTTGCATCTTATCCGCCCTCTGAATTTAATATCGGAATTTATCCTCATCATTCCTTAGGTGGTAATGTTTGTATTTATAGGAGAAAACCCAGTTCTATAATATGTAGAGAAACATTTAGGAAAACCGAATCAGGGATCATCAATTTGAACCCATAATGCCAAACCCACCTGCTGCCATTATAAGGGTTCCTAAAGTTCTGTCAGTCCAACGAATATTTAAACTTGTCTCTGGTAAACAAAAACTATAGAATCTATCATTCTAACTACTGACATTCCTTAGGTTTTCCCGCAGTAGTCGGAAGTCTGAATATAGGCGAGAATATCTAAACAATTAGCTTTGTTTCAGCACCAGTCCCAAGTTTTAATGCCGTAAAGCCCACATTGTTGAATTTTCCAAAATACTGTTAGTAAGCAAAACCATAGAAATAGGAAGTAGTTGGAAGGTTTTTGTATACCCTCACGCCTGACATCTTCCTGCCAGTTCGTAAATCCCTTGTCATCTCTTCTTTAGTGAATGTATTCCCAGTTTCTCACAGATCTGTATATCTGTGTATTGCCTATTATACTTACCCTATATATTAAATGGCCCTGTTGCTGTGTATCTGATCTGGATGGCATTGGCCTTTGCAAACCAAGCCATTAATGGGGTCAATGAAAACTAGAACTATGCTAGTTTTTTGAATGTGCTGAGCCTAAATGATTGTTAGAAGTTAGAACTAAGCCTTGGCAAACCAAACCAGTAATGGGGTCAATGAGTGCTAGAAGTATAATTTTTGGAATGTGCTCAGCCTGAAGGATTGTTAGAACTAAGCCTTTGCAAACCAAGCCAGTAATGGGGTCAATGGGTACTAGAAGTATAGTTTTTTGAATGCGCTTAGCCTGAATGATTGTTATAACTATGTTTTCTGTCTTTTTTGAATTCACACAACCTTCATGGATTGCAGTTTACACTTGCGGCCGATATCCTTTTTTTTTTGGAGGTTCTCTTAGCAGATTGTTTCTCCCTTTATTATTTTCCCTATTTGCTTAGAATTTCTGCAAGTTCAAGATTTCTTGGCACTAGTTTGTAGCTGAATTGACAGCTTCAACTGTCTTTTTTTCCTTCAATTTGTCATCTACCTCTTCTTCCCATGTTTGGCAGCATCTCCCCTGGCTTCCATCATCTCTTCTCAAAAATAAGAAAAGCAGGAATAGCTAAAGTTGCAAGGCTGTTTTTATAGGAATTTATTAAACTGGCATGTTTAGCCCTCCTTAAGTATAAGAGGGGGCGTCTGATTACAGAGCCAAAGCCACCAAAAGGCACAATGATGTTTAGACCATCCTTCTTTTTACATAAAATATATCTTCACCTCTAGAAGCAATGGTCACTTGTAATGTACAGGGGGCTTACCTGTTTGTTATTAGCTGTATTGTATAACAGCAATCTCAAGGCCATCCACATCCTCAAAATTTTGAATATGCAGCTTTGAGTTATTACCAATGGTCAAGTATTTTTCCTTCTTTGTAATTTGATTTTTAAATTCTTGAAACATTGCAAAACTATTGCCCTAGTTTATTCAATTTTGGTTTTCATGTGTAGTATTAAGTTCTTTTTTGTAACATAATTAACAACATACTAATGATATTATCTTTAGAAAAGGAGAACCTGTGTCTGTATGGTCTCCCAAGTGAAGACTGGGAAGTAAATTTGCCTGCCGAGGAGGTGCCACCTGAACTTCCCGAGCCTGCTCTGGGTATCAACTTTGCAAGGGATGGCATGCAGGATAAGGACTGGCTTGCACTGGTAGCAGTTCACAGTGATTCATGGTTACTTGCAGTTGCATATTATTTTGGTGCACGGTTTGGGTTCGACAAAATTGAAAGGTGTGTTTCTTTCACAACTGGATGACATGTAATTGTTGTATGAGTTCATTTCTGCAATCGAATGCTTCTTTTAGAAATAGCGAAAGCTTTCACGGGCCAACTTATTGTTCTGGGTTTGGATAGTCCTCATCCTGGCTGGTATCTTCATTTTGTAAGAGAGGGTTAGCCTGGGATGGTCTCCTTGGGCCTTCAAATATTCAATCTAGGTTCCATATGCGGTCATCTCCATCTGCATCCCTTCTACCGCATCATTTTTGCTGGCTATCCTGTTGTTCGTGTGCTCCGTTTTTTGTGCATACTTTCTGTATTTAAGTTTTGCAATCTCCTGCTTTGAAGTTTAAGACCCCTTGTTTGAATTGTCATTCCTTGCTGCAGACTGTGAATCACGTCTTCAAATAGTTCATACGTGGAGCATCCTCTGTAGTCCATTATATGACCCACATTGATTCAAAATTGGTAGCCATAGTTTGAGCTGCAAGGAACTTTATGTCCAAAAAGGAAAAATGAAAGTGGTGGTCTGTCTATTCAATTGTTCCAACTTCCATGTGTCATAATAAATTACCACATTTGTGCATGTCTAATTCCTCATATACGTTTCTGATAACATTGTTATACTTTGCGTTGAGTCTTTTTTCTATTATTATACACACACAATTTTGAAAATCTATATTTTCCGGTTTATCCTTTATCCTCATGGCTAATCTTGAGTGTCCCATGCATTGAAGTTTCTTCCCTTCTTTTATTTCCATTGAATTTTTTTACTTCTGCTTTGTTTTCTGGTCCACTTAATGTAAATGGCACTGTTTCTTAAGCAACAATTGAACAAATTCTTAATATCTTAGCACAGCTCAACAGAATATGAGCTTTCATGACCCTAGTGAGTTCCCTCAGTTTCTGCACTACCCAGATTGCTTTTAGGTATCCCAGCAAAATTTATGATATTTATGTAAAATATCTCATATCTAAATATTGACTTTGCATCTCTTGCATATGGTTATTTTTCCCTCAAGATTCTGTTTGACATGTCTTACCAAATTTCCTCGTTTCTGTTGTTTTCTTATACCTTTGGTAGCCATATTATGTATTGTTTAGCTGGTGTAATGGTGTTTGTTGTGATATTTATATTAATTTAAAAGTTACGGCATTGTTTTCTACATATATTATGAAATGGAATTGATTTTTGCAACTTTTGATAAGGAAGTTGTGAAAAATTGTAATAGGTGAGTGGGATAGTTTAAGTGTGAAATACACTCACATCAAACTTGGTGGTTAGTGTTGGTTGGTAGTGGTTAGAGAGAAGGGCGTGAGAGAGCAGCAATAACTAAGAGAAAGTTCTTTGCAATCCATGAAGAACCTAGGGACTAATTGGAAGGCATCAAGAAAAGGCAGACAGCATAAAAAGTTAAAAATGTTGAGAGGGAGAGATGGCTACTGGGAACTAATTCTAAAAATATACATTCCCAGTTGAGGTGTGGTACAATTGCATTACAGCATGTGTTGTATATAATTTTTTATCTTACAGTATCCTACTGTAAATAATATTCATACGTGCAGCAGTGAAAACTATGAGAAACCCACCTTTTTACATATTACTGAACAGAGAGAGTCGATTACTATAGTTAGTGCCAAGGTGTAGATATAGGGGCGCAGAGTGCAGATGGTAAAATATCCTATTATATTATCCTAATATGGTTAAGAGGTTTTTCCTCCCCGGTTTGCTTAGTATTTGTAGAATGTTTTGTTAAACATGGGTGAATCTTGTTCGGGATATTTTGTGGTTAATAATATAAGTTGATCCAGAAAGTTGAGGGGAATCCAAGGAGGGTCCGGTGGGGTAATTCGAAGGCATTAAGAGAATGAATAAAGCAAAAGAAGTTAAAATTTTGAACGACACTTGCTAGCTTGGAATTGCCGGGGTCTAAGAAAATACATTCCCAATTGAGGCATGACAAATCATGTTTTGTACAGAAATTTTCTCTTATGGTATTTTGCTGTAAAGAATATCCGTGCACACAGCAATGCATGAAAAACCCAAATTCACATATGACTGTGAACAGAGAGAGTATCAGCTAATCGAGGTATAGACATGGGGGCATGGAATGCAGATGGGTGAACTATGACGATAGTAAAAGTGTTAACATGGCTAGGTTAAGAGGCTTTTCCTCCCCAGTTTGCATAGTATGTGTATAATGTATTGTTAAACATGACAGGAGAATAGTATTTAGGACGTGTTTTGGTTAACTGTACAACCTGATAAAGAAAAGGTTTTCCTCTCCATTGAGTCTTGCTGCATGCAGATGATATATACATGGAGAAAAAATGTTCTTTGACTTGCTGTGTTTGACATGCAACTTAATTCTGTACAACTGTCTTCTTTGAATGTTGCCTCCACAAAGATCATAGATACACAGAGTTGAGTTTTGTACACTTCTGCAATGTGTACTTCAATTCTCTTTGGACTGGGTGTTATGATTTATGACGTACACTTTATTTGCCTCTATCCATAACTTAAATTGAGTAGATTTTGATTGTATCTGCTTCTGACAGCTAACCATTCTGGCACATTCAAATTATGTATTGTTATTTTCAGTGTTAAGCTGAAATCAACCTGTGCGCTTAACATTTCCATTGATAGTTAGTTGTGTAGGACTTTTGTCTGAAATGAGTATGTGATTGTTGAACCTGAATACATGGCTAGATACACAGAATCACTTCAACATGAATATTTCCGCAGTTATGTTCTCCTTTGGCACTGCGCGTGACTTGAGCTGTAGGCTGTCACTTGGAGAATTGAACAATTAAATTCAATTGGGCCTGGCCTTTTCTGATAGAAGTTTTTTTTCTAGCTAACTTTATTCGTGTACACTTATAAACATTTGAGTTAGATGGTCTCATAATGTTTGTAGATGCAGATGTAGGCCAAATTTGAATGCACTTATTCTTTATTAATAAATTAATAATAAATGCTTTTTTATATTTGCATGAAAGGATCCCCCATCCCTGGCCTGCCCCCAGCACCACCTTACTTTGTGGATTGTACACTTTGTGTGGTGTCTGTGTTGCCTCTGAAAGAAATGATCTTTGACCTAGCTTCTTTTAATTATTTGATTGGAGTGAAATTTGGGTTAATTGCAGGAAGCGTCTTTTCAACATGATCAATGAACTACCAACCATATTTGAGGTAGTGAGTGGGACTGCAAAGAAGCAAGCAAAAGAGAAATCAAGTATAACCAATCACAGTAGCACTAAAAGCAAACCTAATGCAAAAATGGTGAGTGCATGTGCCCTGTTATAGCAGACATGTATAAAACTAGATGAAGTGTAGATATGTTCTTTTCTCATTTATCTCTGAGTTAGGATTTTCGAAACTTTTCATTATTATGTTTAATTGGCCACTGTGTTGTCCATATGCTTTTAAAAATAGTAATGTCCGGTGTGTAATAACTTGGTTATGGTGTTCAGCAACATGTTTCTGAATCACACACAAAAGCATCAAGATTGCCACCTAAGGTAGAAGATGACACACCTGATGAAGAGGATGATGAAGAGCACGGTGAAGCAGCCTGTGCAGCTTGTGGAACCTCTGGAGATCCTGATGAATTTTGGATCTTTTGTGACCATTGTGAGAAATGGTACCATGGAAGATGTGTGAAGATGACACCTGCAAGAGCAGAACATATCAAACAGTATAAATGTCCAAATTGCAGCAAAAGGGCCCGCGTTTGAGACGGTGGCATACATACTGTTCTGTTTTGACATATTTCATTGAGATGATGTTTCAACATGGTGGCTTCAAGTTGAGTCCCAGTAATTGTGCTTAACTTGGAATTAGAAGGTTGTACACTTAGATATTCAGTGCGGATGCTATTCATGACATTGTGGAAAATGCTCCATGCAGCATTTGTATGAATATTGGGCTAGTTGTTTACAAATTGTAAGAGATGGTTTGATTTCGGTTTCAGAAGCTATTTTGATGAAGTTTTCAAATACTCTTTTCTGTAGAGTGCTGTGATTACATGCTTTGGTTGTCTTTATTTTTAGGTTTTGAGTTTCATGGAATTCTTGAATTTTTTTATCATTCAAAAGATAGGGTAAAAGATAAAGTTGAAAAAATAGGGTAGTCAGAGTCTGGATAGAGCCATGTGTGTCACGATGATACATGTTTGAGCTAATTCAGCCTTTGGTTGAAAATATTTCTTACACAAGGCTAAACTACAATCTTTAGTACGGTACACTCTGCATTGATTAGGTTACAAGGTCCCACAGCAGGCATGCCTGTACTTTTCTTGGGATCCAGGTTTGTGTAATTTTTATTTCTTGAGTTGGTCTTTTGGTGTGGACTCTAATTCAAAAGTATGTGGTTCTGAATTGTTTGCAGTCTTTTTTGGTTTGAAGCTTATTTTAAACCATAGTCACCACAAAACTTGGGTTCAGTGACAAGGACCCTGTCCCTGTTTTAGTGCCCCCGGTACCCACATCTGTTAGTGTCTATATTTCAAGGTAATTCATCACCCTTATATTCATATACACTCCCTCTAATTCCCTGGTCCCATGCCCGTATTCTAGCCTCTTGGTTACGTTGCTTAAATCTATTGAAATTACAAAGATGTGTTTAGTCGGCCTTTCTGTTTGGAAAGCCTGTTCTGTTGCATCTTGCCCCTGCTTATATCTATGCAAAAGATATATTTTTAGATGAGTAAATAAATAATGCCATAGAAACATAAGTAGAGTTATTAGTTAATCATTTTTTATATGGAAGAGTTCTCAAATAAAATGCAAATACATCAGAATTCACAAAATGGGAAATCCAACATTGGAAGGTATTTTGGATATGGAGGCACGTGCGAGGAGTTCATTTATAAAATGGCAAGAATATATTGATCAACGGTTCTATCCTAGCATATTATTGAGAAAACCTCCCAAGGCTCCTAACTCAGAAGCATTACTCATTTTAAGCAACCTGAAACTTGGTCTCTGTAAGGAGTCCAAAGATTTAGTTTATTGTTATGGTGCAATCCTAAGATACTGAAACACCATCCCTAGGGCACCCGGTATGTGTGCGGCCCAGATAGGTGCCTGGAAATGGCTAGGGTATGGCTGGGCAGGTCTGGGTACACCGGGGTATGTCTGCAGATTTACACGGACCTGCCCAGCCGTACCCTGACCATTTCCATGGCGTTTGCAAGCCTAACACAATTTGTATTTATTTTCATTTTTTTTTCTACTCTAAATTTAATATATCATTACAGTTTTTGCAGCAGCATTATTCTATGGAAGATACCAAATACAAGCCATCAGAAACATGGACAAAAATAGCATGTATGAGACAAATGTAATAAACACCTCCACTAGATGTGGTAGGATAATGTTCGTGCCCAGGTTCAATAAAATTTGAGTAGTTTGTTGTGGTTATTTAGCTTGTTTAGTTTTTCGTATGCATAATAAGTGGTTAATTCCTATTTATTAGGTTGGAATTTATATATTTTTTGTATGGCCGTATCCAATGCCGTATCTGGGGCCAATTGTTTCCGCCGTATCTGGGGCCAATTTTTTTCCGTATCCAGGGTCTTTTTTTTGGCTGTATCTGGGTATTAGATACTTCATATCTGTTACCTGTATCCAAAACGTATCGGCAACTTAGGTGCAATCTAAGACCTTAAATCATGTTACTATGTAAGAGCTTAAACTGTGTTATTTATTTGAAGGGCATGTGGTCTAAATGAGGAAATATTCTCATGAGGGTTGGCTTGTGATTGTGTAAATTAAGAGTGAATATAATTACAATGAATACACATTTGTTTTAATAATGTTTACTTGGCAATGGATCCCATCTCTTCCTGTTTACATGGCAATGGATGCAATGATTGGCACAGTGAATCGTGGAATGCACTTTAATAGTAAAAATATTCTATTTAAAAGGAAAACACAAGTTATTGTGGATGCCAGGTGGACCGCTTTCTGCTACTATTATTATTATGATGACGACTACTTCAAATGTGCTTCATACTTCGAATAAAAATTGTGAGATATTACAAGGTAACGAAGTTTGAATCTAATTTTGAAGTTGTCACTCCTGCATACTCGGTGAGATCAGCGCGAATAGGTCTTCCAATGGATACTGCATGTTTCCCACACATCGTTTTAGCTGTAACTAGAAACAGTTTTCAGAGTCCATGACACAACAATTATAGGAAAATAGATGAAAAGTATGCCAAAAAAAGAAATGAAAAAGATGTCTACTATGACTTAGATAAAACTGTTTTGCAGATTTTGATTAAAAATCTAGGACATAGTTTCTTGAGTTTTGAGATGATTATTTGTTTCTTATGTATTTTCTCATTTGATATTGGAAACTATTATGAGCCATTTAAGTTATTTGTGTTCATAATATCTTATACCATCTCAATAAAGTGGGGCACATTTATTTTATTCCCACTTTCTTATAATAATTTAACTATAATTAAATCAAAAATTTTACAATAAAAATTTGACAAATATATGGTAATTATCACCTAGTATATGGTATATTAATCAAAATACTAAAATTTTATGGAACAAGATAACTGCTGTAATAAGTATTTGACAGATTTCAAATTTTACTCAATTAAATATAAATTCAAGTCAAGCGTGAGTCAAGAGTGGGTATATGGGTATACAACATATCAAATTTTAATCTCAATTAAAAATAGTGGTTATGCAATTACAACTACGTTGTTTCCTGTGCAAGGTAGATAACTTATTATGGTTACTATATATTATAGCTATTAATAGAGGCTTTTTAATGCATTATTTAGGGATGGCTATTATTTGTTGGGATGATTACTTATATATAAAATGTGGTTATGTGTATTGATTATTGTTACAAATTTAATGTTAATTATATAATTTCAATATGTTAATAGGTATTTTATAATGTCAGTTTGGGAATAGTGGGGTTGTAATGTCCGTGGATACAGAATTAATAGCAATGGTCATTTTATTGTAATCTGGCACTTGTCCTAATTGTTTAGAAAAGACAATAAAAAAGTATTTTAGATATAAAATAAATTTTGGAATTTGTATTTTGGAAGGTTTCTATTGGTAAGTTTAGATACAATTTTTTTTATAATAAGAAGTAAAGAAAAATAGTCAAATCATATGAAAAAAAAATCATTATGAGTTGGTAAACTTGAACCAAAAATAAAGACAAATGAGCGAGCCTAGTTATTCGTCTAGGCTGCGGTAAAAAACTAAGGCGACCATTGCCCAAGGTAAGAGTGCATTAGCGATGGTCCTATGGGGATGAAAGGTATTACACTTACAAACTTTATATATGTAATAATAGTGTCCACAATCGCAAACATGTAACAAAATAAGAACATAGTTTTATCAAATAAAGAATTATAGAAATTAGAAATTTCTTATAAATATATAACATACAATTATTCTTCTAGACACATTCTTCACACTTAAGAGTGCGATTGCCAACAATAAGTTATTGTGAACACTGAGAATTGTTACATTTCAAAGGCCGACTACCATTGACACCATGATTTATTGGTTTGCCAATGCCCAATGTTATTATGGTTCCTAGTTATTGTAGAACCTTGATTTTGGTCATGGACTAGCTTATTGCTACAACGTTAGTGTGTTCGTATGTATTGATTATTAGTTTAAGTTAGATTCTTATTGGTGCAAGTTATTTTATTATTTGAATTTTGTCTTGTCTTTTGTATTTTTGAAATCTTTGACCTTGTCTTGTCTTTCTCATTTCTATTTTCCCTCTTGCCAACTTTTCAATTTTATTCTCTTCCTCATTTGTCCTTATTTATCTCTCTTCCCTAATTTTCTCTCCCCATTTTTTGTGCGAATATGGAAAGATACTAATTCTATATCATACAAATTTGGATGTTGCCTTTTTGCTCCCCATTTTTAAATTCTCTAGGATTTGTGTTTCTAGCTTTCCCGACTGTTGTGTGTCGACTCACATACAATAGGGTCCTAATTTGAATTCAAGAAGCCTAAAAGTATATGATTGCATTAGTGCATTTAAAGGATCATAAGACAATGAGATAGATACATAAAAATTGATATGAGAGTGATATAGAAATTGTAAGGAAAAAAAATATTGTTTCCAAAAGCATCCCTTGGTCAAAAGTATAATTCAAAAATTGTTGAGGGTCTAGGTGACATCCGGACCCCATTCTACTAGTTAATATCTCTAGTATTCTTGCTAACAAAAGGTTTAGGACTTTTCCTTGTTACCCATCATTTTGAATTCACTAGTTGACTTGTCTTTCTAATTTTAATCTATCAAGTTGTTCAAGCTCACCAAATGTCAAAAGAAGAAATGCGTGGAGAAAACAAATGTAATGCATGTACTCCATATTAACACCCTCTAGGGTGCTGTATGGGTTATGCAGACGTGCATTTCTGCTCAAGTTTATAATTTCTAATGCTCAGTTGAACAATGTTGGCAAATATGAATGGTGTAGACTGACAAAGTTCCAGAGCCCTTATTTCTGTGATTGATGTCGGCTTAGAATGATTTGATTGTATTCATCTTATGCAATTAAAGCTACTGCATGCTGGTCTGTAGAAAGTTCCGAAACACTTTCAGGTACTCTAGACACAAGTTATTTCAATGCTTCCACTTTGTACGAAATTCATGTAACAATTTTACTTGTGATATTCATTAATAGCTACCTATCAATATTGTGTAAATCACAAATTCATAAATTTTGTTTTACAATCTTGGTATAAAACCTTTTCCAGTGTATCAGCTTTTAACAGGTTACTGATACTTTCTTTATATCGTTTTAGGTATCAAGAGCTGAAGTATATTGGAACACAAGGGGATGAAAGTTTTGAGGACTTATTGATTTGAGTTAAGGTTGAAGTCACCAGAGACAAATTCCTTCTATCGAAGGGGTTTCTTCTGGTGCCATAGCATCTGACTACCAAAGATTAAGAGTAGAAACATCATTTGTTCCAGGTCATGGGACTTGTCTCTTGGCTAGCATTTCTTTGAAGCAGGTAACATAGGCTTACTTCGGGATCCAAGAATGTGGTAACCATTTCCAAATCTTCTTAATAGACATTCAAACTTTGATACCCAATACATGGTCAATAAAAGATTAATAAAAAATGGTACATGATCTTTACTTGATATGTTACGTTAGGATATTGATGTATTAGACTAATGAGTTGAATCTGGTTGGTAAGCAAATTAGGGGCGTGTGCTGATCTTTACACTTGACTCAAAAAGACTAGTATTTATGCAATGGGTTTAATATCATTTTATGTTGTCTAGTTTATTGTTTTCCACTTACCTTACACAACTCACTGAGATCTTTAATAAAAAACCCTCACTTCCTTGTCAATGCATAAGATCTCATATGCTAAATGTTGTGAGACTCTATGATAAAAAATATTAGATAATGAGTTATCTTTTTCGTTGAGTATGGTGGTAAGCCGACAGGAGGTTTCTCCTGATCCTCACCACGTACTCACAAAGACTATGTTTGCTTACTGACGAATAGAGATATTGCGGACATAGATTTGAAGTTTCAGTCAGGTGACCATATATAATCAGGTCCGACATCATTGTGCAAAATGTTGAAAATGGAAAAGACTTTTTATTTCTCCATTTTGCATTCTCTATGTGATGTGATGATTTTGTGCTGCAATATTTTCTGTTCAATGGTGGTTGTGTGTACTCTATGGTGGATGAAGTTTTACCTTCTTGTTGGTGAAATATTCTGTCAGGGAACAAAATATGAACTTTCATCAATGCTCGTGGGACAAAGTCCCTCCTCTCAGGATTAGGGAGGCTCCCATTTATTGAAAGCTATAAACTATGTACACTAGACTAATTTCCGGGGTGGCTGTAGGCCAGGGGAATGTGCAAGAACACCCTTGTTGTGACTAGCAATTGATACGACCTTAGATCCCGAACCTTACATGTAAATAAGGGAAGGGAGAGAAATGAGCTAGGGGAATTGTATTATCATGTTGTATGAACTTCATATATGTTCGTCAACTATCAACTCAGAGGTGATGGCCAATTGGTCAATTGGAGCCGAAACATAGCAACATCATGACAAGATAAGGAGTTAGACATGTAGTACTTGCAAGATAATATTTAGCACTTAAGCCTTATCATATGCTATGGAAGTTGCCTTCCACAAAGAAGGTACAGTTAGTCTACTTGCATACTTCTTATCAAATGCTCTACATTTTGGTGCTTGGTTGAGTGACAAAATGAGAATGGCGGAAAATATCAATGCAAGAAATAGAAGAATACAATGTGCTAGAGAAACCAAAATCCGAATATTTGCCAGAATTGTGTCAGAGAACCCTAATTGTCAAGGTTTAACTATAGCTCAAAAACTGTAGTGATTCTTTGCATTCCCATATGACTTTTCAACTGGTAAAGTTGTGAAATCAGTCAACGAAGAAACTCTCCAAACTTTCAAGAGACTTTGACTTCACTTTTGCAAAAGTTATATCAGTTTTAGGGTTTTTCATAAATTCGCTCTATAGGTTGCAAATTATGGAATTTTTCCAAGTTCTTTACATTTTTGGAAAGAGGATAAAAAATTTGTTTGAGTTTGTTCTTTGATTTTTTTTCATAATTGGCCTACTTCCTCTCAAAACCCCAAACCGTAAATTTCAGCCTTGATCCCTAAATCCTACTCTTCTGGGGCATCATGGCAGGGCCTTCGATAAGAAGCAAAAAGAATCCTACCACTCCGGGTAAAACTCTAGACAATGATGAGGTAATATTTGAGGAGTTGGAGTCAGAAGGGGTAACTATAGCATCCTCAGTGCAAGGGTTTGCCTCAGTGGATTATAGGGTAAACCAACTTGAGTATGATCTATGAATCCTACAATCTGAGATGACCAATAAGGGAGATGTAGAAAAGATCAATCAACGATTGGATGGTATCATGCAAAAACTTAGTACAAATCTAAAGGTTCCACACCATTTTCCAAATCAACCACTACTCAATCATACTCAGATTAACCAAGGCAGGTCTTCAGGTCACCGTTTTGGACAGACTAGTCAGGATGGATCTTCTAGCTAGCCTAATCCGAATTCAAATACTCTATAGGCTTGGAACATGTGTTTGAAAGTGGAAATGCATAAGTTTTATGGAAAGGATCCACTCAATTGGATTAACCAAATGGATAATTTCTTTGATCTACATCAGATCCCATTTGAACAAAAGGTGACCATGACATCCTTATATCTCGTACTTGACCAATTAGTTTGGTATCGACGGTTATGTTCTCAAAGGCAAAAGAATGGTCTCACTGTCACATGGATATTTTTTTTACTGAAGATCTACAATTGTACTATAGTTATGGTGTGTCAGAGAAATACTTCAACCAAATAGTAAAGTTACGACAAACATGATCAGTCAAGGACTATGTTCATCAGTTCCAAAACCTATCCTTGTGTGTGGAGAATATTCCAGAAGGGAATGTGAATAACCTATTTCTTGGGGGTCTTAAGAACCACATTGAGCATGAGGTGCTATTGGCAAAAAAATTTTCTGTATGACAAATTAGGTGTTTCCACCAATGCTCACGGGGTTAGGCCCCTCCCATGATTGAATATAAACTATTCTACTCTTATCTATTGCCGTGGGGTGGCCCAAATAGGCTGATGATCACACACAAACACTTCGCTAAACCTGTGGCAAAGTGCTTGTACAAGGTACATGGGAAGAATTTGTAGCGATGAGGGGTGAAGGAGAGACATTAAGAAAGGGAAGGTTATTGTTGTGAGTAGGAAATTGCAGAGTTCACACCCAATAACCGGAGTAGTTTAACATTCAATTGGAGGAAAGCACAATGAAGTCATTAGTGAGACTATTAAACCCATCGACACAGTTCTTGGATTCATTCATCAAAGATACAAAGTTATTTCTTGATCACTATGCTTACAAAGTGCATAAAAGAGAGAAAATAAAAGAACACATGATAAAGGGAAATTGAAATAAATGTAGCTTTTATTTCTTGTGTTGGTGATACAAATCTCAACACCCAAACTACTGTCCACAATTGTTACACAAAACTAAAATTCAGGATCCATTTGGAATGGAGAATCCATCCCAATTTATAGCAATTTGAATTGATCTTTCACCTACCCCCCATATGACTCTTCATGATCTCATTCAATTTATTACTTTACATCTTCCTAGGAAATGAGAGATAAGTTCCCTTTTTATAAATTAAAGGGACTTTTACAATAGAACTTTAGAAAGTCACTTAAGTGAATGGGACAAAATACAATGATTATGCTCAATGAAGAATTAGAAAAGGGAGAGAAGGAAGAGGGAGAAAGAGAGGGGAGAGGAAGAAGATGCCATATTTGATGAAGAAACTCTCTGCGATGAAACACTTTGCTGATTCATGCTTCCTGGTGAAGATTTTCCGGATTTGGCTCTTGTTCCTTGAATTCCTTACTGAGCTAAGCTATCATAGGTGTCAACTTATCCTCCTATAGAATGCGTAGCCCAACACCTTGGTCCTTGTCCCAGGGACATCACTGATATCCTTACATTGAGTGAGCCATTATTCATGATCCATTGCAACAATGTAACTTCTGATATTGGCTAGTTATCCTCATTAAAGGAAAGAGAGTCACCTACCTCTTTCTTGACTAACTTTTGGAAGGAAATAATGAGTTCATCTAATGATGAATTTTTAGTGAGTGGAGGGAACTCAACTTTCTGAACACAATTGTCGACATCGTTTAAGATCTTGAAGGAATGTTTTCTACAAGAGTCCAACTCAGAGATTACATTTTTGAGCATTCCATATTTCATATCAATGACGTGGATCCAAACTTGAGACAAGTTCTCTACAATTGATGAAAACACGTTCTTACTTATGAGAGTGTGAGAGTCAAAGGAGACCATCTCGAATACCAGTGGAAACATATCATCCAAGTGAATTACCTCTTTTGCAAACACCTCCTTTGTTTTCTTTACTTCTGTCAAAGTTGCAAGAATGTACTTGATGAGAGAAATGATATCTGGGAATAATGCCTTTCCTTGTTCGATGATTTTCTCAATCCACTTCTCATTAGCCTTCCTGTGCATCATGTAGCCTTGTGCGTTCTTAATCACCTCAGGATCAACACTGTTGATTGGAAGAATGTATTCTATTGAAAGGGAAGATGCCGAGTTGGGTTCCAAGAAAGGTTGAATGTGAGCACTAAGAACTTTTACATGTTCCTCTAATTACACAATTGTTTGTTTGTATTCTTCATTCTGAGTGAGGAGGTGAGAGTGGATTCCTTGAAAAAATGAGAGTCACCTTCATGTTAAGATTGACCCAATGAGATGCGGGTCAAATCATAATCTAACAGAGTCATCTCCTCAATGGGATTTTAAATCCTAGGCCTACAACCTCAACATACTGGTTACCTGAGATGTCGCTGAAGAAGCGGGATGTTGTTAGGTGCC
Organism: Taxus chinensis; assembly: GCA_019776745.2. Classification (NCBI taxonomy): domain Eukaryota; kingdom Viridiplantae; phylum Streptophyta; class Pinopsida; order Cupressales; family Taxaceae; genus Taxus; species Taxus chinensis. The sequence continues at coordinate 466,363,806 of CM034154.1, read as the reverse complement.
TTCTTTCTTCATTTGGAATTTAGTGTTCCGGAGATTGCTTTGAGACTGGGTATGATAGCAAGATGCTTTGTCATTGGTTCAGTCTAGATAATTTCTTGAATCCATGGAAAAGGATCTTCAGGGGTTGACACAATGTCTATCATTGGAGCACCTTCAAGAGCTTGTTGTGGAATTAACTCTTGATCACCGTGGGGAAGCTCTGACCTTGGAGAAGACATACTTGAATGCTTATGTAGAGAAAGATGCTACTATGAATCACCCATTCTTGTCTTGTGAAATTCAGTCCAATCAATTCTCCTCGACTCACCCAACCAACTCTATTAGCTCACCGAGCTTGTGTAACCAACTCACCAAGTTCAAATAGCTTAGCTCACCTAGAACAACTCCTTAAGCTCACTCAACCAAATCACCGGGGGAGTGCAGATGAATTTAACTTGATTGAAGATCTACAATGACCTTTGGACCTCTTGACTCTTTTGAGTATCTTATCAGACTTGCACAATGTCTCATGCTTTCAAATGTTGTGTCCTGTGATGTTCTACCTTAATTTCATTCACAACTGTGACCAAAATGATGACCCAGAATCCATGTGAAGGATGAATTTTCTTGTTTGAGTTGTACAACCATCTTGAACCCTTATGGAGGTGTAAAAAAGAAATATGGATGAAAAATGAGCCTAATGCAACTTTCTGCACCCAAAATAGAGGCTTTCTATTTTTAACAGGAGGAATCAGGACCTATTATTTTGGGACATTTCATCTATCTCGCTCAAATTTGAATTTCTAAATCATCTGGCATACTTAGTTCAACTCCGTTGATGATGCTTTTCTATTTTGGAAAATTTCTATTTTTAGACAGTTGCCTTTACTTTCTTCTTTATTTTGCTTTATTTGCCTTTTTGACAGAAATCACCTAGTTTATCATTTTTACTGTTCATTGAGTGCACTGTTCCGAGGGGACTTACTATTTTTTAGTAAGTTACTATTTTTTGTAAGTGAGGGCATAGGTACTTATTATTTTTTAAAAATGCATTTGTCCACCTTGGATTGCAATAAAAAATTCATCACTGGATTAGTCTTGCTTCGGGGACTCTGTACTCAAAATTTCACCTTGATTTGTTTGTCGGAATGTCTGGAAACTGAAAAAGGAAAAGATAGGGCACAAAACAAGGGTTTTCTGCCATTAAAAATTCACAGTACCATCTGGTTTTCTCTTAGAGTCTTGGTTTGCTGTTAGAGTCTTCTTATAGGTGTCTGGGATGAGGATCAACTGTGAAAATCTCATTTGGGTTCGTTCACCTGTTTGAAAGATATGAATTTTTTTATGTTTCAGAGCATATGAAAACTCTGAAGAAATTTTCAGGTTTAATGGAGGTTCTTACTGAGCAACCATGAAGTCATGGAGAAAGAATGAGGTGGAAATAAGCTATTTCTAGTTTTACAACTTCCTGACAACACTTTGAGTTCACGGGCAAGAGGGAAATAAGAAGCAATGAGTTAAAACACTTGGGAAATTTTTGAGTTATCCACCAACTTGGAATGGGGCACATTTTTTTGTCCCAAATGTCCCATAGGGACAAAACAGATGGTGCAAAAAAAAATGCCTTGATGTGAGCATGACAAGTGGCAATCAATGATTTGACGAGGCAGAGAGGAGAGAGGGCTTAAAAATGCACTACGGAGCTAGTTTAGGGTCATGTGGAGAACCATGGGCTAAGACAAGCATGGGGCACATTTTTTTGTCCTAACTATCCCAAAGGGGTGGGGAAAATGGGGTAGAAAAATACGCCCTCACCCTGGGTTGACAAGTGACACTGTTGCATTAGTCAACGAGAAGGGTTGGAATGAGGTGAAAAAGGCCTAAAATGGATCACATAGCTTCAAAAAGGTCATATGATGGACCAGAGGGAATAATTGGGGTTGGGCACATTTTCTTGTCCCAATTTTCCCAAAGGGCCAGGGATAGATGGGACAAAAAAATCTATCATGCACCAGGAGGTGGAAAAATTGACTAAGTACGAGAGAGAGAGTTGTCGACGAAGTTTGCAGAGCTATAGAAGGTCATTTTTGACGAACCCATATATTATATTGATTCCCAAGAGCCTTTTGAAGAAAATGGGATGTGTTCCAAGATCCAATTTTTCCTTCAACCCCCTAAAAAATAATCCTTTTTCTCGGGACAACAAGGTGTGTCTGTTGAAAATGAGTTGTGGAAAAAAGCGCACGAGTCTTGTATAAAATATGAAAGTACCATAAATTACATAATTGAATTAGATTTCCAATGGTTTCTTGTTTGACCCCCAACTTCTTATGGAGATCCCATAATCATCTTCCGAAGCTCAGACACTATTTTGAATTACAAGCTCCTTCACCTTCAAAAACCCACTTTCACTGTAATTGTTCCTAAACCTTCAAATATTCCATAAACTTTCTTAAATCACTTGAAATATGTTCTTAGCTCCTCAATACCACTTCTCGATGAATTTGAGCCTTCAAAACTATCCCAGAGGATGCACACCTATCCTAGAAAGGCCAAAAATAACCTTTCTAGGCTCACTAAAGAATTATCCTTTGAAAGCATTGCATTGAAAGAAATGAGTCACCCTGTCTCCAAATTTCCAACATTAGGAAAATTTTATACAACACATGATAGTTTTCAAGGATCAGAATAGGCATGACACATAGGGCAGACTGGTCTGGAAAGGGCTTAGGAGGGTTTTCAAGATTTTTTTTGACACTAAGGTATAATTGTCATGTTTCAAACTTGAATTTTTCCCTTGCAAAAACACATGACAACATGTGTGTATGTTTAATCCACTTAAGGTTTCTGATTCTATTATCATGGTGTGCAGGGTAGATGAAAAATTTCTTTCCAGTAGGAGGTAGAATTTCACTAACATAAGAGACCATAGCACCTCGACACCATCATTCCTCGACCAATTTGACTAACACCTAAAACAATTGAAGAAAAAAGAGCAAATGGGTTATGTTTTAACCATGACAACAAATGTGGACTCAAAAAAAATGTGCTGAAAAGAAGTTATTCTACATTGAGGGGCCCAATGAAGAAGAAGAGAATGAAGAATATGAAGAGGTAGAGGTCATTATCGAGATAGAGGAGGAGTTAGGAGATCCCCAACCTATGATCTCATGTCATGCAATTTCAGGTATTAGCACCCCCAAACCCTCAAAGTGGATGGGTTCTTGAAAAAAGAGGGTAACAATGTTAATTGACTCATGAAGGACTCACAACTTCATCAATCATAAGTTGGCAGTGCACTTGAACTATTTTATTTATCTAGCTCCTGAATGTCAAGTAATGATTGCTGATGGGGGTATTATTAGTTGTTCAGGAAAATTCCATAACATTAAACTCACAATGGGAGATTACTTGCTAAATATCCCTATGTATGCCATTTTCATGGGAGGAAAAAACATTGTGCTAGGAGTTCAGTGGATGACCACCTTGGAAACTATTGAGATGAACTTCCAAGATTTATTCATACATTTTCAGTTAGAAAGGAGGAATTTTGAACCAAGAGGATTTAGAGTAACTGTAGACACAAAATCACGCACTTGGGTACATTTCTAGGTCCTAAAAGCATGTTATCATTTATATGGTTCCTAAGAAAGAAAACTAGTAATTGACAACTCCCCTTAGCCCATTTCTTTATCTTTTTCACTTTTATTGGATTCATACATCTGTTACTCTTGCCGGCATTTAACTGTTTACCTTTCTATGGCTTCAGACACTAGCACCCAGTTTAGACAGCAGTGACAAGCGCTCCTATCCTCTTGGGTGCTCCTGTCCCTCTTTATCTTTTTCCTACCCCTTTTGGACCCCTTTTGCTTCTTAATTACATTTTATTACCTTGGGTCAATCTTTTAGTTGTTAATTACGAAATCCAAACAAGGGAATCACATAAATACATAGTTATGTTTTCAAAATGAGGGACCAAACACTAAACATTACTATCATCACCTAAGCTTGCATTCAAAAGGAACCAAAAGAACTTCAAAGCATCCATCTAGCATCCATTCAAGGGACAAGGGATGCATACTATGCATACACAACATAGGAAGGGGAAGTTTATTCTATTCCATCCACACATTTGCATCATTAAACAAGTCTAGCATGCTATCTAATGCATATTACACAATGGCATCCTAGGGCATCATTTCTAAAGACACACACAAGAATTACATGGAGTCTAAGTTGTAGTGCAATGCTCAGTCATAAGTTCACTCTTTGGGTGACTGTTGGGGTCAGTCCGACTCCCCATTCAACATTTTCCTTTTTAGGTTTGATGCGGTTTGTGGGCTTGTGCAAGTGAACTTCTCTTTTGCAGGTTACACGTATCATTGGTGATATCAGTGTAATACTATGCAATAAATAGGGGTCAATAGTGAAACCCTAATGACACAACACAAATCAAATTCCGAGCTCCTACATAGTCACATGAACCCAATTCTAGTCTCTAGCACCCAAGCGACTCTGTCCTCCTGTGGGTGCCCATGTTCGACATCATCCTTGAGTTCTAGATTTTACAGTGACCAATAAAAACCCTGTCTGCATTATATCTAGCACTCACACCTACCCAAATCACTTCCTGTCCATTCGAAAATCAGCCAAGTCTTCCTACCTCTTCATCTTGCTTTGGGTTTAATACTTTACATGCTTTATTTTTTATGTCTTTACTGTATTCTAGCATTTGAATATCATACATTACAATAGTTACTATACAATAATATTTAATTAATCATTCAAATTAAATTAAATCATTTGGCGAACCTACTTGCTAAAACCCTCCCTTCTGAGAATATATCAAAATATATCCCCTTCCTCTAAATTCATGGACCAATCTTCTTATTCCTCCTATACTCCAACCAAGGTTTATGGCATGGCTGCCACCGTTGCTGATTTTATGCGGGTCGACACCCTCCCCGCTTTGCTATTTCAATGCTTGATCCAACCATCAATGAAATCACCACTTGCCGCACTCGTCCTCCTACAACTCTACCTACTTCTGTTCCACTACCTATTACTCCTAAAGTTCCTTTCACCACCTTTAAGGGCTATGACATCATTGAGAAACTCAAGAATACACCAACCAAAATCTCTCTTTATGATCTCTTACGTAGTGCACCTGACTGTCGAGATACATTAGAGGCATCCCTTCACTCCATCCACATTGAGAGCAATAATTCTCTAGTTTCCTTTACTCATCTTATTCAATCCCTCAAAATTTTACCACATGCTATATCTTTCAGTGATGAGGATATCCCTCCTTCAGCTGCTAGCAATCCTTTTGCACTATTTCTTATCACCTCCATTATTGGCTCCATTTGCATCAAGTGCGTGCTCATTGACAATGGATCTGTTATCAATTTATGTGCTTTTTCTCTCCTTAAGAAAATGAGCATCTCTAATAATTTAATTAACAAATCTTCCACTCTCATTCGCGGTTATGATTCCACTACTTGCACATGCATGGGCACTATCACATTACCTTTACAAGTTGGGCCTAAAATTGTTCCTACTCTATTCTTTGTCATTGAAGTCTCATTTCAGTTCAATTGCTTACTCGGTAGACCATGGATTCATACAATGCATGTTGTTCCATCTACAGTTCATAGGTGTGTCAAATTCCTCCATGATGGCTATGAGCATACTACTACTGCTGACCTTGATCCGTTCAAGTTTTTCCGCAAAGATCTTGTCACCACCATGCCTATCCCTCCATCATAACCCATTCCATACAACAATCTTAGTACATACAATGTTGGTCAATCTAGTACCCATATTCTCCCCTCTACCTCCACATACATTCCATCCATTCCTACACATACTAATAATCTCCTATCACCCACCATGTCCACCGCTATGGCTACTACTTCCACACCTGTCATGGCTCGTCTTGCTCCTACATTTGGCTCCACCCTTACTAATATTCTTGACAATGCTATTCAACAAGATAATGCTAGTACTTATGATTTTGATGACGAGGTTGATGTCATAGAGATTAATGATGACACATTACGCAACCTTAATTTTACTCCTCTTGAAATAGAAAAATCCTATTTTCAGGATACTTTTTTCGCTATTGGTTCAGGTGTATACCAATTCAAAAAGCTTCCTCCTTCCACTAATTTCATGATACCTCTCCAGGGGACTTTCCATACATTGAACATCTTACCACCTACTGCATCTCCCCACATTCATTTTGCACCTCCACCTCATCCCTTCACATGTTATATTTTTCTACATGAATCTTATTGGCCTCATATTCCATTTGACCCTACTTGTTCTGAAACTGTTTGTACACATGAAGGCTTATGTTGTCTCAGATTCACACTTGTTGATATTATTCACCCACCTCACTCTCCACATCTTTATCATGGGTGTGTATTTATTACCACTTCCTATGGCCTTTGTGTCTTCCATTTATCAATATTCCTTGCTCGTACTCCCTATTCCTCTCCACTCACACTTGGAAAATCTTGGCTTGACTACCTCACTTAGGATCCCAATCATACTAATATCATGTTTCCCATGCCTTTTGGCTGCATATCTATTTGTAATGATTAATTCCTTAGCTATAGTCCAAATCTCTCTCGCTGGTATGCACATGATTGTCCAAAACCTCCTTTTACTGATGAAGAATACGATATGGACATGTACAACTTATGCTACAAAGGCTCGTTAAACGATCAACCCCACACCATTGCTTACCAGGTCTTAAATACAACTCCCATTGGCTACGATCCTGACACCAACGATATCCTAGATGAGTTTACTGGATTCCTCTTCCAACACACACTTGGGGGCATCATAAATTCTCTCCCCCCTTCCATTATTATTAGCGGTCTCTCGTGTCTATTCCTACACTTCATGCTCCACGCACCATGTCTACTCTTCTCAAACACTTTCATATCCTTTGATACACACATTGTATCTTTATTACCCTATGACACACTCTATTTCCATAGTTCATACTCTAATGCTGAGGGTCTAATTCTGAAATGAACCTCACATTATCTACATCTCACGCTCTATGCTTCATAGTACATCTTTCTAGCATCTACTCGCACAATGCACTCATTTCCCAATGACACACTCTTGTTCTATGGTTCATTCTTGACTATTGAGGGATTTTTATAAATGAATCTCATCTCATGCATTTCCTATGGGGGCACATTGCTTCTATCATCTTCACACTTTACATACCATTCTATCATACTCATACATTGCATTTGCATATCTTGGCTGCATCTACTCTTTCTAAGCTTATTCTATTTACATGTTACACTTTATTTTCCATGCTAGACAGATTCTTAGTATGCCATTATCTCTTAATATCTACACATGCACGTTCACTTGGTATTTTGTGGTGGATGCATATCTCTTACAGGTTCTTACACGCTACAATGATGCTTAATGATGTACCTTTTACCAGTCCTACTGAGGCTCTTGAGGGCATATATTTTCTCTATTATCACATACTACACAGGTTCTATCGCTAAATTTCTCATGAATTCTCATTACAAGTTACTTTCCATTTCACCAATTTTTTACATGCCTATCACATACTACTTATCTTTCTAACATGATAATGGGTGCTTCATGTGTAGCATTTGCTTTGCAGGACTATCTGCCACCATGGTTGTCTAATACATTTTTCTTACTATTATATTCCATTATATGCTATTGTTTGCGGGATATGCCCTATGTCTTGTGTGATCATTGTCTGATTTTGGCCGCTTCGACATTGGTTGTCTTGTGACATTATGAGTGATGCCCCATGTATGAAACCAACTTTTCGCTATCTATCTTATCTACAAACTTTCTTGTTTCATTGTTGTCTATTACATGCTAGCTATGTTTACTACTAACACATGTTACTAGCCTACTTTGTTTGCATGTGCCTTGGTTTCTAACATGCACATCCCCTACCCCCTGCAGGAATACACTTCAGATCAACATTAGGTCCTCTCCTTTAGGCCACATTCTCCTACCATCGTCACATACACCCCAAATGAGGGGGGATATATTGGGTGAAAAAATCACCTCTACAATAATATAGATCTTCGGAACAACATAGTACAATACAAAAAAAGCACATTATACAGTCACGAAAATGGCTCAAAATAAAAATTGAGTCAGAACCATAGAGCAGACACCAACGCCTAGAATCAGACATGAACAACTGAGCACTTGTGTCCTCCCCTAGGCGCTAATGTCCTTTCATGTTAGAGTTTCGTACACCTTCCATGTGTTACACTTGGATATTTTTACGGCGGTCTTGCTCACCAGTGAGTGGGTCAAGGGAGTCTGGGGGTGAAGGCCCCAAAGAAAATTTTCATGGGTGGTTTATTAACCCATGAATAATGGGTAACCCTTATGGGCTGTTTGGCCCATGGTTTTTCGGTACCCATTGTTTTGTAAAACCACCTCTTTAGCTACCTATTGATGTACTTATAAATAGATGGACATACAATAGGATTGATATGAGTGTGTTTTGTGAAGGTGAATAGTGTGTGTGAATTCAAGTGTGAATTCGGGAGGGTTTGTTGAGCGCAGCTCCAAACAAGATCTGATTATTGTAATTGTGAAGACTATTGGCTTGTAATAAAAACTAGGCAAGTGTTCTTGGTGGATGTAGCCCACATTGGGTGAACCACGTTAAATATTGTCTTCATGTTGTGTATTTTTCATTTATGTAATTCTATTCATACTTCTTATTATTACAATTGTGAGGAATTATTCCGCATTAGATTCTATTAATTCCTAACATGAACTTTAGCTGGTATGGGTAGAAGTGGGTCACAAGATGATTGGTTTTACCTAGTTTTGGATTTGGCAGTTAGGGTGAAGAGATTGGTTTGTAAGACCAATAGTTGGCATTGAACCATATTTTCTATCTTTCTGAATTTGATCAAGGATTATTATAGTATCATATCCATCCATCAAAAGGCATTGGAGGTGCCTCCATAGGTATTAGATGGTCAGAGTTATATGACTGGTTTTTGAGGAGTTACTACAATTCTACACAAATTATTTAAAGAAGTGGTCTCGAGTACTTACAGTCCAAGTGAGAATGTATGTTGGAATTAGTGATGACCCTAAGGTCATGAGGTTTCTATCCATGTGACATATATACATGGTTGAGGTGATTTGATGATGTCTTTACCTTAATATGTGAAGACTGGTTTTTTAGGACACAGACCTAATGAGGACATATGGTCATAATGGGTGGCTTTATGACACTATATGGTGATACATATTTATTCAATACTGTAGGAGGAATGGAGTAGACTTAAACAACATTACTAATTTATTCATGATATTTTGTTAAGGACATATAATCCAAGAGGAATAAGTCTTGGTGAAGGAGGTGGTTTAGGAAATTAGGCCTCTATGAGTCCTAATGAAGGTGTATGGTCATAACATGCTATTTTCGACCTAGATAGGTGAATGAATGATGTTTCCATGTTTTATTCATTTTATTTTAAGTGAATTTGATCTATGATTTCTGACCTAGATGTGTATGATTCTTATGGCATGTATATCTGTAAGTGAAGAAGATGTATTTTGTTATTGTGAGAGGAAGAGATTGAGCGAGAAAGAAAGTAGGTTATGAAGAGGTGAAGAAGGTTTTTGTGAACATCAAGAGAGGGTAGAGATTATGTCATGAGGATCTAGAGAGTGTTATACTATTGTAGATATAGGTCATTTGACCTAACAATCTTGACGAAGAAGTTATTGAGAAAAGAAATTGTAGACACAAAATCACGCACTTGGGTACATTTCTAGATCCTAAAACCATGCTAGCATTTACATGATTCCTAAGAAAGAAAAATAATAATAGAAAATTATCTTTGGAATTAATTATTTGTCTCTTGTTTTCTATTTGGTCTTTTACACAATACATCCCAGGTAAAATTTAACTCATTTAAATACTTATGGATTCAGACACCATCATCTATACAGGAGAGTAACACCTAGGCACTCCTGTCCCCTTTGGGTTCCCCTAACCCTTTTCTACCTTACTCACTCTTTTTGGGTCTCTTTTATATTTTAGGAATATTTTTCACTTATGGGTCGGCCTTCCATTTGTCAGTTATGTAATTCAAACAAGGGAATCATATAAATACATAGTTATGTGTTCAAAATTAAGGACCAAAGACTAAGCATGACTATCATCACCTAAGATTGCATCCAAAAAGGACCTAAAGTAATCTAAAAGAATTCATATATCATCCATTCAAGGGAAAATGGTTTCATATTATGCATACACAACATAGGAAGGGGAATCTCATTCTATTCTATCCACACATTCTACTACATTACTACATTCTAGCTATAACTCGCTATCAAGTGCAACTTCACAAGGGTATCTTAGGGCACAATTTCTACACACACTCACAAGAATGCACGGAGTCTGAGATGTAGTGCAATGATTGGTAAACTATTCACTATCGAGTGGTGAATGAGGTCAGTCTAAATCCCCATTCTACATTTTCCTATTTAGGTTTGATGTGGTTTGTGGGCTTGTGTAGGTGAATTTCTATTTTACAGGTTACAGGTACCTTCGGGATCATAGTTTAAACATCTAGAGATCAATAGAGAAAAAATGTGACACCTTGTCAAAAAAATAAAAAACAGATCTAGAGATTTTATGCAGTCACAAGTGCTTAGATATAGTCATCAATGCATATGCGTCCCATTCCTACTACACGCACCCTTTTCTGTCATTGTTTATGAGTTGCATAATTTACAAACATCAATAATGAAGATTCTTGAATCATGTTCATCACTTCTCCCTACTCAGATAACTTCTAGATTACACGTATATTAGGTAAGTATTATTATCTTATCTTCTTTCTTAGGATTTCATATTTTAAATCTTATCATTCTTGTGTCATTTATGTACTTTATCATTTATACATAAGTTACTCTGCAATAGTTGTCTAGATTTAATATAAATTAAATTAAATCATCGTAACGGAACACAAAATAATCTTCTCATATTATCACAGTTCACAGAAGCCTTCAAAGAAGTTCTACAGTTACAAGAACATTCCTTTAGTTACATAATGTATTTGATCTCCTTCAATTGGTACAACTCAGAACTAATTCAGAACAATCAGGACAACATGAAAAAAATAAGGATGCACCATATGTACAATGGAACTTATCAAGCCAAGTCATGAAAGGAGAGTAAAGTTAGGTGTCTCTCCCCAACACTTTGTCTTTGGCATGAGACCACCCAGTAAACTTGCTAATTGTGTGATATCACCCAAAAAACACACTATTAGTGTGATATTTCCCAAAAAAATATCTCCTCACAACATTTCAGGACAAAATTCTATTATTTACACTCTTTTACATCAAGTACACACTTTTCTTTACTACTACGTATACACACATTTACATGCTTTTGCATACTTTAGTCAGATTTATCATATGCATGACTTTGACTACTCTTTTTCTCTTGTTTTGGAGGTCCTTCCTTAATACAAAAAAATAATCCTCCTATAACAGTAAGTACAAACAAAAAAATAGGTACAACACAATGCATATACTTCACCCCCAGGGTCACTTTCCTTTCCTAGTCTCCACGCTTCAGTTTGTAATCATTTTACGCTTCACTTTTCCACGCGACATGCTATTCACTACAAACTCTACAAGATCATAAGGTACAAATATCCTATCTACTTTATGTTATCATGTATTCACTCAACAATATAAATATGGGATAAATATAGACAAAAAATCATGTACTTGGGTACATTTCTAGAGTTTAAAAGTATACTAGCATTTACATGATTCCTAAGCAAGAAAATTAATAATTGATGCATATCTTTGGCCTCTTTTCTTTGTCTCTTATTTTCTATTTTGTCTTCCACACCCTATAGCCCAGTTGAAATTGAATGGATCTATTTTTTTATGGATTTAGACACTAGCACCCAACCCAGACAACGATGCTTAGGCCATGTTATCCCCTTAGGGTGTCACTGACCCTTTTCTACCTTACTCGCTCTTTTTAGGTATCTTTTATCTTTTGGGAATCTTTTTCACTTATGCGTCGGCCTTCCAATTGTCAATTACAAATATCAACTAAGGGAATCATGTAAATACATAGTTATGTGTTCAAAATTAAGGACCAAACACTAAGCATTACTATCGTCAACTAAGGTTACAATAAAAAGGCATATAATGTAATTTAAAGGAATCCATATAGAATCCATTCAAGGGATAAGGGATGCATACTCTACATACACACCATAGGAAGGAGAAGTTCATTCTATTACATCCACATATTCTACTATATTTCTATATTCTAGCTACAACCCGCTATCAAGTGAAATTTGCACGAAGGCATCCTAGGGAAAAATTTCTATACACACTCACAAGAACTACATGGATTCTAAGTATGTAATGAAACACTCGGTCATAAGTTCACTCTCAGGGTGACTACCAGGGTCAAATTAACTCCCCATTATGTATTTTTTATTGCTAGGTTTGATGCGGTTTCTGGGTTTGTGCAAGTGAATTTCTTTTTTCTAGGATATAGGTACCTTCGGCGGTTATTGTGCAAAACTCATAAGATCAATGGATATAAACTATGATACCTTGGTGACAAAAAAAAAAATATATCCAAATATTTTACGTAGTCATGGGCACCTAGATATAGTCATCAATGCCTGGGCGCCTCTTTCCGACTTTAGGCACCCCTGTCACTCATTGTTTGTGAGTTGTAAAATTTACAAAGATCAATAACGACGATAATTGAATCCTATTCATCACTTCTCTCTACTCATATCACTTCTATATTACATACATATTAGCTAAGTCTTCTTATCTCATCTTCTTGCTTAGGGTTTTTTCATAATTTAAATCTTAGTTTTCTTGTTTCACTATTGTACTTTATCAATTTTACATAAGTTACTCTAAAATAATTAGATTTAATTAAAATTAAATTAAATCATCATAGGGGAACAAAAATTCATATTATTAGATAAGCACAGTTCACATAAGCCTTTAGATTAGTTCTACAGTTACAAGCACAATCCTTCAATTATAGAATGCATTCTATCTCCTTTAATTGGTACAACTCATAACTAATTCAGAAAAATAGGGGCAACAGGAAAAAAATTAGGATGCACCATCTATAGAGGTGTTTATCGGGTAGAGTAATGGAAGTAGAGTAAAGATAAACCTCTATCCCTAACACTTTCTCTTTGGCATGAGATTTCCCAAAAAAATATCTATTGGTGTGAGATCACCCAAAAAACATGCACTTGGCTTGAGATCTCCCAAACTCACTGTCAAAGGGAGATTGCCCAAAAAAATTCACTCTTCACAACATTTTAGGACACATTTCTATCCTTTACACCCTTTTATATCAGGTGCACACTTTCCTTTACTACTACTTTTACAAAATCTTACATACTTTTATATACTTTTATCACATTTCTCATATGCAAGACTTGGACTAATCTTTCGCTCTTCTTTAGTAGGTATGTCCTTAATATGAAACAAGAATTAGTCTACAATAATAAGTACAATCACAAAAATAGGTACAACACAATGCATACACTTCACCCCTAGGGTCACTTTCCTTTCCTAGTCTCCACAATTCCCTTTGCAATCATTTCATGCTTCACTTGTCCACTCGACATGATATTCACCACATGCTCTATATCATCATAATGTACACATGTCTTATCTACTTTATGTTATTGAGTATTCACTCAACAACATAAAGTGGGGGTGAATGTAGAAACAAAATTATGCACTTGGGTAAATTTCTAGATCCTAAAATCATACTAGAATTTACATGATTCATAAGAAAGAAAACTAATAAATGATAACTATTTTTTTCATATTTTTTGTCTCTTGTTTTCTATTTGCTCTTCCACACCCTACAACCAAGTCATAATTTAATTGAATTATCTTTTATAGCTACAGATGCCAGCACCCATCTAGGATAGCAACATCTAGGTGCTCCTGTCCCCTCTAGGCGCCCTTGACACTTTTCTACATTACTCACTCTTTTTGGGTATCTTTTATCTTTTAGGAGTCATTTTCACATATAGGTCATCCTTCCAGTTGTCAATTATGAAATTCAGCCAAGGGAATCATATAAATACATAGTTATGTGTTCAAAATTAAGGACCAAGTACTAAGCATTACTATCATTTCCTAAGCTTGCATTCAAAAGGAACCTAAAGTAATATAAAGGAATCCATCTAGCATCAATTAAAGGGATAAGGGCTGCATACTCTACGTACACAACATAGGAAGGGGGATTTTATTCTATTCCATCCACACATTTGCATCATTAAGAAAGTCTAGCCCGTTATCTAGTGCATCTTGCACAAGGGCATCCTAGGGCATCATTTCTACACACACACAATAATTACATGGAGTATGAGATGTAGTGCAACACTCAGTCGTAAGTTCACTCTTCAGGTGACTGCCAGGGTCATTCCAACTCCCCTTTCCAAATTTTCCTTTTAGGTTTGATGCGGTTTGTGGGATTTTGCAGGTAAAATTATCTTTTGTAGGTTACAAGTATCATCGGCAATCTTAGTGCGAATATTTGGAGATAAATAAGGGAGAATAGAGAAACCCTAGGAACATAGCAGAAATCAGATTCTGAGCTCTTTCATAGTCACAAGTGCCTAGTTCTAGTCTCCAGTGCCTAGGCGCCTCTATCGTCCTGTGGGTGCCCATGTTCATTATTATCCTTGAGTTCCAGATTTTATAGTGACCAGTAATGACCCTGTCTGCATTCTGTTCAACACTTGCACCTTCCCAAATCACTTCCCGCATCTTTTGAAATTAGCTAAGTCTTCCTACCTCTTCATCTTGCTTAGGGTTTAAGACTTTATATGCTTTATTGTTTGTGTCTTTACTGTATTCTAGCATTTGAATATCATGCATTACATTAGTTACTCTGCAATAAGATTTAATTAAGCATTCAAATTAAATTAAATCAATAATGTCCCCATAATTGGCGAGCTCTCACTAGATGCAAAAAATGATTATAAAGGTGCGTATGGGTTTGTGTCACAATTATTTTCATTAGAAGCACACCAATCAAATGCACTTATATCATTAGATATGCAAACAATTATATATGAACACTCAGTTGTGTTTGGATATATGCCAAAGGTTTTGCCTCAAAAAATAGACTAGATCATGCCATCTAGCTAGTACTAGGGAGCCAACCGACCAACATTAGACCTTATAGGTACCCATATGTGCAAAAGGGTGTCATTAAGAAGATAATACAAGAAATGTTAGAAGCATGAATTATCAATCATAGTCAGAGTGCTCATTCTTCTCTAGTAATGCTGGTACATAAAAAAGATGAAAATTGGCGCATGTGTCATGATTATAAGGAAATCAATAAGTACACAGTAAAAGTTAAGTTTATTATTCCCATAATTGATGATTTTATAGATGGTTTTCATGGTGTCCTTTACTTTACAAAACTTGATCTTCGTTCTAGATATCGTCAAATCAGAATTAGGGAAGAGGATGTTCATAAAACAACCTTCCTGACACATGAATGACACTATGAATCCTTAGTAATGCCTTTTAGACTCAAAAATACACCCTCTACATTTCAAAATTTGATGAATTCTATCTTTAAGCTATTCCTACATAATATTGTTTTAGTATTATTTGATGATATGCTAATATACAATAAAACATGGGAAGAACACTTGCATCATGTAAATAAGGTGTTGGAGACTCTGAACAACATCAAATTTATGCAAAGTCCTCTAATTGTTATTTTGGAGTCAAGGAGGTTGAATATTTGGGTCACATCGTCTCTTATGAAGGTGTTAAAGTGGATCATAACAAGATAAAGTCCATACTTGAGTGGAAGGTTCCAAACACCCTAAAGAATATTCGAGGATTTATGGGTCGTACAAGTTATTATTGTACATTTTTAAGGAATTATGATAGCATAGTAGCACCATGACATATTTATTGAAGGAATTTTTCTATTGGAATGAGGAAGCTACCAAATCATTTGAGAAGCTGAAGGAGGCCATGTGTACCACTCTAGTTCTAGCTACTCCATATTTTTCCAAAACATTCATTGTTGAATGTGATGCTTCAGGGTATGGTATAGGGGTATTACTTATGCAAGATGGTCATCCCATCACCTTTGAGAGTTGTCAATTTAAAAGTAAGAATATGCCAAAACCAATTTATGAGAAGGAAATGCTAGACATACTTCATGTAGTAAAACAATGGAGACCATATCTAATGGGTATAAAATTTAAAGTAAACACATATCATGATAGTTTGAAATACTTCTTAGAGAAACGTTTATCATATGAAGAACAATAGAAATGGGTCTAAAAAATGTTTGGGTATGTTTTTGAGATAATCTACATGAAAGGGAAGGAGAATGTAGTTGTTGATGCTTAATATTAGAAGGATGAGTCAGTTAAAACATCATTATGTTCCATATTTATATTACAGGAAGATTGGGTCAAGGAGGCAAGGTTCGAATGGCGAGATGATCCAAGTACACAAAATATCATAAAAAATCTTTGAAATGATCCAAACATGTCAGAAAAATTTGTATAGAAAATGGATGCTTTATGGTACAAGGATAGATTATACCTATGTAAGAACTCAACCCTAAACTCTGAGTTCCTTGCTTCTCTATTAGGGGACATTCTAGTTTCTTGAAGACTTATCAATTAATTAAGCAATTTTTCTTCTAGGAAGGGCTAAAAGGGGATGCCCAAAAATTGTGGTAGAATGCATGGTTTTTCAACAAAATAAGGGTGAAACAATTAAGTCCCCAGGTATTTTACACCCTCTATCTATTCTTGGCCAAAGGTGGGAAGAGGTTTCCATGTAATTCATCACAAGATTGTCTAAATTAGAAGGAAAAAATGTAATCATGGTTGTGGTGGATAGAATCACTAAATATGCCCATTTTTTTCCCTTGTCACACCCATTTGTTGTAAGTATAGTAACAACATTCTTCATGTATATAGTTCATAAGGTATATGAGATGCCAAAGATTATAGTAAGTGATCAAGACCCTATATTTACTAGTAATTTTGGACTATTTTGTTTTCATGTTTGGGTACTCAACTAGCTCGTAACTCTTCTTATCATACCCAGTGTGATGGAAAAATTGAGGTGGTAAACAAGTACTTGGAAGGATATATTTGTTGCTTTATCTCTGATAAGCAAGTGAGATGGGTCCAATGGCTGCCACTTACAGAATGGTGGTATAACACTTCCTTCCATACTTCATCTAAAATTTCTCCTTTTTTGGCATTATATGGGTGATGTAGTGCCCCTCCAGTTACCACCTCTCGATCATAGTTGTGTGGGCTCGAGTCGGCCTTGGTTTGAGTGAGTTCATTGTTCTAGCGTCATGCTGACGTTATGAATAATTTGTAAAACTGGTAGTATTTAAATAAAGCATTTGTGACAATAAAATAATAAGGGCAATTTTGAAGTGTCCTTTCTTGGACTAACCTTTTGGAACCCTAGGATCATCCCCGTGTCTTTGATTTGTGAGGTGAAGTAATTCTTCTTGCGGATCATCCATCTCGGGATCATTCTCGAACCTCGAGTTTGAAATTTTTATAAATTTCTTTATAATATTAAACGTCGATCTAATTCAAACGTATTTCGTTTTTAATAAATGGAATCCACTTAATTTTCAAATGAAAATTATTTTGTGGTAAGTGGCCTATCGGGCAGCTGTTGAGGTTTTGCTTAAATCAAATTTAAATAATAAAAACAAATCATGAAATTAACAATAAGAAAGGAATTCAATTAAATTTAAATAAATCATAAAATAAGATACTCCTAAATTGCTTCAAATTCTTGGAGGTTTTGCCATACTCATTTCAAGAAGAATAAGAATTTTTTTGGGTAAATGGGAGAATGTAATTATTTCTTGCTCTGGGCATGCGCGTATGCAAAAAAAAGAAATGGGTGAGTCTGGAACTGTGTTTTTGTGGTGAAATGAATTTTGGATTTATTTTCAAGCTAAATGCATTTAGCAGGGGTTAAGCCTGGCTCCATTACTTGTCAACCCTTCTCCTCTAGCCGCGTCTTATCTATGCCATGAGACTGAGTTTGGAAGTGGATGGTTTTGCTTGCTATGCATTTTAGTGAAGAGTGTGGAATTTTTCTTTTGAGTGGTTTGTGTTTTTGGGCGTCCAAAGGAATGTGGTCTTCAGCTAGGCGTTTAAAAAATGTAGGGGTCGCAGTCCTTCAACCATCCTGTGTCAAGGGGGAGGCTTCCAAATGGGTGTTTAAAGAAGGGATTTTTATCAGATGCGAGTCCTGCAAGTGCACTGGCAGAAAATGGGGATTTCTTTTATTCGTGTTGGAAAATTTTAATGCCAAACTCCACGCCCTTTACCAGCATCCTCCTTGCCATAGTCAGAATTGGAGCTTAGTGCAGTGTTATGAAAGGTGTGGGTAAATTTAACCTGAGAGATAATTCGTATGCAAAATGTGGAACATGATTTGTTCATGAAATGCGATGATACACGATATGCACATAAATAGTATACTCTGGGATGTTGTCAGGATTTCCAAAGAAATGCCTTGAAAAGATGTCATCTCATGAAGTGCCGTAGTTACAGCGTATGCAAAAAATGGATTAGTTAAAAAGGCTTTCGAAACTTATAAGCAATGCGACTGGATGCTTTAAATCCGTACTCCACAACTCTAGCCAGCATCCTGCCAGCATGTGCTTTATACAATGGTTTGGACAACTATAAAATCATAATGAATATGGATTTTTTTGTCACTTGTAGTTGCAAATACCCCGGTAGTTATATGTGCAAAATGTGGAATCTTACTCCAGGCATGTAAAATGCATTAAACAAAATGTAGTCTTATGGAGTGTTTGATCGCTAGATTTGCACAAAGATTTTTTTGGATTGGTCATGGAGGTTTATAAATAATGCAAGCGTTGGTGTAAAACTCATATTCGTCACAATATGAAAAAGGAAGCATTCACAAAGCTGCAAATTATTTAATGGAATGCTTGGATGGAAGGAGCAAGAATTTTGTTTTATGAAATGCTCTAAGAGATATTGGTTTCATCAAATGCGGTGACAGTGAACTGCGTGAAATATGTATGGTTTTCCCCGTCTTGCATTTAAATTTATGCATTCTATCATGTCATTTGTGGCTAGGTTTCAATAAATTTGGATAATTGAAAATTCATCTAGAATGAATGTTACAATTTCTACCATGCCCAAAACCTTATAAGCATAAAAATATTGGCCTCGGACATTACACACATGGAGCGCCACACCCAATTGTACCATGAATTTAGAACTTCCAATTTGATCCCTGGTAACGTAGGATACCATGGGGAAACTTATCTCAGTTGTTTGAATCCTTTTAATGCCTTTCCAAGCCGAGTCTCGAATCCCTTTTTAATATTTTAGCGACTTGTGGTGACGTACTCAATTTAATAAAATGTGATCGATTCTGGCTTGTAGATGTCTCTTTATTCGAGCAAAATGGAAAACTACCACCACTTACCTCTAGACTGCCAATATGAGAATTGGAACCAACTCTTAGTTATGAAAAAACACTACCGAGGATTATTTTTGCGAGTGGGTTTTAAGGCCCTCTGGACGTTGGGTGACGTGAAATTTTAGTTGTGATTACGATTATTAGCCCCAGAGATACCCTTGTAACTTGAGCATTGTTCGTTGTTTTTGACTTCCGCCAAATGCGATGAAGTCTCTATATGTTGGGGAATAAGTAGGAATCGTCCAAATTTGTGCTTGAACTCAAGATGACTATTTTTAGGACCCAGTTTGTAGGAAATTATGTTGATTTGGACAATTTTCTCAACATATTACTTTAGCTAGAAACTCCTTTTGAGGGTCCCGTTTGACCTCTAACCACACGTGAGACCTTTCTCATCTCGTCTTAATGCTATGTAGAGTATTATTCAATATTTTATCTTGTATGAATGGATTTTGAAATGTATGGTGTTTTCCTCTCACCCCCTCTTATCTCTCTAGAAATGACTATGATACTTTGGTTGTATTTGAAAATGTAAGTGAATTGTAAACTGTAAATTGGTTTGAAATGAAAGGAAAATAGACTTGAAATGTAAATGGTTATAACATTGTAAATAGAAATTAAAATGTCTCTTAACCTTCTTTATCATTCATGCTCTCTCTCTCTCTCTAGAAACAAAAACGTAAAGTGTGAATGAATGTGAAAATGTGAATGCGTGAAAAACAAACTCTCTCTTATTCTCTCCCCCTATCTCTACCTCTCTCTACTCTTTGTTTGAAATTGTTTAAAACGATGAGGGGGGAGTGAATAAGTCCTACAAAATTTTAAATTCATTTACTATCGGTATAACATCTATTAAAAATCCATTAAAACATTCATAATGGACCCATGTAGGTCGGCCATGCCCAAATGCACTAAACAAGCTCAAAATAAACTCAAAACCCCATCACCTAGATGGCTAAAACCACAAAAACCATAACCGTGATTATTCAAACTCCCAAATTCATCACACATGTAAAATATGACATAGAAAAATAATACATGGTCATTAATTATATTGAACCAATCAAATTTATCATAACTCACTCAAGAAGATTCATATCCTTCACAAAACAGTTGTTTCCAGGACCCTGTCTTCACTTTTGGGCCTCAAGATCACCCAAAAAAACTCAACTATGAGATGTAACCTTTCATTATAATCCCCTAGAACTTTAGATCACATAAATTCTTTCTAAATTTCATGAAACATCCATACATGCAAACCAAACTCACTTTCCTCTTCACAAAATTGAGCTGCACAAAAAGCAGTTTTACAAACTCAATTGGTTCACACCATTTATGCAAATTTCAAGACCTCAAAATGACTTAAATAGGAAAAAAATGCATCCCTCTTCACTCTCCAACCGATAGAAAGCATCAAATAATCCAAAACATGCACCATCTACCTCAATCTTTCAACAAAAGAAATTCTGTTATGAGAAACAACAAACCTTCTTCTATACAAATTGAGCTGGTTAAGCTAACAAACATAATCATCTAGACACAAAATTTATATAATTGAAAAAACATCTGAATTGAATTTCCAGAAAACCTTATATTTCCTTCTAAATCCAAGTGGAAGGCCTTCAACCAGGCCCATCTCTAAAACTGCTCATTTATCCTTCTAGGACTCAAGAATCAAGCTTAAGACCAACTTGCTCTATTACTTCAAAAATCACTTCCAATCTTAACCAAATCATGGAAAACCATTATAATTTTTTTATAAGTACTAAACAATCTTCAATAAGCATGAAAAACTCAGAAAAATCATCTTACCTCATGAAGCTATTCAACACCTTGCTTAACTATGCATATTTCCAAATTTGACCTCCAAAGATCAGACCATAACTTGCTCATAACTTATCAATTTTTTTTTTGATATACCATTGGAAATATCTCTGAAACAAGATCACACCACAACTTTAATCTAGACCTAATTGGTCATGTAGCTCATGCAATTCCCCTTTTAGTACAAACTACTCCAAACTACCCCAAAAACCAATCTTCATTAACAGGGCACAATTTTCCATTTAGAAACTAAAACATGATTTGAAACTATCATGGAAATCTAAAAAAACTCTAGGGATAAAAATAATGCCAATTTATTCATCACTGTTTTTAGATAACTTTTCCTTAAACTAGAATTCTTCTGAAACAAACATTTTCAGGTGGGGCCCACATACAGTCAGTATCTTACCTTTCTGGAAATGTGGAGGATTCCTCTGCAACATCCAAACATCACATTTTCAAAACCAATCAAGATAGGCTCATTACACTCCATTTTCTCTAAATTACTTTTAACTAGGGTTTAACTAGGGTTTTCAACGTAACTTATCTTCTTAATGATAGTTCATAAAAACGTGATGATAAAATCACATCATTCTTTTTAGAAAACCTTCATAAATGAATTAAAAATATATGCCAAAGAGCTCAATACCCCATGAAAAGCACACAGTCCACAACGCGCATCAAAAATTCAACTTTTAGCTAAAAATCACACTCTAGAATACACAATTTTGCCAAAACTGATGGATCTTAATAGATAGGTCCTCCCCCTCCGATAATAGATAGGGCATGACATGAGGGAGAGGGTAGGTGCCTTGAAAATGGGGATGAGTTGATATATGGGGTCACCTCCTTGGTGTAATCACCCCAACATTTCCTTGTTAACTTGCACCTATTTAAGCAAATCTTAAATGAAACTTGATCTAGGTCCGTTTTTAGTCATAGAGTTACTCTTGAGATCTTCGATATCACTCTTTAAGGGATTAAAAATAATGTAAGGCACCAAATAAACACTTTCTGAATTCCAGTCACATATATGCAATGCCATGATATCATTCATTTGAGATCATTATCATGCAACTTAGATATAACATTCACATACATGTTAGGGATCTTCACATGCACTTAATGTATAGCTTCCACCTTCCAAAATAAGTTAATATTTTGTATTCAAACTCTTCGGCATTCTCTGCAAATTCATTTCATGTTCATTTGCACCTAGGATTAAGAATTCGATGATTTAGAGTTTGCAAATTCATCCTTAATTGTCAAACACCCTAAACCTGGCTTGTTATGTTCTCAAGCCATATGCTAGGACCGTCTTAGTAAAATGAGTTCTTGAGGTATCTATAAACCTTTTAATGCTTTGTAGGTGTCTTTTCATCCCTCTATGCATGCTCACCAAATTTCAAGTGCCAATTCCACCTATAACTCCCAATTTTTAATTTTTTTTGCCATTTCACTACTAGCCCATTTACTAGGTCTTGTCAAGAACCTCTCTCACATGTTCTGCATTCTAAGGAGGTTTTAATAGACTATGAAGTATTTTATAATACTCCTCTCAAATCCCTTATTATCTATTATAAGTTTCATAACTCAATTCTCAAAACAACTCCAAGGTCCTTTGCAAATTAACCTCCAAAACTAGGCTTAAACCTGTGTATTATATCTCAGTCATGAATATCATGGATTTTCTCACATTTTACACGGTGAAATTTAAAATTTGTTCAAGATTCATCTAATAGGTTCCAATACAAACTTCCTCTCAAAATTTCATCCAAAAACTCGAAGGTTAAGGGTTCCAAGTTCCTTGCTCTAGATCTGGTTCTCTTAGAAGCCCGATAGCAAGAATTGTTTATAAAATGCCCAAAAATCAACTTTAAGACCTAATATTTTACACAAGGGTCTGTTTCAAAATTTCATCTAAACTTTTCTTACCAGTAGCTCTATTTCCTTTTCACAATTCTCTTTAAAAACACATTTTCTCTTCTTGACTAGTACACTGGGTTTTTTTAAGCCACCTTGAGGGTTTCAAAGCAGAGTATTTGATCTTATTATTTGTAAAGGACCATACCACACCCTTTATCTAACCTCTATGAAACCTTTAATCATATTTGAGTTATCAACAAAAATGAATGAGGCTATCAAACTCAAAATATCATTATGCACAGACTGTGATAATAGTTAGGGCAGACTTACTAGGTTTTCAACATATTTCAATATGAAGAACAACTACTATTCAAACTCCTCTTCCTGAGATATAAAATTCAGTTCTTTTCCCATCATTTAGAAATCATTGGAAATAGGGGATTACTTAGAGAATGCTAAATAACACACAAATGGACTACCCTTCATTGATTTTCTTCTTTTTCACGGTTCTATGTTTTCTCAAACTTCATACTAGAACATGACTTGTTATAAACCTTATCTTATGGAATGATAACATAAGTCTCCAAACCATTCTTTGAATATGTTCACATGAATCTTGCCATGTGTATATGAGAAGTCATCACAAAAATACTTGCATTGTACCCTTAAACCCAAAATTGCACAATTTTACATATAAGGAAATACTTGCTTAAGTCAAGGATGTTACCATGAAGATGTATCCACCAATAAAGAACACATTTTCTCAGGATATTCTTGTCTTTCTCTCAAGGATGAATAGAAAAATATCTTTCTAGAATGTAAATACAGTCAAAAGATGTCAACAATCATAAAAAACCCCCAGAAATGCTTGCCAAGTGAGTTTTCCATTCATAAATATTTTCTTCTCCAAACCTCCATTCGAGTTTCTCTTCTCAATATCTCCAAGAGGCCCTTCATTTAGTTACATTTGAGGCTTTTATACCCTTCTAAGACAATTACCATCCTTTTAAGAGGCTTATTAGCCTTTAAACACCTAATTGACCTTTTACATACTTTAGAGTTCCAACCCCAACTTAGACCTCCAAACCCTAGGTCTAGCACTATGCCTTTAAATTAGACTTCTTATGACATCTAAGACCTTAATTCACCTATTTCATGCTTTCATAATGACTTAAAACACTTTTACAATGCAAAATCCACTAAAATGCCTTTGTAAGAATTTGAATTTCATTTTGGAGGGAATCCTGCTAGTTTGAATTTATCAAGAACTTAGACCAACTTAGGCATTTGAATGGAGCTAATAGGACTCTACTGACATCCCGTAATCCTTACTTAGGCTAACTCAACCCAAATTTAACTTATTTGATAAAAAACTCAAAATTGTTTGTTGGTGAGAGGATGCTCTGTTGGAACATAATGATTAAGTGGTCTGACCAACCCTTAATTAATATGTGTCAATCACTATTATATAGGTTAAATATATAATAATATGAAATACTTTTCTATTATTAAATATTTATACCTAGGTAATATACATTAGGTAAGTATTTAATAATGTGAATCATTTATGGTTATATTTATTAAATACACTCACCTAGGTATATGTGTCAACCATTTAAGGTTGAAAAGGTGGGTCGGGAGACATACCGGATCACCTTATATAAAAAGGATTCTAGGTCCTCATTTGATATATTCAGGAAATATATCAAAGGTTTGCAAATAAAGTTATTTGGTTTTACCCTTGGTAAATAGGGTTTTAAGGAGGAGGTGATCTTACTGGATGTAAAATAAGTTCTCTGAAGTAAAAGGTTATTTTCAAAGTGGTTTTTACCCTATTGAGGTTTTCCACTATAAATACTGTGTCACATGTGTTATTTAATTCATGTAAGTATTTCTTTATTTACTTATGTTATGATGTAATGTTTATTTAATTATTTATTGTAACATTATATAATATGTAATTTGATTAAATTCGTATTTATTAGAATCCTCAAATTCTAACATGCTCTCGCATCATACTCCTGTTGGTCCGAAAATCTGTCACCTGGATAGATCTATGGATAGACGAGCCAACAGTGTGCAGGGCATAGCCCCTCTTTGAGTCAGCAAAGCGAAACTGGTTTATTGCTATTCTACCAGCAGGAATCTATGCAAGTCTCACAGATTTTGCCTTCGGGGGTTTGGGATCTCATCCCCGTAGGGGTGTTTCCGATTGCGAAAAGAAAGAAAAGGAAGAGGGAACGAAGAAAGAGCAGGTCCGAAGGAAGAAAATAAATGAATTCCAAAGCAGAAAGGTCAGAAGGTTTATGTTTTGGGGTTGGTAGTAAACAGAGCCAAACCTACTTGCATAAACAAACAAAGCAATACTGATGATGAATAAATGACAAAAAAAGTAGATATGAATCTAACAGAATAAACACATACAGATCTAGCATAAGAAAGGTCTGATGCATAACACAACTATTCAACACAAAGTCTCAATATTTGTATTACTGTTTACTTCTGTTACAAGAAAGCTCAAAGTCTTTTTTCTTCACTTCTATTTCTCATCTGAAAGATATCCATCCATCCATAATACAACAAGTATTCCAATATTTATAGAAGAGGAGAAGGAGAGAAGACAAAAAGGAGCCAACAACTCTTTAGTGTAAAAGGGCGCACTTTTCATCGTGTCAGCAGGAACTTATCAGTACCTTGGCGCACATATCAGCATGTCGACACCACATTATCAGCACCTTTGGAAATGGGTGCACATATCAGCATGTCGACACCACATTATCAGCGCCTTTGGAAATGGGCGCACATATCAGCATGTCGACACCACATTATCAGCGCCTTTGGCGCAACTTTTTGCATGTCAGCATGAAATTCCTTGCGCCTTGGTGCACTTGTCAGCATGTCGACAGGAACTTATCAGCGCCCTTTGGTGCACCTTTCATCGTGTCAGCATTAAATTCCTTGCGCCTTGGCACACTTGTCAGCATGTCGACAGGAACTTATCAGCGCACTTTGGCGCACCTTTCATCGTGTCAGCATGAACTTATCAGCGCCCTTTCATCATGT
Source organism: Taxus chinensis (assembly GCA_019776745.2). Lineage (NCBI taxonomy): Eukaryota > Viridiplantae > Streptophyta > Pinopsida > Cupressales > Taxaceae > Taxus > Taxus chinensis. Next base: position 466,337,490 of record CM034154.1, on the reverse strand, counting down.
CAGCATGAACTTGTCAGCGCCCTTTGGTGGACCGTTCGGCATGTCGACAGGACTTTATCAGCGCCCTTTGGCACACCTTTCATCATGTCAGCATGAACTTATCAGCACTCTTTGGTGCACCTTTCAACGTGTCAGCATGAACTTATTAGCGCCCTTTGGCGCACCTTTCGGCATGTCGACAAGACTTTATCAGCGCCCTTTGGCGCACCTTTCATCGTGTCAGCATGAACTTATCAGCGCCCTTTGGCGCACCATTCATCGTGTCAGCATGAACTTATCAGTGCCCTTTCATCATGTCAGCATGAACTTGTCAGCGCCCTTTAGCGCACTTATCAGCATGTCGACACCACATTGTCAGCGCCTTTGGCGCAACTTTTTGAATGTCAGCACAAACTTCCTTACGCCTTCGCGCAATTATCAGCATGTCGACACCACATTGTCAGCGCCCTTTGGCGCACCATTAATCGTGTCAGCATGACAATGTCAGCGCCCTGCTAAAAAAGACTGAAAAATGGCTAAGTCCTTAAAACTTGATTTTCAGAAGAGAATTTTGGGCTTCTTTCGAACGTTGTCAAACTTCCTTGGGGCCAAAACAAATTTTTTGGGTATGGTTACCTACAAATTTCCCTTGACAATTTTGCAAGATAACAACTGGCTCTTTCTGGGGACTATCTTTGAGTGAAACTTAAGGGTAGAGAATCCCAGATCTTCATGTGCCTATCCATTGGGTAACAGAGTCAAAAACAAGGGCGACCGGAGGGAGAGCAAAAGGAACACACAACAAACCGAAAGCAAACACACGACGAAAAAAAACACATAACTAAAGCAAACTGTACAAAGAAGAGAGCAAGCTCTACTTCCTGAAGATCTTCAGATGCTGCCCACTATAGGGAAGCAGGAGCTCAGTTCCATCTAGATACGAGACATAGAAACTATTCTCTCCATTGAGCTGCTTGATCTTGAAGGGCCCTCTCCACAGGGAATCAAACTTTCCGCGCATGCCCTTTGGCTCTCTTCGCTTGTCCCACAGAAGGACGAGGTCTCCCACTTGGAAACCCCTTTGCTTCTGGCGAAAGGGTTTGACATCCTCTTTTAACGGGATGTCATGCTGGACGTCCTTTGGCTTAAAAGACTTCAGATCGGCATAGGACCATGCCAATACATCCATGTATTTCTTCAGCAGTTTGAAAAAATTCCGCTTCTCTTTAGGCGTGCAACATTTTCCAATGTTCACAAATTGCGGGTGCTCTACCGAACCTATATTGACCGGTTCGGTTTCTAGGGACGAGTCAGGGTCATCTCACCTCTTCTTTTTCACAAAACGGTCGTGCCTGTTGAACAACCGCTCCAGAGAAACCAGGCCCTTTGGGATTTTATTCCCTTTGAGCTGTCATATGCCGTTGTTCCCTTCGGATTCATCACCTTGATTGGTGACTGATTCACGGCAAGTGGAAGTAAATCCTTCAAAGTGCAGTTCTTTAAAATTTTCCGCCTTCTCTAGAAAGGCAATGAGTTGATTATCATCGTTGAACACCTGCCAATGCTGAGAATTGTCTGGCACGCTCAGGCGGAAAACCACCTCAATGGTGTATTTGTTTGTTCTCAAACTTGGGTGAGGAAGCATGAGGGATGCTGAAACAGCCAATGAATTGGCCATGTCATTTTGGGCTCTTGGAATGGATTTAATTGAAAAAGCATCAAACTCTTCAATGCTATCCCACACTGCATTACGGTAATGCCTGAGCCTTTCATTCTTTACTTGGTAAATCCTCTTGACTTGGTTTACAACCAAATCTGCATCACCTTGTACTTTTAGATTTTTAATCCCTCTTTCCCTTGCGGCTTGCATGCCAAGTAACAAAGATTCATACTCAGTAGTATTATTTGTGTTAAAAAACTGCAACTTGAAAGAGAGAGGAATGACTTCTTCCTCGGGAGATATTAGCACGGCTTCGGCGCCACATCCGCTGGTTGGGCAGCTGCCATCGAACTGCAAGGTCCAGATCTTGTTAAGATCTCCTTCTTGAACAAGGACAACCATTTTATCGGACTCGGTAGACAAGAAATAGTTCCCCATCCCTGATGATTCAAAAAGGATTTGAGCTTTGGGGTCCTCAGAGCTAGTAACCAAGTACTTCTTTTGTGATTCCGGCTCCAAAGTCTGTATTACACCTTTGACGGGAATTCTAGCTTTAGACCAGTCCATATGAATTTCCCTACCGACTTCACTGCAGAAACTTCTTCCCAGCAAAATTCCATAGGCTGCTGGAATGTCGGCGACGAGGACGGTCATCTTTACTCTTTTCTTAGGGAACGCTGCAAATGCAAATTGCGCGTCTTTGATTTGACCAATCAACGGAACCTGCTTGGTTTCCAAGGAATAACATCTGCCAAAGGGTTTTGTAAGGGTGAGGCCCAAAGCATGGCAACTTTTTCTGGCATGACGTTGTCCGAGGCTCCAGAATCAATTATGCAGTTACTCAGCTTGTGTCCATTGATTAGGAGGGAGAGATAGAAAGGCACTATCTTGCCTGATGCCGATGTTGAAGCAACATTTATGTGGGATTCAGGGGGAGTGGAAAGGATTCCTTTTGGGGAAACTTGATTAGATACAACAGCTTGACTTTGAATATACTTGGTCAATCTTACAAGCTGTTCGGGATTTGACTGAAGGTACTCAGCTTCAGACATTTGGATCTTGATCTTTTTTGCATGATCTATGATATCAAATGCGGCCAAGGGTTGCGTTGGTGAGGGAATGAGTCCCTTGCTTCGCGATGGTGGGATAGGGTTACTGGTCTTGATAGGAATATGAGGGGGCTGATTTGGAGGAGAGATGGGGGGAAAAGATTTCCTTGTAAAAGATTTTCCAGGGAGTTGAGTAGGAAGAGGATTACCTCTTTTAGCAATGATCGAAGGTGCGTTTGACATGGCCTTCTCCTGCTAGACATGGGCGGCAACTTCCGCTTCTTTTCCTTGCGAGCGAGTAAAAATAGCGTATGACTGTCCGCTTGCATATCCCTGAGTACCCTCTTCTTCATCAGATTCTTTCTCATCAAATTCCATATACCCGATAGTAGAGTCGCCAGTCGGTTCACCGACATCTTGATCATCTTCGCCTTGAGATGAAGGTTCTTCATAATACTGCTCTTCTTCTTCAATTTCAGCCAGAGCGTTGACTGGAGGAGCCTCAAGCACCAGCCGCGGAGCAGTTACGGGTAAGCGCGGCCTTTGTGAACCATTGTTAGGAACGAAATTCCTCCGTGGAATATCCCGGTATGAGGAACTGGGAGAGGCCTGGGCCAACTGCTTCTTTAATGCAAGCAAGTCATTTGCCATCTTTTGAAAGGCTGGATCAGACGAAGTAGTGGGTGAAGGGCCCAAAGATTTAGGCTTGGCTGATTCCTTTTTCAATTTGCCAGATATTATCAAATTATCTTCTATGCGAATAGCAGTGGCTTGGGTGAGAATCAAGGTGGCAACTCGTTCCTGAAGGAGAAAGAAACTAACTTTCGAACTCATAGCGTTTACGAAGAAACACTTTTGATTCTCCGGTGTTGGAAGCATGGCAACAGGGACACGATTGATTAGTGCATTGAACCGGGTGATAAAATCACGCATGGTCTCATTTGCCTCCTTCTTTAGGTGAGTGATCTGTGATAACAAAGCAAATGCATCTTCTGAAGGTTTGTAGCTATCTTCAAAAGCATCTCGCAAGGTGGCCCAACTGGCAATAGATCCGGCTGGTAAATGCTAAAACCATTCAGCCGCAGGTCCTTGTAGAGTTTCCAGAAAAAGGTGAACCGACACATCTTCATGAGTTACATCTAAAATACTGCATGACATGATGAATGCAGATATGTGGGAATCCGTGCTTTGATTTCCGCTCCCGTCGAATTTGGGAAAATTCTTTCGATTTCCGTGAGGGAGCACATGAACTGGATGTGGTAAAGCCAAAGGACCCATTGCGTTTCCCCATGGTACCACCATTTGAAAGGTTGGAAAAAGAACACGGGCTGGAAGCATGGTTCCACTGAGTAACAAGGCACTACAAAGGGATGTGGATGCCCCTTGCGAAAGATTCTTCCTTCGAGAAGGCGAGACACTCCTGGATGACCGGTCAGTCGAGCTTAGCACTGAAAAGCATGCCGGTGTTATGCTGAAATTATGCCTTTGAAGCAGATCGAAAGTAGGATCAACTTCTCCACGGGCTCTCCTGCTGTGCGTAAAAGGTTCACCTGCCAGTGTACCTTCCAGATCTGCAACGTTATGGCACAGATTTGAAATTTCTTTTTGGCTGTACTTGCTGATTTTCTGGTTTTTCTGATAAAAACCAGCAGCATGCACTTTTCTAAATATTTAAAAACTATCCTCTTCAGAAAACCGATTGCGGTTAATGACAAATAACGAGGATAAGATGGCAGAGAAGATTAGTAAGCTGATTTTTGGATCTGGTTTTGACTTTTTTTCAAAGGGTTTCAAACTTTTTGGCAAACAGTCAAAAATTCAGATCTACGGCAAAATACTGATTTTTATAAAAAACTCAGCGAACTAAAGATTTGTAACTAGGCCAGATCTATGGATCTTAGAAGAAAATTTTCAATTTGGAGCACTTTTGCAATTTTTTTGGATTTTTAACAAAAAGTTCAGATTTACAAACAGATAGTGATTCTTCTGATTTTTCTGATTTTCTATTCTATCACTATCAAAGATCTGATAGATCTGTTCGTTCCCCAGCAGAGTCGCCAAAAACTGTTGGTCCGAAAATCTGTCGCCTGGACAGATCTATGGATAGACGAGCCAACAGTGTGCAGGGCATAGCCCCTCTTTGAGTTAGCAAAGCGAAACTGGTTTATTGCTATTCTAACAGTAGGAATCTATGCAAGTCTCACAGATTCTGCGTTCGGGGGTTTGGGATCTCATCCCAGTAGGGGTGTTTCCGACTGTGAAAAGAAAGGAAAGGAAGAGGGAACGAAGAAAGAGCAGGTCCAAAGGAAGAAAAGAAATGAATTCCAAAGAAGAAAGGTCAGAAGGTTTATGTTTTGGGGTTGGTAGTAAACAGAGCCAAACCTACTTGCATAAACAAACAAAGCAATACTGATGATGAATAAATGACAAAAAAGTAGATATGAATCTAACAGAATAAACACATACAGATCTAACATAAGAAAGATCTGATGCATAACATAGCTATTCAGCACAAAGTCTCAATATTTGTATTACTGTTTACTTCTGTTACAAGAAAGCTCAAAGTCTTTTTTCTTCACTTCTATTTCTCATCTGAAAGATATCCATCCATCCATAATACAACAAGTATTCCAATATTTATAGAAGAGGAGAAGGAGAGAAGGCAAAAAGGAGCCAACAACTCTTTAGTGTAAAAGGGCGCACTTTTCATCGTGTCAGCAGGAACTTATCAGCGCCTTGGCACACATATCAGCATGTCGACACCACATTATCAGCGCCTTTGGAAATGGGTGCACATATCAGCATGTCGACACCACATTATCAACGCCTTTGGCGCAACTTTTTGCATGTCAGCATGAAATTCCTTGCACCTTGGCGCACTTGTCAGTATGTTGACAGGAACTTATCAGCGCCCTTTGGCGCACCTTTCATCGTGTCAGCATGAAATTCCTTGCGCCTTGGCGCACTTGTCAGCATGTCGACAAGAACTTATTAGTGCCCTTTGGCGCACCTTTCATCGTGTCAGCATGAACTTATCAGCGCCCTTTCATCATGTCAGCATGAACTTGTCAACGCCCTTTGGTGCACCGTTCGGCATGTCGACAGGACTTTATCAGCGCCCTTTGGCGCACCTTTCATCGTGTCAGCATGAACTTATCAGCGCTCTTTGGTGCACCTTTCGGCGTGTTAGCATGAACTTATCAGCGCCCTTTGGCGCACCTTTCGGCATGTCGACAGGACTTTATTAGCGCCCTTTGGCGCACCTTTCATTGTGTCAGCATGAACTTATCAGCGCCCTTTGGCGCACCATTCATCATGTCAGCATGAACTTATTAGCGCCCTTTCATCATGTCAGCATGAACTTGTCAGCGCCCTTTGGCGCACTTATCAGCATGTGGACACCACATTGTCAGCGCCTTTGGCGCAACTTTTTGAATGTCAACACGAACTTCCTTGTGCCTTCGCGCACTTATCAGCATGTCGACACCACATTGTCAGCACCCTTTGGCGCACCATTCATCGTGTCAGCATGAAAATGTTAGCGCCCTGCTCAAAAAGATTGAAAAATGGCTAAGTCCTTAAAACTTGATTTTCGGAAGAGAATTTTGGGCTTCTTTCGAACGTTGTCAAACTTCCTTGGGGCCAAAACAAATTTTTTGGGTATGGTTACCTGCAAATTGCCCTTGACAATTTTACAGGATAACAACTCCCAACCTGAAGAAAATGCTTTATAAATTTTTCTTTTTCTTCTTGCAATTACTCTTCACTTTATTGTATATCTTCCTCTTTGTATTATTTTTCTGGGTCTTCTCTTTTATCTTCAATTTCTTCATTTCATTTTCTTGTTCTTTTTCATTCTTCTTTCTTGCTTGTTTCATTTTTTTACCTTCTTGGTTCAAATCAAGATAAAGATCAACTTTATTATCTTCTATGCCTGCACATTCAACAAACATGTTAGAAAAATCAATTATTTTTCTTCTTTCCTCTGCACTTTTCCCTCTTGGAATTCTTCTTGGCTGCTCCACCACCAAAAATATTTGATTTTCTTCACATTTTTCCTTAAAACATTCATTTTGCTTTCTTGTATTCACTTGTGGATACCAAATTTCATTTACCTTATCATTTTCAACACTGAAAACTTGTGTTCCTTGTCCTCTCAAACTTGAAATATTGTTTTCATTCAATGAATAACATTAAAGATTATAATTTTTTTGTTTTTCTTTAAATGCCTCTAGTGTAGGAAACTTTTCCTCTTCCATTTTCCCTCCTTGTACCTCTTCTTCATTTGTTCACTTTGCTTGAATCTGGCTTATTCCTTCATTAGTTTTCTCTCTCTCACATCTTCTTTACCTTCCTCACCTTCTATGAGGTCTTCAAGGGCTATTTTCCATGCCCACTCTTTTTTATGTCTTCTTTTCATTCCTCTCATACCTGCAACTTAATATTATTCCTCCTTTTTCACAACTCTCTCTCTCTCTAGTCTTCTCACTCTTCATCAACCTCATTTGTAATCCTTCTTTAGCATAATTTTTTTCTTCTTGGTCCCTCATATAGGACTCACACTGCAGTACCTTCTCTATACTGGCACATTTTTCTTCTTAACCTTCAATTTCTTCATGAAAAAGTCTCATAAACTGAACCTCTATTTGCTTATATTCTTCTTAATTTTCAAAAGAAACTTGTACCTCAGGTCCATGCATATTTTCTTGCCACAATAATTCTTCTTCAGATGTATATTCATCTTCTTCTTAAATTTTTGGTTCTTCATGCTTCTTTAGGACTTTTAAGTCTCTTTCCAAGACATTTCCCAAGGCAATCTTGTTTCTACTCTGTTTACTTGCATTCACACATAATAATTCAATATTAGAATGAAAACCTTGAGGCCATATAGCCTCTCTAGTAGTTTCATTAATGATATCCTCCTCTTCTTCTTGACTCAATCTTTCTTCTTCTTCACTCTTTTGAAGAGATGCCAAAATCTCTCTATGAATTCTTCCTCTTCATTTCTTTATCCTCTTCTAGGATTACTTTCTTCAATTCTTCTTCTCTTCTTATTCTTCTTATCCCTTTCTCTTCTTATTTTATCTCTTGTCTCAGCTGCAATGTCTTCTCGCTTTATAAGTGACCTAAGAGGCCAATTTAACAACTTCTTCAACACTATTCTCTTCTCTATCTTCATTGTTTGTCTTTGTATCTCTCTTACTTTCCTCTCTAGTTCTTCTAACTGCTCCATGCTTTTCCTTAACTATTTGATTTCTTCCTCTTCCCACAATTTTATTTTCCTCTCCATTTCTCTTCTTTTTTTCTTCTCTCTTTCATCCTTTTCTTTATTTCTTTGACTAATCAAAACTACAATCTCCTGTACTAGTTTTTCATTACCTTCTTCCTAATTCTCTTTCAACATTTCTTATTTAGTTATCTGGTCTAGTTTTTGAGCTTCTCCTCATTCACTTTGTTAAGCTATTTGGCCACCACATATCCATATTATTTAGCCATTTCACAAATCTCTTCTTGTATTTTCATATTCTTGACCTGCACACTTCGCATAAATATTTGATAATGAAATTTGTTAGTCCCAAACCATCTCTATTCTATTAATCATTTAATCAGTTTTCAATTGAATAAACTAATCCTAATATCCTACCTTGTAGATATATTAAAGAGCCTAGAATGGCTAATATTGAAAAAATGGAACTTACTCACCTTTAAATACTTTCGTAACAAGATACTCCTGTTTCCCACTCTTTATGAACCCTAAACTGTAATAATTCAATCCTCAAATAGTCATTTTTCACAATAACTCCTTCGATTTATACCTCTTTTTGTTTTGAACTACTCTACAACTTTTCTCGTGCTTGTTACTTGACTCAACATGAAATTTATTTTTTGGCCTTAAGAATTCCTTGGCTCCAACAAGTATTAATAACCTATTCAACATCACAAAAACATGTAAACATGACATTTAGATGGATTCATGATGTTCAAATATCATATTATTCCTCACTTTTCTCATACTCTCTTCTTAAACTCTTAAGACTAGTTTCCATGGTGTCCTCATGGATAAAGACTTATAAGACCACCCAAAATGAGTTGTAGGATTCCTTTCTTATGAACCCCATTTTGTTATGCTTAAGCCCTATTTAAACTCATATCATTTTGATATCATGATACAAGATGAACCATGATTACTCTTTATATTTAATACTTTACTATGATTATGAAGAAATTGTTGCGTATACTTACGATGTTTTTATCTTGTTGATTCTTTTGCATCAAAGGATTGAATAATATTGTTTATGAACATTAACTTAATTTTTCAAAAGAAGAATATGTTGAGTTTTGCACATGACTATATTTGACGTGTTAGCACATGAATCTCATCCGCTTAACAAGGATCTCAAAGAAGTGCATCCAAATCATCTAGGTCAGCAGTACAGATTCTTTCAAACTTGGGGAAACTCACGTGTGCAAGCAGATAGTTCAGATAGTTGAAATAACAATTGGAAACACTACATTCTAAACATAAATCATCGTCATTAATTAAATAGACATTCAATCCACAAGAAGATGAAATATTACCAACAATTAAAGACTCATCTTCAGTTCAGTTCTTCTCAATAAGTTAATGATTTGAAGAATCTTCTAGAGGTGATTTAATCCTTCCAAGGAGTCAATCACAAATTATCTCTTCACTTGTCGAGAATATTTCAAGTTCAAAAATTTTATGAACTACTCCTACCATTAATGTATTGCCAAAAATAGATGGTATTATTTAGTTAAACAATCAGTTAAGGTTAGACGTAGTTATTGAAATAACTAGATCTCTTAGAGAGACTAGGAATTCTCTGGTATAAAAGAGATGATGTAATTAGACTTAGGAGTTCAATATTTTGATTGTACAAACATATTTCCAATTAAATAAAAATAAAATATTTAGGAGGAAGTTCAGTTATGTGAGTTTCAGTTCAAATCCCGATCGAAGGGTAGGATCAAGGTCCACTCCTACCCAACGAGAAGGGGATTCAAAATTATTTCCTTTCTGTGTTCTTTATGAGTTGCAGTTAACATTTTATTACGTTCTTGAATGAAATTCAGTTTCCAATAATAATGGTTTAGTGAATTTCCTAGTCAATCTTTCAATTCCAATGTTTCATTTCAAGCATTTCATTTTGTAATTGCGATCAGTTTGTTAGTTTATAGTTTTTATTATTAAAACCCATGCTGAGCTTGCGTTCCTACTGTTCCCTTTGTTGCAAACAACCATGGACACTTCCTTGGATTGTAAGAATAACTTAATTAAAGTATGAGCATTAACAACAATCATCAATTACATTTCTTCCATCATCCCCTTAGCGTCTACATAATTGTAGGTCTCAACCTTCTAGTTTTCTCTCACAATCCAACCTTTTGTTCCTAGTGAATTCTTCTTTCACTATCCCTACTCCACAAGAATATTAGGTATAGATTCTTGTCATTAGGTTTTCAAAACCCATTTAAGGAATTTATAAGCACTAATTTAGGTGTTCATCCTACCCAAGAATTTTCATGGCTTGGTCACAAGTGCAAATCTTCATTTCTTTATAAATTGGGTTCTTAAATTAGGCTTAGAAATGGTGTTTACAGTCCCCTAATGGACTGGTAAAGAAATCTCATCAACATCTATCTTACAACTTTTTACTTCCAAGAAATAATTTCATTTAACCTTATTAATTGATCTAACAGGTTCTGATACCAAAATGGTGTAGTCATCCAAACATTTCCTTGTTAACTTGCACCCATTTAAGCAAATCTTGCATAAACTTTCTCTATGACTATTTTTAGTCATCATGTTACTCTTGAGACCTTCAATATCAGTCTTTACGAGATTAAAATTTATGCAAGGAACCAAATAAACACTTTCTCAGTTCTAGTCACTTATATGAAATGCCAAGATATCATTCATTTGAGATCAATATCATGACACTTAGATATAACATTCACATACCTGTTAGGGATCTTCACATGCACTTAATGTATAGCTTCCACCTTCCAAAATATGTCAATATTTTATCTTCAAACTCTTATGCTTCCTCTGAAAATTCATTTCATGTTCATTTTCACCCAGGATTAAGCATCCAATGATTTAGAGTTTGTAAATTCATCTTCTATTGTCAAACACCCTAAACATGCCTTGTTATTTTCTCAAGCCACATGTTAGGATAGTATTAGTAAAATGAGTTCTTGAGGTAGCTATAAATTTTTTAATGCTTGCTATGTGTATTTCATCCCTCTACACATTCTAACCAAGTTTCAAGTGCCAATTCCTCCTATAACTCCCAATTTTTTCTACTTTTTTCCATTTCACTACTAGCCCATTTACTAGGTCTTGTCAAGAACCTATATCACATGTTCTAATTTCTAAGGAGGTTTCAATGCACTATGAAGTTTTTATTGGAATCCTCTCACATCCCTTATTGTCTGTTATAAGTTTCATAACTCAATTCTCAAAGCAACTCCAAGGTCCTTTGCAAATCAACCTCCAAAACTAGGCTTAAAACTATGTATTATATCTCAGTCATGAATGTCATGGATTTTATCACATTTTACATGGTGAACTTTAAAATTTGTGCAAGATTCATCTAATAGGTTCCAATACAAACTTCCTCTCAAATTTTTATCCAAAAAATTTAAAATTAAGGGTTCCAAGTTCCTTGCCCTAGTTCTGGTTTTCTGAGAAGACCGAGAGCAAGAATTGTTATAAAATGCCCAAAAATTAGCTTCAAGACCTGATATTTTACACAAGGGTCTATTTCCACATTGCCTCAAAATTTTTCTTACCAGTATCTCTATTTCCTTTTCAAAATTCTCTTTAATAACACATTTTCTCTTCTTGAATGGTACAATGGGTTTTGTTTTCAGCCACATTGAGGGTTTCAAAGCAGAGTATTTGATCTTATTGTTTGTAAAGGACCATACCTCACACTGTATCTAACCTCTATGCAAAATTTAAGCATATTTGAGTTATCAACAATAACGAATGAGACTATCAAACTCAAAAGATCATTATGCATATACTATGATAATAATTAGGGCAACATTACTAGGTTTTCAACATACTTCAATATGAAGAACAACTAATATTTAAACTCCTCTTCCTGAGATATAAAATTCAGTTCTTTTCCCATCATTTAGAAAGCATTGGAAATAGGGGATTACTTAGAGAATTCTAAATAGCACACAAATGGACCACCCTTCATTGATTTTCTTCTTTTTCATGGTTCTATGTTTTCTCAAATTTCATACTAGAACATGACTAGTTATAAACCTTAAGTTATGGAATGAGTACATAAGTCTCAAAACCCTTCTTTGAATATGTTCATAAGACTCTTGCCACGTGCATATGAGAAGTCATCACAAAAAATACTTGCACTGTACCCTTAAACCCATAATTACACAATTTTACATTTAAGGAAATACTTGCTTAAGTCAATGATGTTACCATGAAGATGTATCCACCAATAAAGAACACATTTTCTCAGGATATTCTTGTCTTTCTCTCAAATATGAATATAAAAATAGCTTTCTAGAATGTAAATACAGTCAAAATATGTCAACAATCATAAACAAACCCCAGAAATGCTTTCTAACTGAGTTTTCCATTCATAAATATTTTCTTCTCCAAACCTCCATTTGAGTTTCTCTTCTCAATATCTCTAAGAGGCCCTTCATTTAGTTACATTTGCGGATTTTATAGCCTTCTAAGATAATTACTATCCTTTTTAAAGGCTTATTGGCCTTTAAACACCTAATTGAACTTTTACATACTTGAGAGTTCCAACCCTAACTTAGACCTCCAAACCCTAGGTCTAGCACTATGTCTTCAAATTAGACTTCTTATGACATATATGACCTTATTTCACCTATTTCATGATTTCATAATGACTGAAAACACTTTTACAATGAAAAATCCACTAAAATGCCTTTGTAAGAATTTGAATATCATTTTGGAGGGAATCCTACTAGTTTGAATTTATCAAGGACTTAGACCAACTTAGGCATTTGAATGGAGCTAATAGGACTCTAGTGACATCCCCCAATCCTTAATTAGGCTAACTCAACCCAAATTTGACTAATTTGATCAAAAACTCAAAATTGTTTGTTGGTGAGAAGATGCTCCCACATCATACTCCCAACCTGAAGAAAATGCTTTATAAAATTTTCTTTTTCTTCTTCCAACTGCTCTTCACTTTCTTGTATATCTTCATCTTTATGTTCTTTGTCTGGGTCTTCTATTTTATCTTCAATTTCTTCATTTCATTTTCTTTTTCTTGTTCATTCTTCTTTCTTGCTTGTTTCTTCTTTTTTCTGACTTCTTGGTTCAAATCAAGATAAAGATCAACTTTATTATCTTCTATACCTGCACATTCAACAAAAATGTTAGAAAAATCAATTATTTTTCTTCTTTCCTTTGCAATTTTATCTCTTGGATTGCTTCTTGGCCGCTCCACCACCAAAAACTGTTGATTTTGTTCATATTCTTCCTCCCTGTACCTCTTCTTCATATGTTCCCTTTTCTTGAATCAAACTTATTCCTTCATTAGTTTTCTCTCTCACATCTTATTTAAATTCCTCACCTTCTATGAGGTATTCAAGGGATATTTTCCATGCCCACTCTTCTTTTTTTATCTTCTTTTCATTCCTCTCATACCTGCAACTTAATCTTATTCCTCATTTTTCACAACTTTCTCTCTCTCTAGTCTTACCACTCTTCATAAACCTCACTTGTAATCCCTCTTTAACACAATTTTGTTCTTCTTGGTCCCTCATATAGGACTCACACAACCATACCTTCTCTATACTCCTGCATTTTTATTCTTGACCTTCAATTTATTCATGAAAAATCCTCATGAACTCAACCTCTATTTGCTTATATGCTTCCTAATTTTCAAAAGAAACTTGTACCTAAGGTCTATGCATAATTTCTTGCCACAATAATTCTTCTTCAACTATATATTCATCTTCTTCTTCAATTTTTTTTCTCTTCACGCTTCTTTAGGACTTCTAAGTCTCTTTTCAAGACATTTCCCAAAAAATTCTTGTTTCTACACTGTTCACCTGCATTCACACATAAGAATTCAATATTAGAATGAAAACATTGAGGCCATATAACCTCTCTAGTAGCTTCATGAATGAGATCCTCTTCTTCTTCGTGACTCAAAATTTCTTCTTCTTCATTATTTTCAAGAGATGCCAAATATATATATATATATATGACTTCTTCCTCTTCATTTCCTTTATCCTCTTCTAGGATTAATTTCTTAACTTCTTCTTCTCTTCTCATTCTTCTTATCTTTTTCTCTTATTCTTTTATGTCTTGTCTCAACTGCAATATCTTCTCATTTTATAAGTGACCTAAGAGGCCAATCTACCACCTTCTTCAACAGTATTTTATTCTCTATCTTCATTATTTGTCTTTGTATCTCTTTTACTTTCCTCTCTAGTTCTTCTAACTGCTCCATGATTTTCCTTAACTATTTGATTTCTTCCTCTTCCCACAATTTTATTTTCCTCTCCATTTCTCTTCTTTTTTTCTTCTCTCTTTCATCCTTTTCTTTATTTCTTTGACTAATCAAAACTATAATCTCCTGTACTAGTTTTTCATTACCTTCTTCCTAATTCTCTTTCAACATTTCTTATTTAGTTATCTGGTCTAGTTTTTGAGCTTCTCCTCATTCACTTTGTTAAGCCATTTGGCCACCACATATCCATATTATTTAGCCATTTCACAAATATCTTCTTGGACTTTCATATTCTTGACCTGCACACTTCTCATCAACATTTGATAATACAATTTGCTAGTCCCAAACCATCTCTATTCCATTCATCATGTTATTAGTTTTCAATTGAATCAACTCAACCTAATATCCTACCTTGTAGATATATTCAAGAGCCTAGAATGGAAAATATTGAAAAAATGGAACTTACTCACCTTTAAATGATTTCATAACAAGATAATCTTGTTTCCTACTCTTTATGCACCCTGAAATGTAATAATTCAATCCTCATAGTCATTTTTCACAATAATTTCTTCTATTCTTACCTCTTTTTATTTTGAACTACTCTACAACTTTTCTTGTGCTTGTAACTTGACTCAACATGACATTTGTTATTTGGCCTTAAGACTTCCTTGGCTCCAAAAAATATTAGTAACCTATTCAACATACCAAAAAAATGTCAACATGACCTTTAGATTGATTCATGATGTTCAAATATCATATTATACCCCACTTTTCTCAGACTCTGTTCTTAAACTCTTAAGACTAGTTGCCATGGTGCCCTCACAACTAAAGACTTATAAGACCACCCAAAATGAGTTGTAGGATTCATTACTGACGAACCGCATTTTGTTATGTTTAAGACCTATTTAAACTATTATCATTTTTATATCATGATACCCGATGAATAATGATTACTCTTTATATATAATACTTTACTATGATTATGAAGAAATTATTGCTTATACTTATGATGTTTTTATATTGTTGATTATTTTACATCAAAGGCTTGAATAAGATTATTTGTGAACATTAACTTCATTTTTCGAAAAAAAGTATATGTTGAGTTATTATAGAGAGCGCCATAATTAATTCACACATTGACGTAGGAATTTCTTTGATGTGTTAGTAAAGGAATCTCATCCGCTTAATAGGGGTCTCAATGTAGCGCATCCAAATCATCTAGGTCACCATTCCAAATTCTTTGAAACTTGGGGAAACTCACGTGCACATGCAGATAGCTCAGATCCTTAAATCACAGTTGGAAACACTACATTCTAAGTAGAAATCATCGCCATTAATTCAACAGGCATTTAAGCCACAAGAAGATGAAATATGACCAACAATGGAAGACTCATCTTCAGTTCAGTTCTCTTCAATAAATTAATGATTTTAAGAATCTTGTAGAGGTGATTTAATCCTTCCAAGGAGTCAATCACGAATTCTCTCTTCACTTGTTGAGAATATTCAAGTTCAAACATTTTATGAACTACTCCTGCCATTAATGTATTGCCAAAAATAGATGGAATTGTTTAGTTAAATAATTAGTTAAGGTTAGACGTAGTTATTGAAATAACTAGATCTCTTAGAGAGACTAGGACTTCTCTGGTATAAAAGAGATGATGTAATTAAAATTAGGAGTTCAATATTTTTATTGTACAAGCATATTTCAAATTAAATAAAGATAACAGATTTAGGAGGAAGTTCAATTGTGTGAGTTCCAGTTCAAAGCCTGATCGAAGGGTAGGAGCAAGGGTCACTCCTACTCAACGAGAAAGGGATTCAAAATTATTTCCTTTCTGTGTTCTTTATGAGTTACAGTTTTGCAGTTTATTACATTTTTGAATGAAATTTAGTTTCCATTATTAATGATTTAGTGGCAAATCAAGGTTCTAAATGATGTCTTAGGCATCCAGTGTGATTGCACAACATGGAAACCTCTCTCCAAGTGTGGGACTTGTGAAACTGAGAGAGGAATCTCTAGATTAGAGGCTGGTTCCTCAAACTCCTCTGATTTAGATCTATATTTGCACAACTACAGAGGTTCTAATCCTAATCCTACTCTAAATTGCAAGGAGACAGGGATAGAAGTGCAAAAATTGAAACTAACTAAAGATGGTGATGCACCAAAAGGAGTGGTGAATATTTTTGTCAAGCAAATAGACACAAACCAAAGATTGCAACATAAAACATACACAGGCTGATAAGATATAATTTAGGATCTGAAATGAAGCAAATAATACAAACAAAGGACTGAAACCCATTCACAAAGCTTGCATTATCATTTCCAATGTCAAAACCACTGCATTACAACCTCAGAGAGGTAGAAAACCTGTTACAATCTTTGAAGAGGTCTGATTCTTGCAACAATCACCTGCTGGAGGTGAAAGAAGAAGTTTTTTTGCTATGCCAAAAAGTGTTCCCCCTTTAAGAAATGAGCCAAATCTGGCTTTTACATTGCATGGGTCGAGCCCAGGAGAGAGAAAATGTACAAAACATGTGGAACCCATTCCTCATTGACTACAAATGCATTAAATCAGCATGGAGGACCTTACAAACCCATACCCTGTCATTTTTGACCAAATTGGAGGAGAGTGCGACCCATTCTGCATTAAATTTAGTCGCTGAAATGTCATTTCTGGCCATGGACACGTACCAGAGCCGTTTCTGAATTTTCTCTCTTGAAACTGAACCAAAATTCAAAATTGACCATGAAATCCTATAGATAATTTCATAAGCTTTCCAATGATATGAAGAACGTGCAAATCTGAGCTCTGGATCAAAAGATATGAAGGTCTGAAGTTTTAGGGCAAAACGGCCCAAAAAACGGATGTCGGGCAAAAAATTTTAAATTTTGACCTTTTTGCATTTTGGAAAAAAAATTTCAAAAAAATTTCCGCGCTCCGCCGGTCGGATGCCACATGTCAGGTGCTGGTTCGCTGAGCAATTCTCTCTCCTCCACCTTTCCATGGGTTTTCCTTTGAAAATTTTGATCTTTTTAACTTTTGGAAAATTTTTCATTTTCCCCCCGCGCCCCGCCACCTGGGACACGTGGCATGCATTGATTGGTTGACAGGGGCGCGGGGAAGACCTTTGCTTTTTAGTTTTTTGGCCGAAGAACTTTTGCAAAAAACTTCAAAGTTCCCCCGAGCTCCGCACTTCCCTGCTCCATTGGACACGCGTCCTCTTTTTATTGGCTCAGGCCAATGCTCCAACTCGCTCCCTTTAAAACTTGCATCGAACACTTAGCCAAAATTCTATTTCGCTCCCCACGCCGCGAACTCCCCAGCCCTTAGGACACGTGTCCTATTCTGATTCATCTACGGGCCTGCCAGGCTTTTCGTGTCCCTCGCGTATTTTCAGCCCGGGTGTCCCAAACCGTCTGGGACAAATTCCTCCGATCCACCCGATTCGGGCTTCCCTGTCCCTCTTTGAGGCGAAGACACGTGGCATGCTTTCATTGGCTCTCGGCTCCTTTAGCTTTTCGCACGTCCCACACGTCCCTTTGTCCCAACTATCCCAGACTGAAAGTTCCCTGCGCCGGCCGATCCGGGCTGGTTCGCGTTCTTCATGTCCTCATTGCCCAGATGTCCCAGCCTATTCCGCACAACAGTTAGTCAATTTTTTTTTACCTTCAACCGGTTCACCCTTTCGCATCCCGCGTGTCCCCACGGCCCAGATGTCCCTTTGCTGCGTGGACTGCCTGGCAGCCTTTCGGCCGATTCGCGCCCCGACGTCCCAACTGTCCCAACTGCCGCGAGGACTAGGACTTAGCCGATTTTCATGATTTTTTCTGCCCCAAGCTTGTTTTTTGCAACTTTTTCACCCTTTTTTAGAACTTGCTCTTTTCTTCTTGGACAGGAGAGTTAG
The DNA here is from genome assembly GCA_019776745.2 of Taxus chinensis. Classification (NCBI taxonomy): domain Eukaryota; kingdom Viridiplantae; phylum Streptophyta; class Pinopsida; order Cupressales; family Taxaceae; genus Taxus; species Taxus chinensis. The sequence goes on along the minus strand of CM034154.1, from coordinate 466,319,398 downwards.
AAAAAAGCCGAGGGGACCCCAGAAACATGATTTTTTTCCTTGAATCAATCTATCTTGCTCGGGATTGAAGAATTTAATGCATGTTATCAAATTTACCCTGGGGGGTGAATTTTGGATAACAATTTGGCGACTCAGCGGGGTCACCTGCCTGCTAGGTAGAAGATACCAGTTGCCTGAAGCAGTCCATTGGGCATGGAGTCATCAAATATTCTGTTTAGAACCCCAACTGACTTAGAATGTGTAAGGAGGAAGATGGAATATCACCTGATGGAAGCAAGGACTGCAAAACATCTCCATGGACAGCAAGCTGTGCCAAAGCACTTAGGGAAAACAAAACTAACCTACAGCAAAACAATGTGCACAAGCACTTGGAGGAATGAAAATCTAATCTAATATTTACAAGGTAGTGAATTTCCCTCTAGAAGCAACGCTTGAGATAGATTCCATTTACTGGAATCTGCAGTTCTTCACCATCCAATGGGGCCAATTGGAAAGCATTGTTGTTCTTGCACTTCGTGACCATGTATGGGCCACTCCAAATGGCATCAAATTTTGAATGCCTTCCCGGTTTTGCTCTATCCACATCCCATTTCAACACTAGATCTCCAACCTGAAAAGATCTATCCTTGGCCTTCCTATCAAAGGTCTTCTTGATCAAAGCTTGATCCTTTTCCATTGCTTGGGATGCCTGATTTCTGATCTCTTGCAGCTCCATCAACTCTGCATACCTCACCTCCATGGGCTCAAACTCTAGCAACTCCAGCTGCTTCATGAGTTCCAATGTTGGCAACTCAAGTGACATGGGCAAGATTGCCTCTCTTCCATAGACAAGTTTGAATGGAGAGTTACCTGTGGATCTTTTGGGAGTTATCCTATCAGCCCATAAGGCTGATTTCAGTTTGGTATGCCAAGACCTCTGATTCTCGTCAAGAGTCCTCCTAATGATCCTCAACAAGTTCTTGTTTGTAGACTCGGCCTGGCCATTACCTTGAGGGTAATAGTTTGATGAAGTGCTTAGGTAGATACCGTTCTTGACAGCCCACTCAGTCACCTTGGATCCAATGAATGCCAATGCATTATCTGAGATTATTGTAGCAGGTACACCAAATCTGGTTGTTATCCCCTCATAAAGGTCTAAGATGCTAGACTCATTTGCCTCTTTGAGTGCTACTGCTTCTGTCCATCTGGTGAAGTAGTCCGTGGCTGTCAAAATCCATTTGTGCCCTTGGCTTGAATTGGGATTAATGACTCCAATGAAGTCCAAACCCCATTGCATGAATGGCTGGTCAACTGAGATTGGATGTAATGGAAGGGCAGCAAGTCTCTCTTTTCCTGTGAAGAATGCACAATTCTTACACCTCTTGATCCATGCATAGCAATCACTGAAGATTTTAGGCCAATAATAACCAGCCTTCATGATTTTTAGAGCTGTCACTCTTGGTGCAAAATGACCACCAGCTGGTCCACCATGGAACTCTTCCAACACCCTTTGAATCTGATTTGTGCTAATGCATCTCAGCAGCACTCCATTCACATCTTTCTTGAACAAAACTCCATCAACAATGGCATACGGAACAGCCTGCAATCTGAAGTGTCTCCTTTGGGTCTTGTTCATCTCCAGAGGGCATAGGCCTGTACCTAGGAAGTGTATAATACCTTGGGTCCAGCAAGGAGTGGGGGCAGCATTGTCTTCTTCTTGATTGCCACTTGGCTCATGGCTGTCCTGGACTGTCAAAACAGCCTCTTCTTCATTGCATACTTCTTTTTGCTTCCCCAAAACCAGCTGCTCACACAATCCTTTCCCTCTTACCAGCTTGGTGATCTTGATCTCAATGTCATACTCCATGACACGGGTGATCCAACCTGCCCTTTTCTCATTCAAATCCTTGTTGAGGAGGAAGTCCTTAACCCCAGCATGTGAGACCAGCAACTGGACCTTGTTGTTTGAGATTAAATGCTTGAATTTCTTCAAGCTTCTGATTACTGCAAGTACATGCTTCTCAATAAAAGAGTACCTCACCTCATAGTCATCTAGGCTCTGGCTGAAGAAGGCAATTGGCTGCTCATCATTATCCTTGTTCTGCTGTACCAAAATGGCAGAAATAGTGTCATTACCTCCAAATGCATAGAGGATGAAATCCTTGGAGAAGTCTGGGTTGATGAGAGTTGGTGCTTGAGAGATGGCTTCTTTGATTGCTTCAAAACTCTCCTTGCCTTCTGCTGTCCACTTGAAAGCCATGCTCTTCTTTAACATTTTGGTGATGGGCTTGACAAGGGCTGCAAAATCTGGGACAAACCTCCGAACAAAGTTTATCCTTCCCAAGAAACTCTGAAGGGCTTTCTTGTGGCTTGGCAATGGTAGTGCTCTTATGGCTTCAACCCTCTCTGGATCAATTGCTAATCCTTCCTTGGAGACAATATGGCCAAGGAGCTTTCCTTCATGTGCAAGAAAGATGCACTTCTTAGGATTCAAAGACACTCCAAATCTCCTGCACCTCGTGAAGACTTGCCTCAAATGAGAGAGGTGGTCTGCTGCATTTTTGGAAAAAACAGTGATATCATCAAGGTAAATCAGCACCACATTGTTAATCAAACCTTTGAATGCCATGTCCATTGCCCTTTGGAAGGTAGCACCAGCGTTGGACAGCCCAAATGGCATTTTCCTGTATGCAAAAGTTCCCCATTTGGTTGTGAAGGCTGTCTTGAACTGGTCCTCTTCCTTCACCATAATCTGATTGTAGCCTGAGTAGCCATCAAGTAGTGAAAACCTCTCGGAGCCAGCCACAACTTGCAAGATTTTCTCCATGGAAGGGAGTGGGTAATGGTCCTTGAGAGAGGCTCTATTCAAGTCTCTGAAGTCAACACACAATCTGATCTCTCCACTCTTCTTTCTGACTGGAACTAAGTTGGCAACCCAACTAGAATGCTTGATTGGGAATATGATCCTTGACTCAATCAGCTTGTCCAATTCTTTCCTCATGAGAGGCTCCATGTGTGGATTGACTGGTCTTTGTTTCTACCTGACAGGCTTAGTATTTGGATCCAATTCGATGGTATGCTGAGCTAAGTTGGGATTGAAACCTTTCAAGTCTTCATAGCTCCAAGCAAACACGTCAGGGAACTCTTGACACAGTTGTATGAACTCATACCTTTCTTGTTCAGTTGTCATCCTTCCAATTTGCAATGGTTTGTTCTCTTCTACCAAGATGGATACTGAATCCTCTCTCTTGACCTGAATGTTTGCTTTCTCCTTTCTAAACTGATCATTGGGGTTAAAAATGGACTCCAAAGTGATAAGTCCCTTGGGCAGCTTGTTAGTTCTCAGCTGTACCACTTGGTCACCATACTGCTGTTCCAATTTTTCTTGATTCTTGGCTGAGAACTCAGCTTCTTCTTGCAAGAAATGGATGATTTGCTGGTCATTTTCAAACACTTGCCAACTGACATTGTTATCCGGCACTGAAGGCCTCACAATCACGTGGATGTTTGGCTGTACCTTGTCTTGTTGAATGCTTTCCACAATGTCAAAGGCTGCCCCTACTGCTGCAAGCCTGTCAGCAGCTTGATTCTCTTCCCTAGGAATGGATTTGATGCCAAAACCCTCAAAATATTCCATGAGGTCCCACACCCTGTTCTTGTAGCACCTGAGAAGATCATTCTTGGTAGCATGCTGTCCCTTGACCTGATTTACAATCAATTCACTGTCACCAAAGACTTGCAAGTTCTTTATTCCTCTCTTTATTGCCCAATGCATCCCTTGCACCAAGGCTTCATATTCAGCAGTGTTATTGGAGCATGCAAACTGAAATCTAAAAGCTGAATAGTACTTTACTCCTTGAGGTGAAACAAGCATAGCTCCACCTCCTGCACCTTGTCTACTCCTTGATCCATCAAAAAACAGCTGCCATACCTCATTGTCATCCTTGTGGTTTGGCTTGGTGATGCTAGGAATAGGCTGATTTTCTTCGTGTATGCAATAGACCCCTAGCTCAGATTCTTCCACTTCTTGATAAGGATCAAATGCATGTATCTTGTTTGCCCATTCATCAAGAGTTAGATCCGGGATGCTTCCAACCTTGGTGTCAGCCTCATCAGTGCTTGGGTGATCTTCTTGATCAAATGCTGAGCAATTGGCATTAATCTGACTTGGAGTGTAAGGCTCAATATGGAAGTTTGCAATAGGTTCTGACCTGATTGTAGCCTTAGTTCCATACCTCGTTCTGAACAGCATGTGTGACCAATCAGCAGACAAATATCCCCCAATCTTGGCTGTGAAGTCCCTTGACAAGCATAGGGCAAAGAGTGGTGGAAGGTCTATGACTGATACATCTTGTAAAACAACAACGTTTGGACATGCATGCAAGGTAAGACTCAAGTTTCTAATCACTCCAACTATTGCTACTGCTGTCCCATCCAGCTGCACTACCCCTTTGGATGTTGTTTCATACTAGAGCCCTAGCTGATCAGCTATTTGTTTAGGCATTACCGAGCTACTTGCCCCGGAGTCTATCATGCAATTGTGTACTAGCTGATTTCCAATGATCAATGAAACATAGAAAGGAGGGGGCTTCAACATTTTACCTTGTTATCCTCCATGATTTCCCTCAGGCTGGGTAGCATTTGTAAGCACTTTGTCTTGCATCTGAACTTGCTTATTTGAAGTTGTCCAGTCCTTCATGGCAGCTTGCAGCAGATCTCTTTGGCCTGGGATAGATAGGGATTCCCACATTGATATATTGACATTTGTCTTCTTCATCTGATCAATGATACTGAATGGTGATGAAGGATCTCTTTGCTTTCCCTTGGTTTGCACATTCACTCCTTGTATGTGGGCAGCAACAACTGGTATTTGAGTTGGCCTAGGGGCTGTTCTTGGCTACCCTTGTGCATTTACAACCGGATTTTGTTTGCCAACCACTTGTGGAACCATAGAAGGTCGTGGATTGGTTGGAGCTAATGGCTGTTCTTCACCCAAATTCCTCCTTTTTGACCTTGTGTTGGCTGTAACACCTTGAGAAACTACCTGGTTCATGCCACAAAAATCCTCTGCTTGCCAATTTACCAATGTGGTGTCATTTGGGGCTGATTGCTGTTGGAATGTTTCTTGTTGTTGGCTATTTCCTTGACTGCCCTCACCCTCCACACCAGTAGTTGTCACCATTAATGCTTGATTCAAAGCACCATTGAAGCACATGGATTGGTTATGAGGCTCATTGCATGGAAAACACCAATCATACTCCTGGGCAATGTTGTTTTGTGTTGGCACCAATGCCTTAGAGGCAGATATGGCATTTGGATTATAGGGCTGAAATGGTCTATTGGCAGGAGGCCTTGTTTGATTCATATTTGTAGCTGGATTAGGTGGCCTTTGTGGTTGGTATGGCTGCCTATTAGGCTGAGCTTGGGGTTGATAAGAAGGTCTAAAACCTTGGGCCTGCTGCCTTTTGAGAGTAACCAGCTCATTGCCTAGGTTTTGCAATTGTTTCATGACTTCTTGAAGCTCATTTGGGGCACTTGGAGATGAAGTGGAAGCTTCATTTGAACTCTGATTTCTAGGAGTGGGAGAAGGAGCCAAATTAGGTGCTTGATTGGTGTTTGGACTCTCTAAGCTTGGAAACAATGGCATGGGAGGTCTAGGGGCAAGTTTACCAGCTTGGATCAAACAATTTTCAGCCCTAATGGAAATGCTATAAGCCATAGGGATAGTTATGCCTCCCATGGACTGAATCAACATAGAAATATCAGAATTTAGAGCTTTGAGATAGTAGAGAAAAGCACCTTCTGCTGTTGGCCTGACTGCCACTGGAATTCTCTCCCAAGTCTTTTGAAATCTGAAGTTGAAATCGGTCAGCTGCTCATTGGGAGCTCTCTTGATGGTTGTCAGCTGCTCCAAAAGAGACAAGTTGTCTCCCTTTTCTCCAAATTGCTCATGAAGTGCTATACACAGCTGATTCTAATTTGTGATACAACCAGCTCCAAGGTTGCTAAACCATTGCAATGCTTTACCCTTGAATGAAGACTGCTAGTAACTTGACAGCCACTTACATCTCGTCGATTTCATGGATTGCACAAAGGTTAGCAATATCTTTAACATGATCACCTGGAGTATTCTGATTTTCTCCAGTGAAGTAAGGAATGTTCTTCAAGGCTGTAATGGGAATTGGATGTTGTGCATTGAGGGCAAGTGGGCTGCTGCCTATGAAGTTGACATAGGGGTTGTTTTGTGCCATTCTAATTGGTCTTAAAACTTTTGTTGACTGAATGAAAGGCCTACCAGGTGGAGTTGAGAGAGTTCTGTTTGGTGGAGATGGAGACCTTTGAATCCTTCTTCCTCTTTATCTTCTTCTTGGAGATGATTGCAGGTATTCAAACAACACTTCTTCTTCTCCAACTCTTGACCTTGTGGTGATTCTTCTCATGAGTTTTCAGGCCTGCACTACTGAAACCAGTTGATTCTTCCCCTTGGAGTCGCCAGATATGAAAATAATCTCTTTTCAAGCAAGAAAATTGCAGCAGATGCACATCAACTTTGCTACAAATAAAAATGAGACCTCTGGTCCCATTAGGCATGCCAAAACTGTTAGTGCAAAATCACAGCACCCCTGGATGCAAATCAAGGTTCTAAATGATGTCTTAGGAATCCAGTGCGATTGCACAACATGGAAGCCTCTCTCTAAGTGTGGGACTTGTGAAACTGAGAGAGGAATCTCTAGATTAGAGGCTGGTTCCTCAAACTCCTCTGATTTAGATCTATATTTGCACAAATACAGAGGTTCTAATCCTAATCCTACTCTAAATTGCAAGGAGACAGGCATAGAAGTGCAAAAAATTGAAACTAACTAAAGATGGTGATGCACCAAAAGGAGTGGGGAACACTTTTTGGCATAGCAAAACTTCTTCTTTCACCTCCAGCAGGTGATTTTTGCAAGAATCAGACCTCTTCAACGATTATAACATGTTTTCTACCTCTCTGAGGTTGTAATGCAGTGGTTTTGACATTGGAAATGATAATGCAAGCTTTGTGAATGGGTTTCAGTCCTTTGTTTGTATTATTTGCTTCATTTCAGATCCTAAATTATATCTTATCAGCCTGTGTATGTTTTATGTTGCAATCTTTGGTTTGTGTCTATTTGCATGACAAAAATATTCACCACTCCTTTTGGTGCATCACCATCTTTAGTTAGTTTCAATTTTTTGCACTTCTATCCCTGTATCCTTGCAATTTAGAGTAGGATTAGGATTAGAACCTCTGTAGTTGTGCAAATATATATCTAAATAAGAGGAGTTTGAGGAACCAGCCTCTAATTTGGAGATTCCTCTCTCAGTTTCACAAGTCCCACACTTGGAGAGAGGTTTCCATGTTGTGTAATCACACTGGATGCCTACGACATCATTTAGAACCTTGATTTTCATCCAGGGGTGCTGTGATTTTGCACTAACAATTACATTTCTTCCGTCATCCCCTTAGTGTCTACAAAATTCTATGTCTCAACCTTCTAGCTTTCTCTCACAATCCAACCTTTTGTTCCTAGTGCATTCTTCTTTCACTAACCCTACGCCACAAGACTGTCAGGTATATATTCTTGTCCTTAGGTTTTAAAAAACCATTTAAGAAATTTTTAGGTGTTCATCCTACCCAATAATTTTCATGTCTTGGTTACAAGTGCAAATCTTCATTTATTTATAAATTTGGTTCTTAAATTAGGCTTAGAAACGGTGTTTACAACCCCCTAATGGACTGGTAAAGAAATCTTATCAACATTTATCTTAAAAGTTTTTAGTTTCAAGAAATAATTTAACTCAACCTTATTAATTGATCTAATAGGCTCTGATACCAAAATGGTGTAGTCACCCCAACATTTCCTTGTTAACTTGCACCTATTTAAGAAAATGTTGTATGAAACTTTCTCTAGGACTATTTTTAGTCATCAATTTACTCTTGAGACCTTCAATATCAATCTTTACGCGATTCAAATTTATGAAAGTAAAAAACTAAAAACTTTCTCAGTTCCAATCACTTATATGAAATGCCAATATATCATTCATTTGACATCAATATCATGCAACTTAGATATAACATTCACATACCTGCTAGGGATCTTCACATGCAATTAATGTATAGCTTCCACCTTCCAAAATATGTCAATATTTTGTCTTTAAAATCTTACACCTACTTTGTACATTCATTTCATGTTCATTTTCACCTAGGATTAAGCATCCAATGATTTAGAGTTTACAAATTCATCCTCTATTGTCAAACAACCTAAACATGCCTTATTATGTTATTAAGCAACATGTTAGGATAGTCTTAGTAAAATGAGTTCTTGAGGTAGCTATAAACCTTTTAATGCTTTCTAGGTGTATTTTCATCCCTCTACACATTCTCACCAAGTTTCAAGTGCCAATTCCTCCTATAACTCCCAACTTTTTCAACTTTTTTCCATTTCACTACTAGCCCATTTACTAGGTCTTGTCAAGAACCTCTATCACATGTTCTGATTTCGAAGGAGGTTTCAATGCACTATGAAGTTTTTATTGGAATCCTCTCATATCCCTTATTGTTTTTTATAAGTTTCATAACTCAATTCTCAAAGAAACTCCAAGGTCCTTTGCAAATTAACCTCCAAAACTAGGCTTAAAACTGTGTATTATATCTCAGTCATGAATGTCATGGATTTTATCCCATTTGACATAGTGAACTTTAAAATTTATTCAAGATTCATCTAATAGGTTACAATACAAACTTCCTCTCAAAGTTTCATCCAAAAAATTGAAAGTTAAGGGTTCCAAGTTCCTTTCCCTAGCTTTGGTTCTCTGAGAAGCCCAAGAGCAAGAATTGTTTATAAAATATCCAAAAATTAACTTCAAGACCTGATATTTTACACAAGGGTCTGTTTCTACATTAACTTGACATATTTCTTACCAGTATCTCTATTTACTTTTCACAATTCTCTTTAAGAACACATTTTCTCTTCTTGAATGGTACAATGGGTTTTGTTTTAAGCCACATTGAGGGTTTCAAAGCAGAGTATTTGATCTTATTGTTTGTAAAGGACCATACCTCACACTGGATCTAACCTCTATGAAACCTTTAAGCATATTTGAGTTATCAACAACAACGAATGAGACTATCAAACTAAAAATATCATTATGCACATACTGTGATAATAGTTAGCGCAACATTACTAGGTTTTCAACATATTTCAATATGAAGAACAACTAGTATTCAAAATCCTCCTCCTGAGATATAAAATTCAGTTCTTTTCCCATCATTTAGAAATAATTCAAAACATAGGATTACTTAGAGAATTCTTAATAGTACACAAAAGGACTACCCTTCATTGAGTTTCTTCTTTTTCACAGTTCTACGTTTTCTCAAACTTCATACTGGAACATGACTTGTCATAAAACTTATCTTATGGAATGATAACAGAAGTCTTCAAACCCTTCTATGAAGATGTTCACAGGACTCTTTCCACGTGCATATGAGAATTTATCATAAAAATACTTGCACTGTACCCTTAAACCCAAAATTGCATAATTTTACATATAAAGAAATACTTTCTTAAGTCAAGGATGTTACCATGAAGACGTATCCACCAATAAAGAACACATTTAATCAGGATATTCTTGTCTTTCTCTCAAGGATGAATAAAAAATCAATTTCTAGAATGTAAATATGGTCAAAATATGTCAACAATCATAAAAACCCCCCATAAATGCTTGCCAACTGAGTTTTCCATTCATAAATATTTTATTCTCCAAACCTCCATTCAATTTTCTCTTCTCAATATATTGAAAAGGCCCTTCATTCAGTTATATTTGAGGATTTTATAGCCTTCTAAGATAGTTACCATCCTTTTTAGAGGTTTATTAGCCTTTACACATCTAATTGACCTTTTACATACTTTAGAGTTCCAACCCTAACTTAGACCTCCAAACCCTAGGTCTAGCACTATGCCTTCAAATTATACTTGTTATGACATATAGGACCTTAATTCACCTATTTCATGCTTTTTTGATGACTTAAAACACTTTTACAATGCAAAATCCCTTAAAATGCCTTTGTAAGAATTTGAATTTCATTTTGGAGGGAAACCTCCTAGTTTGAATTTCTCAAGGAATTAGACCAACTTAGGCATTTGAATGGAGCTAATAGGTCTCTACTAACCTCCCAAAATACTCACTTAGGCTAACTCAACCCAAAATTGACCAATTTGATCAAAAACACAAAATTATTTGTTGGTGAGAAGATGCTCCTGCATCACCCCCTTCCTATATTCTTCAGAATGACCTGAAACTTGTCATGAAGCATCATGAAAACATTATATAACTGACCATACTCACCATATATCCTAAATAGGTCTGAAAATATCCAACCAATCTCACTTACCCATGCTATCTTGCATGTTCTCACGTTCTTACTTCTCAAGGACCTTTAACATGCATTGAACCTATGAGTACTGACCTAAGACTCAAGATACATGTCATGTACACTATGAAAATGATACTACCATAATACACAATGAATTATTAGAATGAAAACTCAATTCACCATACCATTCTACATGCTCCAGGGCTAGGAGTAGGCCTAGAATTACCTAACTCAACCATGACATCACATGATTTGATCTTGCTGACCTCATGTAGACTCTTAGACACATTTGACACATCATATCAAACTTGTTTTACCTCATGAAACTCTCCAAACAACTCAGGAGGACTCATACTATGACCATACAATATAAACCATGCTCTAGAACACCATAGGACTCACCAAATTTGGACACTACCAATCAAACTTCATACTTATACTTTGATTAACACCTCATGAAGACTCATATGAACTCATGACATCCTTTTCCATAAATAGACTTGACATCAATGACAACACAAACACATAATGAAAAACAATCTCTCCCTTTATCATTGATGGCAACCTCCTTCAGAAACATTGATGGAAACCAACAAGACCAAACTCATACATGAATTTTTTCCATGTTTTTAACGCTTCTCTCCCCCTTTAACATATATGAAAAATGCTAAAATGATGACAAGACATGGAAAATGACAACACACAATGACAACAATACACAAAAGATAAACTTACTTGATTTGACTCCCCCTTGGACTGAACTTGGTTTTCTTTGATTTCAACAACAACATATGATGATCCATGAAACTAATATGAACCTCAAAAAATCTCCCCCTGAATAATATCCTCTTCAATTTGTCTTCAATAATGTTAAGACTTATTCATCTAGGTTTAGGTACTGCAAGAAACCAATTTTTCCCCTCCAATACTAGCATAGTCATCTTAAGGACCAATGTCCCGAAAGCACATTTTAAGCCAAAAATTGACCAACTTCTGTATGCCATATAAAAACACACACCTCATGAATCATCAACCTATGACTCCCCCTAGGATTTACTACAATACTTAAAGGAAAAACATTAAAAATTTGTACTCTTACCTTGATTTCATACCTTGAAGAGGGATCAAAATCATTGTCATAGTCGTAAAGCACCTCCTCAGTATTTTTTAGTCTTGTTGGCGAGAAAAATTTTTGGGGACAAATTGGTGGATTTCTTGCCAACGCTCTATGAATCTAAGTCCCTCCTCTACTTAACTGGCGCAACTATTGTATATGCATGTGCAAGTGAAACTAAGTTTTCTCTAGTGGCCTTACAGTCGGGGATCCAACATGGGCACTCCATTGACCTTGTGGTAAAGCTATCAATCTCTTGGTAGGGAAGACTTTATCTAAAGAGTGGGAAAGGGGAGTGAGAAAATAGGTAGGAGAACTAATGTTGCAGGTAGAAAATCAGATTCCTACAGACACTAGTTAGAAATTTCATCACATGCACTAAAATTAGGAAGAAATAATACTACAAACCTCAACAAGACCAATTGGAATTTAATGAACACAAAGTATCAGTTAACTCCTTAGTTAAAAAAGGCTCGAAACTCTCTTTTCTTGTATTGATGCTCAAGAAAAAAATGTACATAGTATGAGAATGGAAAACATTGAGAATAGGGGAAAAGTGGATAACTCTTTTCACTCACAAGTGAGAAAAATCTCTCTCATGAACTTACAAGAATAAAACCAGCTAGAAGAGTTTTAGAATTAGAACCCCTTGGAATGAAGATATCATTACAATTTCCAATGCTAAACTTGACTCCTCATCTTCTTGATGCTCTTTCATATTCGTCAATTTGACTTTAGAATATTCATATTCCTATTTGAAGATTAAGTCCCTTTTATAAAAATAAGGTGACTTAAATTTTATAGCATGTCTCTAAAGTCACTTTAAGACATATCAAAAATTGTAAACCCTCAACATAAAATTAGAACATAGAGGAGAGAGAGTGTTGGGGGGGAAGGAGGAAAAGAAAGGATGTCACCCCTAATGAAGTCTGCAGATCCTTGTTGATTGAAAACTCAAGTGTAGTACAAATCTGGACATTCAAACTCCTTGCACCCTGAGAAACTCCTTCAAATTATCTCATGAATGCTTTCCAAGTTGAATGAATTGTTCCATTGATGACCGCAACTCCTAGCTTGTGTATGCTATACAGTGACTCAAACTATGTAGTGAGTGTTGAAAAACATTGTCCAGTTCCCTAAGATGGACCTCAAATTCCCTATGATCAATGCCCATGGATAATACAGAATGATGGTGTTGACCTGAATGATGATCCCTATATGTCCCATTGTGCCAAACTTGCCCTTTGAGAACAACCTGCTATTTTTAGTAAGTACAGATGAGGTAACTTACTATTTTTAGTAAGTGCCATATTTTAGCTTTTCCAAACCTCAACCTGCTATGGTAGATTGAATTATTTATTCTTACTGTGTTCCTCCCACCTTTTGGACCAATTGGCTATTTATAGCAGGGGCTTGTGGAACCACTTACTATTTTTAGTAAGTGTCAATTACGAGCTGAGATGACCTTTTTGATGAATGTTCCTGCGATACTCCCTCTGCATTCATTGCCTTATTTTTAGCCTCTTCAAATGGTGGCTTACTTGAAGCAACAAAACCATATGTAGGAAGGCATACTATTTTTTGTAAGTGCACTATGGATGTTAGATTGCAAAAAAAAAGGTTTTGAAAATCTAGGTGTTATTCCGGGATTCCACGCTCCGCATTTTGAGTAATTCCTTCATCTGAACAAGTGGGAAAATGATATTTTCATCGGTAGGGGAAGAATACTAACAAAAAAACACAGCCCTCCATATCCATAAAAAATATGGACTTCATGGCACGAAAACTAGTTTACGTGCAACTAGATTTTTCAATGATCATTCCCTCCAATTTTCACGTGATTTCACCCACTGGAACCCTGAGAAGTGAAGAGGTAGCTTGATTAATTTTTCATAGATGTTCTTCATGGGATAGGGAATAAATTTGATGAAATCTCATTCCTCCACATCCTTAAAAAATAGGGACTTCATGGTGTAAAAACTAGTTCACGCGAAACTAGATTTTTCAACGATCATTCCCTCCAATTTTTTGCGTGATTTCGCCAACTAGAACCTTGAGAAGTGGATAGGTAACTCACTATTTTTTTCCACTACTATATCATAGTTGCCATTAATGGATATTATAATTTTCAGGTCTGGTTTTTTTCTCCATTTGTGATGAAATAAACTCCATTGTGATAGGCTTTTTCTTCTTGTCTCACTGGTGAAATTTCTCTTCGATTCAGTTTCTAGTTTGACGGGAAATTCAGCTTTGTTATTTGTGGAGATGGAAGTGAAATTTATTTTCTATGAGCATTCCTTTCAGTGAATGTAATTTTTGAAGGTGAGTTTTTAATGGCCTTTGAGAGTGAATAACTCAGCAACAAATGGTTCTTTGTTTCGTGCACCGGTTTACAAGATATCTTCAAATATTCATTTTACGGAAATGAGGATTTTCAGATGATTTCTTCGTTTCTCTCTTCCGTTATTCGATCCTTGAGATCTCCTAATAAATATTTATTCAGAGACTTGTGTGTTTTTATGTTTTTGAGGATGTGTTTTTTGTGGTTGAGCTGGTTCAAGGTTCATCAATGGTGGACTGAGGTCTTCTCTACAACTTTTCTTCTGACAGTGAGAAGAAGCAAGAAACGGCAAAAAGTTAGAATTTTTTTCAAATTTTTGAATTTGAGTTGGGAAAATTTTCATGTCCTTGACATCCCTCACCTAAAATATACATGAGGGACATAAAATTCCATGGTGATCAAGGTGACGACACATGGCAGATATCCGACAACAGGGAATGAAGGCTAAAAAAACCAGCTTTAAAACACTAAGGGGTTGGAAGTTGGTCATATGGGTGACTAGAAGTATCCCTTAGGGGTTGGGAACATTTTTCCATATTTTATGTCCATGAAATATGAGGGTATGAGGGACATAAAATTCCATGGCGCTTCTAGTGATGACACGTGACAACAATCTGATGGCCGAGGCTTTGAGCACCCGCAAACACCTGAGGGCTGAACTGACGATCCTGGAGGTCGTATGAGGGTCTGGAGGTGTTATGGGGGCTAGGTGATTTTTTCCTTGTGTGATGTCCTTGACCTTGAGGGATGCGATGGAAACAAAATCCCACTAGGATCCTGGAGCTAACACGTGTCCTCCCAAAATTTGATTAATTTCTGAACTCGCTCCAAGAGGAAAACTTGAAACGACAATAACTTGAGCTCCCGATGGAATTTTAAAATCAAATTGTATATGATCCTAACTAGAAATTACCTTTTGAATCCAATAGTGGGGGTATAAGGGCTTTAATAATTCATTTTTATCCCTAAGAAATCTATTTTTGATTTTGTACTCCACTTGTGCATGATAAAAATTGCTTACAGAACCAATTTGCCAAAGTGTTGTGAAACAAATAATTTCACCATATTTTAGGGATTGGAATTACCTTTTTGATGATGTTTTTTAATCCTCCTAACTCCATTTGGAGCTCCTGAAATCACCTTCAGAAGTTTAGTAACTATTTTGGCCTGTGCATTGCCTAGGCCTGTGAACCCTAATTTTGGTGAAACTACCCCAAATTCTCCAAGTCCTTCTAGAATATTCTTGAATCACTTCCATGTTGTCCCAAGGATTTTGAATTTCCTCCACAAATTTTTTGGATTTTATTCTCCACTCCATAGGGTTGCTCCAACCTCAGGAAGGCCAATGATAACCCTTCCCACAACTACCTGAAGCTTGCAACTTTTAATGAACTCATAAAATCACCTAGGAGGGCATGAATGGAATTTCCTAAATCACCTAGGGGGATGAGATAACATAAATTAGGAGGTCACTGGGCTGGTTGAGTGGAGTTATGTGCCTAGGAATTATAGGACATGAAAATTTTGGCACAGAGGTAAAGTTGTCATGCTCGAAAATTATCAATTTCCCTATTACACATTTAGACGACAAAAAGTATTATCTCATGCTATTTATCCCTTATTGAGTACTTTAATTTCTCTATAATATAGTATTCCTGAAAACATAAATAATTTTTCCTTCTTATCACTTCTAGACACTATCCGTACTTGAGTTAATGTTGATACATGCTCCCCCTATCTCAATACCTCTTCATAGGTTTATAACATCAAGTTTTATGCTTCACACAATGTCCTACTATACTGTCATTGTATTTTTAACCTTCTTAGACTATGTCATCATGTTTGCACATGTCAATGCATCTTGTCATTTAAGTATTTATGTTATCAAAAACTTTTAGGGTCAATACTACCTTTCTTTGCTTTAGTAGGTCTCAGTAGGTATCTATAGACCAATGGTGAAAATAATGGTGTTTCACTGAATTGATGTAGATAATGAAAAAAATAAAGGTAAATATCCCAAGGAGGAATACATGTTGTCATGTGGTTGAAGGCTGAGTGCACGTGTTTCTGATTTCTGATCCAAACTGATTGTGTGAGCTTCCCTTTGGCTAGGAGGAACTACCTATAATGCAAAGCAAGACCACAAGATACACTAATATAGAAAAGGTTAGTGGATTTCCTAGTGTGAGCTAGATCTAGGAAGTGTGTTACTTCCTTGACGGTTTTCAATCCAATGATATATAACTCAATATAAAATAACGGAACATGCAAATAAAAGAATCTAATGCTAGTGTTTTGATTTAGGTATATTAGATTACTATCAGTTTCAATCCAATTAAATTCTTATTAATTAAATTGGTGAAGGTCTTGGGTTAGGTTTCTGGTTAGGTAGGTGGTCTGAGGGTCACAGACATGGTCTGGGTAAGATCTAATGCAGTTTAGGTTGATTTTGGATGATTAGAAAGCTTGCTAGTTTAAGGAAGTTTACCAGGAATAGAGACCGATGCCGGTAAAGGTGTGACCGATGATGGTTCATGATGAATGATATCGGTTACTGTGGATAATGGAACAATGTCTAAAGTGGGTGTCTAGGCTCTTTCTGTGTCTACAAAAAAGAGTTGGGAATGTTTGTGGTGAGGTTGTAGGTGGGGTATCTAGTTTAGGTGATGTTTTGTGAGTTTTGGAGGCTGTTAGGGGAGGTTTAGTGAAAGTTGACAGGAGATAAAATAACCGATGTTGGTCTAGTGACTGATGCCGGTCAAGAGTAGAAATCGAAGATGGTTAAGGTAATCAGGGTTGGTAGGGGAAAAATGGTAGTAATTAAATAAACCTAGTTTTTGGACTTCTCTGTGATTGCACAAAGAATTGAGGGAGGATGGTTGGGTTAGTAATAAATCTAGGAAGGCTCAGGAATGCCTATAATTCAGCTACAGAGAGGAAAAAGGCTTTGGGGATAGGTTGGGTAGATTGGTAAAAGGTGGGAATGGAGGAATGCATGGAAGCAATAAGATCCATTAAAAAGAAGATAAAGAACCTATTAATTTAAATAAGTATTGAATGATGTTAATAAAATACATGTAATTATATTTGCAGTCTAGTTGGTGAAGGATGCCAGTGGTTGATCTATGAAACATTATGTGTTCAGTTCCACGACATTACTTCCTGGAGTGCTCCCTTGAATTCTAATGCCTTTGGACGAGTCTCAGGTGCTTGCTTGAGGCTGTGATTGAGTGTATTCCGTCATTTGGATGCTGAGAAGTCTTTGGTTCATGCTTGAATACAATATATCTCTCAAAACTCAAAATTACCAACCTTAGTAAAAGGTTCCAAAATTGTATATAAGGTAGCTGAGGATGGTCAAGGTGACCGACATTGGTTAAGGCAGGAAATCCTAGGTTTGCCAAAAATAGGCAAATCCTTGCTATTTTTAGTGTTCTCTGATTGTCAGTCTGGGTATCAAGTGAGTGTTAACATTTAGATAAGTGGGAGTATTATTGGAGAATGAATATGAATTTAATTTTAGGGTTAGACTATGTCCTAGTTGGTTAAGATAAGCGGAGACTCAGTCCTAGCTAATTAGTAGACTAAGATTAAGTCCATGATGAGGTGTCTAGGTGATGTGGCTAGGTGAGGTGTAAATTAATTTAATTAAATTAATTAATAGTGTGAGGATGAGAATTAACTCAATTGTAAGTAATTAAATTAATATGAATGTAGGGCAAGGGGTCATTGTTAGATGAATATGTTACATTAATTAATTAAAGGGGACCAATGGGAATATGATCCAAATTTGGTGTCTACATTTTCCCCTTTTTCATGTAGCTTGTATTGATAAGTGATGCTGACAATAACATGAAGTAATTATCCCAAATATAAGTGAGAGTGGGGTTTCCCCAAGTAGGGCTGAAGGTGAGGTTTCCCCAAGTGTGGGTGAAGGTGACCCCCCTCAAACTAGGAGCTGATGAAGTGTTAGATAGAGTCGGTGAGTGGTTTGATAAATGGGTAAATGATGAAAGTGAGGGTAGGTGGGTTGTAGGTAAGGGTATGGTCACTGTGGGTAATGGGTAAGGGTCATATTGGGTAATGGGTAATGGCAATAAAATACACACACACATATATATTGCAATACGCTACCAGGTGGAAGATCCTGCAAACTCTACATTGTTTAAGGTTGATGGGTTATCCAAATGAGGTTGAGGTGATTTAGGTATTGAGGGTACACGATATGGTCTAGAAACAAAACTTATGTTAGGTGCATGAATAGTTAGGTATGATATGGTACACCAAAGGTTTTTTCAGGATAAAAAACATCAAAACAGGTAAGGTAAGGTCATTAGGCTAAACAACATGGGTAACATCATCACAAGGTATATCAAATACACAAATTCATATTAACACTAGGGTGATGTATAGTTTACCTTGTTTATTGGATGAATGATGTAATTTGTTTTAATTTCCATTATTATTGTGTATTGATGGAAACTAGGTGAATTAGGCATGATTGCATTGAGGTCATGTAGGCATGATTGAGTTTAGGTCAGTCAGGCATGGTGGAGTTTAGGTCAGTTAGGCATGGTTGAGTTTAGGTCATGTAGGCATGATGAAGTAAGGTAAGGCATGGTGGAGTCTAGGTGATTTAGGCATGATGGAGTCAAGGTGAGTTAGGCATGATTTGGTCATGTTTTTAGGTTTGATTTAATTTCCAAGTGATCGGTAGTATGGAAAATAAATGATGATGTATATGTATGTTGTGGTATAAACTTAAAATTGTTTGACATAATGGAAATGTGGAATGTATGATATGATGATGTAATCAAATGGTATGTATGTATGTTTGTTTAATTTCTAAGTGTTGTGTAAAATTGAAACTAAGGTAGAATGTGAATAGAAAAAAAAGGGGGAAAATTGGTTAGGGTAAAGAGTGGCCAAGCTAACCTCCAAGGACCCCATGCCCTTGGAGTGCTACCTACATAGCCCCGGTGAAAAGGGGCCTTAGGATTATGTAGATATCCCATAAGCTAAGGAAGAATATGATGAGGTAGAAGGATGGGTTGGTTGATTTTTAGGCATGATTGAGTCTAGGTCATTTAGGCATGTTTGAGTCTAGGTCATTTAGGAATGGTTAAGTCTAGGTCATTTTGACATGGGTGAGATGGGGTGGAATGGGCATGGGTGTTTTTAGGTGAAATAAGAATTCTTAATATGTAGGTGTCGATGGTATGGTCATGTATAGGAGGATCAAGAAGTAAGAAAAGAAGTGAACAGTTAGAGGAGACAAAAGTGTCACTTGATTGATAAGAACCCTAATGACTCTATCATACCAAAAATTGGCTTATGGATGTAGGACCCTAAAGGCATTACATAATCGACAATTCGAAGGTTGAAGAAAGTCACATGATCACAAAATGTCACATTTGAGGAAAGTCCCTTGAGAACGTAGAAGATTAGAGAGTAAAGGTGGTGAGGTGAAAGAAGGCTGGTTTTGCGTAACCTGGTGTGTGACAACATGTCTTTTTGGCCAGAGACCCAAGATCAAAATAGGTAATTCCATGACTAAAAAATTAGATTTTTATTTTTTCTTTTGTTTTCATAGACTAATCGATTTAGGAAGTCTATGTGGGACGAGTAGAATATCTCCTTGAGGTCTTCGTGAAACTTATTGATGTGGGAAGCTTCAGAATATATTTTATTTTTGTAAGAATAGTCTTCTTTTATGATATACTATGTACAATATGGCTAGCTCTGTATAGCTGTCCTTTGAGGGATTAGTCTATTTATAGCAGCGAGATAAAAATAATAGATGTCCTTTTTGAGGGAGTCATCTTGTTTTGCTAGAAGTTTGACTCAAGGAGTTAAATCCCATTTTACTTTTGAATTGTTTTTTTTTGGACTTTTATGTCATGGACATGACTATAGAGAAGGATAGGATCCTTGTTATGAAGACAAAACCATAGTACATAGAGGTTAACCATGAAAGAGGGGGTTTAAGTGATGAACGACCATGGGATTCCATCTTGAAAAAGATGAAAAGTATCCATGAGAATCATTACATGAGTAGAGATGTGGTAATAATATTAAAGATAAGGCTGAAAGGTGATAGGTAATCACACGATTCTTGTCTAATCATTGATCCTTAAAATAAGTAAATGGAAGGTGAATGGTGCTCGAGGGACAAGCGTTTAAATAGACATAATGTGATATATGACTTGATTCAACAATAGAATGGTCAAAGATGCAAGGAATTGAGGGGCTTAGGTTTGGGTTTACCATTGAGTGAAGGCAAATGAAAAACACCTGATCCATATGTATGAGTAACGATAGAGGGTCCAAGCCAATTAGGAGCAAATTTGCCCCGTTTACTTTTCTCCCTTTTTGTTACATGTTGATTTTCCTTTAGGACGAAGTCACCGACTTGGAAGGTTCATTCATGGAAACATTTTTCATAGACACATTTGATATATTTTTGGTAGATTTGGAGGTGATCAAGAGCATTAAGATGACGTTCATCTAATAAATTGAGTTGTGCCAAAATGGTCATGACGAAAGGCATCATCATTGAGAATCTCTTTGAGTGAGATATAAAGAGAATAAATTTTTACTTCGAGAGGAAGAATAGCCTCTATAACATAGATCCAAGAGAAATATGTGGTAGAAGTTTAGGTATGAATACTAGTATGATAAGCCCATGAGGCAAAAAGAATATGCATATGCTAATCCTTTCCAGTATCATCAACTACTTTCATAAGAGTTTTGTTTAAGGTTTTGTTGGTTGATTCCACTTGGCCATTGGTGTGAGGGTAGTAAGGTGAAGAAAAGAAGAGTTGAATGCCAAAGGCATCACAAAGTTTTCATAGGGTTTTATTTTTGAACTATTTTATGTTATTAGTGATGAGGCGACGACGATCACCAAAGCGAAAAATGATCTGATGGTTGATGAATTCACATATTTTCTCATCTTTCGTAGAAATGAGAGGCATGGATTATACCCGTTTAGTGTAGTATTTAGTAGAGGTCATAATCCATTGATGACATTAGGAAGAATGAGGATTGATCCCTCCAACAAGATCCAAACCCCATTTATAGAAAAGCCACAAATCTTGTGCGACCTGTAAGGCACAACTAGGGGTTTGATGAAGATTAGTATGTTGTTGAAACTTCACACAATGCTTGACATAGTCATAAAAATCATGGTTTAGGGTTGGTCAGTAATAGCCCAGATGGAGAATGTGTTTAGCAACAACTAAACCACTGAAATGACCCCCATAAATTTCGTCATGAACTTCCTTTATGTTATAAGGAATTTCAAAACTTGTAAGACATCGTAGGAGGATACCATCAAAGATGCATTTGTAAATAAGACCACTCATGATGAAATAGTGAGAGACACTTTTGAGAAAGGCTCGTTGTCCATTGCGAGTAATATCTGGAGGTAGAGTGGAAAGGGAAAGGTAGCTAGCAAATTGATTATACCAAAGGTCACATGGGTTAGGTTCAATGGTTACTACAAGGTTGACGTACCAAAATTATTAGGAAGGTGATTGCAGCCTTTTTACTGTGACAAATATTTTTGATTCAGAGGGAAAAGTGGGGATTTGATAAGCAAGATAGGCCATGGTATCCACAAATTCTTTAGTGGAATTCCGGGTGGTTTGGAGTTCATAACAGTCAAAGGTAGTCAAAAGTATGTCAACATGATGCTTATAATTTTTAAGTATCTCGTTACGACACTGGTATATACCATTAACTTGGTTTATAACCAGTTGAGAATCACCAAATATATTAATTGATTTAATGTCCAAGGTGATGGCACTTTGAAGACCTAATACGAGTGCTTCATATTTGGAAATATTGTTAGTATAATCAAAATATAGATTGAAAGATAATGTCATAGGCTCACTGTCAAGAGGAATGAGGATAACTCCAAAACCACCCCCATGCTAAAATTTGGAACCATCAAAGAATAATGTCATCTGGTAAATAGTATCATCCAGGGAGAGGGTAGCGATGGATTCATCCAAGAAATCGAAGTCAGAAGATTGGTTTCCAGAGAGAGGTATGTCTATGAGATGGTTAGCAATGGTTTTTCCTTTGAAATTTTTTTGATGGATGAATTCAAGTTCTAGGTCTGCAAGAAGCGTGAGCCAACATGTAACACGTTGATGTTGGTAGGGCTTATCATACATGTAATGTAAGGGGTCAGTATTGGAGACAAAAAATGTTTTGTGGTTAAGTAGGTAATGACGAAGTTTAGTCTAAGGCTAAAAAGAGTTTTTAGGCATGAGTGTATCTAGTTTCATAGTCTAAAAGTGTACAACTTATATAATAAACCACTTGTTCCCTATGTTGCTCGTCATGATGAGTGAGCATGAAACCCAAGGATTGATCAGTGGCAGAAATGTAAAGGTAAAATGGTTGGTCATCCTTAGTTGGAATGATCATAGGGGGTTTGAGGAGGTATTGTTTTAAGGCATCAAAGGATTTGTGGCATTCATCATCCCATTTGAAGGAGACATCCTTTTTGAGGAGATGATGAAATGGGTGGTAGCAGTCGGAAAGCTGCGAAATAAAGCGATGAATAGATTGCAATTTTCCTTACAAACTACGAAGTTGACAAAGGTTAGTAGGTGGAGGAATTTTGAGAATAGCCTTGATTTTAGTGGGTTAAACTTGTATGCCATGCAAAGAAATGATAAAACCAAGGAGCTTGCAAGAAAGGACGCTGAAGACATTCTTCTTGGTTTGAAGGTGAACACACTATTTGATGAGACGGTTGAAGATGACCTTAAGGATGGTAAGGTGTTTGGCCCGATGTTTGGATTTGGCAAGAAGATCGTTAACGTAATCTTCCAATATGTGATGCATAATGTCATGAAAGATATAAGTCATAGCCCACTGATATGTAGCACCAACATTTTTAAGGCCAAAAGACATGACACGATAGTAGAAGGTCCCCCAAGGAGTGATGAAGGAATTTTTGTATTGATCTTCCAGGGTAAGTAATATTTTGTTATAGATTGATAAACTATCCATGAGTGATAGCATCTCATGGCCGGTGATGAGATCAACTATTTTGTCAATACTATATAGAGGAAAGTCATCTTTGGGGAAAGCTAGGTTAAGGTCATGGAAATTTGTGCAAATGTGGAGTCCCCTTGTTGCTTTTGTGACAAGAACAAAGTTAGAAATCCATTAAGGGTAATCAATGGGTAGGATGAAGGAAACCAAAATAAGGTGTTGGATCTCTTCATTGACAAGAAGGGAAATGCAAGGATGCATTTTCCGTAGCTTCTATTTCATGGGTTTGTCTTCAGGAATAATGATGATATTGTGGACCAAAATGTTTGGGTCAATACCAGGCATATCAGCGTAGGACCAAGAATAAGTGTTGTTATGATCCTGAAGAAAATAAATAAAAGCGTCTTGTTTAGAAACATCTAAATATTGGCCTATATTTACAATGTGCGGGTCATCCTGAGTGTTAATATTGATTTCAATGGTTAATTCATTTAACATGGTTCATGTCTCAGAAGGTAACAACTGGTGAATATAAAAATCTTCTGCACCAAGGTAGGTGAGAATAGACTCATCGTCTTGACATTAAACGACATAATAAAAGGTGTATCGTTATCGATCATGTTAGGATATAGGAAGGGAAGGGAAGAGGAAGCCTTACCATCTCGTTGATAAGTTAGAGGTCCCAAGGAAATGGTGTTCATGAAAAAAAAAGTTAGGAGGAATGTATTCTGGATCCATAGACTCCGTAGGTGAAGGTGGTGAAGTTGGTGAACAGGGTGAAGAAGGTTTATCATCTTCAACAAGTTCGAATCGAGCCTTCTTGGGAGATGGTTCAACAAAGGCAATACCACTATGGTCTTTGTGTTTACAGGTGGTGCACGAGATGATAGTAGGTTGACCTTGTTCATAGAAACCAAATCGAAAACCCTTCCATGCACAACGATGGAGGAAGGTGTGGGAAAAGTGGTGGTTGGTGAGAGATTGAAGGTTAGATGAAAATGGTCATGTTTAGGAAGGAGGATTAGGTGAGTAAGTAGAAGTATCAAGTCCCCCATATGTTAAGTTGGTGCGAAGGTGTGGAGGACCATAAAGGAAAAAATCACCTATGCGGTGATCATAGTGGGGACGTTGGCAAATGTTACCATACTCTTGAAGAGTAAGGAATGTGTTGATGTTGTACAGGTGGTACTCCCATAGAGTGAGACATTAAAAAACAACTTCTAAGGGATTGGTAGTTAGTATATGGGTAGCAGAAATGGATGAATCACTGGAAGAAGAAGTGTTGGTTGGTTGAGAAGTAGATGGGTTGGTGAATGGGTTAGCTGCAGAGGCTACAACGGTAATGTGAATAGAGGGGTTAGGTGTGGGAGAGTAGCAAAAATGTTGGTGGATGGGGCCGTGGGTGAAGGAGATGTGGTAGCGGTGGTGGATGCCTTAACTAGTATAAGGAAATTATTAGGTCTATACAACATGTTACATGTTTTGAATAGTGAATGGTTAGCTGGAATGGTATAGTTATGTCCTTCATGTTCAAATTTTACAAAATGATGTAAGGTTGAAGGAACATAACCCATTACGTGGATATAAGGTCAGCCAAGAAGCAAGTTGTACTAAAATTCCCCTTCTAAGATGTAGAATAATTCTGGAATGGTACAGGGGCCCATGTGAATGTGGACAATGATGGTGCTAAGGGTGGAGGTTATGACATCATTGAATAAACACAACATAATTGAGTTATTAAACATGTAATTGGTAGGGATGTGCATTTGGTTGTACACATGGGAGGAGATAATGTTAATGCTGGAATTGCCATCGATCATAATGTGTAGAATTTTTATATTATCAATGTAGATGGAGATGAATAGGGTGGGATCAGGATCATTTGATTGAAGAGGTACAATCTCATTGTCACAGAAAATGAGAGTGAATAATTGATGAGTGGTAGCGGTTGTAGAGGAAGGGGATGAAGTGGTGAGAGAGGCCACATGGTGAGGAGTGATCATAGAGGCCATAGGTGTAGGGTCGTTAGGAAAAACCTCGATTGATTACAGAACCTCCATGAGGTCCTGTCAGTGAGACTCAAAGGTTTAGACAAGGTCATACAAATACATTTTGAATAGAGATTGGTGTAATTGTTTAATCATTGTACGATGGGAGACCCCATCAGAAATAGGGTAGGTGGGCCCCCGAATGGTGATTCTTAGTGCGGGTGCAGATGGTATATTGGGCACATGATTGGTGGATGGGATGGTTTTTTCTCCTTTCCTTTTTATTTATGGGCACGAGTGCTAATGTTAACCATATTAATATAAGGTAAGGGAACAGCTGAGTCATGATATGTGTAGCAACATGATGGGAAATAGAAGGGTGATGGCATATACTAGTGTTGTGTAAAGAAGGTAGTGCATTGACATTTGGGCAGAGGTTTGGCTAACTCTATTATGCAGACCATGTTGATCTCAAATGTTGGAGACTGATAAAAATATTGTGGAGGTGCAAATGCGGGTCATTGAATAGGTAAGGGGCAAGGATGTGTGGTGATAGGTGAAGGTGGAGAAAGGTCCTCATCTAAAATATCATCATCGTCAAAGTTTTCTTTAGGATGACATAATTGGAGAAGAACGGTCTTTAGAGCCTTACAGGTTTCTTCATTGTGCCCTGAAACATAATGGTAGGCGCAAATGTTTGTATCATCAAACCCTACTGGTTTAGGTTTGAGTGGGTCGTAAGGTCTAAGTGGTGGTAATGTAATGATATAGGTCTCTAAAATATTTGCTAAGATGTTGGTGTGAGACCCTGCCAATGGATCTCAATGCGAAGTGTGGGTCGAGATGGAGGTTTGAGTGATTTTTATGGGAGAGGCACCACAGGAGGTGGAATAGGTTTGACCACTGATTTGGTAGGTAGTACTGTTTTAAGTTTGGCTTGTACCTTCTTGGGTAAAGGTGTAGTAGATGTGTAACATTCCCATTTTAAGACTTTATAAACAAGGGATTTTTTTGTATAATGTTCTCTATTCTAAATAATCATAATTCAGAACACACATTCTAAAGCCAATCAATCATATAATAGAAAACCATATGTAGTTGTAATGACTCGGTGGAACACAGATCTCTCATTTCATGAATCGGTATCATTTAATTTTCGTATTCTGAATTTCTTGTTATTTTGATACTGAGGTATGTACTTAAGGAGCTTACTAAACCTCTCACAGTACTCTGTTACAGTTTACTTTCCTTGAGCTAAGTTATGAAATTCAGTCATCTTATGATCATAGTAAAGTTATGGCAGCCATCATTTCCTAAAATAATTTTTAAATTGATCCCAAGTGATGTTTGTTTCATCAATGCTTAACTCATCCTTACGGCTGTCCCAGCAAGAAGATGCCTCATGGGAAAGCTGATAAGCTCCCCATATTGCTTTTGTTTCCTCAGAGAAGTTCCTTATTAAAAATTACTTCTCTATTTTTCTAAGCCAGTTCTCAACTCCATCTACTAGTGTAGTTCCATCAAATTTGGGTGGACTTATCCTTTTTATTTCATTAGTGAGTTTAACTGCAAATATTTCCTTTTTATTCTCAGGATGATTAAGTGTATTTACATTAACATTGGTTGCATTATTGTTATCAACACCCAAATTCCCAATATTGGCGTTGTCCACAGGAGGTGGTTGATTGTTATTACCAGCATCTTCTTCCTCCTCCTCATTTCCCAGTACTTGCTGTTCAAGTACAGTTAAATGATCACTTGTGTCCAACATGGTCGTAAGGATATCATCAAGTTTTTAGGTAGTAACTTCTTCTCCACCAGGTGGTGGGTTATTTACAGCATTTCCTCTCATTCTAACCATTTTCTGTTAACAAGAAAATTTAAGTTTTATCAGATTATGGACACAATAGGTCCAAGAGTTGCAACCTTTAGCTCTGATACCAAGATGTAACATTACCATTTTTAAGACTTTAGAAACAAGGATTTTTTTTGTATAATGTTCTCTGTTCTAAATAATCATACTTTAGAACACACATTCCAAAGCCAATCAATCTCATAACAAAAAACCATATGCAACTGTAATGACTCGGTGGAACACTGATCTCTCATTTCATGAATCGGTATCATACCGATCTCTCATGTTAACTTAATGATTTGTATACTAAGTATAATTGGTTCCCTCACCATTTTCGAGGTATTAAGTGTTCTGTTTAAGAGACCTATCTGAATATATATTATTGATATCCATTTGAAATCCCATTTCTTAAAATAGGTGACATAGGACAACATAACCAACAACTTACAATACTTTGGCCAAATATTTTAAACATATTGTTAATTTTTATATTCTAGGATTACATACTCGTAAGATGGAATACATCCTTCACCCCACTTCATCTGTTATCTAGAGTGGTCGTCACTAACTCTTTTCAGCCCACTTGTTGAAGGTTTAACCTAGTCAAGGTTAGCAACATAGTCTAGTGTGGAGGACTGCTCACGGTGACTAAGGGTACATAGACATACTCAATCGACCTAAGTCGATTGCACGTGTCTAGTTATCCTAAGTCATTGTGAGTTGATGCTGACACTAGATCATGCCCCTAACTCTACCTAGGGAAGAACAATGATCACGTCAGAATTTATGTAGATCTAGATGATCAAACTCTGAAGGGTGTTGTAACATGTCAACTGCAACAAAATATCCTCATGAAGACCTAAGTCTTCTTGAAGTTACTACACTATAGATTAGCGTGTGTCAACATCTGACTGAGTTCTCCTCATCTGGATGAAGGTACCTTAGAAATAAGTTAATGAATTATTAAATATTCCTTATTATGGGTTAATTGCAGTAGCCTTACTGAACAACTAGGTTCATTAACCATTAGGGTTGCAAGTAAAAATTACAATTGGAGTTGGTATGCAAATACATTTACCTCATAACCATTTCATAAGTTCTGTTTTAATCCATTAACATTTGAACTTATGTTTCACATAATAGATTCAACATACATAACATTGTTGTTACTTACTCACCTACTCAAGCCTTAGCTTACATAAGTTCTGATCAATTTCTTTTTATATTAGACTTCAATGGAATGAAGTATAATCCCATTTAATTTCCTTTCTTTACATTCCTATTCTAGTTAAGGAAGTCATCATGAGAAATCTCACCTTCAACTATCCAAAGTTACATTTAGATTTATTTCCAAGAGGTCTTAAAACAGTTTATTAATCATTGTAGGGAAGTTTCTTTCCCTTCTTTTTATAAAGGTTTAATGTTCATTTATAACCCCATAGTATATTACAAGTTATCATCATGGTTTTATTCACCCACAGACATTTGTTTTAATATAGCCATAACGATCTAGTTGAATATCCATAAACGAATGTCAAATTTAATAATTTTCCTTTCATTAAAGAGGGTAGTACATCTAGTACCATTTACCTCTATTCATTTTAATCCAACCCAAGAGGGTATATTACTGATAGAAAAATCAGAGAAATACTTATCATTTCCATTCACAGAATACCCAATAAGATTACACATCAAGTTCAAATAAGTCCACAAATATTTCATTCATCAAAGGGGATTCCTACATTATAAGTCGAAACACTACAAACATTTCTAATGTCAAAAAACAACAAGATCAATTACAAGTTCAAATTTCTTTTCCAAAAAATGCATTTCAATAATGATCCATGTTTCATCAAAAAAGATCTAGTATCTTTGGTAAACACATGTAAATTCTTATAAATATTTTCTCCTTTAATCACTTATGAAGTCCATCTGCAAAATTACTAGCACGGGTCAGTTCATTGAACTGATCATGATAAATACTAAACATTAAAATGATGTGATTTTAGCTAACTATTTCATAAAGAGAACTCTGCTGTTATGAAACAATTTTAAAGCAATACAAAAATACATAACAAAAGGAATTACTATTCAAAAATGAGAGAGAGAGAGAGAGAGAGAGAGAGAGAGAGAGAGAGAGAGAGAGAGAGACCATAACATAATTAAGAATAGGTCATGATGTAAACAATTTCCACTTTCATATTATTGTCTTACATAAAAATAATTAAAACAATATTCCAGATAAGTACTATTTCATCAAAATTCCAATTTGATTTTCATATATTACATGATTCACTTCTAAATTAAACCTATTTAACATGAGAAGATAACTATCCTAACTATTTCTTAGGAATAGTTCAACATTAGATACAAAAATAGTACTTCCATCTCAACATCTTTCTTCACCTATATTCATCCTAAAATATGAAATGCCAAGATCAAATCAAAACATAGGAATAAGTTTAGGATGGTCCAAACAATGTAACTTATAAAAAGTTTCTAATTTAAGAATCCTATAACTCAAATTCAGAATTAGAATCCAAATTAAGTTAAAGTTCAGTACTAAACAGATCTCAACAAAGGATAAGATCAATTAGGCATGCAATTGGAACTAAGCATACAATTCCCAAATAGATACATTAATACCAAGGTTAAGTCAAAAGAATAGAATGGAGGGATTTAATAATCAGCTTCAACTCCTTCAACCATTCAAATATTTTTCACCAAACCAAAAATAATTACTTAGAATATTTACAACCAAACAAAAAAATCCTTGTAAATAACCTTTGCTTCAACTATATTGTCCTATCACGACTGGACTTAATAATTCAAGCAAGTCCCAGTGAAGGTACTATGAAACAGACCAAACTAGACAACTCCCTCATTAATATTGAAACATAAGGAAAATAAAAAGAGAGAGAGAGATATTGTTTAGTCAAAGTTCTAAGCATGATTAGAAAGAGAGCATGATCTAAACAAAAAAAAACAGACAAGTCTAGTCTCTACCGTCCTTAACCGAAATCCCAAACAGAGGATTAAACAAGAATCAAATTAAATGAAAACAATCCCGAAAAATAAAGAATGAAGAACAACATTCATATTTTACCCAACAACAGTAAAGGATACGATATTGGTAGCTTCAATATCTGAAGCCAACAAGTAATTCATTTTCCCTAGTTCAGAAAGAAAAGAAGGAGATGAACAGGAGGATAAGTCTACAACAGAATTCCAAAAAATTAGATTCTCGTAAATAAGATAATATAAAAACCACTAAGCCAAGAGTAGGCATTTATTTTTAATGGAGCTACCCTTGCCTTAGTCCATAGCTGAACTAAAACCGAGTTTGATAGTCCATGGACCAGAAGTAGGTTAACATAAAATAACCACTTGATGACAAGGAGATTTCACAAAGTTTAAGATGACCACAAAACTCATCACACAAATAATTAATACCCTAGAGGGGTTTCCATTCTTAGCATGAAATGCCTACATTCATAGGTTACCCAAATACTCAAAAGAATAAAAGACAAAATAACAATTTCCTTAAATTACACTTTCACAAGAATTAATTCCTTTCAAGGAGCTAACATGGTTATTCTTTCCAGATCCTCCATTTATGAATGAAAATCTCAAACAAGTCTTAAAATACAAAAAACTCCTTTCCAAACAAAACCCAAAACAATGTATCTTTCCTCAATACTCATAGGAACAGACGACTGAAACAACAAATTTAACACAAAACCCAGAATCACAAACACATAAATGATAAAAATTAGACACATCTTAAAAATTTAAAGCCTTCAATAAACTAAAATGAATATCCTGAAACCTAAGTTGCATAAGTTTAATCCCCAAAAGGATTCAAGCAAGATCTAGTAATAGTCGAGATATTTAAACGGTTTAACACCTGAAGTGTTTCCCAGTGGTGAAACAAGGTATTCCAATCAAGTTCCACATGTTAAGCAACTGAGATATTACCAAATATACACAGATCAAAAATATTACCTACAGTATTGACTTCCTCTCAAGCTCACACAGAAAAATTAAAACATAATCCAGCAGACCAAATCAAGAAAAATGAAACCCAGATCATTATTTCAACATGGTCGATAAAACATACAAGATTAAAATAATAAAATCACAAGCAGAGAGATCATATCAACTAAGTAAATCCACATTGTTTTCAAGAGAAAAGTTATTTTAATGAAAACAATTAAGTAAAAGAAAAACAACTTAATAGGTAGAGCCTATCATGCCTGATAGAGCTTCTCCTTCACCGATTGAAGAATATTTACAAGAAGCACTTCAACAACCTTTTATTCTCCAAGAAATGTCAACGAACTTCAAATACTTTATCATCTTCTTATAGATTTTACAGAGTCCAAAAATAGCTCCATGTAATGCAAAAATAACTATTCAAACAAGAGTTGAACTAGAGATTTGACGAACTAAAAAAAACATCATGCAGAGCTCGAGCTTGAAAATGAACCGAAAGAACAAAAAAATGATACAAAACCTCTCATGCATTTTCCTAGGAAGTTTTTCTAAATTAGAAAATATTAAATGCAAAGGAATTTCAATTCCCTCCATTTTCCACGCCACCTCCATCTCCACATTTAACAATGTCTAATATTAAATTTTACATGCAACTAAAACTCGGTGGAAGTGCCTGTTGGAACATAATGATTAAGTGGTTTAGTCAACCCTTAATGTATATGGGTCCATCACTAATATATAGGTTAATATTTAATAATATTTATATTTATATTTCTATTATTAAATATGCTAACCTAGGTATATACTTTAGGTTAAATATTTAATATCAGGAAATGATTATATTTCTAATATTAAATATTATAAACGTAGGTGTATGTGTCAACCATTTTAGGTTGAAAAGGTGGGTCAAGAGACACACCCGATCACCTTATATAAAAAGGACTTTAGGTTCTTATTTGATATATTTTTAGGAAATATATTAAAGGTGTGCAAATCAAGTGATTTGGTTTCACCCTTGGTAAATAGGGTTTCAAAGGAGGAGGTGATCTTACTGGATGTAAAATAAGTTCTCTGAAGTAAAAAGTTATTTTCAAAGTGGTTTTTACCCTATTGAGGTTTTTCACTATAAATACTGTGTCACCTGTGTTATTTATTTCCTGTAAGTATTTATTTATTTACTTATGATGTAATCTTTATTTAAATATTTACCGTAACATTATGTAATATGTAAGTTGATTAAATCCGTATTTATTAGAATCCTCAAATTCTAATATGGTAATAGAGCAAGGTAAATTAAATAAATTAAGATCAAATGTTGTATATTTTATTTATTTATTTTGTACGTTTTCAACCAACCCGAAAGGGTATTTAAAAGTATCCGATCCCCTTCATTTTTTCCCCAATTTATTTTGGCATTACATTTGTGTAATTAAATAATTTTCATGTTTTTTAGAACTTCAAATATTTGTAGGTTAAATATTTCGGAAGGTAAATTCATACCCGTATTCTTTGGTCCCCTCTAAAATGATTTTGATTTGAAAAATTATAGTTTATGGTTAATCTATAACTATATCCTATATAATTTGAAAACTATATTATTATTTTTAAATAAAAATATATATAATATAGAATAAAGTTTATATAATAATTTATATAAATATCATATTAAAATTTATATAGTTTTGAAAAAAATAATATTAAAATCCTTTAACCATATTAACCATATTAAATTCTTGAACTTTCTATGAACTCCCTGCGAACCCTCTCGGCGAACCCCTAAATGGTCAAACGGCCACAAACCCGTGGTTGTTTTGGTGGCCATGGATCTGGTGGAGGCAGTGCTATCGGAGGCGCGTAGACTGAGGTTCTTTCATGGATTGACCAGGCATTTTACGGTGCTAAGGCGGCCTCTTCGAACCCTTACCCTACTAGATCCTCCCATGGGGATGGAACTCAACCGAACTCTATTCAAAAGGCATAGCCGCCCTTAGTTGCTACTAGTGACTGTAACAGTGATAGAACTATTGGTGGTGACGGGTTCCCTAACCACTATTCTTCAGTGGATCTGCACCCGAAGACCACTAGGACAGGCCTTCTGGATACCAGGGACGATGTGAATCAGATCCTGAATAATAAATCAAACAGACCAAATACATTTAAGGATATTTTACAGGGCAAGAGCCTCATGCAGGGGATGAGTCCCATCACACCCATGACTCCAGCGGTTACTAATCCTAGCGTTTCTTTTGGGGATTAAGTCCTCGATTTAGAATGTTTCTACCAAGAGCATGCCCTGATCGGGAGATTCAGCGGGCTACGGCCAAACCTAGCTACTATTCATGACTGGATTACAAAGCACTGGATCCCGATTCTATCTGGTAAGATAGATCTTTATCCATGTGCGAAACGCATGTTTATTGTTTCTTTTTCCTCAATTAGGGATAAGGAAGTCATAGCTAAAAAACTATGGGCTTTTTAATCCCACTACCTAGTTTTGAAACCTTGGTTTCCTTCTTTTAACCCACTTACTAAATCCTTTGCCTGTAAACTAGTCTGGATTAGAATGCCCCATCTACCACTCCAATTCTAGGATAGTACTTTCCTAACCACTATTGGCAATACTTTGGGTCATATCCTTTTCATTGACCCCCAAACCATTGATTTCATGCACACAACCTTCACCAGAATCCTTGATGAACTTGACACATCCAAAAATCTCCCTGCTAATATAGAGCTTAAAGTCCAAAGTAGAACTTGGACACAATCTTTAGATTATGAATGCTTACCCTTTAGGTACAGAAAGTGTTTTGCTACCAGACACACTGCTGATGTTTGTGGTATGGAAGAGTGAAAAAATGGAAAAAACAACTGGTGGAAAAATGCACTCTCAGAACACTTGATTTTCAAAGCCAAAGAGGATTCAAATACTGATACTGAAGATGTTTTTTTCCCAGAAACTCCTCTCTCAGAAATTACAGTTGTTGTAGGCGCCAATGAATCTCATCCAGTTGGTGATGGTATGGAAAATACAAAAGATGTTAATGATTCCGTTGCCCCAGTTGGGTCGTTGGAGGATAAGGAAAATACGCCTCCTTTATTTAATCCTCCAATCACGGAGGCTTCTACAGGCTAGATAACGGTGCGTAAAAAGATTTTTTTTTTCTCCAAGAATACCGGTTCTCCACCTTGATAGTATCACAAGTGTTGCATGGCTACTTTGTTGGGCAGCAACTGTCTGGTCGTTTTAAATCAGCTGTTTTTATGCTGATTTGCTGTTGGTTTTGGGTTTTATTATGAGCCGGTTGTTTCTTGCTTTTGAGCTTTTATGTTTTACCGCGATCTTGTTATTTTTCTTTGTTTCTGATTTGTTCACATCTGGCTTCTGGAGCCTTCTTGTATAAGGGTATAGTCCCTTTCAAAAAACTATTTGCCAATAATAAAAAATAAAAATTACACGGGATTGAGGGAAGAGTCAACAGACCATATTCTAATCCTAAGTTTAAATCATATTTAAACTTAACTTATAAATCTAGGCATATATAGTTTTTTTTTAAAATAAACAAACCTACTTTTGAATCATATTTTATATATATGGTTAGTTTAAACTACTTAAAATATAAATTTTATTAGATTTGGTTTATATATGTTTAAAAAAAAAACTTAAGTGCTTACTTTTTTTTGGAAAGGGGACCTGTGTTTATTGCTTGGCCATGAAGGGATTACTTTTTAAATCTTAATACTTATTAAATAAAACCTAACATGTGTCCCTAACCGTTTATATTATCCATGTAAGGGGGCAATCCCATTCATTTATATCTTATAGTTTATAAAAACTATATAAATAAACCTATTTAAAGGTTTTATTTTATATAAGAGTGGGAGTGGAGAATAAAATGAGATAATATCTCAGGTATAAAAGTGGAACTCTCAAATATAAATGGAGAATTAAAAAAAGGGACTAGTTTATTGGTGGCCCTCGTGAAGTGTGGTAAATATTTATTAAAATATTGGTAGTTATAGCCACATAAAAGTTTTAAAATTTTTAGTTTGCAAGAATTATATAAAATATTTTGTAATATTTCCATAGTTTTAAATATGTGCGGGGTAAAATTAAAGAGTAAATGAAGGGAGGAGACAAGGTTCATGAAAATAAGGATTTCAATTTATTTTATTAGTCAGGTGAAATTACTTGTCCCCTCTGTAAAATATGCAGGTTAATTTATGCTCTCATAAATCTACTTGTACTTGGTAAAATTGTTTTAACTTGATCTATGTCCTTTAAACCCCTTTAATAAGGGTTATGTGTTTTTTATATAAAAAATATACTATAGTTTATAATTTTTATGAACTATATGTTATTTTTTATTTACATTCTATAAACTATATACCTCTT
The DNA here is from genome assembly GCA_019776745.2 of Taxus chinensis. Taxonomy (NCBI): domain Eukaryota; kingdom Viridiplantae; phylum Streptophyta; class Pinopsida; order Cupressales; family Taxaceae; genus Taxus; species Taxus chinensis. The sequence continues at coordinate 466,284,321 of CM034154.1, read as the reverse complement.
TTTTATATATATATATATATATATATATATATATATACACATTATAAATTATAATAGGTTATTATAATGTGTTAAAATATAACCTCCCTAATATTATACAGAAGAAGAAATTCTGGAATTTCACATTCTGGAAATACACAACAAGTTTTAGATTCATTAAATTTGACGGTCAAATGACCATCACAGTAGACCAAACATAAGACAATATGATGGTCATTTAGATGTCAAATTTAAGCTCGTAGGTTTTAAGAAACTTTCATTGTGTTAAAAGTGATGGTCAAATGACCGTCACGATAGACTAAAAAATAAGCCATTATGACGGTCATTTAGACGTCAAATTTAAACTGACCAGTTTTTTGTCTACATTAATTTTTTCAGAAATTTGAAGTTATGCATTCTTAGGGGTCTCTTCTTCACTTCTATATGGTCAGAAATATTTTTTATATAAATCTGGGGAATAATACAAAGCCCTTTATATTGCGGGTTATTATTTTGATCATGGGAGGTTAATTAGTATACATTGTATTGACAAAATTAGTTATGATGAAATAGTTTCTTTAGATCTATAAAATTTAGATCTGATTCCATTAAAAGTGTTGTTTTTATTATCGATAAATATATATCTAACTCTGTGGTATATTGTATATTATAATGGGGTGTGTTTTATAGGTTTAGGAAAACAATGGTGTCCAACTATTTTTGTCTTCACAAAACCTAGATCTTGAATGAAACCAACTATAACATTTGGGTCAAAACATAATTTATGGTGAGGAAACTCTAAATGATTGTTTCTGCATCTAGGGTTGCTCTCACCGGTTGTTAAGCAACTGTAGATAACATAAAAACATTCTTGCAATGAATTCATGAGACTCTTTCTATGATTCTATGCAATGTGAACAATGAGTACCTTCTACACATTGGTAATATCGAACATCTGAAAGAGGTATGGACACAACTAGAATCCATGCATGAAGGATACTTGGTATATCAAGGATAGTAATGAGAGTAGAATAGCTGAAGGAATTCAAATAAATGGTCTGTATATTTTTGATGATTTCTCTTCTACATTTTTTTATATCTCAAAGATTGAATAATTCAAAACTATGACATGAAAGGTTAGGACATGTTAATTATCGAAGCCTATATGAAATGTCTAGATATAATCTAGTGAAAAGTTTACATGTGTTGTCTTCTTCTCTTGAAGTTACTTCATTAAATACTTCTAAATGATGGTTTTGATTCTAATTTAGTAAATGGTCACGATGATGTTTTGATGATATAAATGTTTCTGAAACTTTTATCTTCTTAGATAAGAAATTAAATTAGGCTCAATATATGTTAGAAAATGACCAGAATCCATCATATGTACCATGCATTAATTACCTTGTATGAACCTAATTTGTGAAGTATTACAAGGTCTAGGTGGATATACAAAGTAAACTATAATGCTGATGGTAGTATTAACAAACATAAAACTAGACTTGTTGCAAGAGGTTTCACTTAGAAACCTGGTATTGATTATATTGAGACATTTCCTGTAGCTAAAATGAGTACTGTTAGGGTCTTACTTACAATTACCACTCAATTTGGGTGGAAAATCCATCAAATGGATAAGAAAAATACTTTTTTGAATTACGATTTAAAAGAAGAAATTTACACATTTCAACCTAAAGGATTTGAAGAAACTGGTAAAAAACTATGTTTTTAAGTTGAGAAATCCTTATATAGTTTAAAACAAGCTCTTAGAGCTTGGTATGCAAAAATTGTTTCCTTCTTTAAACTATTAGGTTTTGTTAATTATTCTTCTAACAATGATATATTTATTAAGAAATAAGACTCTAATATTATCATTATAAGTATATATGTTTATGATTTGCTTATGTCTGGTGATAATTATGATTTAATTAATAGGATTAAAGAGAAATTGAAGAAGTACTTTGAAATGAATGAGTTAGGTCTCTCACATCATGTTATTTGTATGATTGTATTTTATTCTATTGTTATTTTTCAAAACACAATATGCAACCATTGTATTGAAAAAGTTTCTTATGATTGATTGTAAACCATTTTCTACTTCAATGGAAGTTGGAATAAATATTGATCCTAAATCTGCATATGAAAAATGTTGATCCTATTTTATATACGTTGTTAGTTAATAGTTTGATTTATCTAACTATAACTAAATCAGATATTTTCTATACAGTAGGAATTACTTAAAGGTTTATGCAGGAACTATTTTTAAAGATCATTGGAATCTTGCAAAAATAATTTTTAGATATTTGAAAGGAACAATCAATTATGGGTTGCATTATAATAAGAATGAAAATGCTATCTTATATGGATTTTGTGATTCTAACCATACCGATGTTGTGTTATAAAATATAATAGATACGTGTTCAAGTTTTTTGGTGTAGGAACCATTACTTGGAACAACAAATACAATAAACAATCTCCATTCCTTTTATTGAGGCAGAGTATAATGGAAGAAGTAAAGAAGCCATGTGGCTGAAACCACTGTTGGTAGGGATACACATGTAAGCTAAAGGAAATATTTCTCTTCTATGTGGTGGTCAGAGTTGTATTACTCTTGATTAAGAATCGAGTTCAACATCAGAGGATGAATAACATTGAGATACATATACGCTTCACCCGTGAGAAGGTGCAAAGTGATGAGATAAATCTCAAGTTCATGTTGACTGAAGAGCAGGTTGTTGATATCTTCACAAAGTCCCTGAGTGCTGCAAAGTTTTGTCACTTTCATGAAAATATTGGATTGTTAGAGTTTCCATTGAGGGGGAGTGTGCGTGACAATGTCACCTTCTAATGGAACTTGGTTTTTGTAAAAAAACCTTTGTGCATTTGTAAAATACCTTCAGGCAAGTGTAAAAAAAGACCTTCGGGCAAGTGTAAAAATACCTTCGGGCATGTATACCTCCTCATATTTTTTTAGAAAGAAGCGTAGAAAGATCTTAAAGGCGGTATTTAGTAAACTCTTTAGTGCTATTGAGTTTACTGGTAAACATCCAGTACAAGCATATTGTTAAGGAGGTCCTTGGTTGTAAAATACTCCTATATGCTTGGGTGAAATAACCTTTGATGAGAACCTGTGAGAAAATGTAAAACTCACAAATCATACTTAGCCACTGATCATGGGATGATCTTTGGGAATCCAAATCCTTTTGTACCAAAATGTAATTTGAGTATGATGAAGGTGTTATAATTCCTTCAAACGATATTCTAGCCTAAAACCTTTATGGTTTAAGGATTGTAAATCCTGTAGTGTACCACGGGCAGGTAATCTATTGGCATATGTTATGTTATCCCACTTAACATTAAGGGGGAGTGTTGGAACATAATGATTACGTGGTTTTGCCAAACCTTAATGTATATGGGTCTATCACTAATATATAGGTTAATATTTAATAATATGAAATATTTATATTTCTATTATTAAATATGCTAACCTAGGTATATACTTTAGGTTAAATATTTAATATCAGGAAATGATTATATTTCTAATATTAAATACTATAAACCTAGGTGTATGTGTCAACCATTTTAGGTTGAAAAGGTGGGTCAAGAGACACACCCGATCACCTTATATAAAAAGGACTTTAGGTTCTTATTTGATATATTTTTAGGAAATATATCAAAGGTGTGCAAATCAAGTGATTTGGTTTCACCCATGGTAAATAGGGTTTCAAAGGAGGAGGTGATCTTATTGGATGTAAAATAAGTTCTCTGAAGTAAAAGGTTATTTTCAAAGTGGTTTTTACCCTATTGAAATTTTCCACTATAAATACCACGTCACCTGTGTTATTTATTTCCTGTAAGTATTTATTTATTTACTAATGTTACGATGTATTCTTTATTTAAATTATTGTAACATTATGTAATATGTAAGTTGATTAAATCCGTATTTATTAGAATCCTCAAATTCTAACAGTGCCAGATTAGCTTTCCCCAACTTTTCCTAATGCCCATGCCAAAGTTGGCATTAGTAAGATATAAGAATGAATTAAATTTTATTTAATATTTTGAAACTGATGCCACCAACCACCCATAGTCCATGTCGTTCCATACATCCCCTTTAGGTTGGCCATACCTTAAGTTAGGAGGTTAACATTAGTTTAGGAAAACATCATGGGTCTAAAGATAGGTCTCAAGTTTAACTCACAACATATTAATTACAAAAGATTGCAAAGACATAGGTTGAATTTGATTTAGGCTAAAGTACCTTAGTATTAAAACATATAGTTAAAAATAGTTTACCGTTCAGCAAACATTGCAATCTACAAGCTGAAGAAGGACCAACTAAATATTGAAATTCAAATATGCCACAGGGTCTAAGGAATTCATTCCTTTCCTTAGAATAGTCAGAATCCATAGATCACCTAATCTATCTGACTTGGTCGTTATGAACTCAAAGTCACAAATTAAAAGCATACCTTGGATCAATGGAATTGATCTAAGGTAATGCTATTCCTAAATAAGAATTATGAAAATAGAACCCAAATTTCTCAATTCAAGCAGTGAATTAATTTTGCATAAAGGAGGTGAATTGCTCCATTAAAATTAAGAAAAATGATGACAGAATATACATTCTCCATAGATGAATTATTTTTTGCTACAAACATGATTTCCAAACCCATAAGAGTATACCGTCATAATGAAAAAATCACCTGTCAACGTTTGTACCTTATAAAGTATAAATCATCATAGGTACTAGTCATGTTTGGAGGTGTTACAAGATGAGCTAGATGTTGAAGGTGTTGTAGGTTTGACTACCTATTTAGAGGGTAGTGGGCTCTTAGCTTTTTATTGTAACTTCCTGGGTAAAGGTGAAGAAGGAGCGCGTGATGTAGAAGGGAAGGTAGATGGCGGAAGGGGAAAAGTTAGCCAAGGTGATAATGGAGGTGCAGTGAAGGGTTTTGGAAGAGGTGAGGTGGAGGGTATTGGTTGAAGAGTTGGGAATACCATAGGTAGTGATGAGGATACTGGAAGTGGTGTGGGTATAGGTGGTAAAAAGGTTGCAGGTGACATAAAAGGTGTACACTGTGTAAGTAAGTTAGGTGTAACATAGGCTCATGATGAGGAGATGGGAAGCCGTGTTTTTAGTTTGCCTTGGGTACGAGGTTGCTTGGCCAACGTGGATGGGTGATGTCCTAGGATATATGGAAGCGGTGAAGTTGAAAGAGGGCTAGTGGGTGAAGCCAGTGTGTGCGACCTATTTACTTTTACAATCTACCTTGAGAAATAGATGTTAAAACTGATCAAAATAAAATTTTGAAAATCCTTTACAAGGAAGTATTTAACAATTTTTGGAAATTCTACAAATCCCCAAAATCTGAAAGATTTTAGAGTTCAGATTTCAAATATTTTACCTTTCGGAATTTTTTTGGTAAAAAGTTAAAATTGTGATTTCAAAGTTTCGAACTCTAAAAACCTGAAATTCTAAAAATTTAGACTTTCAGACTTTCAGAATTTAGAGACTTCCCTTGGTAAAACAATTTTCAGCTTTAGGACTTCCAAAGTCTGAAAGTACGAAAGTCCAAAATTTGGGAGTTTCAAGATTTTGTGTTTCGGAATTCTATTTCTCATTTTAAGTAAAATAATTACTTGGACTCTCGAAGTTTGAAACTCTGAAAGTATAAAATTTCAAACTTTCAGAATTTCAGGTTTTGGAACTTCCCCAACCATTTCTCGAAATTTCAGACTTTCAGACTTTTAGGTTTCGGAGTTCTTCCATCATCAACCCACGATTTTCACCTCCTAATGTATGAAGTCTGAAACTTCTAAAGTCCAAAATTTTGGACTTTAGGACTTTTTGGTTTCAGAATTTTAGAGTTCTTTGCACATTTAATCCTTACCTACTTCCGTCTGGGCATTAATGTTGGGTTTTTTCTATTTAAACTCATGATTTTATCTATCATTTTTCTTTGACAATTTGGTTTTCACTGCATCTTGTACTTTTTAATGTCATTTTAAAGGTATTTTATTTTAGTTTATTTCTTTTTGGTTTAGATATTTGTGGTTTTTATTCTTCCTTGTTATTTTTATTTGTTCTTCCTCATTGTGTTTGAAAAATGGAACCCTTGGTGTTTTCCATGTTTTCCTTTAAGGTTTTTCATGACCTGCACAATTACAAAATCTAATTTTTATAGGCATCCACCTCAGAGTTCAATTCAAGATCCTCCCAAGAATTTTCCTTATTGTCTGTGCATTTGGTGAGGTCTTTGATTTCAATACTTCTCATTATTCAAAGGTGTTTGTTTTTGGAGTTTGGAGGTGTTCATTTTCGTGTTTCACTTTCAGAGGTTGGAACTTATACGATGGGGGGAGCATATTAACAACTCCATTTTTTATCAATCAAGTAAGGTTTTGTCTTCGAAGAAATTTTTCATGACCTGTTTCTTGGCCTCCACTACTACGGGTGATTTCACTGGTTTGAATACAAAAGGTGTAAGGAGCGACTCACAAATTTATGATTTTTATCCTCAGCTTACAATGGATGAAGTAAGCAAACACTTCCATAGGGTAAATGACGATTTCTCTGCTGCTATCCTTTACCAGATTGATAAGGATTTATACAACATAAGAATTTCAGATGAATCTTTCAAGGAGGTACGTGAGTGGGTGGATATTTACCTGTAGTTTCCTATATTCACATACATCTGGATTCTTGGTTTTGTAGGTGCTCCTAGTAAGCTACCAAGATGTCCTATGGAAAAATGGGTTTTGTTGGAATTGGTTCGATAATTGCTGGACTACCATAAAATCTAGAACAAAAGACCCAAGGTAAGAGTCTAGTTTCTCATTTCAATCGGTAGATATATATGTGCAAGTATTTACAAGGCAAAGAATGTGGATGTGGAAATGGTAGAAGTGACCTTCCTAAAATTTCATCCTCGAACAAATTTCAATTACTAGGGAAATTTTAGTGATACCGGTTTATCTAGTTCTCATGTACCTTAGTTAAAGGATATTTGGATTCATTGTCGAGATAATTTTATTATCCAACAATGGGAATATGAAAGGTTGACCCTGGATAAGGTTCGACATTTTGGGATCACACAGATTCAAAAGGGAATGGAGGATGAAGAAGAGGTATTGGATGCAGCTTACAAAGATAACAATGTTGCTAATCAACCATTACCATGGATTGATTGGTATGTAGAAGAATGTTGTAATACTAAAGAGAGGGCGGGGTCCATTTTTTAGAGGACATATAATTGGTTGGCTACTTTGGGAATTCCACCCAAAGGGTTAGATCAACCCATAAGAACATAAGCCCAATCAACAATGAGTCTTCCAACACCTACTAAAGGAAAAGGGTTACCCAAAGGGCCCATATAGTCTCTAAGAAGATTTCATTTGTTGTTGGAATTTCATATCTCTCTAAGGTTCCTTCTTCCAAAGCCTTGTCTCTAGCAATACCAGTGTCAGAAATAGTTGAATTCACTGATTCTCCAAGTATCTCATAAGGCCTGTCATCTCCCCTTTCTCTCCCATTGTCACTTCCTACATAATTTCCTTCCATTTCTATAATTATTTCTTCTGTCCCATATCCTTCTATGGCCAAAGTATTCTCATCTCTTCCAATTCTCTCAGCTGGGGAAATGATTGGTTCTCCCATCTTTACTTCATTTCCTCTAACACTTCCATTTCCTTCCATCTCATCTTCTAATCCTATTGTGTCCACTCCTATGGATGTCCTCAAGTCTACCCAATCCATTATTGCCACCTCTGTTCAAATGCCAACTAATGTTACTAGTGCTCTTGTTTTGACTAGTTCTTTAGGTATAGAATCAGTGGTGCCATTTTCATCAGCATCTGCTATACTAGAATGGCTGTTTCACCAGACTCCAAAACATAAAAATAAATTACCCTTGGTGGATGTTATAGACCCGAGCGTGTTGGAACACACATTGAAGAGGCAGGACAAGAGGCCGAAGATTGTTTCTAGCTTGTTGGTAAATCAATCTAGAGAAAGGGTCATATAAATTGCTACTCCCATTAAAGGGAAAACCAAGGAAACTATTATAGCAAAAAATTATCAAATTTCTAGATTTTCACTAGGAAAGGCAACACATGAAGGGGAAAAATAGGATGTGTAGACTGCTCTTGGAAATCTATTAGAGAAATATGAAAAGGACAAGGCTTCTAAGGATGATCTCAAAAAAAGGTTGAACAACTCACTGCATTGTTGAGAAAAGTGACACAACCTTCTCCATCTACTGATATTTCAACTACCACGGCTCTGATAGTTTCTTCCACCCTCGATGATATTTCTTATCATGATATTGAGAATATAGGTCAGAAGGGAATATTGGTAAATGGATGGATGGAGCGTATACTACAAGAACCCAATCCTTTGATAAAGGAAGAAATTGACATATACAATGATTTATAAGATGAAAGGACGTCTATTCAGAAAATGGATGAAACCTTCTCTGAAGACAATAATAATTTGAACTTTTATTTAACTACATGGAGTGAGATCAAAGAATAAGATTCAGATTTTCTTCTCTAGGAAGATGTAATAGATGATGCCTCAAAGTTGTTTGAGTATTAAGAATCTATGGAGTTTTTCTCTTAGGTATTGTAGGATCTAATTAAGAAATTGGAGGACAAACGTATAGAGATAATGGATGCTCTAAATGACATTTCAAAGGAGTTTGATAATATTAATTGTAAATTATTCAATGAAAACATCGATGCTATTCCTGAGGATTAGATCAAGCTAAATTTAAAAGACTTGGTAAAAAGGGATGATGAAGTAACTAGAGCCTTATGTAGTGATTCTATTGACAGGTTTGTTTTGTGCCATAATTTCACTGGACGAATAAGAAATGTAGTAGGTAAAATCAGAAGAGTTCCAACCAAAGTAGCAAGGGAGATTGAGATGAAATATGTAGTTAATCACTATGCATGTGGACCAGAGGATGAGAAATTCAGGGAATTATTAAGTGTTTCATTGAATACAAACATCAGATGGATTCTTGGGAGAAGGACCAAGGAAAAAGTGGAGCATTAGAAGATGTTGTAGAGCCCAACCAAAGCTAGGTGGCCATGAGAGGACTAATCCAAGATCTGGATCGGTCAAATTTACAGGGTTGATAGAGTCAAACTTTTGGAACAAACTTTGCTATTTTTATGGGAGCATGTTCCCTAGTACTTAATAAAATTTATATTTTTAGTAATTTGTTGGTTAAGGCCCAACTGTAATGGCTCAATCTAAGGAACTTATAAATAGAGAAGTACATTAAGTCTTTAGGGGGATCAATTTTGGATAAGTTACTCTTCAAGCTTGGAAGATTGCTTTGAATATTCAGAAACCTTTCAATTACATTCAGAGTGATATTTTTTAGTGGAAAGCTGAGTTATTGTGTTTATGGTTGATGTGTTTATGATCTGTGAATTCATAGTTCTTAGTATAAGTGGTTGACTTACCTTTATCTTAGAATATCTTATTTCATTTTGTTAGAAAGTGATATAATTGTTTGAATATCAGTTGTGAAAAGGTTATCTTCCTTCTGTTATACAAGCCATATTATCATTGACTGTTATAAGTGAAATAAATGTTTGACATGTGCTTATTTTATATTATCATGATGATTGATTGTGTTTGTAATCAAAGTTGATCTATCTGATACACAATAATTTGAGTTTAACAAAAGGAATGTATGCTTCCTAGTTCGTGATATTTTGTATCCTCTCTAAGTTGCAACATGTGAGGTTGACTTATGGTGCACACACCCTCTTCAAATTAACCCTTACCGAGTTTGACAATAACATTTATTTGGTGCATCACCATTCCTAGTATAGTTTCAATTCTTGCAAATATCTTCCCTAAAACCCATTAAAATGTTAGTCTAGGTTTAGATAACCATTTTTTTGCACCAAGTGTAGTACAACACTTAGTTTACGAAGAGGAATCTAGCCTTCTCCAGAGGTTCACCTTGAGCCCAAGTCCCATAACTTGAGAGGTGATCCCATGTGTCGCAATCACACCAAATGTCTTGTTCACATTCTATCCATTTAGAGGGTGCATTGATTTAGCGACAACAGTTTTTGGCATGCCTTGTGGGAGTGAGATCTGGTACTTCTCTTTTCACTTACATAAATCAAAGTCCTTGGTGACTCTAGCTTAACATGACCCTATACCTATTATGGCACTCAAAATTTTACCCTTTTATATAGGGGAAACTCACGTTACTCTAGTAGAACATATTATTGATGTAGCCAACATTTGTGTCATACATAACATCATGGAGGATAACATTACGGTGAGAATTTGTAACACCCTGAACTGTTGTTACTTTCTCCTGAGCATACAAGTGTTGATATGTGATTTCTTGTAAAAGGATGTGTTCCTCAATTGAGAAATCATGCTTGATATGTACTGTATTTCTTTACAGATCTTTGACTGAGTCAGAATATGATTAGACTCTTTTATCTATTTCATTTTGTATCTGAGTTTAATCTGATCTCGGAATAAATTATAGAGTTATCCATCTATAAGATCTAGTCTTGGATCAGTGGAATTGATCCAAGTAATGCTTTAAGTTTGTTCATGATGATTTAAAATCACAGACCTTGAACAGGTTGCAAGGTTTAGCAGCATTGAATAAGCTAGTTAGGAGTATGACTCAGGCTGATCAAGTGAAATGGATTGGTTCCCGATATCGAAGAATATCTGGAAGGTCTCGATCGTGGACCAGGTAATAATTCGTTTACATACGATTCTGCAGCAGAACAGGAGCTAACCCTGTTCAAGAAGGTAAGAGGTAGGTCTTTTCTGAGTGTACAAAATGTAGACCTAACTGGAATTATTAAATGATTAGTAACCTAAGACTAAACCTAACCTAGGGGTTAGATTAGTGTTAATCTAACCTAGACCTAGGCTATGTGTTAATGTCCTAAGTTAGTATCTATGTGTAATATGGTTAGAATGAGTATTATCCTAAATTCTAACCTAATATACTAACCTAACTATGAGCAAGAGTATAAAGGGGCCTATGGAGGGGAGGGGTGCGAACCATGGGCGGCGTTTTCTATGTTATTAAATGCATGGGATAAGGATGAGGGACAGGTCTTGGCGGAGGTTTTGGGGACAGCTAATCTGTGCCGACGTGGCAGGTCGCCAAAACTGGAAATGAACTTGGGATTTTGTTTGACTATCGCCAATTCTGGCGGTCGGTGGAAGTGGAGTTTTAGCGGGATAGTTGGTTTAATTACATTCAATATTCTCGGTAGTCGAGCTCGGAACTCGCGAGAAGGCATGCAAACAGGAAGTTTGTTGGTTTGTTTGGCTTGTCGCGATTTTCAGGTTTCTCTCTGCCTGTTCACTGGTTCTTCGCACCAGTCTTCTCTGTGTTGCATGGCAAGTATGAACTTATCTAGCTCTTTTCTCTGTCAAGGAGGATATATATGTGATGGAGATAGCAAAATTTTGTTGGTCGCTCTAACTTGGAAAAGGAAAAGAAAGTCTGAGCTCTTCCAGTGGTCTGCTTCGGAAATTTGAGCAAAAATCCAGGCATGTTAGGCCCTAACCTTTAAAAATCTTACTGTCTTTCAAGTGATTTCATTAGAACAACTCTGTTCAAATGTTTTGAGAAAATAGATGATTTTCTATGAAGGTCTTGTTTGATTTTGGTACTGTATCTCTTCTGGTTCGAAATTTTCATTTATCCTTTGATGGGTGTTTATTAAATTCGAACTGTAGCATTAATTACTTGTGTTTGCATTCTGGCTTAATTATGCAAAACATGTGAAATGTAAGATTGCTCGGCCTGTTCGGCGTGAGCCCATGAATCGTTCCTGTGATGGGTATAGGCCATTGATTGTCTGTCGATTTTTGGTCATTGATTCTTGTTTTGGAAACAGTCGGAAGAAATATTGATGGAACTGTTTGTTTGTTCAGTATTATGAAATCATTGTAAGCTCTGTCGTGGGTTTTAATGACAGTGGCTAATGATACTTTTTGGTTTCGTTCTGTCTTTTAAAATTGTTTAGGAACAGGTAACTATTGTGTTACAGTTTTCCTTTCGACTTGGTGGTAGTTGTTTTTCCTTGTTATTTTGGTAACGGGATCTAACCCGTTGACAGTGTACAGTATGGATATATGTATTTTATTCGGACGACTCTGTTGATTCCATTGAATGATTCATATTGTGGACCACTGTTGAACTTCGTTTGAATATCTATTTGGATACTGGTAATTCGATTTTGTACTCGAAGAGTAACGGGTAGCACGACCTTTGTTATTTTACCTTTGTGTTGCAAGAATTTGTGGTTTAAACTCTTTGGATGAAATTCTACGTTTCTTTCCTGTGCCATCTTGTGCGAAATGTTGGTAAGGGTACCGTTGGATTCCTTGTTTTGGAATTTCAGTATTCTGGTTCGTTTTTGCCTGATTATAATGTTGCCATTGTTGGCACGGATGGATTTATCATCTTACATTATTTTGGTTACTGTTGTTAGGACTCAGTTGAATTCTTGACAGATGGACAGTGTAACTGTTTCAATTAGGACTGTTGGGTTTATTCTACTGTTTGACCCTGTGGAGGGTATCTTGTTTCTTTTGGCTTCTGTATAAGCCTGAGATTGAACTCGTGATGTTTATTTGGCCTTGATGGATTTCTGTGAATAGTTTGACATCTTGTATATCGGCTTTATGATATAGGTCATGGATAATAACCCGTAACAGTATGCAATTGTTTGACTTGTTACCACTGTTGGAATCATTTGAATTCTTGGATGGTAACTTGTATTTCTGTCTCTTATTGAACCTAATACTTGGACACTGTCGTTTGTCACTGTTTGAGTTCCTTGAGTATGGATAATTATTTCGTGTTCTGGCTCTGTTGAGGTGAGTCGCGAATACCATACTTTAGACTTGCATGCGCCAAGGTAAGAATAGATTGGTTGTATTCCTTTCCGTTTACTCCTGTCTGAGTGAGACTGAGCATGTTTCGGTATTACTGTGTGGTCGTCTTGGCATAGTCTTTAGGAAACCTCAAATTGCTTAATGCAATGAAGTCTGTTGTTTACAGCTTTATGCTAAAAGTTCCTTGATTTCAACTTGTGTTGAAAAGCCATACTGTGTATAAAAGGAACCAGTGTTGGGCTTAAGGTTGATATATGGGATTGTTGATGTGTTAGCTGCTGTACAGGAGTTTTGTTGTGTTTTATTTCTTGATTTAAAACAGCGATCCTTCTTGTGGCTTGTCGGACTTGTTCATATACATACTGGGTGAATGTTTTTCATATGTGTAGACAGTACAGTAATGAACTTATGTGAAAGGAAGTATGAATGATTTGGTTCTTTCTCTTCTTTTATTTTAATATTTGTTGATATCTGTCTAACAGTGGGAATTGTTTTGTAACATATTGGTGGAATTACGAACTGTTATGATATTTTCCTTTTTGGATGAATGAAACGATCTGCCCAATGTTGTGATTTTGGATTCAATGATTGTTTGTATACATTCGTCCCTTGATTCTTAATATTCGATGAAATATTTGAGAAGTGTTTAGGACTATTCTGTAACGGTGATAGAGTTACATAATCATAGTCATTTTGGATTACAAAGGAATAGTCTGAATCATGTTTACTTGTTTGGATTATTGATATCATTTAAACAGGGTGTTTAATGAAAACAATTGATGGATTGCAATTGTTTTAAAAGTTAGTGCTTATCATGCTCAGTTCATTGAACTGACTCATGTTGACTATTTTGCAGATGGTTTCCATAAGTGGTAAAAGCAATGCAAATCTGACAGGATGATCAGATTCTTTAATTTGTTTCATAATGAATTACAGCTTGATTATATAAATGTACTGTATGTGGAAAGATGTTTCTTTTCCGTTAAGCATTGTATCAAGTATGCTGCTTGCATAAAATGTAATTGTATAATTTTGAAAGGAATGGAAATAAGTGTTTGATACTTATGTATTGTATTCTATTTCTGATAGTTGACCTTCTTCGGTTTATATACCGGAATGGCAATGATATCTTTGTAAAATTTTGGATGCTTTTGGGATTAACTATGAAAGCTTACAAGAAAATGTGGTTGAATTCATATGAGTGTTTAGCAGATCTTATTGTTCTAGCGAAAGCAATATTGAATTTAAATAATTGTCTTTCTAAAAGATAGGTTAAAAATGAACCTAAGCAGAACGCTAAACAAGCTGGATTAAATTACTAATCCCTAGTCCTGAGTATGACAGGACAATATTAAATTGGATTCTTAATCATTTATATCCTTATACTAATAAGTATGATATAAATTCAGTTAAGAGAACTGATATAAATCAAATGAAGTTCAGATGGCAATCTCATGTGAAGGGTATGAGATATTGTCCAATTCTGTTGTTTAGAAACAGGTGTATTCTAATGACTCCTTGATGAGAGTTTGACCTTAATACCTCTACCATGTAATGGGTTTTATAGAGGAGGGTCGTCTTAAGACGAAGAATCCAGGGATCGGGAAAGGCTAACCTTAGGGAAAAGTCTTTAAAGTAATTTAAACTCAAGTGCGTAACACATGTTGTTAAGTAGATCTTTTCGAGGTGGATTTAAAGGTTGACGACACAAGTCAACTACAGGGTTGTACCTCCGAGAAGATTAGGATCTTCTCGAAGTTACAACAATGCAGGAGACTTCTGGCGACACCCTTTGCATTGATCGCTAAGATTTACACTTTGTTCTCGCACGAGTTACTCAGGGTCCGATTATGAACGTGGTCATGTTATAAGGCTGCCTAGGAGATTCGGGGTATCATGACACACTGGTTGAACTGCAAGGTTGAACCAGTATGTCACCATATCCCTAATCCTCGTGGGCATCCATATAACATTATCACCTTGATAATCTGCCTCCGAGCGATTCGTTTGTGAAAGGAAGGACTGACAGTAGTCAGTGCAAGACATTCTATATAACATAAGAATGGGGTGAAGGACGTATTCCAGATTGACGAGTATGCCGTTAAGGAATACGAGACATAAACAGTATGTTTCAAATCTTTGGCCAAAGTATCGCAAGCTACTGATTGCGTTGTCCTAATTCACCTAGTCTAAGGGATGAGATGCCGATGAATAATGGTAACAATTATTCAGTTAGGTTCCTTGGACAGAGCATTCTGAATCCTAGAATAGGGAAGAGAACCACAAGAGTGAAGGGTTAAGTAATAACGCCAACTCTTATTACTCATGAATAGATCGGTAGATTACCGAGTCATGGAATGAATAGATCGGAATTAATCTGAGTCATTATAGCTGCATATGGTTGTCTGTTATATGAATGGTTATTTGATTTGTGAGTTCTAAATTATGTATTTAGAACCAGAATGCATTTATCAAAAAAAAAAAAATTGACTTGTTCTATTGTCTAAAATGAGGATGTTACAGACTTCTTGCTACCTCTTTAAAGGGAAAATCACTTCAATGGTTTCAATGGTTAAGTGTTAGCACTATAACCACTTGGGACGAGTTGGGATAAAAACTATATTAAAAGTTTGAAGACAAGAGTGATCACCTATCACTTTTGGAACAACTCACTACCATGAAGAGAGCTCCTCAAGAATACATGAGTGATTTCAATTTCTGATTCCATAGGACCTGGAATAGGATTCTAGCACTCATAAAACCTTCTTCAAATAATGCATTATTGTACTATTTACAAGACTTGAATAGTGATGTAGCAGTTATGATCCACTTCATGGGAGGAACTACATTACTTGATGCTTATGATGTTGGCATAAGAGAAAAAAATTCCTTGATCCAGGCCGGAAAGATAACTCCACAACCTCTAATGTAATTTTATCCAGATATTACAAACAATCAGCCTATCATTGCTCATATTCTAGCAACATCTAATCAACCAGATCAATTTTCCCCTACCTCTTCAAATGATCTATTTGAAGTTAAGTCACTGTTGCAAACTTTTGGAAACGAGCTCGTTGCACTCAAGAGGAAATAACTTCAATATGATCATCCATACCAGCCACAAAACTAGAAGTATGAGGCTAACATTCCTCCTTTCCAAGGGAATAACCAACCTTAAAATCAAGCTGCACATCAAGCTACAAATGTCAGGCCTTTGAAATTTCAGAACCCTCTTGCTACTAGCTCATCTAGAGCCATAATACATGTCTATAATAATCTAGTCTAAGACTACGAATGGTGTTATCCTTATTCTCGACCCTGCAATAAAAATATTTATCCCCATGGAGTTATTTTTCAAGACCTTATGGTTCAAATCATACTCCCCCTTCAGAGTTATTAGATAATTCATCTATGCAAGAAGTAGCAGATCAAGTGCATGCCCTTGAAGAAGTCACTTTGCTTAACTAATAGGATGAAGAGTTTTGTGGGTTGAATGCAGAATCCTCATCAGTGGTGGTCAACACTCATTCTAAGAAGAGAGAAATGGAATCTCAATCTTCCAAAGTTGATCAAACACCCACTTTGCAGCCCTAGAAAGAAGCAAAAATTGATAAAAATGTGGGAAAGAAACTGCCATAAACATCTGGTAGCTAAGCCATGAGGCGAGAAGGTTCTTCAGGCATCACAGTTCTAAATAAGAATTTTCCTAAAGAAGACTCTAATGCCCAAAAAGGTGTTAATAGAGTTGGGGCAACTCCATTCAACATTATAGAACAAATGAAGAAAACTAACCTGAGCGTCACAATGTGGGATGCACTCTCAATTCCTTGTCAACGGAATTTTCTGCAAGAGGCTTTGAACAATTTTTGTACAACTGATGGATCATCGGGACATGAAACAAAAAAATCAAAAACTCTGTGTCAACTAGAGAAAAAATGGACTCCTAGGGCTAGAAAGCCACCACCATTTTATGTTTCCCTACTCATTTGTGATCATTTGGTTCATAATTAAATGATCGATTCTAGATCCAATACTTCTATTATGCCTAAACAGATTGTAGATGTTTTAGGAATACAATATGCACAAGTTGCAAAAGGAGTTGTTCAACTAGATGGCATAGCTGTGAAGACTATTGGAGTTATTAAGGGACTCCAACTTACCATCCATGCATGTCCCAACTTTTCATTCACACAGGATATATCCATTATTGATCTTCCTCCTCTCTTCTCCATTTTCCTATCATGAGATTTCACTGGCAAGATGGGTGGTTACTTGTCATCAAATTGGTCAGATATGATTCCTAGATTTTGCTATGGAAAGAAGGTGATTATAAGAGCAGAACTAATTTTCCATAATCATATGGAGCCATACACTGCTAAACCCATAAATGGGAATTATGTTATTTGTGATCTAGAGGATGAAGATGTTGATCATAAACCAACCACTCTCGTAGAAGAGGTTCCCGATACATTACTTGATGAGGTAAGTATAGATATTCAATATGATCCCTACACTGATTTATTAGTAGATGAAGAATCTGGATGACTATTGTTGGAGGAAACTGGATTGGGTACATACTACATCCATGGAGAAGGAACAATCATACCTCAATTGGGTAAAACCTCAACCAGTTATGACGGAATGTGGAAATTGTTCTTTGATGGTTTGAGAAGTAAAAATGGGTCCAGTGTAGGAGTTATGTTGATTTCTACAGAAGGAAACAAATACTTATCATATTTTTTTATTGTAATTTAGTTGTAATAATAATGTGGCTGAATATGAGGCTCTCATACAAGGGATTCAACTAGCTTAGAAGAAAGGAATCAAGGATCTGACTGCCTTTGGAGATAGTGAACTAGTTGTGCATCAAGGAACGGCCCGCAACACATCAAAAAAAGATATTTTAAGATTATACAAAAATCAAGTTTGGGACTTGATAAAAGATTTTAAAGCTTTTAGAATTCATGTGGTTCCTAGAAAACAAAATCAAGACGCTGATAGGCTCACTACAATTAGCTCGCAGTATGACATACCTATGGACATCATGAAATAAGAGAAAAAAATAGCAAGATGGTGGTCCGTCTTGTAGTTCCGGATAATTTGAGTAGCTGGTAGGTATTTGATAGTGACAAACATATTTATATTTTCCTATAAGAAGAGGCATAATTTTTTTCCAAACACCAAGATATATTACAAAACTCGTATGGTGATCAAATTATACAATTGAACGAAAAAAAGCTACCAAAAGGCTTAGTTAGTTACTCTTGAATCTACCTTTAATACAGATGATCAGACCAAACGACCAAGCACAAAAATGGTAGTCAAAGAAGAGGATTTTAAAGAGGTTGAGGTGGCAAGCAATTTTTTTTAAAGATTGGGAAGGTATGTTCTACCAGAGAGAAGAAATATTTCATTGAACTATGTCAAGAATATCACAATTTTTTTTTATGGAGCTACAAAGACCTGTGTGGTTTTGATCCAGGTCTAGCGCAACATACCATAAAACTAGATCTAAATTCAAAATGAGTTCATTAGAAATAGAGGCCGATTAATCCCAAGATTGAACCGCTAATGAGGAAGGAATTAACCAAACTCATCAAAGCATGTATAATTTTTCCTATCAAACATTCCTCATGGGTGGCTAATCTAGTACCTGCAAGGAAGAAGAATGGAGAAATCTGGTTGTGCGTAGATTTAAAATATTTGAACTGTGCCTCGTTGAAAGATCATTATCCTCTTCCATCAATGGAGAAAATAATTCAAATGGTGGTAGGGGATCAAAGGTTTTCCTTGCTTGATGGTTATTCAGGGTACAATCAGATTCTAGTCCAAGAATCTGACTAATTCAAAATGGCTTTCACTACTAAGTGGGGGATGTATGCTTATAATAAAATTCCATTCGGATTGTCCAATGCAAGAGCTACTTTCCAAAGAGCCATGGATATGACATTTAAAGGATTAATTAATGATATCATCTTGGTTTACCTTGATGATATAACTGTATATTCCAAGCATGCCAAAGATCATATCACACATCTAAAGAAGGTTTTTCAAAGATGTAGAGAATTTGGTGTTTCACTCAATCCTAAGAACTATATTTTTTCAATGCAAGAAGAGAAGTTGTTGGGACATGTTGTTTCAACATAAGGAATGTCTATCAATTTAGCTAGGATTCATTCAATTATGTCTTTATCTCTTCCAAGCCACAAGAAAGGCCTTTAGAGTTTCCTGAGAACCATAAATTTTGTACAGAGATTCATTCCCCAATTTGCAACGTTGGCTAAACCACTGACATCCATGTTGAAGAAGAATATTCCATTCTCATGGAAAAATAATGTAGGGAGAGTTTTGAAGCTATCAAAATAGCCATTTCTCAAGCTCCCACATTGGTAAACCCTAGGTTTAATAAATATGTTATTCTTTACGCTTTCACAGGCCAGGAAAGTATTTCAGGGATCTTGTTATAAAAAAATATGATTTGATGAAGCAACAAATTACCTTCTTCAATCAATCCCTTAAGGAATATGAACTCAAGTATTCACTTGTTGAGAAGCACACATTTGTAGTTATTCGATCTTTGAAGAAATTTAAGCACATGTTGTCTAATAAGAAAATCCACCTAATGGTCTCCCATCCTGGCGTCCAAGATTTTTTGTTGAATAAAGAAATGAATGAGAAACGTGTTGGATGGATCACCAAGGTAATGGAGTATGATGTACACATCAAAGTCAATAAAATTGTTAGAGGAAAGGGTTTGTGTCAGTAGCTCACTGTAGACATGGAGGTCAAGGATGATGAAGATGTTATGATTTTAAATACCGATGAAGGTAATGATCAAATTGATTGGTTGATAAATATGCAAATTTTTATCCTTTCAGGGACATATCCTTCAAATATGGATAAGGTTCAAAGATGTACTTTACATCTCCAGTCTATTCCATGTCTTGGTGGATAGTATTCTTTTCCGTAAAGACTTGAACGATGTTTTTCGTCACTGCATCAAATCGGAATATGTGAATAAAATATTAGGAGAATTCCACAATGGCCTATCTGGGGGACATTACTTTGCACGAAAAAACTTCTACTAAAATTATGTGATCTGGTTATTATTAGCCAAATTTTTTCAAAGATGCTCATCTATGGGTGAGGAAATGTAAATAATGTTCCCTCTTCACGAGTAAATAGAAGTTGACAGCTCTTCCCTTGCACCCCATTCAAATAGATCAATCTTTCGTTCAACGAGGGTTAGATTTTATCAGGATGATCAACCCTCCATCTAGCAATGGACATAAATGGGTTCTTATTTCAATAGATTATTTCACTCGATGGACAGAGGTAGTGGCCTTGAAAGAAAGCAAAAAAAAGGCATTCCTTCATTTCTTAGAAAATATAATGACAAGGTTTGGTGTTCCTTTTACTGTTATTTCTGACAATGCAATGGATTTTATCGGTTTGAAGTTGAGAGAATGGGTGGTTAAGAACGAGGTATACCTCAAGAACTCATCCAATTAATTTCCACAGGGGAATGGGTTGGCTGAGTTTAGCAATAAAAATCCCATAAGGATCATCAAATACACGACAGAGGCTAACAGAAGGACATGACATACACAACTTAAGAATTCCTTATGGGCAGATTGAAAAAATGCCTAAAAGAACAATTGGAAGTTCACCTTTTGTGCTTGTGTATGGAAGAGAGAAAAAACTCCCACTCTCCTTGGAATTACCTTGTTTGGAGTTGGCTCATCAGCTCAAAGTTATGGAAGATGACTCTTTGACAGTGAGGTTTACTGAACTCATGGAGTTGGAAGAAGTTCAAAACATGACCATGAAAACTTTAGGACAACATCAGGCTCAGGTCAAGAAATCCTTTAACAAGACATATTATAATAGGCATTTCCAAGAGGGATATTTGGTTCTCAAATGGGATGAAGACATAGCCAAACTAGACGAGCATGCCAAGTTTGATGCTCTTTAGAGTGGACCATATATCATCACAAGTTGTAAAGAGGTGAATTCATTTTGTCTATCCAAACTCAATGGAGAAGAATTTCCCATTCATGTGAATGGGATACATCTCAAATCTTTCTTTTTAGATTGTTTCACCCCTGTATAATGTTCTTTTGTCTTTTCCTCCAAGTGATTCACACATTGTTTGTTTTCTTTTTCTTTTTCTTTTTTTTGTTTTGTGTGCACCCTTAGTATAGTTTTGCTTCCAAGATTCCTTTGCCCAATGGTTTGTATAAGGCTACTGATCAAAAGCCTAGTAGGAAAGCATTCCCTGAAGGTTGCCAAAAATGTTAACTTTTAAAATCTACCTTGAGAAACAAATGTTAAAACCGATCAATTTTTTTTTTTTGAAAATCTGAAAACTTCGGAAGTTCATATTTCAGGGATTTTCCCTTTTGGAAATTTTATGGAAAAAAATTAAAATCGTGATTTTGAAGTTCCGAACTCTAAAAACCCGAAAGTTTGAAATTTCAGACTTTTGAAATTCAGAGAATTCCCTTAGTAACTGATGATTTTCATCTTTCGGACTTTCGAAGTCTGAAAGTCTAAAATTTTAGAATTTCGGGATTTTGGGTTTTAGAACTCTATATCACTTTTGGATAAAATAATTACTTAAAGTTCCGAAGTCTGAAACTCTAAAAGTCTAAAATTTTGGACTTTAGGGATTTCAGGTTTTGGAACTTTCCCAACCATTTTTTGGTATTTCACTTTCAAACTCTCAAAGTCCGAAAGACCAAAAGTCTAAAATTTCAGACTTTTGGACTTTTGGGTTTCTTCCATCACCAGTCCACGATTTTTCACCTCCTAATGTTTGAACTCTGAAACTCCAAAAGTCTGAAATTTCAGGCTTTTGGACTTTCAGGGTTTCTTTGCGCATATAATCCTTACCTACTTCCATCTTGGCATTAATGTCAGGCTTTCTCTATTTAAACTCACAATTTTATCTGTCATTTTCACCTGACATTTTTCTCTAACGATCTAGTTTTTACTACATATTGTACTTTTTGGTGTCATTTTCAAGGTATTTTATTTTAGTTTATTTCTTTTTGGTTTAAGATCTTTGTGGTTTGTCTTCTTCCTAGCTATTTTCATTTGTTCTTTCTCATTCTGTTTGAAAAATGGAACCCTTGGCGTTCGCCATGTTTTCCTTTAAGGTTTTTCATGATCTGCACAGTTACAAAATCCCATTTTTACAAGCATCCAACTCAGAGTTCATTTCGAGATCCTCCCAAGAATTTTCCTTACTTTCTATGCCTTCGGTGAGGTCTGTGATTTTAAGACTTCTCATTATTCAAGGTGTTTGTTTTCAGAGTTCGGAGGTGTTTATTTTCAGGTTTTGGCGGTGTTTCTTTTTAGGTTTCAGACATGTTCATTTTCAGAGTTTGAAGGTTGGACTTTTTGGAGGTGTTTATTTTTTATGTTTCAGAGTTAAAGTCTTTTCAAGCTTTTAGACTTTGATGTTTCGAAACCTTTGTAGTATTGGTTACAAATTTCCAAAGGATTTTTGGGATTCCGAAACCTGAAGTTAATGTCAACATCTTCAGCAAAGGGAAAAGAGAAAATTAATTATACATTCCTAGGATTTTCTCCTCACTCTTGTTTATCTTCAGACTTGGGGAATATAGGAGATACTGATCTCGTGCAACTTGAATTTCCTGATTTTTGGGAAAGGGTAAAGCATCCTCATAAGAAATCATAGACGCAAGCTATCTATGACAATGGACTTGTTCTTACTGCCGGTTTCCCTGCATCAATGCATTGCCTCGAGTTTATCTTGGTTGCAGCAACCCATTTTGATAATGATTCCAAGTCAGTAAAGGATGTTGAGGGAAAGGTGGTGAGTGTAATTAGATGTTTATTTGTTTGAAGACTTGTTCAAACTCCTTAGACATTGAAAACTACGCCAAAAATTTCACCAGAGCCAGTCATTGAACACTGGGATAAAGAGACTGATTTATGTACAAAGGTCATGATGAAGAGTTACTTGGACTAAGAATTTCACCAAGTTGCCAAAGACCCTTTATCAATCAGACTTCATCTAGGAAGTGAATGATATTATCGTATTATTAAGTAGAGTTTCAGGCCTTGCCTTTGCAAAGGAATTTTAGGAATGGATGTTCATATACATTGCCACCATCAAGAAAAACAAGGAGCTTGTACGATGGAGGGAGCATATCAGCAACTCCATTTTTTATCAATTAAGTAAGGTTTTGTCTTTGAGGAAATTTTTCATGACCTCTTTCTTGGTCTATGCCACTGCTACTATGGGATATTTCACTAGTTTGAATACTAAAGGTGTAAGGAGTGCCTCACAAATTTATGATTTTTATCCTCAACTTACAATGGATGAAGGAAGTAGAGACTTCCGTAGGATAAATGACGCTTTCTTCATTGTTATACTTTACCGGTTCGATAAGGATTTATAATACAGAAGAATTTCAGATGAAGCTTTCAAGCAGGTATGCGAGTGGGGGGTTATTTACCTGCATTTTCCTACATTCACATAAATCCAGATTCCTAGTTTTGTAGGTGCTCCTAGTAAGCTACCAAGATATCCTACGGAAAAATGGGTTTTTCTGGAATTGGCTTGACAATTACTGGAATACCATAAAGTCGAGAACAAACAACACAAGGCGGGAGTCCAGTTTCCCATTTCAATCGGTAGATATACATGTGCAAGTATTTACAAGGTGAAGAATGTGGATACATAAATGGCAGAAATGACCTAACGAACATTTCATCCTCGATCGAATTTCAATTACTGGGGAAAGTTTAGTGAAACAAGTTTATCCAATTCTCATGTACCTCAGTTAGAGGATATTTGGATTAATTGTCGAGATGATTTTATTATCTAAAAATGGGAATATGAAAGGTTGACCCTGTATGAGGTTCGACAGTTTGGGATCACAGAGATTCCAAAGGGAGTGGAGGATGAAGAAGAGGTATTGGATGCAGCTTACAAAGATAACAATGTTTCCAATCAACCATTACCATGGATTGATTGATATGTAGAATATTTTTATAATACTAAAGAGAGGGTGAGGCCCATTTTGTAGAGGAAATATAATTGGTTGGCTACTTTGGGAATTCCATCCAAACGAGTAGATCAACCTATAAGAATAGAAGCCCAATCAACAATGAGTCTTCCAACACCTACTAAAGGAAAGATGGCTACCCAAAGGGCCCATATAGTCCCCAAGAAAATTTCATTTATTGTTGGAAGTTCATCTCTCTCTAAGGTTCCTGATTCCAAGGCCATATCTCTAGCAATATCAATTTCAGAAATATTTGAAGTCACTGATTCTCCTAGTATCTCACAAGGTCTATCATCTCCTCTTTCTCTTCCATTGTCACTTCCTACATCATTTCCTTCCATTTATATAATCATTTCTTCTTTCCCATCTCCTTATATGGCCCAAGTTTTTTCATCTCTACCAGTTCTCTCAACAGGGGAAATGATTGGGTCGCCCATTTCTACTTCAATTTCTCTAACACTTCCATTTCCTTCCATCTCATCTTCTAATCCCATTGTTTCCACTCCTATGGCTGTCCTCACATCTACCCCATCCATTATTTCCACCTCTGTTCAAATGCCAACTAATGTTACTAGTGCTCTTGTTTTGACTAGTGCTTCAGGTACCAAATCAGTGGTGCCATTTCATCAGCATCTGCTATACCAGAATGGTTATTTCGCTAGACTCCAAAATAGAAAAATAAAGTACCTCTGGTAGATCTTATAGACTTGATCGTGTTGGAATACACACCAAAAAGGTAGGACAAGAGGCCGAATATTGTTTCCAGCCTGTCGGTAAATCAATTTGGAGAAAGGGTCATAGAGGTTACTACTCCCATTGAAGGGAAAACCAAGGAAACTATTACAGCAGCAGATTATCAAATTTCTATATTTTCACTGGGAAAAGCAACACATGAAGGGGTAAAACAGGATATGCAGACCGCTCTTGGAAATACGTTGGCTAAATATCACAAGGACAAGGCTTCCAAGGATGAGCTCAAAGCAAAGGTTAAACAACTCACTGCATTGTTGAGAAAAGTGACACAACCTTCTCCATCTACTGAGATTTCAACTACCACGGCTCTGATAGTTTCTTCCACCCTTGATGATATTTCTTATCTCAATATTGAGAAGATAGGTTAGAAGGGAATATCAGTAAATGGATGGATGGAGTGTATACTGCAAGAGGCCAATCCTTTGATAGAGGAATCAATTGACATATACAATGATTTACAAGCTAAAAGGACCTCTATTCAGAAAATGGATGAAACCTTCTCCAAAGATAATAATAATTTGAACTTCAATTTGAATACATGGAGTGAGATTAGAGAAGAAGATTCATATTTGCTTCTCCAGGAAGATGTGATAGATGATGCCTCAAAGTTGTTTGACTATCAAAAAGCTATGGAGTTTCCAGTCTTAGGTTTTGCAGGATCTAATTAATAAATTGGATGACAAGCGTATAAAGATAATGGATGCTCTAAATGAAATTTCAAAGGAGTTTGATAATATTAATTATAAATTCTTCAATGAAAACATCGATGCTCTTCCTGAGGATCAGATCAAGTTGAATTTCAAGGACTTGGTAAAAAGGAATGACGAAGTAACTAGAACCTTCTGCAGTGATTCTATTGACAGGTTGGTTTCGTGCCATAATTTCACTGGCCAACTAAGAAAGGTAGTAGGTAAACTCAGAAGATTTTCAGCCAAAGTAGCAAGGGATATTGATGGTAGATGTAGTTAATCACTACGCATGTGTACAAGAGGATGAAGAAATTAAGGGAATTATTAACCGTTTCATCGAATACAAACATCAGATGGCTTCCTGGGAGAAGGACCAAGGAGGAAGTGGAGCTGGAGAAGATGTTGTAGAGCCCAGCCAAATCTAGGTGGCCATGAGAGGACTGATCCAAGCTCTAGATCGGTCAAAATGGTAGAGTTGACTGGGTCAAATTCTTGTAACAAACTTTGCTATTTTTATGGGAGCATGTTCCCTAGAACTTAATAACATTTCTATTTTTAGTATTTTTTTAGTTAAGGCCCAGCTGTAATGGCTCAGCCTAAGGAACTTATAAATAGAGAAGTACATTAAGTCTTTAGGGGGATCAATTTTTGGAGAATTTACTCTTCAAGCTTGGAAGAGTGCTTTGAAAATTCATAATCTTTTCAATTGCATTCAGAATAATATTTTTCCATGGAAAGCTAAGTTATTGTGTTAATGGTTGGCGTTTTTATGCTTAGTGAAGGCATAGTTCCTTAGTATAAGTGGTTGGCTTACCTTTATCTTAGAATATCTCATTTCATTCTATTAGAAAGTTATATAATTGTTTGAATTTCAGTCATGGAAAAGGTTATCTTCCTTTTGTTATACAAGCCATATTATCATTGACTATTATGAGTGAAATGGATGTTTGACATATGCCTATTATATATTATCATGGTGATTGATTGTGTTTCTAATTGAACTTGATATATCTGTTATGTATAATATGATTCTAACAAAAGGAATGTATGCTTCCTAGTTTGTGATATTCTGTATCCTCTCTAAGTTGCATCAGGTGAAGTTGACTTGTGGTGCACACACCATCTTCAAATTAACCCTTCCTGAGGCTGACAATACCCTTTATTTGGTGCATCACCATTCCAAGTATAGTTTCAATTACTACAAATCTCTTCCCTAAAACCCATGAAAATGTTAGTCTAGGTTTAGATAACCATTTTGTTGCACCAGGAGTAGTACATCACTTAGTTTAGGAATAGGAAGCTGGCCTTCTCTAGAGGTTCACCTCGAGATGAAATCCCACAACTTGAGAGTAGATCCCATGTTTCCCAATCACACCGAATGTCCATTTCACATTATGGCCATTCAGAGGGTACATTGATTTGGTGACAACATGACCTAGGAGGTTGGGTCCTTCACTTAGGTGGGGGAATAGTCTTTGTGTTATCCTGTGAGGATGTGGCCAAATGTAGTCTAACATGGGGATGGACTAGGCTTGATGTCAGCATGACTCCCAAGGTACAGGTAGCTTTGGATACATGCAAAAATGTAAGTGATTTAGGTGTAGATGGTTATGGAGGTAATGGTAGAGGTATAGGTGTGGGCGAGGGTGATGAAGAAGGGATCATGGTTGGTTTGGTTGTCTAAAATACCTTTGGATATATCATGGAGGTATCAACAGAAAACATTTACATCTGGGTTGAGAAGGGTAGCCGAAGGCATCCCCAAAGTATGAAATTATAAACATAATCCAAGTGGTCAGCCAAATGTGAAAATGGTACAGTTGTATGAGGAGATGATGGTGATTTGGTATTAATCCCCGTGAAGAATGTTTGTGAGACAGGTAAATGGTTAGCTTTAGATTCTATGGGTAAAAGAGCTGAGAGTAAATCAATAGGATATTTGAAGGCTGGTGGAGAGTTGTCACCAATAGGAAGTGGCACCTCTAATGGATCTCCTATGGGTAGGGGAGATGATGAGTAGGACGAGGAAGGTTCCTATTTTGTTGAAGAGGAAGGTGAGCATGACTCTCCTTTGGGTACCTAGAAGTATTAATACTATGGGTTTTTCATCAGGTTAAGAGGTATGATGGGAAATTGCATCAAAAAATACGGTGGAATCCTTTGTGGGTGAAGGGGGAGATAAGGGAGACTCCTCTGTGGGTAAAGGAGTAGATGAAATAGGTTCCTCTATCAGTAAAGGAGCTCATGCAAGAATCTCCTTGAGAGAGGGAACACGAGGAAATTGAGGAAGGGCCAGTATGATGTCAAACAAAAGATGAACCTCACGAATATTACTGTGATTAGTCAAAGGTTCACCAATTTGGTGAGATGATGAGGTGTGATTTGGGAATGGATTATTGAAGATATGCATGTTTTGACTATCCTATGCATTAGGGTTATCCAAGACGAGATCTCCGTTGTTTAACATTTCTTGGATGATGTTTTTGAATGTTATAAAATTACCATCGCTATGACCTTTAACATGATGATAGTTGCAATAATCATGTTCCTTGTACCATGCCGAAATAGGATGAGAGGGGTCAAAGAAAGTATGTGGTTTCAAAAGTGGAAGGATAATGGCTCCAGCTTTCAAGATTTTTTCTAAAATGGTAAAGTAAGACTCTCCTATGGGGGCACACTTACGTTTCTCTCTTCTAAACTGAAAGGTCTGGATAGGGGAAAGGTTAGATGAAGGTTTTTCTTGGTTGGATGGATGATACAAGATATATTTTAAAACAACCACATTGGAAGACCAGTTAGTTTTAGAATAGGTATTTTGGGGTTTGGAAGAAGAAGAAGTATCATTCAATTTGAATGCAACATTTTTGTTACGCAGTTGTAGATTCTTTTCTTCAAGGGCAGGTATTTCTAGCTTTTGGGCCATGGTACATGCCTCATCAAAGGTGTGGAAGGTTTAGACCTAAAGAGTTGGTGATACATGTATGGCACAAGCCCTGGTAAACAATTCTATTAACTGTATCTAAGGTAATTGGAATGTAAGTTGGTTAATGAGGCTTCGCTAATGAACAATGAAATATGCGATAGATTTGTCTTTGTATGTTTGTGTTGAGTACAAGTCAGTCAAGGTGACCTTATTGATGATATTGATTAAAAAATGGTCCAGGAAAAATTGGGCCACTTGGTTGAATGATTAAATGTAATTCCTAGGTAAACTGCTATACCAATCTAACACTGGTCCTATCAAAGACATTGGGAATGTCCGTAAGAGCAGAGCATCATCATGAGTGATTAGATAACACCCATGTTTGAAAGACTGCAAGTGTTACTACGGGTAATATTTGCTATTGAACCAGTTGAATTTGGGCATTTCCTAATGTGTAGGGTATGGAAAAATGGGAATAGATAGATGAATGGGCTCATTGCAAATTTCATCATAGGTCAAAGAGGTACGTGAGTCCAGAACCGATGCTTCTAATGTCTACATCTTTTCCATCATCATTTTTATAAGGTCGGTGATAGGTTATGATGATTGGTCACCCCTTGCAGTATAAGGGGTTAGATGATGAGTGTATGATGAGGATGACATCCTAGTATATGGTGGTGTTGAGTATGAGAATTGGGAGGGGAGAATAAATGTAGCAAATAGAGAATAAGAAGAGGAATGATCCTTCACTAATGTAATGAAGTGGAAAGGAAGAAATGTTATTTTTAGAGCACCAAAAATATAATTTCTTTTAGACAATAGAAAGAAGGAGAAGATTCTAGAGAAGGAAAATTAATGTGAATACATTTCAAAGGGAAACAAACACCCAATTTTTTACCTAGGAATGAACAAATGCAAAAGAAACCCAGATGGGTCCCACCGGGTGTGCCAAAATGTTTCACCAAATTGTTGTAGCTAATGAAACATATAAAGGTAAATAAGCCAAGGAAGAATACCTGTTGTCATGTGGTTAAAGGTTGAGTAAATGCATTTCTGATTTCTGATCCAAACTGATTGTGTGAGCTTCCCTTTGGATAGGAATAACTACCTGTAATAGAAAACAAGACCATAAGATACCGTTAATAGAAAAGGTTAGTGGATTGCCTAGCATGAGCGATATCTAGGAAGTGTGATACTTCCTTGACGGTTGTCAATCAAATGATATATAACTCAATATAAAATAACTAAACATGAAAATAAAAGAATATAATGCTAGTGTTATGATTTAGGTATCTCAGATTACTATCGGTGTACATCTAATTAAATTCTTAGTAATGAAACTGGTGAAGGTCCTGGGTCAGGTTGCAGGCTGGATAGGTGGTCTGAGGGTCACAGACAAGGCAAGATATGGTGTAGTTTGGGTTGATTTTGGATGATTAGGAAGCTTGCTGGTTTAAGGCATTTTACTAGGCATAAAGATTGACACCGATCAAGGTGTGACTGATGACGGTTCACGATGATTGATATCAGTTATTGTGAATAATTGTAGAATGTCGAAAGTGGGTGTCTAGGCTCTTTCTATGTCTACACAAAGAGTTAAGAATGTCTTTAGTGAGATTGTAGGTGGGGTATTAGGTTTGGGTGAGGTTTTGTGAGTTTTAGAGGTTGTTAGGGGAGGTTTAGTGAAATTTGACATGAGACACAATAACCGACGTCAGTCTGGTGATCGATATCGGTGAAGAGTAGAAATTGACGATGATTAAGGTAACTGGCATCGGTAGGGGTGAAATGGTAGTAATTAAATAAACCTAGTTTTTGGACTTCTCTTTGATTGCATAGAGAAAGGAGGGAAGATGGTCGGGTTTGTAATAAAGTCAGGAAGGCTCAAGAATTCCTATAAGCCAGATATAGAGAGGTAGAAGGATATGGGGATAGGTTGGGTAGATTGGTTAAAGGTGGGAATGGAGGAATGTAGGGAAGAAATAATATCCAGTAGCAAGAAGATAAAGAACCTATCAATTTAAGTATTGAATGATGCAAATCAAATACAATCACTTATATTTTTAGGTCTAGTTAGTGAAGGATGGAAGTGGTTGTTCTGTGAATATTTTTGTGGTTATTTTTGGGGTAGTACTTCCTAGAGTGCTCACGTGAATGCTAATTCCTTTAGATGAGTCTCAGGTGCTTTCTTGAGCCTATGATTGAGTGTATTCCATTATTTGGATGTTGAGAAGTCTCTATTTCATGCTTAAATGTAAGAGATCTCTCAAAACTTAGAGTGATCGACCTCAGTAAAAGGTTCCAAAACTGTATATAAGGTAACCGATGATGGTCAAGGTGACTGGCATCAGTTAATGGTTAACCGACATCAGTTAGGGTGGGAAATCCTAGGTTTGCTAGAAATAGGAAAATCCTTTCTATTTTTGGCATGCTGTGATTGTCAGTCCGGGTCTCAAGTGAGGGTTATCATTTAGATAAGAGGGAGTATTGTTGGAAAAGGAATAGGACTTTAATTTTAGGGTTAGACTAAGTCCTAGTTGGTTAAGATAAGTGGAGACTCGGTCCTATTTAATTAATAGATTAAGAATAAGTCCATGATGAGGTGTTTAGGTGATGTGGATAGGTGAGGTGTAAATTAATTTAATTAAAGTAATTAAATTAATTAATAGTGTGAGGATGCACATTAATTCAATAGGAAGTAATTAAATTAATATGAATGTGGGGTAAGGGGTCATGGTTAGGTGAATATGTTACATTAATTAATTAAAGGGGACCAAGAGGAGTACGGCCCAAATTTGGTCTCTACAAATGGGAATCCTCCAATTGGAAGAACATTTACCTATCCTATTGAATTAGATCCTAATGAGGACACTCCTATGAAAAACATATCCCCATCAATTCTTCAAAATTTCAGGGGATTAGTTTAAGAAGACCCAGACCAGTTCCTTTTTGAGTTTAAGGTTTTATGGAAAACATATGACTACACTTATGATAACCAAAAAATTAAACTATTTCCATCTACTCTAAAAGAGGCAACTATAAGGTGGTTTATGGGTTTGAGCCCAAATTCCATTCATAACTAGGAGGAGATGGAATATGCCTTCTTGGACAAATATAAGGATTACTACAGGGTCAGAGATAGAAAATATTTTTTTTAGGATTCAACAGAAGGAAGATGATAGTGTATAGGATTATTTGGATTGGTTTCTCTTCCTCCACAAAAGATGTGGAACTTGCCTAGATATTAACCTACTCAAAAATTTATTTCTAAAAGGGTTGGATGAAGAAACACAATAGACATTCAACTTAATGGGAAAAGGAGATATGAAAAAGTTAGAGTTCACAGACATAATCAAACTCTGTCAAAATTACTCACGAACTCACCCCAATTTGACGAAGTAAAAAGGAAAAAGGCTAATGGGGACCTATCCAAGTTAAGGGAAGAAATTGAAAATTTGAAAATAAACATCCTTATTAAACTCAATACAACTATGTATAGAGAGAAGGATAGGAACACAAAGCCTTTGTTCATTTACTTCCCATGATGTAGAGCTAAACATGTATTTAAGGACTATCCTTTGGATAAGACAAAGATCTATCTTCTCTGTGAACTTAAGCATGCCATAGATCAATGTGGACTACTTCCCTTGCTAAAGAATCACTTAAAACAAAGCAACCAAGAGGAATGTGAGCTGAACTATATAGCTCAGAGGAAAGGAGGACAATTTGAATCCAAAAAAAATCAGCCCTACATCACAAGATCACAATGGAATCCAAATCAATGGAATACACCATGGCCATACCCGCCACCTTGGGTGCAAAAATCCCCACAAAAATGGATCCCACAATATTCCCCACAAAATTATTATCAATAACCTTGGGCTCCACCTCCAAACATTCCACTATATCAAAAATAATACCAACAACAGTGAAATACACCTCAAGGAGCCGGGAAACAATACTATAATCAAAGAGACCTCAAACTTAAACCTATTGAATAGTCCCACCAATGTTACCCAATCTAATCAAACTAACCAACCAAATATCCCTACATAAACTATGGCCAATCCTAAGAATGTAAGGCAGGGTAATCCGACATATATGGTATAAATAGAGAAGAACCCTATTGTGAATTCATTGGATTACAAGAACATATTGTTGCATTTAGGAAAGGTTACATCAAAACCTTCCTCTCCTATTATTGAGGAGGTCCCTGAATAGAACGTAGCCTAGTACTATTGAAGAAACTCATCAACCAGACATTGACATTCCCTTCCCATCTAGGCTCTCTGAGAAATAAAATGCCATAGTTCTTAAAAAGCTAGAGTCATAATTAATCCAAGGATTGAGAAAGCTAAGTATTGGCATTCCCCTATTACAAAATCCTAAAGATATCCCTGAAATAAATAAAACAATTAAAGAGATTTGTTTCAAGACTCCAAGGAGAAGGAAGAGTCAACCCAAGACCATTCACATTGATGGGAAAATTTCTAGGATTTTAGAAGGAAATAATCCTCCTCCTAAGTATGGAGATCTTGGAATCCCATTATAACAGTATGTATAGTAAATGTTCAGATTCCTATTTCCCTTATTGATTTAGTTGCTGCCATAAATGTCATGACCATAGACACTCTACCCACATTGACACTACCTGAACCATAGTCCACATACATAGTATTGAAAATGGAAGAGAAATTGGTGAATAAACCCAAGGGAATAATAGAGGATGTTACCATTACAATCGAATCCTGGGACTATGCGGTAGAATTCACGATAATCAAAACAAAGAATAGAAAAATTGGTTACCCCATAATCTTGGGACACCTTTAGCTAGCTACAATTGCTACCCTTATTAGTTACATGACATGAAACATGGTCATCACCAATGGTCAAGATTCAAAGGAATTATCATTATACCTTGCAACCAAACCATTTTCTACAGACAACAAATAGTGGTCCAAGGATGACTCTGATGATTCTAAATATATAATCTCCTCTATTTCCATGGTAGTAATTCAAGAACACTTATATCAGATTTAATGTGACTATAATGACACTGGTATTATACATAGCCTAAGTCCTATGCCTGAGTCTTGTGCTTCACTCAGGTACTAAGTCTTGTTCTAGTCCTACACCGTGACTCACTAAAATAAGGAATGATTTCATGGATGAAGATAACATGCCCATTATTTATCCTTTCGTGAAGAACATAGATCTAATTGAGTGCTTCTTCAAAAACATAACCTATGTGCACAAATTATTACCACATAGGTCTTCATTAAACACACTTTTAAGAAATTACCTCGTGGTAAATTCAATTCATCCTGATACAAAACAATTTCATGTTCTCTCAAGAAAGACATTGAAAATAAACAACTGGTTGACTAATCAAGAGGAAAATACATTGTTCAAAATTCTCTACTCTCACCCCCGAGCATTTTCTTGGGAGTATAGTGATATGAAAGGTATACATCCTATCATATGTACACATCACATCTACACCACGGAGGCTAGAACAGTTAGGTAATGTCAAAGAAGGATAAACCCAACTCTGAGAGACATTGTGAAAACTAAGATTGAAAATATTTTGAATGTAGGATTTATTTACCCAATCTTAGATAGTTAGTGGGTTTCTCCTTTTTTCATAGTGCCAAAAAATAATGGAAAATGGAGAGTTTTCATAGACTATAGATAATTAAATAAAGACACTCATAGGGATTACTTTCCATTGCGTTTTATTGACCAGGTCTTAGATAAATTGTCTGGTAAAAGGTACTTTTTATTTCTTGATGGATTTAGTGGATACAATCAGATAGTAATGGCTCCTAAAAACCAAGATAAGACAATGTTCACCTATCATTAGGGGACATTTACTTACAGAGTGTTACCTTTTGGGTTATGTAATTCCCCTACCACTTTTCAAAGAGCCATGTTGGAAATCTTTTCTTATCTCACCCATGATTGTGTAGAAATCTACATGGATGATTTTATGTTCTATGGGGAAACATTTCAAGAGGTATTCAATAATATGGATAAAGTTATTGCTTGCTGTGAAAAACCCCATCTATCCCTGAATCATGAGAAATTTTTATTCATTATGGAATAAGGTATAGTTTTAGGCCATCGTGTTTCAATTGAGGGAATTAAGGTTAACCCAGAAAAGGTGAGAATATTTTTAACATTTCCATCACCCACCAATCAAACTGAGGTAAGATTTTTTCTTGGTCATGCTAGTTACTACCATATGTTCATCTCAAATTTTAATAAAATTAATTCTCCATTATTTGATCTTCTAACTAAGGACTTTGAGATTGAATGGATAAAAGCATAAGAACAAGATTTTGATGTGATTAAGGACAAACTGATAAGTGCACCAGTTTTGAGGGTCCTAATTGTAAGCTACCCTTCCATATTCAAACATATGTTGCAAATGAAGTAGCAGGTGTTGTCTTGGGACAACAAGAGGAATGAAAACCCATGCATGCAATTTACTATATCAGTAAAAAAATTTCCCCCCACTGAGAGGAATTACAAAACAAATGAGAAAGAATTCTGGTAGTAGTATATGTAATCAATAAGTTTAGACATTATAATACAGGATATGAAGTGATTTTACATACTGACCACTTGACCATTAAATATCTAATGAATAAACCTGTAGTTCATGGAAGGATTGTTAGGTTGTTGTTGCTACTACAAGAGTTCAATCTCAGAATCATTGACAAACCAAGAAAGTACAAAATTTTAGCTGACTTCTTTCCAGGATTACCACTTTAGAGAAAGATGAACAAGTCAATCACGAATTTCTAGATGATGATTTGTTTGCACTTTCCACTACCACTCCTTGGTATGCAGACATGGCTAATTACTTAGCCACAAGGAAGTTTCCAAAATTTTTCACACCAAATCAAAAGAAGAAATTAAATAAACAAAGTGTAATGTATACATGGTTGAATGGAATCATTTTTGAATGTGGTCCTGATCATGTATTATGCACGTGTGTAGCTGAAAATTAAGTATTTGACATACTTAGAGCATGCCATGATGAACCATTAGGAGGACACTATTCAGTGCAAAGAACCATCTGAAAAATTCTTGGAGCTGGTTACTACTAGCCTTCTTTGTTTAGGGATGTCAAGAAGTATGTATGGAGGTGTGATCAATGCCAAAGAATGGGGAAACCAAAATTTACATCAGAAATTCCCCTCCAACCAAAAATTGTCCTAGAACCATTTGAGAAATGGGGACTAGATTTCATTGGGCCATTTGAACCAACCTCCCAAGGTAAAGAATACATCCTAGTTTGTACTGACTATGTGACTAAATAGGCTGAAGTGCAGGCACTGCCATAAGAAAGATATGAGAAGGTTGAAAATTTTCTCTATGTGCATATATTTCAAAGTTTTGGAGCACCAAGATCAATTGTGTCAGACCAAGGGCCATAATTCATGTTAAGAGTAATAATATATTTTGTGGAGATATATCAGTTGAGGAAAAATAAGTCATCCCCCTATCACCCACAATCAAATGGAAAAGTAGAAGTGACCAAAAAATAATTGGAGAACATACTCATGAAGATTGTAGACATCTCAAGAAATAATTGGGCCTAGAAACTACTAGAAGTAGTGTGGTCTTACAACACCACATGGAAAACAATAACTGGGTTTACACCATATGAACTAGTT
The DNA here is from genome assembly GCA_019776745.2 of Taxus chinensis. Taxonomy (NCBI): domain Eukaryota; kingdom Viridiplantae; phylum Streptophyta; class Pinopsida; order Cupressales; family Taxaceae; genus Taxus; species Taxus chinensis. Next base: position 466,248,337 of record CM034154.1, on the reverse strand, counting down.
TATGGTAAGAAACCAATATTTCCCATAGAGTTTGAGATCCAAACATTAAAGACAACATCTGAGGTGGGAATTGTATTGATAGAAGTACACCAGGTAATAATTTTTCAATTAAGTGAACTAGATGAAATCAAGCTTCAAGAACTACACCATATTGAGATCATCCAAAAACAAAGGAAACTTTGACATGACAAATAGATAAAACCAAGAGAATTTCAAAAAGGAGACTGTGCATTACTGTTTGAGTCAAATTATAAATACTTCAAAGGAAAAATACAGATGAGGTGGATGGGCCTGTATCAAATTACAAAAGTGTTCGACAATGGGACAATTCAATTGGTTCCAATTGATGGTGAAAGGAATGTAATGCTGGTTAATGGGACTAGAGTGAGGCTGTACCATAAACCGACATCTAGGAACGATTTTAGAAGAGCAATTGAATAATATTCATATCTTCATTGTGTAGGAAAAGTATATTTTCCTATCACAATCCAGACCTGAGTACTCACATGCTAAAAGTAAGAGGGGATGGTGGAAAAATAAAAATGGTAATCATCTCCCTCTAGAGTATTGGTTGAAAACAAGACATGACGGCCAATATTTTTTGAAAAAAATAAAAAAAGTAAAAAAAATAATGTAGAGGATCGAAAAACAACAATGGAGGTCTTCTCTCTTGAATCTGATCAGCAAAATAAAAATGGAATACCACATATTTATGGAGCATGACATCAGTAAGGGAATAACACTAAAGATTTGACAAGTACAAATATTAAGGTATGCGTAATTGATTACTTCTAAAGTAGGATAGATTTAAATTTAAAGTTTTATTTTTTTCCATCATTTTTATTGATTGCCCCTCCTTTCCCAAGTCACTTTGCACACTCCTAAAATCCAAATCAAATCCACAACCCATTATTTACCATCATGCTTGTATGCATCTCATTACTCCCCTCATCACCTTGGGATTTTAACTCCACTTTCCAAATTTGGTTATATACCCTCCATGTTAATTTTGTTCAAAATATTCTTTCCAACTTAGTCACTTTCAATCCTGTGCCATCATTTTCTTATGCTGTCACCCTGAGGCTTCTACACTATCAGTTATGTGCCTTTCTATTTTTTATTAAATTTCCCACATTTAGCATGGGGCCTAGAATATGACATGAACCCACCATTTTTGTTGATCATTTGGTAGAAACAAAGTCATTGGATATCTTTGAGAAGGTGGGATGGTTATATTTTCTGTTGGCATATGAAGAGTTTTTTTTATAAGAGGTAAAAGAGGGTTGAGGGCATACAAAGAGTTTAATATCCCAATGACTGAAGAATTTGCAAGGAAAATAGAAGAGGGGTACACCACTGTAAATGGTAAGTAAATTCCATTGTCTCCCACTATAATCATTCAATTGTATGGTATACCTAGTGATAGGTTAGATATTAGTGATAGGACAATGTATGATGAGATAATCAAGAGATTTGCAGTAGAGAAGAAAGAGAAATTACAATTGGTAATTGACAATAAGGGAAAGGAAAAAGGGGTTAGGAGATTGAGCATACTGGAACCTTGGGACGAAGTGGCCAAGTGATTAATTAGGTATTTCACATATGAAGACCAATATGAAATTATACTAGGTCCAGTTTTAAGAATGCTCATACTTTCCTAATGACTCAAAGCACTTTTAGAATGCAAAATCCACTAAAATGCCTTTGTAAGAATTTGACTTTCATTTTGGAGGAAAACCTCCTAGTTTGAATTTCTCAAGGACTTAGAAAAACTTAGGTATTTGAATGGAGCTAATATGACTCTACTGACATCCCCCAATCCTTGCTAAATCAACCCAAAATTGACCAATTTGATCAAAAACTCAAAAACATTTGTTGGTGAGAAGATGCTCCTACATCATACTCCCAACCTGAAGAAAATGATTTATAAATTTTTCTTTTTCTTCTTCTAATTGATCTTCACTTTCTTGTATATCTTCCTCTTTGTGTTCTTTTTCTGGGTCTTCTCTTTTATCTTCAATTTCTTCATTTCATTTTCTTGTTCTTGTTCATTCTTCTTTCTTGCTTGTTTCTTCTTCTTTTTCCTTCTTGGTTAAAATCAAGATAAAGATCAACTTTCTTATCTTCTATACCTACACATTCAAAAAACATGTTAGAAAAATAAATTATTTTTCTTTTTTCCTCTGCACTTTTCCCTCTTGGATTGATTCTTGGCTGCTCCACCACCAAAAATTGTTGATTTTCTTCATATTCTTCCTTCAAATATTCATTTTGCTTGCTTGTCTTTACTTGTGGATACCAAATTTCATTTACCTTATCATTTTCAACATTGAAAACTTGTGTTACTTGTCCTCTAAAACCTGAAAAATTGTTTACATTCAATGAATAACATTGAAGATTATATTTTTTTTGTTTTTCTTGAAATGCCTCTAGTGTAGGGAACTTTTCCTCTTCCATTTTTCCTCCTCATACCTATTATTCATCTGTTCCCTTTTCCTGAATCTGAATTATTCCTTCATTATTTCTCTCTCTCATATATTATTTACCTTCCTCACCTTCTATGAGGTATTCAAGGGCTATTTTCCATACCCACTCTTATTTTTCTATCTTATTTTCATTCCTATCATACCTGTAACTTAATCTTATTCCTCCTTTTTCACAACTTTCTCTCTCTATAGTCTTCTCACTATTTATCAACCTAATTTTTAATCCTTCTTTAGCATAATTTTGTGCTTCTCAATCCCTGATAGAAGACTCACACTATTGTACCTTATCTGTACTACTACATTTTTCTTCTTGACCTTCAATTTCTTCATGAAAAAGTATCTTAAAATCAACCTCTATTTGCTTATATTCTTCTTCATTTCCAAAAGGAAATTTTACCTCAGGTCAATGCATAATTTCTTGCCACAATAATTCTTCTTTAGCAATATATTCATCTTCTTCTTCTTCAATTTTTGGTTCTTCATGCTTCTTTAGGACTTTGAGGTCCATTTCCAAGACATTTCCCAAGGCATTCTTGTTTCTAATCTATTCACCTGCATTCACACATAAGAATTCAATATTAGAATGAAAACATTGAGGCCATATAGCCTCTCTAGTAGCTTCATGCATGAGCCCCTCTTCTTCTTCTTGACTCAAGATTTCTTCTTCTTCTTTATTATCAAGAGATGCCAAAAATCTCCCTATGAATTCTTCCTCTTCATTTACTTTATCCTCTTCTATGATTACTTCCTTAACTTATTCTTATCTTCTCATTCTTCTTATCCTTTTCTCTATTTCTTTTATCTCTTGTCTCAACTGCAATATCTTATCTCTTTATAAGTGACCCAAGAGGCCACTTTACCACCTTCTTCAACACTATTTTCTTCTCTGTCTTCATTGCTTGTCTTTGTATCTCTCTTACTTTCCTCTCTAGTTCTTCTAATTACTCCATAATTTTACTTAACTATCTGCTTTCTTCCTCTTCCAACAACTTTCTTTTCCTCTTCATTTCTCTTCTTTTTTTCTTCTCTCTTTCATCCTTTTCTTTCTTTCTTTGACAAATAAAAACTAGAAAATCGTTTACTAGTTTTTCATTACCTTATTCCTCATTCTCTTTAAACCTTTCTTATTTGGTTCTCATAATCTATTTTTTAGCTTGTCCTCATTTACTTTGTTAAGTCATTTGGGCACCACATACCCATATTCTTTAGCCAATTCACAAATCTCTTCTTGGCTTTTCATATTCTTTCCCTACACACTTCTCATCAACATTTGATAATGCAATTTGTAAGTCCCAAACAATATCTATTCCATTCATCATGTTATCAGTTTTCAATTACATCAACTCAACCTAATATCCTACCTTTTAGATATATTCAAGAGCCTAGAATGGTTAATCTTGAAAAAATGGAACTTACTCACCCTTAAATGCTTTCCTAACAAGATACTCTTATTTACTAATCTTTATGCACACTGAACTATACTACATCAATCCCCAAATAGTCATTTTTCACAATAAATTCTCCCATTCATGCCTATTTTTGTTTTGAACTAATCTATAACTTTTCTTGTGCTTGATACTTGACTCAACATGACATTTAGTTTTTGGCCTTAAGACTTCCTTAGCTCCAACAAGTATTAGTAACCTATTAAACATCCCAAAAAAATGTCAACACGACCTTTAGATTGATTCATGATGTTCAAATATCATATTATACCTCACTTTTCTCACACTCTCTTCTTAATCTCTTAAGACTAGTTTCCATGGTTCCCTCATGGATAAAGACTTATAAGACCACCCAGAATGAGTTATAGGCTTTATTACTAAGGAGCCCAATTTTGTTATGTTTAAGCCCTGTTTAAACTCATACCATTTTGATATCATGATACATGATGAAAAATGATTACTCTTTATATTTAATACTTTACTATAATTATGAAGAAATTATTGCGTATACTTGTGATGTTGTTATCTTGTTGATTATTTTTCATCAAAGGCTTGAATAAGATTTATTATGATCATTAACTTCATTTTTAAAAAGAAGTATATATTGAGTTGTCATAGAGATCACATGAATTATTTCACACACTAGTGCAAGACTCTATTTGATGAGTTAACATAGGAATCACATCCGCTTAATAGGGGTATTTGAGCAGCACATCCAAATAATCCAGGTCACTAGTCCAGACTATTAGAAACTTTGGGAAACTCATGTGTGCATGCAGATAGCTCGGATCCTTGAAATCATAGTTGGAAAAACTACATCCTAAAAAAAATCATCACCATTAATTCAAGCCAAGAAAATATGAAATATGACCAACAATTGAAGACTCATCTTCAGTTCAGTTCTCTTCAATCAGTTAATGATTTGATGAAAATTCTAGAGGTGATTTAATCCTTCGAAGGAGTCAATCATGAATTATCTCTTTAGTTATCCAGAATATTTCAAGTTCAAACATTTTATGAACTACTCCCTTCATTAATTTATTGCAAAAAATAGATGACATTGTTTAGTTAAATAGTTAGTTAAGGTTAGACGTAATTATTGAAATAACTAGATCTCCTAGAGAGACTAGGACTTTTCTGGCATAAAAGAGATGATGTAATTAGACTTAGGAGTTCAATATTTTTATTATATAAACATATTTCCAATTCAATAAAGATATAAGATTCAAGAGGAAGTTCAATTGTGTGAGTTTTAGTTCAAATCCTTATCAAAGGGCAGGAGAAAGGGACACTCCTACCCAACAAGAAGGGGATTCAAAATTATTTCCTTTATGTGTTCTTTATGAGTTACAGTTTCATAATTTATTACATTATTGAATGAAATCCAGTTTCCATTATTAATGCTTTAGTGAATTTCATAGTCAAGCTTTCAATTATAGTGTTTCATTTCAATCATTTCATTTTGAAATCACAATCAATTTATTAGTTTATATTTTTTATTATTAAAACCCATGCTAAGCTTCCATTCCTATTATTCCCTTCGTTGAAAACAACCATGGAAACTATCTTAGAATGACATAATAACTTAATTAAATTATGAGCATTAAATACATTCATGAATTACATTTCTTACATCATCCCCTTAGTGTCTACACAATTCTAGGTCTCAACTTTCTAATTCTAGTAATATGCCTTCAAATTAGACTTATTATGACATCTAGGACCTTAATTAACCTATTTCATGCTTTACTAATGACTTAAAACACTTTTACAATGAAAAATTCACTAAAATGCCTTTGTAAGAATTTAAATTTCATTTTGTTAGGAAACCTCCTAGTTTAAATTTCTCAACGATTTAGAAAAACTTAGTCATTTAAATGTAGCTAATAGGACTCTAGTGACATCCCCAAATCCTTACTTAGGATAACTCAATCCAAAATTGACGAGTTTGATAAAAAAATCAACATTTTTTTGGTGAGAAGATGCTCCTGCATCCTTCCCCTTTCATATATTCTTGAGAATGACTTGAAACTTGTCATGAAGCTGATGAGTGCATAGTTTGGCTCATTAATATAATTTCTTCAAACCAGAAATACTCTTCGTAATATGAGTTATTTGTATATGGGGATGTTTTGTATAGTCATGTCTTAGTAGGTTGATGCATTTTTCCTTGCTATTATTTATGAAAACCGTTTATCACATGACCTCCTACTAACTATTTTTATGAGATCAAATGTGATGATGTGTGCAGGGAATGATGGAGGTTACTGGTGGATAAGTTAACTGAGTTCGATGCATGTGGCTGAAGGCTATTTCCAAATTGACCTATTAGCTTGGGCTTGACTCTAACAGCCTGTAGGAATCTAAGAGTTTTAATTGATATTTGATGAAAATGTGTTTAATGCCACCTGATATGGTGGATCTTGTAACAAACATTATCTATATGAAGACTTTGTCTTCAGAATGGGCAGTACCATTATTTTTGATTTATCGAAGAAAATTATCTGCAAACTATTCTGGATTTTTGTTTTTGGATATGTTATGAACTTATTTGAAATTTAATGAAATCTACGGCATTTTGAGAATCAGAAGTTTTTGATCACTCTATCTCGAGGAAGAGAAAGGGCCCACTCAACCAAGGAGATACGAGGTTACTTTGAGTTTTACATGCATATAGTCCTTTGATTAGTTTTACTGCAATTATCATTTGATGAGTTTTTGCATGCATGCTTTGATTAACTGTCCTTGTTTTCTCCATTATTTCTCTCACTTTTAGTAGATGCTTTTTCTATGCAAATTTAGTTCATAAACAGTCTTGCTTTCTATTGAATGCTAGTTATTCAGTTATGGTTTAAATTGTTAAGAATGAGTGTGTGCATATTTTACTTTACAGTAGAAGATTAGTTGTTGAAATTCCTTTCATTGCAAACAGTTGAATCTCCGTAGACTTGTATTTAATTTCCATAGATTTTAACTGCACTTCCGTAGAATAGCCACTAAAGCTAAGCAACCCCCCAACAAACTCAACGCATAACTAGTTCTCCTAGACTCCATTGCATATTGCCTAGGACACAACCCTAGTTTATAATGACACTGACAAAGATTATGTCAGTTAAATGATTGGACGAATACAATGACCCATCATTTTTGGCACCATTTCTAGGGAACTACATAACCATAAGCTCCATTGTTTTATTCCATATGTTATGGGTGTTAATAGAGTTCATATAGGAAACCAGTAGTTCTCTCAAACCTCAATTTAAACCAACCAACCTGGATGCATAGGTCACGAGATAACCAAGGGAGATTTATAGCACACAATATTCAACAAATCTCTTTAGAAACTTCACAAGAGAGAAACAATGAGAGTGATACATATTCCAATTCCATGCCTAGAACATTTTCTAAGCATTATGTATCCTCTTCACATCATTCTGCAATGGGGGATCTTGGAAATGCTGAAGAACAACCTTTAGGATGAACATTTACATACCCCATTGTCCTTGATATAGATGAGAATGCACCCATGAAAAACATCTCACCATCAATCCTCCCCCTCTTTCGAGGAATGAACAAAGAAGACCATGATCAGTTTCTGTTTGAATTTAAAATCCTATGCCAAACATATGATTTCCGAACTGACAATAAAAAACTAAAATTATTTCCCTCCACTCTCAAGGATTCTGCTATGAGATGGTTTATGGGGTTACCATCTAACTCCATTAATTCCTGGGAAGCCATGGAAATATCCTTCCTGGATAAATACCAAGACTATTGTAGAGGAAGGAGGAGTTCTTCCAAATACATCAAAAGGAAGATGAGAATCTATAGGATTATCTGGATAGATTCCTCTTCCTTCATAAATGTACTGGGTATGAGTTGCATGTAGACATCACTAAAACAATCTTTCTAAAAGGACTGGATGAAGAAACCAAGGATTCTCTACATCTCATGGGAGGTGGAGACATGCATAAGCTTACCATGGAACAAATTACTGAGCTATGTAGAAGATATTCTAGAACATGTGGAGGGATAAGAAGGAAACAAACATCCAAGTCTTTAGGTACCTCTAAACATCTAGAAGAAATGGCTAACATGAAAACATACATTCTGCTACAATTAACATCCACCATAGATGGACTCAAGGCAAAATCCACCCCTGTTAAAGAACCATTGGACATGTATTGCCCTAAATTTTGGAAGAGACACCCCTTGAGAGAATGTCCTTTGGATGTCACAAATATGTGCTTAATCTGTGAAGTTACTGACCATGACACTAAACATTGCACACTTCTACCATAATTGAAGGGAGGTTTGAATGCCATCTCTCAAACAAGTGCTGAATTAAATTTTATCCAGAGACCAAAAAATCAGGGTGGGTTCCCATCTAGACCAACTCAGAATCCCTGGAGAATGCCATGGCCAAATCAGGCCTCCCAATCTTCTTGGGGACAACCCGAGTGGGCAAACTCAAACTGGATGACTTATCCTTATCCACCACCTTGAAAAAATCCCTACACTCAGCTAGGATGGAATCCACCACATGTAGCCAATCCTTGGCACAATCAGTAGTGGGGTCCTCAACAAAATTTTAGCCAAAATCAGTCTTGGGCACCACCACAAAACAATAATCAACAACGTAGGTTCCAGCAGCCATAGCAAGCTTTAATGCCTCCACCTCCAGCCTACCAAAATCAAGGACAAGCAACACAAACACAACTTCTGGCTCAGCCAGTAGCCAATCCTAAAAATCAATAGACAGCTTCGATTGATGACACAGATGCAGGTAATACCATGTAGGTTAACACTATTGGTAATTTACGATTACAATCTGGCAAAATATTGAACCCTCCTGTTGTTATCACAGAACTGCTTGATGATGCCAATAAGGAAGAAAAACTTGAAGGTAACACTAGTTCTTCACCAATACCAGATAAGCAGGATGCTTAAATACCCAAACCAACTATAACCCCTTTCCTAGAGCGATTACAGGACACTCGGATTGCAGATGAAACAGAACTACTTCAGGAATTAAAAAAAGTACATATTGAGGTTCCACTGCTACGTGCAATAAGAGACATCCCTGAACTAAACCAAACCATTAGAAACGAATGTATAAAGATGCCAGGAAGAAAAAATAAATACCCAAAGACTGTCAGAGTCGAAGGAAATTTGGCTGATTTAGTTGCTGGCACCCTCAACTCACCAAAATATGGGGATCCTGGGAGCCTTGTCATTACTATTTGTATAAACACCCAGCCAATCTCTAATGTTTTGGTGGATCTTGGTGCTGCTATTAATGTCATCACAACAAAAATGTTTAACCAACTATCCTTGATAGGACTTCAACCAACCAACACTATTCTGCAGTTAACATATCAATCCATTACTGTACCTGATGGTGTGGTTGAAGATATAATGGTCACTATTGAATCATGGGAGTACCCAATTGATTACATGGGTTTATAGCCTAAAGCTCAGAAGTTGGGATATCTAGTCATCTTGGGGAGACCTTGGCTAGCTATGGTTGCTGTTTACATTGACAGTAGATTAGGCAACATGATAATTCTAAATGGGCAGAAATCCAAACACATTTCGTTATATCCTCCTGCCCAGCCTTATACGAACAATTGTGACCAGACATGGGTGGATTCTTTGGATGCTAACTCTTTGAATTATTATTTTCTGGCCACTATTGTAGTACATAATCATATGATGGAGGCTGTGGAGTCTTATGTGCTGACTAATTCTAAGGACTCCACAACTACGGAAATCAGTACTACTTCTACGGAATTCAGAATATCATCAGAAGACATTACCTTTGCTGAGTCTGGTAGGAAACTCTTTTCTTATAATTCCAAGAAATCTAGTTCCTGATTTCTATTGTCCTTTAACTAAGGTTCTATCTTTTGATAATGTATCCATCCTGCACATGCTCTAGCCCCATGTTTTCCCATTGAATTATTTTATCACTAGTACAGATCTTTCTCTTGCGGATGATACTAAGCAGGTGCTTGTCAGTATGGGTAGAGAGCTGACTATAGGAAGCGACTTGGAGATCAATCAAGAAGCTAGGGTGCTTGAGGTTCTGAAGAAACATTCCCTTGATTTTGCATTACAATGATATGAAAGGAATTCATCATAGCATCTGTACACATCATATCTACACCGATGACGTCAAACCTATAAGGCAGCCGCAATGAATAATCAATCCAACATTGAGAGACATAGTCAAAACTGAGTTTGAAAAGCTCCTAAAGGTAGGTTTCATCTATCATATATCTGATAGTCAGTGGGTTTCCCCATTAGTTATTGTTCCCAAGAAGAATGGTAAGTGGAGAATATGTGTTGATTACAGGGAACTTAACAAAGCCACCAAGAAAGATTATTTTCCCATGCCTTTCATTGACCAAGTCCTAGACAATTTGGCTGGTAAGAAATATTTCTCTTTCTTGGATGGGTTTAGTGGGTATAATAAAATTAGTATTGCCCCTGCTGATCAGGATAAGACTACTTTTATGTGCCCTTGGGATACATTCAATTATAGAGTCTTACCTTTTGGGATTTGTAATGCCCCTGCCACATTTCAATGGGCAGTCTTGGCCATTTTTACAGATCTTGCTAATGAATGTGTTGAGGTTTATATGGATGATTTCACTATCCATGGATCCACTTTTGATGAATCTTTAAATAATCTTGAGAAAGTACTTAATCAATGTGAACAACACCAACTATCTTTGAGTCATGAAAAATGTCTAATGATGGTTGATCAAGGAATTGTCTTAGGTCACCATGTGTCAGCCCAAGGTATAAAGGTGGATCCCAAAAAGATATCAGTCATCACCCAATTACCTACACCAGCTAATTAGACTGACATCAAAAGTTTCCTTGGCCATGCAGGTTATTACCGCCGATTCATAAAAGATTTTAGCAAAATTACCGTCCCAATGTTTTCATTACTAACCAAAGATTGTGTTTTTGAATGGTCTTCTCAGTGTCAGCAGGCATTTGATTCTATCAAAGAAAAGCTGACAACAGCCCCTGTCTTACGTGGCCCTGACTGGGGAAAACATTTCCATATCCACACTGATGCTTCTAATATAGCTATGGGCACTATCCTTGGACAAAAAGACTCAGAAGATCATATGTATGCAATTTACTTTATCAGCAAAAATCTGACTCCTACGGAAAAGAATTACACTACTACGGAAAAAGAGTTTTTGGCTGTGGTATATGCTTTGAATAAATTTTGTCATTACATCATTGGATATAAATTTTTTGTTTACATTGACCACTCTGCCATTCGATATTTGATGAACAAACTAGTGGTTGGTGGAAGGCTCATTCACTGGTTGCTCTTGTTGCAAGAATTCAATCTCCCTATCATAGATAAGCCTGGGAAATCTAACGTTGTTGCTGAATTTCTTTCCAGAATAAATGTTTCAGGTGATGACGAAGCAGTCCAAGATCAATTTCCTGATGAACACTTGTTTGCTATCTCCACTAAGACTCCCTGGTTTGCTGATCTCACAAATTATTTAACAACAGGGAAGTTTCCTACTTATTTTACTCATAAGGAAAGAAGGCGATTGGTTAGAAATAGTGCAACATATAAATGGTGTAACGGATTCTTATTCAAATGTTGTCCTGACATGGTTCTTCACAGGTGTGTTCGTGAGGATGAGGTACATGACATATTGCGAGCATGTCATGATGAGCCAGGTGGTGGACATTATTCAGTGAAATGAACAATTCACAAGATCCTTGGAGCAAGGTACTATTGGCCTTCCCTCCATAAGACTGTCAAGAAGTATGTGTGGTAGTGTGATGCATGCCAACGAATGGGAAAACCTACACTTTCTACGGAAATTCCTCTTAACCCTCAGTTGGTTCTAGGACCATTTGAGAAATGGGGTATTGATTTTTTTGGACCATTTGATCCTCCATCTTTCGGGAAGGAGTATCTCTTGGTATGCACGGTCTATGTCACCAAATGGGCTGAAGTTCAAGAATTGGCATCTGCCAATGAAGATGTTGTTGCTGATTTTCTCTACAACTAGATATTGATGCGATTTGGAGCACCAAGGGCCATTGTATCTGATCAAGGTCCTCAATTTGTTTCAAATATGATTGAAGATTTCTTAGGAATCTATAGAATCAGGCACCAGAAATCATCACCATATCACCCCCAATCCAATGGGCAAGTGGAGGTAACCAATTGAGAGCTTGAGAATATTCTAACTAAGGTGGTTAATGCCAATAGAAAGAATTGGGTACCAAAGCTTCCTTAGGCTATCTGGGCCTATAACACGACCTGGAAAACAACTACTGGTTTCTCTCCCTATGAGCTGGTCTTTGGGAAGAAGCTACTGTTACCTGTTGAGTTCGAGTTGTGCACCTGGCAAACAACATTGGAAGTTGGGATTGATTTGGATGAAGCACATCATGAATGAGTGTTGCATTTGAATGAACTAGATGAAGTGCGGATGGAGGCACAACAACAGACTGAAATTCTATAGCATCAATGGAAAACTTGGCATGATGCTCACATAAAAAAAAGGATATTTTATGAAGGACAGTGGGTTTTACTCTTTGATTCCCGCTATCAGTAGTTTAAAGGAAAGTTGCGTACGCATTGGTTAGGTCCCTATCAAGTGCATCAAGTGTTTGATAATGGCTCTGTTCCATTGATACCGATTGATGGAGATAAAAAAACTCTTCTGGTGAATGGGCATAGGCTCTAAGTTTACCACCAACCACTGGATAAGCAGACCTTCACTGACGACATTCTGTTACAAACAGATATGCATACTGAGGAGGCTCTTTACCTCTCATACATGGAGTAATTAATATTTTTCAAATTCAATAAAGGAAGATGATCCTTCATTAGATCTTCTTCCCTTAGTTAGCAGTTTTTATCGTAATTTCCAATAAATGCAAGAATTTTCATTGTTTCTACTACCGCTAATCATGTTTCATCCCAAATTTCAGGGTGTGGGAATCTACAGATATCAGCTGACTAAGTATAGCATGGGTAAGTGCATTTAACTTGCTAATGATATTTCTATGTGAAACATTCCCCCATGTAGTCATTTGTCATTATGATGCCATCATGAAATGATTGTTATGATCATTTTGGATCTCTTCCAAATCCAGCTTTATGAATGATGACATAACCGGAGTAATGCCTCATAAATCTCCACATGCTTTGATGTGTCGCACTCTCTAATGTCAGGATAGATGGCATATGCTCCTCCACCATGGGATATGTGCCTCTGTAAAAATCTTAATCTCACATGGGTGGTCAGTCTCATCACTATTTTTTTGCTGTCACCTTCGCTTGATGTTGTGTTACGCAAGGAATAAGGTGTAATTTGAAATTTAATTCTCTGAAACCACCTCTTCCCATTGTGGTATGCACATCAATCACAAATGGTTTCATCAAACACTTGACGGGAAGTGGAAGAAACACTCTACTCTGTTCTTTCCGCTACTGTGTATTTCTTATTTTTTTGGCTTAGCATGGGACCGTGAAAGACATCAGAACCTACTTCACCTGATGTATTACTTCGGAATGTCGCCATTTCATAGGTATTTCATGATTTCAGATGGTTAGATTTCATTCAAAAATTTTAGGGGTTTGGTGAGAACATTGTGGAAGAGTTCTTGAACAATTTTGAGTCCACATGCTCGTAAGTTGGTGGACGACGAATTGAAATCACTAGTCAGGTCATTTTTGCCCTGTCTAGCCTACCAAATTTCGGGTTAAAGGTTATGACGAATGCCCCTTTGCAAATTCTTATTGCTCAATTCCATGATGAAGGAGAGGCACTCCCGGAGGTCATCCTACCTCCATTGGGTGTCCAAAAGGGTGTTAAGTGGAAAAGTTTTCCTAGAATCTGGGGTGAGATTGCTAAATGGGTCAATAGGTATTTTATATGCGATAGATAAGCTTCTATTCCAGGTGGTGATGCACTCAAAATGCTCATTCACCTTAAAAAGGGACATTTCAACTAGGCCCTTTGGGTCAATTTTCTAGAATACCTCACAGATTCTATCATTAAGGTATGCCAGAAACACCAGTCCAGTGGGGCCAAGTCTATGCTTAAGCACCCAAGGTTGATTCACCTGTTGTGTTCACACCAAGTTTTCTTTCACCCAAAGCGGAGACTTGAGGGACGTTTTGGTGGCAAATGGTCTAGGCCTAAGAAACTAAAATCTGGTCTCTCTATGGGCACCTCGGTCTACCCTTGCATCAGGCCCTTCACATAGTCAAGATGAGGAAGATAACATTCCTATGCACGCCGACACGGTTGGTACTCTTGAGGGACCACCCCTGTCCATTTCTGATTCAAAAGGCAAGTGTCCCATGGCCCCCTCTTCCTCCATGCAACTATGGTCCCAGCAGCTTGGCTCATATTTGCAGACAGGTGGTTTCCAATCAGAGTCATTACCTAATGACACCGCCCACATTCAGGAGGAGCTGCATATAGAGGATGTCCCAGATGCTCCATCATCTGCTGTTTTGTCATCTATGGAAATTCACACTAGAGCTCCAGAAATGCTTGACGTCCAAGTGGATCCTTCTGGAGGAAATTTCATTGATAAAATCTCGGCTACAAGGTATGGAAGAGTCCACCCTTTATTACAAGCTGAATTTACAAAAAAGACAGTAGAAAACATTCGGGAGATTGCTACCCTACAACATGAAGTGAGTTGTCTAAAGTGATAATGTGATACAGGTCTTACCCTCTTAAATAATTTCCAACAGTTGTCCCTTCAAAAAAGGGAATTGTATAAAGAAAATCAAAAATTAAAAAAGGAAAAGGAATCTTTGGAAGAGGAAAAACAAAAATTAACATCTATCTTAGACTCTGTTGTCCTTTAGCCATCAAACTACTGTCCTGTAGGAAACCCTCCTTGGTCTAAAACATGTATGTCTAGGAGCAATTTTATTCTTGGCAGTTATTTCAATTGTGTTCTCAAGCCCCTCACGAAATTCCCGATGGACCTAGTTTTTTATCAGTCTACAAGAACAACACTCCGGAAATTCAAAATTTTCTCTGTGAATTTTATTTACATAACATGGTAGTAGCCAATGTCCCTAATTTCTTGATCAACCTATTTGTGGGGGATTTTCAAATTAAAGCATTTCAGTCTGTATTGAGGAATCAAATAACTTGGAGACAACAAACAGACAGTTTCAATAACACTGCTCAGTCAGTCGGATTTTACATTCTCCCAACCCATCACACAGATGTCTCCCTATGGAAGAACTTTAGATCATTATATTACCAGGCGGGGGTTGGGGCACATAATTCTCAGATTTTGCTTCAGTGTATTAATGATTTTGAAAATTATAGTCAAGAGAATTTTGGAGCTGCTTGGCAAGCTTGCGATAGGAGATGGGATACTTTAAGCCTGCCTTTAAAACATAGGGAGGTCCTCTCTCTTCAGAATTTGAGTTGGAGCATGTGAAGGGGTGATGCCCTCATTTCCATTATTAGAAAAACCATTGAAAATACTAGCCAACAATATAATGATGAATGGGCCAGCCTTCAAGTATGGCCTCCACTCCTCTTGAGCCCTCTCACAACATGGCAGAACAATGTAGCACAATCCCATGATAGTTTCACTGCATGGGTGGAAATTACCTCCAATACTCAGGGTTGTAAGAATACCACAAAGCAATACGCTGATCAATTTGAGGAGTATGACATGGTTGAACAACTTGGAAGGTGAGCAAAATACAGATGAGTTGCATTGGGACATGCAATAGGTAAATTTAGGGGGAATGATGAGTGCATAGTTTGGCTCATTAATATCATTTCTTCAGACTAGAAATACTCTTCGTAATATGACTTATTTGTATATGGGGATGTTTTGTATAGTCATGTCTTAGTAGGTTGATGCATTTTTCCTTACTATTATTTATGAAAACTATTTATCACATGACCTCCTACTAATTGTTTTTATGAGATTAGATGTGATGATGTGTGTAGGGAATGATGGAGGTTACTGGTGGATAAGTTGCCCAAGTTCGATGCATGCAGCTGAAGACTGTTTCCAAATTGACCTATTAGCTTGGGCTTGACTCTAACGACTTGTAGGAATCTAAGAGTTTTAATTGATATTTTATGAAACAATGTTTAATGCCACCTGATATGGTGGATCTTGTAATAAACATTATCTATATGAAGACTTTGTCTTCAGAACAGGTAGTACCATTATTTTTGATTGATCGAAGAAAATTATCTGCAGACTATTCTGGATTTTTGTTTTTGGATATGTTATGAACTCATTTGAAAGTTAATGAAATCTATGGCATTTTGAGAATCAGAAGTTGTTGATCACTCTATCCCGAGGAAGAGCAAGGGCCTGCTCAACCGAGGAGATACGAGGTTACTTTAAGTTTTTCATGCATACAGTCCTTCGATTAGTTTTACTGCAATTATCATTTGATGAGTTGTTGCATGCATGCTTTGATTAACTGTCCCTGTTTTCTCCATTATTGCTTTCAATTTTAATTAAATGTTTTTTCCATGCAAATTTAGCTCATAAATAGTCTTTCTTTCTGTTGAATTCCAGTTATTCAGTTATGGTTTAAATTGTTAAGAATAAGTGTATGCGTATTTTACTTTATAGTAGAAGATTAGTTGTTGAAATCCATTTCATTGCAAACAGTTGAAGTCCATAGACTTCTATTTAATTTCCATATATTTTAACTGCACTTCCGTAGAATAGCCACTAAGCTAAGCAACCCCCCAAAAAACTCAATGCATAACTGGTTCTCCTAGACTCTATTGCATATTGCCTTGGACATAACCCTGGTTTAAGAATGACACTGACCAAGATTATGTCAGTTAAATGATTGGAAGAATATAATGACCCATCAAAAGCATCATGAAAACATCATATAACTGACCATACTCACCGTATATCCCAAATAGGTTTGAAAATATCCAACCAATCTCACTTACCCATGCTATGTTGCCTATTCTCACCTTCTTGCTTCTGAAGGACCTCAAACATGCATTTAACCTATAAGTACTGATGTAAAACTCAACATAAATTTCATGTACACTACCACCAAACTACTACCATGCTCCACCATGAATTATTAATAAAAAAACTCAAGTCACCATACCATTCTGCATGCTCCTCGGTTAGGAATAGGCTTGGAATGACCTGAATCAACCATGAAATCACATGATTTGATCTTTCTAACCTCATGAAGACTCTTAGACACCTTTGAAACATCATATCAACCTTTTTTACCTCATGAAACTCTCCAAACAGCTTAGGAGGACTCATACTATGACCATACAAGATAAACCATGCTCTAGAACACCATAGGACTCACTAAAGTTGGACACTACGAATCAACCTTCATAATTGACATTTGAATAACACCTCATGGAGACTCATATGAACTCATGACACCCTTTTCCATCAATAGACTTGACATCCATGAGAACACAAACATACAATGACCAACAATCTCCCCCTTTATCATTGATGGAAACCACCTTCAGAAACATTGATGGAAACCAACTAGACCAAACTCCTACATGATTATTTTCCATGTTTCTAATGCTTCTCCCCCATTTAACATATATGAAAAAGGATACAATAATGAAAATACATGGAAAATGACAACACACAATGAAAATAATGTAAAAAAGACAAATTTACTTGAAATGACTCCCCCTTGGACTGAAATTGGTCTTCTTTGATATTCAGAGTAGCATGAGGAAAAAGTGGATTTGGAGGATGTCACGGATTTTAAGGTATTATTGATTTCATTGCATGGTGATGTCTCTTCTAGTTTTATTTTGTGGTTCCTAGATATCGTTTGGGATGGTAGTTGATAGTTGATTCAGCTGGGTGAAGAAGAGAAAACAAGTTTAAGTGTTTGAAGGGTTAAGAAGGAAAATTTAGTTGTTACATGCTTGACAATAGTGTATATTTTCCATTTATGGATGGTACCCTTGTTTTCTTTCATCTTGGTTGGTGTGCAGAGTATGTTGATGACATGTTTTTTAGTATTTACACTTGTTGTTATTAGCATGGTTTAGCATGGTTATTTGTTGTTGACATTGATGAGCACAAGATTCATATTTGGCTTTAGAGTTAGTCAGTGGAAGACCTGGAGCTTCTCGAGAGCCTAGTGATATGGATGAATGTATATGGTGAGTTTGTACATGTGGATAGATTTTGTTTTGTGAATCTATGATGATGCAAATATTCATTTTGCACATGGATTCCTATGAGCATGGTTGAGATGCGTATGAGAATGGCTTAGATGCCTTGAGCATGAGTAGGGGATGTTTGTATTTCCTCTTGTTACTATGTTACTCCATGATAGATATTATACAGATGGTTTTATCAGACATGTAATTTGTTTATGCAGGGTTGAATTTATAGATTGTAAGTATTTGGATTCTTTGAGTTATGTAGGTGTTGTGGATGCATCCACTGGTTGCATGTAGTACTCATTTAGGTTGTCTAGACACAGGATGTAGTTTTTCTTTTCATATTCCAGTTTGAATTGTATTTTGTCAATTACATTGGTGGTAGCATGGAAACATGGATAAATGGCTCGAGAACATGGTTGAATGGCTATGGTTGTGATAGAAGCCCAATACTTTAATTCAAGTAGGAGATCTAACAGGTGTGTTAGTCATGATGGCTTGATTACATGAGAGGCTTTGTGTTATGATTTAGTGGGAGCCTGATGTATTGATAGCTTGGGTATCATGAATTAGTAGTAGCTTTGTGCAGGTATATGGTAAGTCATGGTTTATTATCTTATTAGTTTTAGAAGATGGTTTAATCTTCCCGATTACTTGAGAGAATTTTTGAAGGAAAGAATAGTTGGTATTCATGGTATGTAGAGGAAGGTGATGTATAGGTACACATATAGAGGTTAAAAAATTTATCTCCAAGTGGGAGATTGTTGGGTTGTGGATCTAGATTGCTTCACAATGAGCATGCATTACAGGTGGATGGTTTACACAGTAACCGTTGTCAGTTGATTAACCGCAATTGGTCAACATAATAATCACTATCGGTAAGTAAATGAACCATCATCAACTAGGGAACTGACATCGGTTTCCTATGCATGTAATTTTATATTTAACTCATGGGAATTAGATCTAACTTTAGTTATAAAGTCAATATAAAGGTTGTAAATGCATAACTAAGGTGACCTAAGTTTGTATATACATATATAAGCATTAAATCTAGGGTTAGAATTTTAATTAAGAGAAGGATTGAATTAGATACTTGATTCTCATAGATTGAGAGGATGAATAAGAAAAGAAAGAAAGAAAAAGTTCCATGAAGACAAAGCTTTCATGGAAATAAGTTGGACATAAGTAAATAATAGGTATAACTATGGCAGGTACATCTCAATGGTGAGAAGAGGGTAAAATCTTCTACTATATTTCCTTTGTATAGTTATTGTTCCATTGTAATGGCTTGCATAGTATACAAAGCACAAATAGTTTCTTCTTATAGATCCACATGTTGGTGAGATATTGTATTGTAGATCCATGAGATCATGATGTATGGTTGATCCATGTAGATCTAGTCTTATGTTGTTAGATCCACATGTTATTGTGAGATCTTGTATTCATAGATACATGAGATCATGCTATATTGATTGTCCATGTAGATCTAGATATTGTTGAGGAAGTTGTCTTCATGTTTACACAAGTTGATGCATTGAAGGAGAGAAAAACTTACTTCTTAGTGCATAGTTATAGTTACACATATGGTAGACCCATGTGAGAGGTCTTGTTGCAGATCCAAAGAGAGTTTGGTTGTAGTTTAGAGATGTAATAGTTCCTAGTTATGTGAGGTCTGTTGGTGGTTTGGAGGCATGGTTGTAGTGCACTCATGGAGATTTGTTTAGAGATTTGGAGGAGGATATACTCTTGGAGAGATGCATTGTACTCTTGTGGGAAGAGTTGGTTTGTACTCTTATTAATTATTATATATATGAGATATCTATCTTTGGTGTATGTAGCCCATATTGGGTGAGCCATAGTACATGTTGTGTTATGTGTGTGTACATTATTTTGATTTTGATTTATCTTGTTTACACTTCCACTGCTGTAGATTATGGGGAATTGATTCCATTTCCACATTCCATATTACCAACAACTTATATCAGAGCGTTGTTTGATAGATCAATGGATTTAGTTTTTAGAGTAAGGGTTTTTTTCATAGTTTTTTTTTTGTTTTACTAACAGGTGTATGAGAGAAGGGGTTTTTTCTTGATGAGAAGATCGAAAGAAGAGATTCAATCTCAAGTGGGAGTTGGAAGAGTGAGTAAGGTTGTATGAAAAACATAGTGACTAGTGTCGGTAGGCTTAGCGATGCTGAAGAGTTCCTTCACCGATATCGACATGGTGAATGTGGTTAGTCAAAGAGGAAATGCCATCGATAACCTAGTTTTTAACATAAAATAACATATCTAAAAATTTGAGAATATGCAGTGTTTGTATCTAATTTGTTGAGGTGTCCCTGGTTCTTAGAGGCACAGGCATGTTGGGCAGATTGTAGATCTTTATTATAGAGGTATGGTTTTTTGTTACCTTGGTATTTCAGTGCTTTTATGTTGCACATGTATGTTTGGGATTTTAGATCTATATTTTAGTATGGGGTAGAGAAATAGTCACGCATCCTTTGGTGTAGTTAGATGCATGGGCTTCATTAGAGAAGCATAATATAATATCATAGAATGAAGACAAGGCTTCCATTAGAGAGGCAAGTACTTTGGTTGAAGATGTGGTTGAGTATATTGGTGCTAGTAAGGTGATGTATTTCATCTTGGTGTAGTTTTTTATTGCATGTATGATTGCTGTTAAGTTTTTTGTGAAAGGTTGAGTTCTTCTTGAAATGAGTGACTCAACACAACTACCAACTTTGGTTAGATTAGGAACCTGGTTTAGTGACCTATGCAGATTTGTGGCATTGAGCTTGTTCTAGTAGCATCGACATTGGCCAGGGAACCGAAATTGGTCATAGAGGGTAATTGGTACTGGTCAGTGAACCGTGGTCAGTCTTTGTGACAATGAGTTTGCATAGGGTTTCTTACAGTAGAAGAGGGCATGAATGGTTCAGTGTCATATTTTGAAGGATCAAGTTTCTTTTTATAGTTTGTACATGTAGAAATAGTATAGATCATTTCAATGTTTGAATTAGAAAGAGGAAAGAGTTGGCTTGGTTAGTCCAGTGAGACTTTGGGTTAGGTATCTCTATATGGTTCATGTTTTATTTCCTTCATTTGAAACAACTAGTATTATGTTTGGATTGTGTGGACAAGTAAAATATGCACCATGGATATGTGGTGTGTTTGAATGTTGAGGACAAGGGGATCTATTCTCAGGATGATATCCTCAATGGAAAGTCATGTTTAGACATACAATTGTAGGTAATGAAAGATGTTGAGTACACATGATGGAAATAAGGTTATTCACATACTTTACAATAAGTACAAACTTATGTGATGGAGAAGTATTATTTGTTAAGAAGGGAATCATGTTTATATTTCTTTCATCTGGTTTTATTTCTCACTGATATATATTGGAGCTTTTGAGATTGTTATTAGAAGCAGTGCAGGGGAGTTCATGTTGAGTGAGACCAAGCCATGGTTGTTGGCACTATAGGTGGGACACATATGCATGTGTAGAGTGAGAGGAGGATGAAACTATTCAGAGTAGCATGAGGCACAAGTGGATTTGGAGGAGATCATGACTTTTCATGTATTTTTTATTTCAGCACATGGTGATGTCACTTTTGGTTTTATTTTGTGGTGCCTGGATATCCTTTGGGATGGAAGTTGATGGTTGATTCATCTGGGTGAAGAAGAGAAAACAAGTTTAAGTGTTTGAAGGGTTAAGAAGGAAAATTTATTTGTTACAGATTTGACATCAGTGTATATTTACCATTTATGGATGGTACCCTTTGTTTGCTTTCATCTTGGTTGGTGTGCAAAGTATGTTGATGACATGTTTACTGGTATTTTCACTTGTTAGTATCATGGTTATTTTTTGTTGACATTTATGAGCATAGGATTTATATTTGGCTTTGAAGTTAGTTGGTGGCAGACTTGGAGCTTCTGGAGAGCCTGGTGATATGGATGAATGTACATGGTGAGTTTGTACATGTAGATAGATTATGTTTTGTGAGTCTATGATGATGTAGATATTTTTTTGTACATGGATTCCTATGAGCATGATTGATATGTGTATGCACATGTTTTAGATTTCTTGAGAATGTGTAGGGGATGTTTGTATTTCCTATTGTTACTATGTTACTCCATGATAGATATTCTATAAATGGTTATCTTGGACATGCAAGTTGTTTATGAAGGGTTGGATTTTTCAGATTTCACATATTTTGATTCTTTGAGTTATGCAGGTGTTGTGGATGCATCCATTGGTTACATGTAGTACTCATTTGGGCTGCTTAGACCCATGATCTAGTTTTTCTTTTGCATATTCTAATTTGAATTGTCTTTGGTCAATTGTATTAGTGGTAGCATGGAGACATGGATAGATGGTTGAATGAATATGGTTGTGATAGAAGTACATTACTTTAGTTTGAGTGGGAGATCTTGCAGGTGTGTTAGTCACGATGGCTTATTACATGAGAGGCTTGGTGTTATAATTCAGTGGGAGCTTGATGTATTGATAGCTAAGGTATAACAAATCAGTAGTAAATTTTTGTAGGTATATGGTAAGTCATGGTTTGTTATCTTCTTGGTTTTAGAAGATGGTTTAATTTTCCTGATTACTTGAGAGAATTGTTGAAGGAAAGCATAGTTGGTCTTCATGGTATGTAGAGGATGGTGATGTATAGGAACAGATACATAGGTTCAACAATTTATCTCCAAGTGGGAGATTATTGGGTTATGGAGCTAGATTTCTTACCAATGAACATGCTTTACAGGTGAATGGTTTACACAATAACCAACATCAGTTGATTAAGAACCATCGGTCAAAATATTAACCACTATCTCTCAGAAGATGAACCAACATCACTCATGGAACTGAAATAGGTATCATGTGCATGGAATTTTATATTTAACTCACGGGAATTAGATCCAACTTTATTTATAAAATGAATCTAAAGGTTGTAAATGCATAGCTAAGTTGACCTAAGTTTGTATATGTATATAAGTATGAAAGCTAGGGTTAAGAGATGAATTAAGAGAAGGACTGAGTTAGATCATTGGTTCTCCTAGATTGAGAGGATGAAGAGGAAGAGAAAGAAAGAACAGGTTATATGAAGACAAAGCTTTCATGAAGATAAGTTAGACATAAGGAAATATCAGGTAGAACTATGGTAGGCACATCTCAATGGTGAGAAGAGGGTAACATATTCTAATGTATTTCCTTTGTATAGTTATTATCTCATTGTAAAGGATTTCATAGTATGCAAAGCACAAAGAGTTTCTTTTTGTATATCCACATGTTAGTGAGATATTGTATTGTAGATCCATGAGATCATGACGTATTATTGATCCATGTAGGTATAGTCTTATGTTATTAGATCCACAGGTTGTGAGATATTGTATTCATAGATCCATGAGATCATGTTGTATTGATGATCCATGTAGATCTAGATATTTTAGAGGAGGTTTTATTCATGTTTACACATTTTGATGCAGTGATGGAGAGACATACTTACTTCTTAGTGTAGAGCTAAAGTTGCACATATGGAAGACCCATGTGAGAGGTATTGTTGTAGATCCATAGAGAGTTTGGTTGTAGTTCAGAGATGCAATAGTTCCTAGTTATGTGAGGTCTATTGGTGGTTTGGAGGAATGGTTGTAGTGCACTCATGGAGATCTGTTTAGAGATTTGGAGGAGGATATACTCTTGGAGCGATGCATTGTACTCTTGTGGGAAGAGTTGGTTTGTACTCTTATTCATTATTATATATATGAGATATCTATCTTTGGTGTATGTAGCCCATATTGGGTGAGCCACAGTACATGTTGTGTTATGTGTGTGTACATTATTTTGATTTTGATTTATCTTGTTTACACTTCCACTGCTGTAGATTTTGTGGGTAAATTGTTTGGGTCCATGTGTGCATGATTTTGTTTGTTATTGAATCATAGCACTATTCCGTAGTCTACCCCAAAATCCCCAACATTATTAAGATGATTTTTGAAGTATAAACCACATTTTCTCTAACCTTCTCGGTAGTGTCTTGTCAAGAATCAATTGTGTTATAAGTGTTGTGTTATGCCTTCTAACTTGAGAATAATATTCTCTCATTAGCCATTGGAAGTGGTGAAGTGGGTTTCTGCTTGATACATCTCTCTTGCTTCATGGATAGTTTGCCCCTAAGAGATGAAGTCTTAACTAGCAAGAATGCATATACCTCATAAGACTGTCTTGTGGTGCTAAAACAAACAGTCACAAAACTCAGATCAACAAGTAGTTGCAACATCAGGTCTATAGCCTTGTATACATGATACATGGTTCTTAGTATGGTGAGTCAATGTAAAGATATTTATTGAACATAGCTTGTTAGTTAAGTTTTTTTGGCATTGACTTGATCATTTTAGTGAAGGTTTAATTAGCAACAGTCATCAAATGAAGATTGTTTTGATTTGTCTCATAAATACCTTAGCATAATTGTCCCACAGTTGCAGGACTTATTCTACATGAAAATGCTTCTGAAGTGGTGTTGTTATCTTGACCTCAGTTAGTGACTTAAATAGAAATGAGCATCTCAAGAAGGTGCGTACAGTTAGTTATGGACAAGATATGTGCTCTGACTAGGAAATTCCTCTCTTGAAGTTACTAGGTATGCAACTTTTATGACAGACAAGAAGGAATAGGATTGCATCATTCAATTTTGACACATTTCTTAGTTATGTAACACAAGTAGATGACTCCCCTGAGAAGTGCTTGTGAGTTCATAACTATTAGGGTGAATTCTACAGGAGTCATATACCAAATGAAAAGGTTGAAACTTATGAAATGGCATAAGCTTCAAAACAGTGACATAGCATTTTATATCTCAAAACCCTAACTAGGTCTTCTAAATCTTGAATATCATGCATGATTCCACTCAAGTAAATCCCTATGCAGACATGGCAAGTACTGAATTTTGATATTTATCATAGACCTTGAAATTGCTGTAATATTCTTTGTCACATAAGTTGATAGGGTATTCAATATGATCTTGCTTGAGTTTGAAATTAATTCATACCTCACGACAATTGAATAGGACCAAATCATAGTGATATCTTGTCCTTATTGCATAGTCTGATGAAACATCATTTGACTGTGCATATCTGGAAATGGTAGATGAGATAAGGATCACAAATTTTCTCTTAAAATTGAGAAATTATCAAGATATGGGAATAGTTCACCATTATCCTCTATCAATCAAAGGCAAGACTCTTGATTTCATGAAAAAAAAATATGTTAAAAAGAAACCTGTACATGATAGATCAGTGATGTTCTCCCATTAGATGACAGCATGACTCCATGAGTAACATAGAGAAGACTCTGCCTCCTTTGATAGCGGAGAAGTGAATCCAAAACCTACATGGATATCTTTTCAAATCTCACATAGGCCTTGATCACTCTTGATTTATGTGTTCCAATCAGGATCTAGCCATCACTGTCATGCAGACTATCATGACTATAGGAGAACGAAGGGTTGTTAGACACTTTGAATAAAGTGCTCTTCTTCACTCTATGAATCGTACTTCTATGATTTCACTAACATGGATAGTCCTTGTTGTTGATGCTGGACCATCCTACATGCTCAATGATCTTGACTGAAACTGAATATGCAATGTTGATTGGTTTAGACATCCATTACCTTTCCTCAATCTCATTATAGTGATAAAAAAATGTCATACACTCATGACCCTTTCGTGTAAGATGGATTCATGAGAGAGGAACCTTGCAATATGACTCTTGAGATAACACTTTTGAGAAGGTGGAGATCTTGATATGTCATCTTAAGAACTTAGTAACTGTTGTGGTACATGTTTCCATGAAAGTTGGCACGTGATCAAAACACTAAAATACAACACCTCCTACAATCGCTTGCACTATGAAGACAAAACTCATACGTAAGCATAACTATTTCCATGAACATCTGTAGATACCTCATTACATTTGGTTATCTGATGATATTAGGCTTTGAGTAGATCTTACTGGTGTGAGCATATTTAAAATGAGTTATTTGTTTCCCTTTGATGTATTAAGATGTATGAAAAAGTTGATTTGCTAGACAAGGGAGATGAAATCCTTTGACGTTTAGGGTTTGAATCTCTATCATTAAGAGTTATGACACAATATTGTTCTTTGGCCTTGAATATTGTTGGCCTACCTCGGATTTGAAACTAAAAGAATGAGGAAATCTTAGATAGGCGAGAAAGCTGAATTTTAATGGACATGAAAGTGAGGTATCATGGTGTCTAATTTCATGCTTCATGTTGCCTATAAACATCACAAGGCTTGTTTTTGATACATTTCACATTCCCATTGGAGCTTGGAGATGCAATGTAAAAGAGCCTTCTCGAGCTATATCTTGAGACATATAGATAGTTATCTATGGGGAGTCCTTGTGAGCCATGGCTCTCAATTTAGAGTGAAAAAACCTACATTTTGAAGACCTGATATTCTAGTTGTATGATCTCCTCCAGAGCTAGATTACACTATGTTGAGAGAGGACCTGAAAATGATAGTAGTGAGCTGAAAGCATAAGATCACATTAGATTGGTGTAAGAAAGCAGGTGAAGAAGGTGATACAAAACTCTTAATGTTCAAAGTTTGAGTTATTGCTTAGCAAATATGGGAAACATGGGTTAAAACATTCCTAATGGACACATGTAGGTCGGCCAAGCCCAAATGCTACCTAAGTGGGTCAAAATGGTCTTGTAACCCCATCACAGTGGGTGTTTGATATTGTAATAAAGTGGGTGCATTCAGAATTGGAGTGGGTGCTTCAGGGTGTGGGGGTTCATCAAACATGTTGAAATCACTGATAACTTTATCAGTACAATGTAATTCCAACCTAGATTCTCTAGTTTCAGTGGGTTTTATCATAACGCACTTATGAAGGCTCATATCCATCACATTAAATCTGGTATTTTCATGATCCTATCTTCACCTGTGTGCTTCAAGTTTACTCAATAATATCTCTACTGGTCACAATGTAATATGTCATTGGAATCCCCTGGTATAAGGTCAGTTTAAGGCTTGGGTAGAGCTCATGGATAACATAGATACATGTAAACTTCAAACTCAGTTTCCTAATCATCAACACTGATCTCACACCAAAATGCCATTTTACAAACTCAACTGCTTATCACCATTTATAACACCTCCAAGACCTTCAAATTGCTTTCTTAGTATAAGAAATTCATCAGAATTATACCCACTATTCTTCTTGATATAAAGTATCTTCCAATCCAATACATGCTGAATATCCCCTTCTGTGATTGTCATTGGCTTCGTTATTAATGTCTTTCCAAACAAGCAACATCCTTCTAGCTACGAACTATGCAGCTGATGTAGAAGTATGAACCTTTTTCTTAATCAGTAGTAACGTTAAACTTCTCCTTCATTTTTGGAGAAATTCCTATGCTTCCTTTTGATGAATAACACCTTTTATTTCCTTCCAGCTCCAAGTGGAAGGCCTTCAGCCAGGTCCATCTATGAAACTGCTCAGTTATCCTTATAGGAATCGAGAATCAAGCTTAAGAGAAAATTACTCCATCACCTCAAAAATAACTTCCAATATTAACCAAAGTATGGAAATACATTATACATGTTGTATAAGTACTCAAAAACCTTCAACAAGCATGAAAAACTCAGAATAATCATCTTACCTTATGAAGCTATTCAACACCCTGCTTAACTATGCATTTTCCAGATTTGACCTCCAAAGATTAGGCCATAAATTTCTCATACCTTATAAAAAATAAAATTTTGATATGCCATTGGAAATATCTCTAACACAGGATCACAACACAACTTGAATCAAGTTGTAAATCTTCATGTAGATCATGCAATTCCATGTTTAGTACAAACTACTCCAAACTGCCCCAAAAAATAGTCTTCATTAATAGGGAACACTTTTCCATTAAGAATATAAAAAATTATCTTAAACTATCATGTACATATAGATAAACTCTAGGGATAAAATCAATGTCAATTTATTCATCACCTTCTTTGGACAACTTTGCCTTAAACTAGAATTATTCATAAAAAAAAATTTAGGTGGGGCCCACATATAGTTGGAAGCTCCATATTAGCTTTATGGAAATGTGGAGGAGTGTTATACAACCTAAAAACATAATATTTTCAAAAAAAATCAAGACAGGCTCAGTGTATTCCATTTTTTCCAAGTCATTTTTAACTAAGGTTTAGCTAGGGTTTCAAAACAACCTATCTTCTTAACGATCGTTCACAAAAATGTGATGATGAAAACACATCATTATTTTTGGAAAAACATAATAATTAAAATAAAAATATATTCCAAAGATATTATGTACCGATGCAAAGCAAAAAGTCCACAATGAGCATCAGAAGGATATTAAAATCATACTCTAGAATACCCAGTTTTTCCAAAACTGATGTATCTTTGAAAATATTCTTTAGAATTAAGTGAAAATTGTCATGAAGAATCATGAAAAAATCCTATAATTGAATATACTTAACATATATCCCAAATATGTCTGAAACTCTCCTACCATTCTCACTTACCCATGTTATCTTGCATGTTCTCACCTTCTTGCTTCCCAAAGACCTCAAACATGCACTGAACCTATGAGTAATAACATGAAACTCTTCATATATGTCATGTAAACTTCCACCATGATAATTTCATTATATAACATGAATTATTAACACCAAAAATCAAGTCACCATACCATTTTACATTCTCTAGGGTTATGAATAAGCCTCAAATGACCTGACTCAACCATGACATCACATGAAATGACCTTGATGATCTCATGAAAAATATTAGAAACCTTTGACACATCATATAAACCTTGTTTGACCTCATGAAACTCTCTAAATAACTCAAGAGGACTCATACTATGACCATACAAGCTAAACCATGCCCCAGAATGCCATATGGTTCACACAACTTCGACATTACAAATCAACCTTCATACTTAACACTTGAATAACACATCATGGAGACTCATATGAACTCATAATAACTTTTTCCATCAATGTAATTGACATAATTGAAAACACAACTACACAACGACTATCACATTCCATGTTTCTTATTTGAAGAAGGTAATTAGATAAAAGGTATCAGCATGGATAGTGTTATCTGAGCTCGACAAGAAGGGAAGAATAATCTTGAAACTGGAATTCATTCTTTAGACATGCACTAAACAATTGAGGAAAAGATTCATTTTTGAGTATCTAATCAAGTGGAATAATATAGACAATTAAGATGCCACATGAGAGGAAGCAAAATTCCTACAACATCTAAATATTCTCCACATTCGGGAAAATGTTTCTCTGAAGGGCAAGGGCATGCTACACCCTTAATTCTATATTTTACATTATATTTATATATCTGACTTGTAGCTATCATAACTTCTTATCATGTTGTACCTCTTTAATATATGTTATAATATCATTAGTGGGATGACCTTAGTGATGTCCATAACATAGAAATAATATATATAGGAGTTAAAATGTAGTAGTTGATGATCATATTGAGCACTTGTGTCTTATTGTATGGTTTTTAGGTTGCCCCTCAAAGTGGCTAAGTTATTCTACTTGCATATTGTGATCATTTCTCTACATTTTGGTGTTCCTTGGTGTTCTATTATTGCTGATATGATATTCAAATCTCAGTAATTTCATTATAGGAATATCCTTATTTCATGGCCTAGAGAGAGAACTGTTCTCTTTATGTCTTACATATTTTAATTTTGTGGAATGATAGGTTTTGGTAAAAATATTTACACCCAACGCATGAAGAAATTGCCTCTATGGATTAGCACTATCCCCACTTTAGGTGTTCATCTTCTCCATCACTATGGAAAGAAATTGGCTGAGTGAGGTTATTAGTTTATAGTCATGTTCCAGGTACTCCCACTTTTTCTATAGTAATCTCACTAGTGTAGAGGTTATTCATGCAAATCATTTCTAGATATAGAAATTTGTTTCTAAGAGTTATACGAGATTTTTGTATGTTTTAATTATTATTTTCTATATTATTGTAAAAGGATCCTCTAAATGAAATTTTCATTTCAAGTACAAGAAAATGTGTATCATACGATTTAGTTACATTTCCATCATATATTTTTTTATTAAAGTTTCCTTACAATTGAGTTTAATTTCTTCTCTATAGTTTATTTACAATGGAAAATTATACAAACCAAAAACTAACATAGGTTCCTTTTCAAAGAAGAGGAAGACCTAAAAATACAATTAAAATTATTCATCTTCCTTTATTGGAAACAAATGATTAAGCAAATTATTGAAATAAATGCCTAAATATGATTGATATTGTAGTACTAAATAAATAAACCATTAAGTAAAAACTAGACCTAAGAAAATTATGCTAGAAAGTATGAAACCTTAGTTGCAAAGAAGGGATAAGATGACTTAGTTTTTTTGAAATTAATCTTGGACTGTGCCGAGGTGATGACAAGATGAACAGAAAGGAAAAAATGTCACATAGAGCCTCACAAAAATGTGTGAGCTGACAATTTTCTTGTACTGGGGCACTTGGAGAGGGGACGGGGAGTCTACAAGAGCTCTGGACCTATTTTTGGGTTCCTGTGTCAGCCAAAAATATCAGAAAACCATCTCTGATTGGTTACAAGGTGTCTAATTTCCTTCACCTTTAGTCACTAGTATGTCACACAATGATCACCAAGGTCACTGATAACCTGGTCCCTAGTATGTCGCATAATGATCAAGAGCGCATCAAATCCTAAAAAGAAAATAATGAAAATGAGGGGTCAGACTATCCTCATCCATCAAACAAGTGAAATTACGACTGAGCGCTACACTACATTTTAGACCCAATGTAGTTCTAGGTGTGTGTGTGTGTGTGTGTGTGTGTGTGTGGGTGCACACGCGCGTGCGCGTGCATAATTGTTCCCTAGGTGGCTATTGTGCGTGTCGCACTTGATAGCGAGAAAATAACTAGATATAAGAGATGTAACTAGATGTGTGTATGGAATAGAATGAAATTCCCCTTATATGAAGTATATGTAGAATAATATAGTCCCTTTCCCTTGAATGAATGCTAGAATGGACGCTTGAATGCTCTTGAATAGCCTCTGGATGCAACCTTAGGTGGTGATAGCTAATGCTTAGTGCTTGGTCCTTTATTATGATCACATAAATTTATATTTATATGATTCCCTTGCTTAAATTTGGTAATTAACCCCAAAAGGTTGACTACCAAAAATATAAGATGCTTAAATGGATATAAAGGACCTAAAAGATGTGAACAACGTAAAAAGAGGTTAGGGTCACCTAAAGGGGATGGGGGTGTTTGATACTAACATCCTAGCCAGGTGCTGGTGTCTAGGATGATAAATGCTGAGGTATAAAAAGACATATTGAGCTAGAAAGGGTGCATGACCAAAATTGGCAACATAAAGAAAGAAAATATGGCTAAGGACATGGGTTAGTTAGTACTTTTCTTACTTAGGAATCATATAAATAGTAGTATCCAATAAGGACTAGATAATTACCCAAAGTGCACAATTTTGTGTCTACATTTTCCCCCACTTTATGTTGTTGAGAGAAATATAGACAACATAAAGTAGATAAGACATGCGTATCTGATAACCATGTAGATCAATGGGGAAAGTGTGCTAAGAGACAAGGAAAAGCGTGGAGTGATAAAAAATATAGAGTGTGGAAACTAGAGAGGAGAAAGTGCAAAAAGTGATGATGAATGATGACCATCAGGAGGAAACACATGTGTAGATGTCATGGTTGTGCCTGTTTTTGATGTTGATTATTGTTGTGATTGATGTTAAATCATACTAACTACCTCTTCCCATAAGGATGTACTTGCAAAAGAGAAGAACAAACAAGTAGTCAAATATGCACATATATGATCAAAGTGTGTAAAAAGTATGTAAGAAAGCATGTAAAATGTAAAAATGTGAAAAAGGAACATGCAAACTTGATATGTGATGAGAAGAAAAGTCTAGAAAGGATCCTCTAGATGATGTAGAAGAACGATTTTTTTAGGAAATCTCATGCCAGTTGTGTCGAATATGAGTTTTTTGGGAGATATCATGCTAAGAACTGGAAGAAGTATAGGGAGAAAATTCTAGTGTCATATCTCAACCTTTAATTACTTCTTAATGTATGGAACACCACTCTATATGGTGTGTAAAAATCTGATCCAGTTTGACCATTTTCAACCCAATGTCGAAAAAGAAAATGTTGTATACTGTGTGCTAAGGACTATAAGCCTTGTAAAAGCCGTTATGTGAAGTGCTATTTACTGTGCTGCAAAAAATAATGTTGTGTAACTTCCTGCTAGTCACAGGAATCCAAGAAGGGTTAGGGGTGCATAGGTGCTACTATCCTAGTCTGGGCGCTGGTGTCTGTGTTGTAGTAAGGACCCAAGTCAAATTCTAATCCCTACCTGATATTGATGACTGTGATGTACTTGTATTGTGTTGTGCTATGTGATGACTATAAACTGTTGTATGGGGTTAATGATTAACCTAAATGATGCCCCTTGATACAACCTAGAATTTAGTAATACAAGCCCAATAAGACCCTAGATGCGCTGCCACATCACTCAGCCTAAAGTGAGAGCTCACCCAAAGCATGAAAAGGTACCAAATATCTCTTTAGGGTTGCTGTTGCAAGATGTTAGCATAATGAATACTTAACACATGTAGTTCCATTACTAACACATCATTCTACAGAGCATACCAAATCTATATCTAAGGGAGAACATAATTAAGTATTAACCATGATGAAATCAATAAGATACTAGGTTCAGATACACAAAGAACAAACACTTAGATTTATCTAATATTCTCCATTATATTAAATGTAATAAGTATACAAAAGATTCATTACAATAACAGTAGTATGCGCACAACAAATTTAGCATTATAATCTCCATATGTATGCACACCTATCTCTCTCTCTCTCTAATACACAATTTACTACATACTTATAAGGGTGGGGACTTTCCCTTCACCACTTATTCAATCCCAAAATAGGTTGCATGCTATTACTAGCCACACGTCATTACAAAAATAGCCACACATGCAAGTGTGCTAACAATAGAATATTGTTAGTTAACTGACAGTAGTAGATCTATTTATGACCTGTGTCCATGCAAAGTGCTTTGTAGCTAATCCTCCAAAAATATCAAATGTGTGATGTGTAAGTCTCCAATCGCTTTGAGTGCTCTGCACAATATCTACAAAAATAGATCCTTGTCATGAAAATGGCTAAGTCCCGAACCTGCTCCTGTTCTTCATGCGTAAGCCTTTTCGATACTTCTGTGCCTTTTAATGCACTCTGCTCTCCTACGTGAACCTTCTATATTTTATTTACTAATTGCTAGGGTCTGACTGATCAACATTACCCCACAATATTTGTATTTCTACCCCAGAAATGGTTGTCTTGAAAACAAATCAAAGAATAGAAGAATAGAAAGAATTTGGATGAATGAAAGATTGTTTTTAACCTGGAGTTTATTCTTTTACAACCTAACAAATTAATTCAGGATATTCTTCCTTTATCTTGGCCTCCAAGGTCTGCCACTCAATGAGTGCTTCCTCTAATTTTTCTATAATGTCCACAAAAATGGACTCCAGTTTATCCTTCACAATCTCTCCTTTCTCATTTTGCAAGACCAACACAATGTTGGACATTGCAGTCATCCTTCCCTCTAGCAAATCCATATTTTGTGCAATGAATTTTCTAAGCTCCTCTAGCTGATCCTTGTGTGGTTCTTGGGATACTACTAGGGCCTTGTGCTTCTGTTTAACTATTACTAATCTTTCTGCGTGGCCTAATGTGTCATCCCTCATCACTTTCTAGACCTCATTTTTCTCCTCCAGGGTTTTTATTTTGATGAGTGCCTTAGGAGCTGTACAGATGGTCAAGGCTTGGTCTTCCTTCTTTAGTTCTTCCTGTAGCACTTGTAGTAGTCCTTCATATGATGCAATCTTTCACATCACCAAATCCTTTTCTTGCTCTACATCTTGTGTTGGATCCTTTGGTGCTGGCATGCGTAGAGGTTCATCTTCAAGCACTAAGTCCACCAATGTACTTACATAGTGTATTGCCAAAGGAAATGTCTTTAGTACCTTTGGATCTAAGTGTGGCATATCCTTCATGATATTATCACCAATTTCCTCTATGATGCTGATAAATACAATCTCCTTCTTCTGTGCTAAGTCTCTTTCCTGCGTTAGGTGCTTTATCTCCTCATCCTTAGTTTTGATCTCTTCCCTTAGCTCCCTAATTGTGGCAGTTTTGTCCATATTCCTTCATGCTACCTTTGTCAAGACTTTTACCAATGTATTTCTCACTTGTTCATCTGACATAATAGTAGGCTTTACTATTATGTGTCTAGCCAAAGGTTTCTTTTTTAACCTCCTCAACATGCATGAATCCTCACACACATCAAAATACGGTTCATCCATGTGTGTGTGCATCGACCATGATAATTGCTTCCTTGTGTGCATTGTTGCCATATCTCCATCCATTAACTCCCACACATATAACTCCTTTTATGTCATTGTGTAACACCCTTAACAGTTTTTATTTTCCTCCTTTGCATATCAAGTGTTGACATGTGATTTTATTTATAAAGATATGTTATTTT
This sequence comes from Taxus chinensis, assembly GCA_019776745.2. Taxonomy (NCBI): domain Eukaryota; kingdom Viridiplantae; phylum Streptophyta; class Pinopsida; order Cupressales; family Taxaceae; genus Taxus; species Taxus chinensis. Next base: position 466,213,545 of record CM034154.1, on the reverse strand, counting down.
GATTGTTGGAGATCATACTTGATATCGAGAAATCATTTCTATTCTTAAGATCATTTGACTGAATTGGAATGGCTTCCTTGAATTCATTTTTCAATTTTTGTAGGTGAGTTGAAATCTGGTTTAAGAACTGTAAACTTATCTATTAATCTGACTCATCCTTGGATCAATTTCAGTGATCCAAGGAATGTTTTAAATCTGCTCTATTAAATAAATGGTAAATTGACATTCCATGAATTAAGAGACATATTGAATGAACTTTGTTGTTACAAGTTATTTTATTTTTATGTGAATAATTTCCATTCAGTTGTATGTAATGCTTGGGTCCTTGGAGATCGATCATGGCAGGACATTACTGACGAACATGAAAATACAACCTATTCACTGCATAGGAAGGATTTGAGATCCTAAAAAGGACTATCCTACGGAATCCTAAGCTAGGTAAGAATATTTTCTACCTAAGCTATGTCACTTAATGGAATTCTTATTCTAACCTAAAACTTCTTATTCTACTTTGTTGGTTGATTGGCATCCTAACCTAAGCTCTATGCTAAAGGATATGGAAATGTTACTAGGTTATTAAAATTAACCTAGAACCTAATACTATAAGGTTTTATGATGATCTAACCTAATGCCTAAAACTATTATGTTGTGAATTAATCTAACCTATGTGGAAACTACCTAAGGCTATGTGTTAAGACATATGGTGGAAATTTGTTGTTAGGGTTATATCCTAAGGTATGTATTATAAAATACCTAAGATCTAACCTAAGAAATTTGATCTATCCTAAACTAATGGGTATGAAAAGGGAATTATGTGGTTGCATGAATTAAGAGTGACGATTCCTATGAAATTTATGTTACTGATAAGGTTTTTAATGCATAGGGTACTACCAGTTTTGGTAGAGGCTAGTGACTTGGCGGAGGCTTATGTGGAAGTATCACTAAAATGGAATTTCATGTTAGTTTCGATTTGGAAGTCACCAGACTTGGAAGGTGGTGGCAAGGAAGGATAGGAAGGAAAATTGGAATTAATGAAACTTATTGTTTTTGATTTTCATGCACAAACCATATTGGAAGGCATGCAAGTTGGTTTGTCTAGGGTTGTTTCACCTTGCATGTTTCGTAATTTTTACTCTGCATGCTCTCTAGTTTATCAAACCAGCAGATTGAACTGCACTTAATGGTTAATTTTGAAGTCTTAGACCTATTTTCAGTTTGTGGGATGTATAAGAGACAATGTGGAAAAATAATATGGTTGTTTGATCTTTCGTGGAGAAGAGGAGAAGTTGTGAGCTTGGCTAGAGGTATCCTTCAATTTGGTAGAAGAAATATCAAGCATCATAGGCTTTAATATTTAAGATCTCTTTCTTTCTTCTAAATGTTTCATTAAAATGATTATGCTCTTATGAGATTCTTAGCATGCATGTTTTATCTAGTTACTTGTTTGCTGGGTTTTATAATCTCTGTTATCTTGGATATGAATCCATGGAAAAATAACGTTGGTTTTGAAATTATCTTTTTGATAGTTTAATAGTGATACATGCATGCAAAGCTTGTATTAGTAGCTCTGCTTTCCATTTTTGAAATTTGTATTCGAGGTTGTTGTGTTGGAACCAACCTTTGTTACAATATGTGGATTCTGAACTACATGGGAACCTTGAGTTCCATATGATCTTGTTGGAGTTTGTGTTTTGCTTGAGCTTGTAATCGAACTTGTATTTGGTTTGGATCTTGCTCTTGGTTTTGTGTTTGATGAAAGCTGGTGATGGAGGTTCTTGATGCTCTGACCCATGTTTGGGAATCTTGGGTAACTCGGGAATGTTGTTGAAGCCCGTATGTGGCTTTGTACCCGTGTTTTATTCATGTGAAAATCTAGACTGTTAATGGAGGTTCGTGTTTTACACTGTACTCATATTTTATTACGTTAATAGTTCTGAGCTCTTGTTGAAGCTTGTGTTTATTTTTTAGTTAGTATTATGACTTCTTGTTTAAAATATAAGTTGGAATGGGAACTTCATGTTGCCCTAAACATGTGATTATAGACTTGTGTAGCTCTGAAATTTTGTTGAGACTTCGTGTTCAACTCTGTTTGGGTATTTTGAGTTGGGTTTTACTTGTATTAAAAGTTTAAAACTTATAACTATTTTGTTGAACTATTTATCAAAGAAAACTGGGAGAACAATTGGCTGAATTGTTGGATAAAATCTTGAGATCTTAACTAAAAACATCTTTTTTGATGAATGGATTTGGTAATTCCTTTTTGAGAATTGTTTCGTCTTTTCTGAGATGGTAATGGTGTTTTATCGGGGGTATTATTTTCTCCTCTATTTTGGGGAAACCCACGTCTTTAGATCTTTTATAATAAGCTCTGGGTTTTGTTTAAAAGAAGAGTTTATTTCTTTAGTGCTATGAATTGTTATCATGGGATTACTTTTTCCATGTTCAGATTGTTTTTATATTTAGTGCTTATTAAATCGAGAACTAATTACTCTTTTGTAATGCAATATTGAAACTTGACAATGGGATTTTAGTATTTGAGTTCGTTGATACTCTAAACATGTTTAGCTTACTGATTGGTTTGTTTTTCTATTTCTTGTTGGATATAATAAATAAACCTTGTTTCTTTTTAAAAGAAAGGAATGTGATTCCTTTGGAAGAGAATGTCGTTTTTAGGATTGTTATGCATATTTCATTGTGAGATTGGAATTGAAACTCATGTTTATTGAAGGTAAATAATTGTAAGGAAAAGGGAAGTGTGCTTTCTTCTTATTGTGAGTCAATTTTGTTCTCTTTCCTAGAAACTAGCTTATGAATTTCTATGTTGGAATTAAAAGCCAAAAATTCATTTGTTAGTACAATAAAATGAATTATTGATTGGATCATTTTCTAATTAAGATCCCTTTCTTTCTATTGCTGGGATAAGTTCATTGGTTGAACTTTTCTGTTTTGATTCTCTTACGAGAAGAAGATTTCTTTATGAGTTGTTTTGTCTTCCTTGTTCAAATAATTTGTAGAAATGATGTAGGAAGAGATTAGATTATTCAATTTTATTAAACTAAAAATGTAAGCTTGTTTGGCAGTCTATCTATTTGACAAGGCTTTTCTTTGTTTGGTTTGTGATAAGTAAGTTTTTTCTCTTGCACTCTATCTTTTTGTGGATCCTCCTTGGATGGACTCGAGTGGAGATTAACGCCTGTATAAGTCTACCTTGATTTGTGAACGTGTGTTTCTGATATTTAAATGTTAACTTCTAGCATGTGGAAGTAGATTTAGACTTGTGGGTAGACTATTTGATTCTCTATTCCTTCTTGGATTGAAATGGGATTCTGTTATGATGAATATCTTAAATTTTGAATTTTAAGGTAGATGTCCTTTAATTGAAACCGTTAATTCACGTTATGAATCTGTTTCAGTTTTTTAGATGTCTTGTGTTTGGGCATAGTTTGAATGGTTCTTTTTTTACTTTTTCTTAGGAGTTAGATGAATCATCCTAATGAAAACCATGCTTTAAATCCTTATTTTGGTTAAAGCAAAGATAAATTTTGTATTCTATTATGATAGAATTGGGAACAATGAGATGATATGATTTGTTGTTTGCTTAAAGATAATTGATGGATCAATTAAACTTTAATTTTGTAAGGTAGATATAGTGGATTATATTCTGTTCTTCTCTTGGAAGTAAATTCAATTGGTTAAACATACTTCTTTTCCATTTGCTATTACTTATATTGATATTTATGATGTAATAATTATCTCATTAAAGCATAATGTTTTAATGGAACAATTATTGGAATGCACCTCGTTTTAAGGCTTAGTGCTTATAATCTCAGTTTATTGAACTAACCCATGCTAGCAATTTTTATAGATTGAATTTGTAAGTGATAAAAGAAGACAAAAATTACATGATGCATTAGCTAAATTAAATCTAATTCCTTGTGAAGAATTTTGATTCATTCTTGAGATTGTATTGAAAAAGGAAATGTAGTATTCTTTTATAATGAAGACGGTTGTTATGCACTATACCTAAATGTATAAGTCTTGTAAATGTATAAGTTATAAGATAAATTGAAAGTTGAGAGTTTACCTACATTGGTTGTGTAAATTATTTTGTACTTGTATGGATTCTATCCTGTTGATATTATTTATATTATTTTTATGTTAATTGGTTATCTTTTCATAAGTTGGATAGAGGGATTTAGTTCAATCTCCCTAGTTGTGATGCAGCTAGTTAAGTTGCAGTATATGATATTCGTTATCTATACTATATAACATAGTAATGTAATGTGTGATGAACAGACATTAAGAAAAGTGGATATTGGGTAGGATAAACCCTAACATGTAACATGTAGAGAAAGACTCTTTCTCTTTCTTAATGGAATATAAACCAAAAAGATTTCTAAGTATGACTACAATTATTAGACTTCACTTTGTATGAATTCTACCTTATATTGGATATATTCTGGCATTGAACTTTCTAAAAAGTTATTGTATTTTTTAATTAAGATATATTATAATGCTGCACAGTTACTGTTAATTGACAGTTTAACTATGTGATCAATTATTAAAAGTGACTATGAAAATAAAGAAGTTCTTAGTGGGCTAAATGAAGAAAATTTAGGAAGAACTTATTGAGCATTGGATTAGGGTTTGGTAGGGTTGCTGTAATTAGGTTTTAATCCAAACTAATTGTTTCACCTTTTTCTTAGATTGTTTCTTAGAAGCGTTGACGAAACAGATAGGGTAACAGACATAGGAGGAATACATGTTCAAATGTCAGTTGATTGGTTGTTGTGCGTGTATGACTTCAGAATCCATAGCTGATCATGAGAGCTTCCTTTTAGCTAGGAGGAACTACCTGTAATGAAAATAATACCACCAGAAGAAATTAAACAATATGGGTAGTGAATTGCCTAACATAAGCTAGGTCCAGGAAGTATGATACTTCCTAGATGGCTGTCAGTCCACTATTTTAAACAATTCAATGCTGTAAACAAAGTAAATCCTATTGTTATTTTGAAATGATTTAGGTATCTCACTTAAAAACATAATAAGAAACAAATCTAATCTAACAGACTAAGCTATAATAGAATCCAAAGGTCAAATAATTGGTTATAGGTCTTTGCAGGTTTGATAAAGGTCTCAGGTAGGTCACAGATGGATGAGGGTGAGATAAAATTAGGTGGCTAGGTCTCTGTTCAGGGATGTGTGGGAAAACACAGAGACCGGTGTCGGTTAGGGGTGACCGATGATGGTTAGGTATAACCAGTGCCGGTTACTGTGAGATCTTGAAATGTCACAGAATAGGATTTTGGTCTCCTTTGTGATTGCACAAAGGACTTTGGTTGGTTGGGGTGAGGTATTGGGTGATTGGAGTAGGATTTTGTGAGGTTTCAATGGGTCTATGGGGGTGAAAATATGGAGGAGGTCAATAGGGAGCAAGATAAATAATGGATGATAAAACGATGATGAAATGGAATAACCAGGAAAGTATGATGTTGTACTTACTTGGATTCCATTCTTAAAGGCCTATGTGTGAGGCATGGAGGTGCTAATGATGGGTTTGAAGGTTGCAAGTGATCACCAACTAAAGAAAAGCTTCTACATGGGCTGCATGTACACTCCTCTTTGCTTGGTTAGATCAGATCATGGACGGGATGGCTGTGCAGGAGAAGATGCTCAATCTCCTTCCTTGGATGCGAGTTTTCATTGGAATTTTCTCTCTGAAGATGTGTTATCTCTTTGAGATGTGGCATTACTCGTCAAATTTATTTCTTCCAACTTCCAACCTTGAGAATAAGGTTGTTTTGGGTTAAAAGGGGTAACCGACAGTGGTCTGACTTGACCGGCGATAGTTAGGGGTAATTGACATCGGTCAAGGTGGGATTTCCTAGGTTTACTAAACTAGTGAGATCCTCCTGATTTCCTTGGATCTCATGTTGTTCTCACATGGATTAGAATGGGAGATTCTTGTGAGAATGAGGGAATGTGGTTAGAGGGAATGTAGGCATTGATTTTTAGGGTTTGGGTAAGTCTTAGTTAGTTATGGGAACTTGCTAAGAATAGGTCTGAGGTTGAGTTGGCATGGTGAGGTGTCTAAGTGAACTGTATGTGTAGATATTATTTAAATAAGATATTTAAATAATAAATATAGTGAGGATAATGCATTAAATTAATTAAATTAATATTAGTGGGGTGAAGGGGGTCATGGCTAGGTAAATGTAATAAATGGTGCTTATATGTCAAGGGACAAAAGGGGAGTGTGACCTAATTTAATTGTCTACATTTTTCCCCTTTTTGTTTCATAGCTTGTATTGGTAAGCAATGTGAACAAAAATAAGGTGTGGTTGCCCCATGTGAGGGTGCAGGTGATCCCCCTAAAACCAGGAATGGACAAGGCAGCAGGATGAAGTGGTGAGTGGTTTGATAAAAGGTAAATGTGAGGAAAAGGAAAGTGGGTACATGGGAAAAGGGGTGAAAGGTCTACTCAAAAAATCTAGGTAATGGGTCAGGGTCATAGGTAGTAATAGTCAAACACACGCACACGTATAAACTGCAGCATGCTACCGGGTTTAAGAGCAGGCAAACTCTACATCGTCTAAGGTCAAGGTTGAAGTGAATTCGGTATCCAAGGTATAGGATATGGTTAGAAAAAACAACGTAGGTTAGGTGTAGGAAAATTTAGGTATGTTCTAGTACACCAAAGGTAGGGTTAGGATAAATGGTCAAGGAAATAGGCTAGGTAAGGTCATTAGGTCAATCAACAAAGGTAACAGTGCCGCAAGGTATAGTGAACACATGAGGTCAAGGGTCACTAGTGATGGTCCAGGTCCAAATATTTAGGTCGTGGCATGGGTAAGGCCAAGGTAGGGGTAAAATAATGAGTCCCCAAAGGAGGAAAAATGGAGGTTAGGTTGACCGATGGCGGTCATGGATAATTGACATCGGTATAGAAAAATAGATGACAGTGAGGTAGGGAACGAGACCAATGCTGGTTAGGTCGGGTTTTGTATAAAACCAAAAATCTGTGTTTTTATTATTCATTTGTGATTTTTAAAGTGAAGAAACAAAAAAAAGGAGATAAAAGTGAGAAAAGTGTCCAGAGGAAATGGGACAGTGAGCTGGCAGTGTGAGTTGATGGTGGTTGGGTTGGTGAGTAGTGGGTCCATGAGATTAGGGTGAGAGAATTGATTCCGTAGAAGTGAAGTGAAGTGAAGGATGTATTCCGTAGATGTGTATCACATTCAGGAATATGATCATGCAAAGCATGTGAAAATCTTTGGCCAAAGTATCGCAATTGCTGGTTGCGTTGTCCTTATCACTTAATTTAAGATGCAGGATGTCAGATGAATATCAGTAATAGATATTCAGATAGGCTTCTTAAATGGATCACTTCGATAACCGGGGAAGGTTATGAGAACAAGTATATAAAATATACTATGCAAAAACAAACATGAAGGATCGGTTGTTGCCAAGTCATGAAATGAAGGATCGTTGAAACTTCGAGCCATGAAAATGGAAGGATCGGTAGTTCATCGAGTCATTTACAGCAGCATATAGAATCTGTTATAAGATTGAATGGCATTGAATGTGTGTTCCATATTGTAAATATGTGAACAGGGAACATTCGTTTTAAAAAGAAATTGTATGATCCAAACTATGTTGTTTGGGCAGAGAACAATTATTAAATCTTGAACGTGTGTTTGAATTTTATAATTCATAACAGAGAACGTTATATTTAAAAAAAAAAAAAAAAAATATTTCCCTTGTTCTGGTGTTTTAAAATGGGGATGTTACATCTTGGTATCAGAGCTGAAGGTTGCAGCTCTTGGACCTAATGAGTCCACGTTATTAATAAAGTTTACATTTTCTTATTGAACAGAAAATGGTCAGGACAAGAGGGAATGCTGCGAATAACCCGTTGCAGGGTGTAGAAGCAGCAACTGCCCAAAAGCTGGATGAAATCCTTGCTGCCCTACTTGATACGAGGGATCGTTTGACTGTACTGGAACAACAGTCAATGGGCAATGAAGAGGAGGGGAATGAAGCTGAAATAAATGATCAGCCACCTCCTGTGGACAACATCAATGGAGGGAATCCGGGTGTTGATGATAATAATGTAATTGCTCCTAATCCCCCTGAAAACAAAAGGGCAAGATTAGCAGCTGAACTTAAAAATGATATAAAGAGAATAAGTCCTCCAAAGTTTGATGGAACAACTCTTAGGGACGGAGTTGAGAACTGGCTCAGTGAAATGGAGAAATACTTTGCAATAAAAAACTTCTCCGAAGAGACTAAAGCGATATGGGGAGCATATCAGCTTTCTCATAAAGCATCATCCTGGTGGGACAACCGTAAGGTTAAGCTGAATATTGTCGAATCAGACATAACTTGGGATCAATTTAAGGGTTATTTTAGGCAAAGATGGCTGCCTCAACTCTATTTTGATAGGAAAATGACTGAATTTCAGAACTGGTCGCAAGGAAGGCTATCGGTGACAGAATACTGGGAAGGGTTTACTAAACTCCTTAAGTATGTGCCGCAGTACCAAGCTGACGAGAAGTTCAGAATACGGAAATTCATAATGGGATTGAATCCCATCATTGGTGGCGAAGTGGATGTCCACGGCCCAACCACCATGGATGGAGTTGTCGAAAAGGCAATCAGACAGGAACAGAAATTGAGAGCAATATCTGCTCACAGGGAAGAGATAAGGAAGAAGATTCCCAATCCTTCTTCGTCTCTTGCACCAAAAAGGGGACCTTGGAAAAGGTTTGGTGTGAAAAATAAAATTGTTGTAGATAACAACAAGAAACCTGTGATGAACAGACCTGTAAATAGCGTGCGGAACAACTTCCCAAAAGTTAATGGCATTGGACAGAAGTCCTATGGAAGCCAGAACGATAACTTTAAGGCTGGTAATAAATTTGAACCTAGAAAAGGGCCAGCGGGAGGATGCTTCAACTGTGGAAAGGACCACTATGCGAATCACTGTCCTCTGAAGAAGGATGATCGCGGACAGTAGCATAGGATACATGCTGCAGTGTCTAACAGACAAGCTGAAAAGCAAGTGACGCCCATAGAAGTTACGGGTAAGTTATTCGGTAAACCTGTAGTTGTACTTTTTGATACTGGAGATACAGAATGTTTTATTTCTACTGAACTTGCTATGAAATTAAAAAGAAAGGCTGCGAGAATGGATAAAACATGGACAGTGCATTATGGGAATAATGCTGTCCATACAGTCGAAATGTGCCTTTTTGGGGCAATTCTTGACCTACCTGGGTTCTCCACCGAAGTTGACTTGTATGTCACTCCTCTAGGATCATATGATATCATTATTGGAGTTAATTGGTTAGCTGAACATAAGGCAAAGGTTGACTATTATGAAAAAAAAATCAGTTGCCTTGATGACCTGCAGAAAGCAGCAGTCATTCAAGGTGTAAAACGGGAAGTTGCAGTTAGGAAACTGACAGCTATGCAACTAAAGAGGGCTAAAAACAGAGGCTGCAATTTGTATGCGGTAAAAATGACAGAAAATGAAGAGGAAGATAATGATTTCATGGAAAGATATCCATTGTTGAGGGATTTACGTGATGTGTTTCTGGAGGAATTGCCGGGTCTTCCGCCCAAACGTGAGTTTGACTTCGCTATAGAGATCAAACCAGGAACGGAACCCATATCTAAGGCACCTTATAGAATGACTACCATTGAGATGGTAGAACTGAAGGCTCAGTTACAAGAACTTCTGACTAAGGGGCTGATCAGACCGAGCGTCTCACCTTGGGGAGCGCCGGTAATTTTCGTAAAGAAAAAGGATGGCACCTTGAGGCTGTGCATTGATTACAGAATGCTGAATAAAGCAACCATTAAAAATTGATACCCACTTCCAAGGATCGATGATCTGTTTGATCAGATGCGAGGAGCATCAGTCTATTCAAAAATAGATCTGCGGTCAGGGTACCATCAGCTGAGAATAAAAGAGGAAGATATTCATAAAACAGCTTTTAGAACGAGGTATGGGCACTATGAGTTCACGGTGTTGCCTTTTGGGCTAACTAATGCACCTGCCTCCTTCATGAATCTAATGAATAACATTTTTCAAGAATACTTAGACAAGTTTGTGCTTGTATTCTTAGACGACATTCTTATATACTCTAAAAATGTCGAAGAGCACCAAGAACATCTCAGGATAGTGCTAGAAATCTTAAGAAAGAGGAAGTTGTATGGCAAACTGTCCAAATGTTCCTTTTATGATGCAGAGGTGCATTATTTGGGACACGTTATAAGCAAAGACGGGATAGCTGTTGACCCTTCAAAGATCACAGCTATAACTGAGTGGCCTGCGCCTAAGAATGTGCACGAAGTGAGGAGCTTCATGGGCTTGGCTGGATATTATAGAAAGTTCGTTAAGGACTTTTCAAAAATTGCTGCCCCAATCACTTTGTTGCAAAAGAAAGAAAAGAAATTTATCTAGACAGAAAAATGTGAATCTGCCTTTAAAAAGTTAAAGGAGCAGTTAACTACAGCACCTATTTTGACTGTACCTGATCCAAATGGAGATTTTATGGTTGTAACGAACGCCTCAGGAGAAGGCCTTGGAGGTATTCTGTTACAGAATAACCATGTTATCGCTTATGAAAGCAGAAAGCTTAAGTTACATGAACAGAACTATGCTCCACACAATCTTGAGCTCGCTACCATAGTACATGCGCTTCAAATATGGAGGCATTACCTCCTTGGCAAGCCCTTTGAATTAAAAACAGACCATCTGGGGCTGAAGTATATTTTTACTCAGCCAAATCTGAATGCAAGGCAATGAAGATGGTTAGAATTTCTGTCTCAGTATGATTTTGATAGAAGCTACATTAAGGGCAAGGAAAATAGAGTAGCAGATGCTCTGAGTCGAAGGAAGCATATCTCTACTCTTATAACGTTAAGAACTCAGTTTAAGGATGAGGTAAAAGATGCCTTGGAATCAGATCCCTATTTTCAGCAAGTCAAATCAGCACTTGCTGCAGACCCGTAGGACAGCAGGTATAAAGGGTTTCGTTTTGATAACGAAGGAGTTATGAGGTTCGAAAACAGGGTATATGTACCTATGGTAAATGACTTAAGAGGGAAATTGCTAACTGAATTCCATAATTCACCTTTTTCTGGGCACCCTGGCATTTCAAAAATGCTTGCTGATCTTAAGCAGCAATATTTTGGAAGGGAATGAAAAAGGATGTGGTAGAGTTTGTAACACACTGCTTGGAATGTCAGCGTGTTAAAGCGGAACATATGCACCCTTCTGGATTATTGTATCCCCATAACATTCCGCAGTATAAGTGGCAAGTGATAACGATGGATTTCGTTCAAGGATTTCCTATGTCAAGAAATAAACATGACATTATCCTTGTTGTAGTCGACAAATTGACCAAAGTGGCACACTTCATTGCTGGTAATTTGAAGGATGATGCACCAGTTTTAGCAAGAATATTTGTGCATGAAATCTTCAGGTTGCATGGAATACCGGAATTAATCATATCGGACAGAGATCCGAGGATGACATCAAGGTTTTGGCAAACCCTTAATGCAGCCTTGGGAACTAAATTAAACTTTAGTTCTGCATATCATCTAGAAACAGATGGACAGACTGAGAGAGTTAATCAAGTTTTAGAGGACATGCTGAGGATATATTGCATGGACCAGCAGTATAAATGGGAGGAATACCTTCCGCTGGTAGAATTTGCTTACAATAACACCTATCATGCCTCTTTAAAAATGGCGCCCTTTGAAGCATTGTATGGGAGAAAATGCAGAACCCCTGTCAGCTGGGACAACGTTGAGGACAGAGAGGTAATTGGGCCAGAAATCCTTATGGAAATGGAACAGCAAATCAAAATGATTTGGGAACATCTAAAGGAGGCTGCCAATAGGCAAAAGAGCTATGTAGACTTGAAGCGGGTTGACAGGAATTATAAACTTGGAGAGAAGGTATTTCTTCGGGTGAAGCCAAAAAAGAGCTCCATAACCTTTGGCAAGGCTGCCAAGTTGTCACCACGTTACGTGGGACCTTTTGAAATTATTGAAATAATCAACCCTGTAGCTTATTGTCTAGCATTACCTCCTGCTTTGTCTCAAATGCATGATGTTTTTCATATTTCTTTGCTTAAGAAATACGTGACAGATTTATCACATGTGCTAAATTGGAATTCCTTGCAGGTCCAAGACCCAGGAATAATCGTGGTTAAGCCCATTTGAGTGTTGGGAACTCGCCAGTTGTACTTGAGAAATCGCGAAGTGAACCAATGTAAGGTCCAGTGGGACCAGTTCAGTGAAGAAAGTGCAACTTGGGAGAATCTCGAAGAAATGAGATCTACTTTTCCACACCTGTTTAACTGAATTTAAAATTCAGAGAACTGAAAAATTCTACCAAATTTAGACAATTATTAGTCTATTGTACAGTTGTCTTAAAACGTTATTTTTAAGAGAGAATCTGTTTTTGGTATGAACTTATGAATGAAAGGACAATAACTGAATTTTGTCCTATGAACTCCTTGATTTGTAAATCTGATCATCGGGACGATGATTCTTTAAGGAGGGAAGAATGTAACACTCTGATTTTGTATGTTAACTTGGTGAATGTTTTACATACTGTTATAGCTCTTGGAATGAAAGCAAACATGTTAAGATATGTTTTGATCTTAAGAGAATGTGTTGCTAATTTGGATTCTTGCATACTGTGATTTATTGCATGGGACAACAAATATTGTACTTGTGTGTTTCCTGATGTGACGACAGATTGTCATATAATTGCTTGCTCTTGTGCTGATTGACAGCATACCCTGAATCAATTCCATTGATTCAAGTATGCTGAGGTCCTCTTGTGTTTCTATGTTAATTCACACTCGAATTGGACTAGGATTATTATGAGCGTGCAGCGCCTGATTACAGGTGTGAATAGCTAGCACGAAAATGCCAACGATAGGGGTTTGATTCTTGAACCCTGTACTGTCGAATTCGGGACCTCGTGGGGCGAGAAACGCCTAGACACGGGTGGCCTTGGCATGTAATCTGAAGGACGGAACGTCCTGCTCTGCGTTAACGTGGATGTTAGTAAGGGGCTGGAAGGAAGTTGTTAGTGTTAGTGGTTAGTGTGAATTAAACCTAAACTAACCCTAAGGCCTGACATACATCCTACACTACTATCCTAAGTGGATTTTTAAATTACAAAAAAAAAAAAAGGAAAGGAAAATAAATCTAAATTCTAAAACCTAAGGTTTAACTAAGACCTAGGTCGAATGAATTATGTAACCTAAACTAATCCTAAACTAAGGGGGTATGTAGACCCTTGGGAGGAAAGGGATAAGGATGGGAAAGAGGCATTCATTGGTATTAAATGAACTGTCCCTTCGTGGACGGCGCCAGTTTTGGCGGGACAGGCAAGGAAATAGAGGTATCCATTTGGAAGTTATGGCTAAATTCATTTGTATGGAAAATTTGAAATTTGGAGGCTTGCCAACCTAAGTGGCAGTGGCGTGGAAAGTAAGGAGAAAGGCAAAGCCTTTAATGCATTAATTGTTTTTTTGGTCCTCGCGACCAGCTCGCCTTGGAAACAGCATGAGGAAAAATTGGTTTTCATTTTGTTGGTTCGAGCCTTTTGTAAAGTTGCTCTGCATTTGGTTTCTTTGGTCTGGTTCAGTCGAACCAGCTCTTGCATTTGACATTTTCCTGGAAGATTTGAGGCTGTTGATAAGCCTGAAGAAGGAAGGGAGTGCTGGGAATACTGTGTTGCCGATTGTGGAAGAAAAACGCGGCAAGCAACGTTTTCTTCAAGCTCTGGAAGAGAGAATACAGGCACGTTAAGCCCTTCTCTTTAAAAATCTTTGCTTTGATTAAATGTTTCATTAAAACAACCCTGCTCTTGGGTTGGGATTGCATGATTGTTGTTGAGTTGAGTTGGAAATGGATTTTGTTGGTTCTTGCTTCTTTTCGTTGGGAAAATGAAAAGGAGATTTGATTCTGGTTGCTCTGCCTTGATTTGTTCTTGCTCGAATTGTGTTGGAAATGATTTTTAGTATTGAATGAAGATTGTATAAATGGTTGAAATGTGGATATTCCTTTCACTGTTCGTGTTGTTCGAAAATGGAATAGACTGTGCAATCGCCTTATGGTGAAATTGTTCTTTAAATACAATCTTTTCTTGCTGTTATATGAGGAACTGTCCGTGCATGTAAACAAAAAGAGACAAGTGGAGATACAGTCGTATATATTTCTATGAAATGGGTTTCATTGAATCTTGCTGTCATTTTGGAAACAATAGGGAAATATTTTCTTGACTGCTGAGTTTTGTTGTCTTGTAATTCTTGAATGATGTATCTTCCCGTGTGCTGGACGTTTGACAGTAAGGGAAAATTTATTGATTATATATAGGTATATATATACATATATATTGTGACTGTACACTTTCTTTTTATGAGTTGTTTCCACTTCTGAACAACCGTGTATTATTAACAAACGGAAAGGAAGAGAATAATGATTGATGAAGTAGTTCTTATAGAATTTTCTTTTAAGAAAGTAGACCCTCCTTCTTGTACTGTTTGGGTTTTGGATGGAAGTGGCATTCGAGTTTACTGTGAGTAATTGAACTCGAACCATAGGAAGTTTAAGCAATAATATCATTGCTGTACCTCTTCTTGAGTAGAAACTAAGCGAATACGTATTGGGTATTCATGGAATAAGGAAAAAGACAACTGTTTTTCCTTCTTAAAGTTATCTCGGGATTTCGTTCTCCTTGTTGAAAGAATAAGGTGATTTCACTGTGTTATATAATGCTGTTTGGTCTTCTTATATGAACTGCTGACACAGTTTCCACTTGATTGAATTCTATGCAAAGAATGAATATATATTTCTATTTACTATAATGGAAAAATGGATTTCATTGTGTTTTATGGTTGAGGTTTGTTATTCTGGTTGAACTATCTGGAAGAGTGCTAACTTGATTTGATTTTTGTGGAAATAAAAAAATTGGGATCTAATTTGTTTTTTTTTTAGTTTGCTCTAGCTGTACTGAGCTTATGCAATTAACATCTGGTTCAGGTTTGTTCTTATATAAGTATGAACAGTTGAATACGAGTAGTTGTTGTATTGGATTGAGCGGTACAGGCTTGAGAGTTTGTTTTGATAAGAACGGCTGTTCTGTTATCCTTATAATAAGCTGTCTTGTTTGAGATGAACACGGATTAGGTGTTTGATTTCGTTTTGAACAAATGATGTTTCATAGTGAAATTAAAAGAGAATGAATTCTTTGTTTTCTGCCTGCTGTTCTAACCTGATGAAATTCATCGTCATGTGAATAATGGATTGCTGTAGGTAATAGTAATGAATAAATATTATTCTGAACGGGGTACGTTACTAAGAATTAGATCATTATGTGATTAAGTGATTGCATGATTGAAATACTGTTTCTGTTTAGTATGCAGCGAAAGAAATACGATTTTCTTTATTATGGCAAATATATGGTATGTAACCTTATATTGTTGATCTCGGATGTACCGAATGTTGTACTAATCTGTTTCGGATCTTTATATGAGTCTGAATCAAAAGAAATATGGATATGGATGATGAATTCTTCTTGATTTCATTTTAAAGCTGTTTATAGATGAAACTATTCTCACTGCCAGAAAGTGAATTACGAGTGGATTTTGTAAGTTTCACTCTGAACTATTATCTTAAATTGAATTTCGTTTGGATTCCACTGTTAGGACAGTCATGTGGAAGGAAATAGAGATATGAACGAATGTTTTAGAAAAATGATCTTTCTCTTTCATTTAGTTGGAATTCTGGAATTTGTGAATGATGAATTTTATAGTGCTTAGATGGGAGCTACTATATGCATTACTGTTCGCTTTCTTGTTTGTACTTGAATGCTTTAAATTTAACATGCTTCATGAACGGAAAGGAAAGTAATGGATTTATATCCAGTTAGTTTCATCCTTTGCATTGTTATTAATGAAAGGCGTGGAAAAGATAACTGTATGTTGTATAGGCAGCAAGCTACTTGAATTCCTAACTTTACAAATTTTGTAAATTGATACTTGCAATGATTATGTGGAAACGGGACAGCAGTCCCTTGGCTGGTTGTGATGATATTTTGATAGTTTAGTGGTTATGCTGATCTCTCTTTTGTGCTTTTCGAGATTGATGTTTTGTTGTTGTTTCATAAAAGCAGGGTTCTTTTATTGAAATAGTTAGTTGAAGCATCTTATTTTAACGATAAGTGCTCAATGTGCTCAGTTCATTGAACTGATCCGTGCAATTCATTTTGCAGATGGAATTTGATTAGAATGAAGGCTTGGCTGTTTTCTGATGCCTCTTGATTAAATGTAAATTAAATTGTAACTGTTGCCTTTATTCCTCTTTGAGGAATTGTGAACGAAGAAAATATATTCTTCTGTCCATGAGTTGTATGGATGCTTTATATAAACTACACCCAATCAGTTGGATTGGCAAATGTACAAATTATGACTTGAAATATTGAATACAGTTACAAGTGTGATATTTTCAATAATTATATCAGTTTGATATTGTTATATAAATTGGGAATAAGATGTTAATTCTTGATTTGGAATTGTTTCATAGTCCTTGGATGGATGCTGAATTGAAACTGATATCTATTCTTACTTAAATACAACTTTTAATTTGAACAATGCAATTAATTCATACTTGGGTAAAGATGAATTTTGAATTGACATTAAAAAGGATTAAGAAGAATATGATTTTATAATCAGAGGGTATTCAGGATTAGCTTAGGAGCTAAGGAATATCAATTTAAATTGGGAGTATTCGAACTTCGTTTTCAAACCTCATTAATGATTCCGTTTGATAAAATTCAGAATAAAGGATATAAGACACATATATCCATAACCAATGGACCTTAACTATGTAACGTTAAGGAGAATAATGAATACATTTCTTGAAGTTTAGACCTCGTTTGAATGACGTCTAATAAGTTAATATTCTGAAATTAGTTGCAGTTGGAAACATCTTGGCTAAGTTTAATAGGTTAAACTTATTATGTCCGTCGGTACGGACTGCTTAATCCAATGATTAAGAAATAAACCAAGTAAGGAAATGTAGCCCTTCGATACGAAGGAGATGATACTTGGCAAACTAATGGACAGTTTAGTCCCTCTTAGTTATATACAACTGCAACAGAAACGAGGATCAAGGGATCAGCGTGGATGCTAAAAATTGCCTTAACTATTAACTCGTGGCTAAGTCACTTGGGTAGGATGTGTATTCTCGATGGGAGGAATTCTGCAGGACATTGGCATATGCCAGCTACAGCAAGGTGTCTTCATGAAGACGGGGTCTTCATGACGACACAATGTTGTAGCTGACATATAGCAATGCCCTCCCGAATTAAAACATTGAGAATACATAGGCTGAAAGTGTAGATCTTAGCTGGGGTGGAGATAGGGTATGATCTGGTATACGGAGTGACTCCGGAATACTAAAGATAATCAGACACACGGAGTCATGGGGTAATGACACCGTATGTCTGCGTATCTTTAGTTACCAGGAGTGCCTTCCTATACCCGTTCATATTACTAGCTGGAATCTAAAGTCAAAACGGAGCTTAAACGATGAGGACTGGTAGGAACCACGAAAGACCATTCTAGATAACAGGTGAAGTGAAGTGAAGGACGTATTCCATAGATGTGTATCACATTCAGGAATATGATCATGCAAAGCATGTGAAAATCTTTGGCCAAAGTATCGCAATTGCTGGTTGCGTTGTCCTTATCACTTAATTTAAGATGCAGGATGTCAGATGAATATCAGTAACAGATATTCAGATAGGCTTCTTAAATGGATCACTTCGATAACTGGGGAAGGTTATGAGAACAAGTATATAAAATATACTATGCAAAAACAAACATGAAGGATCGGTTGTTGCCGAGTCATGAAATGAAGGATCGTTGAAACTTCGAGCCATGAAAATGGAAGGATCGGTAGTTCATCAAGTCATTTACAGTAGCATATAGAATCTGTTATAAGATTGAATGGAATTGAATGTGTGTTCCATATTGTAAATATGTGAACAGGGAACATTCGTTTTAAAAAGAAATTGTATGATCCAAACTATGTTGTTTGGGCAGAGAAAAATAGTTAAATCTTGAACGTGTGTTTGAATTTTATAATTCATAACAGAGAACGTTATATTTAAAAAAAAAAAAAAAATATTTCCCTTGTTCTGGTGTTTTAAAATGGGGATGTTACAACTAGCATCGGTCAAGCTTGGCCGACGTAAGTCAGGTAGAGCTGGGATCGGTCACCTAAAAGGTGACCACTATCGGTTACGTGGTAACCATGGTCAGTACAGTTTAACTGGTATCGGTCACCAAATAGGTGATCGATGCCGGTTGAAGGGTGACCGGAGTCGGTTAGGATGAACCAGCACTAGTCGGGATTTCATGCACATGGGTCCAAAAAATGATGTAGGTTAGGTGGTTGAGATGGGTAGGTTAAAAAATAGGGTGGAGGGTAATGATAAGTGATGAATACGGTCATGTTAAAGGTAGATTAATGTTGTGCTTTTGATTGGATGGAGGGGAGATCATAGTTACATATGCGAGATAGGGTTCCGCTGCTACTGGTGACATTGCATGGCCTAACGAGCCCTTTGGAGCTGCAACACGTGGAGGTAGTGGGCTTGAGTGGTATTCAACACTACCGACATGTTGTTTGGTGGACTAGTTTGATGGTCATGCTCATCGATAGATGGGACTCCCAGAACAACACATTCCACCTTCCGACAGGTGAGATGACGATCACCCTAGAGGATGTGTTCCAGATTCTAAGGTTACCCATATTGGGGGCCCATGTGTACTCTATCTCCTCTGAGGCCTCAAAGGATCTGATCAGGACAATATTTGGTGAGGGGGTGGTTGAGCTAAGATTCCATAGTGCTAGTTTGAGCTATGGCGAGATGTACCTAGCCCGTCTGGATGAGACAAGGCTAGTAGTTTTATTGATGGAGGTAGTGTGCTACTATGCACTGCTCGATGCAAAGGGTGGAAACTTTCCTTGATCACTGATGGTGGTGTTCCATGATATGATGGTGTATGAGACATGCTTCTCCTGGGTACCAACATTCTTGGTGAAGCTATAAAGAGAGCTGTGGGCATATGGGCGGCTGCATTGGTTTAGCATATGCTGTACATTTATACTACACTGATGGGCCTACAAGAACATAGTCTATGTTTGATATAGGGATGCCTCAAGTAGATGCATTCCCAATGAGATCTATGCAGTTGGGATACAAGAGATGGGTGCCGATTGTAGGAGAGCAGAGGTCAGATAGGCCGACATATGATGTGGCCAATTTTTGGCAGTTGTTGGAGTGGTTTTCCAGAGTGGACATTATCTAGAGACCATATGTGGGATTCCCATCATATAGGCACACGCATGAGGAGCTAGCTGAGCTCCAGTTAAAGAGGTGGATATAGGGTCATTGTGCCAGGGAGGATGAGATGATCTTGGTAGATAGGGTTTGACAACAGTTTGGGCTTGTACAGGATATTCCTTCATCCTTCCCACAGTATCGGAGAGATGACGTGGAGAGGTCTCTACCTCTACCATAACCTACAGTGCCTATAGGATAGGAGGAGAAGCCAGTGGATTGGTGGATTGATGATGCTGGCTGCACAAATAGGTATAGGTAGTGGTGGGTGGCTCAATTACAAGCCATACCACCTAAACCGAGGTAGTTAGAATTAGCTATTGTGATAGTGCAGAGAGATGCCCTACACGGGTAGGTAGTAATGTTGATAACATAGATAGGTATACTACAGACATAGTTGGAGGGGTCAGAGGTAGAGGTGGTAGAGATACGAGTACAGGTGGCTAGTCTACAAGCCTAGATGGCAGATGGAGGAGATGGAGATGGTCAGGTGGTAACTCTATCGACTCAGGTGGTAGGTTTATAAGGCCAGTTGGCCACAACCCAGACACAAATTGGTGCTTTACAGGCCTAGATACAGGTATAGGGATAGGGGGCACAACCACAGGCACAGGGAGCTGGTCCCAGTTCACAGGCTGGTGCAGGGAAGGTACAGTGGCCAAGACCTATGGGACCACCATAGACCATGCCTATATCTAGGCTACGGGATGCCCTAGGTGAGGCACGATACTATCAAGACTAGATCATGGCAGCCATGATAGACTTCCTCTCTTACAGAGAGTACATGGCACAATAGACATCCAGTGAGAGGATGAGATCCCACAAACATAGTGTGGAGAGCATAAGATGTCGGTAATCTCAGAGGCCTGATCAGGTAGAGGCTACCAGTGCAAGGTGACCAGAGATAGGTGATGTTATAGCAGGGACACAGGGGGTCGAGGGTGTAGGTGACACAGAGATGGAGGACATCCGGTGAGATGTCTGATATGTAGCCTCCCAATTTTTGATGTATACTAGTGATTATTTTTGATATATATGTCAGCCTGCGTGCCAAAGATAGTGAGGATGTATGAGTGGTTTTGTTATATATTGTGAGCATATACCAGCCTGTGTACCGAAGTTTTTTTGTATTGATTTAGTCATTCATTTATATATATGAGACCGACTTGTGTGCCGATGAAATTTTGTATTATATATCGGCCTATGTGCCAACATTTTTGAGATGATGGCCATGATGAGACAGGAATGTATTTTGAGATACACATTTATTGATTTATATGATAAGATTCAAGGGATTAATTAATGCATTGATGTGTTTATGAGATATTGGTTTTATGGTTTGTGTTAGATGAGATATGGATTTGTTTTTTTAATGTGGTTTAAAATTAGGTGAGTTAGGCATGATGGAGTCATGTCAGTGTAGGTATGGATCGAGTTAGGTTATAGGCATGGATCGAGTCAGGTTATATTCATGGTTCTAGTTAGGTTATAGGTATGGTTGAGTCAGATTTGGTTAGGCATGGATTGATTCAGATTATAGGCATGCTTGAGTCAGGTTTGGTTAGGCATGGATGGAGTTAGGTTATAGGCATGGTTGGAGTTAGGTCCAGTTAGGCATGGATTGAGTTAGGTTATAGGCATGGTTGAGTCAGGTTTGGTTAGGCATGATTTGAGTCAGGTTAGTTTATGATTCATTATTGTTTACAATGAATGATACTATGTGTCATATGTGAAATGTTGTATAATCTATGCATAATGATGATAGAGAGATGGTAGGTGTAATAAATGTATAAAATAGGAAGCAACTTGTTATGGATGTGGCTTAATTTCTAATTTTGTTAGAAAAGGGGAAATAAGTGAAATGTGATGTAAATAGTGAGTTAGGCATGGCTGATGAATTGTTTAGGATAGAGAATGGCTGAGCTAACCTTCAAGGGCCCCATGCCCTTGGAGTGCTACCTACACAGTCCTAGGGAAAAGGGACCTTAGGCCAATGTAGTTCTCCCATGAGCTAGGGAATAATATGAGAATGAGTTGGTAGGTTTGTGGGCATGTAGTGGGTTTAGGTGTAATAGGTGTGGGTAGATTATAGGTAAAATGATGTAGGTGAAGGCGATTATGGAAAAAGGGGAGGACTACCCCAAAGGTAAGCGTCGAGTA
Organism: Taxus chinensis; assembly: GCA_019776745.2. NCBI lineage: Eukaryota > Viridiplantae > Streptophyta > Pinopsida > Cupressales > Taxaceae > Taxus > Taxus chinensis. The sequence goes on along the minus strand of CM034154.1, from coordinate 466,191,935 downwards.
CCAAGTCATGTATAAGGTAATCAAAATGTAAACAAATATGGTTAAAAGATAAGCATGGGGAAATAAAGCCACCTGATTGGGTAGGATAATACTGAGTAGATCGTACCTTGGAGGGGGTGATGAGCACAAGACCTGAAAGGCATTGCATGATTAATAGTTCTACAGTGAAAGTAGTCACATAATCACCAAATGTCAAAATTCCAAGATGTCCCTTGAGGAAATTTAGGAAATGAGAGTGGAAATGGTAAGGTAGGTGAAAGGTAGTTAATTGTATATGTTTTGAGTGACAGGTCTTCTGGGCAATTCCATGACTAAACAATTTTTTTATTGTGATAGATTGATCAATGTGGGAAGTCAATATGGGATAAATAATATGGTACTCCTCGAGGTCTTCGTGAAGCTAATCGATGAGGGAAGCTTCGGTTTCTCTCATTTTTTTTAAAGATTCACATAGCTGTCCTTTGAGGGAGAAGTCTATTTATAGTAGCAATTTTGTCGAGAGGAAGATGTCCTTTTGAGGGAGTCATCTTTTTTATTAGAAGTTTAACTCAAGGATTTTAGTCCCAGTGGAGGTCTTTGAAATCATGGACAAGACCAAGGTGAAGGATAGGAATCTTGTTCAAAAGGCAAGGTGGAACGACCATGGGATCTCATCTAAAGATAGACAAAAAGTATCCATGAGAATCATGCTATGTGAAGTGCCATGATACACATATTAAAGAGAAGATAAAAAGTGATGGGTACTCACATGATTCTTGTTTAATCATTAGGGAGGTGTATGAAGTGGATAGTGCTCAAGGGATGAGCCTGTAAAGAGACAAAGGGTGAGGTAGGACAACGAGTCAACAATAGAATGGTCAAATATGTAATGCGTTAAGGGGCTCAGGTTCGAGTTTACCCTCAAGTGAGGACAAATGATAGGCACCCAATCCATAGGTATGAGTTACGATGTATGGTCCAAGCCAATTAGGAGAAAATTTTCCCCGTTTACTTTTTTATGCTTTGGTTACGTGTTGATTTTCTTTTAAGACAAGGTCACTGAATTGGAAGGTTCGTTCATGAACACATTTTTCATAAGCACATTTGATACATTATTGGTAAACTTGAAGGTGATCCAGAGCGTTAAGATGACGTTCGTATAATAACTCTAGTTGTGCTAAGTTGTCTTGACAAAAGTCATCATCACTAAGTATGTCATGGAGAGAAATGTGGAGTGAGGGGATCTGGACTTTGAGAGGCAGAACAACCTCTGTACCGTAGACCAGTGAAAAGGGTGTGGCTACAGTGGAAGTGTGAATACTAGTGCAGTATGCCCATAGGGAAAAAGGAATGTGTGTATGCCAATCCTTCCCAGTATTGTCAACCACTTTCATGAGAATTTTGTTAAGGGTTTTGTTAGTTGATTTGTCTTGGCCATTGGTTTGTGGGTAATAAGGTGATGAGAAACTAAGTTGAATGCCAAAGGTGTCGTAAATTTTTTGCAATGTTTTGTTTTTGAATTGTTTTCCATTATCAGTGATGAGGAAATGAGGGACACCAAAGTGGAAAATGATGTGATGGTTAATGAACTCACATATTTTCTTGGCTTTCATGGAGATGAGTGGTATGGCTTCCACCCATTTTGTGTAGTATTTGGTAGTAGTTATGATCCATTGATGGCGTTGGGAAGAATGAGGATTGATTTCTCTGACAAGATCCAAACCACATTAAGAGAAGGGCCAAAGGTCATGAGTGACCTATAAGGCATGACTGGGTGTATGATGAAGGTTGGAATTTTGTTGGAATTTCACACAACGTTTGAAATATTCGCAACAATCATGGTTAAGGGTTGGCCAATAATAGCCTAGGAAAAGAATACACTTAGCAATAGTAAGACCACTAAAGTGACCTCCACATATGCCATCATGAACCTCCTTAATGGTTTAAGGAATTTTAGAACTTGTGAGGCATTATAAGAGAATACCATCACATCCACGCTTATATAGGAGTCCCCCTAGAATGAAAAAATGAGAGAACTTTTTAAGGAAGGTGCGTTGTCCATTACGGGTGAGATCAGTTGGTAAGATGGAGAGGGAAAGGTAGTCAGAGTATTGTTTATACCAAAGGTCACTTGGGTCAGGGGTGTCATTTCCGATTGAGTAAACATCTTGAGGTAAATAAGAAAGCAAATGGAGGCATTGTACGGTGATAAATATTTTGGAATTGGCAGGGGGAGCGGGTATTTGGGAAGCTAAGCAGGCCATGGTATCTGAAAATATGTTGGTTGAATGTGGGATGGTTTGAAGGGTGTAATGATCAAAGGTGGTTAAAAGTATGTCTACATGATGTTTGTACTTTTGAATTATCTCGTTAGGACATTGGTACATACCATTGACTTGGTTTATGACTAATTTTGAATCACCAAAGATGTGGATTGATTTGACATCTAGGGCATAGGTGGCTTGGAGACATAGTATGAGAACTTCGTACTTGGAAATATTGTTGGTGCATTCCAAGTCTAGTTTGAAAGACAAAGGCATGGGTTCTCCATCCAGAGGAATGAGGATAACACCAGCCCCACCCCCATGCTAACACTTGGAACCGTCGAAGAATAGTGTCATTTGGTAAGGGGGTTCTTCCAAGGAAAGAGTAGCAATGGACTCATCAGAAAGTCAAAATAAGAGGGTTGGTCCCTGGAAATAGGTGTGTCATCTAGTTGGTTGTTGATGGACTTTTGGTGAATGAATTCGAGGTAAAGATCAGCTAAAAGCATAAGCCATCACACGGCGCACTGATTTTGATAAGGTTTGGCGTACATGAAGTGTAAGGGATCAATGTTGGTCACGATATAGGTTTTGTGGTTGAGTAGGTAATGGCGGAGTTTTGTGGCAACAAAAAATAAGGCTAAGAAAAGCTTTTCTCAATGGTTGTATTAGTTTTCATAGTCCAAAAGAGTACAACTTATGTAATAAAATGCCTGCTCCCTATTTTTTTCATCGCGATGAGTGAGCATAGCTCCCAAGGAATGATCAGTAACTGATATGTATAGGTAAAAAGGTTGATCGTCTTTAGGTGGAATGAGTACGAGTGGTTGGAGAAGGTATTGTTTTAAGGCCTTAAAAGCTTTGTGACAGTCATAATAACATTTAAAGGAGACATCCTTCCTAAGTAGATGATGAAATGGTTGACACTAATCAGATAGTTGTGAAATGAAACGACGAATGGACTGTAATTTACCTTGCAAGATACGAAGTTGTTTAAGGTTAGTGGGTGGAGGCATTTCCAGAAGGGCCTTGAATTTAGTAGGGTCAACTTCTATACCATGGAAGGAAACAATAAATCCCATGAGTTTTCCTGAGAGAACCACGAAGACGCACTTTTTAGGTTGAAGGTGGACGTAATATTTAATGAGGTGGTCAACGATGGTTTCGAGGACGGTGAGGTGCTTGGAGCGACATTTAGATTTGGCCAAGAGATCATCCACGTAATCTTCCAATATGTGATGCTTGATATCATGGAAGATGTAAGTCATAGCATGCTGATATGTAGCACCAATGTTTTTAAGGTCAAAAGGCATGATGTAGTAGAAAATGGTTCCCCAAGGGGTAATGAATGCGGTTTTGTGCTGATATTTTGGGGCAAGAAAATTTTTGTTATGACCCGAGAATCCATCCATGAGTGAGAGCATCTTGTGACTAGTAGTGAGGTCAACCAGTTGATCAATACTGGGCAAGGTAAAGTCATCTTTTGGGTAGGCTAGGTTGAGGTCATAGAATTCCATGCAAATGCAGAGTCCCCATGTTGCTTTAGTAACAGGGACAATGCTAGAGATCCAATGAGGATAATCAATGGGTAAGATGAAGGAAACGGAAAGAAGGCATTGAAGTTCTTCTTTGACGAGAAGAGCAATGTGAGGGTGCATTTTCCTCATCTTTTGTTTGATAGGTTTAGCATCAGGAATGGTTATGATATTGTGGACCACTATGGTGGGGTCAATACCAGGCATGTTTGCGTAAGACCAAGTGAAAGTGTGGTTATGATCTTTGAGAAAAGAAGTGATGGCTTCCTGTTCAACAACATCTAAATATTGTCTGATCTTTAGGGTGTGTGGGTCGTCCTGAGTATGAATGTTGATCTCAATAGTGGATTCATTCAACATGGTTTGTGTCTCAGATGGTAATGACTGATGAATATATGAGTCTTCTACACCAAGGTAGGTGAGTATGGATTCATCATCTTGACATTGAATGACGTTAATTGTAGGTGTGTTGTCATCAATCATTTCAGGATACAAGAATGAGAGAGTGGAAGGGGTCTCACCTTCACGTTGATAAGTCAAAGTCCCCAAGGAAATGGTGTTTATAAAAAAAAATGTTAGGAGGGATAGATTTAGGATCCATTAACTCCATCAGCGAGGGTGGTGATGAAGGTGGAGAAGGGCTAGGGTCCTTAATGAGTTCAATGCAGGCTTATTTGGTAGGAGGTTTAGAGAAGCCGATACCACTATGGTCATTATGTTTGTGGGTGGTACATGGAATAATGGTATGGCAGAATTTCTTGTAAAATCCAAAACCAAAACCCTTCCACACACAACGGTGTAGGAAGGTGTGGGCGAAACAACAATTGGAAAGTGATTGGAATTTAGCAGAAAATGGGTGGGGTTGTGATGGTGGTTTAGGTGTGTAAGTGGTAGTATCAAGTCCCCCATAAGTGAGACTAGTATGAAGATGAGGAGGACCATAAAGGAGGTGTTATCCTATACGGTGATTATAGTGAGGGTGTTGGTGAAGGCTTCCATACTCGTGCGGAGTAAGGAATGTGTTGACACTATATAGGTGGTACTCCCCCAGAGTGAGGCATTGAAAAACACCTTCCAAGGGATTAGTGGTTGGTATGTGGGTAGCTGGTATGGATGATGTGTTAGAGGTTGATGCGGAGGTGGAGTTAATAGATTAGGAAGCTAATAGGTCAGCCATGGAGGTTATAGTAGTGGTAGGAATAGAGGAGGTATGTGCGGTGAAAGCAGCGGCTGTACTGGTAGGTGGAGGTGTAGGTGAGGCAGTATTGGTTACGGAGGTAGACTGATTGACATGTATGAGCACATCATTGGGTCGGTAAAGCATGTTTCATGTTTTGAAAGGTGATGGGTCAACTAGAATGGTATAAGTGTGTCTTTCGTGTTCAAAATTTACACAATGATGTAAAGTGGAAAGAACGCAACCCATGAGATGGATCCAGGGTCTACCAAGCAACAATTTATATTGGAATTACCCCTCCAAAACATAAAAAAATTATGGAATAGTGTGGGGGCCCACATGAACATGAAGGATGAAAGTTCCTAGGGTGGAAGTGATAGCGTCATTGAATGAATGAAACATGACTTGATGTTTATGCATGCAATTGTCAGGTATGCGCATTTGAGCAAATACATGACATGAAATGATGTTAATGCTAGTGCCTCCATAAATAATCACATGACATACCCATATGTCATCAATGTGGCTAGAGATGAAGAGGGTTGGGTCTGGGTCATCATTTTGGTGTGGCGTGAACTCCTCCTCTGAGAAGCTAAGGGAGGCCACTTGGTGAACAAGGTGAGGTGAGGATGAAGGTGGTAATTTGGTGAGAGAGGCTACATGATGGGGTGTGATAATGGAGGCTACGAGTGTAGGGTCATTGGGTAAAACCTCAATAGATTGAAGAACCTCCATGGGAGCTTGATGATGGGATTCTGAGGTTTGGATGAGGTCATATAAGGACATTTTGAGGGGAGACTGGTGTAGTTGTTTGAGCATGGTGTGATGTGTGATGCCATTAGAAATGGGGTATGTAGGGCCATGGATAGTTATTTTAGGTATGGGTGCAGATGGTATGTTGGGTATAGGATTGGTTGGTGGGTTAGTTTCCTTTTCTTTTCCCTTCTATGCACATGTAGTGATGTGTACCATGTTGATTTCAGGGAATTTGGAAAATGAAGGTGGTGTAGGGTGAGTGGTATAACAACACAAAGGGAAAAAACCTACTGGAGGAGAAAATCCCTGTGAGGACAGTTGGGCGCAACGACATTTGGGTGGTGGAATGGAAAGTTCTCTGATGTGAACCATGTTAATTTCAAATCTTGAGGGTGGCTCTAGGAGCTGTGAGGGTGGAGGTTGTGGTTGTTGAGTGGGCAGTGTGGGAGTGGGTGTTGGTAAAGCAGGATCCTCATCGAGAAGGTCGTCATCATCAAAGTAAGTTTCTTGTGGACATAATTAGATAAGGACGGTTTTCAAGGCCTTATAATTCTCCACATTATGCCCTGGAACATGATGGTATGTGTAAATTTAGTATCATCAAACCCTTTTGGCTTTGGTTTGAGGAGGTTGTAAGGTCAGAGTCGTGGTAATGTGATAAGGGAAGTCTCGAGGAGGTTGGTTAAAATTTTGGCATAGGACCCTGCTAGTGGATCACAATGGGAAGTGAACGTAGGTTTGGGTGTAGGTGTGGTTGATTATCGAGGGATTGTTTTTAGAAGAGTAAGAATGGGTCGAGCTATGGGTTTAGGTGCTAGTGTGGTTTGAGGTATCGGTCGGGTTCATTTGCGTAGGGGTACAGTAGATGGATGGGTAGGATGGTGTGGGGTTGTTTTGACTACCTTGTTGTGGGGTAGTGGGGTTTTGTTTTTGGGTTGCACCTTCTGTGGTAAATGTGATGTGGATGTACGAGGTCTAGAAGGAAAAGTAGATAAAGGAAGAGGGAAAGTTACCCATGGGGATAATGGGGGTGATGTGAAGGAAGATGACATGGGTTGTGCTTGGGGTGTGATGGAAAAATATTGAAGTGTAGTGGGTAGTGAAGCAATAGCTGAAGGTATTGGTGGTATTGGTGGTAAGGAGACTGCAGGTGCGGGTATAAGTCATGTTTTGTGCCTGAGTAGGTTAGGGGTTTGTGAGGAAGGAATAGGTTGTTGTGTTATTGGTTTATGGATGGGTGAAGGGTGCTTAAACATGTTGGGAAGCTGAGGTCTTAAAGTAGACAAGAAAAGTGTGGGTGTGATTGGTGTAGTCAAGGTATGAGGTGGATGAGTTTGTTTCTTTGGTTTGGGTGTCAGAGTAGGTGTGGTATTGACAATGGAGGATGTAGCTAAATCCAGTTTAATAGGTAGATGAGTAAGGTTGGTGGTCAGGGAAACCCCTAAAGTGGTAATAGGTTTAGTGGAGGTAAATTTTGTGGGTGTGGGTTTGGGTTTAGATGTAGGTCAGGTTATGGGTAAGGGTGTGGTGTGAGTGCTAATGGGTATCATGGAAGGGGTTGTGATAGTAGTGGTTGTATTTGGTTTGACGGGTCAAAATGTGTTCGTGTAGATAATGGAGTTGTCAATGAGGGATCTATGCATCTGTGTCGAGACAGGGAGTAAGAGGCACCTCCATAGTAAATCCCTATCCACATAATCTAAGTGATTAGCAAAACGTGAGAAAGGCACATCTACGGGTAGAGTTGGTGAGGACCTAAAAGGAATTCTAGTAAAATGAATCTTAGAGATGGGGAATTGGCTAGCTTCAACTTCTGTGGGTAAGAGTGCCGAAAGTAGGTCTATTGGATTTTGGGTAGCAGATGGAGAATTCTCACCGAGAGGTAAAGGTATTTCAACTGGGTCTATGATGGGTGGAGGAGATGATGGGAGCTCCTCTATAAGTGGAGGAATGGATAGGTGCTCCTCTATGGGTGGTGGAGGTAATGGGTGCTCCTCTGCGAGTGGAGGAGGTAATGGGAGCTCCTCTATGGGTGGAGGAGGTATGGTAGGTAAAGGTTCTCTAAGTGGAGAAGTTGGGGGTGAGTTGGTCTCAATGTTAGTGGAAGACCCCTCTGTAGGTGATGAAGGAGATGAAGGTGCTTCTGTGTTGGTGAAGGAACAGTGAAGGTTGGTTCAAATGTGGAAGGAGGATTTTGGGATAAGATTTCATCTATGGAAGGGATGTGAGGTAATTGAGAGGTGATAGGTACCTCATTAAAGATAGTGTGAACCTCACGGGTATGGGTATCATGAGTGGATGTCTCACCAATTTGATTGGATGAAGGGGCATGGTTGGGAAATGATTTTTCAAGATTTGTAAATTTTGGTTGGGGGTGGAGTTGGGATTATCCACAATTAACTTATCAATCTGTAAAAGGACCTAGAACCGACGTCGGTTGTGTATAACAGATGGTGGTCAGAGGTAATTGACAATGGTTACTATGAAATTGAAACAATGATGAAAGAAAGTGGTTGTGAATTAAAATTTGATGTGGAATCAGACCCAAAATTCTAGGAATGATGATGATAAGGCCTAGGCACACTCAGGTAAAGCTATAATATACCATCTATGATGCGGAGCATGCAAGGATGAACAACAAAAAAGGTGATGAACGTGATATTTCACCTCAAAATGCAAGCCAAGCAAAAACATTAAGAAAATGTGATCCTAGGAGTGCCTTTTCTATTATGTTTGTGTAGCTTATGCTATTTAGGGACTGACACATGAATTGTGAAATAGAGATTTTGGTGAGGATGGCTTCCTACAAAGAAGGATATCTAAAAGGTGAGGTTTCAGGTATGTTATGGTGGTGGCGGGCTTCACTCTGAAGTATGACTTGACAGAGCAGCAAGATGGGTACCCACTATGCCGTGATCACGTGATCACCTATAGCTTCTTCTAGGTAAGATGTTACTTAAGAATGTATGTATTTTGATTTTTTTGGTGTTTTGGTAAAACTCAGAGAAAGAGAAAAGGATAGAAGTGCTTTTCTACAATTTGTTTGTCAACCATCAGCTGGTCATGACTTCCAGCATATAGGTTTCCCTCAATTAATGTGAGCTAATGTAATAAATCAGAATGGAATGCACTTTTTTTAAACCCAAATCAAAAATGTGAAATTGGATGCCATAATAAGATGAAGAGGAAGAGGGATGCTCTTTCACTACAATGTAGAAAACATAAAGAAATGGTTCTTTTTAATTACACCAAAAGTAAAGTTTCCTTTAGAGAAAATAGAAAAGAGATGGAGGATCACCAAAGAATAAAATTAGTGTGCATGATTTTTAGAAGGGAAAAAACACACAATTTTTTCCTAGGAATGAATGAAATGCAAGGAACCCCAGATTCATAGATTGTTTCACCTATTTCGTAGATTGTTTCTTAGAAGTGTTGATGAAACAGATAGGTTAACAGGCATAGGAGGAATACCTGTTCAAATGTCGGTTGATGGGTTGTTGCATGTGTATGACTTCTGAATCCATAGCTGATCATGAGAGCTTCCTTTTGGCTAGGAGGAACTACCTGTAATGAAAACAAGACCACCAAAAGGAATTAAACAACATGGGCAGTGAACTGCATAGCGTAAGCTAGATCTGGGAAGTATGATATTTCCTAGATGGCTGTCAGTCCACTATTTTAAACAATTTAATGCTGTAAACAAAGTAAATCCTATTGTTATTTTGAAATGATTTAGGTATCTCACTTAAAAACATAATAAGAAACATATCTAATCTAACAGGCTAAGCCATAATAGAATCCAAAGGTCAAATAATTGGTTCTAGGGCTCTGGAGGTTTGATAAAGGTCTCAGGTAGGTCAAATATGGATGATGGTGAGATAAAATTAGGTGGTAGGTCTTTGTTCAGGGCTATGTGGGCAAACACAAAGACCGGTGTCAGTCAGGGGTGACTGACGGTGGTTAGGTATAATTGGTGCCGGTTACTATGAGATCTAGAAATGTCACAGAATGGGATTTTGGTCTCCTTTGTGATTTCACAAAGGAATTTGGTTGGTTGGGGTGAGGTATTGGGTGACTAGAGTAGGCTTTAGCAAGGTTTCAATGGGTCTATGGAGGTGAAAATATGGAGGAGGTCAATAGGGAGCAAGATAAACAATGGATGATAAAATGATGATGAAATGGAATAACCAGGAAAGTATGATGTTGTACTTACTTGGATTCCATTTGTGAAGGCCTGTGTGTGAGGGATGGATGTGATGATGATGGGTTTGAAGGTTGCAAGTGATCACCAACTAAAGAAAAGCTTCTACATGGGCTGCATGTACACTCCTCTTTGCTTGGTTAGATCAGATCATGGCCGGGATGGCTGTTTAGGAGAAGATGCTCAATCTCCTTCCTTAGATGTGATTTTTCACTAGAATTTTCTCTCTAAGGATGTGTTATCTCTCTGAGATGTGGTCTTGCTCGTCATCTTTCTTGATTCTAGTTTCCATCTTCCAAGTTCCAACTTCCAATCTTGAGAATAAGGTTGTTTTGGGTTAAAAGGGGTAACCGATGGTGGTCTGGCTTAACTGGTGATGGTTAGGGGTAACCGACGTTGGTCAAGGTGGGATTTCCTAGGTTTACTAAACTAGGGAGATCCTCATGATTTCCTTAGATCTTGTGTCATTCTCTCACGGATTAGAAAGGGAGCTTCTTGTGAGCATGCAAGAATGTGGTTAGAGGGAATGTAGGCATTGATTTTTAGGGTTTGGGTAAGTCTTAGTTAGTTATATGAACTTGCTAAGAATAGGTCTGAGGTTGAGTTAACTAGGTGAGGTGTCTAAGTGAACTGTATGTGTAGATATTATTTAAATAAGATATTTAAATAAGATATTTAAATAATAAATATAGTGAGGATAATGCATTAATTTAATTTAATTAATTAAATTAATATTAGTGGAGTGAAGGGGGTCATGGCTAGGTAAATGTAATAAAGGGTTCTTATATGCTGAGGGATAAAAGGGGAGTTTGACCTAATTTTAGTGTCTACACTAATAATGTTTTAACAATCTCCTCAACGATATGCACATCTCGATGAGGTAGTTTCTATATGATGTTTGCACACGCCAACTGTAGGGCTGTAATTTTGAGAAGGCTTAGGTATTCTAGATAATACAATGTTGTAGTTGACATGTGGCATCACCCTTCCACATTGATCATCTAGATCTACACACATCTTGAACTTAGACTTAAACCTAGTTTCTCTCTAGGTCTAGATAGGAGCATATTTAGGATAGGAATTAGCTTCCAAAGGCTTAGGGTACGTTTGCACATTCAGATGACTTAGGTCAAATGGGTATGCCCATATACCTTAAGCCTTTGTGAGCGTCTTCCTATAATAGGTTATGTTTCTGTCTAGGGCTAGGGTAAAACCTGGAACAAGTAGACTGACGGTAGTCAGTAAAGACCAATCATGATAATAGAAGAGTGAGGTGAAGGACGTATTCCAAAATGACGAGTATGCAATCTAGGAATAGTGACATACATAGTATGTTATAAATCTTTGGCCAAACATATCACAAACTACTAGTTACGTTGTCCTATGTCACAAAGTTTAAAACAACATGATATCAGATGAATATTGGTAAAAAATATTTAGATATGTTCTTAAAGTAGATCACTAAGTACCTGGTGTAGGGTGGGATGACAAAGTATATGAAGTATACAATATATATTCAATACATAAGATGACATAAATAGATCGGTGAGTCACAGAGTCATTACAGCTGCATGTGTTTATCCATTAAATTTGATTGACATGGAATGTTTGTTTTAAATATTGCTTTATTTAGAATAGTGAACATTAGTAAAAAAAAATTCTCTTAATTCTAAAGACTTATAATGGGAATGTTACATCTTGGTATCAGAGCTGAATGTTGCAGCTCTTGGACCTATTGTGTCCACAATCTAATGAAACTTAATTTTTTTTGTAACAAAAAATGGTGAGAACAAGAGGAACTGTTGCAAATAACCCTCCACATGAGGAAGGTGTGGTAACTACCTAGAAACTTGATGAGATCCTTACTTCCTTGTTGGACACAAGAGATCATTTGGCTATGCTGGAACAACAAGTAATGGGTAATGAGGAGGAAGAAGAAGTTGATAACAATAATCAGCCACCTCTAGGGGACAACACCAATGTGGGTGTTGATAATAACAATGTTAACATACCTGTTCATCCTGAGAACAAAAAGGCTAGGCTAGTAGTAAAACTCACTAATGACATAAAAAGGATAAGTCCACCCAAGTTTTATGGCACCACATTAGGAGATGGGGCTGAGAACTGGCTCAGTGAAATGGAGAAATACTTTGCAATAAGAAATTTCTCAGATGAAATAAAGGCGATATGGGGAGAATATCAACTTTCACATGAAGCATCTTCGTGGTGGGATAGCCACAAGGCTGAGTTGAACATTGATGAATATAATATCACATGGGACCAATTTAAAGGTTACTTTAGGAAAAGATGGCTGCCACAACTTCACTATGATCAGAAAATGACTAAATTTTAGAGCTTAGCTCAAGGAAAGCTAACTGTAACTGAGTATTGTGAGCGATTTACAAAACTCCTTAAGTATGTGCCTCAGTACCAAATTGATGAGAATTTCAGGAGAAAAAAATTCATCATGGGATTAAATATTGTTATAGGAGGAGAGGTGGATGTTCACAACCTAACCACGATGGAAGGGGTTGTTGAAAAAGCCATAAGGTAGGAACAGAAATTAAAGACAATTTCTAGTCACAAAGAGGAAGTAAGGAAGAAAAATCCCAACTCCTCTTCATCCTCTCTTACACCCAAGAAAGGACCATAGAAGAAATTCAGAGTGAAAAGTAAGTTTTCATCTGATGTAAATAGGAAAGCAGCAACAAACAAGTTTGCTGGTAATACATGGAACAACTTTGCCAAGAACAATATTAATAACAGACATAAGTCCTATGGGGGTCAGAATGATAACTCTAAGGCTGGAATTAAAATTGAGCCTAGGAAGGGACCTGTAAGAGGCTGTTATAACTGTGGAAAAGATCATTACACAAATCAATGTCCTTTGAAGAAGGATGATCACAATCAACAACAAAAGATACATGCTGCAGTAGCTGACAAATAGGCTGAGAAACAGGCCACACCCATAGAAGTTCCAGGTAAGTTATTTGGTTTACCAATAACTATTTATTTTGATACTGAGGCTACTGAATGTTTTATTTCTAGTAAATTAACATCAAAATTAAAAAGAAAAGCTGGAAACACTAATAAAGTATGGACTGTACCGTATGGTAATAATGTTGTTCATACGGTTAGTATGTGTCTTTTTGGAGCAGTCCTTGATTTACCTAACTTTTCCATAGAGGTTAATCTTTATGTTACACCTTTAGGGTCTTATGATGCAATCATAGGTGTTAATTGGTTAGCATAACATAAGGATAAAGTGGACTATTTTGAAAAACACATTAGTTGTTTAGACGACCTGTAGAAAACATCAGAGATTCATGGTGTGAAACGTGAGATTTCTGTTAGAAAATTGTCAGCTATGCAACTTAAAAAGGCCAAAAATAAAGGATGTACCTTATATGCAGTAAAAAATACTACATCAACAAAAGAAAAAAATGATATTATGGAATGATATCCACTGTTACGAGACTTCAGTGATGTATTTCCGGAAGAATTTCTAGATCTACCACCCAAAAGAGAGTTTGACTTCACGATTGAAATCAAACCAGGTACTGAACCTATTTCGAAGGCACCGTATCAAATGACTACTATAGAATTAGTAGAGCTTAAGGCTCAATTGCAAGAACTTTTTTCTAAGGGTTTGATTAGACCAAGTGTTTCACCTTAGGGAGCACCCGTAATTTTTGTGAAAAAGAAAGATGGAACACTTAGATTGTGCATTGATTACAAAATGTTAAACAAGACAACAATCAAGAATAGATATCCAATCCCTAGGATTGATGATTTATTTGATCAGATGCGTGGAGCATCGGTATATTCCAAGATAGATCTTCAATCTGGATATCATCAACTGTGAATTAAGGATGAGGATATTCATAAAACAACTTCCAAAACAAGGTATGGACATTATGAGTTTACAGTTTTACCTTTTGGATTAACTAATGCACTTGTGATATTTATGAATTTAATGAATAATTTCTTTCAAAAATACTTGGAAAAATTTGTGCTTGTATTCTTTGATGACATTCTCATATATTCTAAAAGCATTAAGGATCATCATGAGCATTTGAAAATAGTTTTGGAAATTCTGAGAAAGAGATGGTTGTTTGGTAAGCTATCCAAATGTTCCTTTTATGACACAGAAGTGCACTATTTGGGTCATGTAATTAGTAAAAATGGAATTGCTATAGATCCTTCTAAAATTATAGCTATAATGAAATGGCCTATACCAAAGAATGTACATGAAGTTAGAAGCTTCATGGGACTTGCTAACTACTATAGGAAATTTGTAAAAGACTTTTCTAAGATAGCTGCACCAATAACTTCCTTACAGAAGAAAGATAAAAAGTTTGTTTGGAGTGAGAAATGTGAAATTACATTTAAAACCTTGAAGGAACAATTAACTTCAACATCTATTCTTGCAGTACCAGATCCTAATGAAGATTTTATGGTGGTAACTGGTGCATCTAGTGAAGGTCTAGGAGGTATTTTGTTACAAAGTGGTCATGTTATAGCATACGAAAGTAGAAAAATTAAGTTACATGAGTTGAATTATGCTCCACATGATTTAGAGCTTGCTGTCATTGTTCATGCACTCCAAATTTAGAGGAATTATTTGCTTGGTAAACCATTTGAGTTGAAAACTAATCATCTTTGACTGAAGTACATTTTTACTCAGCCAAATTTGAATGCAAGACAACGAAGGTGGTTAGAGTTTTTGTCTCAATGTGATTTTGACATAAGTTACATTAAAGGAAAAGAAAATAGAGTGGTTAATGCATAGGAAGCACATTTATGCTCTTATAACACTTAGAACTCAGTTTAAGGATGAAGTAAAAAGTGTTATGGAATCTGATTCTTACTTTCAACAAGTAAAAGAAGCAATTGCTATAGATTCTAATGATTTGAGGTATAAAGGTTTTCGCTTTAATAAAGAAGGAATATTATGATTTAAAATAGAGTTTATGTACCTTTACTAAATGATTTGAGAAAGAAATTGTTAATTGAATTTCACAATTCACCTTTTTCTGGACACCTTGACATTAATAAGATGCTTGCTGATATAAAACACCAATATTTTTAGAAAGGAATGAAAAAAGATGTTATTGATTTTGTGACACATTGCCTTGAATTTCAACGTGTTAAAGAGGAACACATGCATATAGCCAGTTTGTTGTATCCTCATAGATACCGCAGTACAAATGGCAGGCAATAAGCATGGATTTTGTACAAGGGTTACCTATGTCAAAAAATAAGCATGATGTTATCTTAGTAGTTGTTGATAAACTAACAAAGGTAGCACATTTTATTGCTAGAAATCTAAAGGATGATTCTCCTATTTTGGCAAGAATATTTGTAGATGAAATTTTTAGATTACATGGAGTACCTGAGTTAATCATTTAGATAGAGATCCTAGAATGACATCAAGATTTTGGAAAATAGTTAATGTAGCTCTAAGAACTAAGCTAATTTCAGTTTTGCTTATCATCCGGAAATAGATGGGTAGACTGAAAGAGTAAATCAATTTTTAGAAGATATGTTACGAATGTATTACATGGATCAACAATATAAGTGGGAGGAGTATCTTCCATTAGTTGAATTCACATACAATAATACATATCATGCTTCTCTTAAGATGGCACCTTTCGAGGCACTTTATGGAAGGAAATGTAGAACTCTTGTTAGTTGGGATAGTATAGAAGATAAAGAAGTAATTGGACCTGAAATCCTTACGGAAATGGAACAACAAGTTAAAATTATTTGTGAATGCTTGAAAGAAGTAACATATAGGAAAAAGAGTTATGCTGACTTAAAGTGGGTTGACAGGAAATTTGAACTTGGTGAGAAGTTTTTTCGGGTTAAACCGAAAAATATTTCTATAACTTTTGGCAAGGCTACCAAGTTATCACTACATTATGTGGGACCTTTTGAAATAGTTGAAGTAATCAACCCTATAGCTTATCGTTTAGCATTACCACCTACTTTGTCACGAATGCATGATATTTTCCATATTTATTTTCTTAAGAAATACATTTTAGATTTATAACATGTGTTAAATTAGAATCCCTTGCAGGTCCAAGACCCAGGAATAATCTTGGTTAAACCCATACGAGTGCTTGGAACTCACCAGTTGCATTTAAGAAATCAAGAAATAAGTCAATGTAAGGTCCAGTGGGACTAGTTTAACGAAGAGAGTGCAACTTGGGAAAATTTAGAGGATATGAAAACTACTTTTCCATATCTATTTGAATAGAATTGATCCTGTTGATTGATAAAAATTTATGATTTTATCTTTATATGACAATAAGTATGCCATTTTTGGGTAGATATTTATTTGATTTGAACACACATCTATTTAATGCTGATTTCTGGAACTATAAGATTTTGATATATTTGACTTAGGATAGGAGAAGTGAATGAATTGATTGTCCTTGGTATAAATTGTTAAAATAGGTAATCATCGGGACAATGATTATTTTAGGAGGGAAACATGTAACACCCTTGACAGTTTTTATTTTCCTCCTTTGCATTTCAAGTGTTGACATGTGATTTTCTTTATAAAGATATGTTATTTTGATTGTTGGAGATCATGCTTGATATGGAGAAATCATTTATGTTCTTAAGATCATTTGACTAAATTGGAATGGCTTCCTTGAATCCATTTTTCACTTCTTGTAGGTGAGTTGAAATCTGGTTTAAGAGTTGTAAACTTATCTATTAATCTGACTCATCCTTGGATCAATTTCAGTGATCCAAGGAATGTTTTAAATCTGCTCTATTGAACGAATGGTAAATTGGCATTCCATGAATTAAAAGACATATTGAATGAACTTTGTTGTTACAAGTTCTTTGATTTTTATGTGAACGTATTTCCATTCAGTTGTATGTTGTGCTTGGGTCCTTGGAGATCGATCATTGCTGGACATTACTAGTGAACACGAAAATACAACCTATTCACGACATAAGAAGGATTCAGGATCCTAAAAGGGACTATCCTTTGGAATCCTAAGCTAGGTAAGAATATTTTCTACCTAAGCTATGTCACTTAATGGAATTCTTATTCTAACCTAAAGCTTCTTATTCTACTTTGTTGGTTGATTGGCATCCTAACCTAAGCTTTGTGCTAAAGGATATGGAAAGGTTACTAGGCTATTAAAATTAACCTAGAACCTAATACTATAAGGTTTTATGATGATCTAATCTAATGCCTAAAACTATTATATTGTGAATTAATCTAACCTATGTCGAAACTACCTAAGGCTATGTGTTAATAACTATGGTGGAAATTTGTTGTTAGGGTTATATCCTAAGGTATGTATTATAAACTACCTAAGATCTAACCTAAGCAATTTAATCTATCCTAAACTAATGGGTATGAAATGGGAATTAGGTGGTCGCATGAATTAAGGGTGATGGTTCCTATGACATTTATGTTATTGATAAGGTTTTTAATGCATTGGGTATTGCCAGTTTTGGCAGGGGCTAGTGACTTGGCATAGGCTTATGTGGAAGTATCACTAAAATGGAATTTCATGTTAATTTTGATTTGGTAGTCACCCGATTTGGAAGGAGGTGAAAAGTAAGGATAGGCGGGAAAATTGGAATTAATGAAACTTATTGTTTTTAGTTTTTGTGCACAAACCGTCTTGGAAGGCATACAAGTAGGTTTGTCTAGGGTTGTTTCACCTTGCATGTTCCCTGATTTTTGCTCTATATGCTCTCTAGTTTTTCGAACCAGTAGATTGAACTGCACTTAATGGCTATTTTTGAAGTCTTAGACCTATTTTCGGTTCGTGGGATGTATAAGAGACAATGTGGAAAAAGAATATGGTTGTTTGATATTTCATAGAGAAGAGGAGAAGTTGTGAGATTGACTGGAGGTCTCCTTTGATTTGGCATGAGCACTATCAAGCATGATAGGCTCTAATATTTAATATCTCTTGATTTCATCTAAATGTTTCATTAAAATGATTATGATCTTATGAGATTCTTGGCCTGCATGTTTTATCTAGTTACTTGTTTGCTGGGTTTTATAATCTCTGTTATCTTGGATATGAATCCATGGAAAAATAGCGTTGTTTTTGAAACTATCTTTGTGATAGTTTGATAGTGATACATGTATGTGAAGCTTGTATTAGTATCTTTGCTTTCCATTTCTAAAATTTATATTCGAGGTTGTTGTGTTAGAATTGACCTTTTTTACAATATGTGGATTCTGAACTACATGGGAACCTTGAGTTCCATCTGATCTTGTTGGAGTTTGTGTTTTTCTTGAGCTTGTAATCGAACTTGTATTTGGTTTAGATCTTGCTCTTGGTTTCATGTTTGATGAAAGCTGGTGATGGAGGTTCTTGATGCTTTGACCTGTGTTTGAGAATCTTGGGTTTCTTGGGACTGTTGTTGAAGCCCGTATGTGGCTCTGTACCCATGTTTTATTCATGTGAAAATCTAGAATGTTAATGGAGGTTCTTGTTTTACACTGTACTCATATTTTGTTACTTTTATAGTTATGAACTCTTGTTGAATCTCGTGTTTCATTTTGAGTTGGTATTAGGACTTCTTGTTTAAAATATAAGCTAGAATGAGAACTTTGTGTTGCCCTGAACATGTGATTAGAGACTTGTGTAGCTCTGAAATTTTGTTGAGACTTCATGTTCGACTCTGTTTGGGTATTTTGAGTTGGGTTTTACTTATATTAAAAGTTTAAAACTTATAAATATTTTTTTGAAATATTGCTCAAAGAAAATTGGGAGAACAGTTGGCTGAGTTGTTGGGTAAAATCTTGAGATCTTAACTGAAAATGTCTCTGTTTGATGAATGGATTTGGTAATTCCTTTTTGAGAACTGTTTTGTCTTTTTTGAGATGGTAATGGTGTTTTATCGGGGGTATTATTTTCCCCTCTGTTTTTTGGAAACCTACATCTTTAGATCTCTTAAAATAAGCTTTGGGTTTCATTTAAAATAAGATTTTATTACTTTAGTGCTATGAATTGTTATCATGTGATTACTTTGTCCATGTTCAGATTGATTTTATATTTAGTGCTTATTGAATCAAGAACTAATTACTCTTTTGTAATGCAATATTGAAACTTGACAATGGGATTTCAGTCTTTGAGTTCGTTGATACTCTGAACATGTTTAACTTACTGATCAGTTTGTTTTTCTATTTCTTATTGGATATAGTAAATAAACCTTGTTTATTTTTAAAAGAAAGGAATGTGATTCCTTTAGAAGAGAATGTTTTTTTTAGGACTGTTATGCGTATTTCATTATGAGATTAGAATTGAAACTTTTTTTTATTGAGGGTAAAGAATTTTAAGGAAAAGGGAAGTGTTCTTTCTTGTTACTGTGAGTCAATTTTGTTCTCTTTCCTAGAAACTAGCTTATGAATTTCTATGTTGGAATTAAAAGCCAAAATTCATTTGTTAGTACAATAAAATGAATTATTGATTGGATCATTTTCTAATTAAGATCCCTTTCTTTATATTGTTGGGATAAGTTCATTGGTTGAACTTTTCTGTTGTGATTCTCTTACAAAATGGAGATTTATTTATGAGTTGTTTGCTATTCCTTGTTCAAATCATTTATAGAAAAGATGTAGTAAGAGATTAGATTATTTGGTTTTATTGAACTTAAAATGTAAGCTTGTTTGGCAGTCTATCTGTTTGACAAGGCTTTTCTTTGTTTGGTTTGTGATAAGTAAATTTTTTCTCTTGCACTCTATCTTTTTATGGATCCTCCTTGGATGGAATTGACTAGAGATTAATGCCTGTATAAGTCTACCTTGATTTGTGAATGTTGGTTTCTGATCTTAAAATTTTAACTTCTAGCATGTGGAAGTAGATTTAGACTTGTAGGTAGACTGTTTGATTCTCTATTCCTTCTTGGATTGAAATGGGATTCTATTCCGATGAATATCTTAAATGTTGAATTTTAAGGTAGATGTCCTTTAATTGAAACCATTAATTCACGTTATGAATCTGTTTCATCTTTTCAGATGTCTTGTGTTTGAGCATAGTTTGAATGGTTCTTCTTTTAATTTTTCTTAGGAGTTAGATGAATCATCCTAATGAAAACCATGCTTTAAATCCTTCTTTTGGTTAAAGAAAAGATAAATTTTGTATTCTATTATGATAGAATTGGGAACAATGAGATGATATGATTTGTTGTTTTCTTAAAGATAATTGATGGATCAATTAAACTTTAATTTTGTAAGGTAGATATAGTGGATTATATTCTATTATTCTCTTGGAAGTAAATTCAATTAGTTAAATGTACTTATTTTCCATATACTAGTACTTACATTGATATTTATGATGTAATAATTGTCTCATTAAAGCAGAATGTTTTAATGGAACAATTATTGGAATGCACCTCATTTTAAGGCTTAGTGCTTATCATGCTCAGTTCATTGAACTAACCTATGCTAGAAATTTTTGCAGATGGACTTTATAAGTGATAAAAGAAGGAAAAACTTATATGATGAATTGGATGAATTAACTCTAATTCCTTGTGAAGAATTCTGATTCATTCTTGAGATTGTATTGAATAAGGAAATGTAGTATTCTTTTATAATGAAGAAAGTTGTTATCCAGTATACCTAAATGCATAAGTCTTGTAAATGTATAAGTTATAATATAAATTTAAAGTTGAGAGTTTACCTGCATTGGTTGTGTAAATTATTTTGTACTTGTATGGGTTCTATCTTGTTGATATTCTTTATATTAGTTTTATGTTAATTGGTTATCTTTTCATAAGCTGGATAGAGGGATTTAGTTCAATCTCCCTACTTGTGATGGAACTTGTTAAGTTGCAGTATATGATATTCGTTATCTAATCTATATAACATATTAATGTAACGTGTGATGAACATAAATTAAGAAAATGTGGACAATGGGTAGGATAAACCCTAACACGTAACATGTAGAGAAAGAATATTTCTCTTTCTTAATGGAATATAAACCAAAAAGATTTGCAAGTATGACTACAATTTATTAGACTTCATTTTGTATGAAGTCTACCTTATATTGGATATATTCTGGAGTTGAACTTTATAAAAAGTTATTGTACTTTTTAAATAAGACATATTATAACACTGCATAGTTATCGGTGTAGATCTCCATCTCTGAGACTTTTCATGAGCATGGTCCTACACTTTCATCACCACAAGCATCAAAGTAAGGACCCTCATCCTTCAGTGGGCTAAATGATTGCTTATTTAGGAAGAACTCATTCAGCGTATGGACTTAGGGTTTGGCAGGGTTGCATCTAATCAGGTTCCTCCCCCCACTCACTTTACCATCTATCATATTTACATTTTCATATAGGCATATCTACATCACGATGAGGTAGTTTAACATCGTAGGATGTTGGCACGATGACACACTCTTGTGCTTCAATTTACACTTGACTTCTAAGGGCTTACAAGACATGAACCCAGTGTTACAGGTACACATGTAGGCACCACCCTTCTGCATTGATCATCGTAGATCATACATTCTACATTTAGTGTATTGTTATCCAAAGTTCACCCCCCCAGGGTAAATTTTGATAACATGCATCATAGTTTTTCGGTTCCAAGCAAGTAGGTCGATCCAAGAGAAAATCGTGAAAATTGGCTAAGTCCTACTCCAAGCCGCCTTTGGGACAGTTGGGACATCAAGGCACGCAAATCGGCTGAAATGCCTGCCAGGTGGCCCGCAAAGTAAAGAGGAAATCTAGAACAAATGTACGCGAAAGACGCGAACCGGCCGGTTCGGCCGAAAAGGAGAACTTTCGCAAAGGGACAATCGGGCCGTCGGGATGCATGGGATGTGGAAAGCCGGTTCGGCTGAAGGAGAAGAAAATCAACTAACTTCTCGAGACATTTGGGCCTTGAGGACGCGAACTACCCGGTTCGGCCGAAAAGGATAAATTTTTCACTAAGTAGTCGGGACATCTGGGCCGCGAGGACGCGAAGGACGCGAAAAGGTGAAGCGGCCGAAAGGAAAGGAAGCCCATTTCGGGCGGTTTGGAAGAATTCTGTCCCAGACAGTCACTGGGACAGTCCGGAACAAATGTACGTAGAAAGACGCGAACCTGCCAGTTTGGCTGAAACGAGGAACTTCAGCACTGGGACAGTTGGGACAAATGGACGCGTGGGACGCGGATAGCCGAGAAACCCGAGGGCCAATCAGATCATGACACATGTGACAAGGAGAAAAGTCCAAAAGTGTCCAAGTTAAGGGCCCAAAATGAAATTTCAAAGGAAAGCCCGTGGAAAGGTGGAGGAGAGAGAATTACTCAGCAAATCAGAGCCTGCCACATGTCATCCAAGTGGTAGAGCATGGGGAAAGTTCAAATATTTTTCCCGCCGACCTGTTTTTGCCTGTTTTTGCCCTAAATCTTCAGATCGCCATAACTTTCGATCCAGGGCTCGGATTTTCACGTTTTTTATATCAATGGAAAGCTGTTGAATTTCTCTACACGATTTCGAGGTCAATATAGCATTTTGGTTCAGTTTGGAGAGAGAAAATTAAGAAACGCATCTGGCACGTAATAATAGACAAAAGTAACGCTTCAACAACCAGCTTTAATGCAGTAGACAGTTCACCGTTTCTATTAGACAGCCCACCGTTTTGCCAGGATCTACCGCTTCTGCCATAATGAGATGATTTTAAATGTGACCTAGAAGTGGTTGGGGTAGATCCTAGATTTCCTCTCTCTTCCCTCTCTCATTCTTTTTATATATTGTAAAGAGGGGATTCTTAAAAAAGGTCGAACATTTTCTGTTTTGCTCCTCCCTTCTTCTCCTATCAGGTAAATTTGTGGAGTTCGAACCTCTCATTTGAAATGTAATATGACTCTACCTCTTGGAATTCTATAGTGTATTGTATCAATCTTTGGAGCAAGTAATACATGTCTGTGGATGATACTCAACCCTCTCTATGTTCATTTTACATCCTCCTGGTCTTTCACTGCAAGTTTTGTTATATGTGCATGATCTTATATCACATTTGAATGGTCTGTGTTTACTGGCAAGATAAGTGTTCTTCATTCCTTGGTGCATCACCTCTATTAGCTTAGATTTATTTTTATGCATCTTCTTACCCTGTCTCCTTGGAAGATTAGATTAGGTTTCGAGTAAACCCTCTGCATATTTCGTGTGCATCTGAACAGAGGAATAGGAACCAACCTTCTCTGGAGAATCCTTTCTCACTTTTTCAAGTCCCACACTTGGAGAAAAGATTCAATGTTATGTAATCACACTGGATGATAGTATGGTCAACCTAGAAACTTGACTAGCATCCAGGGGTGCTGTGATTTTGCACTAATAGTTTTGGCATGCTCGGTGGGACTTAGAGGTCTCATTTTTTATTTGCAACAAAGTTGATGTGCATCTGCTACAATTTTCTTGCTTAAAAGAGCTTTTATTTGCATATCTGGCGACTCCAAGGGGAAGAATCAACTGTTTCAGTAGTGCAGGCCTAAAAACTCATGAGAAGAATCACCACAAGGTCAAAAGTTAGAGAAGAAGAAGTGCTGTTTGAATACCTACAATTATCTCCAAGAAGAAGGGAAAGAGGAAGAAGGATTCAAAGGTCTCCATCTCCACCAAACAAAAATCTCTCAACTCCTCCACCTGGTAGACCTTTCATTCAGTCAACAAGGGTTTTAAGACCAATCAGAATGGCTTAAAACAATCCCTACGTCAACTTCACAGGCAACAGCCCACTTGCTCTCAATGCACAACATCCAGTTCCTATTGCAGCCTTGAAAAACATTCCCTACTTCACTAGAGAAAATTAGACTACTCCAGGTGATCATGTTAAAGATATTGCAACCTTTGTGCAATCCATGAAATCAATGAAATGCAAGTGGCTGTCAAGTTACTAGCATCTTCATTCAAGGGTAAAGCATTGTGATGGTTTAGGAGCCTTGGAGCTGGTTCTATCACAAATTGGAATCAGCTGTGTGTAGCACTTCATGAGAAATTTGGAGAGAAGGGAGACAACTTGTCTCTTTTGGAACAACTGAAAACCATCAAGAGAGCTCCCAATGAGCAGCTGACCGATTTCAACTTCATATTTCAAAAGACTTGGGAGAGGATTCCAGTGGCAGTCAGGCCAAAAGCAGAAGGTGCTTTTCTCTACTATCTCAAAGCTCTAAATTTTGATATTTCTATGTTAATTCAGTCCATGGGAGGCACAACAATCCCTATGGCTTATAGCACTGCCATTAGGGCTGAAAATTGTTTGATTTAAGCTGGAAAACTTGCCCCTAGACCTCCCATGCCATTGTTTCCAAGTTTAAAGAGCCTAAACACTAGTCAAGCACCTAATTTGGCTCCTTCTCCCACTCCTAGAAATCAGAGTTCAAATGAAGCTTCCACTTCATCTCCAAGTGGCCCAAATGAGCTTCAAGAGGTCGTGAAGCAATTGCAAAACCTAGGCAATGAGCTAGTTACTCTCAAGAGGCAACAAGCCCAAGGTTACAGACCTTCTTATCAACCCCAAGCTAAACCTAATAGGCAGCCATACCAACCACAAAGGCCAATTAATCCAGCTGCAAACATGAATCAAACAAGGCCTCCTGCCAATAGACCATTCCAACCCTATAATCCAAATGCCATATCTACCTCTAAGGCATTAGTGCCAACACAGAACAACATTGCTCAGGAATATGATTAGTGCTTTCCATGCAACGAGCCTCATAACCAATCCATGTGTTTCAATGGTGCCCTCAATCAAGCATTAATGGTGACAACTACCGGAGTGGAGGGCGAGGGCAGTCAAGGAAACAACCAACAACAAGAAACATTCCAACAACAATCAGCCCCAAATGACACCACATTGGTGAACTGGCAAGTTGAGGATTTCTGTGGCATGAATCAGGTGGTTTCTCAAGGTGTTGCAGCCAACACAAGGTCAAAAAGGAGGAATTTGGGTGAGGAACAGCCATTAGCCCCAGCCAATCCACAACCTCCCATGGTTCCACAAGTGGTTGGCAAGTAAAGTCCCATTTCAAATGCACGAGGGCAGCCAAGAACAACCCCTAGGCCAACTCAAATGCTTGCAAACCAAGGGACATAAGAGAGATCCTTCATCACCATTCAGTATCATTGATCAGATGAAGAAGACAAATGTCAATATATCTATGTGGGAATCCCTATCCATCCTAGGCCAAAGAGATCTGCTGCAAGCTGCCATGAAGGATTGGCTAGCTTTGAATTAGCAGGTTCAGATGCAGGACAAAGTGCTTACAAATGCTACCCAGCCTGAAGGAAGTCATGGAGCACAACAAGGTAAAATGTTGAAGCCCCCCCTTTCTATGTTTCGTTAATAATTGGAAATCAGCTAGTGCACAATTGCATGATTGATTCTGGGGCAAGTAGTTCTGTCATGCCCAAACAAATAGCTGATTAGCTAGGGCTCCAGTATGAAATAACATCAAAAGAGGTAGTGTAGTTAGATGGAACAGAAATAGTAACAGTTGGAGTGATTAGAAATTTGAGTCTTACCTTGCATGCATATCCAAATGTTGTTGTTTTACAAGATGTATTAGTCATAGACCTTCCACCACTCTTTGCATTGTGTTTGTCAAGAGACTTCACTACTAAAATTGGAGGCTATATTTTGGCGGATTGGTCTCACATGCTGTTTAGAAAAAGGTATGGAACTAAGGCTACAATTAGGTCTGAACCTATTGTAAACTTCCATATTGAGCCTTACACTCCAAGTTAGATTAATACCAATTGCTCAGCATTTGATCAAGAAGATCACCCTAGCACTGACGATGCTGACACCAAGGTTGGAAGTATCCTGGATTTGACTCTTGATGAATGGGCAAGCAAGGTGCATGCTTTTGATCCTTATCAAGAAGTAGAAGAATCTAAGCTAGGGGTTTATTGTTTACATGAAGAGGATCAACCTCTCCCCAACATCACCAAGCCAGATCATAAGGACAAGAATGAAGTATGGAAGCTGTTCTTTGATGGATCAAGGAGTAGACAAGGTGTAGGAGGAGGAGCTATGCTCATTTCACCACAAGGTATAAGGTATTACTCAGCCTTCCGTTTCCAGTTTTCCTGTTCAAATAACACTGCTGAATATGAAGCCTTGGTGCAAGGGATACATTGGGCAATCAAGAAGAAAATAAAGAACTTGCAAGTCTTTGGTGACAGTGAACTAATCATCAATCAAGTCAGGGGACAACATGTTACAAAGAATGAACTACTAAAGAACTACAAGAACAAGGTATGGGACCTCGTCGAGGATTTCGAAGCTTTCAATATCGCGTCCATACCTAGGAAGAAAAATGAAGCTGCGGATAGGATCGCAGCTGTTGGAGCAATGTTTGATGTGGTTGACAACATCAAAAGGGAAAAAACACAGCCACATGTCCATGTGATTGTGAGGCCAGCAGTTCCAGATAATAACACCAGCTAGCAGGTGTTTGAGAATGATCAACAGATCGTCAATTTCTTACAAGAAGAGGCTGAATTCTTAGCTAGGAATCAGGACAGATTAGAGCAGTAGTATGGGGATCAAGTAGTGCAGCTGCGGACAAACAAGCTTCCTAGGGGTTTAGTAACATTGGAGTCTATCTTCAACCCTAATGACTAGTTCCGTAAGGAAAAGGCTAACATACAGGTCAAAAGAGAAGATTCAGAGCCAATTCCGGTTGGGGAAAACAAAACACTTCAAATTGGCAAGGTAGCCACTGAATAGGAGAAATCAGATTTCATAAAACTTTGCCAAGAATTTCCAGATGTCTTCACTTGGAGATATGAAGACTTGAGAGGTTTCTATCCGAAGCTGGCACGACATACCATAGAATTGGATCCAGATGCTAAGCCCATCAGGTAGAAGCAGAGACTAGTCAACCCTCACATTGAGCCTCTAATGAAGAAAGAGCTAAAAAATATAATAGAGGTAAGCATTATATTCCCGATCAAGCACTCAAGCTGGGTCGCAAACTTGGTTCTGGTCAGGAAGAAGAGTGGAGAAATCAGGTTGTGTGTAGATTTCTGAGACCTAAACAGGGCATCTCTCAAAGACCATTACCCACTTCCTTCAATGGAACAAATATTGCAAGTAGTATCCGGTTCGGAGAGATTCTCTCTCCTAGATGGCTACTCAGGGTATAATCAGGTAATGGTGAAGGAAGATGACTAGTTCAAGACGGCTTTCACCACCAAATGGGGGACCTATGCCTACAAGAAGATGCCATTTGGGCTATCAAATGCTGGAGCCACTTTCCAAAGGGAAATAGATATGGCATTCAAGGGGTTGATCAATAAAATAATTTTGATATACCTTGATGACATCACTGTATTCTCCAAAAATGCAGTGGATCACCTCTTTCATCTGAGACAGTTATTTCAGAGGTGTAGAAGATTTGGGGTATCATTGAATCCCCAAAAATGCATATTCTTGGCTCATGAGGGAAAACTTCTTGGCCATATTGTTTCAAAGGGGGGATTGATGATTGACCCAGAAAGAGTTGAAGCAATTCGAGCATTGCCATTGCCAAGTCATAAGAAGGCTCTTCAAAGCTTCTTAGGAAGGATCAATTTTGTCTGCAGGCTTGTTCTAAACTTTGTAGCTCTCGTAAAACCAATAACACTAATGTTGAAGAAGAGAATGGAATTTAAGTGGACATCTGAAGGAAAGGAAAGTTTTGAGGCAATAAAAGAGGCTATATCTCAAGCTCCAACTCTTGTCAATCCAAACTTCTCCAAGGATTTCATGCTATATGCCTTTGGTGGTGGAGATACAATTTCTGCAATCTTGGCACAACAAAAAAAAGAAGGATTAGAACAACCAGTTTCTTTCTTCAGTCAAGGCTTGGAGGAATATGAAACTAGGTACTCTTTCATTGAAAAGCATGTACTTGCAGTGATCAGGAGTTTAAAGAAATTCAAGCACCTAGTCTCAAACAACAAGATCCAATTATTGGTCTCTCATGCGGGAGTCAAGGAATTCCTTCTAAACAAGGATCTGAATGAGAAACGTGCAGGATGGATAACTCGTGTCATGGAATATGACATCGAGATCAAGGTCACCAAACTAGTATGTGGGAAGGGACTATGTGAACAACTAGCCTTGAGTCAACAAGTTGAAGCAGGTAATGAAGAAAATGCTGTCTTGGTACTACAAGATGGTCAAGAATAGGAAAACGATAATGTGCCCACTCCCTGTTGGACTCAGAGTATGATACACTTCCTACAGACAGGCCTATGCCCTCTAGAAATGAGCAAAGTGAAGAGGAGATACTTCAAGTTGCAAGCTGTTCCATATGCCATTGTTGATGGAGTTTTGTTCAAGAAAGATGTGAATGGAGTGCTGTTGAGATGCATTAGCACAAATCAGATTCAAAGGGTGTTGGAAGAGTTTCATGGTGGACCAGCTGGTGGTCATTTTGTACCAAGAGTGACAGCTCTAAAAATCATGAAGGCTGGTTATTATTGGCCTAAAATCTTCAGTGATTGCTATGCATGGATCGAGAGGTGTAAGAATTGTGCATTCTTCACAGGAAAAGAAAGACTTGCTGCCCTTCCATTACATCCAATCTCAGTTGACTAGCCATTCATGCAATGGGGTTTGGACTTCATTGGAGTCATTAATCCCAATTCAAGCCAAGGGCACAAATGGATTTTGACAGCCACAGACTACTTCACCAGATGGACAGGAGTAGTAGCACTCAAAGAGGCAAATGAGTCTAGCATCTTAGACTTTTACGAGGGGATAACTACTAGATTTTGCGTACCTGCTACAATAATCTCTGATAATGCATTGGCATTCATTGGATCTAAGGTGATTAAGTGGGCTGTCAAGAACGGGATCTACCTAAGCACTTCATCAAACTATTACCCTCAAGGTAATGGCCAGGCTGAGTCTACAAACAAGAACTTGTTGAGGATCATTAGGACTCTTGATGAGAATCAGAGGGCTTGGCATACCAAAATTAAATCATCCTTATGGGCTGATTGGATAACTCCCAAGAGATCCACAGGTAACTCTCTATTCAGACTTGTCTATGGAAGAGAAGCAATCTTGCCCATGTCACTTGAGTTGCCAACATTGGAACTCATGAAGTAGCTGGAGTTGCTAGAGTTTAGGCCCATGGAGGTAAGGTATGCAGAGTTGATGGAGCTACAAGAGATCAGAAATCAGGCATCCCAAGCAATGGAAAAGGATCAAGCTTTGATCAAAAGGACCTTTGATAGGAAGGCCAAGGATAGATCGTTTTAGGTTGGAGATCTAGTGTTGAAATGGGATGTGGATAGAGAAAAACCGGGAAGGAATTCAAAATTTGATGCCATTTGGAGTGGCCCATACATGGTCATGAAATGCAAGAGCAGCAATGCTTTCCAATTAGCCTCATTAGATGGTGAAGAACTGCAGATTCCAGTAAATGGAATCTATCTCAAGTATTACTTCTAGAGGGAAATTTACCACCTTGTAAATATTAATTAGATTTTCATTCCTCCAAGTGCTTTGCACATTGTCTTGTTGTAGTTAGGTTTCAGTTTCCATAAGTGCTTTGGCACAGGTTTCGTTGCTCCTAGGTTGAGTTTTTACAGTTCAGCGTGCTCTCGTAGAGGGAGTTGCAGTATCAGGCTCGTTTCAGGTTATTGCTTATGACTCCATGCCCAATGGATCACTGAAAGGCCACTGATATTTTACCTAGCAGGCAGGTGACCTTGAAAAGTCACCAAATTGTTATCCAAAATTCACCCCACAGGGTAAATTTTGATAACATGCATCAAAGTTTTTCAGTTCCAAGCAAGTAGATTGATTCAGGAGAAAATCATGAAAATTGGCTAAGTCCTACTCCAGGCCTCCTTTGGGACAGTTGGGACATCTGGACATGAATCGGCTGAAAGACCGCCAGGCAGTCTATAGAGCAAAGAGGCAGTTAGAACAAATGTACGTGAAGGACGCGAACCGGCCAGTTCAGCCGAAAAGGAGAACTTTCGCAAAGGAACAATCAGGCTGTCAGGATGCGAAGGATGTAGAAAGCTAGTTCGGCCGAAGGAGAAGAAAATCGACAAACAGTTGGGACATCTGGGCCATGAGGACATGAAGGATGTGAAAAGGAGAAGTAGCCGAGAGCAAAGGAAGCCCATTTTGGGTGGTTCGGAAGAATTTGTCCCGGACAGTCTGGGACAGTTGGAACAAATGTATGTGAAGGATGTGAATCAGCCGGTTCGGCCGAAATGGGGAACTTTAGCACTGGGACAGTTGGGACAAAGGGATGCGTGGGACACAGATAGCCAAAGGAGATGAAAACCAATCAAGCAATGCCATGTGTCACTAGCAGAAAAGGGACAGGGAAGCCCATTTCAGGTGGATCGGAAGTTTCTGTCCCAAACAGCACTGGGACATCCGGGACAAATGGACGCGGTGGACGTGAAAAGCCAGAAAACCTGAATACCAATCAAATCATGACATGTGTCATGAGGGAGAAAGTCTAGAAGTCAAAGGGTGAGGTTTCAAGCACTGACCCGAACCAATGAAATAGTGCCACGTGTCCAAGTTAAGGGCCCACAAGGAAATTTCAAAGGAAAGCCCGTGGAAAGGTGGAGGAGAGAGAATTACTTAGTGAATCAGGGTTTGCCACGTGTCATCTAAGTGGCAGAGCGTGGGGAAAGCTCAAATATTTTTCCCGCCGACCTGTTTTTTCCTGTTTTTGCCCTAAATCTTCAGATCGCCATAACTTTCGATCCAGGGCTTGGATTTTTGCATTTTTTATATCAATGGAAAGCTGGTGAATTTCTCTGCACAATTCTGGGGTCAATCTGGCATTTTGGTTCAGTTTGGAGAGAGAAAATTGAGAAATGCCTTTGGCATGTAATAATAGATAGAAGTAACGCTTCAACAACCATCTTTAATGTAGCAGACAGTTCACCGTTTCTGTTAGACAACCCACCGTTTTGCCAGGATCCGCCACTTCTGCCATAATGAGATGATTTTAAATGTGACCTAGAAGTGGTTGGGGCAGATCCTAGATTTCATCTCTCTTCCCTCTCTCATTCTTTCTATATATTGTAAAGAGGGGCTTCTTAAAAAAGGTCAAACACTTTCTGTTTTGCTCCTCTCTTCTTCTCCTATCAGGCGAATTTGTGGAGTTCAAACCTCTCATTTGAACTGTAATATGACTCTACCTCTTGACATTCTGTAGTGTATTGTATCAATCTTTGGAGCAAGTAATATATGTCTGTGGATGATACTCAACCCTCTCTGTGTTCATTTTGCATCCTCCTGGTCTTTCACTGCAAGTTTTGTTATCTGTGCATGATCTTATATCACATTTGAATGGTCTCTGTTTACTGGAAAGATAAGTGTTCTTCATTCCTTGGTGCATCACCTCTATTAGCTTAGATTTATTTTTATGCATCTTCTTATCCTGTCTCCTTGGCAGATTAGATTAGGTTTCGAGCAAACCCTCTGCATATTTCGTGTGCATCTAAACAGAGGAATAGGAACCAACCTTCTCTGGAGAATCCTTTCTCACTTTTTCAAGTCCCACACTTGGAGAAAAGATTCAATGTTATGCAATCACACTGGATGATAGTATGGTGAACCTAGAAACTTGACTAGCATCCAGGGGTGCTGTGATTTTGCACTAACATGAACTTGGACTTGAACCTAGTTTCTCTCTAGGTCTTGATAGGAGCATATTTAGGATAGGAATTAGCTTCCAAAGGCTCAGGGTATGTTTGCACATTCAGATGACTTAGGTCAAACAAGTATGCCCATATACCCTAAGCCTTTGTGAGCATCTTCCTATAATAGGTAATGTTTCTATCTAGGGATAGGGTAAAACTTGGAACAAGTGGACTGACAGTAGTCAGTAAAGACCAATCATGATAATAGAAGAGTGAGGTGAAGGACGTATTCCAAAATGACAAGTATGCCATCTATGAATAGTGACATACATAGTATGTTATAAATATTTGGCCAAAATATCACAAACTACTGGTTGCATTGTCCTATGTCACCAAGTTTAAAACAACGTGATATCAAATGAATACTGGTAATAGATATTCAGATATGTTGTTTAAACAGATCACTCATTACCCAGTGTAGGGTAGGATGACAAAGTATACGAAGTATACAATATGTATTCAATACATAAGATAACATAAATAAATTAGTAGCTTACCAAGTTATGGAATGAATAGATCGGTGAGTCACCAAGTCATTACAGCTTCATGTGTTTATCCATTGAATTTGATTGGCATGGAATGTTTGTTCTAAATATCGCTTTATTTAGAAAATTGAACATTATATCAAAAAATCTCTTGATTCTAAAGACTTAAAATGGGAATGTTACATAGTGTGCTCTAGAAACGGGTGCATAAAATTTTACGTATGTCCTCAGCATAACCCATGGCTGGTGGAATGTTCTCCCAACTTATTCTTCTTGACCTAGGCTTCTTAGGAACTTGAGCTTCCAGATTTGGGACTTGTATTTCGATTTCTTGAGTAGTCTCGGTAGCTATCTCATTTGTTCCCTTCTCTTCCTCTTCTCCTCCCTTCATTTCTTCATCTTGTTGTCCTTATACATTCTTTGGAGGTGTAGGAGAATTAGGTGCACTTTCCTCTGACTCTTCCACTTCCTCATTCAATTTTACTCTCCTTCTACTTTTCTTGGTTGTCTCCTTTGGTGGAGAGAGTCATGGTGATATACACAATTTTTTTAGAGTAGCACCTTGGGTCCTTGTTCTCTTGAACACTCTCTTGAATCGACACTCTCCTTAGACTACATCCAAGTCCTCATCATCCCCCTCTTGTGGCTGAGGTGGTGTATTTGTGAGCATAGCTGCATTCTTATTTGTAGGATGTCTTATAACTCTATGTTCCAAACCACCACTATCCTCGTGCTCATCCTCTAATTCAATTATCTCTGTGGGTTTAAGCACATGAATGTTCTCCATGGTATGCTTACCCTTTGGCAGTTCTGGAAGTGTGAACTCATCTTCCTCATACTTGTTTTTTTCCAGCTTGGGCTTCAGTTAGAGGTACACAAGTGTTTCTCCAATGTATCCAACAACCAAACTTACTCGCTTTATGCTCAACGCATCTGGGATGAGCCTTTCAATATATGCATTAAGTCTTGGATATACATACTTTTTCCTCAATGTGTGGTAGTCGCAGTCTACCTTGTCTGCATTGAATGTTATTCGACACATGTCTAAGAACCTGTGAATTGATGCTTGGAAATACCTTGTTGTGAAGGCATATGGAATTTTTCACCATGGGCTCCAAGCCCTACCCTTCATAAAAATTTGTGTGATGAAAAAATGTTGGTATATGGAAAACTAAACTGCCTTAGTCACCACTGATTGTAAATCCTTTGGTATGCACCACTTTACTTCAAAAACTACACAGACCCTATCGTACCACTTCTCAGCCCTCTGCTTGACTTGTTTGGTCATCTATCCTTCACACAAGTACTTGCTAAATTATTTTTCCAGTACTTGTTCTCCATAGGATACTCCCAGACCTTCTCCTCTAGTCCATCTAGCATCCTGATCTCCAAGAATACTAGAGACAACAAAATAACCCCAAAATTGATCTTTCCCCATGAACATTCCTCTCTGATGATAGTTTCTACAATGTAACTTGAAATTTTATAGATCACTCCTTCAGACATCCTTTTAACTATGTGCAGCCATATGGTGTTTACTTGTGACCACCTCTCTTGGTCATTTAATTTTGTCACAAGGTGCGTGGCTACCTGCATAGCTGGGTAATTTTTCAGTTTGTCTATGTCCATTCCACATGAACCCTTTGTGTACCCTAGTTCCCTCCTAGTCTCCAAAATTTCATCCTTATCTATTAAGAACTCCTCGAGGTCTTCACCTGTAGCCTTCAACCCTGTAACTGTGGAGATCAACATGGATGAAATCCTTACTCTGCGTCCTGCAAAGTAGAAGAAGTCTTCGTGTACTCTGCTCATGAGCCATTGGTACAAGGGCTCATATTTTCTAAATTAGGGGAGCTTATATAACTGATATACTCCAATATTCTTGAATAACTTCTCCCCAACATCCTCATTGACCGATATGTCCTTTGTCATGCCTGTATTTGTCTTCGTGCTCAATAGTGCATCCAACGCATTTTTATTTTCTGTGGTATGATGGTTGTACTCACTTTATCTTGCTTTTCCAAATGTGGGAATCCCACTCTTGGCCTACTATAACCCCCTCTGGATATTGCATCTCTAAAAAATTGCTCTCAAGGGTCATTTATTCTTCCTCCATGACCACCTTCTTCTTTCCCTTAACTCCTACTACAACTACCTGCTTTGGTGCCATTTCTACCTTGCAATCTTATGAAAATGCTTGTCTTTTGAATTATGCAATGTGCAACTCAAACCCTAGCTCAAATCTCTATGCCCTAGTGGAAATCATGTGCCCTAGCTTGGTTGTAACATGTGTTCTTTGTTCAAACCCTCATCCTATGGGAAGGTAATATTTTCCTTTGCACAAACCTCCTTTCCACGTCTGGTTTCACACTTTTTACACGTCAACACAATTGCTCGGCTCTTCGCACTTAGCTCTCGTAAAATTCTCTTAATCACAATGGTAAAAATGAACTCAGATCCCATCCTTATATAGATTTTCAAATTTTTGATGTATTTATTGCTCCTTCACCTACCCAATGTCCTCTCATTTATTGACCAACTTTTTTGTTTCCACTTGGTACATCTTCGCATCCCAGCTATAAACTTCTAGCGTGCCTTCCCACCCTTTGGTCACAGACTTCTCTTTAGCCCACTTCTTTGCACCTGAGTACCTTGTCACTGCACCTTCCACTAGTAGTTGTTATGACCTCCGCTTACCTCGCGTTATACTATCCCTTCATCCATCTCCATTTTTTGTCACTTTTTATAAGTAATCCTTTGACTTAAATAGCACCCGTAGAAGCTTATTCCTTCCATCGTTTAATCCCAACAGTCTTGTACCTAGATACCAAAAATCCACCCCACACTAAAAGTATGTGCAGTCCTCTATGCATAAAAATTCTTCAAATAGTAATTATCTTTTGGTGTGTAAACACACTTATTACACAACACACCAACTAAATTGACAAAACATAGTAACAAAGAAGGAAACACATTAAGGGAATGAAAAATTAAAAATCTAATCTAAATCTAAATACTACCTTATTAAAAACACCAAGAAGACTTATTTATAGTAGGGCTTCATCCTACTCCCGTTGTTAAGTAACTGGGTAGCCGTGTTCCATCAAGTTATTATAACTAATAAGCGCCTGTTCCAAGAACATAAGTGATAACATACAAACCCAACCAATGTACCTTAAGTTTTCCTAGATGGTGCAAGAACTTAGAGTCATAGAGACACACCATTTTTCCAATATCAAACTTCTTGTCCCTTATATTTCTATCATGCCAAGATTTCTACCTGGCCTTTTCTTGCTCCTAGCTCTAACATGCTTTGGCTTCTCACTCGTCCAGCTTAATTATCTTTTCAATATGTTATTATAAAGCTTTCTCATAAGCTAGACCTCTAGTGTGTGAAATACACAAAGAAGGTAACATAAATTCCATAGGAAGAACTACTTCGGTGCCACACACTAACTAAAATGGTGTGGATTTATTCAACCTTTTATATGTTATCTGATATGCCCAAAGTACTGTAGAGACTTTATCATCCCAATCCTTTCTTCCAACATCATAGATTTGTCAATGTCTGGCTCAAAATTTTGTTGAAAGCCTTAGCAGTTCCATTAGCCTGAGGATGATAGGGTGTAGTCTTATGTTGTGCAATCATGAACTCATCCGATAAAATTTTGATTGTATCATTAAGAAAATGTGTGCCCCTATAACTGGTCAAACTCAAAGGACATCCATACCTTGTAATAATATTTTCCCATAGAAACTAGGCTGTTGTAGCTGCTATACAGTCCTTTGTAGGTGCTTCTTCTACCCACCTTGTCAAATAGTCTGTGTAAGTTATGATGTAGCGTGATCCAGTTCTACGTGCATCTAGTGAAATAGGACTCAAAAAATATATAGCCCATTTCTTAAATGGCTCTGTGCTAGTAATAGGTCTCAGAGGCATTTCATCTCATTGACCTAGTTTTCTAAGACGTTGACAATGATCACATGCCTTACAAAATTCCTTACAATATTTATATAGGGTCTCTCACCATAATCCAATGAATAGAATCTTACGCACAGTGACATCATCTGCATAGTGACCACCTGCAATACCACCATGAGCCTCTTCCATTATATCCATGCACTCATGTTTCAATATACAATGGTGCATTACCTCATCGCGGGCCAACTTGTACAAGTCACCACTGATTAACATATAAGGTATGATATGTATAGAAAGCTATTTCTTCTCCAAGTATTTCATTCCTTCTGGTGCCATCCCTGTTTATAAGAAGACAACAATGTCCCCTAGTTTAGATGGCATGTGATGTAACCTGTATAACTGTGCATCTGACATGGTGTCCTCAATTGCCTGGGCTTCTTCTCCTAACTGTATTCTTGATAGGTGGTCTGGTCTAGAATTAGTTTTCCCTGTTTTTACCACAACTATGAAATCAAATTCTTGAAATAAGGGCACCCATTAATATATGTGCCCTTGTAAAACAAGTTTTTTTACCAAATACTTCAATGCCATGAGATCTGTATAAAAGATGAATGGTGTAGCTAGTAGGTACTGGTGAAATTTATGTAGTGCATAGATCATTGAAAAATATTTGCGATATGTAGTTGTGTAATTATTTTCTATAGGAGTCAATTTTCTACTAGAAAAATAGATAGGATGATCTACAATAACTTCTCCAGGTTGAGCTAACACTGTGCCAATGGCCATGCCAAAGGCATCAACATGTACATGAAATGGTTGGTCCCATGAAGGAAAATGTAGAATACGCATAATAGTAAGTTTCTCCTTCATGTCTCGAATGCACGTTGCTACTGGTCTCCCCAATAGAATGTACCTTTCCCTTTTAATAACTCTTCTAATGGTGTGAAAAATTTGGCATATCCTTTGATAAAATTTCTGTAATATCCTGTATGACCCAAAAATCTATGCACCTCGCTTTGACTGGTAGGCTCCCTTAGGCCTATAATGACTGCAAACTTTGTTGGATCAACCAACAAACCATCCTTGTAGATTATGTGTCCTAAAAGTATCCCAAAATGGTGTAGCAAATATGCACTTCTTGATGTTCAAAGAGATTCTCAACTGTCTACACCGTTCAAACATTAAGCACAAATTGTCACAGTGATCCTTAACTAATACATACACCGTCCAATCATCTAAATATACCTGTAAGAAGTTGTGAATAAATTCCTTGAACACTTGGACAACTATGAGTGAAAATACAACAGGCACATTTTTTAGACCAAAAGGCATTACAGTATAGGAAAAGCTATCCCATTCAGTAGTAAATGTAGTATTTTCCATATCCTCCTGGGCAATCTAAACCTGATGACACCCAGGGAACCCATCTATAAATGAATAGATTTCATGCCCTGCAACTCCTAGTATTTCTTCAGTGAATGGTGTAGGAAATGGATTAGTTACACATGTGACATTCATATCCTTATATTCCATGCATATCCTAATCCATCCATCCTTATTGATACTGATCACCATTGGACTAACCCATTCTGCCCCATCAAGGGGATTGATAATCCCAAACTTCAACATGTTATCAATCTCTTCTTTGACCTTTTTCGTGCAAGTTGGGGTTCATTTTGTAAGGTCTCTTTCTAATTGGGTGCGCACCATCTTTAAGATTTATCTTCATCTCCTCTAATGATTCATGCACACATTTAAGTTCATGGTACCCCTAGGGAATAAGTCTTGGTAATCCCTTGGTAACTCTATGATTTTTTCCACTTTAGAGTCTGACCAATATTTTCCAATTATGGATTCCTTAGGCTCAGTATCTATTCCAATATTCACCCACTTTATCTTCATAGGTTCATGATAGGCACGCATGGTATTATCCACACTATCTTGTACCTCATGCATACCTGTTGAATGATTTACATCCAAATTATCTACTTCTTTGTCATCCACTAAGTAGACCATTTTTCCTTTCTCTTTTTCAAGGTAAGCGTGTTGAATTAATGTTACACCGGCCTCTAGTTCTTCATCAAGATGTGCTCCTAAGTCTTCTTTATCTAATAACTCCTGAAGCAGTTCTTCAGCCTTGGCACTATCCCCCATAGTTAAGTGCTAGATAACTTTCAATGCTTCTTACACCAGAGGCTTTGTAGAGAAGAAGTCAAATGTCTGGGCCATTCCTATAATTAAATTTTTCCAATTTCTAGTTTCTTTATGGAGTTCTACATATACATACCAAACACATGTGTAGCTGTGTAAAGTGGAATAAAACATGTGCACCCATAACAAAGGTGGTAAAGCTTCCTACCCTTCTATCCATAGTCTCTCACACTTCTGAACATGGTGTTGAACAAGATGATTACCATGATAAATACTTAGTTGAGTAGGTGCATTTATCCTGAAGAACCTACTAGTAATAACAATCCTAATTCCATTCCATCCAACAAGATTATCCCTGTGGACCACCCACCAATGTGCTACTGTCTCACATAGTTTATATGCTAGCATATTTCTTCTTTCTAGTGGGTCTATCCACTATTCTTACATGGCACACAATAATACCATGGGATCCCCTTTTATTGTGGAACAAGGTATCGAGTTGTTACCTATCCTCCTGACATAACGTGGTTTTGTGCCTCGAGGGAATATGCTCTTTACTTCGCACCTTACTAACTCATAAGTGATGTGAGCCTAATTGACACAAGAAACACTTGTAGTATCGCTAATAGACAATACATCCTCCCACTAAATTAGTCCTTTGGTTGGTTTAATCATCTCTGGATCTTGGATGGCACGCACATAAATCCTATTCATATCTTCTTCACTTAAGGGCTCAACATAGGGTGCAGATTTTCCATTTGTTAAAGGGATAATAAATCTTTCCTCTTTATTTTTGAAACTGATATATCCCTTCTTGAACTGAAGATCAACATTATTTACATAGCACCAAAGACACCCCAATAGAGATGGGAAGCTATTTGACTCTGCCAATGCTAAAACTTCAAAGTCTCCATTGAACTTGGCTCCTTGTATGGTAATGGATACATCCTTCAAAACTCTGACGAGAGTGGCCTTAGTTCAATTAGCCATGAATAATACATTAGAGGATGGCTATAATAGGGGTCTTCCCATTTGTATCCATGCATCCAAGGTAAGAACATTGACTTCCACACCTGTATATCTCATTATATGACTCAATACCCATCCATCCACAACAAAATTTAGGGTGATTTCCTTGTCATAATCCAGGCTATGAGGGGGAACATTCGCATATAGGATCTGTCGTCCAGTATCAGTAATTTCATGTGGAGTGTTTCCTTTTAACCAACTCCCTAACAATGGAATGATGTTTTCCTAGTGCAACATTTTACACACTTCCCTCAAGTCATCTATATCATTTTAGACCATCTCCAATGCTTTCTTTTGCTCCATCTTCCATGATTTCTCTTTTAAGTACTGTATCTCACCCTGAATATTCCTTATAAATTTCATGGTTTCCTGAAAACCTCCATCTGATAGGCAGTATCTAGGTACTGTGCATGAAGAACTTCCTCTTTAGTGATGGTAGTTTTTTTTGCAATGCTTCCTTGGCACGTGCCACCTTAGCGCGGGTCGCGATCTTTACTTGTAATGCCTTGGACCCCACTTCCAACTTAGGCATCCATTGATTTTTAACTACACGATAAATCCTAACCATCCCTACACTTTTGTTTTCTTGTTTATGTTTCTTACTCAGATGTTCATATAGGTCTAGGAACTCCTCATAGCTATGGTTCTTCCTGTAGAAAGAACATGTAATATTATGAGGACATTTTTACCTATAGTGGTCAGGAGATCCACATGTATAACATGTTCCTCAAGGGAACTCAATTCTTCCACCACCATGGTGTCATCCTCCAAATCCACCATGGTATCCTCAACCTCTGCCATGTCTGCCTTCAAAATGCCCTTCATTTTGATCATAATGCACCTAATTGTGATCCCGGTCCTGATGCTCATTCTTCCCATTAGAGTTATCTATAACTCTTGTCTGTCATACAACAATATCTATAGCATCATGGATCTTTCCAATCAGCTGATAGTCTTCTGTTTCATGAGTCATGGACCTGCAGATTTTACAGTATCTTGAAACGTTCTTCCTTATCGTGCATTGTAATAATGGGAAACAACTAGCATCATGGTTTAAATGACATATTTCACAATCCATCAGAAATGAGCATACTATTATACGAGGAAAACTATCCTTTATGTGACCTTCTACTCCACAACCTATGCACCAAATCCTTGTGCATGTCTCATGTGATGAATTTTTTGATAGTTTCTCCAAGTGTTTTGCCATAACTACTATTTGTGCTTCTAAAAATGGGCTCACCCCAGTATCTATGCTTCCAACTACCTCAATGCGCAAGGATTATTCAAGTTCTTCGCATGGATCAGTGTATGTCTTATGCGATAATGCCATCCTAAGAGGGGTAATCAAGCCCCCAACAAACCATTATGCATGCTAGCTTGTGTTTATGTCATAAGAAATATTTGATAACAACATTTTAAATCATGCATCATACTCTTTAACACTTTCAGTAGTTCCTTGCTTAATATCCTTGAGCAAAACTTATACTATTCTACTCAAACTCAGGGATATGAAACTATTTAATGCATCCTTTAAAGTTGTATAATCTATGCAAGTATAATCAGGGTCAAAATTTCTATACCATCTGTGTGAGCACCCTTGTAATGTAGTGGAAAATTGGATTTCCCTATGCTCATAAGCCATGATACCTTTTGTGTGCCACAATATTTCAAACATATGCACATGTTCAGCAACATATTTTATGCCTCTATACTCTAGAAGATGAAGAGAGATTTCCATGTAAATATTTTGGGGTTGGTGCGAACCTTGCCCACCTGATCCAGAACCTCCTGTCTTTCCCTTGCCTCAAGAACCTCTAGATCCACCTGAACTAGAGCTATATATGCCTCCTGATCCTAAACCTATAGCTGGGGTCAGACCAAAAGATGTACTTCCCTGTGTCCTAATAGTATAACTGAACTATACCCTGACAATCTGTGTAGTGTTACTACTCATAGAAGTTAATTTGAAAATCAATGCACTTGTATTTTGTGCTGATGATACACTTAAAAATATACTCCCATATAACAACAAAGTTGTTTGTGCTACCATCGCTATGCTTCTTATAAGACTTGCTCCTACTCTCCTACTTATTGAACTATATTGTTGACTACTTGTTGTACTAGATGCTAAAAAACCAAACACAATGGTAAGGTTAACAAGTGGATTTAGATGCGTGCCCGTGGCCCAGTTAGTCTCTACTGGTGCACTTCTGTGTGAGGCCAAGGAAGGATCCCTGTCATGATTTCTAAGATGGGGGAGTTCCTAATGCTCTGGCTCCATGTCCTCTACATGAGCTTTAAATCCTTCACAAGCCATCTCTGTCCTCAATGCCATACTTTTTGCAATGTTACACTACTTCTCTATCTCCATCTCACACGCCTCATTATACTTAAGCCACCTTTCCTCTCTCTGCCTTTCTACCACTAGTTTTTCCATCTTTCAAAAAACCTAACCCTACCCCCGTGCATGGTGAAGTTTAGTTAGCCATCATTTTACTCTTTAGGTTCAAATTTACCATCAGGATTTTGATCGCAAGTGGAATGCCTTGCAAGTAAGCTCCCCATGGATATCGTAAGAACTAGAATTCAACTACCTATAGACATGAATAAGTGGAAATTGAGTACTCCAAGATATAACTATTCAAGACACAACAGAACCACGTATTCATAACTCGATTCCAAATCAGATCAACATCATCAAGGGCTTGGAATTCTTCATGCATCCAAAAAAGTGTGTGATACCTCCAATTCTGCTTAGATGCATAAGAAACCAGCCACTCGTATAATTCTACTGTAAAGATAAAGAAAAAGCTCTCATATAAACTATCATACAGATTATGTTCCACCCACATGTGTGTGTTAAACTCAGATATAGTGCCAAATTACTGTGCATATTTTTCTTCTAGATCGTGTATCCATTCTTCAAAACTTGCTAAGGTCAACTGGTATGTCTTCATCATGAACCATCCTAAAAAAACTGAAAAAGAGGTCCCATCAACAAAACCAATTATGCAACCTAGAATTTAGTAATACAAGCCCAATAAGACCCTAGACACTCTAGCACATCACTCAGCCTAGACTAAGAGCTCACCCGAAGCACATAAAGGTACCAGGTATCTCTTTAGGGTTGTTGTTACATGATGTTAGCATGATGAAGAATTAACACATGTAGTTCCATTACTAACATATCATTCTATAGAGCATGCAAGATTTATATCTAAGGGAGAAAAAAATTAAGTATTAACCATGATGAAATCAAGAACATACTAGGTTCAGATACACATAGAACTAACACTTAGATTTATCCAATATCCTCCATTATATTAAATGCATAAGTATACAGAAGCTTCATTGCAATAACAGTGATATGCACATAACAAATTTAGTAGCATAATCTCCCTATGTATGCACACCTATCTCTCTCTCTACTACATAGTTTAATACATACTGATAAGGGTGGAAACTTTCCCTTCATCGCTTATCTAATCCCAAAATAGGTCACATGCTATTACTAGCCTTGTGCCATTATAAAAATAGCCACACATGTAAGTGTGCTAACAATAGACTACTATTAGTTGACTGACAGTAGTAGATCTATTTCTAGCCTATGTCTATATAAAGTGCTTCATAGCTAATCCTCCAAAAATAGCCAATGCATGACACGCAAGTCTCCAATCGATTTGAGTGCTCCGCACGTTATCTCTAAAAATAGATCCTTTTTCGTGAAAATGGATAAGTCATGGACCTGTTCCTGTTCTTCGCACGTGAGCCTATCCTATACTTCCATGCCCTTGAGTGTGCTATGATCTCCTATGCAAACCCTATGTATTTTATTTACTAAGTGCTAGGGTCTGACTAATCAGCACCCCCCTCATTTGGGGTGCATGCGACATCGTTGAGGAGTATGCGGCCAAAAGGAGGACTGATCATTTTGCTAAAATTGTGCCCTATAGGGGGGATGGAGTCTTCTTTTTAGAAACCAAGGTACATTTAAAAAGGTGGCTAGGAAACAAGTGTTAGTACAAGAAAAGACAAACATGCATGTAGAAGACAATATGTAGGCTAAGTAGATAATGTGTAAGCTAAGACACAAGAAGATAATACACAAGTAGATAATGTAGACTATGAAAAGTGGGTTTCAAACATGGGACATCACTCATGATGTCATAAGACAATCAAATCTGAATATCCCAACAGCATACAAGTGTGCACACAAGACAAGGGTAAAGCCTGCAAATAGTGGAAAATA
This sequence comes from Taxus chinensis, assembly GCA_019776745.2. Lineage (NCBI taxonomy): Eukaryota > Viridiplantae > Streptophyta > Pinopsida > Cupressales > Taxaceae > Taxus > Taxus chinensis. The sequence continues at coordinate 466,148,520 of CM034154.1, read as the reverse complement.
ATGACAAATGATACAAGCAATGTAACATACAACCATGGAAGCAAATAGACTTGTAAGACAAATGCTGCACATGAAGCACCCATTATCATGTTAGAAAATATATAAAGTATGTCAAAGTGTATATAATCTAACAATGATGTGCTATGAAAAATGAAATAATAACATATGTGATGTGTACAAAAGTGGATGCCCCCATGATCCACTGTGGGACTGGTAATAGGTACTGTGCCAAACATCCGTGTTGTGTGTATCAATCTATATAATTTGTGATCACAATGAGAAAGAAAGTGAACACACATGTGTGTATGGAAAGATAATGAAATACAAGATATATATCTAGCATGTGTTAAAAATTTTACATGTAACAAGTAAATGTAAGAAAAAATAAATGTGACTAAGATATGCAATATGTTGTGGAGGTGTGAGATGGAATGAAAATACAATTTTAGTGTGATAGAATCTACGTACTACCAGAGGGAGTGTGAATGAGTATGTATGCGATGAGGTTCATTTATATATTCCCCCTCAAAAGTCAAGAATGAACCATAGAATAAGAGTGCATCATCGAGAAACGGTTTGGATTGTGTAATAGAAAGATGTGATCATCAAAGCATAGAGTGTATCAAGTGATTGGGTGAGTAAAAACCTGAGTATGGTGAGGTTTGTAACATTACCATTTTAAGACTTTTAGAAACAAGAGATTTTTTTAAAATAATGTTCTCTATTCTAAATTCATAATTTAGAACACCCATTCTTTATCAACCATTCATGTAACTGATAACCATATGCAACTATAATGATTCTGTGTGCTACTGATCTATTCATTTCATGACTCAGTAAACTACCGATCTATTCATGTTAAAGATCAAGTAATGAATAATTTTCCATATACTATGTATAATTGGTTTTCTTACCCTATTCATGGTATTGAGTGATCTATCTAAGGATCCTATCTAAATATTCGTTACCAACATTTATCTGCATCACGAGCCTTAGACTAGGTGACATAGGACAATGCAACCAATAACTTGTGATACTTTGGCCAAATATTTCTAACATACTGTTTGTATTACTATTACTTGATGGCATACTTGTCAATCCAAAATACATCCTTCACCCCACTCTATTGTTATCTAGAATGTCCTTTACTAACTTCTGTCAGTCCACTTGCCCAAGGTTTAACCCTAGTTTGAGTTAACAACATATGTTATGATAAGGGGAGGCTCCCAAAAACTTAGGGTAAGTTGGCATACTGGGTCGACCTAAGTCAACCCCGTGTGCCAAGGTACCTCAAGTTTTAGAGGGCTACTCCATATCTTAACCATACTACCACCCAGATCTAGAGATAAACTAAGATCAAGTCTAATGTGTGTAGATCTAGATGATCAATGCAGAAGTGTGTTTCCACATGTCGACAACATCGCTGTATCCTTGAGAAGATCCTAATCTTCTTGAAGGTACAACCCTGTAGTTGGCATGTGCCAGCATCCTACAGAACAACCTCATCGAGATGTACATACCCAAGGAATTTATTAATTATTTAATTAATTTGGATTATTTAAATAGATTTCAGCCACCTACCTAACCCTAATCCAACATTCCATAAGTTCTTTTCTAAATTGATTCATTTATCCCTTTAAGAACTTTGTTATATTCATTTCCGTTTTCACTATTCGAATACATAGTTAAACTGGTAGTTAAGCATAATTGCACAGTGTTATAATATTTCAAATGTAAAAAGTACATTAAATTTTTAGAAAGTTTAGTGCCAAAAGATATCCAAAATAAATTAGACTTCATAACAAATGAAGTCTAATAAATTGAAGTCATGTTGCCAAATCTTTGTGGTTTATGAACAGTTATGAAAGATGGAGATTCTTTCATCATATGTAAAGCATTAGGGTTTATTCTACCCCTTGATCACTTTTTTTAATGTATGTTCACCCTACTTTGCATTACTAGATTTTATAGTTTATATAACGAAAAACATATTCTACAACTTTACAAGTTGTATCATAAGTAGGGAGATTGAACTTAATCCCTTGATGCAATCTTATTAAAATTAAACCATTTAACATATAAATAATATGAAGATTGACAACAAGATAGAATCCATTTCTTTCATACAAATACAAATTAATTTACACAACTAATACTTGTAGTCTCCAACCTTTCAGTTTATTTTTATAACCATTACATTTACAAAACTTATGCATTAAGGTAAACTGCATAATGACTGTCTTAATTTTAAAAGAATACTACTTTTCTTTTCCAATACAGTATCAAGAACAAATCAGAGTTCTTCACAAGAAATAGACTTAAAATCAGCCAATGTATCATGTAATTTTTTCCTTCTTTATCACTTACAAAGTCCATCTGTAAAAAATGCTAACACAAGCCAGTTCAATGAACTGAGCATGATAAACACTAAGCCTTAAAAAGAAGTGCATTCCAATAATTGTTCCATTAAAACAATTCTTCTTTAATGAGACAATTATTACATCATAACTAAAATCTCAAAAAGGAAAGGAAAAGAAGTACATTTTAACTAATTGATTTCACTTCCAAAAAAAAGGATAGAATATAATCTACCTTATAAAATAGAGTCTAATTGATTTAATCAATTATCCTTAAGAAAACAATATGCTGTCACATCTCATTGTTCTGAAAATTTCATAAAATAAAGCGGCATTTATCTTTGCTTCATGCTAAAAGAAGAGTTTAAAGTATGGTTCAAATTAGGTAAACTCATCTATCTCCTATACAAAGAAGAAGAAGAACCATTACAACTAGGCCCAAACACAACACATCCAAGAACCGAACAAATTCAAAACGTGATTTAATTGTTTCTTTCAAAAGACAATTGCCTTAAAATTTTAACAATTAAGATATTCATCTGAGCAACATTTCATTTAATCCAAGAAGAATAGAGGATCAATTGGTTTTACCTGTAAGTATTAAATCTACTTTTAATATAGAAGTTAAACTTTTAGAGATCTGAAACAACATTCAAATATCAAGGCAAACTCATACAGGATTACTCTCTACTCTACATCATCCAAAGATAATTCTAAAAAAGATAGAGAGCAAGATACAACTCACTCATCTCAAACCAACAAGCAAGGTCCTACCAAACAATATTCTGCAAACAAACTGTCATTTACAATTCAATAAAACCAAATAATATAACCTCTTCCAACATCATTTCTACAAATGATTGTGCAAAGGAAGACTAAACAACTCATACTGGTATCCCAAGGTCAGGTTTCATTTTTGCATTACAAGAAGAATAACCAGTTCTTGATTCAACAAATCATAATACAAAAACTATTAGAAAAAAGTCAAGTAATCCCTCCATAACAGTATATGGTACTAAATTACTAATTTCTTCTCATAAAAGAAACTCAAAGTCTATTCTAAGAGGTCTAAGATACAAGTCTCCTTGAACTGAGAGAAAAATGCTACTCCCAATTAAATACCATCAACATCTCAGGAAAGAAGAAACAATTCTTAAAATGAATTAACAAATTTATTCATCAACGAGAACATTTTTCTGAGAGTTTTTCTCGATGACTCATCCAATTGTTCTCTCAATTTTACCTTGAGAAAAAACTTGACAAAAGATTTGTAAATTTTTAAATGTTAATAACAAGTAGAACACAACTCCAAAATTCTAGAATAGAGTCGACACAAGTCCTAACAAAGTTCAGAACTATACAATACACAAATACGAATGTAATGAAAATACAACTTCCATTAAAAATATGAAATTCCTCTACATTAAAAATAGGTACAGAGCCATAAATGATGTCATCAAAGCCTCGATTTTTCAAAAATACAAACACGGGTTCAACACAACAAGTGACTCATACATGAGTTCAAATCAAATGTTAATTCTAAAAACTAACTCAACAGAACTAAGGTTTCCCACAAATTTCAGAGTCCACATAAATAATAAAACGTGAGTGCCATGTTCACTACAATCTTGCATTAATAGTGAAAATGATCACTAGAGAAAAACATAGGCTCTAATACATTTATGGACTTCAACAATAGTCCAGGTCATTACAAGTATAAAAATCATGATCCTTAAGAACAAAAGTTATCTAACAACAATTCAGGAAATGTGAGTATTAAATTACATGCTCAGAATCAAATACAAACTTCTAACAACAGTTTGTAGCTACCTAGGTCTCCAAACTCCAATTCAGAATAACAAGAAGCTCTTGCACAGTTTTATATGAAAACATGAAGTCCAAATACTAGCTCAAGTAGGACTAAGAATTCCTACAGAGTACATAGTCCACACAAGTAACAAATACAAGTGCTTTATAGTTACTAATCTATAATAACTATTTCAAATTTCAAAAGAATGTAAAGCATGCTTACAAAGTCCCATATTATCTCTCAATGGAACTAAGATATAAGCACCGAGATTTATACGTGCTTCGACAACAGTCCAGAGATATACAAAATTCCAACATGGTTTAGTACAACAAGAACCTAAATCAACAGTTCTCACTAAAATTAGAACCAGTTTCCAAATCTAAAACAAGCTCGAATACAAGATCCATTAATACACAAGTTCAGCTCAATCTCACGATCAACAAAACAAAAAGTCTAGCTAGTTTAGATAGAACCCAAATATCTCAAAACTCTGAACCACATCCAAATAGCAACGAAGATTTATCTAAACAAAATACTTCAATTTCTCGTCCTAAAATGAAAAATCCAAGTTACAGAGATACATTTTGCATGTATTCTTATTTTTAAGAACTGTATATGGTAAGTTTCTAAATAGAACTCTATTTACCATGGAATTCAAAACCAAAACCAAAAATTTAATAAACCCTACAGACCATTAAATAGATAAAAAAAATAAATATGAGAATCTCATAGAGCATAATTGTTTTAATGAGACATTTATAGGAAAGTAAGAGATGTTAAAGTTTAGAGCCTATCATGCCTGATAGCGCTTCTGTGAACTCAAAAAGAACCTCCAACTGAGCTCAAAACTTCTCCTTTTCTCCACAAAAAATAAAATAACCATGTTATTTTTCCATCATGCTTCCTATATATTCCACGAACTGAAAATAGGTTTAAAACCTCAAAAATAACCATCAAGTGTTATTCTATCTGCTGGTTCAAAAAACCAGTGAGCATGTTGAGCAAAAATCACGAAACATGTAAAGTGAAACAACCACTTACCAAACCGTTTACATGCCTTCCAAGGCAGTTTGAGCATGAAAACAAAAAAAAATTAATTCCCTTAACTCCTATTTTCCAGCCTATCCTCCTTTGCCACTACCTCTCATGTTTAGTTATTGCCAAATCAAATTTTACAAAGAATTCCATTTTAGTGGAGCCTCCACCTAAACCTCCTCCAAGTTCACTAAGCCCTACCAAATATGGCAGTACCTCTAAGTAATTAAAGCCTTATCAACAAATTTAATGCATTAGAACCTTCGCCTACTATGTATGTGACCACCTAATTCCCCATTCAAACCCATCAGTTTAGGGTAGATCATATTTCTTAGGTTAGACCTTAGGTATTTTTTAGTATATATACATACCTTAGGTTAAAAACCCAAACAAAAATTACCACAATAGGTATTAGCACATAGCCTAAGGTAGTTTCCTCATAGGTTAGATTAATTTTACATTACTATAGTTTTAGGCATTAGGTTAGATCATAATATAACCTGGTAGTGTTAGTTTCTAGGTAAATTTTAATAACCTAGAAACCTTTCCAAATTCCTTAGCTCCGAGCTTAGGTTAGGATTCCCATCAACTAATCAAAGTGGAATAGAAAGCTTTAGGTTACAATATGAATTTTGTTACGTAACATAGTTTAGGTAGTAATTATTTTTACCTATCTTAGGATTTCGTAGGTTAGTCCTTTTTAGGATCCCAGATCTTTCCTTTGCCATGAACAACTACATTTAGTTTGCGGAAACATTGTCCTGGCACAATCAAACTGAAAAGATCCAAGCATGACATACCATTAAATAGAACACGTTCATACAACAATCAAAGAACTATTATTTTTCAAAGTTCAGTTATATGTCTATCAATTCCTAGAATGTCGATTTACCATTCATCCTACAGAGCATATTTTAAAACATTCCTTGGATCAATTTCATTGATCCAAGGATGAATCAGATTAGGAGAAAAGTTTACAATTCTTAAGCTAGATTGCAACCCATCTATAAGAAATTAAAAATGGATTCAAGGAATTCATTCCAATTCAGTCAAAGGATCTTAAGAATAGAAGATGATTTATCCATATCAAGCATGATCTCCAAAATTCAAAATAAAACATCTTTATAAGGAAAATCACATGTCAACACTTGAAATGTAAAGGAGGAAAATAACAACTGTCAAGGGTGTTACAAGGTTCATTTGAGTTATAAACCCTAAAAAATCTACTATGGACTGTGGATCTAGAGTATGTCATAGGTAAATGGTTTGGATTATGTGCTAGAAAGATGTGATTGTCAAAGCATAGAGTGTGTTGGTATCCAAATTTGTTCTCCCTTTCAAGCCTAGCAGCAACACATATTTGACGTGGAGCTTAAAGACAAATAGATCATAGTGTGTGTCGTTTTGTATCTGGGGAGGATATCTAACTGGCCCTTTGTTACTCAGATTTGTGGAGAGATGGATAACACCTTTAAGAGGATTTGACCTATCCCCATTGCTTTAGGTCATGCCTCTTTGACTAGGATGAGAGGACCCTTAGTGTAACCTCTATTTGATGAAGGAGATAGAGATATCCTTCTTTAACACAAATTATATGAAGAGAACCTTGGGAAAATATGATCAATGCTCAGTGATTTAACTCATAAGATTTTTCACTTCTATACGATGGATATATTTACAATACAAGGCTAAGGTTACTAAAGACATTAAGAAATCCTGATTGTTCTACATATTTTTGTAAGTAGATTTTGTTCCATTGTTGATACACAGGGAAAACAAGGGTAGTTCAGGGTGGATCAATAGTTTTTAAATGATTTTGGTGGGAGATGAGGTAGGATAAAGTTGATTATACCAGATCTTTAGAGGGAATTTACAACAATGAACAAATTCAACAACATAAAGCTTTAGAAGAGTTAAGATGTTCCTTTAACCAGAAGGTGTGCTTTAATGGAGGCCTAGATCAACATGTTTTCACACAATCTTTGAGACTTCAATACAAAGGATTGAATTGAAAGACTTAATTAAACACTAAAATTTCTGATTAATCACACCTAAGGTACACCCGAAGACTTACATATAATCTTTATAAAAAAAATGACAGTGAATTGATTTTAAATTTGTTTATCTCATCCAAGATGAAGGCTCTTCTTGAAATGAAATTGTAAATACCATTAAACTATCATAGGGATGAGATCCTATGTGATTTCACAAAAAAATCAATGTAAGATTGCAATAGGAATGAAAGAAACTATTTACAGACATTCTGAAACAATGCAAAAACAAATTGCTAGAGACTAGACACAAATTAATTCAAAAATTGCTTAGATTTATCAGCAGGGGAAAGCTTCCAGAGAAATCTCAGTTCTTGTCAATGGATATACATCTGCAACCAACTTGACACGATAGAAAATATAACACAGAAGAAAATAATAGGTTATCTCAAATTTGGTCTCTCAGGAAGATGGATTTCTCAAATTTTCTCTTACGAATTAAACCTCTATTCATTTGCAAGAGTATTCTCATTGCATTTATACATTTTTCTCACTCAATTTTCCCCCCTAAAAGAGAATAATATTCGAGGGACCTTTTCTTGTTACTAATTTGTTTTAGACAATGACATTTAAAAAATTTAGATCTGAAAGCTTCAAGGTTGACCAATTGCGAATTGATCATGTTTCTTGGGCACTTGACTAATGACTAGAATACCATGCCACAAATTTTGGGCAATCCTTCTAATAATTCATATTCTGTCATGTGAGAAATCCCCTTTTTAATCATTTTCTAGAGACTCTACACAGCTGGACATGACGGGTAATCTTTTTCAATCTCGAGGCAACACCTTTTCCATATTTTACACCTACACTTTCATCATTTTATCCCTTTTCCCTCTCTTTCATCTGCAATTCTACCCCGCATCCATCTCCTCTGGTGATTCCTCTTTTTGCAAGTTTCTGAGCAACTCTAACTTCAAAATATCGACCTTAACAATCCTTGGACTCACAATTTAAGTTTCAAATCCATTCAAAGGTACCTTACAGATAGAGACGACAAATAATTTTATCAAAGAACGATGAAAAAAATGTGTATTCGCATCTCTAGGAGTCTTGGAGAAAAAATGGTGGAAAAAACAGGTGAAATACATAGCAACTGTTGATTCTACCCCTTTTTAACTTTATATCATAGACACCCTCATGTTTCCTTGGCACAACTATAAAGGAGAAGCACAAAGGAAAATCCCAAACAAGCACAAGCCTTCCATGTACCTTGGGCCCAAGAAAAATGCCTTATGGCCTTTGAAAAGTCTCGGTGAAAAAATGAGCCAATGGGAGCCTCCATGTGTTTCAATGGCACATTTTGAGATGGCTTAACATGTTTCTCAGTCTAGCAGAGTCTATTAAAAATTTGAAGGTTCAGCGGAAGGCGTCATGTGTCTAGGGTTTGAGATAGTCTCCTTTAGCTGTTGAAAATTCCAAGCAAAGGGCAGAGTGAGCAGAAGCCTCCAAGTGTCCTCCTGGCGCTTCTTTAAAATAAAATTTAGGGGGTCCCCAAACATGCACGGTCCCTCCATGTGTCTCATGCCTCTAGAAAATTTATTAAAAAGTCTAAGTATGGGAAAACCCGGTGGAAGCCTCCACATGTCTTCATGGTGAAAATTCAAGATGGTGCCCAAGAGCGGAGAACCTAAACAAGCAGAAGCTCACCATGTGTCCTAGGACTTAGAAAATTTCTTTGAAAAGTTTAAGTACAAAGTATAGCTGGTGGAAGTCTCCACATGTCTCCTTGTTGCAATTGTTAAGGTGGGACCCTAAGGCGGATCCTCAAATGAGTGCCATCCCACCACATGTCCATGGCCCGCAAAAACTCTATCAGATGCATGAAAAATTTGTCTAAGTCTGGGAAAAGCAACGAAATCCTCCATGTTTTCCCCCGGTGCAACTCCAAGGCCAAACCAAAAGGTGAATTTTTAAATGAGCATTGTTCTTCCACGTGGAAAAGTTTTGGGTTGAAGCGAGCCATAGAGTTTTTAGAGTGCCCCGCTGAGCTGCATCTAACCAAAAAGGGCCACATTTCCACTGATGCAGAGATGTAAATTTGACAGGGAAAAACACACCCATCAAACCGTAAAAATGTAGGAAAACCACCATTTGAGCCCGAAGATGAATTTTTCTTCAAGGATAGAGAATTTGGAAATGTTATAACATTCAAACATAATCCTCTGAGATACATCCAATCATGTTTCCTTAGGTATTTGGGACAAAAATGATAGGGAAAACAATACGTGACTGTAGAAAATGGAAGGAAAGGAACAACCTGAGTTTTACACCCGATTTACAGACTCCTTCAGATGGACAGAGAAATGAAATTTTTTTTGTAGACCTTTAAGTGATCTTCGACCAAGGAAGGGACTGATGATGGCAACCAAATGGAAGACAAAGTCTTTAAGCACCAACTCAGGGAGATAGAAAACATGGCAGAGGACGTAAACTGAGGAATTTCAATGAAAAACGGGGTGAGACTAATTTGAGCACCAACATTGATTGGGACTCAGGGATGGGCACTCCGTGTGAGTGCCAAAAGAACCAAATAACAGACCAAGTGCCAAAAATAGACCATTGGGAAATAGAGTCAAAGAATAAGCTTACAGAGCAGAACAACTATAACTATAATCCAAAAAATGATATCGAGAAACCATCAAAACCAGGTCACCAAGGACCACAACAAACAAAAAAACAAAAACAAATGAGAACATAGAACTATACACTATATAAATGGAGTATACTTTGTTTCTAAGAAATTAGTCAAGGAAATGCTTGAAATGCCTGCCATTAATAGGCAATTCAAGTAGGGCCCATCCACAATACATCAAATTTTCCATGCTTTCCCTTATCTTCATGTATAATATCCCATAAAAGCACAAGATCCCCAATGCTAAAAGCCCTATGTGTCAACTTTTTGTCAAATAGCTTCTTCAACTTTTCTCTGAACTTCACATGCCACTGATGGGATGCCATTCTTCCTTCATCCAAATCAATAATTTGATTTATTCTAGCATCATATGGACTAACTTCTTGGTCTTCAATATGTTGAACAAAATGAAATGAAGACAACTGCAAACAGAGGGGCAACAAAGCTTGAGTTCTATATACCAATTCAAATGGGCTTTTATCGGTAGCTCCTTTGACAATCATTCTATCAGCCTAAACAAAAACTTTAGTTGCTCACTCCACTTATTTTTTTTAGCTCCAAGGTTCTTCTAATGATCTTCAACAATTTTTTATTACTGGACTCACCTTGTCCATTTCCTTGGGGATTGTAGTTAGAAGCATATGTCAAATTGATCCCATACTCTTTGTACATTGACCACCAAAGGTTTGGCTCTGAAACTCATGGCATTATCAACAACAATTTTATTTGGCACTCCAAATCTTCATATGATTTGATTCAACATGAAGTCCATAATAAAATTGGTGTGTTGCCTTCTTGGTGGGAATTGCTTCCACCCACTTAGTGAAATAATAAGTGGTTACAAGAATCCATTTATGACCAGAACTGGAAGGATCTAAAAATTTTCCCCAATGAAATCCATTTTCCCATTGTCTAAATGGGGCTTCAACTAACACAAGCTATGCAAAGGGAGGGAGCCTAAAGCCTTCATTTCTTCCAGAGAAAATGATGACAAATTTCACATTTCCTAACCAAATAGAGTTGTATCCTTGAAGAGAGTTGGCCACCAATAACCAGCCCTTAAGATTTTATGTGTTGTAACTCCTTCCATAAAAATGTCCCCCCACAGAATTCTCCACGGAAATTAGACAATTATTTTCAGGGCCTCATCTTTAGTAATGCATCTCAAGAGCACTCCCTCAGGGTTCTTCCAAGCTAACCCCAAAATCTAGTAATGACAATACTTTCTGAGAGGCTAACTTAAGAGTATCTCTTTCTGATTTTTACCCAAATATTTAGGGCAGCATATATGTTTGAGGTAAAATATTATATCTTTATATCATTTAGAAACTTTACCAAATTTTCAAGGACATCCACCCTTTCTCCTTCTACTTCATTCACCTCAATAGTTTGCAAGGTTGATCTCAGCCATAAGCTTAGCTAGGCCCAAAACCTCTTACCAATTTCATGGTTTGGATATCTATGTCATACTCCTGTAACTTGTTCACCCATCTGCATATCTTTTGCTTGAGACCTCCATCTCTGATAAGAATGTCTTTCACCATGGTGTGGGGAATATAATAAACAACTTTAGAAATCAAGATGTAGGGTTTGAAAACCTTTGTTTCTTTCACCAAGGAAAATTGCTTGCTTCTCCGTGGAAGGTGTATTTCAACTCAGCTCCCTACAATGCCTTACTGAAAAAGGAAATTGGTCTCTCAGCCCCTACATCATCCTTCTGTAACAAAACAAATGCAATGATGTTTTTTGAAGCAAAAGAAAACACTTGAAAAAGGCTTCCTGTAATTTGGGGCTGCCAAAATAGGGGCATGCTTTAGTGCTCCTTTGATCCCATTAAAAGATTGAATGGAAACTTCTTCCCAATTGATAACTTAGTGCCTTCTTGAGCATGCTAGTAATGGGGATGGTCAGCCAAATCAAAGTTAGACAAAAAACCTTATGATAAAGTTTATTTTTCCAAAGAAGGATTAAATTCCCTTCTTAGTTCTTAGAACTGGAACCTTGCTGATGGCTTCCACTCTCTCTGGATCTATCATTACCCCCTTATTTTGATATAATGTGACTAAGAAAACTTTTCCTTTTACACTCCAAAGTAGAACTTCTTGGGATTCAATGATATGCCATACTCTCTACACCTTATCAGCATCTCTCTCCAAGTGTTGCAAGTGATAATTTCTATTTTCCTGGAAAACACAGTTAAATCATCCTGATAAACAAACAATGAAATCATTGATATAACTAGAACAAAGGCTACATCAATTTCTCTTTGGAAATTTTCTCCATCATTCATTAAGCCAAAATGAATCCTGACATAGACATAAGTTAACCCAAAGAGTGGTAAAAGCAGTATTTATTCTTTTTAACTCCTTCACAACAACTTTATTATAGCTAGAGAAACCATCTAGAGTGGATAACAATTCAGAACCAGTTACTAATTGTAGTGTATTCTCCATGTTTGGTAGAGGGGTAATTGTCTTTCAATGATGCTTTAATTCAGGTTCCTAAAGTCTACACATAGCCCTTATGTCACCATTATTTTTCCTGATAGGAACTAGGTTTACAACCCAAGAAGAGTACCTTTTGGGCTTAATGATCCCTCCATCCCTTAACTTCTTCAGCTCTTCTTGAATCTTTAAAGAAAGAAGCATGGATTGATGAGCGTTTGTTTTTTACCTGAAAGGCTTGGCATTAGATTTAAGAGGAATCTCATGTTGGAAACAAATCTTCCCCGTATGCCCTTCAACTCAGAGTAACACCAAGCTAGGCAGTCTTCATATTTCTTTAGCAATTAAATATAGGACTGCTTCTCTTCCTTGCTGAGATTTCTTCCTAGCCAGATTTTACGTGGCTTTTCCTTTGTACCTAGGTCATGCTCTTCCACATATCTTCAAACTGACATACGTCCTTTTTAATAATGTAATCAACATTATCAAATTTTGACTCAAGATTCACCAAACCTCTAGGAATCGTGTTTTTCTTCAGTTGGATGATGTCTTTTTCTTATAAATTTTTCTTTCTTTCAGCAACACACACCATTAGTTCCCAATCTATGTTTTTTTCAGTAAACTCACCTTGGTTCTGCAAAAAACATTTCACCTGGGCATCATCATCAAAACACTTGCTAATTTTTTAATGTTATCAGGGACAGATGGCCTTGTTAGCATTTCAACATCATACTCACAAAATGGAGGCATTGTACAATTCCCAAATCTGGATCCCTAGCACTGCTAGCTTTTCTACAACAGCATTAAACTTCTCTATCAAGGTGCACAATATTAAAAGATTCAAAACATTTCAATCAAATCCCAAACTACATGCTTGTATTGTTTCATTCTCTAATATTTAGTAGCATAAAATTTTCTAATTTTCTTGACAGTCAATTTTGAATTCCCCTTTGACGATGACATCCTTTATACCATATTTCCATGCAATTCTCAAGCCTAATAACAATTCTTCATATTCAACAATGTTGTTAGTGCATTCAAAGTTAAGTTTGTAAGAAAAGACATACTCTTCTTGGCTTGGTGGAAATAAGAACAATGCCATCACCATTTCCAAAACTTGGAACATGCTCCATTAAATAACAAGGTCCAAGGTTAAACCCACTTGTTCAAGACATTTGCACTGATCAATCTTGAGCTCCTTGCCATCAGCAAACCCCACAAAAGTTTATCTGCATCTACATCAGCATACAACACTTCATAAGAAACATTATTGGGATATTCAATGAGGTGCAACATCTTATTCTCTCCATACATCTTTACAAGGCTGCTCTTCAATTGGAATGGTGGCAAAAGACATATCCATATAAACACTTCCACCAACACTTGCAACCCACTTTCTTGATAACAACATGCCCCATTTGGCAAGGCAATCAACAATGACAACATCAAGTTTCAGGTTCTTACCCAGATAAGTTGCAAGTTGTACCACTAAACCCTTCACACACCCTACAACTAAGACCTCTCTAGAATCCATTGCAGTACACTTACCATAAGTTGACTGTCACTTTAATATTCAATTCATTCATGACTTCTAGAGGCATAACATTACATGATGCTCTGGAGTCAAACATACAATTGTGCAGAAGTCTATCTTTAATAATCAATTTTGTAAAAAATGGATCGACATTTAACTGAGACTCAGCTAAATATGTTCCCAAGTAAACTTTAGGGGGTTCACTTATCTCCTCTAATGCTGGTGGTTTTTCTAGGTTTGCAATGGTTGAAGGGGGAGTGTTTACATTATTTATATTTCTGCCTTGGGAACTCCTATCTTCCCCCAATCTGAAATACTTAAAATACCTCTTCTTATGCTCAGGAATCCTAAATAGTTCCACAATTGGGACATAAATATTTATTTGACTCAAGACTTGGGCAATGTCATAAGGAATGTATTTGGGCAAAGCAACATTTGGAGAAAGGTTGACAAAACTCATTAGATGGCACAAGGTTTTTAACATTTTGGGAATGGATGGGAACACCAATTCTACTTGAGACAATAGGGCCTTTTCCAGATGCATCTTTCTTTGGAGTCTCTTTTGGGACATTAGTGAGAACTGGGGTCTTTGGTTTGGCTTGAGGCCCTTCCCCTTTGACAACTTTACTTCTTGTGTTATACTCTTTTTCTTGGGCCATAACAACATTCATTAACAACTGTCTATCCTCCTCAGAAGGGATTCCTCCATCATATTTTTCAATCATTAGAGCTCTTAGGTACTCAAAATCATTACTAGGCAGTTCAAATACTTGTACCATATCTATTTCTAAAGCATGAAGTGGGAGGAAGAAGAGGTACCTGGTGAATGCACTCCCAAAAATCTTGTAGCAGTTATTGCACTTATTACCTCAGTTGAAGTTGATCATTGTTATGAGATTGTAGAGAAGTTGACCATGCATGCATCATCATCAGTGTTATCATCATCATTAGCTTCTTCAACTTTTTGATCTATTTCAAATGGTAGGTGGGGTAAGAAGCATTTGTCACACCAATCCATTTGATTTCTCTTCATTCAACGGCAACAACTCTGGCATTTAGAGGATCAGGCACTACTCTATTCTCCCTAGCTTGGGGTTGTCTATCTCCACCATGGGTCCTTTACCTCTGTCATCAGACCTGCTGATCATTTCTAGGATGATTTGCAAAGTCTGTCTTGTCCTTTTTGCCTATGCTGACCCTGAGAACCTTGTCCAATTCCTTTCTCTTCCTTAGCTAGCTTGTAAGAGATTTTCTTTGACAGCCCCTAGCCAAAGTCCTTACAACTTCCTCAAGATCCACAACCTTACTTGATTAAGGCTTCTCAAGGTTGATCAGTTTAACACCCTCCCTCTTAGGAGGTTTTCCAAATGATTTAATGTTGTTCTCAATTTTCAGAGCAATGGTAAAGTCCTTCCTTAAAGTCCTAGGGTTCTTATCCCTCAAATAGTAAGCAAATTTATTATCAAATGCATATGAATACTTTATCATACATGATTCATCACATGGCCTCAAATTAATGCAAAGTCTTCTCAATGTTTTTGTTAAATCTTGTATTAAAATCATGCACTTATTCATTAGGATTCTTTTTTATATATTCTCAAATTTTTACAAAAGAAACCTAGGGTTTGTTTTGTCACTGTAATGCAATCTAAATGCATTCTTCATTTCAGTACAGGAATCAATAGAGTTATCTAGGTAGAGATTTATACCACTCCCTTGTATCTTCTTATCAGAGTATGAATAAATAATTTAATGCATACATCCTCAAACTCTATTTTGAAATCCTCCATCATATTGACAAATAGATTTGAAGTGTTGATCACCAGTTATTGCATCATTTCCTTGAAACTTATGGCAATATGTTTCTTACATCCCGTGGCACATCATTTGGATAATCAACCATACCTCTAAAACTGATGAGACTGAAAATATTAAAAACAAATAGAGGTCTAGGTGGAGGTTGAGCCATATTATCCTTGAGGAGGTGATCTTGGAGGAGAAATAGAATGATAAGGAGTGAGGGGTTTGTGTGGTATAGGGATGTAATTTTTAAAATGACATTCCCTATAAAGGCTCTAATTTCATGGCAAAACTCTATCAGATTTGGAAGATACAAGGGTAGAATGAGATGTAAATATTTCAAATACAAAAGATGGCCCCTCTCTAGATGGAGAATTCAGATTTAAGAAAGAGACTACCTGATTCATAGAAGCAGTTAAGGAAGTAATGCAATCTTCAATCATATGCCGATCAGTATCAGCAATGGAGATCTCCTTTCTTGATGCTTCATCTCCGACATTCTTCCAAATTCTTCTTCCTCCTGAATTAGACTTTCCCAACTCTTGGAAACAACCTTCTACTAGGGTCCTTGGTGAAGAAAGATCTTCTTCCTTCCAGCTTTGTAGATATTAATGACAAATATTACTTGATATATGTTAAGACATCTGGTATTTATTAAGAATTTAAACAACATGGAGTCGCCACTAAGGATTTTCACCTTAGTTTGTGAAAATGCACTATGAAAGACCTATCAAATGTCTATCAATACCAGACTCATGCAAAGCTTACAAGATCTACTCTTCTTTTACCCAAATTTATCAATAATGATACAAATCTTAGTGCAATAACTTTATAAGCTGGAAATATTGCACTCACAGAACTCACAACTTTGAACAATTCTTACAAATCTGAACAAATAATGACGTTTCAGTACATGTATTTGCACTTTAAAATATGTAAAAAGCATTACTAGGGTCTGTACATATACACCTTTGTTCAAATACTTCAAAGAGTCCCCGGCAATGGTGCCACGAGTGTTGGTATCCAAACAAATTTGTTCTCCTTTTCAAGACGAGAAAAAGCAAAAATAGATTCGAACAGGGAGCTTAGAGGCAGATAGATCATAGTGTGTTGGTCATTTTGTAGAGCAACATCATGGAGGATGAGATCTAATTAGTCCCTTTGTTACTTAGATTTGTGGAGAGATGGATAACACCTTTAAGAGGATTTGACCTATCCTCACTACTTTAGGCCATGCCTCTTTTGACCTTGGGTGAGAGGACCCTTAGTGTAACCTTTTTTTGATGAAGGAGATGGAGATATCCTTCTTTTGCACAAAATTTTATGAAGAGAACCTTGGGAAAATATGGTCAATACACCATGATTTAACTCCTAAGAGTTGTCACTTCTATACGATGGAGATATTTACAACACAAGGCTAAGGTTACTAAAGACATTAAGAAATCCTGATTGTTCTGCATATTTTTGCAAGTATATTTTGTTCCTTTGTTGATACACAGGGAAAAAAGGGGTAGTTCAAGGTGGATCAATGGTTTTTAAATGGTTTTGGTGGGAGATGAAGTAGGATAAAGTTGATTATACCAGATCTTCGAAGGGAATTCACAACAATGAACAACTTCAACAACAGAAAGCTTCAGAACAGTTAAGACGTTCCTTCAACCAGAAGGTGTGCTTTAATGGAGGCCCAGATCAACACGTTTTCACATAATATTTGAGACTCCAACACGAAGGCTCAAATTGAAAGACTCAATTAAACACTAAAGTTTCTGATTAATCACACCTAAGGTACACCTGAAGACTTACAGACAATATTTATCAACAAATGACAGTGAATTGATTTTAAATTTTTTTATCTCATCCAAGATGAAGGCTCTTCTTGAAATGAAATTACAAATACCATTAAACTATCACATGGATGAGATCCTATGTGGTTTCAAAAAAAAAATCAATGTAAGATTGCAATAGGAACTAAAGAAACTATTTACAGACATTTTGAAATAAAGTAGAAACAAATTGCTATAGACTAGACACAAATTAATTCCAAAATTGCTTAGATTCATCAGCAAGGGAAAGCTTCCAGAGTAATCTCAGTGCTTGTCAATGGCTATACATCTATAACCAACTTGACACGATAGAAAATATAACACAGAATAAAATAACAGGTTATCTCAGCTTTGGTTTCTTAGGAAGATGAATTTCTCAAATTTTCTCTTACGAATTCAACCTCTGACCATTTGTAAGAGTATTCTCATTATATTTATACATTTTTCTCACTCAACTTACCCCCCAAAATAAAATAATATTCGATGGACCTTTGCTTGTTGCCAATTTGTTTCAGAAAATGACGTTTAACAAATTCAAATTTGAAAGCTACCGGGTGGACAAGTTGTGAATTGATGATATTGTTTGGGCCCTCAAATAATGACTAGGATGCCATGCCCCAACATTTTTGAAATCATTCTAATCATTCTGATTCTTTCATGTGAGAAATCCCCTTTTTAATCATTTTCTGAAGACTCTGCACAACTAGACATGAAAGGTAATATTTTTCGCTCTTGAGGCAACACCTTTTCCATCTTTTTTACCTATACTTTCATCATTTTATCCCTTTTCCCTCTCTTTCATCTATAAATTTTCCCCGTATCCATCTCATCTGGTTGATTCCCCTTTTTGCAAGTGCCTAACAAAATCCAACTATAAAATATCGACCTTAATAGTCCTTGGACTTATAATTTAAGTTTCAAATCCATTCAAAGGCACCTTATAAATAGAGACACCAAATAATTTTATCAAATAATGATGAAAAATATTTCGTATTCATGTCTCCAGGAGTCTTGGAGTAAAAATGGTAGACAAAATAGGTGAAATGCACAACAACCATTGATTCTACTCCTTTTCCATTTTATATCACATCCGTCCATGTGTTTCCTTAGTGCAACTATAAAGGAGAAGCACAGAGGAAAGTCCCAAACAAGTGTGAGCCTTCCATGTACCCTTGGCCCAAGAAAAACACCTTTTGGCCTTTGAAAGTCTTGGTGAAAAAAGGATCCAATGGGAGCCTCCACGTGTCTTAATGGAGTATTTTGAGATGGTCCCAAAAAGTAGAGACCCTAAACAAGCGCGGGATCAACACATGTCTCAGTCTAGCAGAGTCTCTTAAAAATTTGAAGGTTCAATGGAAGGCACCATGTGTCTAGGGTCCAAGACAGTATATTTTTGCTCTTGAAAAGTCAAAGCAAAGGGAAGAGTGAGGGGAATCCTCCAAGTGTTCTCCTAACACTTCTTCAAAATAAACTTAGGGGCAAGTCCCCAAACATGCGCGGTCCCTCCACGTGTCCCAGACCTCTAGAAAATTACTTGAAAATTCTAAGTATGGGAAGACATGGTAGAAGCCTCCACGTATTTTCATGGCACAACTTCGATATGGTGCCCACGAGTGGAGACCTTGAACAAATATGGGCTCACCATGTGACCCAGGCCTTAGAAAATTGCTTTGAAAAGTTTAAGTACAAAGCAAAGCTGGTGGAAGCCTCCACATGTCTCCTTGTCACAAATGTTAAGGTGGGACCCTGAGGTAGATCCTCAAATGAGCACCATCCCTCCATGTGTCCATGGCCCACAAAAACTCTACCAGCTGCATGAAAACTTTGTCTAAGTCCGGGTAAAGCAGCGAAATCCTCCATGTGTTCCCCCAGTGTAACTCCAAGGCTAAACCAAAAGGTGAATTTTCAAACGAGCGCTGTTCCTCCACATCAAAAATTTTTGGGTTGAAGTGTGCCATAGAGTTTTAAGAGTGCCCCACCGAGTTGCATTCAACTGAAAAGGGCCATGTTTCCATTGATGTAGAGATGTAATTTTTTTTGGGAAAAACACACTAGTCAAACCGTAAAAATGTAGGAAAACCACCATTTGAGCCCAGAGATGAATTTTTCTTCAAGGAAAGAGAATTTGGAAATTTATAAGTTTCAAACATGATCCTACGAGCTACATCTAATTAGGTTTCCTTAGGTATTTGGGAAAAAAATGATAGGGAAAAAAATACGTGACTGCAGAAAATGGAAGGAAAGGAACAACCCAAGTTTTACACCTGATTTACAGACTCCTTTAGATGAATAGAGAAATGAAAAACACATTCTAGACCTTTAAGTGATCTTCAACCAAGGAAGGAAATTATCATGGAAACCAAATGGAGGATAGAGTATTCAAGCACCAACTCGGGGAGATAGAAAACATGACAAAGGCCGCAAACTGAGGAATTTCAATGACAAATGGGGTGAGACTAATTTGAGCACCAACAAAGTGTATCGAGTGAGTAAACACGTGAGTATGGTGAGGTATATTTGATTTATAAATCCTTAATAGTCGAGTATGGGATGTGTAACTAGAGTGCATCATAGGGTAATGACTGTAGTGTGGAGAAGTAGATGTCAGAAAGATATGTCATGAATGCATAGATTAAATGCTGCGTAAAAAGAGATGAATGTGCAAAATATAAAGTGTGTAATATGTAGTGCAGTGTGTAGTGTGGTGTGTAGTGTGTGAGGTCAATGTGTATAGTATGCCCTCAACAGTCATGTGTGAACCATATCACGAGAGTTCATCATCGAGTAACAATGATATGAGTGTGTATCAAGATGTGAATGTTGTATGGGAGAGACTAGATGTGAAGTGATGAGAGAATAAGGCACATGCTGATGCTAAAAGGGTGGGGGGATGAATAAATAGTGTGATGACCCCAATTGTGTGATGATAAAAGAGATTAAGTTATTTCATCTAGGAGGTCATCATTGTCATGATTAAAACTTAAATGTGAAGCATTTGAGCAATTCTAGCCAAGCCAACCCATCATGTATGCATATAGTTTTGAGAAACTGAGATCAAATGCAATGTGTTCCAAGTAAGAATGATTCATGAAAAATGTGCATGTAAATAGAGGACTTGCTAATGGAGGTTTTTCATGAGAAGGAAAAGGAGATGGAATGATGTCGAGTATCTAGACAGACCCTCGATAAAGAATCATAATAGGAGTAGAAGGAGGAGGTGATGGTGCATATGAGACAATATCTAACATGAAAATAAAAACATCAAGTGGTGGAAAATGATACGTCGTATCCATAGGTTGTGGTTCATTGGTGGTAGCAGATGTTGGAATAGGAAGTGTACTATTGGGATCATGGTTGCAATATTTGAATAGTTGATGATCACTATGAATTATTTATTATACGCCCCCATGTAATAATTTTACACATCGATGTACCATAGAAGGAATTAATTGCATGGCATGAAGCCATGGCCTACCAAGTAAAAAATTATATGAAACCAGGTATTCAATGACAAAGAAAACCGTATTAAGTGTTTTTAGCCCAATAGTGATATACAAAGTAATGTGACCTATGCATGGAAAAATAGAGCCATCGTAAGCGTGAAGAGAAAGAGATGATGGATTAACATTAGTATAAAAAAGACCAATATTTTTAAGGATGAAATAGTGCAAAGATTAAGTTCAGATCCATTATTGATGATGGTGCATTTAACGCCCACATTATAAATGTGCAGCATGATGTATAAAGGTGGATCATTGTAGAAAATATTATGATCACCATTAGGATTAGATGGAAAAGCAATGTGATGAGAAAAGGAATATGCAAATATGTTATATACTATGTCTAGATGAATATCAACGTGAATATAAGTAGTAGATAGGAGAGTTATGATTTTATTTCTTAATTAATGATTAATGAGAAGGAAATATTTAATAAAGATGCTCATGATGAGAAGATATTATGAAGATAGAATCAATAGAAGTATGAGGACCATAAGAGTGTTTAGATCAAATTTGGGCTCACCAAAATGATAAAGAAAATTATTGAAATAAATACCTAAATTTGATTGCAATTGTAGTAATAAATAAATAAACAATTAAGTACAAAATAGACCAAAGAATATTATGCTAGAAAGTATGAAACCCTAGCTGCAAAGAAGGGATAAGATGACTTAGTTGTTTCATAATTAATCCTGAACTGTTCCGAGGTGATGAGTAGATGAATAGAAAGGGAGAAATGTCACACATAGCGTCAGAAAGATGTTTGAGCTGACGATCTGCCTAGACTGGGGCACCTTGAGATGGGCAGGGGCACCTGCAGGTACTTTGGACCTATTTCTAGGTGCCTGTGTCTACCAAAACTCTTATAAAACCATCTCTGATTGGTTGCAAGGTGTTTGATTTCCTTTTCCTTTTGTCACTAGTACATCACACAATGATTGCCAAGGTCACTGATAACTTGTAATGAAATATTGACTTGTAAAACCCTCAAGAGTGTATCAAATCCCAAAAAGAAAAGAATGAAAATGAGGGGTCAAAATATCCTCAGATGTCAAAAAAGTGAACTTACGACTAAGCACTACACTACATTTCAGACCCAATATAGTTCTAGGCGCGTGTGTGTAGAATTATGCCCTAGGTGGCTATTGTGCGTGACACAATTGATAGCGAGCAAATAACTAGATGTAAGAGATGTAAATAGATGTATGCATGGAATATAATGAACTTACCCTCATATGAATTTTATGTAGAATACTGTAGTCCCTTTCCCTTGAATGGATGCTAGAATGAACACTTGAATGTTGTTGAATAGCCTTTGGATGTAACCTTAGGTGGTGATAGCTAATGCTTAGTACTTGGTCATTTATTATAATCACATAAATTTATATTTATATGATCCCCCTGCTTAAATTTTTTAATTAACCCTGAAAATGTTGACTACAAAAAAGATATGATGCTCAAATGGATAGAAAGGATCCAAAATATGTGAACAAAGTACAAAGAGGTTAGGGTTACCCAGAAGGGATGGGGGCACCAGGCACTGGTGTCCAGGATGATAAATGTCGAGGTATAAAAAGAAATAATGAGGCAGAAAGGATGCAAGACAAAAAGTGGTAACAGGAAGAAAGTAAATATGGCCAAGAACATGGGTTGATTAGTAATTTTCTTACTTACGAATAATATGAATAGTAGTATGCAATAAGGACTAGATAATTACCCAAAGTGCATGATTTTATGTCTACATTTACCCCCACTTTATGTTGTTGAGTGAAATCTTGATAACATAAAGTAGATAAGATATTTGTACCTAATAACCATGTAGATCTATGGTGAAATCATTATGAGAGACAAGGAAAAGCGTGGAAGCTAGAGAGGATAAAGTGTAAAAAGTGATGATGAATGATGACCTTAGGGTGGAAACACTTATGTAGATGTATTGGTTATGCATGTTATTGATGTCAATTGTTTTTATGATTGATGTTGTTGATTTTTTTGATGTTGGATGATGTTGGCTACTACTTCCCATGAGGAAAAAATTACAGAAGAGAAGAATGAAAAAGTAGCAAAATATGCATGTATATGATCAAAGTGTGTAATAAGTATGTAAGAAAACATGTAAATGCAAAAATATGAAAAAGGAACATGTGCACCTGATCTGTGATGAGGAGAAGAGTGTAGAAAGGATCCTGTAGATGATGTAGAAGATTGATTTTTTTTGGAGATCTCACGCAAGTTGTGCTGTCCACAAGTTTTTTAGGTGATCTCATGCCAAGAAATGGAAGAAATGTAGGGAGAAAAGTCTGGTGTCATACTATAACCTTTAAATTCTTCCCAATGTATGGGATACCACTCTATATGGTGTGTAAAAATCCTATCCGGTTCGACTATTTTTGATCTAATGCCAAAAAAGAAAATGTTGTATGTTGTGTGCTAAGGACTATATGACCTATAGAAGCCACTATGTGAAGTTCTATAGACTGTTATGCACTAAAGAATTATGTATAACTAACCCCTAGCTATAGGATTCCAAGAATGGTAAGGGGCACCCAGGCGCTACTGTACTAGTTTGGGTGCTTGTGTCTGTGGTGTTGTAAGGACCCAAGTCAAATTTTGAGCCTTGTATGATGCTGACGACTGTGTTGTATCGGTATTGTGATGTGCTGTGTGATGACTGTAGACTTTTGTATGGGATAATTGATTCACCTAAATGATGCCCCCCTTATTTTGGGTATATGCGACTTCACTTAGGAGTATGCAGCCCAAAGGAGGACCGACCACTGTGCTGAAACTGTACCCTATAGGGGGAGGGAGTGTGGTTAGTAGAAACTAAGGAAATTGTAAAAATAGTGGCTAGGGAACACGTGTTAGTACACAAAAAGACAAACATGCATGTATAAAACAATATGTAGGCTAAGTAGACAATGTGTAAGCTAAGACGCAAGAAGAAAATACGTAAGTAGAAAATGTAGATTGCGAAAAGTGGGTTTCAAACATGAGACATCACTCACAATGTCAAAATACAATCAAGGATGAATATTCCAAAAGCATACAAGTGTGCACACAAGACAAAGGTCAAATCTTGCAGTTAGTGGCACATAATGACAAGTAATACAAGAAATGTAACATACAACCATGGAAGTAAATAGACTTGTAAGACAAATGCTACACATGAAGCACCTGTTAGCATGTTAGAAAAGATATAAAGTATGTAAAAGGGTATATAATCTGATAATTATGTGCTATGAAAAATGAAACAATAGCACTTGTGATGTGTACAAAAGTGGATGCCATTAGAAGACACTATGGGTCTAGTAATAGGTACTGTACCAAGCATCTATTATGTGTGTATCAATTTTTAGAATTTTGCGATAATAACTAGCAATAAAGTGAATGCGTAGATGTGTATGGAAAGATATTGACATACACGATATCTATTAAGCATGTGTAACAAAGCATAAATGTAAACAAGAATAAATGAGAACAAGATATGCAGTATACTGTGGAGGTGTGAGATGGAATGAAAATGAAGTGTAAGTGTGATAGGAGCCACGTGACACTTGAGTGAGTGTGAATGAGTATACATGTGATGAGACTCATTTATATATCCCCGATTAATAGTCAATAATGAACCGTGGAACAAGAGTGCATCATCGGGAAATTGTTTGGATTGTGTGCTAGAAATATGTGATCATCAAAGTGTAGAGTGTATTGAGTGAGAAAACTCTTGAGTATGGTGAGGTCCATTTGAGTTATAAAACTTCAGTATTCAAGTATGGACCATGGAACTCGAGTGTGTCATATGGAAATGGTTTGGATTGTGTACTAGAAATATGTGATTGTCAAAGCATAGAGTGTATCAAGTGAGTAAGTGAGTAAATGTGTGAGTAGGGTGAGGTCCATTTGAGTTATAAACCCTCACCAGTTGAGTATGGAACGTGGAACTAGAGTGCATCATAGAGTAATGACTGTAACATGGAGAAGTAGATGTCAAAAAGATATGTCATGAATGCATAAAGTATATGCTGCATAGAAAGAGATGAATGCACGAAATATGTAGTGTAGTGTGGTGTGTAATGTGTGAGGTTCATGTTTATAGGATGCCCTCAATAGTAAAGTGTGAACCATAGCACAAGAGTGCATCATCGGGTAACGATGATATGAGCATCTATAAGGATGTGTATGTTATACGAGAGAGAATGGATTTGAAGTGATTAGAGAATAAGGCCAGTGATGATGCTAGAAGGGGGGAAAGAAATATTGTGATCCCCCCCAAGTGCGTGATGATAAAAGAGATCAAGTAATTTCGTATAGGAAGTCATCATTGTCATGATCAAAACTGAAAGGTGAAGCATCTGAGACTTGATAAGAAATAATGTCAGGTTGGTCTAGTAAGGATCCATTAAGGTATAAATTATACATGCCCATAACATATTATTCATCAGTGAAGGTGGGTAACAGAAAAACATGTGCATACCATCGATTAATATTTTGTGAATAGCCAAGAAAAGAGTCATTATAAATAAAAACGTGGAAAAATTACATGGGGAATGATATGTCAGTATGATCAAGGTCTAATATGCCCCCAATGTAATCAAGCCATGACTATCCATGTGTAAGTAGAGAAGGGCGAGGAGAACATATAAGAAATATTGTGAGATAAAAGACTCAAAGACCATAAACATCGATAATGTGCAAAAATCCATGGTATAGATGATGATCATGGGGTGAAGGAAATATGTCATCAATTGTAAAGCCTTGCTAAGCCAACCCATCATGTGTTCATATATTATCTGAGAAAGTGGGATCAAATGGAATGTGTCCCCAGTAAGAGTCATTTATGAAAAATGTGCATGTAAATGGAGGACGTGCTAATGGAGGTTGCTCATAAGAAGGTGAAGGAGATGGAATGATGTCAAGTGTCTAGGCATGCCCATGATAAATAATCATAGTAGTAGTAGAAGTATGAGAAGGTGATAGTGCAAAAGAGACATTATCTAATTTGTAAATAAAGCCTTTAAGTGGTGGAAAATGAGTCAGAGTATCCATAGGTTATGGTTCATCGGTGGTAGTAGATGTTGGATTCGGAAGTGTAGTGTTAGGATCATGGTTGTTATATTTGAATGGTTGACAATCACTATGAATTGTATATTCTATGACCTCATGTAATAATTTGACACATTGATGTACCGTATAAGGGACTGCTTACCTAGCATGAAGCCATGGCCTACCAAGTAAACAATTATATGAAACTAAGAATTCAATGATAAAGAAAACCGTATTAAGTTTTTTTAGCCCAATAGTGATAGGAAAAGTAATGCAACCTATGCATGGATGAACAGAGCCATCGTAAATGCAAATAGAAAGAGATGATGAAATAACGTTAGCAATAAAAATACCAATATTTTCAAGGAATGACATAATACAAAGATTAAGTTCAGATCCATTATTGATGATGGTGCGTTTAACACCCACATTATAAATGCAGAGCATGATGTATAAAGGTGGATCATTTTCGAAAGTGGAAAGATCACCATTAGGATTATAAGGAAATCAATGTAGTAAGAAAAGGCATATGCAAATGTGTTATATACTATGTCTAGATGAATATCAGTAAGAATATGAGTAGTAGCTAGGATAGTTATGATTTTATCTCTTAATTAATGATTAATGAGAAGGAAATCATTAATAAAGATGCTCATGATGAGAAGATCTTATAAAGATATAATAAATATAAGTATGAGGACCTTAAGAGTGTTTATATTGAGTTCGGGTTCACCAAAATGATTCAGTAAATTATTAAAATAAATTCCTAAATCTGATTTCTATTGTAGCAGTAAATAAATAAACAATTAATTACGAAATAGACCCAAGAAAATTATACTAGAAAGTATGAAACCCTAGTTGTAAAGAAGGGATAAGATGAATTAGATTTTTCCCAATTAATCCTGGACTACTCTGAGGTGATGACTAGATGAATAGAAAGGGAGAAATGTCACACATAGCCTCAGAAAAATGTGCGAGATGATGATCTACCTGGATTGGGGCACCTTAAGAGGGGCTAGTGCACCTACGAGCACCCTGGACTTGTTTCTGGGTGTCTATGTCTTAAAAAAATCTCAAAAAATCATCTCTAAGTGTTTGGAAAGGTGTTCAATTTCCTTCACCTTTGGTCACTAGTATGTCACACAATGATCACTGAGGTCACTGATAACCTATAATGAAATATTGACCTGTAAAACCCTTAAGAGTGCATCATATCCAAAAAATAAAAGATTGAAAACGAGGGGTTTAGACTATCCTCAACTATCAAACAAGTGAACTTACAACTGAGCGTTGCACTACATTTCAAACCCAATGTAGTGTTAAGTGTGTGTGTACGGAATTGTGCCCTAGGTCGATCTTGTGCATGTCACACTTGATAGCGAGAAAATATCTAGATGTAAGAGATGTACATATATGTGTACATGGAATAGAATTAACTTCCCCTCTTATGAAGTGTATGTAGAATAATGCATTCCCTTTCCCTTGAATGGATGCTTAAATTCTATTGAATAGCCTTTGGATGTAACCTTAGGTGGTGATAGCTAATGCTTAGTGCTTGGTCCTATATTATGATCACATAAATTTATATGTATATGATTCACTTGCTTGAATTTCGTAATTAACCTCGAAAAGGCCGACTACCAAAAAGATAAGATGCTCAAATGGCTAGAAAGGACCCAAAAGATGTGATCAAAGTACAAAGAGGTTAGGGGCACCCAGAGGGGATGGGGGCACCTAGTGCCGGCATCCTAGATGGGAGTTGGTGTCCAAGATGATAAATGTCGAGGTATTAAAAGATAGACTGAGCTAGAAAGGGTCAAGACCAAAAGTGGCAACATAAAGAAAGAAAATATGGTCAAGGACATGGGTTAATTAGTACTTTTCTTACTTAGGAATCATATGAATAGAAGTATGCAATGAGGACTAGATAATTACCCAAAGTGTGTGATTTTGTGTATACAAAAAGTCATACTCAATAATATACTAAACCTAGAGGAAAAAGAACTACAATTTCACCAATAAATTCCGATATAATGGTTGAAAGTAATTGTTAACACCCCAATGGCAGGAAAGTTTTAAATCTAATTGATATGAATTTCACTCAACCCTTCCAAAATCATACACTACAACTTCTTATATCTAGTGAAAGTATTGATAAAGATAAAAATGTATATTAGCGAAAAACTTACCTTAGATGCTATTACAAGCTCCCTTCATTGTAGGCCATAAAACTCACTTCATGACAAGTCATCAAAATCCATTGAAAATTACATGCCATTCAACTCCCTTTATGGAAGGACATCAAACTCTATTCAATATGGAATGCTATCAACCTCCCTTCATGGCATGACATATAACTCCATACAACATGGCATGCCATCAACATCCCTTCATAGAAGGACATCAAACTCCAATCAACATGAAATGACATCAAAATCCTTCCATGATAGGACATCAAAATCCATTCAACATGACAGAGCATCAAAATCATTTCATGGAAATTCATTAAATTATATTGAATATGGTAGGTCATTAAAATCCATTGAACATGAGAGGATATTAAAATTCCTTTATAGTAGGTCTTCCAATTACAAACACAATTATTCCTATAAATAAAGTTGGCCATCAATTTTTTAAAGAAAATATGAGGACATAGATACGATTGATGCACATTTAGATGCAACAATTGAAGGTGGTGAATCCAATTCTAGAAGTGATGAACAAAATTTACTTGATGTAATTATAGGATATATGACTCAAGAGAATATGACAAAAAATGGATGATCAAGGAAAGGCTTTATGAACCTAAATACATACTCAAGATGGCATTACCATTAAATGGTGGAAGGAAATTAGTTATTTACGGACATAGGGTCATAGTAATATGGGAAATTTGTTGATGACGTGTATGAAAATGAAAATATTAGTGTAATTGGGTACTACATAAGTAAGAATTATGATGAAAACTTTACAATGGAAGGTGTGATTGTGTACTTTGATAAATTGTTGGAATTTTTTGATTAGTTGTTATAGATAAGATCCGTAGGGACTGCAAGCCTTGTAAGTTAGCATCAATGTTTTTTTAGTCAAACATGTCCCATAGAAAATTTACATATTTAATATTCATTGACCCTCAAAGAGTGCTTTAAGGGGTTAATGTGACCCCAATTTTTGAGGAGATGAAGTTGTAGGATAAAGAGGTTGAGGAAATGAATATAGGTTAGAACTAAAAAAATGGTGTTACAATGGGTGATAAAGTTAAGGATGTAAATACATAAACATTTTTTATGGTTGATTCATATGAGAAAATAACTAAATCTAGAGTAGATGACGTTACTTTCAAGCTTGGTATTTATTTTTATGTTCATTATGATAGAGGTGGTCTAGTGTATGAGTGTATAATATAGATGTTATGTAAGTACACACAAAAATAAGGATATAAGGGTTTGCAACAAGCATACTATTATGATCTAATTAACTTTCAACATTAATTATGTATGCGGGAAAAAATGTGTCTCAATAAACATGAAATCTACTCATCTGTTCAACTAGGTTATTGTTGGTTGCTCAAACATGCACCCGTGTCTCAGATCTCAAAAGGGACGAGGTGTTTGAGACCACAATGGAACTTTCCCCAAGTTGTGGGACCTTACAAGCTTGGAAAGTATCTCTAGAGAAGGTCAGTTCCTCTATCTATTTCTAATTCTACTGCTGAAAAGGGGAAACTAAGCTAATAATGCCAAGGGACCAAGGGTAGAAAAATGACCTGAAAGGAAACTACACTAAAAGGTAATAACAATAGAAAAGAGGGATGAACACTATTTGTTCTGAGTGAGAACGAAGGGAAATGCATGAAAGGAGGCTAGGCATGAGTAGCATAATGGAACACATATTCACTAGATCATTTTCATGGAACACAACTAAAAATGGAACTGCAAGGGACCTGAAATAGCACAACCAACACATAATGCAAAAGAAAAGGTAATAAGAAGGAATACAAAAACCTTAGGATAGAGAATTTTCACAAAACAATGCTTCAATTATTTCTAGAAATGCACAGAGCTATTACAATGATGGAGGTTGATATCCACATGCAAGAGCCAAACATAGAGGTCTGCAACTCGAAATAGAGAAAATATGGAGTCCCTATCAAAATGCGTAAGGATCAAGAGTGTCCAACATAAAAAATGAGCCTTGCTCTTACATTTATAGATGAATCCACGGAGGAAGAAGGGACGAAGGAGGTAAAACCAAATTTGAAACAAAACCACCAACAAGAAGAATTTAATTCTTGTAAATCCACCTAGAGATCTCTGAAGAGAGTAGATCATATCAAATTAGGTGGTTGGAGCAATCAAATCTCCTCATTAATTCTTAGAAATATGTTTTCCCATTTCTCACCGACTAGATACACCAAAATCTGAATTTGAACTTCTGGAACTATAGCTGATGTCAGCATCTCTCTGACAAGTCTAGGTGCACGTAAATCTAAGTTCTGTGGAAGAAGATACGGTTGTCAGAAGATGTCAGAGTCATTGGCGCATGCAAAACATGTGGTGTGTGTAGATTGGATGAAATGATGGCCAACTATGTAAATATTTGTCATTTCTACCACGTGTCACTTACTGATTTATTGCAAGGATTCGGTGCCCTATTGGCACACTTTGACTGGTTGCGCATGGCACACTCAAGCATTTTAGAAGATGACCTGGCATATAAGGGCATGAGGGAAGGGCACACAAAGAAAATAGAGTAATGCGCTGAGGGGGAACACACGATGCACACAGGGAAGTGAGGAAAATTGCTGAGTAGAGAATGCATGGTCAAGACACAACTATTACCAAGTAATGAGCACGACGCATGGGGGGGCTAGGGATTTAGCTGATTGGAGTAAGTCTAGGATGCACGGGAAGGGAAGAAACTGACTAGGAAGAAGGTAAATGCATAGAAGGTGGCCACATGGGAAAAGTGGAAGGAGAGAAAGGAAAGGGGAATGTAGGGAAACTATGACTAAGGGAATGTGCCAGTGATCTTGAGCACGTGAAACACTGTAATGAATAACCTAGAGCCAAAATGTGTATGTGAGTTACTCAAATTGCTAGGAGATACATTTGGATAACAGGTATTCGAGGCAGCGATTAGGAGACAAGTACTAACATACAAGGGGATAAACATAAAGGGTCTCAAATGAGTGCAATGGTCACATATCCAAAGGGAATTGATCCCTATACTAGGTCAATCTAGGGTTTCCAAGGCCCAAAATTGAAATAGAGGAAGGTAACCTATTAAGATATCAGTGGTTGGACATGAATGGATGTGGATCAACAATAAATGTACATGAAATAACTAAAATGAAAGCTAAGGAGTTCTTATGTGCTAAGAATACTAATCGAGATAACATCAACCATGTACAATAATAAACTAACATAGTACAATGAAGAAGGAAGCAAACTAATTAATGAAAAAAGACAAAGAAGGGTTAGATAACTCACATGTACCTGTAGGGTGGTCATTGATGTATCTATCTCCCCTAAGAATCAACACGTAGAGAGAGTAATTATTAGCTGGAGTAGGGGAATACCATTCATTTCCTTGAATCACTATATGTTTACCTAACAGTGCAGGAAATCATCCAAGAGAATAGTGTCCAAATCATTCTAAGCAAGATGCAAGATAAACTAAGAGAAAAATGAGTAGATGCAAAAGTGGCACAAAATAACAGAGAAAATGGTAGTTCAGATGTCTTAGTTTCCTCCTTTTTTAAAGTTTTAGATGAGGTAATGGTATAGATAGGATTCGATCACCTACGGGAAATGGTGTCAGCGATGGGAAAATATGACACTGACACAATCAACCATGAGTGATTGTGTCATCTAAGGATGGAAAAATGAAGTGAAGTGTCATGAAAAGAAAAATAAATGTGCCGTGGGTCATGAAAGATGATTGAAAAGGTGAAAAATGATGAAATACAAGTAAGAAGTAATGAATGTAATATGTATGAGCTCGAGGAGGACAGTGATACCTAGATACAAAGAAAAATAAGGCCAAGAAAAAATAACGACACTCTATTTGTGTACTATCTATAGCCCATAATGGTTATGTGAATAACCATCCCTCGATCCTAATAGGACCCTCACGACACCTAATCAGAAAATAGATGCATTAGTGACCCTTATCTATACAAAGGAAATTGTTAGTAATATGTATGAAATATGAAAAGTGAAAAATTAGGTGTATACAAATTATACACAATCAAAATAATGAATTCAAACTTGAAATGATTGATAAACCATAATTACTTGCTCATATATATGAGATGAGAGATAAAATTAGTTGTTCATGATATAAACAATGAAACAAGAGGATATGGATTTGTAGATTATGTAATGAAATTTCTATAATTGTACTTGAGTAGGGTAAGGACCATGAAACTTATGCACAGTCAAGGCCGAAACCATACAATCATGACCTAGAGATGTAGGATTTCAAACCCTTTAATAGTTTGGATCTGTAAATTTGTGTGTGCTTTTATTTTCTGAAAATGATCTTCGATGTAAGCTTTAGTTGATCATACAACTTCGGGATGAATTTTAATAACCCAGAAAAAATAGAAATCTTAACAACCCGCAGAACCCTTCATTAGAGAATTAATAATCAAAATGAGAAAACATGTGTGTGTCATGAGATTGGACTACCCTTGGCAATCAGACTTCCAGTTGCTGAACTAATCTAAGTGTTGCACTAAATTTCATCATTATGGGATTGAGCCTCATGTTGTAATCCTAGGTGCATGTGAAAATGTTTTTAGATAACCAACCCCTTAGGAGAGCCCTTATGTCTCTTGGCACCAAGTTAGCGAGCTAATTGTGTAGTATATAATGTAACAAATATGGTAGTAGTGAGATGTGGTGTGCCTCAACTATACAGCCTAACCCTTTTTGAATTTAACCCCTTATGTAATGCTTAGAGTAACCTCACTCTTAATAAGACATGGATCTATGATATTTACATTCTTGGAAATGGATGAATCTAGAATTTTTGACCTAGTTTAGTTCTTTAGACTTATATTAGGTACTATTCTAGATGATGTGCAACTAATTTAGGAAGATTTAGGAACCCTTTAATTGTATTTTGAATGATCTATGCAATAGTAACTTGTAAGAATTTCAGGTGAGTTATAAAATGATAATGAATTTCTTATATAGACTTATGTAGGTGAATATTATAATAAGGATGACCTTAGGAAGATGAAATGACCCAAATGATAATTTGAAACTAAAATTAGATTCAGTAATTGTAAAAGACCAAAATTGAAAGTTGTTTCATGAATATCAAAGGTTTTATGTTGCTTTGATTAAATAATATTCCCAAAATTAATGAAAAAGTAGAGTGTAATGATAAATAAATTCTAGAAGATTTATAGATGATGATATTAGATTCCAAATGTGAGCATCTATCTTGGAAAGGATACATGGTCAAACTTGGCATTGCATAAGGAAAAGATACCAAATTTTAGTGTCTACATTTAGCCCTTTAAGTGTGTAATTTAAAATTATATGCTTACAGGAAAATCATACCTAAGTGTGCACACACACTTTGACTTTGCTCCAAGGGACTTATTGATGTGTTGGTGTTGACATGCTCCATGATGAAACTTCCAACATAGAGTATAGTCAATGTCTACAATAAAAAAATAAAATTTAACTCAAAGATATAGATAATGTTAGTAAATTTAGATATACAGAAAATATGAAAAAGACATGCAAAACATGAAAGGAATACACATGTTTATTTTGTGAAGGGAGGATATCCCATTGTTTTCATTCCTTGGAGAGTTAGAATTTGTTTTTGGAGATGTTGGAGGATTATGGGTAGTTAATCCCAAATTTTATGCCATATAATATAGTAGATAAGGGGAAGGATTTAGAATATGAAAAACCCATGTGCTTCTATGCCTTCCCCATTTGATAATTTGTTGAGAGAGGAGGAAAGATAAATATATGAAGATCACAATTTTTCTTCGATGCTTTCCATATTTGGGAATCTGGTGAGAAAAGAGAAAAGAGTAGCATACAAAGCTCATAGTTTTTCTTCAAAGCTTTCTACTAAACCCACAATCCCCACTGATGTACACAAGCCTAGGTCCAATTTGTACCAACTTGAAAAAAACCTTGGAAGGAATGGACATTTCCATGCCCCCAAAAGGTATTACTATGACTGGATCAATAATGTAGAGTTTTGAAATATTGATGGGGAAAAGGAGGACCATATTCCTCAACACTATTTAACAACTGCATTTGAATTGTGTCATGGAAAGGGAATGAAGTACTCATATCCCTATAATTTTCTGTGAACTATGGCATCTGTATATATAACTGTGTATCAATCTTGTAAGTAACTAATCAAATATGTAGAAAATTAACCGTTTAGTTAATCTTCCCTCTATATGGTAACTATAAATTGGTCAAGACCGTACCCTAATACTGAATGTACTGTATGATTTTGACCCTATTTGAGTTCTACCACATTTTAGTTTCTGTGACATTTTTTGAGGATCAAATCCTTGTGAAAATATGTTCATGTATCTTGTAATGTGTTTATATATGTGAAACTATCTTGATGAATTCCCCCTCTTTTGAGGTGTGTGTGATAAAAAATTTGAGTACACAACTCAAAAAATAGATGTGTACCCACATACCATATGTCTAATAATCTATGTAGGATTACATATAAGGCTAAAATGGTGGCCACCTTTGAGAATTTTACCTAAAAAGGGGGTTACACATGGTGGAAAACATGGCACAAAGAAAAAACAACATAAAAAAAGAAACAGTAAAGATTACATGTGTAAAACAAAATAACAAAGAAAAAAACAATCATGTCCTACTCCATAGTAAAACAAGTATATAAACAACATAGTAAATATGTCACAAGCCATAGAAAATAGTAGTGTAATCATTAGAGTATAATCCAAGTGTGTTATAAGGTAGAAATATTTTACCAATAATGTATAAAGCATAATCATATGTAGGCATGGAGCTGCAAACATTTGACACACACAATGTCACTAGAAAATTACAGTATAAGACACAATGTGCCATAGTTGAGGCATAAGTTCATAAATTCAAGATATACATGAAGCCACAAATATGGGACACCCATGGTGTCACAAGACAAGAAATTCCCTTATGTCATGTAAAGAAAATAGTCATAGCATTGCAATCATAGAAGATAATCAAGTAAATTCATGTGGTAAGTAATCAAGTAGTGACAACATATAAATCAAGTTTAAAAAACAATAATAATAAAAGTAGAGATAACAAGATAAAGTAACACTACAAAATACATACGTGTTTATCCTATTTATCCAATAGGTAGTGATAAAAACTATGTATGTAATAAAACATGATGAGGAAGGTGTAAAGTAATATATAATGAAACAAGAGCACTTGTACAATGAGGAGGGATGCTCCCATAAAAGTAGTGTAAGGAACCAACTTGGCTCATATCATCGTGTAAAAATATGTGAAGGTCCTGCATCAAGCTCAAGTTACCTCATGAATACATTTGTGTAAATAATAAATATGTTATCTATCAAATAAATGTAAAAAACATCATGTATAAAGTAATAAGATAGATAAACAAAGGAAAAAATGTCCATATTTTGTATTTTATTATCATATTTGAATGTTTTTGTATTATTTGAATACTTTAATGTTTTGGATTTTTTAAGATTAACCATGTACAAGAGAGGAGATAAAACAAGAGATACCTGATGAGGGCCTCATGGAGAGGCATATGACACACAACAGGTGGAGGGATGCAAACCCCACAAGTATCATAAGAGATGAAAGATACTCATGTATGATTTTTTTGGAATCCATAAAATGTGTCCAAATATAACCAGGGTAAGAAGACCCATAAGAAGTAATACATGTATAATATGATTAAGTTGAATATGTAGGAGAGGCATAATGTGACAAGAAGTATTGATGAATAAGAGTGTGATAGGAAATCCCTATAAAAATAATTTTTTATCCACATCTGTAATAAATATAGGAATATTAGTAAGAGGAAGCCATTAATGTAATAAATACGCTAGATACTTAGTGCAACGAGGGTTGTTTTTATCAATGTTAAAAAGATGGAGATAGGTGAATCCAACCATATGTAAAAGAGGTGATATAGGATCAGGGGGAGTCATATAAACATACAAAAGTGTATGCAAGGTAGAATATGTAAGATAAACATAATTAGTATCATGTATACCAGATGTAACTAATATAGAATAAACAAATGCAACTTTAGAAGTAGAAAAAAGATCATATGAGACAATTGTATCCTTTTGTATATAATTAGATGAGGAATTAATAATGTGATCAATGATATGTGTAAGATATATATTTATTGTAACATTGTGAAGGGGGATATGGGTTACCTTCAAATACATACACACCACATATGTATTAGAATTATGCATAGTCATGGGAGATGAATCAATCGGTATTTGTGAAAGTATAACATTAGGAGCTAGGGGTATGACACCACTTGTAGATACATCACGAATAGTATCATGTAAATTATTTGTAGCATGAATTGGAGGAGAAAGTGCATTAGTTGAAGTACTTGTAATATGTTCTATCACAATAGGAGAAGTTAATAGTTTCCACATCATCATATATAAGGTAAGTATCACAAAAAAGAGAATCATGTTGACTTCTAAATTTAATTATAACATTGTCCATAGTAAAATTATGTGTAAGTGTATTGGTTTTTATTGTAGTAATTGTATGCTGTGTGATTTAAATATAGGGTATAGACTCATTACTAATAATTTCCATATTATCATGTAAAGTGGGAAAATAAGTATCATCATGTTCATTATCATTAGAATGTTTTATAAGATCATCATCAAAATAATTCCCATCATCAAAGTATATATCATGTCTATGTTGTTACAATAAAAATGGAACAAGAGGGGGGTGAATTAGTAATACAAAACTTTAACTTCTTTTACCATGACAAGCATTCAACATTCATTTAACCATTCATCATTCATAACCATATGTGCTCTTATTCGATTTGCATTAACCATTCACACAAGCATGCAATAAGAGAGACAATCCATAAACACTATATGTAATTGGGAAACCCTCATAGGGAATAAACCCCACTAAAAACCATTGATTATATTACTCAAAGTAAGGACTTGCAAGAATATTACACATCCTACAATATTTTTATAGTTAGGCACCAACCCCACAATAAGCATGAACCCCCAAATACTTGATGATATGAATCAAAAGAAAGGAATCCTATGAATATGAATCATAAAAGGAGATTTTGTAAAAGAATGATCACTAAAAATATGCTGATCTCATATCTGATTGTGATCCAAATGTAGCTCCAAACACATGAAACTCTCATCAAGATAATCTCTCTCCAAACTTGCTCAATATCTCTTCTTCATGGGATGAATATATCAATCTTCCTTGCAAATAATATTTTAAAACTTCTTTAGGTATTAATAGGTCTTTTCAAATATATTAAACCCTCTTCACTCTTCTTCACTTTTATATAGGTTACACTTTTTGCACACACACAACTAGTCACAAATGACTCATGTAACATACTTTTATACCAATCTCAACTCTAAAAACATCTTGGGCCAGCCATGACTAAGTATATCAGTCACCCCAACACAAAAATATATTAATAACATCATATAAAGAAACTTAAGAGGACCAAAAGGGTTGGCAGGGGCCAGAACATCTCCAACAAGCTCCAAGAATGCAAACAAACTCAAAAGAAGCTCTTAAAGCACCACCAAATGCTCTAACAACTTCAAGGTCTTTAGGAAACTTTATCATGGCTCCAAAATAATCATAAAATATGGGAAAAACCTCAAAGAATCACTAACATGATTAGGAACAACTGAAACATCCATCTCTACCGTGAAACACTCCTAAGAAGTAAACGAACCCCACTAGGCCTTTATTGTCTGGAAATTTAGTCTTGAAGAATGACCAACTTGACACATAAAAATTAACCATCAAGACTCAAGTATTATACCATTAGAAAGGTATATAAGTAATATTTCTATAATAACTTGATTTTTCATTCAAATCTAAGTGGAAGACCTCTAAACAACTCAAACTCTGCAACTACTTATAACTAGCTTCAACACCCTAGAATAAGTTCTTAAAAAATGATCTAGTTAACCGATAAAAAATATTCATAAAGAAAAAAAATATATCATTAGAAAACTATCTGAATCTACTTTCCATAACATCTTAAATTTCCTTCCAAATCCTATTTGAAGACCTTCAACTAGGCCAATCTCTAAAACTTCTTAAAACTACCTTTTCAACCCCAAAGATCAATATTCAAAGATAGTGAATAATTTGCATCTTAGGACCTCAACCATAACCTGAAACTATCATGGACATGTATTAAACCTCATATGGTTCAATAAATGGTGATTTAGTCATTAGGTTTAATGGACATCTTTTGCAAAAACTGAAAAAATCAAGAAAACTTCCTTTTTGAGTGGGGCCCACATACTATTATGAAGGGTTTTAACCCTAGCCATGAAGTTACTTCAAGGAAATTGATTATGCTAAGCTAATTTTTTTTTTTTTGTAAATGTTATAATTGGAGGTTGTAGAGGACTCCTCTAGATTTCCAATGAGGTATTTTAAACCACTTTACCTTCTGAATGATTGTTCATAAAAAACAAAAGATAAAACCACCTCATTTTAAAAAAACACTCTTAGATCAATGGAAAAAAATTCTGCAAACAATATAGGTCATATGAAAAGCACATAGTTCACAACGAGCATCAGAAGGTCAACATTTAGCAAAAAAACCACTCTTGAAAACCCTGTTTTGGAAAAAAATTCATATCTTGCAATTCCTTTAGCATTTTGACCTAAAAATTCTCATGAAGTATCATGAAAATATCATATATTTGAAAAATCTCATCACCATGCTCAAATATTACTGAAACTCTCTAGCCACAACAAATTTCCTATGCTTACTTAGCTTGTCTCACTATTTTTCTTTCGAAGGACCTTGAAACATCATCAAACCTTTGATAAATGACCTGAAACTCATCATAAACCTCATATGAAACATCACCATGATATGACCATGCTATAACAATATTTATCTACTCCAAAAATCATACCTCCAGCTCATTCTACATGTTCTAGGACTAGGAATAGACCTAGAATGCCTTGAATCAACCATGAAAAACCTTGAAATGACCTTGATGACAACATTTAGACACTTAGAAACCTATAACACACCATAATAACCATGTTAAACTTCATAAAATACTTATACCACCTTAGGAGGACTCATATCATGGCCATACCTACTAAACCATGCTCCAAAACAACATAAAACTTCACCAAACTCACTCACTACCAATCAACCTTCAAAATTGAGCTTGGTTTTCACCTCATGGGGAATCATATGACCTATACACACCATTTTTCATCAATGGATTTGACATCAATGACAACACCTAGACATAATGACCAACAATATCCCCCTTTTTTATTGATGGCAACCACCTTCAGATATATTGATGGTAACTAGCAAAACCAAACACCTATTTGACTATTTTCCAGGTTTCTGAGCCTACTCTCCACCTTTGACATATATGAAAAATAAATAATAAAAATTAGACATGGAAAATGATAACACACAATTGAAACAATGCTTAAAACAAAAACAAACTCACTCAAATGACTCCCTCTTGGACTATACTGATACTTCTTGTCTTCTTCAGTCAATATATGATGATCCATGGAATTGATATGAGCCACCACACATCTCCCCATGAGTGTATACTCTCCATTTTTGTCCTAAATCATGATAATAATATCCATTTAGGTATCAACCATGAAAGAAACCACTATTTTTGCCTCCAAACTTAACATGAAACCATTTAGGACTAAAAGTCCTAAGGAACATCTTTAGTCCATATTTTACAAACTTCTATTGGTCATAGAATCAAAAGAGGCATGTAAAACATTCTCCAAATAACCCCATGTTAAGATAT
Source organism: Taxus chinensis (assembly GCA_019776745.2). NCBI lineage: Eukaryota > Viridiplantae > Streptophyta > Pinopsida > Cupressales > Taxaceae > Taxus > Taxus chinensis. The sequence continues at coordinate 466,108,417 of CM034154.1, read as the reverse complement.
TATCTTCTTCTAACTACCTATGCAAGAATATAAACATATACCCAAGTTAATGTATTAGAGATGAATGAAAGCAATCATCTTAGACTTGAGATATTACTTCAGCACTCTCTACCTCTTTCATGTCAATATAGCATTGTTTGAACAAGTGGGAGACTTCCCCTGTAATTATGCTATCAATAAACCAACAACTCAGTCTAATAACCCTATTTTTCACTTTAAACACCTTCATAATGCTCAATGTCATCAATATATGTCTCATGGAGTCTCCATATACCTGTAGCATACTGTCTCAGTCCTTCATAGACCTCTATATTACTTCCTCAACCTTGAACCACTTATTAAAGGAAAAAAAAACTTGTTTACTACCCTTACTTTTGAGACCAGATCATAAGGACCAATTAAATCCTATAGAAACCTTAGCCACTTGTTAAAAGAGATTAGTAACACTTCTCTGTCTCATAAGATCCTCATATACCTATGATATGCCTATGTCTACTATACTATGTCATACTACAATTAAAACTATCAAGACTTATATCTTCTTAGATATATGATATTTTGAGCTCTACCTCAACCTATACAAAGTGCCAAGGATCTTAAAACCTTGAAATCAACTATTACAAGACCTTGCTAGAGTAGATTATTTGGAATTCAACATGTACTAAAAATTATTCTAGTATTCGAAATCCTTTTAATGTTCATCTCTTCATATCTCTGCAAGTAATACTCTTGACCTTGATATTAATGACTGTACACTATTATTGATATCTCTTCAAGTAATTTTTCCTTCACAATATCTTTAATCTTTCGTATCTTTTCATCATACAATTCCTTTGATGTTAACTTGTGCAGTATACCTCCTTGAATAAACCTTGCATCCTTCTTGTAGCATCATATAATTTTGATCCTCACACAAACTTGTACAATTTTTCCTTCTTGGAGCACTCAGACCATCTCAAAATAAGCTATCCACGGACTTAGCTTCAAGTTAAAATTCTTTTCTATCACCTTGTAAGTTCATAATAGACTAAGACATATCCTTTTCATGGCAATCATACTCAACACAAAGTATTACCACTATCAAATACTTGACATAGCAATATTTTGACTCCTTCAAATACACCTCAGGGATCAAGACATATTGAGACATAACTAGAAAAAATTTCTTACCATGATAACACAAACTTTCTTGATGAATGAAATAAAATATACTAACATACCTTTAACTATAGATACATTTTCTAGATTTTGATCTCAATAAACTGTTAGCTAACACCCAAGGCATTCCTCTTGATCTTTGACTGGACCATAATCACTCTGCATACTTCCAACATTGTCTCTAATGGTCTTATGAAGTAACCTTCAAATTTATCAAGCTTGGAACCAATAACCTTAATTTTAGATTATCTATAACATTTATGGAGTAGCCACAAATATCTCAGCCACCTTCTAAATGTAACTTTGCACTTTTGAAATATTTTAAATAAAGCACCCTGAGAACCTTGAATAAACCACATGGAACCACATTATCTCCCCTCGGGATTGTGCATTCTTCAGACTTGATGTACCTTAGGTAATGATTCACAACATGTATACCCTTGCTTGATCCACACAAACTCATTCATACTCTATTTTGGATAACTTTGACTGAGAATGAATTATAAAATAAAAGAACATGAAACAATGACCCTACAACATTACTCTTCACTTTTCACATGAAGAACTGAGATACAAAGCACTAAAATAACCATCTCCATACAAACTAGAATAACCTATTCATGATTGGTCAACCAAGCTTTCTGGGCCTTATTAATGATGGTTATACTTATACACATAGGAATTAAACTTTATGACCCAGGACAAAGACTTCTTAAAACACATGATAAAACATTTCCCCTTGATACAAAAATTCTTATAACTTTTAGGCTTCCATTTTTGACATAAAACTTCAATAATCTACTCATGACTTTGACTATCAACTCTTAGTGATCATGTTTTGATGCTCCAATACTGTTATGCATAACTTGAGATCACTCGTGAACCCTGATTACTATTTTTCATACCTCCTTGACATGACTATTCCCTGATTTCAAGTTTTCAAACATGCTACATACCTTCAACCTTGAGTCAAGAAACAAATAAGTACCTTAGAGACTCAATCAACACATGAACCTACTTGACTATCTTGTTAGGAAATTTATTAGTGGTCAATTATATTTTAGTAGTGAATATATAGTATTTGGATATTTGTTGGAATAAATCCCATTTATAGGATATTTTTGAGTAAGTTTGAAAAATCTCTGTAAATAGTGGAGACGATGAATGTATAAATATGTATAATTTGAATGAATTAATTAATAAAAATAATTGGTGTGTTCAACTTATCCTTCTCTCACAATAGGTAGAAGAACAAATATAATCCTATGCATAACAAAGTTCTGAATTTAGTGGCGGGGTAGATGCATTTTGTTCACCCCAGATTATGAGTCATTAAAAGGACATTCTATAAGATAGATAAATTATTTTATTTAATTTTGGATTCCCTCTAGTAGAATTATCCATGGCTTGCATGGATGACTCAATTTAATTTCTATCCACACTTCTTGGCTCTTATCAATCATCATACACTGCATATATTGTCAAATATAGGCTTATTCACATATCCATCAACATCTTATGATTATAGAGGATCTGATTCAATTAATTTTGGCATAAATATGTGTTGATCTAGGATACAAGCTCTTCTTCTTATACACATGTATAACAGGAACTCAACGAGGGATCCAAAAACTATTTTTATCTTCTTTGTGGCACACGTACATCAGATTCAAATCAATTTGACACATTTAATACTCCATAAACCTATAACACTTGATGAATCAGAGTTAATATTTGTGTAATATTTGGTCTTAATTTTGGATTAAACCATATCCATGTGTCTATGACATATCATGCAACTTATTAATGCGTTGTGAATGACACTCAAATTTTGTGGATCATTTCACTAACAACCTGAAAAATTCAACACAAAAGACAATCTCTAATCATCACCACCTTAACGTTGGAGCTGGTTATTTGTTAATTGATACATTCAAGATTGCGAGTCAATTTTTTTTGTCTTTCAATTCAAATTGTTTCTTTGGTTAGTATAAGTAACTTTGAGTCAGTAGTAATAGTCAATATTTTTTTATTGTTATCGTTTTGTCTAAGTTTTTAGTCTTTTAATTTAAGTTGTTCTATTGTTAATAGAGTGTTTTAGATATAATTAATAGTGGAGTCTATTAAAATGTGTCGAATTATTCTCTTCATGGTATTTTTTTATACTCCTTGTATATAGAATAAGATTCAATTTGTTTATGTATACATTATTTTGTGTCAATAGTTTGATTTAATTTCAAGTTTCAAATGTCTTTTCTCACTTAGTCAAAGTCGTTGAGTTATTAGTATTATCAAAATTGTGTTTTTTTCATCATTTAGAGTCTTTTATAAAATTCTTGTAAAGTATCAAAATAGTTGAGTCATAAAAATAAAAGTATTTGTGTCATCAAGAGTCTCAAATTCTTTATTTTTTAGTAGAGTCAAAGTGTAAAAAAATTAAAAAATAATAATTTACAGACGCATTTTTGGGGTAACCAACACCCGAGTTGTAATTTAGATTCATGATAACATTTCTTTGAGATAACAATGTCACTAGAGTATGGAGGCATTGGATGTTGGAGGTTGATCAATGACATCTTGTTATTCGCCAACGATGGGGTTGCTTCAGCTGTGGTGGAAATTTTATGGTATAAGTATTTTTTTTCAATTTTTCACTATCTTTCATATTTCAATTTTCTAATTTGCATGGTGTGGGGATGTTGGAAAAATGATTTTTTTGGAGAGAAAATGACTGCATACATCCTCTGAATGTGGTAATACTCTAACTTCCATACTTAGTTGTAATATGTTTAGTCAATGAATACATTCATTGAAAATAGTGATCATGTGCATCAAGATCCGAGATGTAGTGCCCACTTCCCTTTATCACTGTTTAGATACTAATCTTGATACTATTGATCTCATTTTGGACATTATTATGTTTTGATTTAGTATGATGTGTAGATGTTAGATCATGGATTATTATAGACCTTGATTCAGTTAGCATGCATGATGATTATTAGAGACATTATTATATATGGACAATGACATACTATTGACATGGATATGGTATTGATGTTGATTTTAGACATGTGACATTTTTATAATAAGAGTAGCTCTAGTATAGAGATTCATTGGATGGTGATATAGTTGCAAATTGAATTTAAATGATGATGTTGAATTCTTTATGTTTTTGTCATTTGGATTTGATCCCTATATGTTGTTTATATCATTTTGGATGTTCTGATATGGCCACGAGGATGAAGGAGGTATTTATATTTTGTAGGTTAAAATATCACAACAATGTCGGGGGATTGGAAACTAACCATAATAGAATTCTGGATGAATTGAACGAGGTCACCATGGCAACAGTAATTGTTTGTATGTTGTGTTTGTTAGGGATTCCCATGGGGGGGGGGAATCACCTTTAAAATGTGACCAATGGTATTTCATGTATTACTTTAATGTGTTCTATTTTATTTGTAATGGTTGCATGTATTTTATTTGTGATGTGTTACCCCTTTCATTAGTTATTAATTGATTTGGTTTTATGTTATAAATAAGCATGTGTTAAATAAATAAATCATTATGTCAAAAGAATGTAATAAATGAAGTCATAGATATTAATGCATGTTGTAAGAATGTGTAAGGAACTTGTAAGAAGATGTAAGAGATGTGTAAGTGATGTGAAAGATTATGTAAGTCAGATTTTGGAGTGTAGGGACACTTCATCCTCAAAGGAATTCGAATTTGTCCTTGAGGGCTGCATTTTGAGGCTTGTGGGACAAGTTAAACTTGTCCTGCACCTCTTAAAATCATCCACCAACCATGCCTATGGTTTTGGAGTCAAAATTAGAATTTTTAATTGTATTTTGAAATGACTATGTGTAAGTTTTTATTGCACTTCTGTTAAAAAATTTTAATTCAGTCCTTGTTGGGGTATGGGTTAATTTGGAGTGTGTACAGATGATTGTAATTTTTCATTTATTGTGATTAAGTTGTGATATTGAATTTTTATTTTGAGGTTGAGGAAGAATGATGTGGCATCCCACATGGAATCCACATCATCCTCTCCTCTCCCTCTCCTTTAAAATTTGAATTCTTCTCTTGTCTATGGTTGCTGAAAACTTTGTCTCTTCCTTCTTTGGGGGTCAAATTTTTATTGTTGTTTGGAGCCTTGCTTGTGGAGAGAGTTTGAAAATTCATTTGCATGCTTGGTGTTTCTATTCTTGGACTGACTTTTTGGTGATTGAAGAGCTTGTTGTTTTGGACTGTATTTTTGAGCATTGAAGGAAATTATTGTTTTAGAAACAAACTCCATTATGGAGAGGTAGGATCTTTCCCTTTTTAAATGTTTTTTTCTCTTTCCTTACATGAGAAAAATGGTGAATTTATCTGCGTATTGTTGGCTGGTTGGGTAGAATGCTTAGGGAACAGGTGTAGGAGAAGGCTATGGGGGTTTCATATGGGGGTGAATAAGGGATTGCCAATGGCACTCGTTCTCTTTTAGAGGGAGTTTTGGATTGGGATCCACCTAGGAAAAGAAACTGCTTACATTTCTTACTCTTTGGGGGGGCATAATGAGGGGTTAGGAGATAATAAGGTTTATGGGATTTGATATGGTAATTGGTGGTATGCATTTAGGTGGATTCCCAATTTTAAATAGGGAGGTATAATGTAGTTCCCCATAGTTCTTGCTCTTGATGGCTTGCTTGATCAAGCACTATGTGTTGATGTGTATGATTCTTATTACAATTGTGAACTGTTTTCTTTGTTTGGACTGTGTATTTTTTTGTATTATGCATGTGAAAATAATGTTGCTTATTTGTTATAAAATCTTTTGTTGCCATGTGTTGATGTTCATACTCTATTCCAATATGGTTAGGGCTCGGGGGCCAATGGGGAAAGATGGATTAATCCTTTCCCATTGGATGTATTGGTTGGGTGGAGAGCATTGTTGGCTTTCCACCTTCCTTGTTGTGATCAAGATGAAAAGATGAAGAAATCAACATGCTGCTATTTTGGAGTAAAAGAAAAATATAGTTTGACAAGTCCCTTCCTTTGAGCAAAAATTATTGTAGCCTTCCCACTTTGAAGATGATGATTGTATTATTTTTTGTAATGAGAAGACACCTTGTAATGCAAAGGAAAATATAGAGATTCATTTGTGAAATGCAAAGAGTTATTATTTCATACTATGTTTTGATAATAACGTGAAAGAATGAGACATGTATTGTATTTTGTAATTTGAAGCTCCAAGAAAGAATGAAGTAGTAATGTTGTTGAAATCAATAAAAGAAATACATTCCTTTCTCAAACTTGTAGTGTTGTTTTGAATTGGAGTTGTTGTTTGAAATGATATCTCTATGTGAAAAGAAAATGCGTATGAGAGGAAAGGACAACATTATGTTCTTTGTATTTGATTAAAATTTGAGTTATCAAATGTTGTCTTGATGCTCTTGAATGATAAGATAGATCAATTAATTGTTTGGAAAAAATTTGGAATTCTTTTCCATAGTTGGAAGTTGTAAATTGATTAATGAACTTATTAAGTGAAAGGTCTCTGTCTTGTTTCTAAATCTGGCAATCAATTTTTATCTCATAAATGCATGAGCTTGAAATTACAACTTTTAATAAGAAAATAAACCTTGAAATTTATCTTTAGTATACCCAAATGAACTGAATTGGAACTCTACATTTATGGAAGACATTTTAGAACTTCGTGAAATCAAATTCCAAACTTGCATAATCATTTTCCTGTCAAAAGTTATAAAATTATAAAATTTCATCTCAAATAACAAATTGAACTTTGAAAATATCATTAAACTTACCCAAGATCAATCCTCCATATTTAATTCACATGTTAAGAAGAACAAAATCAAAATTTGATCAAAATCTTATAAGTTGGAAATTTCCAGTTTGCCAATTAAAAAACTGCAGATCTGATTTCATAAAATTTACCCTTTAAAATTCATCCAATTTGAAAAATTTATGACTCTTGTACAAAGAGGACGTTGAGAGATTTCTAAAAAGTCCTCGTTTGCCCAAATTTGAGCTTCCTATCAAAAGTTATGGCCATTTTAAGTTTTACTTCAATTTGGCCATAAAAAATAAATAATAATAAATAAAAATAAATCTAACTCTTAACTTTAAAACTTGACTTTGGAAAAATTTCACCAAGAAGTCCACGGTCCCACAAGCTACTCGCAAAACCAACCAAAAGTTTCCACAAGGAACTTCAGTAGGGTGGAACTCATTTTGAAAACTTAGTTTTTTGAAAATTTTGACGTTGGTAAAATTTTCCCATGTTTCTCCTGCATCCTCGTGGCTCCCGCAGCCAATCACGTGTTGACACGTGGCTTGGCGGGCGCGCGGGAGAATTTTGAAAAACTTAAATTTTTGGACCATCTTGGTAAAAATTTCCCTTTTTTCCTCCACGTGTCCCCAAACCCCGTAGTTAATTCCGTGCTGACACATGTCCCTGACGGAAGTGGGATCGCGCGATTCTTTTTGGCCTTTAAAACTTTTAGCACAAAATCTTAAATCCCTCCGCCTTCCCACCGACCCGTGTCCATTCACAGGATGCTTACGTGGAATTTGTTATCCATCACGGAGGTATGGGGGAAAAATTTTCCTTTAGAAAGTTTGGTTTTTTCACTTGAGGCAAATTTCCCAGGTTTTTCCCACGGCCCGCTGAGTCGCGTCCAATCACGTGATGACACGTGGTAGATTTGGACCTCGGCGGGATCGCACGGAGTTGTCTTTCTTCTTTGAGATTTTAACCTCCTAAAATATCAATTTCCTTTTTCACTCCATTGGTCCACTCCTCCCTGTGACCAATAGGATTTTGACACGTGATGGGAGTTTTCTCCTTGGTGGAGGCGTGTGACAATTTTCACCCTTAAGCTTTTGGCCTAAAATTTTCAATTTTCCCCAGAATGCTCCACTCGGTCCTCGTTTTCCCATGCCAATCTGGGAAGTGACACGTGTCTCCCTCACCGGACCCATGAGTTTACATGGTGGCAGTTTTTCATTTTTGTCACCCAAGGAGGGAAAATTCACAATTTTCCTCCCTGCCCCACCGACCCGCTCAAGGGGAAAAATTTTCTCCCTAAGCCCACGGACTCCCCAAGGGAAAATTTCTCCCCTAAACTCCTGCCGGCCCATATCTTGCAAATTTATGAGGAGTTAGAAGGAATTATTTATATTGTTGGAAAGATGAGAAAATTTCCTATCCAATAGGCATGATTTAGGAAAGTTTTGATGACTCTAATTGTGTGAAAAATCAAGTTAAACCCTGTAAGCCTTGTTGGATCAGGGTCGAGGGAGAATTTACTCTTCCTAACCTAAGTGATGTATTAAACCTATTGTTTTGACCTTGTGATTTGTTGACTAATTGTTTCTAGAAGAATTTATGCAATTCAATCTTGATTATTAATCTTAGCCATGTTTTTGTTAACTGTGATCTTGTAACCTAGTAGTTGTACACACTCTTAATAAAAAAAAAATTATTTCGTAATTTTCTCCTAGCTAATCATAGTTTGTTCTCTTAGTCTCAAGTGGTAGTTTGAATAGCGGGAATTACACTTGGTATCAGAGCAGATGGTTTAAAGGCTTGGACCATTGGGCACACTAGAAAACTTGAGACATGAAAACTTATATCTAGCCCACTTGAAACCTAGAAAACAACTTAAAAAGAATTTTTATGTATTTAGTAAACATGGAAGTTGTTTAACTTAGCAAACGAATTGAATCTCACTTTGGTCTGTGTAAGTCCAGGCATAGAAAGAGTGAGAGAAACCTTCACAGAGACTGCAGACTCACCACTCACCACCACCACTGGATCAAGGTGTAGCAACGATTATACCTCAGATTTTACAGACCCTTTAGGACGTTAGTGCCGCTCTATATGAAGGTTTAGGTAGAGGGAAGACAGCTAGTCATGATAGAGCTCCTTCCATCAAGGGTCAGGTACCACCTCATTGACTTAGCAAGGAGCATAGAGGAGAGAACTCCCATGCGGAGACAGCCAGAGTAGAGTCGCCACCTAAGAGACAGGGTGACATAGTTTTAGAGCATAGAGAGAGGTCTCGCAGCCCTAGGCTTAGGGATGAGCATGCAGAGAGGCCTAGAGGCTGACAGACCATAGTAGTGGATCACATCAGGGAGATCCTAAAGCTTAGGCCCTCACACTACTCAGGCGATACAGGTGGATTTTATGTAGAGGCCTGGTTAGTGAGCTTGAGTGGCTACTTCAAGCTTTGTCCCTTGTTCTAGTAACACGAAAGCTCGTGTTATGATCCATCTTCTGAGGGATGGAGCTAGGAGTATGGTGTAGGACAGAGGAGCAAAAGCTCCATGTAGATTCTGAGACAATGACTTGGGAGATGTTTGAGGAGAGATTTAGGAGTAGGTACCTATCATGAAGGTTTATCCAACAGAGGATTGAGGAGTTCCATGGCCTCCGACAATCTACCCTTTCAGTAGCTAGAGTATGAGAGTAGATTTCTAGATCTAATTTAGTATGTAGAGTATATGCAGGGATTAGCAAGTGTGAAGATTCAAAAGTTCATTCGGGGCCTAAATTTGGACATTGGAGGTGCAGTGCAGATTCACTGTCCATAGAATTTAGCAGAGGCCATTGAGAAGGCCTATATTGCAGAGGAGACTCATGGGGTAAAACCCAGTAGGATAGAGACCGAGTCAGGAGCTGCATTTAGTAAATGCAAGATGGTAGATCGAGAGGTTCAATACCTCTTCCTCATGGTGGGTAGCATTCAGCACAATCATCCTTTAGGCCACAATAGCAGCAGCAACAGTCCCACCCACCCGTATAGGCCTCCACAGAGAGCTGATGCACAGAGAGGTCGAAGCATGGGGCCCTCCTCCTAGGGGTCCCATCAAGACATAGGGTGGACCTAGAGCTCAGTTAGCTGGATCTCGCCAGCAAAGGCCATAGAAAACCATAGCTAGTTCATCAGGATCCACACCATAAGCTTCTAGGGCACCTACTGGAGGTGTTGCTCCTTGGAGAGGATCAGGTGGTTGCTTTAGATGTGGAGTAGCTGGACATTTCTGGAGAGATTTTCCTGAAAACCCTAACAAGGGTAAGGTACACCGATTTTTAAGCTGACAGTTGGTGACATGGGACGTAGCCACAGGATCTATGCAGTTGTTGAGAACAACGCTAGACAGAGCACCAGAGCACAGTCATTGAGACCACAAGTAGCATTAGTGGTATTCCTACCTCTGTATTGTTTGATTCTGGTTCTTCTAATTCTTTCATTGCACCATCTTTAGTAGAGCAATGTAGGATGGTGGACCAGTTAGGCAGGGTCTTAGTTGGGATGTCGAGATGGCTTCTAGAGCCAAGATCTCCATAGACTCCTTAGTTAAGGAATTTGTAGTGGATTTGGGACCTTTCACCACCACCTCATATCTCCGTATTCTTCCTTTGGGCTCGTATGGAGTCATTTTAGGTATGGATTGGCTATCTGCAAACATAGGGCCAGGATGGATTGTTATCATAAGACTATAGCTTGCGTAGATGATTCAAAAGTCAAGTCGGTGATCTCGGGAGTCAGAAGACCCATTTCTATTCGCACCATTTCCAGTATGCAACTTAAGCGGTGTGTGCAACGCGGTTTTCATATGTATGCTGGTTACAGTTAGTGATAGGTCAGAGGATGGGTCTAGTGGACCATTTCTAGATGATTCATCTCCATATCTGAGATATTTTTCTAGATGTCTGTTCTAGCAGAGCTACTGGGGATGCCACCCCCATGGGAGATTGATTTCCATATAGACCTAGTTCCTAGGAGTAGAGCCTATCTCACGGGCACCTTATTGGATGACCACCCCAGAGCTCTGTGAGCTCAAATTGCAGCTTGAGGACCTTTTGGAGAAGGGCCTTATCCATCCTAAGTGTATCCCCTTGGGATGCACTGGTGATCTTCGTGAAGAAGGGAGGATGGATCATTGTGGTTGTGTATTGATTACCGCCAGTTGAACAAGGTAACGATCAGGAATCATTATCCTCCTTCCTCGCATTGATGACTTGTTTGATCAGATGAAGGGAGCCACGGTGTTCTCTAAGATTGATCTCAAGTTGGGCTACCATCAGTTGAGGATCTCAGAGGCAAACATTCATAAGACCACCTTCCGCACAAGAGATATGGGCACTATGAGTTCACAGTGGTGAATTTTGGTTTGACGAATGCCCCTGTAATGTTCATGAGTTTGATGAATGGGGTATTCAGGACCTTCTTAGATCACTTCATGCTCATCTTCCTAGATGGACATTTTGATATACTCATGTACACGTGAGGAGCATGAGGGGCACCTTCGACAGGTTCTGTAGTGTCTTCGTGAGTAGCAACTTTACAGAGACCTTGGAGAAGTGTGCTTTCTTCTAGATAGAGGTGTAATATTTGGGTAATATCATTTATGGGGAAGGTATCATAGTTGATCCTTCCAATATTAGAGCCATTATGGATTGGCCAACACCCACTATAGTGATCGAGGTGCACAGCTTCATGGGGTTAGCAGGATACTGTTTCACCTTTTTCTTCTTAGATTATTTCTTTGAATCGTTGACGAAACAGATAGGGTAACGAGCGTAGGAGGAATACCTATTCAAATGTTGGTTGATGGGTTGTTGCATGCGTATGACTTCTGAATCCACAGCTGACCATGAGAGCTTCCTTTTGGCTAGGAGGAACTACCTGTAATGAAAAAAAGACCACCAGAAAGCATTAAACAATATGGGCAGTGAACTACCTAGCATAAGCTAGATCCGGGAAGTATGATACTTCCTAGATGGTTTTCAGTCCACTGTTTTAAACAAATTAATGTTGTAAACAAAGTAAATAATATTGTTATTTTAAAATGATTTAGGTATCTCACTTAAAATGCAATAAGAAATAGATCTAATCTAACAAACTAAGCTAGAATAGAATCCACAGATTAAATGGTTGGTTCTAGGCTCTGTAGGTTTAATAAAGGCCTCGGGTATGTCACAAGTGAGTTAGGGTGACGTAGAAATGGAGGTGGATAGGTATCTTTTTAAGGTTGTGTAGGTAAACACAAAGACCAGCGTCGGTCAGGGGTGACTGACCGCAGTTATGTATAACCGGTGCCGGTTACTGTGAGATCTGGGAATGTCATAGAACAGGGTTTTTGGTTCTCTTTATGATTGGAGAAAGGATTTCAGTTGGTTAGGATGAGGTGATGGGTGACTGGAGTAGGATTTTGTGAGTTTTTAATGGGTATATGGAGGTGACAAGTGTTGGAGATGGTCAATAAGGAGCAAGATAAAAAAGGGATGATAAAATGATGATGAGATGAAATAACTAGGAAAGTATGACATGTGTACTTACTTGGATTTCATTTTTGAAAGTCTGTGTGTGAAGGATGGAGGTGTTGATGATGGGTTTGAAGGTTTAAAGTGATCACCAATTGAAATAAAGCTTCTACAAAGGCTACATGCACACTCCTCTTTAGTTAGATATATCCAAATGTGGCTGGGATGGATGTGCAGGAGAAGATGTTCAATCTCCTTCTTTGGATGTGAGTTCTTACTGGAATTGACTCTCTAAAGATGCGTTATCTTTTTTGGGATCTCATTCTTCCTCATCAACCTTTTTCACAATGTTTTCCAACTTTGAGAATAGGATAGTTTAGGAGTTAAAAAGGGATAAATGATGGTGGTCTGGCTTAATCGGTGACAGTTAGGGGTAATTGACATCGGTCAAGGTGGGATTTTCTAAGTTTACCAAACTTAGGGAGATCCTCCTGATTTCCTTGGATCTTGTGTGGTTATCCCACGGATTATACTGGGAGCTTCTTGTGAGCATGCATGAATGTGGTTAGAGGGAATGTAGGCAGTGATTTTTAGGGTTTGGGTAAGTCTTAGTTAGTTATGGTAACTTGCTAAGAGTAGGTCTTAGGTTGAGTTGGCTTGGTGAGGTGTTTAAGTGAACTATATGTGTAGGTATTATTTAAATAATATATTTAAATAAATAATAAATATAATGAGGATAATGATTTAATTTAATTAAATTAATACTAGTGAGGTGAAGGGGGTCATGGCTAGGTTAATGTGATGAAGGGTGTTTATATGTTGAGGGATGCGAGGGGAGTGTGACCTAATTTTAGTGTCTACATTTTGTCCATTTTTGTTGCGTAGCTTTTATTGGTAAGTGATGTGACAAAAATAAGATGTGGTTGCCCCATGTGTGGGTGAAGGTGATCCCCCTCAAACCAGGGATTGACAAAGCAACAGGTTGAAGTGGTGAGTGGTTTGATAAAATGTAAATGTGAGAAAAATTTAAATGGGTGTAGGAGAAGAGGGTGAAAGGTATAATCAGGTCAATCTAGGTAATGGGTCAGGGTCAAAGGTAGCAGTAGTCAAACACACGCACACATATAAACTGCAACATGTTACCAAGGTTGAAGAGCAAGCAAACTCTACATCATCTAAGGTTGATAGGTTTATCCAAACAATGGTGAATTGAATCCGCTATCGAAGGTATATGATAAGGTTATGAAACACAATGTACATTAGGTGCAAGGAACGTGTAGGTATGTGCCAGTACACCAAAGGTAGGGTAAGGATAAACGGTCATGGAAATAGGCTAGGTAAGGTCATTAGGTCAACAACATAGGTAATAGTACCAAAAGGTATATAGTGAACACATGAGGTCAAAGGTCACTAGCGATGGTCCAGGTCAAAATATCGAGTTCATGGCATGGGTAAGGCCAAGGTAGGGGTTAAATAATAAAGTGTCAACAACGACATGTGAGGAGGTTGAAGAAGGTGGAGGGCCAAAGGTTAAGGTAAAGTGGTCCAAGTAGGTGTATAGAGGACAAAAGAAAAGGGAGGTAAGGAAAAAGGAGGTAAATGTAAGGGTAAGGAGTATGCAGGTTAACCGATATCGGTCATAATGAATCGATGACAATGTAGGGTAACCGACGGTGGTATTCTAGGGCAGAAGACCAGCAGCGGTCAAGGGTTAACTAACGTCGGTCGGGTCGGGTAGGGTATAAAAAGTGGAAAACCCACATTTGAATAATTCATTGGTTCATTTGGAAAAGGAAAAAAGGAAAATAATATAGAAGAGGAGGAAGAGGACACAAGAGTATAGCAGAGAGCTTGGGTGGCGAGCCACATAGGTGATAGTGGGTGGGTGAGAGGTGGGGCTGCGAGATCAGGTGGCACAATTTGTGGCTGGATTGGCTGAGAGAGTTGGTTATGTCTATTGAGGATGGAAAAGGCCAGGGAGGGGTTGGGTGGTCCACCCATACATTAGCCAAATATATTTCCATGATAGCGGCAAAGGGATTAGGTAAGCTCTACACCATAGCTTAATGATTTGTTTAATTAAGTAGGGTAAAATATGGGTTGTAATAAAAACATGGGGGAAAATTTTGAATTTTGGATTAGGAGATAAAGTCAGATATAATGAGGGTGGGGGAGGTGAGAACATTGGTCAATAGGAGTGGGAAGGTAAGAAGGGAATGTTTACAGAGGTTTGGTCAGGTAGTTAGGTTTATTTGGTCAAAATTGAAAAAAAATTGGGTTGGGGGTTTTGTGGCTCCGTCGGCACCACAGTGACCGGTGGTGGTCACTGGAGGTTGACAATAGGTCATGTAGAAGTGGCATTAGTCACGACATAGGTGAATGATGGAAGTTAAAGGCTATCGATGATGGTTATGGGTAACCAGAGTTGGTGTGAAAATAAGGAAATGGGGCCTGAAATGGGCAAAAAATGGGTTAGGCAGTTGAAATGGATGGTCAATGAGGAGGGTTAGACATGTAATGGTGTGGGATGAGAGAGAGGGGGGATGGGTTGAGGATAGGTTGGGTAAGGATTAGGGTAGACGGGATTTGGGAAGAATAAGTGGTTTGGGGGTGAACACATGGTAAGTTAGGAAAGGCATATTAATACATAGTGCTGGTTTGATGTAGGCTCGGGATGAGCTACGGATGAGGGAATGGGAGCCACTTATATTACTAGAGTTGCATGGACATGTGACTTTCGAGGAGTGGAGCCACATTGATGATGTCGGATTGATTGGGATCCATCGTTATGGGTGGGTTGTGAGACATCAGAGTTTAATGGTCACACTCATCGAGAGATAGGATTCGACGACTAACACCTTCCACTTACCGATAAGGGAGATGACCATAACCCTAGAGGAAATATATAGGATATTGAGACTACCGATTAGTGGATACCAGGTGTACTCAGTGAAATCTAAGGTCGTAGTGAGGTGTTTGGTGAGAGATTGGGCGAGCTGCACTACCACAGCACCAACCGAAGTTACAAAGAGGTTTATTTTGCCCATCCTGAGGAGATGAGGTTGACAATGGTAATGATGGAGGTGATAGGGTGCTACACATTTATAGATTCATAGGGTGGGAGGTTCTCATGATCATTGATGGGTGTCCTTTGGGACATGATGATTGATCATACTAGTTTTACATGGGCACTGGCTTTGTGGTGTAGTTATATAGAGAGTTGTGGGCCTACGGTTGATTGCGGAGATATAGTCTTTGTTGTATTTTCCTTCTTCACTGTTGGGCCTATGACCACATTATGTGTGTACAATTGATAGGCGTACCCTAGGTAGATTCCTTTCAGTAGGGAGTCATTTGAGAGGTGGTTACAGGCGATTGGTGCTGGAGGGCAGTGTACATAGAGCCCAGGTTACATACGACATAGCATATTATAGAAAGTGACTAGAGAGCCTGTCTAGTGGAGATATAGTCTGGAGACCCTATGTGACTTATCCCTCTTACAAAGTGATGTATGTAGAGCTGGAGGGAATAAAGTTATGGAGGTGGATAGAGGGAAACTATGCCAGGGAGCACAAGATGATACATGTCTACCGAGTGAGGTGACAATTTGGTTTAGTGCAGGATGTGCCCCTACCCTTCCCGTAGTATAGGAGAGAGGAGGTGGAGAGACCTTTATCTCCACCCAATCCAGTAGAGTTGACAGGGGAGGAGGAGGAGCCCGTGGACCACCACACAGATGATGTGGGGGTGACAGTGGCATACAACCAGTGGTGGGTCATATAGAGATGCAGGGTCCAGGCAGGGAGCAACTTAGGAGGCAGGGGGTACACAGGTACAGGCCACAAAGGCCAAAGCTGCAGAGGCTATAAGTAGAGAGGTGAAAGCCTCAGGTACAGGTATAGATGAGGATGGAGAGGAAGTAGCTAGATGGAGGGTATAGCCACCCTACAGGTGTAGATTCAGGTTTATGGGCCAGTTGGCCATAGCACAGGGATAGGTCTGGTCTGCAGGGCCAGCTGTCAGTAGTATAGGCACAGATTACTACCCTATCGTCCCTAGCTATAGGCACAGGCACGCAGATTCTAGTGCTGAGGCTCTAGCACTAGTAGGTCGGTGGCCAGTGATCCCATTATACAGACCTACGCAGGTAGGGGACCCATGGCACCATCAGGTGCCCATGGCCAGGTTCAGAGATGCCCTAGGAGAGGCATCCATGATCATTTGTTAGGCCATCTAGTGTGTCCTATGCCGAGTAGAGAGTAGTCCAATGAGAGGACTAGATCCCGCACTCATGGGTGGAGAGTACAGGGGGCCGGCGAGCCCAGGGACATAGGGTCATAGTGAGGTCATTAGTGTGCAGAGGTCTCCAGGTGAGGGGCCATAGCAGGAGGTGAGGCAGGTGCTAACCCTAGACAGATGCAGAGAGGGGTCAGGAGTATGTCACTTGATTTGCTGTGGACCAGGCCTTGTGCTGAGTTATTTTAGTATGTATGACTAGCCTACTGAAGACATTTTTGTATTGGATGAAGAAATTTTTTATATTGGATATTGGTGTGCGTGCTGACATTTTTGAGATGATAGCCATGATGAGACATGAATGTTTATTGAGACACACATTTATGTGATACAGGTGTACATTGTATTGATACACACATGTATATATGAGGAGAGAGATGATATTTAGGTGATGTTGTTGTGATGTGTATGAGTTTTAATTTACTTATGATATGGATGGAAAATAGATGAGCTAGGCATGATAGAGTCTAGGTCAGATTTAGGCATGGATTGAGTTAGGTCAGTTTAGGCATGGGTTAAGTTAGGTCTGGTTTCGGCATGGATTGAGTCAGGTTGGTTTAGGAATGGATTGAGTCAGGTTGGCTTAGGCATGGATCGAATCAGGTCAGTTTAGGCATGGATCGAGTTAGGTTGGTTTTGGCATGGATCGAGTTAGGGCATGGTTAAGGCACAGATCGAGTCATGTTGGTTTTGGTATGGATCGAGTCAGGTTATTAGGCATGGATGTTCATTTTTTTATTTTGGTAACAAATGGTAATGTAAATGCATGAGATAGTATAAAATGTGAATAATTTTGGTTATGTATGAAAATGTGAAAATGATATAATTGGTAAAAGTTATGTGGTATATGGTTTAAATGTCAAGGTTTTTGATATGAACAGGAAATCAGGTAAGGGTGAGGAAAAGGGTTAAGGTAAAGAGTGGTTGAGCTAACCTTCTAGGGCCCCATGCCTTGGAAGTGCTGCCTACATAGTCCTGGTGAAAAGAGACCTCGGACCAATGTAGTTCTCCCGTAAGCTAGGGAAGAAGATGAAAATGAGGTGGTAGGTTTGTGGTCATGTTGTGGGTTTGGGTTAAATAAGTGGGGGTAGATGATAGTAAAAAAAATGTTGTACAGGTGAGAAAAACTATGGAAAAAGGGGAGGATGACCCCAAAAGTTAAGCATTGGAGGACTAAGTCCTGTATAATAAGATCAAAAGGTAATGAAGAAGAGAAAAGATAAGAGGGGGCAAGAAAGCCACATGATTGGTAAGGATTGAAACGTATGAAACATATCTATAGATAGGCTAATGAACGTAAGACCCTAAAGACATTACATGATTGATAATTCTAAGAGTGACAAAGAGTTAAATGATCACCAAAATGTTGTAGGTTCAACAGGTCCCTTGAGGTATGAAGTGAAAAGACAATGGGTAGAGAGGTGTAGGTAATTGGGTCATAAAATGGGAAGTAGAATGCCTTGGGTAATAGAGCCAAGATCACAATAGGTAAGTCTATGACAAAAAAGTGTATTTTTTTAAATTTTAGATAGATCATGATTGATGTGGGAAGTCTATATGAGGGAGGAATATATGTCTCCTTGAGGTCATCGCAAAGCTAATCGATGTGGGAAGCTTCTGAATTTTGATTTTGGAGAAACATAGTATTCTTTTTTTTGGAAAGACTATATAGAGAGTTGTGAGCTTTTTATAGGTTTCCTTCGAGGGAGCAGACTACTTATAACAACTATTGAAGGTGGAAGATGTCCTTTTTAGGGATTCATCTTTTATATTGGAAGTTTGACTCAAGGAGTGGATCCCTTATATTGGAAGATCTCCTTCTGAGGGATTCATATTTTTTTTTTTGGCTTTTAAGTCATGGACGAGACTATTACGAAGCGTTTGGATATTGTTGAGAAGGAAAAGGTGAACGACCATGGGATCTCATCTAAAAGAAGAGGAAAAATATCGAAGAGAAGCATGTCATGCGCATAGAGCCATGGTGCACATATGTAATATAAGGAAAAATGGTGATGGGTAATCACATGATCCTTATTTAATCATTGGAGATGAGGTATGGAAAAGGTAAATGACGCTCAAGGGACAAGCATGAACTATATAAAATAGTGATGTAGGACTAGATGTCAACAATAGAACAATCAAAGATGTAATGTGTTAAGGGGTTTAGGTTCAGGTTTACCCTTAAGCGAGGAAAAATGATAGGCACCTGATCCATAGGTATGAGTTCACAATGTATGGTTCAAGACAATTAGGAGCAAATTTGCCCCATTTTTTTTCTCTACCTTGGTTACGTGTTGATTTTCTTTCAAAACAAGGTTACCAACTTAGAAGGTTAATTCATGAAAACATGTTTTCATAAGCACATTTGATACATTGTTGATAATCTTGAAGGTGATCCAGAGCGTTAAGATGATGTTCATCTAATAACTCCAGTTGTGCTAAGTGGTCCTGATGAAAGGCATCATCGGTAAGCATGTCATGGAGAGAAATAGAAGTGAGGGGATCTGGACTTTGAGAGGTAGAATAGCCTTGGTACCATAGACCAGTGAAAAGGGTGTAGCTGCAGTGGTAGTGCAAATACTAGTACGGTATGCCCATAGAGAAAAAGGAATGTGCATATGCCAATCCTTCCCAGTATCATCAACCACTTTCATAAGAATTTTGTTGAGGGTTTTGTTAGTGGATTTGGCTTGGCCATTGGTTTTTGGGTAATAAGGTGAGGAGAAACTAAGCTGAATTCCGAAGGCGTCGCAAAATTTTTACAGTGTTTTGTTTTTGAATTATTTTCCATTATCAGTGATGAGTTGATGAGGGACACCAAAGCAACAAATGATGTGATGGTTAATGAACTCACATATTTTCTCAACGTTCATGGAGATAAGTGGTATGGATTTTACCCATTTTGTGTAGTATTCAGTAGCGGTTATGATCCATTGATGGCATTGTGAAGAATGAGGATTGATTTCTCTGACAAGATCCAAACCCCATTGAGAGAAGGGCCAAAGGTCACGAGTGACTTGTAAGGCATGACTGGGTGTATGATGAAGGTTGGAATGTTGTTGACATTTCATGCAGCATTTGACATAGTCACAACAATCATGATTAAGGGTCAGCCAGTAATAGCCTAGGTGAAGAATACGCTTAGCAATAGCAAGGCCACTAAAGTGACCTCCACATATGCCATCGTGAACTTCTTTAATGGTATAGGGGATTTCAGAGATGGTGAGGCATCGTAAGAGAATACCATAAAAAATTCATTTATAGAGAAGGCCACCCATGATGACATAAGGAGAGGCCTTTTTGAGAAAGGCGCGCCATCCATTACGTGTGAGATCAGGAGGCAATATAGAAAGGGAAAGGTAGTCCGCAAGTTGCTTATACCAAATATCTTGTGTGTTCAGTGAGGTAGTTTGGATGAGGTTAATACAAAAAGATTTATAATAAGGTCTCAGTATGTGTTTTACATTAATAAAGATGTCTGAATCGTCAGGTGAAGTGGGTATTTGATAAGAGAGTAAAGCCATGGTATCCATGAATTTATTGGTGGATCATGGAACGGTTTGAATTTTATAGCGGTCAAAGGTAGTCAACATGATGCCGACATAACATTTGTATTCTTGAAGTATTTCATTATGACACTGATAAACACCATTGACTTGGTTTACTACCAGTTGAGAATCACCAAAGATATTAATGGACTTAACATCTAAGGCATAGGCAGTCATGAGACCCAATACGAGTGCTTCATATTCGGTGATATTGTTGGTGCATTCGAATTCAAGTTTAAATGATAAGGGCATGGGTTGACCATCAAGAAGAATAAGGATAATGCTTGCACAACCCCTTCGCTAACATTTGGAATAGTCAAAGAATAAGATCATTTGGTAAGGGTGGTCATCCAAAGAGAGGTTAGCAATGGATTCGTCAGGGAAATCAAAGTTTGAGGGTTGGTCCCTTGAAATAGGTGCATCCGTTAGTTTTTTAGTGATAGCTTGGCCCTTAATGGACTTTTGGTGAATGAATTCGAGGTCAAGATCAGCTAAAAGCATAAGCCATCGTGTGGTGCACTGATTTTGATAAGGTTTAGCGTACATGATGTGTAAAGGGTCGGTGTTGGTCACAACATAGGTTTTGTGGTTGAGTAGGTAATGGCAGAGTTTGGTGGCAAAAAAAACTAAGGCTAAGAAAAGTTTTTCAGGGTGCGTGTATCGGGTTTCATAGTCCAGAAGGGTATGACTTATATAATAAACCGCCTGCTCCCTATGTTGTTCATCATGATGAGTGAGCATGGCTCCCAAGGAATGATCGGTAGCTGATATGTATAGGTAAAAGGGTTGATCATCTTTAGGTGGAATGAGTATGGGTGGTTGGAGAAGGTATTGTTTTAGGGCCTCAAAATATTTGTGACAGTCAACATCCCATTTGAAAGAGACGTCCTTCCTAAGTAGATGATGAAATGGTTGACACCGGTCAGAGAGTTGGGAAATAAATTAGTGAATGGACTATAATTTACCTTGCAGGCTACGGAGTTGTTTAAGGTTAGTGGGAAGAGGCATTTCCAGAATGGCCTTGACTTTAGCTGGGTCAACTTCTATACCACGTAAGGAAATGATAAATCCCAGGAGCTTTCTTGAGAGAACCACAAAGACACACTTTTTAGGCTGAAGGTGGACGCAATATTTAATGAGGCAGTCAAAGATGGTTTTGAGGACAACGAGGTGCTCAGCATGACATTTAGATTTAGCCAAGAGATCATCCACCTAATCTTCCAATATGTGATGCATGATATCATGGAAGATGTAACTCATAACACGCTGATATGTAGCACTAGCATTTTTAAGGTTGAAGGGCATGACTCAATAGAAAAAGGTCCCCTAAGGGGTAATGAATGTGGTATTGTGCTGATCTTCTAGGGCAAGCAAATTTTGGTTATAACCTGAGAAACCATCCATGAGTGAGAGCATCTCGTGACCCACGGTAATGTCCACAAGTTGATCAATACCGGGCAAGGGAAAGTTGTCTTTCGGGCAGGCATGGTTGAGGTCCCGGAAGTCCATACAAATGAGGAGTCCCCCTGTTGCTTTAGTGATAGGGACAATGTTAGAAATATAATGAGGAAAATCAATGGGTAAGATGAAGGAAACAAAAAGAAGACGCTGAAGTTCTTCTTTGACGAGAAGAACAATGTAAGGGTGCATTTTCCTTAGCTTTTGTTTGATAGGTTTGGCATTGGGAATGGTTACGATATTGCCGACCACTATGGTGGGGTCAATATCAGGCATGTCTACGTAAGACGAATAGAAAGCATGGTTATGCTCTTGGAGAAAATAAGTGATGGCTTCCTGTTCAGTAGCATCTAAAGATTGTATGATCTTTAGGATGTGTGGGTCATCCTAAGTATGAATGTTGATCTCAATAGTCAATTCATTCAACATGGTTTGCATCTTAGAGGGTAACAACTAATGAATATATGAGTCTTCTACACCAAGGTAGGTGAGTATGGATTCATCATCCTGACATTGAATGACGTTAATGGTTGGTGTGTCATTTTTCGATCATCTCAGGATAGAGGAATGGGAGAGTGGAAGGGGCCTCACCTTCTCTTTGATAAGTCAGAGGTCTTAAGGAAATGGTATTTATGAAATTTTTTTAGGAGGAATAGATTCAGGATCCATCAACTCCGTCGGTGAGGGCTGGTGATGAAGCTGGAGAAGGGTTAGGGTTTGCAATGAGTTCAATGCGGGCTTATTTGGTAGGAGGTTTGGGGAAGTCCGATACCACTACAATCATTATGCTTATGGGTGGTACATGGAATAATGGTATGGTGACCTTTCTCGTAGAATCCAAAACCAAAACCCTTCCACGCATAATGATGCAAGAAGGTGTGGGTGAAACGGTGATTGGTAAGTGATTGAAAGTCAGCGGAAAATGGGTGGGGTTGTGATGGTTGTTCAGATGTGTAGGTAGTAGTATCAAGTCCCCCATAGGTGTAGAATAGTACAAAGATGAGGAGGGCCATAAATGAGGTGTTCTCTAATATGGTGATTATAGTGAGGGTGTTATTGAAGACTTCCATACTCATGTGGAGTAAGAAAGGTGTTGACACTATATAGGCAGTACTCCCCCAGAGTGAGGCATTGAAAAACACCTTCCAAGGGATCAGTGGTTGATATGTGGGAAGATGGTATGGACGATGTGTCAGAGGTCGATGCAGAGGTGTTGTTAATAGATTGGGAAGCTAATGGGTCAGTCATGGAGGCTATATAAGTGGTAGTAAGCATGGAGGAGGTATGTGTAGTAAAAGTAGTGGCGGGTACTGGTAGGTGTGGGTGTAGGTGTAGGTGAAGAAGTATTGGTTGTGGAAGTAGACAGCTTGACAGGTATGAGCGTACATTATTGGGTCGGTAAAGCATGTTGAATGTTTTGAAAGGTGATAGGATCAGCTAGAATGGTATAAGTATGTCCTTCATGTTCAAACTTTACACAATGATGCAAAGTGGAAGGAACACAACCCATGACATGGATCCGGGGTCTACCAAGCAACAAGTTATATTGGAATTCCCCCTCCAAAACATAAAATAATTATGGAATAGTGTGGGGGCCCACACGAACGTGAAGGATGATGGTGCCTAGTATGGAGGTGACAGCGTCGTTGAATGAATGCAACATGATCGGATGTTTATGCATATAATTTTCAGGTATGTGCATTTGAGCAAATGCATAGGATGAAATGATGTTAATGCTAGCACCTCCAATAATCATCACATGATGTACCCGTTTGTGATGAATGTGGACAGAGATGAAGAGGGTTGGGTCTGGGTCCTCATTTTGGTATGGCACGATCTCCTCCTCTGAGAAGCTAAGAGAGGCCACTTGGTGAACAAGGTGAGGTAAATATGAAGGTGGTAATTTGGTGAGGGAAGTTACATGATGGGGTGTGATAATGGAGGCTACAGGGGTAGGGTCATTGGGTAGAACCTCAATTGA
Source organism: Taxus chinensis (assembly GCA_019776745.2). Taxonomy (NCBI): domain Eukaryota; kingdom Viridiplantae; phylum Streptophyta; class Pinopsida; order Cupressales; family Taxaceae; genus Taxus; species Taxus chinensis. The sequence continues at coordinate 466,084,695 of CM034154.1, read as the reverse complement.
TTGAAGAACATCCATGAGGGCTTGACGATGGGATTCTGAGGTTTGGATGAGGTCATACAAAGACATTTTCAGGGGTGATTGGTGTTATTGTTTGAGCATGGTATGATGTGTGACGCCATTAGAAATGCGGTATGTGGAGCCGAGGATAGTTATCTTAGGTATGGGTGCGGATGGTATGTTGGGTATAGGATTGGTTGTTGGGTCAACTACCTTTTCTTTACCTTTCTACGCACATGTAATAACGTGTATAATGTTGATTTGAGGAAATTTGTCAAATGGAGAGGGTGTAGGGTAAGTGGTATAACGACAGGAAGGGTAAGAACCTATGAGAGAAGAAAATCCCTGTGAGGTCAGCTGGGTGTAGCGACATTTGGGTGGTGGGATGAAAAGTTCTCTGATGCGAACCATGTTAATTTCAAATTTTGTGTGTGGTTCTAGGAGCTGTTTGGGTGGAGGTTGTGGTTGTTGAGTGGTTAATGTGGGAATGGGTGTAGGTGAAGTAGGGTCCTCGTCCAGAAGGTCATCGTTGTCAAAGTTAGTTTCAAGTGGACACAATTGGATAAGGATGGCTTTCAAAGCCTTGTAGTTCTCCACATCATGCCCTGGAACATGATGATATGCACAAATTTTGGTATCTTCAAACCCCTTTGGCTTGGATTTGAGGGGTTCATAAGGTCAAAGTGGTGGTAATCTGATAACAAACGTCTCGAGTTTGGTTAAATCTCGGCATAGGACCCTGCGAGTGGATTATAATGGGAAGTGAATGTAGGTTTGGGTGTGGATTTTGTTCATTTTTTGGGAATTGTTTTTAGAATTGTAGGAAGAGGTCGAGATATGGGTTTAGGATCTAGCATGGTTTGAGGTATTTTTTGGGTTCGTTTGGGTAGGGGTATAGTAGATGGAAGGGTATGAGGGTGAGGTTTTGTTTTGACTACTTTGTTGTGGGGTAGTGGGGTTTTGTTTTTGGGGTGCACCTTCTTGGGTAAAGGTGATGTGGGCATACAAGGTCAAGAAGTAAAAGTAGATGGAGGAAGAGGGCGAGTTACCCATGGGGATAACGAGGGCACTATGAAGGTAGATGATGCAGGTCATGCTTGGGGTGCGAGGGACAGTGACTGAAGTGTAGTAGGTAGTGAAGCAATGGTTGAAGGTATCAGAGGTATTGGTGGTAAAGTGACTGTAGTTGCGGGTATGGATTGTGTTGTGTGATGGGTTAGGTTAGAGATTTGTGAGGCAGGAATGGGTGGTTGTGTTATTAGGTTATGAATAGATGAGGGGTTCTTGACCCTATTAGGTGGATGAGGTCTTAAGGCAGATGGGACAAGTGCGGGTGTGATTGGTGTGGTAGGTGTATGAGGTTGATGAGTTTGTTTCTTTAGTCTAGGTTTCAGATTAGGTGTGGTTTTAATGTTGGAGGATGTAGCTAAATCTAGTTTAAAAGGTGGATGAGTAAGGCTGGTGGTCGAGGTGACCCCTAAAGTGGTAATAGGTTTAGTGAAGGTAAATATTGTGGGTATAGGTTTGGGTTTAGGCATAGATCAGGTTATAGGGAAGGGTGTGATGTGAGTACTAATGGGTATCATAGAAGGGGTTGCAATAACAGTGGTTTTATGTGGTTTGATGGGTGGAAATGTGCTTGGGTAGATAATGGAGGTGTCATTGAGGGATCTCTACATCTGTGTTAAGATAGGGAGTAAGAGGTGCCCCCATAACAAATCTCTATCCACATACTCTAAGTGATCAACCAAACATGAGAATGGCACGTCAAGGGGGGAAATTGGTAAGGACCTAATGGTAATTCCCATAAAATTCATCTTAGAGATGGGGAATTGGCCAGTTTCAGCTTATGTGGGTAAGAGAGCTGAAAGTAGGTCTATTGGATGTTGGGTAGCTAATGGAGAATGCTCACCAAGGGGCAAAGGTATCTCCACTAGGTCTATGATGAGTGGAAGAGATGATGGGAGTTCCTCAATAAGCGAAGGAATAGATAGGTTCTCATCTATGGGTGGAGGAGGTAATGGGTGATCCTCTACGGGTGGAGGAGGTAATGGGTGCTCCTTTATGGGTGAAGGAGGTATGGTAGGTAAAGGTTTGCTAAGTGAAGAAGCTAGGGGTGAGATGGTCTCAATGTTAGTAGAAGACTCCTCTGAAGGTGATGAAGGTTGTTCTTCTATTGGTGAAGGGACAATAACAGTTGGTTCAAATGTGGAAGGAGGGTTTCGGGCTAGGATTTCCTCTATAGAAGGGATGTGAGGTAATTGAGAGGCAACAGGTACCTTGTTAAAGATTGCATGAACCTCACAGGTATGGGTATCGTGAGTGGATGTCTCATTGGTTTGATTGGATGAAGGGGCATGATTGGGAAATTATTTTTTAAAGATTTGTAGATTTTGGTTAGGGGTGGCGTTGGGATTATCCATAGTCAACTCACCTTTCTCAAGCATTTCCTAGACAATATTATTAAAAGTGATGCATTTACCGTCACTATGACCCTTCACTCGATGATAGTTACATAAATCTTACTCTTTATACCATGTGGGCATGGGGCGAGAAGGGTCAAAACCAATGTGTGGTTTTATGGGTGGAAGGGTGATGGCACCAGCTTTGATTAGTTTTTTTAAAACAAAATAATAAGGTTCCCTAATTGGGGTATATTTTTGCTGCTCTTGTCTGAATCGAAAAGCCTATACAGGTGATAGATTGGATGAGGGTGTGAGTTGATTAGATGTTGAGCTGGGTCGGCCTTGAGTACCACTGCATTAGTGGTACCTTTAGCCTTTGAATAATTGGTTGGTGGTTTAGAAGAAGAAGAGGTTTCAGGTGACTTTAATGTTGGATTCTTATTTCGTAATTGGATTTTCTTCTCTTCAACAGCCCAAATTTCTAACTTTCATGCCATAGTGAACACCTCATCGAATGTTCTAAAAGTTTGGACCTATAAGGTCAGGGAGATATGTCTGGCACAAGCTCACATGAAGATTTCAATGATTTCAGTTTGTGGTAGTTGAAAGGTAAGTTGATTGATCAGGTTGCGCCAGCGAGCGATAAAATCTACAATAGATTCATCCTCATACTGACGTGTGGAATATAGATCGGTCATGGTAAATTTCTTGGCGATGTTGATAGAAAAATGATCCAAGAAAGCTTGGGCTACCTGATTGAATGAAAATATGGAGTGTTTAGGTAGCCCAATATACCAATCTAATGCTGGTCCAGTGAGGGACATGGGAAAAGTTCTCAAAATTAAGGTGTCATCATTAGCAATCAAATAATATCCATGTTTAAATGAGCACAAATACTATTGTGGGTCTTCCTTACTATTAAAGTGGTTGAATTTAGGCATCTCCCAATGCACAGGGTATGAACGGATAGGAATGGATGGGTGAATAGGCTCGTTGTAAATCTCATCGTAAGTGAGAGTGTTATGGGAGCCAGAAACCGTTGCCTCTAGTGTTTGCATCTTATCCATCATCAATCTAGTTAGGTTATTGGTGGGTTGTTATGATTGGATGCCTCCTATAGCATGTGGAGGTTGGTTTTGGGTGTATAATGGGTGTGACATTCCAGTGTATGGGGCTGTTATGTAAGGTGGTGGAGAAGAAGGAAATGAAATGGGGGGTATGTACCCAAAATGAAAAATAGATGAAATAGGTAGTTGTTGGTAGTATGTATATAGGGGAGGAAGGGTTGTGGTAACTGTAGTGACAATAGGGGCTAGTGATTGAGGAATGGAAAGAACTACATTCTGAAATGGGGTAGGGGTCACCGACACTGGAGGTGGGAATGTAGCTACGGGTATGTATGAGACAATAGGGGCAGATGAGGTCATGTTTGGGGTAGTCACTGAGGGTATGGTGGATGTAATGGGTGCGATAGGTGTAACAGATGCGGTAGTCATAGCGAGTATAGGACCTAACTGCGAAATGATTGGGGGTAAAGTTGAAGCGGGTAGCACGGAGCCAGATGGGGCTGAAGCGGAAGTGGGTGTGAGAGTCAGGGGGATAGATACGGGCATGTCATATATCAACTAACCCAAGGCATCTCAAGTGGATGAATGGGAGAGGTAACATTGTAAGGCAACATGGTTCTGGTTAAGGAGTCATGCAAAATCCTCATCTCTGGTGGTGATATTAGTGGGCTAGATGGGATCCATGGCTGGTGATAGAATAGAGGGTGGTGAAGGATTAGGGGGGAGTGGCTGGCGACTGGCGTGGAACATGAGGGCATTTTCTTGTCTTCGGGTCAGTACCATGTGAACCAGTACTGATAAGGTGACACTACTTCTCTGTAAATAATACAGAGAATAGCAGGAACAGGTGAATCTGGTGATAAAAAATGGATGAAGTAACAAATGGTGCAAGGAATGTGAAACAGGGTAACCGATGCTGGTTAGAGACAAACGACGTCGGTCAGGGGTAACTGCTACTGGTTATTGTGGAAAATAGGCAGTGAGTAATCAGTGAGGTAGAAGGCAAAATATGACAAGTATGCCAAATCTGGGGATGTGTAAAACATCAATGGAAAAAGTGACAGTGATAGAGACTGTGGAAAGTGGAAGAAAGTGAAGTGAAAATGTCCTTTTGAATAGGTTAGCAAAAGGACGTGGAACCGATGGCAGTTGAGTTTAACTGATGGAAGTCAGATGTAACCAATGATGGTCACTGTGAAATTGATATAGTGATGAGAAAAAGTGGTTGTGAATTAGAATTTGGTGTGGAATCAAACCCAGAAATTTGAGAATGATGTAGATGTGGTCCAGAAACACTCAGAATCAGTTAGAATATTCTGACTATGATTGGGAATGTTCAAGGAAAGACAAAAATAATGATCGAAAGCTCTCATCTCAAAACACAAATCAAATAGAACACTAAGAAAGAACGTTCCTAGAGTGCCTATTCTATTACGTTTGTTGTTGAATTCTTCTCTTGTTTATGGTTGTTGAAACTTTGTTCTTCCTCTTTGGGTCGAATTTTTATTGGTGTTTGGAGTCTTACTTGTGGAGGGAGTTTGGAAATTCATTTGCATGTTTGGTGTTGCTGTTCTTGGAATACTTTTTAGTCATTGAAGAGCTTGCTATTTTGGACTATATTTTTGAGCATTGAAGGAACTTGGTTTTTTGGAAACAAACTCCATTATGGAGAGGTAGGATCTTTCCCTTTTTAAATGTTGTTTTTCTCTTTCCTTGCATGAGAAAAAATGGTGAATGCGTTGTGTATTGTTGGCTGGTTGGGTAGAATGCTTAGGGCAAGGTGTAGGAGAAGGCTATGGGGATTTCATATGGGGGGGCATAAGGGATTGCCAATGACACTTGTTATATTTTGGAGGGAGTTTTTGATTGGGATCAACCTAGGAAAAGAAAACTGATTGCATTTCTTACTATCGGGGGGGAAATAAGGGAGAAACTTTGGGGGGGGGGGGCATAAGGAGGGGCTGGGAGATATAAGGTTTATGGGATTTTATATGTTTATTGGAGGTATGCATTTAGGTGAATGCACAATTCAAAATAGGGAGGGAAAAAGTAGTTCTCCATAGTTTTTTTCTCTTGATGGATTTCTTGATCAAGCCCATGTGTTGTGTGTGTGATTCTTATTGCAGTTGTGAACTACTGTCTTTGTTGGAATGTGTATTTTATTGTATTATGCATGTGAAAAGAATGTTGCTTGTTTGTTATAGAAGCCTTTTTTTGCCATGTGTTTGATGTTCATACTCTATTCCGATATGGTTGGGGCTCGGGGGGAAAATGGGTAAAGATGGCTTACTCCTTTCCCATTGGATGTCTTGGTTGGTTGGAGAGCATTGGACCTTTCCCCCTTCCTTGTTTGTGATCAAGATGAAAAGATGAAGAAATCAACATGCTGCTGTTTTTGGAGCTTGGAGGAAATACAGTTTGACAGTCCCTTCCTTTGGGTGAAAATTATTGTTATCTTCCCACGTTGAAGTGGATGAAATGTATTATTATTTGTAATGTGAAGGCACCTTGTATTGCAAAGGAAAGATTGTGATTCCTTAGAAAAATGTAAAGAGTTTTTTATTCCATTCTCTGTTTTGGAAAAGGATGTCATACAGTTTGTAAATTGTGTATTGAAATTCAAAGAAGAAAATAAGTTGTTAAGTTTATTGTCGGAAATCAATAACGTGAATTACATCCCTTTCTCAACTTGCATTGTGTATTACAATTTTAATTGTTGTTGTGTTTGTAATCACTGTTTTGTGAAGAAAAACATGTAGGAAATAAATGACAGTCCTTTGTTCTTTTGAAGTGAGTTTTAAAAAAAAAATGAAATTAACTTTACATATTGAATGTAATGTTGTTGTTGAAATCAATAAAGGAAATACATTCCTTTCTCAAAATTTGTATTGTTTTTTTGAATTGGAGTTGTTGTTTTGAAATGATATCTCTGTGTGAAAAGAAAAAGGCATATGAGAGGAAAGGACAACATTTTGTTTCTTTGTAATTGATTAAAAATTTGAGATATAAAATGTTGTCTTGATGCTCTTGAATGATAAGATAGATCAATTGATTGTTTAGACAAAATTTGGATTGCTTTTCCATAGTTGGAAGTTGTAAATTGATTAATAAATTTGTTAGGTGAAATGACCTCTATCTTCATTCCAAATCTGGCACTTAAAGTTATCTAATAAATGTACAGTTCAGATTTACAACTTGTAAGTAAGACAATGAAACAATGAAATTTAGATGTAAAATATTCCAAATGAACTTAATGGGAACTCAACATTTAAGAATGGACCATTTTAGAACTTCGTAGCAAAACCAATTTCAAACTTGCTTAACCAATTTTCCTATCATAAGTTGGAAACTTATAAAATCACATCTCAATTAAAAAATTTAACCTTGAAAACAATCCTCAAACATTACCCAAGATCAATCCTCCATGTTCAATTGACATGTTGAGAAGAAGAAAATCAAAATTTGATTAAAATCTTACAAGTTGGAAAATTTCCAGTTTGCCAATTGTAATCCCTGCAGATTTCGATTTCATCAAAATTGACCCTAAAAAATTCATAAAAATCCAAAATTGATGTTTCCTGGTGTAAAGAGGACATCCGAGATATTTCTAGAAAGTCCTTGTTTTGCCCAAAAATGACTTTTCTATGAAAATTTATGGCCATTTGAAGTTTTACTTCAAAATGGGCCATCCAAAAAAATCGAAATAAATCTAACTGTTTAAAAATTAAAATTTTAACCTTTGGAAAAATTTCTCCAAAAAGTCCATGGCCCCGCAACTCTTCACAACCAATCAGATGTTTTCCACATGGCAATTTAGAGAGTGAAGACTCATTTTGAAAACTTAACTTTTTAAAAATTTGACCTTGGGAAATTTTTCCCATTTTTGCCCTTTTTCAAAAATTACAGCCTTTTCAGCAATTTCACGTGGCTTGTAGGTAGCATTCAAAATTGCAACTTTTTCAAAATTTTGAATTTTTCAAATTGGGGGGCAGGCTATTTTTTTCATGAATTCAAAATTGTACTTTTTCAACCAAGCAGCGAGCTCGCACCCACTTTTCAAAATTGCTAATCAGTGTGCTAACCGTACAGCTTCTTCTAAATAAGATCTTATTTGAAGAATGCGTACAGTCTTTTTGAAAATTTAAACTGGTTTGGCTCAAAATTGCAACATCTTCAAAATTACTCCACTTTTACAAGTGATTTTCTACAATTGCATGTGTCAACCATTGTGACAGTTTTGGACATCCATCGGGAACCTAGTCAATTTATAACTCATTTCAAAAATGTGACTTTTAACTTAGAAAATCTTCAATTTTTAAAATTAATTTTTTTCAAACCCAATTGAAAATTTCTTGAAATTGGATGACAACTATATGAAGATTGTAACTGCTTAAGAGGCGCATGTAACTTCTTTCACCCTTACAATTTATCAAAACTTGAAGAAACTGATTCTTTTAAATGCTCTGCCACTTCAATTTTCCTTTAGAAAATCGAAAGGTTGCCACGTTCCTTCACCGTTGGAAGCGAGCATTAGGAGTTTTTCGCTCTTTGCTCAAGGGAATGACAAATACTCAATTTTAACTCCCCGCTGAAGTGACAACTGCTTCAAAGGAACCCCGGATTTCTACTTTTTTAAAAATTGTAAACTCTCCTTTTAGAAAATTTCTCCCCTAAACTCCACCGGCCCATAACTTGACCTTTCAAAATAACAGTATTTTCAGGACTTCTTTAGCTGGTTCAAAATGTGAGGAAAATTTCCTATCTAAAATTACAACATGATTTAAAAATTGAAAGTTTTGATGACTCTTAACATGTGTCAAAAATCAAGTTGAACCCTATAAGCTTGTTAAAGTGGGGTTGAAAGTTGAGAAATTACTCTCCTAACCTAAAAGATTGGAACTTTTTTTATACCTACAACATTTTTAAAATCGCAGCCTTGTTGTTAAATGGTTGCTAGAAGCACTTGTTGTAAATAATAAGTTATTCTTGAATTGTAACATTTTAAAATTTTCTTTTTGTGCTAACTATCAATCTTGTAACCCTCTTTGCAAAATTGTTTCTTAATTTCAGATTCTAGAATTTTTTAATTTACATAATTATTCTTAGCTAAATCATAGTAACTTTCTTGGTCTTGCAACTTTGTCAAAATTGCAAGTTTCCCAAATTACAATTGGGGGGGGTATCAATAGCAGTAAGGTTTTTTAAGGCTTAGACCATTGGGCACAAATAGAAAACTTGAGACATGAAAACTTAAACCTAGCCCACTGAAATCTAAAGAATTACAAAACTTTTTGAAAAATTGTTCATGACTTCTCAAAAATGTAGAAAAATTTTTGAAAAATCTAACTGAAGTCAAAAATGACAACTAACTCTCAACATTTGGTCTTTGTAGTACAAGTTTTTAGATAGATTGCAGAGAAACATTTTCATAAAGACTCAGAATCACCACAAATTACCACCACCACCACCACCACCACCACTTGATTTTCAGGGTGTAGGATCCATTCTACCTCATATTCTATAGACCCTTCAGGATGTTAATGCCGCTCTCACAAATGAGGATCTTTTTTCAGGAGGGCATTGTAAACTAGTTCGAAATTTTAGAGCTCCTTCAAAATTACAACATTTTAAAAATTACCACTCGATTTAGTGAGGAGCATAAAGGAGAGAACTCCCATGTGGAGTCAAATTGCAAAGATGATTCAAAACCTAGGAGACAGGGTGACAAAGTTTAAGAGAATATAGAACCTTTCTCGGAGCCCTATAACTGTTTCAAAAATGTAGCTTGCAGTAAAATTTCAACTAGAGGTAGACAGATTACTATTTTTTCAAAATTGATAACATCAGTCAAAATCCTTAAATTTAGGCCCTAAACATATTAACTCAGGTGAAAATAGGTGGAACCTCAGGTAAAAATTGTAACTTGGCTAGTGAAAAATATAAATTTATCAAAATTGGAAACTTGCTTAAAGCATTGTAAACTTTTTCTAAAAATAAAACTTTTTGAAAGCTGGCATTTTATAAAACAATCGCCACCTACTAAAAATGTAACTGGATTCAAAATTGCAACTTCTGGAAAACTTTACTTTTTTCAAAAGCTCCACGTAGATTTTTAAAGACAGTCAAATTTAACCTTTTGAAATTGTTGTAAGGAGAGATTCAGGAGCAAATACTTGTAACTGAAGATTCATACAACATAGGAGCGATGATTTTCCAAATTGAAACTTCGATTCAGGCATTGACACTTTTTAAAGACTTTAGACTTTTTCAAAATTGTAATTTTTTTGGAAGATAAATTCAGCATGTATGAGTTGAATCATTTTAGGATGAGTTGGAACTGGATCCAAAGGTTGCATCCACGGCCTTCAAAATCTGCAAAATTTTTATAATTTAGTTTCAGATTAAACTGCCCACATAAATTTAGTAGAGGTCGTAGAGAAGGCCTACATGTACACAGGAGACTCAGGGGGAAGACCCAGCAAGCTAGATACCAATTCAAGGAGCCTCATGTGGCAGATGTAGGAAAATTGTTTAAGGGGGTCAAATGGCTCCTCCTCCTCATGGTGAAAATTAGCATTCTTCTCCAAAATTGTAATCTTTTAAAAATTCCAAGCAGCAACAAACTTGCAAGTTTCCCAAAACTACATCGTTTTACAATACCATGTAGAGTTCCTTAAAAGAGGTCGAAGTACTGATAAAAAATGAAAGGTGTCCCATCAGGACACATTGTGGACTTTTTAAAAATTTCATGTTTTTCAGCAAGAGCTTGACAGTAGAGGCTTTTTAAAAATATAACTTTTTTAAAAATCTAACTTCTTAAAAATTTAGATCTTTTAAAAATTCCTTCATTTTTTATAGTGCTGCTCCTTGGAGAGGAATCAGGGTTGCAATTGTTTTCAAAATGTTTGAATTTTTCAAATGGGATATACTTTTTTTCATATTGCCCTTCAAAATTGTAAATTTTTCAAGGGTATTGCAAATTTTAAAAAATCGTAACTGAGCTGAAAGTTAAATGGTGACATAAAACGTAGTCAAAGGATCTATGTAGTAAATTGAGAAACTTTTTCAAAGCTGTTCAACATTTTAAAGCATTGTAACTTTTTAAACTACATTGGAAACTTTTCAAAGGTGTATAACTCTACCTCAAAAATGTAACTTTTTGAAAATTAGTATTTATTCAAAACTGTAACTTCATTTCATTGATTTTAAATTTTCTAAAATAGCGATGCTATATGGTGGCTGTTAGATACCTTCATTATTGGGAAATTGTAGAGATGGCTTGAAAATGGGAGCAAAGGTCTCTGTAGACTCCTTAGTCAAAGAGTGTGTTGTAGATTTGGGATTTTTTAACCATTTCAAATTTTTGAAGATCTCCAAACTTCTTCAAAATGGCATTTTTAAATGGAGTTGCATACATTAGGCATGGATTGGTAATCTGCATTCAAAGGGCCAGGATGGATTGCTATCAAAAGATTATATCTTATTTAAAAATCGTAACTTTTTTTTTAATTTTAGATGTTTTGAATTTGCTGTATTTTCAAAATTGTAACCGTTTCAAAAATTCAGCTTATTCAAAATTTCCAAATTTTAAAAAATACAACTAGCTTAAAAAATGGAAAATGTTTCAAGACTTTGGGGTTGTGCAAAATTGTAATGTGTGTTACAGTTAGTTAAATTTTTTTCAAAGTTGAATCTTTCCTTAGTGGACCAGTTGCTAGATGATCATCAGCATTTTGAGGCTAGCCTTATCTTTCCTCATGTCTTTCCAGGAGTGGAAGCTACCAGGGATTCCACCATTTTTGTGAGACTTGAATTTTTGGCTACCAATGATCAAGTTTTCGGGAGCAGATGACGTCTATCTAAAGAGTCACAGTATCAGATGACCACTCCGGAGCTCTGTGAGCAAAAGTTATATCCAGTGAAAGACCACTTATCCAACCTAGTGCATCCCCTTAGGGTGCACGGGTGATTTCTTGTGAAGAAGGATGGATCCTTGCATGTTGTGTATCGGACTACCGCCAGCTGATCATAAGGTGACCACGATCAAGAATGGTTATACCTCCCATTCCTCATTGATTACCATGCACTATGTTTGATCAGGATGAAGGGAGCAACAGTGTTATCACAAGATATGACTCTGAGACAGATCGCGAAAAATGAGTCAGAGAATGAGGATTTCGGAGGACATACATTCATAAGACCGCCTTCCGCATGAGATATGGGTACTATCAGTTCACAGATGGGAGGAGTTCTTGTGGTTGGTGACGAATGCCCCTACACGTGTTTATGTATACATGACCTTTTTTAGATCGCTTCATGGCTCCTTTTTAGGCGATGAAATCTTAGATAGTACAGGACACTTCTGTGAGGAGAAGGACAGGTACCTTCGACAGGTTCTCCAGGTTTCTCTTGTGAGCAGCAACTTTATGTAGGACACTTGAGTAGATGTGTGCTGGTCTTCTATGACAGAGGAAAAGTATTGCAAGGGTCATATTATTTTTTGGCAGAAGTAAGTATCGCAGTTGACCAGCTTAGGACAAGACCATAGAGCCATTATGGATGTGGCCAGCACCCACTGACAGTGATTGAGGTGTGCAGCTTCGTGGGTTTAGGCAATACACTATCCCTGGAGATTTGTTCATGGAAAAGGTCTCTCAGATTGTGCACTCTATCACTTCCCTTCAAAGGAAAGGGAAGAATTTTGAAATCTTGAACAGAAAGTATGCGAGCAGGCCTTCAGGACACTGAAGGAGTTTATCACTTTCAACACCTAGTTCTTGTAGTTATGGATCCATAGGATGTGAATTCATGTTTCAGTCGCATAGGATATATGTTATAGATCCTTAGCAGGTGCTTGATTGGAGGTGTGTTACAGGTGCAGGATCAGGGAAGTTGATGGTGGAGCCCATTCGCATTATAGATCGTAGGGCCCTGAGCCTTTAAGGCAGAGAGATTGATCAAGTCCGGTTGCAGTGGAACAGATATGATGAGAATTTAACTACATGGGAGGATGTTATTTTGTTATGAATTCAGTTCCCATAACTGTTCCAGTGACTTCCAGGAGGAATTCGAGTCTATGGGGAGGGGGATGTAGTGCCCAATTCCCTTCGACACCTTGTGATATTGATCTTGTTACTACCGACTATGTTATGGACATTTTTATAGTTTATTTTAGTGTGATGTTAAATGTTACATCATCGTTTATTGTGGACTTTGATTCATATATTGTGCATGATGATTATTAGAGACTTTTTAGATATTGATGTTTATATATTGTTTGACATGGTTATATTATAGATTTTGTTTAGACTTGTGACATTTGGGTATTTTGAGTAGACCTAGAAAATAAGAATTGAATTAAAATTGATGATGATATAGTTGTGGGTGAAATTGTAAGTGATACTGCTGATTATCTTGATGATTGTTGTGATTCACATATATGTAAATGATCTTGAAATTATATTTATATCCATTTAGATGTTCTAATATGGCCACGAGGCCGAAGGACGTATTTGTATTTTTTAAGTTTAATATATCACAACAAATAGTGGGGAATTTGAGACTAACCACTTTGGAATTATAGATGCATTCGACAAGGTTACCATGGCAACTGTATTTGTTTGTATGTTGTGTTTATTAGGGATTCCCATGGGGGAATCACCTTTAAAATGTGACTAAGGGATTTCATGTATTACTTTAATGTGTTTCTTTTTTGGTAATGTTTGCATGAATTTTATTTGTAATATGTTACCCCTTTCACTAGTTGTTAATTAATTTGGGTTTATGTTATGTATAACCATATGTTAAATAAATAAATCATTATGTCAAAAGAATGTAATAAATGAAGTCATAGATATTAATGCATGTTGTAAGAATGTATAAAAGGATGTAAGAGATGTGTAAGTTGTGTAAGTCAGATTTTGGAGTCTAGAACACTCCATCCTTAAAGGAATTTGAAATTGTCCTTGAGGGCTACATTTTGAGTCTTGTGGGACAAGTTAAACTCATCCCACACCTCTTAAAACCATCCACCAACCATACCCATGGTTTGGGGGTCAAAATTAGCCTTTTTAATTGTATTTTGAAATGACTATGTGTAATTTTTTATTGCACTTCCCTTACAAGTTTTTAATTCATTCCTTGTTATGGTATGGGTTAATTTGGAGTGTGTAAGTTGATTGTCATTTTCATTTATTTTGATTGAGTTGTGATGTTGAATTTTTATTTTTGGGTTGAGGAAGAATGATGTGGCATCCCACTTGGAATCCACATCATCCTCTCCTCTCCCTCTCCTTTAAAATTTGAATTCTTCTCTTGTTTATGGTTGTTGAAACTTTGTTCTTCCTCTTTGGGTCGAATTTTTATTGCTGTTTGGAGTCTTACTTGTGGAGGGAGTTTGGAAATTCATTTGCATGTTTGGTGTTGCTGTTCTTGGAATACTTTTTAGTCATTGAAGAGCTTGCTATTTTGGACTATATTTTTGAGCATTGAAGGAACTTGGTTTTTTGGAAACAAACTCCATTATGGAGAGGTAGGATCTTGCCCTTTTTAAATGTTGTTTTCTCTTTCCTTGTGAGAAAAATGGTGAATGTGTTGTGTATTGTTGGCTGGTTGGGTAGAATTCTTAAGGCAAGGTGTAGGATAAGGCTATGGGGGTTTCATATGGGGGTGCATAAGGGATTTCCAATGGCACTTGTTCTATTTTGGAGGGATTTTTGGTTTGGGATCCACCTTCGAAAAAAAAACTGCTTGCATTTCTTACTATGGGTGGGGGGGGCATAAGGAGGGGTTGTAAGATATAAGGTTTATGGGGTTGCTATGTTTATTAGTGGTATGCATTTTGGTGGATGCCCAATTCTAAATTGGGAGGCATAATGAGTTCCCCATAGTTCTTGCTCTTGATGGCTTGTTTGATCAAGCCTATGTGTTGAGTGAATGACTCTTATTGTAGTTGTAAACTGTTGTCTTTTTTGGACTGTGTATTTTGTTGTATTATGCTTGTGAAAAGAATGTTGATTTTTTGTTACAAAATCCTATGTTTCCATGTGTTTATGTTCATACTCTATTCCAATATGGTTGGGGCTCAGGGGCCAATGGGGAAGGATGGCTTACTCCTTTCCCATTGGATGTCTTGGTTGGGTGGAGAGCATTGGATTTGCCCCTTCCTTGCTGTGATCAAGATGAAAAGATGAAGAAATCAGCATGATATTGTTTTGGAGAAAAAGAAAATACAGTTTGAAAGTCCATTCCTTTGATCAAAATTATTGTAACCTTCCCACATTGAAGAGGGTGATTGTATTATTGTTTGTAATGAGAAGACACATTGTAATGCAAAGGAAAAGATAGAGATTCATTTGTAAAATGCAAAGAGTTATTATTTCATACTCTATTTTGATAATAACGTGAAATAATGAGACATGTATTTTATTTTGTAATTTGAAGCTCAAAGAAATAATGAAGTAGTAATTTTGTTGTTGTAATCAATAAAAGAAATTCATTCCTTTCTCAAATTTGTATTGTTGTTTTGGATTGGAGTTGCTGTTTTGAAATGATATCTCTGTGTGAAAGGAAAATGGGTAGGAGAGGAAAGGACAACATTATTTTCTTTGTATTTGATTAAAATTTTAGATATCGAATGTTTTTTTGATGCTCTTGAATGATAAGATAGATCAATTAATTGTTTAGAAAAAAATTGGAATGCTTTTCCATAGTTGGAAGTTGTAAATTGATTAATGAACTTGTTAAGTGAAAGATCTCTGTCTTGTTTTAAATATGGCAATCAATTTTATCTAATAAATGCACAACTAAAAATTATAACTTGTAATAAGACAATAAACCTTGAAATTTAGCTTTATTATACCCAAATGAACTTAATTGGAACTCTACATTTACGAAAGACATTTTAGAACTTCGTGAAATCGAATTCCAAACTTGCATAAGCATTTTCCTATCAAAAGTTGTAAAATTATAAATTTGATCTCAACTAACAAATTTAACCTTGAAAATATACTCAAAATTACCCAAGATAAATCCTCCATGTTCAATTAACAGGTTGAGAAGAATAAAATCAAAATTTGATCAAAATCTTATAAGTTGGAAATTGCCAGTTTGCCAATTAAAATCCTACAGATCGATTTCATAAAATTGACCCTTTAAAATTCATCAATTTTTAAAATTGATGACTCCTATGCAAATAGGACATCGAGAGATTTCCAAAAAGTCCTTGTTTACCCATATCTGAACTGAAACTTCAAATGGCCATCAAAAAAATCAAAATAAATCTAACTCTTAACTTTAAAACTTGACATTGTAAGAATTTCTCCAAAAAGTCCATGGCCCCACAACTCTCACAACCAATTATATTTTTCGACATGGCACTTCAGAGGGAAGACTCATTTTGAAAACTTAACTTTTAAAAAATTTGACCTTGGGAAATTTTTCCCATTTTTCCCCGCAACCCCACAGCTAATCACGTGCTGACACGTGGCTTGAAGGGCGCGCGGAATAAATTAGAAAAACTTAACTTTTTTAACTCTTTTGGAAAAATTTCACTTTGTCCTCTGCTGCCCCATACCCCCATAGCCAATCAGGTGCTGACTTGTGTCCTAACAGACACACGGGCCCACACAAGTCTTTTTGACTGTTAATCCCCTTTGGTTTGAAGTCTTAAACCTCTCTACTATTTCATGCTAGCTTGTGTCCAATTATGTGTTAACACGTGACAATTTGGACCTCGGTGGGCAGCGCGAGAGTTTCTTTCGCAATTGAGGATTTTAACTTCTAAAATCTCAATTTTTTATTTTTGCTCCATTGGTTTGTGACCTCCCGCATGACCAATAAGGAGCTTGACACGTGGCATGGAGTTTTTATCCTTGGTGGAGGCACACAACAGATTTTCACCCTTGGGATTTTGGCCTAAAATTTCTCTAATTTCCCAGACCATGCTTTTCCACTACTCCACTTTTCCACATGCTAATTACGAGGCATCATGTGTCTTCCTGGTCAGACCCGCGGGCGCGCGGAGGAGTTTTGCACTCTTGTGCTCAAGGAAGGAAAATACTCAATTTTCCTCCCCCGCTCCGCTAGACCTGCTCAAGGGAAAAAAATTTCTCCCTAAGTCCGCCGACTCCCGAAGGGAAAATTTCTCCCCTAAACTCCATCGGCCCATAACTTGAGATTTATAAGGAGTTAAGAGGACTTATTTACATGGTTGGAAAGGTGAGGAAATTTCCTATCCAATGAGCATGATTTAGAAAATTTTTGATGACTGTTATCATGTGAAAAATAAATTTGAACCCTATAATAGAGCATGGTTGAGTGAGAAATTACTCTCTTAACCTAAGTGATGAATTTAAACTCATGTTTTGACCTTGTGCCTTGTTGATAATGGTTGCTAGAAGCATTTTTGCAAGTCAGTCTTGATTATTAATCCTAATCTTGTTTATGCTAGCTATGATCTTGTAACTTAGTAGTTGATTCCTAAAAAAAATTTATCCCATAATTTTCTAAGCTAACCCTAGGTTGTTCTTTGGTCTCAAGTGCTAGTTTGAAGTTGGAATTACACGAGACAACAATATCGAGTCAGTAGTATATAGCTCAATACAATTTTATTTTCATATTCCTAGTTGTGTGAATAATGGAAATTTCATATTGTGGTGGGGAACACGACACCAATGTTCCATTTCCATTATGTGTAAAAATGACTAAAGTCAAGGAATCTTCTAGTGGCAGTGGTAGTTTCCTTTGTTGTTCAATATTGAGTGGCAATGATCGACAATAGTGGCTATAATTAAGAACATTGAGATTATTATATGAAGTAATGTAAAATATCTTTCTCGTATGTGTTATATTGATCAATTTTTTAATAAGGAATCTCTAATTCCTATATACTTCCTTGATGTTAAAGCATAGTGGTGAAAAAAAGCACCAAAGTAAGTCAGTTCATGGATCTTGAAAGGGTTTATAGGAGGATCCATAAAACCACCTGAGGTGGACACTTGATGGGGCCTATTCATGTCAAGGTTTTTGGTATAGACTCATTACTCATGCTTGCCATATTATCATGTATAGTGGGAAAATGTGTATCATCATGTACATTATCATCAGAATGTTTTCTAAGATCATTATAAAATAATTCCCATCATTAAAGTATACATCATGTATATGTTGTTGAAATAAAAATGGAATGAGGGGGGGGGCGGTGAATCAATGCTAAAAACTTTAATTTCTTTTACCTCAACAATCATTCAACATTCATTTAACCATTCATCATTCATAACCATATGCGAGCTTATTAGATGTGCATTAACCAATCAAAAGAGCATGTAGTAAGAGAGATAACACATAGACACTAGATGTAAGTGGGAAACCCTCATGGGGAAGAAAACCCACTAAAAACCATTTCTTCTATTACTCAAAGAAAGTAATTGCAAGAATATTACACATCTTACAATATTTATTTAGTGAGGCACCAAACCCACAATGAGCACCAACCCCTTAAAACTTGTTGATATGACTCGCAACAAAGGACTTCTATGAATATGAATCATCAAATGAGATCTTTAAAAAATAATTATCCCTATAAATATCCTAATATCATAGCTGATTGTGATCCAAATGCAGCTCGAAACACATCAAACCCTCATCAAGACAATTTCTCTCCAAACTTGCCCAATCTCTCTTCTTCATGGGATGGATATATCAATATACCTTACACATAAGATCCAAAAACTTATTCAGCTCTTCATATGTATTTTAAACTCTTTTCTTAACCCCTCTTCACTCTTATTTACTTCTCTATAGGTCACACTTTTCCTCATGCACAACTAGTCACAAATGACTCATATAACATGACTATATACCAATCTCAACTCTAAAATACTCAGGTAATCCATGACCAAGTAGGTCGGTCACCCCAACACAAAAATAGATTAATAAAATCATATAAAGAAACTAAAAAGAACCACAAGGGTTAGTAGGGTCAGAACATCTCCAACAAGATCCAAAAACACAAGCAAGCTCAAAACAAGCTTGTAAAGCACCACCGAATTCTCCAACAGCTCCAAGGTATTCAAAAAACTTTTTCATGGCTCAAAAATAATAAAAAACATGGGTAAAAACTTCAAGAATCAACAATAGGCTCAGTAAAAATAGTAGTCATTTTTACTCCTATCACAAAAGGAAGAAATCCCATGTGCACCGGCCTATCACCCAGCAGAAGCTAAGCACTCACCTGAGGCACGCGTGGATACCGAGTCTCTCTTTTATGTGATTTTAGTGGGAAGCATCATATATGATTAGTGTAAGAGTTTTTAGGAGAGAATTTAAGACAAACAAGAACCATAGGGCTTAGAACAACCTCTAGATCCTAGTAGTCACTTCAGACCAAGTGCTTTAATAGAGCCCATAACAAATATTATAGTAGAAAGAATTATACAAGCATTCTTACATAGCACGAAAGGAAAGAGAGGTCATATGAGAGAAGTATCCACTAAATCCATTGATATCCATGTCTATTTATAACATGTAACCTCATTACATTCATTGCTTCATTACAGAGTGTCAAAGAGTGTAGACCACAGTCATGTATATCATTGGACTTGTATAACTAAGCCAAAAGAAAAAGAAATTACAACTCTATGCCTAGTACATTCTCTCCTTAATGCAAGTATCCACTCGCAGTAATTCTGTAGAGCTTCACCCATGCTATCTCTCAAGCTTGCGTTGCATAATAAGCTCCTTCTCTCATGGGTTCTCTCGATGAATATCCTCTATATTACTCTCTTTGTATCTCTTCTTTTTCCGCGGTAGGCACTTGTATTTATACATTTTCCGGGCAGCCAACTCGCCTTCCAATGCCCTCAAATCGAATGCCAAGTGTCTATTATGGTCCTTCATGCGAGTATGCTCCTCCAAGCCAGAGCTTTCCACTTTATCTCATAATGATCTTCTAGAAGATTCCATATGGGGCATGCTCTTTCCTGGGCTAGCCTATTTCAAGGTTGGCATCTTATCCACACACAACTGATCATGCTTTTCACGTGTTCTGCCTTGG
The DNA here is from genome assembly GCA_019776745.2 of Taxus chinensis. Classification (NCBI taxonomy): domain Eukaryota; kingdom Viridiplantae; phylum Streptophyta; class Pinopsida; order Cupressales; family Taxaceae; genus Taxus; species Taxus chinensis. Next base: position 466,065,172 of record CM034154.1, on the reverse strand, counting down.
GCACTCAAATTGGCTAAGTCCCAAACCTCCTTTTGTGTGTCGTACATGCTAAGTGCTTGCTTAAACCTTTCTCCTACATGTTTTTTCCTTGTGCGCCATTCTATAACTAGGATCCCACGTGCCTATGCACCTTCATAATTTGTCAATATTCTAGGGGCCTAACATCACCCCACACTACGCCTATTCTCCATCCTCAGAAATACTCTACTTAACAAAGATGCAAGCTGCCTTAAAGAATTTTGGTGTTTGCCTTACATTTTGTACAGGAATAAGGGAATGAAAGAATAGGGAGAGAAGAAAGAATGGGGGGGAATTAACTTAGCAGGCTAGGGAAATCCCTCTGCAAGTCAGCCTCTAATTTGCTCCATGCATTGACCTCATTTTGTGCCTTTTGACATAGGTTGCCAACCAGGATGTTTACCTTATCAAAAGTTAGGCCAATCCCTTGGGCACCAAAAGTGTCAACAATATTTTCCATCTCCTTTCCCAAGTATTCAAGTGTGTCCATCCTTCTAGTGATCTAAGGGTATATCTCCTTCAATCATGTTTTGATTGAGCCCCTTAATGCCTCAATCTCCTCGGATATTCTTTCTACTTCTGTTAGGACTTTATCCCTCTCCACCCTATTTCCTTTATTCTTCTCTTGGAATTAGTTTAGCTCTACTTCATGGATAACAACCAAGGCACTTGCTACCTTATCCTTGTCCGTGCATTTTTCATAGTCAGCCTCAGCAGATTGGGAAACAATCTTTACATCTATGAGCACCTTGTTATACTCAACAATGAGCGCTACCACCTTCAGCTTGTCTTCTTCCTTTTAGCGTGGTGCTACTTCCTCCATAGATTCTAGGGAAAATGGTTGTATCTCCATGGTGAGGATGTGCGTTAAGTCTTCTAAACATTCCAAAGTTTATGCATACCTCTGAGGGATTGGTGCTAGGTCTAGGTGCTTCAATATGATGGTGCTCTTAATCACTCCACCTTCTTGTAGACTTCTTGCACCTTTATCTTCTCATCTTTGAGCTCATGCCTTAGCTGCATGCTAATCAAATCCTCTTACTTCAAGTTCCTAGCCATCTCAGCCAGCTCCTCTTCTTTCTTAGCTAACTTCCCCTCTAGAGCCCTTATGTTGTCATTTCACACAAATAGCCTTGCCTCTGTCTCAACCACAACCTTATTAAGAGCATTTCATACTTGCTCATCTGAAAGCTCCTGAGAATTCACTAAGGGGTTATCTCCATTAGATTCTGGAAATGTGATGAGGGATTTTTGACAGACTTCAAATTCTAGCTCGTCAACGTGGGACTCAAATTCCCAAGAAAGCATCTTCTTGGTCCTAGGGTACGCACCCTCCTTTTCAAATGAACCCATGGATATAAGCCTTTCAGTGGGTATAGTGCTCTTGAACCATGCATGCAACACCTTCCTTGAGTCATCAATGTAGCTCATTACTCACCTTTGTTCTGCATCAAGATTCCTTCTCCCCGAGCGCACTCCTTTTAGAAAACTTATAGCTAGGTTGGGAACTCCTCCCATATTGGCCTGCTTCCTCTCACTTTCTTCCTCTTTTCCTTCTTCCAGCACTATATCAGCATTGTGCTCCAATTCTTGATCAACCAAGGCCTTGATAATTTTCTTTTCCACTCTCTCTGCCACCTCGGTGATCTTCTCCTTTGTGAAGCTTATGGGTTCCTACTTTTCCGCACTATCCTAAATATTTCCCATGTCTTGGGTGCCTTCCTCACCTTGTGTACTCTTTCGCTGTGTGAAAAGGAATTCTTGTTTCTCCTCTCCACTCTCTTCTACGGAGTCCTATACTTCCAGGACATGTGGATCTTGGTCCCTTTTAGGTTCGTCCTCCCTGCTGTCACCTTCTCCACTCTTGTCCTCTCTTTTTCCTAGGTGTTTCTCCAAGCTCTCAGTCTCCTACAAGTCATCATCATCTTCTATCCTCTACTTTTTCTTGAGAGGTGGCTTCTTGATAGGGGATTCAGATTCTTCTTCCTCTGGGGACTTCTCCTTGGTGAGGGGTTATTCTGGTGCCTCTTCCTTTAGTGTCTTCTCTTTTTCTAGGGACTTCTTTATGCACGCATAAGTACTGGGCTTGGCACTTGTCAATGACATGCTCACTATTTGAGTAGTCTGCACACTTGGTGCTTCTCCTTCTCTTCCCCTCTTCTTGGGTGTGGGCCTCTTCCTACCCATGGGATCTTCAAGTATGGAGACCTCCTTATCTAGGTACACGCCCTTCTCAAACTTTGGCCTTATGCACAAGTACACATGCATCACTGATCCTCCTACGATGGGTAACGTTATCGGCCTTGTCATTTGAATCTCATGTGATACATATCTCTCTATATATGTGTGCTTGCCTCTAGGGTAGTTCAACTTCTTGTGCATTTCTCTGTGCTCCCAGTCTAGAAGACCCAACTCTAGCCTCATCATTTTGGACTCCACAAATCTATTTACTCCTGCTTGGAAGTATTAAGCTATGAACATGAAGGGAAGCTTGCACCATGGGCTCCAAGACTCATTTACTAGTCTTAACTTGCCCAGGAAAAAGTGTTGGTACACCAAAAAATTTGGCTTCTCCTTTAGTGACTTCTAGAATTTTCTCAATAATCCTCCATTCTGCCATGAATGCATTCCTCATGCACATGTACCACTTCTCCAGGCATGCCTTGTGGGGTGCTAACATTGTGTTGTACGCATACTTCTCAAATATCTTCGTGAGCGAAGGGTTCTTGGTGAGGTATTAACATACAAAATTTTCTGACACATCTGGTACTCCAATATCCAAAAACACTATAGTTAACAAGATGTTGCCGAAGAGGATTCTATCCCCCTCCTTTGCGCAACTGAAAATTTCCTCCGTGATGTATGCAAGTAGGTTATACATGGTTCCTTCTGGAATTTTCCTGCAGACATGTAACCAAGGCTTATTGACTTGATTCCATCTCTCCTAGCCATTTAGATTTGTCACTAAATGTGCGGCCATCCTCATCACTGGGTCCTTGATGTCAGAGATGTCATAGTATCTCGACCCTTTCTTGCAAGCGTATTCAATAATGGTCTCCTGGATTGACTCCTTGTCACTCAAGTCATCATCTAGGCTGACTCCTTGGCATTTGAGGCCCATGAATTGTGAGATGAGTTGAGGAGTAATGCACATCTTTTGCCCTGTAAAATGGAAGTAATCCTCATTTACTCGTGACATCAGCCATTGATATAGGTGTTCTGGGTTTCCAAAATAGGGTAACTCATATCATTACAGAAATCCCACCTTCTCCATCTTGACCTTTACATCATCATTGTAAATGGGCAACCCTTCTGGTGTCCATTTATTTGTGGGGCGCATTAACTCCAGTGCCATCTCCTTCTCGATCATGCTCATTTGATGGTTGTAATCACTCACAAGCACATTCCTTAGGTGAGACTCTCATTTCTTACCCATCATTACCCCATTAGGGTACTACATCTCTACATACCACTCTTCATTCATACTTATCTTGGGATCTTGTTGTTTGGCCTTTTCCTTGCCCTTTCCTTTCTTTGGTGCCATGGTCAAGGTATTTTTATCACTCCAATTATCTCCTTGTTATTCTGTTTTACTTCCTCCAATCCTCCAATCTCAAATCTATGATATAACTCTTCTAAACTCATTCCCTAGTTTGTCGAATCCTAACTTGGATAAACACTTCACAAGACAACACCTCTTCAATTCCTTCCACGCTCATGTAATCCCTTCCTTCTGGTTCATAATCTCAAACTAGCTTCTTCAATCTCATAGATCTTCTTCCACTCGATCAAATATGAAAACCCTATCTTATAGAACTTCACTTATATCTCTAAATATTTTTTTTCACAAAGTAAGAAATGATAGTGCCTTGACCCTTTATTTATAGTTTTTTTCCTTTTTTGATCATTAAATGCTAATTCACCTACCACCATACATTTCTCATTTAATGTATCTTTTTCAAGAAAATCCTGTCTTTAGCACCTTCACTTGCGCGCCCAACCTTTCATGAAAAATCTTCCAACCTTCTGGTGCACAACCAATACAACTTGATAGGAGACTCTTGCGTGCACGTAACCCGTGTCGAAGACACTTCTTTTGTCCTGATCCTTAATTTCACCTACCTTTTATTTTTTTCAAATTTTCTTTTCCTTCTCGATACGTGAGATCTATAAGTAGCTTTACCCTGGCACCAACCATTTTATCTTTTCTCTTCATATACCTCTTTCAACTTGGCTACTCAACAAAGATTTTCAACACAACTTCCTTGGTACTTAAATCACGTGCTTATTCACTTTTCTCCACCCCACACTTAAAGTGACATGCGGTCCTCTGTGTACTCATAGATTCTCCAAAAATAGGAATAAGATTACTAGTGCCCAAGGTGCAAACCAAAACAACAACATGAAAGGGAAACAGAAAAAAAGGAAAATGTATAAAGGAAACTTCTAAACTAACTGGCAAAACTGCCTTATTTATAAATACCAAGAAGACTTATTTATAGTAGGGCTTCAACCTACTCCCATTGAAGTGTCTAGGAAGCTTTGTCCCATCTAGCACTTGTAACTGGCACTCACTTGAATCAAGGATGTACGAGATTGTGTAAGGACCCAACCAATGGACTTTCAACTTTCTAGGATGGCGCAGAAACTTGGAATTATATAGTAATACCATCTACCCAACCTCAAAATTCTTGTTTCTAATGTGGTGATCATGCCAATCCTTTTGCTTTTCCTTTTCTATTGTCTGGCTCCATCGGGCAAGTGATCGTCTCTCATCTAGTTTCATTAGCTCATCAATCATTTCTTCTAGTGATTTTTCATCAGCTAATCCTCCTGCACACGCTATTCACAGAGAAGGAAACATAAATTCAACTAGAAAAATAGCTTTCGTGCCAAACACCAATTAAAGAGGTGTGGCTATGTTTATTATTTTATTCGTAGTCATGTAATCCCATATTATTGCCAATACTTTGTCATCCCAATCATGTCTTTTGACATCACAAATATTGGTCAAGGTATGACTCGGTATCTTGTTGATTGCTTCCACGATGCCATTTGCTTTTCGGTGATAGGGCGTAGTCTTGTGATGAGCCACCATGAACTCTGATAATAGGATCCTCACGATTTCATTCAGAAAATGTGTACCCCTATCACTGGTCAAACTCAACGGGCATCCATACCTTGTGATAATGTTCTCCCATAAGAATCTTGCCACTATTGCTGTCATGCAATATTTAGTTAGGGCTGCCTCTTCCCACCTTGTGAGATAATCCATGTGAGTGATGACATAATGTGACCCAGTCCTATGCATTGCTGGTGCAATAGGTCCCATAAAATCTATCACCCATTTTTAAAAAGGATTTATGCTAGGGATAGGGCACAAAGGCATTTCATCTATCCTTCCTAGTTTACCAATGCGCTGACAGTGGTCACACACTTTACAATAATCTCTACAATCCCTGTACAAGGTTTCCCACCATAATCCTACCATTAATATCTTGCACACGGTGGCATCACCTATGTAATGCCCACCCGCACTTCCTCCATGTGCTTCCTCCATGATGGATAGGCACTCATGCTCTAATACACACCTACACAAAACTTCATCTCATCCCAACTTGTATAAGTCTCCACTAATCAACATGTAGGGCACGGTGCATATGGCCAACTGCTTCTTCTCTAATGCCTTCATTCCATCCAACACCACACCTTATTTTAAGAATACTACAATATCCTCAAAATCTAAGGGTGCGTGCCACAATCTAAATAGTTGGGCTTCTGGTATTGCTTCCTCAATACTTTGTGTGTCCTCTCCTGAATCAATCCTTGATAGATGATCAAGCCCATAGCTACTTTTTCCAGGCTTCACTACAACACTGAATTCAAACTCTTGAAACAACAACACCCATCAACATATGTGCCCTTGAAGAACGGGCTTATTTACTAAATAATTTAATGCCATGTGGTCGATGTAGAATACAAAGGGTGTTACCAGTAGATACTATCTAAACTTGAAGAGTGTGTAGATCATCGACAATGCCTCGCGCTCAGTTGTGGTATAATTTTGCTCTACTGGTGTCAGCTTCCTACTTGCAAAACTGAGAAGATGATCAATAATCCCTTCACCTGGTTGTGTAAGTACTACTCCAATTGCGGTCCTTGAGGCATCTACATGGACATGGAAAGGATTTTCCCAAGAGGGAAAATGTAAAATAGGCGTGGTAATAAGCCTATCTTTTAATGTATAAAACGCACTCTACTACGCCTCTCCCTAATGGAAGGCACTTTTGTGTCTAAGAATCTCCTCTAAAGGTGTGGTGATCTTGGCATATCCCTTAATGAATTTTCTGTAATACCCCATATGTCCAAGGAATCCATGCACTACACTCTAGCTAGTAGGCTCCCTTAACCCCATAATAACTGCAACCTTAGCGAGATCTACCAGCAAGCCCTCCTTACGTATGATATTCCCCAATAAGGTCCCAAAGGGTGTAGTAAACACACACTTCTTAATGTTGAGGGATATGCTCAACTACCTACACCTCTCAAATATTAATCTCAAGCTGTCACAATGGTCCTTAATTAGACCATATACTGTCCAATCATCCAAATAGACCTGAAGAAATTTATGGAGGAAGTCCTGGAATGCTTTCACCACTATGCGTGAAAAAATAATAGGCGCATTCTTCAACCCAAAGGGCATGACCGTATATGCAAAAATTTGCCACTCGGTGGTGAAAGTTGTCCTCTTTTGGTCTTCCTTTGCAATCCGGACTTGGTGGTACCCTAAAAATCCATCCGTAAAGGAGTATATTTTGTGCCCAACGACTCCTTCCAAAATTTATTCAGTGAAGGGGGTTAGAAATGGATCAATGACACAAACTACATTCAATTCCCTATATTCCACACAAATCCTAATCCACCCATCCTTCTTGATGCTGATTACCATAAGACTTATCCACTCTGATTCTTCCACTGCCTCAATGATCCAAGAAGCTATCGTTTTGTCTATCTCCTCCTTAAATTTCATGCACAAATTGGGATTCATCTGGTAGGGACTTTTCTAACTAGGTGCACACCATCCTTCAATTTTATCTTCATCTCCCCTAAAGAATGGTGAATGCCTTTGAGCTCATGTTACCCATGCAGGAATAAATCCTCAAATTTTCACAATAGATCAATGATATTTGATACTTCCTTATCTTTCCAGTAATCCCTAATAATAGCACCCTTAGGTTCTTCTTCTGAACTGATGTTAATTTTCTTTGTCTTTAAAGGCTCATGGTAGACATGCACGTGAGCATCTACATTGTCCACTACCTCATGTGTACCTAGAGAATGGCTAACATATTAGCTTTTTGATTCCTCTCCATCAATCAAATATACCAAATTTCCCTTCTCCTTTTCCAAACATGCATACTCAAGCTGTAAATATTCTGTTTCCTCAACTTCTTCAAAGCACACCCCTATACCTGGTTCACCTAATAATTCTAACAACATATCTTCCATTCTAGCACTATCCCCCATGGTAAGGCACTTGATACCCCGTAAGGCCTTATCAATCGATGGATTGGTAATCTGATACTCAAAGGTTTGAATAAGGTCAGCTGCGAGCTAATGCCAATTCCTCGTCTAGCCGCGTGTCTCTAAATGAATGTACCATGTATGTGCACAACCCTGTAGTGTAGAATAAAACTTGTGCACCTAGAGGGATGGTGGCAAAGATTTTGTGGCTTCTCTGTAACATCCTCATTTTATACATTAGAACAAGTGAATTTTTTTTTTTGATAAACGCTTACTGGTTCTAAATACATAATTTAGAACTCATAAATCAAATAACCATTCTTATAACAGAAAACTATATGCCGTTGTAATGACTCGGAGTACCTCCAATCTATTCAGTCCATGACTCGGTAATCTACCGATCTATTCATGAGTAATAAGAGTTGGCGTTTTTATTTAACACTCCACTCTTGCGGTTCTCTTCCCTATTCCGGGATTCAGAATGCTCTGTCCAAGGAACCTATATGATTAATTGTTACCATTATTCATCGGCATCTCATCCCTTAGACTAGGTGAGTTAGGACAATGCAATCAGCAACTTGCGATACTTTGGCCAAAGATTTGAAACATACTGCTTATGTCTCGTATTCCTTACCGGCATACTCGTCAATCTGGAGTATGTCCTACACCGCATTCCTAAGTTATATAGAACGTCTTATAATGACTTCTGTCAGTCCCTCCTATCCCAAGGTATTCACTCAGAAATGGATTAGTAAGGTGATAACGTTATATGGATGCCCACGAGGACTAGGGATACGATGACATACTGGTTCAACCCTAGTTAAACTAGTGTGTCAAGATACCCCGAATCTCCTAGGCAGCCTTATAACGTGACCACATTCCTAATCGGTCCCAGAGTAACTTGTTCTAGTTCATGGTGTATATCTTATCGATCAATGCAAAGGGTGTCATCACAAGACACCTGCATTGTTGTATCTTCGAGAAGATCCTAACCTTCTCGGAGGTACAACCCTGCAGTTGACTTGTGCCATCAACCTTTAAATCCGCCTCGAAAAGATCTACTTATTAAAAAGTGTTACATACACTGAGTTAAATTATATTAAAAGACGTTCCCCTAAGGTTAGCCTTTCCCGATCCCTAGGTTCCTCACCTTAGAATGACCTTTCTTAATAAAACCCTTTACATAGAGAAGTTATTAAGACTAAGGTTCCATCAAGGAGTTTATAGAATATACATAATTCTAAATCAACGAAATTGGGCAATAACTCATAACCTTCACATATGATTTCCAACAGAATCCCTTTTTGGTTTATTTCAGTTCTCATTACTGAATTTATATCGTACTTATAAGTATCAAGATATAATGATTAAGAATCCAATTAAATGTTGTCCTGGCTTAATCAAGACTAGGGATTAATAATTTAATTCAGCTTGTTTAGCGCTCTGCTTAGGTTTATTTTAACCCTAGTTTCCAGTAAAACAGTGATCTATATTCCAATTTAGCTTTAGATAGAACATACTAGAATTGCTAAACAATCATAAGTATTCAGTCACATATTCTTGTAAGCTTACATTGATAATCACAAAAGTCTCCAAATTATACAATAATAACAATGCTCTCAAGATATTTGAACCGAAGAAGGTTAAACTATCAAGATAAGAATACAAACACATAAGTAACAAATATCAATTTCCATTCCTTCCAGATCCAATCAAATACATTTTATGCATTCAACATACTTGATACAATACTCTACGGAAAAAGAACATCTTTCCACATTTAGTACATTTAGAAAATCAAGTTGTATTTCAACTTAAAATCAAATTAAACAATCTGATCATCCTATCAGATCTGCGTGCTTTTACCACTTACCGCATCCATCTGCAAAAATTGTCAACATGGGTCAATTCGATGAACTGAGCATGATAAGCACTAACTCTTAAAACAATTGCAATCCATCAATTGTTTTCATTAAACACCCTGTTTAAATGAGATCAATTCACCCAACAAGTAACATATTTCATCAAAATATTAGGGATCAAGAAGAATGAAAGTATCTGAAACAACTATCCATCTGAATGCCCAGGACAGCAAACATAAGACAGATCATTACATTCATCTTATTAAAAAGAATATCATAACAACCCACGATTCCAGCAGTAGTTAAAATAGTTCCAACAGTTAGATAAAAATATATATCAACATATACTTTACAACAGAGGAGAAATAAACAAATCATACATATTTCCCTCAGAACTAACTCATGACTATACCGTCTTACCAAGAGCAAAGCATTCACCTTAAACACATGCGAATAAATCAGACGAGACCACCAAAATCACCACTGTTTTGTTTAAGTTTAAAATACAATAAACTACAGTACAGTAGCTCTCACGCCAAACAGTGATGACTATCTATCAAACAGACTCTGCATGACCTCCCACACGAAGCGACAAACAAGAAGATAATCACAACCATTGCCTGTTGAGGTGCAGTCGACAACTCCTAAGTTCAATTAAACTCAAGAATTGATATCCATACGACAGAAGACATAACACGCCAACAATCCCTTACATCAACCTACAACCCATTCTAGCCCTTTCTAATCACTGTAAGGATTTTAGACCCAAGGTCGAAATCGAGAACTTCTATTTTATCGCAGTCAACAATAGACTTCTTGACATTAAGCAATTGATGTTTCCCTAAGACTATGTAGAGATAATCTTGCAACATTCCTGCAACATGCATAGCCTCATCTAACTGGAATAATCAGAAAGGAAACATAATACACCGTATTCACGTCAGGACGCATTCAGAATTTGAAGTATGGTATTCAGGACCCACTTTCACAGAGCCAAGATACATGATATCTATCTATACTCAAGGAACCCAACAGTGCCAAAAACAACAAGTGTACCAATCAGGATTAAATAGAGGTAGATAATATAGTTACCTATCAAGGATTCAACTGAATCCAAACAACAGTAAACAAGATAAATAATAGTTAATGATTCCAACTGCCAACAATGGTAAACATTCAAAATCAGGCTTATACCAAAGCTAATACTGATTTCACAACAAGGAATCCCAACTGAGCCTCTTCAATATTTTTTGCTCAAGCTTTCACAGATGGGAAACGTAAAAGTACACCCAAAGAGTCTGTACCAGAAATTCATTACAAATTAACAGAGGTCGTATTACCTGTTACTCCTTCAAGACTCTGACAAAATCAAATTACCAACATTCAAAGATATATAGCTTCAACAGAGGTCCATAATATACGAATCATCCAATGTACTCCATAGAGTCATTTTGAATACAATAAATATAATGCAAACTATCATCGAGTTCAATCCGGTAATTTGCAACGCAAGGGAGGGAGAAACAACTTCTATAGGGTCGCAATAAATACTGAAACACAGCCAGTTATCCATTCAACAAAACCTAAATAACATAGCGAAACCCAACAAGATTCAGTAACCAATACCTTAATAACCTCGACAGAACTTACAAAGAAGTCCAATCTAACCGAACAAAAAGTCCATCAGTATCCTTTCCAATGAGTAACAACAACAAGCATCAATAGTAAGCATTAACAACAAGTATCAACAGTAGCCTGTACCCATCAAGAGAACAATTCATGGGCTCTCATAGAGTAGGCCCAACATATATTCTTGCATATATTTCACAATTTAAAGCCGGAATGCAAAACACCATGAAATATTGCAACAGTTCGAAAAATAAAATACACCCATCAAGGTTTTAATTGAAAAATCGAACCAGCAAGAAGATATAGTAACAAAATCACCCCAAGCTACCATAAAAACCATCTAATTCCAAAAATCATCTGAACAGAGTTGTTCTAATGAAATCATTTGAAAGAGAGCAAGATTTTTAAAGGTTAGGGCCTAACATGCCTGGTTATTTGCTTAAAATTCGAAGCAAACCACTGAAAGAGCTCGAACCTTCTCCTCCTTTTCCAAGTTAGATCCACCAACAAAAATTTGCTATTACCATGACTTATAAACTTTCCATGCCAGAGAAAAGAGCTAGTTATGCTCATACTTGCCATGTAACACCAAGAAGACTGGTGCGAAGAACCAGTGAACAGACAGAGGGAAAACTGGAGCGCATGCAAAACCAAACAAACCATTAACTTTCCATTTTGCATGCCTTCCCGTGAAACCCGAGCTCGACGACCGAGTTCATTAATTGCATTTACTCCCAATTTCCTGCTCAATCTCCACTGCCACCGACCGCCATAGTTGGCGATGGACAAATGCACATCAAAGACCATTTCCAACTTTGGCGACCTGCCACGTCGGCTCAAGTTAGCCGTTTTAAAAACCTCCACCAAATTACCTGTCCCTCATGCTTATCCATGCATTTAATGACATAGAAACTACCGCCCATGGTTCACACCCTTCCATAGGTCCCCTTCTTCCTTGTTCAATAGTTAGGTTAGTAACTTAGGTTAGGATTTAGGATAACACCTAGTCTAACCTCTTAGCGCATAGATACTAACTTAGAACATTAGCTCTTAGCCTAGGTCTAGGTTAGATTAACACTAATCTAACCCCTAGGTTAGGTTTAGTTTTAGGTTACTAACCTTAATAAATCCAGTTAGGTCTAACATTTCATATGCTCAGAAAAATAACCTACAACATACATTCACGAACAGGGTTTACTCCTGCACTGCCAAATGGCTATTGAATTATATGTAACTGAATTATTACCTGGTCCACAATCAAGACCTTCCAGATATATTACGATATCGGGAACCAATTCATTTAACACAATCAACCTGAGTTATACTCCGGACTAACTTATTCAATGCATCTAGACCTTGTAATCTGCGTAAGGTCTATAATTTTAATTCATCACGAATAATCTTAAAGCATCACTTGGATCAATACCACTGATCCAAGGCTAGGTCTTATAGATGGATAACTCCATAATTCATTCCAAGATCAGATTAAACTCAGGTGTAAAATGAAAGAAATAAAAGAGTCCAATCATATTCTGACTCAGTCAAAGATCTGTAATTTGCAAAGAAGATACAGTACATATCAAGCATGACTTCTCAATCAAGGGAACACATCCTTTCAAAAGAAATCACATATCAACACTTGTATGCTCAGGAGGAAGTAACTACAGTCCAAGGTGTTACATGCTTCCCTCCTAAAAGATTCATCATCCCGATGATTACATATTTGATTAACCTTCAGGTCAACCAATTTATTAGTTCACAAAACAATGCGACTATTTTCCAACTTGAATAGTTCCAGAAATCAATGTCACAACACATTTTATTCAGCCTGAATAATGTTTGCCTCCATCTGGCTTTCATATAAACTTAAAAAAAATATATAAGTTCATAAAAGAAATGTTTTGTCAACAGATTTCATTCTGTTGAAAAAGAGAAGGAAAAGCAATCTTCATCTCTTCCAAATTTTCCCAAGTTGCACTTTCTTCGTTAAACTGGTCCCACTGGACCTTACATTGCTGTATTTCACGATTTCTCAAATGCAATTGGTGAGTTTCCAGCACTCGTGTGGGTTTAACCACGATTATTCCTGGGTCTTGGACCTGCAAGGAATTCCAATTTAAAACATGTGACAGATCTGAAACGTATTTCTTAAGCAAAGAAATATGGAAAACATCATGCATGCGAGATAAAGCAGGTGGTAATGCTAAACGATAAGCTACAGGATTGATTATTTCGACAATTTCGAAAGGTCCCACGAATCGAGGTGACAACTTGGCTGCCTTGCCAAAAGTTATAGAACTCTTTCTAGGTTTAACACGAAGAAAAACCTTCTCACCAAGCTCAAACCTTCGATCAATCCGCTTAAGGTCAGCATAGCTCTTCTGTCTATCCGCTGCTTCCTTTAATCATTCACGAATCAGCTTAACTTGCTGTTCCATTTCTGTGAGAATCTCTGGTCCAATTACCACTCTATCCTCAACACTATCCCAGCTAACAGGAGTTCTGCACTTTCTTCCATAAAGTGCTTCAAATGGTGCCATTTTAAGAGATGAGTGATAAGTGTTGTTGTATGTGAACTCAACTAATGGAAGATACTCTTCCCATTTATACTGTTGATCCATGCAATACATTCACAACATGTCCTCCAACACTTGATTTACCCTCTCAGTTTGTCCATCCGTTTCAGGATGATATGCAGAACTGAAGTTTAGTTTCGTTCCAAGAGCTGCGTTAAGCGTTTGCCAAAATCTTGACATCATTCTTGGATCCCTGTCAGATATAATCAATTCTGGTACACCATGTAATCTGAAAATTTCATGTACGAATCTTTTGGCCAGCACTGGTGAATCATCCTTTAGATTTCCAGCGATGAAATGAGCTACCTTAGTTAGTTTATCTACAACTACCAGGATAACATCATGTTTGTTCCTGGACATGGGTAACCCTTGTACAAAGTCCATGGTTATTACTTGCCATTTGTACTGCGGTATGCTATGAGGATATAACAGTCCAGCAGGGTGCATATGTTCTACCTTAACCCGCTGACATTCCAAACAATGAGTCACAAAATCAATGACATCCTTTTTCATACCTTTCCAAAAGTATTGTTGTTTCAAATCAGCAAGCATTTTTGTGATTCCCGGGTGTCCAGAGAAAGGTGAATTATGAAATTCAACTAACAACTTCTTCCTCAAATCATTCAGCATAGGTACGTATACCCTATTTTCATAACGCAAGATTCCTTCATTATCAAAATGAAAACCTTTATACCTTATATCCTTTGGTTCTGCAGCAAGCGCTGCTTTTACTTGTTGAAAGTATGCATCTGATTCTGAGGCACTTTTTACCTCATCTTTAAACTGAGTTCTTAATGTTATAAGAGCAGAAATGTGCCTCCTACGACTTAGAGCATCAGCTACTCTATTCTCCTTCCCTTTGATATAGCTAATATCAAAATCATATTGTGATAAAAATTCTAACCACCTTCTCTGTCTGGCATTCAGGTTAGGCTGAGTAAAAATATATTTCAGTCCTAAGTGATCAATTTTTAACTCAAAAGGTTTCCCAAGTAAGTAGTGTCTCCAGACTTGAAGTGCATGAACAATGGCAACAAGTTCCAAATCATGAGGGGCATAATTCAGCTCATGTAATTTAAGTTTTCTACTTTCATATGCTATGACTTGATCATTTTGAAGCAAAACACCTCCAAGGCCTTCCCCAGAAGCATCCGTTACAACAGTAAAACTCCCATTAGGGTCAGGTACAGCTAATATAGGTGCAGAAGTTAACTGGTCTTTCAAAACTTTGAAAGCCACTTCGCACTTATCATTCCATATGAATTTCTTATCCTTCTTTTGCAATGAAGTTATTGGTGCAGCTACTTTAGAAAAATCCTTAACAAATTTTCTATAGTAACCAGCAAGACCCATGAAGCTTCTTACTTCATGCACATTCTTTGGTGCAGGCCACTCAGTTATTGCCACTATTTTTGAAGGATCTACAACAATTCCTTCTTTACTTATGACATGACCCAAATAGTGAACTTCTGAATCAAAGAAAGAACATTTGGATAACTTACCATACAACTTTCTTTTTCTCAAAATTCCCAAAACTATCTTCAAATGCTCATTGTGCTCCTCAACGCTTTTAGAATAAATGAGAATATCGTCCAAGAATACAAGTACAAACTTGTCCAGATATTCTTGAAAAATATTGTTCATTAAGTTCATAAAGGCTGCGGGTGCATTAGTTAATCCAAAGGGTAGAACCGTGAATTCATAATGTCTGTACCTTGTTCGGAAAGCTGTTTTATGAATATCTTCTTCTCTAATCCTTAACTGATGATACCCAGATCGAAGATCTATCTTAGAATAAACCGCTGCTCCACGCATCTGATCAAATAGATCGTCGATCCTTGGAAGTGGATATCTGTTCTTGATTGTTGCTTTGTTCAACATCCGATAATCAATACACAGCCTTAGTGTTCCATCCTTCTTTTTCACAAATATTACGGGTGCTCCCCAAGGTGAAACACTTGGTCTAATCAAACCTTTAGACAAAAGCTCTTGCAACTGTGCCTTAAGCTCAACTAACTCTGTAGTAGTCATCCGATAAGGTGCTTTGGAAATAGGTTCTGTTCCTGGTTTGATTTCGATGGTGAAGTCAAATTCTCTCTTGGGTGGTAACCCTGGTAATTCCTCAGGAAAAACATCCCTGAAACTTTGTAATAGAGGAAATTGTTTCATGAAATCATCATCTTCTTCTGAAAATTCAGATATCTTTACTGCATAAAGGGTGCATCCTTTATTTTTAGCCTTTTTAAGCTGCATAGCTGACAGTTTTCTAACTGAAATTTCCCGTTTCACACCTTGAATCTCTGTTGTTTCCAGCTGATCATCTAAACATTTTATGTTCTTTTCATAGCAATCTACCTTTGCTTTATGGTCAGCTAACCAATTGACACCGATGACAATGTCATACGATCCCAAAGGTGTAACATAGAGGTCAACTTCCGTGGAGAAATTAGGTAAGTCAAGGACTGCCCCAAAAAGACACATACTCACTGTATGAACAGAGTTATTACCATACTGTACAGTCCAAGATTTATCCATTTTTCCATCTTTTCTTTTAAGTTTAGAAGCAAGTTTATTAGAAATAAAACATTCAGTAGCCCCTGTATCAAAAAGAATAGTGACAGGTATGCCAAATAACTTACCCGGAACTTCTATAGGTGTCACTTGCTTTTCAGCTTGCTTGTCTGCTACTGCAGCATGTATCTTATGCTGTTGATTACCATCATCCTTCTTCAAAGGGCACTGATTTGCGTAGTGATCTTTGCCACAATTGTAGCAGCCTCCTACAGGTCCCTTTTTAGGCTCAAAATTGCCTCCAGTCTTGTAATTGTCACGTTGTCCTCCATAGGGCTTCTGCCCATTGTTATAATTTTTAGCAAAATTATCCCTTACATTTCCAGTAGGCTTAGTTGCCACTGCTTTCTTACTATTATCCCCTGGAAACTTACTTTTGTTTCCAAACTTTTTCCATGGTCCCTTTTTGGGTGCAAGAGAGGTTGAAGAAGGGTTTGCAGTCTTCTTCCGCACTTCCTCTTTATGAGCAGAAATAGCCTTTAATTTCTGTTCTTGCCTTATGGCCTTTTCAACAACTCCTTCCATAGTGGTTGGACTGTGAACATCGACCTCTCCCCCTATCACGAGATTCAATCCCATGATGAATTTCCGTATTCTAAACTTCTCGTCAGTTTGATACTGCGGTACATACTTGAGGAGTTTTGTAAACCGCTCCCAGTATTCAGTTACCATTAGCTTCCCTTGAGCTAAGTTCTGAAATTTTGTCATTTTCTGATCATAGAAAAGTTGTGGCAGCCAACGTTGCCTAAAATAGCCTTTAAATTGATCCCAAGTAACGTTGGTCTCATCAATGTTTAGTTCAGCTTTACGGTTATCCCACCACGAAGATGCTTCGTGGGAAAGCTGA
This sequence comes from Taxus chinensis, assembly GCA_019776745.2. Lineage (NCBI taxonomy): Eukaryota > Viridiplantae > Streptophyta > Pinopsida > Cupressales > Taxaceae > Taxus > Taxus chinensis. Next base: position 466,048,145 of record CM034154.1, on the reverse strand, counting down.
TAGGCTCCCCAAATAGCTTTGGTTTCCTCTGAGAAGTTCCTTATTGCAAAGTACTTCTCCATTTCACTGAGCCAGTTCTCAGCTCCATCTCCTAATGTGGTGCCATCGTACTTAGGTGGGCTTATCCTTTTTATATCATTAGTGAGTTCTGCTGCCAACCTGGCCTTTTTATTTTCTGGTTGGACAGGTGCATTTCCAGCATTAACATCAACACCCATATTGGGGTTGTCCTCAGGAGGTTGCTGATTGTTATTATCAGCTTCTTCATCCTCCTCATTTCCCATCACCTGCTGTTCAAGTACAGCTAAATGATCTCTTGTGTCCAACAGGGCAGCAAGGATCTCATCAAGTTTTTGGGTTGTTGCCGCTCCTCCTTCAGGTGGAGCATTATTCGCAACGTTCCCCCTTGTTCTAACCATTTTATGTTACAAGAAAATTTAGGTTTTATCAGATTATGGACACAATAGGCCCAAGAGCTGCAACCTTCAGCTCTGATACCAAGATGTAACATCCTCATTTTATACATTAGAACAAGTGAATTTTTTTTTTTTTGATAAATGCTTACTGGTTCTAAATACATAATTTAGAACTCACAAATCAAATAACCATTCTTATAACAGAAAACCATATGCCACTGTAATGACTCGGAGTACCTCCGATCTATTCATTCCATGACTCGGTAATCTACCGATCTATTCATGAGTAATAAGAGTTGGTGTTTTTATTTAACACTCCACTCTTGCGGTTCTCTTCCCTATTCTGGGATTCAGAATGCTCTGTCCAAGGAACCTATCTGAATAATTGTTACCATTATTCATCGGCATCTCATCCCTTAGACTAGGTGAATTAGGACAACGCAATCAGCAACTTGCGATACTTTGGCCAAAGATTTGAAACATACTGCTTATGTCTCGTATTCCTTAACGGCATACTCGTCAATCTGGAATACGTCCTACACCCCATTCCTAAGTTATATAGAACGTCTTATATTGACTTCTATCAGTCCCTCCTATCCCAAGGTATTCACTCAGAAATGGATTAGTAAGGTGATAACGTTATATGGATGCCCACGAGGACTAGGGATACGATGACATACTGGTTCAACCCTAGTTAAACCAGTGTGTCAAGATACCCCGCATCTCCTAGGCAGCTTTATAACGTGACCACATTCCTAATCGGTCCCAGAGTAACTTGTTCGAGTTCAAGGTGTAAATCTTATCGATCAATACAAAGGGTGTCGTCACAAGACACCTGCATTGTTGTATCTTCGAGAAGATCCTAACCTTCTCGGAGGTACAACCCTGCAGTTGACTTGTGCCGTCAACCTTTAAATCCGCCTCGAAAAGATCTACTTATTAAAAAGTGTTACATACACTGAGTTAAATTATATTAAAAGATGTTCCCCTAAGGTTAGCCTTTCCCAATCCCTGGGTTCCTCACCTTAGAATGACCTTTCTTAATAAAACCCTTTACACAGAGAAGTTATTAAGACTAAGGTTCCATCAAGGACTTTATAGAATATACATAATTCTAAATCAACGAAATTGGGCAATAACTCATAACCTTCACATATGATTGCCAACAGGACCCCTTTTTGGTTTATTTCAGTTCTCATTACTGAATTTATATCGTACTTATAAGTATCAAGATATAATGATTAAGAATCCAATTAAATGTTGTCCTGGCTTAATCAAGACTAGGGATTAATAATTTAATTCAGCTTGTTTAGCGTTCTGCTTAGGTTTATTTTAACCCTAGTTTCCAGTAAGACAGTGATCTATATTTCAATTTAGCTTTAGATAGAACATACTAGAATTGCTAAACAATCATAAGTATTCAGTCACATATTCTTGCAAGCTTACATTGATAATCACAAAAGTCTCCAAATTATACAATAATAACAATGCTCTCAAGATATTTGAACCGAAGAAGGTCAAACTATCAAGATAAGAATACAAACACATAAGTAACAAATATCAATTTCCATTCCTTCCAGATCTAATCAAATACATTTTATGCATTCAGCATACTTGATACAATACTCTACAGAAAAAGAACATCTTTCCACATTTAATACATTTAGAAAATCAAGCTGTATTTCAACTTAAAATCAAATTAAACAATCTGATCATCCTATTAGATCTGCGTGCTTTTACCACTTACGGCATCCATCTGCAAAAATTGTCAACATGGGTCAGTTCGATGAACTGAGCATGATAAGCACTAACTCTTAAAACAATTGCAATCCATCAATTGTTTTCATTAAACACCCTGTTTAAATGAGATCAATTCACCCAACAAGTAACATATTTCATCAAAATATTAGGGATCAAGAAGAACGAAAGTATCTATTAAACAACTATCCATCTGAATCCCTAGGACAACAAACATCAGACAGATCATTACATTCATCTTAGACTAAAAAAGAATATCATAACAACCCATGATTCCAGCAGTAGTTAAAACAGTTCCAACTGTTAGATAAAAATATATATCAACATATACTTTACAACAGAAGAGAAATAAACGAATCATACATATTTCCCTCAGAACTGGCTCATGACTGTACCATCTTTCCAAGAGCAAAGCATTCACCTTAAACACATGCGAATAAATCAGACGAGACCACCAAAAGCACCACTGTTTTGTTTAAGTTTAAAATATAATAAACTACAGTACAGTAGCTCTCACGCCAAACAGTGATGACTATCTACCAAACAGACTCTGCATGACCTCCCACACGAAGTGACAAACAAGAAGATAATCACAACCATTGCCTGTTGAGGTGCAGTCGACAACTCCTAAGTTCAATTAAACTCAAGAATTGATATCCATGCGATAGAAGACATAACACGCCAAAAATCCCTTACATCAACCTACAACCCATTCTAGTCCTTTCTAATCACTGTAAGGATTTTAGACCCGAGGTCGAAATCGAGAACTTATTTTTTATCGCAGTCAACAATAGACTTCTTGACATTAAGCAATTGATGTTTCCCTAAGACTATGCAGAGATAATCTTACAACATTCCCGCAACATGCACAGCCTCATCTAACTGGAATAATCAGAAAGGAAACATAATATACCGTATTCACGTCAGGACGCATTCAGAATTTGAAGTATGGTGTTCACGACCCACTTTCACAGAGCCAAGATACGTGATATCTATCTATACTCAAGGAACCCAACAGTGCCAAAAACACCAAGTGTACCAATCAGGCTTAAATAGAGGCAGATACTATAGTTACCTATCAAGGATTCAACTGAATCCAAACAACAGTAAACAAGATAAATAATAGTTAATGATTCCAACTGCCAACAATGGAAAACATTCAAAATCAGGCTTATACCAAAGCTAATACTGATTTCGCAACAAGGAATCCCTACTGAGCCTCTTCAATATTTTTTTCTCAAGCTTTCACAGATGGGAAACGTAAAAGTACACCCAAAGAGTCTGTACCAAAAATTCATTACAAATTAATAGAGGTCGTATTACTTGTTACTCCTTCAAGACTCTGACAAAATCAAATTACCAACATTCAAAGAGATATAGCTTCAACAGAGGTCCATAATATACGAATCATCCAATGTAATCCATAGAGTCGTTTTGAATACAATAAATATAATGCAAACTATCATCGAGTTCAATCCCGTAATTTGCAACGCAAGGGAGGGAGAAACAAATTCTATAGGGTCGCAATAAATATTGAAACACAGCCAGTTATCCATTCAACAAAACCTAAATAACATAGCGAAACCCAACAAGATTTAGTAACCACTACCTTAATAACCTCGACAAAACTTACAAAGAAGTCCAATCAAACTAAACAAAAAGTCCATCAGTATCCTTTCCAACGAGTAAATACAACAAGCATCAATAGTAAGCATTAACAAAAAGTATCAATAGTAGCCTGTACCCATCAAGAGAACGATTCATGGGCTCTCACAGAGCAGTTCTAGCATACATTCTTGCATATATTTCACAATTTAAATCCGGAATGCAAAACACCATGAAATATTGCAACAATTCGAAAAATAAAATACACCCATCAAGGTTTTAATTGAAAAATCAAACCAACAAGAAGATACAGTAACAAAAACACCCCAAGATACCATAAAAACCATCTAATTCCAAAAATCATCTGAACAGAGTTATTCTAATGAAATCATTTGAAAGAGAGCAATATTTTTAAAGGTTAGGGCCTAACATGCCTGGTTATTTGCTTAAAATTCGAAGCAGACCATTGAAAGAGCTCGAACCTTCTCCTCCTTTTCCAAGTTAGATCCACCAACAAAAATTTGCTATTACCATGACTTATAAATTTTCCTTGCCAGAGAAAAGAGCTAGTTATGCTCATACTTTCCATGCAACACCAAGAATACTGGTGCGAAGAGCCAGTGAATAGACAGAGGGAAAACCGGAGTGCATGCAAAACCAAACAAACCATTAACTTTCCATTTTGCATGCCTTCCCATGAAACCCGAGCTCGACAACCGAGTTCATTAATTGCATTTACTCCCAATTTCCCGCTCAATCTCCACTGCCACCGACCGCCATAGTTGGCGATGGACAAATGCACATCAAAGACCATTTCCAACTTTGGCGACCTGCCACGTCGGCTCAAGTTAGCCGTTTTAAAAACCTCCACCAAATTACCTGTCCCTCATGCTTATCCATGCATTTAATGACATAGAAACTACCGCCCATGGTTCACACCCTTCCATATGTCCCCTTCTTCCTTGTTCAATAGTTAGGTTAGTAACTTAGGTTAGGATTTTGGATAACACCTAGTCTAACCTCTTAGCGCATAGATACTAACTTAGAACATTAGCTCTTAGCCTAGGTCTAGGTTAGATTAACACTAATCTAACCCCTAGGTTAGGTTTAGTTTTAGGTTACTAACCTTAATAAATCCAGTTAGGTCTAACATTTCATATGCTCAGAAAAATAACCTACAACATACATTCACGAACAGGGTTTACTCCTGCACTGCCAAATGGCTATTGAATTATATATAACTGAATTATTACCTGGTCCACGATCAAGACCTTCCATATATATTACGATATCGGGAACTAATTCATTTAACACGATTAGCCTGAGTTATACTCCGGACTAAATTATTCAATGCATCCAGACCTTGCAACCTGCGTAAGGTCTTTAATTTTAATTCATCACAAATAAGCTTAAAGCATCACTTGGATCAATACCAATGATCCAAGGCTAGATCTTATAGATGGATAACTCCATAACTTGTTCCGAGATCAGATTAAACTCAGGCACAAAATGAAAGAAATAAAAGAGTCCAATCATATTCTGACTCAGTCAAAGATCTGCAATTTGTAAAGAAGATACAGTACATATCAAGCATGACTTCTCAATTAAGGGAACACATCCTTTCAAAAGAAATCACATATCAACACTTGTATGCTCAGGAGGAAGTAACTACAGTCCAAGGTGTTACATTCTCTCCAGACCCGTTCAAACTCCTAGACATGGAAAGAGGTGGGATCCTTCCCATGGTAGTCCGTGATGAAGGTGGGTACATTACCTCTAGAAAATCTGACAGAGAGAGAAATTATTACCTCACGCCACTCTAAAATTCTCTCCTAATGTGTGGCCCACCAATGAGATGCTATGCCAAGCAAGACATAACTTAACATCTCCCTTTATTCCTTCTCATTCTTCCACTAAGCTTCTACCTCCTGCAGAAAGATCTCAGGGAAGGATCCTCCTGAATGCTTGGGTAGTTCTTTTCCTCCAAGGTGCCTAATAGTGTGCACCTCTATTACCCTTGTCACCAACCCTCTCAACTCCTATCCTATTAATTCATAAGTTCCATGTGCCCAATTGTCACAAGCCAGATTGGTGGTATAACTTACTGACTGACCATCTTCAAACTGGATAACTCTATTAGTAGGGTGTACCATCTCAGGGTCTCTGATTGAGCACACATAAGTCTTGTCTAGAACTTCTTCTCCCAATGGTTCAATATAGGGTGTCGAATTCCCATCAACCAGGGGTATAATGACCCGTTCCTCTTTGTTCTCAAAGCTGATGTACCCTTTGTTAAACCAAAGGTCTGCATTATTCTTGTAACACCAAGGGTGCCTAAGTAGTCCTGGAAAATTATCCACCTCGGTGAGCACCAAGACTTCTAAGTCCCCAGTAAACTTGGCTCGCTGGATAGTAATAGCTACATCCTTCAAGACACCAATGGGCATTACCTTAGTTTTGTTTTCCATATATAGCACATTCAAAGATGGTTGTAATGTAGGCCTCCCCATCTAATGCCATGCATTCAAATTCAGAACATTAACCTTTGTGCCAGTGTCAATGAGTATATTGTTGAGGAGCCATCCATCTATAGCTGCATTTAATGTAATCTCCTTGTCATAGTCAAGGATTTGAGGGGGAAGGTTTACGTGCAAGACCTGTCTCTCATGATCTTCTCTGGTGCGTGGTACCTTCTCTCTCAACCAGGATCCTAGTAAAGGAATGATGTTCTCTTACCTTAGCATTTTACATAGCTCCTTGACCTCATCCAAGTCATCCTTTTACACCTTGACTCTCCTTCCTTGTTCCTCCTTTCTAGATTGCTTCTTTAGAAATTGGATCTCCCCTTGTAAGCTTTGAATAACATCCATGGTGTCCTAATATATCTCCTTCTGATGTGTGGGGTCTGGATATTTTCCATGAACGACTCGTAAGTAGGGTCTTTTGTCTTGGTACCTCTCTTACGCACATGGCTTCTGACCTTGTTGTTACCAAGACAGGCTCCAAACCTTCATCCCATGTTACCCGAGGCATCCACTGTATGTCTGCTTTCTTGATACTGACCATCGCAGCACCCTTGTCTTTCTGATGCTACTGATTCATATGCTCAAATAACTCTGGGCACTCCTCATACTTATTCTTATTTCTGCACCACAAGCACTGTAACAGGTCTGGGCATCCACACTTATAATGTTTTGTAGATCCATAGTTGAAACATGTTCCATGCTATAACTCACTCCTTCCTCCTCCATGGTTACCTTGACCACAAAATCCTCATTAAAAACCTCTCCCACGTGTCCCTCCATCTGTGCACTCCTCATAATAACAATCATCATTTTTAGAACCACTGGTAATGCTGGTTTGGCATACCCCGTGATCAACGACCTCATGGATATGATCAATGAGCCTATAGCCCTTAGTATCATGGTTTGTGGAGGTGCAAATTTTGCAATAACAAGATACATTCTTCCTGATCACATGTTGTAGCAAGGGAAATCTACTTACATCATGGTCCCCATGATCGATCTCACAATATACCGTCACAGTGAGTATCATCCTCCAGAGGAAATTATCCTTAATGTGCCCCTCTATCTCACAATCTGTGCACCATAAACCACTATGAGTCTCATGGACTAAGTTTGTAGACAATTTTTCCAATTATTTGGCCATAGCAGCAATTTGAGCCTCCAAGAATGGGCTAACGCCAGTATCAATACTACCAACAACATCAGCGCACAAGGTAGCTTGCAATGCTTTGCGCAAATTTGTAAAAGTTTTATGAGATAAGGTCCTTCTAAAAGGGGTGATCAATCCTCCAACAAACTACTGTGCATGCTGTGAAGGGTGAATATCATATGATAATTTGGAAAAGAGAGTTTTAAAATGTGCATCATACTCCCACACACTCTTTGTCATTCCTTGTTGAATCTCCTTCAAAGCATTGATTCTCTTCTACTATCAAGAATGTGGAACTCTACTAGGAATCCATTCTTTAAAGTAGTGTATTCCACCACCATTTTATGAGGGTCATAATTTCTATACCAGCTATGCATGCACCCTTACAGTGTGGTCACAAATTGACTAGCCTTTCGTTCTAGTGTTGTGATACCCTTCACATGCCATAGTAGTTCGCACTTGTGAACATGTTCCATAGCATCTTTAATGCCCCTGTAATATGGAAAATGTAGATACATTTCAAAGAATACTTGAGGTGGTGTTTGGGGTCCTTGTCTTGAACCAGAGCCTTGGTTCCCTCCGGTGTTTCCTCCACTACCTGATCTACTAGGTCCACCGGGTCCTATACCTCTAGAGCCACTAGATCCACCAAAACCACTGGGTCCAATAGGGCCTATAGGAGCTATGCCGAGTGCCCCCATGGTCACACTGAACTGTGCACTGATGGTCTATGATAGTACCCCACTACCACTACTTTGTCCTGTTCCACTCCCTGATGTGATCCCGAAAGCTTGTACACTTTCCCCTTGTCCAAAAACTCCTTTGAATACTAGAATATGTGTAGCCATAGAAGAAGGAACTAAAAAATTGTACCTCCTAGGCACGGATCTGTCTCTTCCACTTATATCAACTGGGTCGATAACACTTCTTCCTGGATCAGGAAAACTAAGCGCTAGGGCATAATCACTGTGTGGGTTTAGAGATGCACCAACAATTCTCCTCTCTATGTGTGACGAACTCTAACCAGAATCTGAAGGGGTCTCCCTCACACACTTTCCAAGATGGGGTAGCACAAACTACTCAGGTTCCACGTCCTCCACATAAACCTCAACTCCTTCCCACAAAGTCTATCTCCATAGATCCATCACACTAGCAACCTCATGTCATCTAGCAATCTCCCTTTTTCATGCTTCACTATACTTGAGCCATCTTTCTTCCCTTTCCTTTTCTATCATGATATCTGTCATCTTCCTCCACCCAAGTTTCATTACCCAGTGCTCAGAACGGTTTAGCCGACCATTGGGAGCACCTCTAAACTCATGGTAACCATCAATATCTTCATAGCTAGAGGAATAGAACATAGAAAAATTCCTCTAGGTTCTCACAGAAATTCAAACTCAGAAACCTCTGGATAAGAATACGTAGAAATGGCATATTCCAGAGTGTATCTAGTTAGTAATCCTCTTCACCAATGATTGATAACACGGGTCCAAGTCAGATCTGCATCCTGCAACCTTTGGTAGTCTTCTTTGGCTCATACATGTGATCTATAACACCAACTTGATCTATACATATAGGTTGAAATAATTTCATATAACTCTACTGGGAAGCAACAGAATAAGGTCTCATATAGCTCATGGTAGAGGTTCTCTTCTACCCATCTACATGCATTAAATTTAGGTCCAGTGTTGTATCTCTGAGTAAATTCATCCTCCGTGCTCTTGAACCATGATTCAAAAATTTCCAATGTCAACCACTCTGTCATTACTCATTAAATAGATCATGATGTATGATATATCCCATTACAACTTTGAAAATAGGTCCTGACAATGGAACCAAGATGTAGTCATTTTTAATCCTATCACAAAAGGAAGAAATCCCATGCACACCGGCCTATCACCCAACACAAGCTAAGCACTCACCCGAGGCATGCGCGGGTATCGAGTCTCTCTTTTATGTGAGTTTAATGGGAAGCATCATCTATGATTATTGTAAGAGTTTTTAGGAGAGAAGTTAAGACAAACAAGAACCATAGGGCTCAGAATAGCCTCTATATCCTTGTAGTCACTTTCGACGGGGTGCTTTAACAAAGCCCATAACATATATTATAGCATAAAAAATTATACAAGCATTCTTACATAGCATGAAAGGAAAGAGAGCTCATATGAGAGAAGTATGCACTAAATCCATTGATATCCATGTCTATTTATAACAGGTAACCTCATTATATTCATTGATTCATTACAGAGTTTCACAGAGTGCAGACCGTAGTCATGCATATCACTGGACTTGTATAACTAAGCCAAAAGAAAAATAAATTACAACTATATGCCTAGTACATTCTCTAATTAATGTAAATATCCACTCAGTAATTCTGTAGAGCTTCGCCCATGCTATATCTCAATCTTGCGTTGCATAACAAGATCCTTCTCTCATGGGTTCTCTCGATGAATATCCTCTATATTACTCTTTGTGTGTCTCTTCTTTTTCCGTGGTAAGAACTTGTATTTCTAACTTTCCCAAGCTGCCAAATCACCTTCCAATTCCCTCAGATAAAATGCCAAGTTTTGATTGTGGTCCTTCATCTGAGCATGCTCCTCTAGGCCTGAGCTTTCCACTTTATCTCATGATGATCTTCTAGAAGATTCCATGCAGGGAATGCTCTTTCCTAGGACAGCCTATCACCAGGCTAACATCTTATCCATGTGCAACTAATCACACTTTTCACATGTTCTACCCTGGGCACTCAAATTGGCTAAGTCCCGAATCTCCTTTCACGTGTTGCACGTGCTAAGTGCTTTCTGAAACCTTTCTCCTACGTTATTTTTCCTTGCGTGTCATTCTATAACTTGGATCCCATCCACCTACGTGCCTTCATACTTGGTCAATTTTCCAGGGGCCTAACAATAACTGAAACATCCATCTCTACCATGAAACACTCCTAAGAAGTAAACAAACCCCACTAGGTCTTCAATGCCTGGAAATTCAATCCTAAATAATGACCAAATTGAAATATAAAAATTCATCACTAAGACTTGAGTAGTATAAAATTAGAAAGGTATCTGAATCCTCTTTCCAAAAAAATTCATTTTTTCATCAAAATCTATGTAGAAGACCTCCAAAAATATCAAACTCTGTAACTATTCCAAAATGTCTTCAACACTCTAGAAGTAGCTATTCAAAATTGAGATGGTTCACCTATAAAAAATATTCATCAAGAAACAATCCATATATCATTAGAAAGTTCCCCGAATCTACTTTCTAGAAAATATTACATTTTTCTTCCAACTCATAGTGGAAGGCCTTCAACCAAGCCAATCTATGAAATCTGCTCAAAACTACATTTTCAACCCCATTGATAAGTATTCAAAGATAGGTTATAATTTTCATCTCAGGAACTTAGAAATTACCTGAAAATATCACAGACATGTGGTAAACCTCCAAGTATTCAATAAATGGTGATTTAATCATCGGGTTCAATGGACATCTTTTTCACAAACTGAAAAACTCAAGAAACTTGCCTTTTTGAGTAGGGCCCACGTACTATCACCAGCTCTAAAATACCTCATTATATATAAAGGATTACTATACAACATAAAATTATCAAATTTTAAACAAAAATCAATTCTTACTCAGTACAATCAATTTTGTCTAAGTCTGTTTAGAGCTAGGGCTTTGCTAGGGTTTTAAACCACTTTACCTTCTTAAAGATTGTTCATAAAAACCCGAGAATAAAAAAACCTCATTATTTTTTGAAAACAATATTAGTTCAATGGAAAAAAATCCCACAAAACCTACGGGTCCCATGAAAATAACACAGTTCACAACGAGCTTCATTAGGTCAACATTTATCACAAAAACACACTCCTAAAAACCCAGTTTTGGTGAAAAATTAATATCTTGTAATTCCTTCAACATTTTGACTTCAAATTTTTCATGAAGCATCATGAAAAAATCCTATAGCTGAAAAAACTTACCACCATTCTAAAATATTCTTATAAATCTCTAGCCACACTAATGTTACATGTGCTTACTTAGTTGGTCTTCACTATTTTTCTTCCTAAGGACCATGAAACATCATCAAAACTCTAAGAAATGACCTAAAACTCATCATAAAATTCATATGAAACATCACCATGCTATGAAAATTATCCAACAAGACTGTTTTTCTCCAAAACTCATAACTCCAACTCATTCTACATGTTCTATGACTAAGAATAAACCTAAAATGACTTGACTCAACCATGAAATGGCCTTGATGACCACATTCAGACAATTTGACACCTATAACACACCATACCAATCATGTTTGACCTCATGAAATCCTTATAAAACCTTAGGAGGACTAATATGATGACCATACCCACTAGACCATGCTCCAGAACAACATATGACTTCACCAAACTCAGTCACTACAAATCAACCTTCAGACTTGACCTTGGTTTTCACCTCACAGGGACTCATATGACCTCTAAAAACCATTTTACTTTAATGTCTTTGACATAAATCACTACACCTAGATACAATGGCCAACATATATTAGAGACTAGGTATAATTGCTAGTTCAATAATAGAAATTTCGTCATGGGAAGGAGGTTAGGGGAGTTTTGAAACAATGTATTTAACCACAATACATATTATTATATTATGTAAGGTCCACAATAATTGACAAGATTGAATAAAAATCTATTTTAGAGAGGGGTGAATTAAAAGGAATTCATGGAAATATATGGTATCTTCATTACCATGGGCCATGAAGATGAGTATAGAACACAAAAATGGAACCCTAGGGAAACTAAGGTTTATAGAAGGTACAAGATTTAATCATACATCATGTTTACCAAATTTTTACAACCTAGTTAAAGTTGGATTTTATATAAGTGCACAGTAATTAAAAGGATGCAAGGGTTTGCAATAGGTAGACTATTTTGATCTAATTAACTTTCAACATCAATTATACATCATCATAATAATGCATTCAAACATGAAATGATTGGAATGATTGAGAAATGATAAGTAATTTCTCAAATACATGAGAAGAGAGATAAACCTAACTATTTGGGGTAGGGTAGATAGATTATGGATGGGAATATAGTGAAATAAAAGGATTTGGAGTTGTAGATTATGTAATTGAAGTTATATAATTGAAAACTAAACAAGGGCATGACTATATAACTTATTGTTGTCATGTAAATGTGCAACCTGAAAGTTTCAAATTTTCAAGCATGTCAACTAACCCAAGTATCAAAAAAATTTCTCCTACACCTTCCTAAACCCTCTTCAAATTAGTCTACCCTCTTTGTGATGTCTATCCTATCCTTTAAATTATGAATATGTGTTATACATACCTTCGTAAGTGTTTAAGATGTTGAGACAAGGTGACTCATGTCATTTCAGTGCAGTGCTTCTAAAGGTGAGTTCTTCAGTAAGCGTAGGAAGACTATTCTTAGCCTTCTTGGGATAGGTGTGCATCCTATTGGACTAATCAAGAGGAATAAAACCATATGGATATGTTAATGAGGAGTTTGGAATGCAATGGAACATGTTTAGGAAGATTTGGGAAAGTTTCAGAGGTTTTGAAGCAATAACAAAAAAAGTAGGTTTTGGAGGCTTAAGGAGCTTGCAGTGGAAAAAGGTACCTGAACTTCAATGGAGGATTCCAAGAGCTCTAAGATGAGTGAATATGAAAAAAATATATCATAAAAAATCTTATATAATCATCTACGTGATGGAGTTTTCACATGCTTTACAAGACCCAAGTGATTCTCTGTGTAGACTAATCTTAGCAGACTCACCTTGCAGTTCCGAATGCAAAAGATTTTTTTGTTGGAGGATAGAGAATAATGTCTTGAAAACCATCCCATTGATCTTAAAATGGTAATTGGATTCAAATTAATATATATTTTTTTCCAAAAAAGAGTTCCTAGAACTTCGAAAAAGTTGGTTTCATATTTTTGGGAGTTAGTCAAATTCACAATTGGATGGCTAGCCCATTTTGATGTCTAGATAATCCCAACTATCCTGAATGTACCAACTATCATAATTTTCCTAAATATCTAGGATAGTGGGGATATTATGGATAAATAAAAGATCCCCACCACCAGTTGTAGCCCTTAGACCCTCATGTAACCCTCTCTCTTCCCGATAAGTCCTAAATGGTTGTTTTTTAAATTTGGCTAAATTTTTATAAGAAAAACCATGGGTGTATTTACTGTCCTAATTATCCTAGGGATGTTGGGGATAGTTGGGAAAAAATGTGCATCCCACTTCCCTATCCCTTTCCCAGGTTCTTCATGCGACCACAAACTTTGCCATCTGGGTGCTTAAGCCTTTCTCTCTCATCCTCCCAGCTCTCCACTCACTTCCCGCCACTTGTCAAGCCTAGGGAACGGGGAAATTTTTTTCTACCTCAACTATCCCAAGTGTCCCATGGATAGTGGGGAAAATTTGGACAACAAATTGTACCCCACCACCAAGTTGGTTGAAAACTAAAAAAATGACTAACTGTTCATATTTTTCTTCTTCTAATGTTTTCTTCACACAGTGTTGCTGGAAGTTCCAAAACATGAAATAACTTCTACCCACTTCATATTATCTCATGAAATCCATGATTTCTCTGTAAGAACCTCCATTAAACCTAAAATTTTTTATACACAATGTCAAATTTCTCTCAGAGTATCCATGGTTACAAGGATGAATATTTTTCACTGCCGTCGAACAAAGAAATTGATTGTACCAAGGGTTTTGAGCTAATTTTTCTTCTCTAGAGCATATCAGTGACAAAGGAAGATCAATTAATCCATTAATGGCTGCCATGATAGCTCCAGATCTGAAATCCTAACCCTATAAATATACTTTTTTGATTTCCAAGCACTTCGACGGGTGAAACTCAATGAAATTTGGAGCATAAGATTGTGACGAAGAGCCAAATACAAAAATAATGTTTTGATTGTAAACCAAGTTAATTTTTTTCATTTACTAAAAATAGCATATTCCATGCCCCTCTACATGCTAAAAATAGTAAGTCTCTCAATTTACAAGCTCTGATCACCCAGAACACTCAGAAATAATACAAAATGGTAAGCAGGGTAAAATTGTCAATTTCCCCAAAATAACAGGTATGGAAAAAGCAACCTACTAAAAATAAAAAGTGCTATAAAAATAGTAATGCATCATCAATAGGGAAATTGGAATGTTCCATAAGGTTCATAAGTTCATATATTGAGCAAAACAAGTGATATATCCAAAAATAGTAGGTCTCGACCCTACCTACTAAAAATAGAATATCTCCATTTTGGATATAGAAAGTTGTAGATGGCTCTATTTTCACTCATATTTCCACTTTTTTAACTCTCTATAGGGTTACAAGATGATATCATAGCTAAAAAAGAGAAATTAAAACTCCATAAGGGTATTAGAAACATCTTCTTGATCCCAGTTGTGGCAAAGAGCATGTTAAAGCATAACAAAGGAAATTCTGGATCATTAAGAAACTGGAAAAGATTCAAAGGGTGTCAAGGAATCGATTGATTCATTAAATAGATACTCATCATGTTACCATCTGGTAAAGTTTAAAACATCATCATCTCATCAAGATGATCTGGTTGAAGTGAGAAGGTTGAGATGAATGAACTGATATCGATGAGCTGGGTTGTTTGAGGTGAGCTACTTAAAGAGTATATCAAGTGAGCTGATTTCAATGAGATGAGATTGCTGCAGTGAGTTTGAGTTAGGCTGGTTGTAGTAGTGAGCTAGTTAAGAAATCATCCTTTTTCATATAGAGCCTATGTAAGTGAGCTAGGTCAAGCAAGCCGAGTGAGCTAGCTGAGTTGTAGTGAGATGAGTTGGTAAATAAATTGAGCTTTTGAAAACTCAATAATCTAGTCAAAATGAGCTTAATGAGATCAATTATCTCAGTGAGCTAAGAGAGTTGATAAATCAAGCATCAAAGGGATCATCACAGGCAATACCCGTAGTCATCTTGAGCTCACATCAGGGGATCTCTCAAAAGTGTTTCTAAACACTCATTCAGCAGCCCGAGGTGTCTGTGCATCATGAAAAAGGAGGAGATTGTGATCATCATCGGCAAGTTCTTCATCATAAGGAGCTTCTTCAACAAGATCAATTAATCCCTTTCCCTCCTTATCTTCTCTCCCTTTCTTCTAATTCTTCATTATACATAATCATTGTATTTTGTCCTATTCACTTAAGTGACAATATTTGTAATTTGTAAAAGTATTCTCTCAAAATTATAAGAGAGATACTAAATTTGTCTCTTCTAGGGGAAATTGAAAGGTCACAAGTGGAATAGGACATGAAGAGTCATGTGGGGGAAGATGAAAGGTCAATTCACAAGGCTATAAATTGGGATGGATTCTCCATTCCAAAGGATCCAAAATTTTAGTTCTTGGTAGTAATTGTGAATTGTTGTAGATTGATTTATGCTTTGTATTCATCACTACACAAGAAATGAAATCTACATTCTTCCTTTTCCTTTTCTCATGTTTCCTCTATTCTCTCTTTTTCAACTTTGCAAGTATGGTGATCAAGAAGGAACTTGGTGTCCTTGATGAATGAATCTAAGAACTATGTGTGTGTGGATTTGTTAGTCTCACTAACAGCTTCATTGTTTCTTTCCTCCAATTGAATGTTGAACTACTCTAGTTATTAGGTGTGAACTCTGTGATTTCCTACTCACAAAAATAACCTTCCATTTCCTAATTTCCCTCCTTCACCCTTCACTGCTTCCAATTTCCCCCTTGTACCCTTGTACAAGAACTTATCTGCAGGTTTAATAAAGTGTTTCTATGTGATCCTCGACCTATTTGGCCACCCCACAAAAATATATAGGATTAGATACTTAACATTCAATAATGGGAGCCTCTCCATATACAAAAAGGAGGGACATAGTCCCATGAGCATTGGTGGAAACACATAATTTTTCATAAGAAAAATTATTTCACCAATAGTTTTTAGTAACTCTACTGGGGATAGATATTCCCTCATGCACCTATATAGATCTCTGGTAATACAAAAAAACAAAAAAATAACAAATATTAGATACATACATACATATACACTAGTTGAACAATAAAAAAAACTCTTTACAATCCTTTCAAGAAATCTACACTTTTCAAGTTCCCTTCCTTCCTATAAACTTGAGAAAATATGGTAGAAAGAAGGTACACTTGAGATAATCATAGAGGTGTTGTTGTTGAACCCACATTTGAGGAACAAAAAAGGGCTGATTTCAGACCTCCCCTTGTACTGGTAAGAAGAAAAGTTCCTTAAAATCCTCTTTAAGTTCATACTAAAGAGAAAACTACTGAACCATGAGTCTTCATTCCACATGAAGAAGAAAGAAAACAAGAAATGTAAACACACGCACCTTTACCATGGGGAAAAAATAATAGTCCATTGAATTTGACTCCACAACTTCATCATATTCCAAATGGAATGAAAAAGAACTATATGAAGTTCTATGGAGATGGAAATAAATTTTTTGATGATCACATCAAAACCTTTATGACTCTTGCAGCATCCTTGAAGTACAACACGAAGATGTTCCTATGCAATTTTTTATGGAAGCATTACAAGATGAAGTGGCATGTTGGTTCTACTACCTGCCATCATGCTCAATCTCCAATTGGGGTGATATAAAAAATAAATTCAAAGAGAGGTTTAAGACCACCAACGATGCTCATGCCCTCCTGGATCAACTTACTCAAATGAAGAAAGAGTTACAAGAGTTCATGAGAGACTTCGTGGTAAAATTCAATAAGATGATCAAGAAAATTCCTTTTGTTTCTCTTCCCACTATAGATAAATTGAATATGTTCCTTATGAATGCTTAATTATCTGAAATAAGATTCAAACTGTAGATATTTTAACCAAGAGACTTAGATAATGCTCAAGAAGTCATGGTTGAGGTGGAAGACGACACCATCTTCTCAGGTAAGATCAAGAATCCTTAAATAAAGGATAGGTCCCAGGGTTCCAACAATGATAGAACTAATCCAATGTTGCAAAAGTTGGAAAATGAATTGAAAATTCTGAAAAGGGAGGTATCTCAATGAACACCTCATCCAAACCAGATCAAGAACCAAATTATAGGAGCACCCTGAAGGCTTTCCTTGGACGATCACCGATCAATGCAATATGTGAGATCAATGAAGATGAAGAAGAAGAAAATTTTGAATCAAAAGTTGAAAATGAAGGAGAAGAAGAATGCGCTTGAATCAGATTTTATGAATGCACCTTTGATTATAAAGAATCCATAGATAGACTCATATGTGGTGTTCAATCTATTGAAAAAGGAGAAAGAAGGCCCTTCTTTTGCTGCCCAAGCTAAGAAATTGAATCCTCAAATGGATACTATGAGAAAAACAATAAGTGAAAGGAGGATCATTGAATTCTTCTTCAGAAGGGTCAACTGAGAAGAAACATGAGACCACTCCAACCAATAATCCTTCTTCCTCTACAAGTAAGTCTCCTTTAACTTCTCTTGAAAAATTAATTTTTGTAAATCCTAAGAACATCCATGTCAAATCTACCACAATCCCTGATGTTCCTACCACCTCTTAATCCTTTGATATCATGGACCATTTCAAAAAATAAAAAGCCCAAATTTTTGAATTTGAGTACTTAAGAGCTCATCCCAAGCAACTTGAGAAACTTGTTTAGCATATCAAAGGAAGTATCCCTATTTTATGTCCTAAATATTCCACCACCAAAAAACTACCTTGTGTGTCTCAACCCACTCCATCTCTAAATTTTTTCTCTTCTACACACTCCACCTTAAGGAAGGTATAACCTTTGTACACAACCTTGTTAGTTAATGGGTATAAGCTAAACAATTGCATCATTGACTCTGGTGATTCAAACAACATCATGCCTATAAAAGTTTGCTAAATCCTTCAGCCTCTCCCTTTCCCTTACCTTTAGCTAATGTATCTCCATGGAAATGAAATAATTTTTTCATATAGGTTAGATCAAATATGCCGAGGTAGCATTGGCATATTTCCCTGACAATAAAATCATAATGAGAATCCTTAAAATAGAAATGCCTGCCTCATATGGTATGTTGTTAGGATGAAGATTCTATCAAGATTTCAGAGGAGATATGCAGCTAGATTGGTCACACACCACATCCCATATAATGGTAAGTGTTATCAAAAATTCACCCCCAGGGTAAATTTTTGATAACATGCATCAGAATACCCAATCTCGAGAAAGTATGTTGAATCAAGGCAAAAATCATGTTTCTGGGGGTCCCCACAGGTTCTTTCTAACTCCCCTGTCTAAGAAGAAAACCCAGAAAGTTTTAAAAAATGTGAAAAATTTGCAAAATCCAGGCTTGGTGCCGAAATACAGAGAAAATCAACTAATTCCTAGCCCAGGCAGCACTTGGGACAGTTGGGACGTCAGGGCGCGAATCGGCCGAAAAGCTGTTAGGCGGTATGCGCAGCATCCGGGACAGTTGGGACATCGGGACATGTGGGGCACAAAAAGATGAACCAGCTGAAAAAATGAAGAAAATTGCCTAAGTCTTCATTTCGCACGGTCTGGGACAGTTGGGACAAGAGTACGCGCGAGGATGCGGATCGGCCGGTTTGGCGCAAGTCAGTCCGAATTCATGCGGTTCAGAGATATTTGTCCTAGGTAGTCTGAGGACATTTGGGACAAGAGTACACAGAGGACGTGAACCGGCTGGTTCGGCCGAAATAGAGGACTTTTGTTTGGGACATCTGGGACAAAAGTACGCGCAGGATGCGAAAAGCCGAAAGAGCCAAGAGAGCCAATGGAATCTTGCCACATGTCTTCACCGCAAAGAGGGACAAGAAGGCCCGGATTGGGTGGTTTGGAGATATTTGTCCCAGGTAGTTTGGGACAGCTAGGCCAAAGGGACGTGAGGGACGTAAAGAGCCGAAAGAGCCGACCAGTGAATCAAAATGTGCCACGTGTCAGAAAGTTGAAGAAGTTGCCAAGCGCCTCAGGCCCGAACCAATAAAACAGTTCCACGTGTCCAAGTTTAAAGGCCCGAAAGAAATTTTTAGAGAATGAACCCATGGATGAATCAGAGTCTGACACGTGTCATCCAAGTGGCAGAGCACGGGAAAAAGCTCAAATATTTTCCCGCTAATCCGTTTTGGCCTGTTTTTTCCCTAAATCTTCAGATCGCCATAACTTTCGATCCAGAGCTCGGATTTTCACGTTCTTTATATCAATGGAAAGCTGGTGAAATTATCTACATGATTCCTAGGGTCAATCTTGAATTTTGGTTTAGTTTGGAGAGATAAAATCAAGAAACGTCTCTGGCGCGTGGTAATGGCCAGAACTGACATTTCAACAACCAGCTTTAATGCAAAATATAGTTCGCCGCTCTTGCCAGGGTTCTCACCCACCGCCATAATGAGATAAACTAAATGTGACCTAGAAGTGGTTAGGGTAGATCTGACTTTCCTCTCTCTTCCCTCTCTCATTCTTCCTATATATTGTAAAGAGGGGCTTCTTTCTATGGGTTGAATGTTCCTGTTTTGCCCCTCCCTTCTTCTCTTTATCAGGTGAATTTGTGGAGTTCGGAACCTCCCATTTGAAAATTGTAATGTGACTCTACCTCTTGGCATTTTGTAGTGTATTGTATCAATCTTTGGAGCAAGTAATGCATGTCTGTGGATGATTCTCAACCCTCTCTGTGTTCATTTGCATCCTCCTGGTCTTTCACTGCAAATTTTGTTATCTGTGCATGATCTTGCATCACATTTGAATGGTTTGTGTTTATTGGCAAGATAGGTGTTCTTCATTCCTCGGTGCATCACCTCTGTTAGCTTAGGTTTATTTTTATGCATCTTCTTACCCTGTCTCCCTGGCAAGTTAGATTAGACTTTGAGTAAACCCTCTACATTTTTCATGTGCATCTGAACAGAGGAATAGGAACCAGCCTTCTCTGGAGATTCCTTTCTCATTCTTGCAAGTCCCACACTTGGAGAAAGGATTCAATGTTATGCAATCACACTAGATGCTAGTATGATCAACATAGAAATCTGATCAACATCCAGGGTGCTGTGATTTGGTGATAACAGTTTTGGCATGCCCGGTGGGACACTAGAGGTCTCATTTTTATTGCAGCAAAGTTGATGTGCATCTGCTGCAATTTTCTTGCTTGAAAAGAGCTATTATTTGCATATCTGGTGACTCCAAGGGGAAGAATCAACTGGTTTTAGCAGTGCAGGCTTGAAAACTCATGAGAAGAATCACCACAAGGTCAAGAGTTGGAGAAGAAGAAGTGTCTGTTTGAATACCTGCAATTATCTCCAAGAAGAAGGCAAAGAGGAAGAAGGATTCAAAGGTCTCCATCTCCACCAAACAGAACTCTCTCAACTCCTCCACCTGGTAGGCCTTTCATTCAGTCAACAAGGGTTTTAAGACCAATTAGAATGGCAAAAAACAACCCCTATGTCAACTTCACAGGCAGCAGCCCACTTGCCCTCAATGCACAACATCCAATTCCTATTGCAGCCTTGAAGAACATTCCATACTTCACTGGAGAAAATCAGACTACTCCAGGTGATCATGTTAAAGATATTGCTAACCTTTGTGCAATCTATGAAATCAATGAGATGCAAGTGGGTGTCAAATTATTGACATCTTCATTCAAGGGTAAAGCATTGCAATGGTTTAGAAGTCTTGGAGCCAGTTCTATCACAAATTGGAATTAGCTGTGTATAGCACTTCATGAGTGATTTGGAGAAAAGGGAGACAAATTGTCTCTTTTGGAGTAGTTTATAACCATCAAGAGAGCTACCGATGAGCAGCTAACTGATTTCAACTTCAAATTTCAAAAGACTTGGGAGAAAATTCCAGTTGTAGTTAGGCCAATAGCAGAAGGTGCTTTTCTCTACTATCTCAAAGCTCTAAATTATGATATTTCTATGTTGATTCAGTCCATGGGAGGCATAACTATCCCTATGGCTTATAACATTTCCATTAAGGCTGAAATGTTGTTTAATCCAAGTTGGAAAACTTGCCCCTAGACCTCCCATGCCACTATTTCCAAGTTTAGAGAGTCCAAAGACCAATCAAGCACCTAATTTGGATCCTTCTCCCACTCCTAGAAATCAGAGTTCAAATGAAGCTTCCACTTCATCTCCAAGTGCCCCAAATGAGCTTCAAGAATTCATGAAGCAATTGCAAAACCTAGGCAATGAGCTGGTTACTCTCAAGAGGCAACAAGCCCAAGGTTTTAGACCTTCTAATCAGCCCCAAAATTAGCCTAATAGGAAGCCATACCAATCACAAAGGCCACCTAATCTAGTTGCAAATATAAATCAAACAAGGCCTCCTGCCAATAGACCATTTTAGCCCTATAATCCAAATGCCATATCTGCCTCTAAGGCACTGGTGCCAACACAAAACAACATTGCCTAGGAGTATGATTGGTGTTTTCCATGCAATGAGCCTCATAACCAATCCATGTGCTTCAATGGTGCTTTGAATCAAGCATTAATGGTGACAACTACTGGTGTGGAGGGTGAGGGCAGCCAAGGAAATAGCCAACAACAAGAAACATTCCAACAACAATCAGCCCCAAATGACACCACATTGGTAAATTGGTAAGAAGAGGATTTTTGCAGGCATGTATCAGGTAAGTTTCTCAAGGTGTTGCAGCCAATACAAGGTCAAAAAGAAGAAACTTAGGGTGAAGAGACAGCCATTAGCTCCAACCAATCCACAACCTTCCATGGCCCCACAAATGGTTAACAAGAAAAATGCAATTGTCAAATGCACAAGGGAAGCTAAGAACAGCTCCTAGGCCAACTCAGATACTAGTTGTTGCTGCCCACGTGCAAGGAGTGAATATGCAAACCATGGGATAGCAAAGAGATCCTTCATCACCGTTCAGTATCATTGATCAGATGAAGAAAACAAGTGTGAACATATCAATGTGGGAATGCCAATCTATCCCAGGCCAAAGAGATTTGTTACAAGCTTCCATGAAGGATTGGTCAACTTCGAATCAACAGGTCCAAATGAAAGAGAAGGTACTCACAAATGCTGCCCTGCCTGAAAGAAATCATGGAAGACAACAAGGTAAAATGTTGAAGCCCCCTCCATTTCTATGTTTCATTGATCATAGGAGATCAAGTTAGTGCACATATTTGCATGATAGACTCCGAGGCAAGTAGCTTAGTAATGCCTAAAAAAATAGCTGATCAGTTAGGGCTCCAGTATGAAACAATATCCAAATGGGGTAGTGCAGCTAGATGGGACAACAGTAGCAATAGTTGGAGTGAATAAAAACTTGAGTCTTACCTTGCGTGCATGTCCAAACGTTTTTGTTTTACAAGATGTATCAGTCATAGACCTTCCACCACTCTTTTCCCTTTGCTTGTCAAGTTACTTGACAGCAAAGCATTGGAGGATTTTTTTCTGCTGACTGGTAACACATGTTGTTCAGAACGAGGTATGGAACCAAAGCCACAATTAGGTTAAAACCTATTGCAAACTTCCATATTGATCCTTACACTCCAAGTCAGATTAATGCTAATTGCTCAGCATTTGATCAAGAAGATCACCCAAGCACTGATGAAGCTGACACTAAGGTTAGAGGCATCCCGGATCTAACTCTTGATGAATCGGAAAACAAGATACATGCTTTTGATCCTTATCAAGAAGTAGAAGAATCTGAGCTAGGAGTCTATTGTATACACGAAGAAAATCAACCTATTCCTAGCATCACCAAGCCAAACCACAAGGATGACAATGAGGTATGGCAACTATTTTTTGATGGATCAAGGAGTAGAAAAGGTGTAGGAGGTGGAGCCGTGCTTGTTTCACCTCGAGGATTAAAGTACTATTCAGCTTTTAGATTTCAGTTTACATGCTCTAATAACACTGCTGAATTTGAAGCCTTGGTGTAAGGGATGCAGTAGGCAATCAAGAAGAAAATAAATAACTTACAAGTCTTTGGGGACAATGAATTGATTGTAAATTAGGTTAGGGGACAACATGCTGCTAAGAATGATCTACTCAAGTGCTATAAGAATAGGGTGTGGGACCTCATGGAAGATTTTGAGGGTTTTGGCATCAAATCCATTCCTAGGAAAGAGAATCAAGCTGCTGACAGGCTTGCAGCAATAGGGGTAGCCTTTGACATTGTGGAAAGTATTAAACATGAGAAGGTATAGAAAAACATCCACGTGATTGTGAGGCCTTCAGTGCCGGATAACAATGTCAGTTGGAAAGTGTTTGAAAATTACCAGCAAATCATCCATTTCTTACAAGAAGAAGCTGAGTTCTTAGCCAAGAATCAAGAAAAATTGAAGCACCAGTATGGTGACCAAGTGGTACAGTTGAGAACTAACAAGCTGCCTAAGGGACTTATCACTTTGGAGTCCATTTTTAATCCCAATGATCAATTTAGAAAGGAGAAAGCAAACATTCAAGTCAAGAGAGAGGATTCAGTATCCATCTTGGTCGAAGAGAACAAACCATTGCAAATTAGAAGGATGAAAACTAAACAAGAGAGGTATGAGTTCATAAAGCTATGTCAAGAGTTCCCTGACATGTTTACTTGGAGCTATGAAGACTTGAAAGGTTTCAATCCCAACTTAGCTTAGCATACCATCGAATTGGATCCAAATACTAAGCCTGTCAGGTAGAAACAGTAGAGACCAGTCAACCCTCACATTGATCCTCTAATGAAGAAAGAGCTAAACAAGCTAATAGAGGCAAGCATTATATTCCCAATCAAACACTCAAATTAGGTTACAAACTTGGTTCTAGTCAGGAAGAAGAGTGGAGAAATTATATTATGTGTGGACTTCATGAGACTTTAGTAGAGCATCTCTCAAGGACCATTACCCACTCCCTTCCATGGAACAAATATTGTAGGTTGTAGCTGGTTTAGAAAGGTTTTCATTGCTAGATGGATATTCAGGGTATAATCAGATAATGGTGAAGGAAGAAGATCAATACAAAACAGACCTTCACTACAAAATGGGGCACGTATGCTTACAAGAAGATGCCATTTGGACTGTCAAATACCAGAGGAACATTTCAACGAGCTATGGATATGGCATTCAAAGGCTTAATCAATAATATAGTGCTGGTATACCTAGATGATATCACTGTCTTCTCAAAGAATGCAGCAAACCATCTCTTTCACCTCAGAAAAGTGTTTCAGAGGTGTAGAAGGTTCGGAGTATCATTGAATCCAAAGAAGTGTATATTCTTGGCACATGAAGGAAATTTTTTGGGTCACATTGTCTCTAGGTAAGGGCTAACAATTGATCCTGAAAGGGTTGAATCCATCCAAACACTCCCATTGCCACACCACAAGAAATATCTCCAAAGCTTCTTGGCAAGGATAAACTTTGTCCGCAGATTTGTGCCTAATTTTGCCACTCTTGTAAAGCCTTTAACAATGATGTTGAAGAAGAATCTGGCATTCAAATGGACAACAAAAGGCAAAGAGAGTTTTGAAAACATCAAGCATGCAATATCACAAGCTCCAACTCTTATCAACCCAGAATTTTCAAAGGAATTCATGTTATATGCGTTTGGAGGATCAGATACAATCTCAGCTATCTTGACATAGCTGAATAGAGAAGGTTCAGAACAACCCATAGTGTTCTTCAGTCAAACCTTGGAAGATTACGAAATAAAATTTGATTTTCTTGATTTGCATAACATTATTAGATAAATCTTGTTGCTAAACATGTACATTGCTTAGTTAAATATATTGGATTAATTTTCCACTTTGAAAAAACCTAGGTTACTTGTAAAACATAACATATTAGATTAACCATTATATTAAACAATTTCAAGGGTTTATGTTTTTCTTTGGCATATTTTTCTTCTTTATTGTACCTCATCCTAATTGCATATACTCTTTCCACATGCTAAAAGTTAATATTGGAAATCAGAAATAGTATCAACACTTTAGTAAGTTTCTATGGTTATGAGGTTATTACCTAATAATTTGGACAAAGCCCATGTGTCGGTGGGCTATATAAATTCATGGGAAGATTAGTCATATTTGGCTAAGTAGGGGTTTAATTTTATGTGTCTCCTATGAAGTGAGGGGTCAATTTTCCTCTATTACTCAGGCCCTATAATGGATCCCTGTGGAAATAGCTATCATTTTCTACCAAGATCCACTGAAATAGATGGATAGAAGGAGAGGGGGATTTGAACCTTCAAACCATGTATTAGACAACACTTCCTAATTTTACGGACTTGTGCCTCACATACTAAAATCAGGTATATCAAGGATGACTTAGCAATTTTTTCATCATAGATAAATGGCCAAATATTAGGGAATAGGTTGTGATTACTTTATTTCACACAAAAATTATGTTTGTAAACAATTTTAAACCAAAGAGTAGTGCTTAGTCCAAAATACTTGATTCATAAAAACTTACAAGGTGAGACTTGGAACAAGCTAGGGACCTTGTTTTGAAAAGAAAATGAGGTGATGCTCCATCTGGATTATACCAAAGGCATTTTTCTAAATCAAACTTTGACTCATCAAACACTCACGAGGCATGATTTGGACAAGGCTAGGGACCTCTTTTTGAAAATAAAATGGGGTGATGCTCTGTCTGAGTTAAACCATGTGTGTTTTTACTAAATTTGTGGACTTAGTCCATATTTTTTACTACACTAATTGAAACAATAAAACATATCACTCTACCTATTTCAAAATGTTCTTGTATACATAAAAAATTCACAAAGAATTTTTTTTTTGGAGTTAAAACCTTGATTTAGTGATAAAAAAAAGGAAAATATTTGTCCCAATTGAGTATCTTATTTTTATATCACAAACTATATTTAATTAGTCCACATTTTGGATTTATTTATCAAAATTAAAAACTTGAAACTCTTGGACCAAAATGTTATCAACCATTTTTACACTCACATTTGAAACATGTTTTCCAAAATTGATTGATTGTTAGGATTTCATTGTTGTGATGTCATATTTTTACTAGGGTCCTTAGAAAAATTTACACATCCAAAACTTAGGAAAAAACCCATTTGCAACCGTTACTCTGCCAAATTTTTGTAGTTTTCCTTTTAAATATTTACAATGTTTAAATCTTGGAAAAGAACTGTTTGCAACCATCACACTATTGAAATTTCTTAGATGTATTTAATAATCCACATCAAAATATTTTAAATCTTGGAAAATATCCATTTTCATCCATCACACTATTGAAATTTCTTAGATTCCTTTGATAATACTCACCAAAACATCTCAAAACTTGGAAAATATCAACTTTTCACTTTTTACCCTTCCTGTTTTTCCTAGATTCCTTTCATAAATTCACACCAACATTCTAGATATTTGTAAAAGATTCAGCTTATATACATTACAATGTGGAAATAAACTTTGGAAACCTCCACACAACACTCATCCAAATCCTTAAGCATCATTCAAATCTATTATTCATGGCACTTATAATATGGTTAGGACATAGAAGGAACGTGTCTAGTCTGTTCCTTTGGATTCCTCTAGAACCCTCCTATGATGAGGAGAAGGAACATGTTAACCATAGTGGGGGTGAAGAAGAAATACCATGTAATATCTTTGACTATAACCCTACCCAAGTAAACAAATTTTATTTCAAAATAAAGATCAAGTAATACTGCATTTGTTTGAATTAGGGGTTGAGCTAGCATTT
Organism: Taxus chinensis; assembly: GCA_019776745.2. NCBI lineage: Eukaryota > Viridiplantae > Streptophyta > Pinopsida > Cupressales > Taxaceae > Taxus > Taxus chinensis. The sequence goes on along the minus strand of CM034154.1, from coordinate 466,021,006 downwards.
GATTTTGATCCATCTGTGAACTACATAAAATTTAAGCAAAGTTATTTAACCTAGAATAACACCAAGTAGTCTAAAGTTAAGATAAAAATTTATACTAGAACCATCATGATCATAACTTATAAGAATGCATAATGAAAATTACATGAAATTACTCATCTAATCTATAAGCATTCTTACTAGGTTAATGATTGCTAAATTAAAATGAACCTAATTAGATCTATAAGAAATAAAATTATTTTGTTCTCCAAAGAGAGGGAGAATAGCTCACAAAAGAATGGCTACAAGGCCAAGCTTGGATATTCTTCTACTGCTTAACAATGGTAGAATTGGTGCAGAGTAGTTATGCTAAATTAATAGAGAAAGCTCTTGTCATATGTTTTATATGAAATACTATTCAAAGTATGGTGTAAGGTGTGAAGGTAAGAGCTTGGTCCTTTTTATAGATTTATATGAGATTTATATGTGGGGAAATCTTGAATCACAATGAATGTTGGACTAATGATAAAGTAACTCTATGCTAATTAACCATGATTAGATGATTTAACTAGTGAATTAGCAACTCATGGGAGTTGGGGGTGCTTTAATTAATCAATTGGGATTAATTAATAGGATAGAATAAGATTTTTAGGTTATTTGGAGGTGATTGAGGAGGGATTTGATAATATTGGAAGCATTTGAAAGAGGGAATTAGCCAATAAGAGGGTTTATTGATTAAATGCATGTCAGAAAGGCTTAATTATCTAATAATAGCTAATTGTTTGCTCAAAACAAGATTATAACTAACAAAGTGTCGTTAATTGGGATCTAGAATGTGATAAAATCTAGTTAATTAATGAAGTGTTGTTAATTGACAAAAATAGAGGGGAACGTTAGTTAATTAGCAACAATCACTAATTATAATGGAAATGGTGAGATAGATGATAATTGCTACCACTTTAGCATTAAAATTGCGTAAGTGGATTTTAGGTGTGTGCATTTACCCCTCATTGGGGGATGGCGTAAGTGATGCCATTGCAAAGATAGTAGACAAGAATAAACCAGAAATTTTGAAGAAAAAATATTAGAATGAAGGATGCCTCCTCTAGCATCGATAGGGTGATAGAAGAAGTCAATTGACAATCAAAAATAGGAAGGAAATAAACAAAATAATCTAGGTGGAAGAAACCTTGCTAGTAATGAGAATGGATAGATGAAAATGGAAATAGCCTTTGCGTCCATCTTATTTAATAAAAATTTTATTTCATCACTTTTCTCATATGATCTATATCGTCAGCCCTTATTAAAATGTACACATACAACAAAAGTGTAAAATAACATAAAAGACTATAATACTAACATTTGTTCATTGCTAAAAATTCTTAACTCCATACAACATACATAATGCAATGCAATATGAGAAATTAAACAAGCTAACCTGATAGGGAAACAAGTACAAACACACATACTCAAATAAACAACGTTCAAGACAGTTGCAACAATGTTATTTGTCATCAAGCTTCAGTTTCTGAATGTTTGTGTTTAATTACAAGAGCCAAAAGCAAGGATACATGCAAGGGGAATAACAAAGGACACAAGTAGTCTTATGAAAAATCATTCATGTGATATGAAACAGTACTAGGAAACTCATTGTGCCAAGATAGTAAATACATAACAAGCAAAACAACTTTGTTAATAGAGGTAGATCAAAATGAATCGTGAGTTGTTGTGCAAGAATAAGTGAAAACCTAAGAAATATGTTTTGTAGGACAAATTTCGATGTTTGAGGATAATGCATTCGATAAAGGCTTCATCTGCATATATGTTGTTTACCAATTTTTGAAAAAAAAAAGAATTTTACAATTTTTTGAATTTTTTTACTAATTTCTTTTTGTGAATTTTTACCATTTTTTTTTGGATTTTTTGTGAATTTTCACCATTTTTTGGGCTTTTTGAATTTTTTTTTTGATTTTTTGAATTCATTTTTAAATTTTCCAAGAAGAAAATGATCGAGAAGAATAATAATATCATGAGACATTGCCAAATAATGGTGGTAAGAAAAAATATGTTGCAGGTAGTAGAAAGGGTCGCCGGGAAGCAAAAACATGCCCCAACATAGCAAAAAATGGGTGAAAATGATTATTTATTAAAAATAATCATCATGACTAGTGCTAGAAGAATTTGTAAGAATCAAAGTAGTCTCTTATTGCTTTGATGGAGAGATACATGACGTGGGGGGTCAAAACGGGTATAAATACCAAGTAATGGGGGGTAAAAAACCATCGTGACTAGTTATTTGTTACCTAACCTTACCATTTTTATTGGCCATTTTCCCCTGACATATGAGAGGAATGACATGAGTTCACGACCATACATACCATGAAGAAATCATCTGATACTACATGAGGCTTCCAGAGGATGTCCCACAGGTACACAAAGAAAAACATTTAAAGTTTGAGCTCATTTATTAGCATTTATTACATGTAGAAAATTACGTGTTCAACACCAGTGCAGCCCCTGGGGCGCACAAACGTGGTCAGGGGCGCATGAGCATGAAAGAACACCTATGTGGGTGTGCATACATAAAAATTCATGCGTGGACATGTATCTGTGGAAGTAATGCCTACTCGGATGCACATGAATCAAAATAGAGGCGTTGGCATTAACCTAAGAATGGGGGTAATAGGGGTGCGCATGCATGAAAAATCAAGCACTGGTGTGAGAAAGGTGGTGCTAGTGCTAGGGTATGTTGATGCTAAATGGACACGGTGGTGCTACAATGGACTTGCTAGTGCTAAAGGCCAATTTTGTAACACCCTGAACTGTTGTTACTTTCTCCTAAGCATACAAGTGTTGATATGTGATTTCTTGTAAAAGGATGTGTTCCTCGATTCAGAAATCATGCTTGATATGTACTAAATTTCTTGCAGATTGCAGATCTTGACTGAGTCAGAATATGATTAGACTCTTTTATTTATTTCATTTTGTGTCTGAATATTAATCTGATCACGGAATGAATTATAGAGATATTCATCTATAATATCTAGTCTTAGATCAGTGGGATTGATCCAAGTAATGCTTTAAATTTGTTTTTGATAAATTAGATCATAGACCTTGAACAGGTTGCAAGGTATGAAAGCATTGATTAAGCTGGTCAGGAGTATGACTCGGGCTGATCTTGGGAAATGAAATGGTTCCCGATATCAAAGTATATCTGGAAGGTCTTGATTGTAGACCAGGTAATAATTCGTTTACATACAATTCTGCAATAAGAACAGGAGCTAACTCTGTTGTAGAAGGTATGATACAGGTCTTTCCAAGATTGCAGGACAAGGACCAAACTGGAATTATTAAGGGTTAGTAACCTAAAACTAAAACCTAACCTAGGGGTTAGATTATTGTTAGTCTAACCTAGACCTAGGCTATGTGTTAATATCCTAAGTTAGTATCTATGTGTAAATTTGTTAGTGTGGGTATTACCCTAAACTCTAACCTAAGATACTAACCTAACTAATGAGGAGATTATGAAGGGGCCTATGGAGGGTGGCGAACCATGGGCAGTGTTTTCTATGGCAATAAATGTAAGGGATAAGGATGAAGGACAGGTCATGGCGGAGGCTTAGGCGACGGCTAACCGGTGAGGACGTGGCAGGTCGCTAAGTTTGAAAATGAACATGAGTTTTAGATGGACTGTCACCAAATCTGGCGGTCGGTGGAAGTTGAGTTTAAGTGGGAAAATTGGTTTAATGGCATTTAATTTTCTCGGAAAGCGAGCTCGGAACTCGCGAGAAGGCATGCAAACGGGAAGTTTGTGGGTTTGTTTGGCTTATCGCGATTTTCAGTTTTCTGCTCTGCTTGTTTACTGGTTCTTCGCACCTGTCTCTCTTTGAGTTGCATGGCAAGAATGAATTTCTCTGGCTCTTTTCTCTGTCATGGAGGATATATATGTGATGGAGACAGCGAAATTTTGTTGGTCGCTTTATCTTGGAAAAAGAAAAGGAAGTTTGAGCTCCTCCAGTGGTCTGCTTCGGAAATTTGATAAAAAAAAATACAGGCATGCTAGGCCCTAACCTTTAAATATCTTGCTGTCTTTCAAATGATTTCATTAGAACAACTCTGTTCAAATGTTTTGAGGAAATAAGATAAATTATCTATTGATGATCTGGTGTGATTAAATTCTTGGTACTGTATCTCTTCTGGTTCGAATTTTCAATTATCCTTTTGATGGGTATTTGTTAAAATCGAACTAGTGGCATCTATTCCTTTGTGTATTCCTTTTTGGGCTTAAATATGTGAGATATTTATATTTATAAAGGTATGAATGCTCAGCCTGTTTGGCGTGAGCCCGTCGAATCGTACTGTGTAATGGGTGTAGACCACTGTCTTGTTTGTTGATTTTTGATTGTCAATGCTGTTGTGAGAACAGTAGGGAAGGATACTGGTGTACCTGTTTGATTGTTCAGTGTTTTGGAAAATTTTGGAAGCTCTGTCGTGGTTTTTGTTGACAGTGCAGTTAATGATACTTTGTGGGTTTCATTTGTCTTCTAATTTTGTCTTGGGAACAGGTACATCTGTCGATGTTACCTTAGTCTAAACGCACACTCAGTGGAAGTTGTTTTTTCCTTGTTCATTGTGGAAACGGGATTTAACCGTTACAGTATGGCATTATGGATGTATATATATTTGAAACATCTATACAAGGATTTTATCGACTCAGTGAGAAGTAACATGTCTTGAATCATATATTAACTATCAGTACTGCTGTGGATGTATAGATTCATCCTGGTTGTTTTGTTATCGTTGATCCTTCTGTGGAAGCTTTGTAGAGAAATGTTGAACAAGGCTTTCTGACCTCGGTATATTCTTTACGAAAACAGTAATTATTGAAGCCTGTATCTTTTATGATTATCATTACTGGAGTAGATGAATCATTGCATTATTCTTCTTTGATTAGCTGTTTGAATACCGTTTTGATAGACTTGGCTCAGTTGATTTCCTTGCTTGAAACCAGGGTGATTTGATTTGCTTCACTGTTGGGTTTCATTCTGAATGTTTGACCATGTAGAGGGTATAGAAGAATTGTATTAATTAATTGGCATCTGTATACTGTTGAAATTGGGTTCGTGATGTCTATTTGGGCGTAAACCCGATTTCTCTGTATAGTTTGACATGTTGTATATCTGCCTTATAGATTTAGGTAATGGATATATTCTGAACCCGTACTCAGAGGATGACGATATCAATACAGAATTATATTCATTTCTATTTGAATGACTCAGCTGGAGTCAATTTGAATGATGTTTAAATAGTTGGTGAATGATGAACCAGTGGTTGGAAGGAATGACACGTACTAAGACCTCTGTATTTCCTGGAATTACTCTTGTGTTGCATGCGACTTTTGTTGTACAGTAATCTTGGATATATTTTCTATGTTCGTTCCTAAGAATATCATTGTGTCGAAAAATGGGCAAGACTTCAGTCGGGTTCTTTGATTTGAAATCAGTTAATTAAAAAGTTCTACCTGAGTTTTAGCATGCTACACTATTTACTGAGCTCCAAAGGGAAACATATGACAATCGTTTGACCATGTTACTACTGTAGGAATCAGGTTTAGAGTTCTTGAGGAAGTTAACTTGTATCTTCTATTGTCTTCAGTTGAAACTGCTGACTTGATATACTGTTGTTTGTCACTATTGGAAATTCCTTGTCAGAATAATGGTTAATGTATTTCAGTGTAACGCGACCCTGTATAAGTTAAGTCGCGAAGTACCACACTTTAGACTTGCAATGTAGTACAGATGTAAGATACAGAGTGGTTGTGTTCCTTTCTGATTTACTTATAGGAGGCTGATAGTGTACTGATCATGTTCGGAAGTTGGTAAGTGAAATCTCTGGCATGGTCTTAGTAGATGCATTCAATCGCTTATTGTAATGTAAGTCTGTTGTTGACAACGCATACTTCTAGAGGTTTCTGATTTCGGACTTGATTCTAAAGCCTTGCTGTGTTTTAAAAGAAGTAGCTTTGGGCTTAGGGTTGATATATGAATTGTTGATGTGTTAGTTGCTGTACAGGAATGTTGCTGTGTTTCTATTTCTTGATTTAGTACAGCGATCTTGCTTGCGGCTTGTCTAACTTGTTCATTTATATACTGGTTGAATACAATTCATATGTGAAGACGGTACAGTGATGAACATAGGTGAAAGGAAGTATGAATGGATTTGGGTTCTTTCTCTTCCTTTATTTCATATTTGTTGATATCTGTCAAACAGTGGGAAATTGTTTTGTAACATTTTGGTGGAGTCCCGAATTGTTATGTTATTTCTTTTTTTTGGAAGAATGAAACAATCTGACCAATGTTGTGATTTTGGATTCGACGATTGTTTGTGTACATTCGTTCCTTGATTCTTTTAATATTTGATGAAATATTAGAATGAGATTAAGACTATTTTGTAACAATGATAGAGTTACATAATTGTAATCATTTTGTATTACAAAGGTCATAGTCTGAATGTGTTTACTTATTTGGATATTTGATCTCATTTAAATAGGGTGTTTAATGAAAACAATTGATGGAATGCAATTGTTTTAAAAGTTAGTGCTTATCATGCTCAGTTCCTTGAACTGACTCATGTTGACTATTTTTGCAGATGGTTGCCGTAAGAGGTAAAAGCAATGCAGATCTGACAAGCTGATCAGATTGTTTATTTGATTTATAATGAATTACAGCTTGATTTTATAGATGTACTATATATGAAAAGATGTTTCTTTTCCGTTGAACATTGTATCAAGTATGCTGTTTGCATAAATTGTAATTGTATAGTTTTGAAAGGAAATGGAAATAAGTGTGTGATACTTATGTGTTGTATTCTATTTCTCATGGATGACCTTCTTCGGTTTATGTAAGGAAGGGGCAACGTTATCTATTATTGTATAATATGGATGCTTTTGAGATTAACAATGGAAGCTTATAAGAAAATGAGATTGAATTCTTATGAGTGTTTAGTAGTTCTAAATTGTTCTAGTAAAAGCAATATTGGATTTAAATATTTGTCTTTCTAGAAGATAGGTTAAAAATTGAGCCTAAGAGAGAACGCTAAGCAATCTGGATTAAATTACTAATCCCTAGTCCTGAGAATGACAGGACATTATTAAATTGGACTCTTAATCAATTATATCTTTATACTAGTAAGTATGATATAAATTCAGTTAAGAGAACTGATATACAATCAAATGGAGTTCAGATGGCAATCTCAAGTAAAGGCTATGAGATATTGTCCAAATCTGTTGTTTTAGAATCAGGTGTATTCTAATGACTCCTTGATGAGAACTTGACCTTAATACCTCTACCATGTAATGGGTTTAATAGAGGAGGGTCGTCTCAAGACGAAGAATCCAGGGATTGGGAAGGACTTATCTTAGGGTAAAAGTCCTTATAAGTAATTTAAACTCTAGTGCGTAATGCATGTTGTTAAGTAGATCTTTTCGAGGTGGATTTAAAGGTTGACGACACCAGTCAACTGCAGGGTTATACCTCCGAGAAGGTTAGGATCTTCTCGAAGATACAACAATGCAGGTGACTTATGGTGACACCCTTTGCATGGATCGCTAAGATTTACACTTGACTTCGCATGAGTTATTCAGAGTCTGATTAAGAACGTGGTCATGTTATAAGGCTGCCTAGGAGATTCGGGGTATCATGACACACTGGTTGAACTGCAAGGTTGAACCAGTATGTCACCATATCCCTAATCCTCGTGGACAACCATAAAACATTATCACCTTGTTAATCTGTCTCCGAGTGATTCAGTTGTGAAAGGAAGGACTGACAGTAGTCAGTGAAGGACATTCTATATAACATATGAATGGGGTGAAGGACGTATTCAAGATTAACGAGTATGCCGTTAAGGAATACGAGACATTAACAGTATGTTTAAAATATTTGGCCAAAGTATCGGAAGCTACTGATTGCGTTGTCCTAATTCACCTAGTCTAAGGGATGAGATGCCGATGAATAATAGTAACGAGTTATTCAGTTAGATTCCTTGGACAGAGCATTCTGAATCCCAGATTAGGGAAGAGAACCGCAAGAGTGTTGTGTTAAATAAAAACACTAACTCTTTTTACTCATGAATAGATCGGTAGATTACCGAGTCATGGAATGAATAGATCGGAGGTACTCCGAGTCATTACAGCTGCATATGGTTGTCTGTTATATGAATGGTTATTTGATTTGTGAGTTCTAAATTATGTATTTAGAACCAGGATGCAATTATCAAAAATAAAAAATAAAAAAAATTCACTTGTTCTAAAGTATAAAATGAGGATGTTACACAAATAACATTAAGAGGTTGGTGATAACGATGAGGTTTACGAGACATATACTAAGAATCAACCTTCAAAAGTGGTGGTAATGAAGAATATGATAGGAAAAGAATGATTTTCATGGTACTCAAATGATAAGTCAAGTATAATAAATAATCATCTTCATGGCAGTGATGAAAAATCAGCAAATGGAATGAACCTAAGAATCAAAGAGAGGTTGGAAAGAAAGTTTGAAAGTGATAAAGAAAATGAATTTAATAGGTGGATCCTCAATTGCACTAAAAATCATGCTAGATATACCAATAAAATGAGGATAAGTTCATATTCCAGTGAACCTGTCAATGGATTTGTGGAAGAAAGACATCCAGTGATACCCATTTATGGGTAGGTACTCAGTTCAAGTAATTTATTCAATGAAAGTGGGCTGTCCCCTACATGTACATAGGTGATTTAGGTTGTTTTCCTTTTTTATTTCCTTGCTAATTTAGTGAATCCCTTGTGTTTTTATATTTTTTCTTATGTTTCCCTTCTCGTCTTTTGTGTTTGTTTCTTGTCATGGGTGTGTGTTCATTGAAGGAAGTTGTGTTTTATATATCTATGGTGACTCTATAAATCCAAATGGATAAGGCACTGGTCCATGATGTGTATTGAGATTCCATAGAGCTCATATCTTATCTTATCATCACTTTTATTCGATCTAGAACAATTCCCCAACCTAGAGGCTAGTTCGTTTTCATGAAAATTATGCAACATGAAAAGTTTCAAATTTTTAAGTATGAGTATACGGACCCAAGTGTCAAAACATTTTACTCCTAGGCCTTACTAAAACCATCTCTGGATCAATATTTCCCTCTTATGTGATTTTTATCCTATTCTTGAAAATTTGAATATGTATTTTACATACCTTCCCAAGAGTTCAAAATATTAAGATACAAGGTGAATCATGTCATTTCATTGCAGTGCTTCTAAAGGTGAGTTCTTCAATAAGCCTAGGAAGGCTATTCGTAGCCTTCCTGAGACAAGTGTGCATCATCCAATACTGATAAAGAGGACTAAAACCATTTTGATATGATATTGACTATTTTAGAATGTAATGGAACAATTGGGTTTAGGAATATTTGGGAAATATTCGGAGGTTTTGGAGTAAGAACAATGAAAGCGAGTTTTGGAAGTCTTAAGGAGCTTGCAGTGGGAAAAGGTACACTTGAACTTCAACGAAGGATTTTGGAAGTTCCATGGGATGATTCAAGAGGCAAACAATATATGCCATCAGGAAATATTAAATAGTATCCTCTACATGATAAATTTTTCACATTATTCCCAAGACCCAAGTGCTTCTTTAGGGTAGATCAATCTCAGTAGACTTACCTTGCGGTCCTGATATGAAAAATCAGAATTTGTTTGGAGAAGAAGGCATAATCAGGTATTTGAAAACCATCATAATTGATCTTAAAATTTTCTTGGGAGTCAAATTGACATAAAAAAATTTCTAAAAGAGACCTCCTGGAACTCTGGGAAAATTGGTTTCATGTTTTTAGCGAGTTAGTCAATTTCACAGTTTGAATGGGTGGTGACACATTTTGGTGTCCCAAGTGTCCCAACTATCCAAATTTTTTGAGACATCTGGGGATAGTGGGGATAGTAGGGACAAAATATATGTACCCCACCCCCCAGGTTGTAGCCCTTGGAACCTTCATGTGACCGTCTCTCTTCCATATAACTGTTAAATGGTTGTTTTTCATATCTAGCTAAGTTTTTCCAAGAAAACCCATGGGCACATTTTTACTGTGCCAATTGTCCCATTGTCTAGGACAGTGGGAATAGTTGGGACAAAAAAATGTACCCCACCCCTAACTGATTCCACACGTTCTCCATGTGAACATACGTTTTTGTCTCATCAGGTGGTTCTTAAGCCTTTCTCTCTCATCTTGTCAGCTCTTCAATCACTATTCCACCACTTGTCAGGCTCTGGGAAGGGGGGTGAAATTTTCTGCCTAAATTATCCCAACTATCCTAGGGATAGTGGGGATAGTAGAGATAGATAAAATTTTACCCCATTCCTTGAAGTTTGTTGAAAACTAAAAATTGGGTAACGTCCATTCATACCTTGCTCCTCCCTAATTCTTCTTCTTCACACGATGTTGTCAAAAGTTCCAAAACATGAAATAACTTCTGATCATTTCATATTCTCTCATGAAATCTATGATTTTTTAGTAAGAATCTCCATTAAACATGTAAATTTTTTATACACCATGTCAAATTTCTCTTAGAGTATCCATGGTTGTAATAATGAAGATTTTTCATTGCCAACGAATAAATAAATTGAGCGTACCAAGGGTATGAGATAAGTTTTATTATCTAGATAATATAAGTGAAAAAGGAAGCTCATTGAATCCATTAATTTCTACCATGATAGATCTAGACCTGAAACCATAACCCTATAAATCTACTTTTTTGATTTCCAAGCATTCCGATGAGTGAAACACAATGAAATTTGGAGCACGAGATTACGACAAAGAGCTAAATCCAAAAATAATGTTTTTGTCACAAAACAAGGTCATGTTTGTCACTTAATAAAAATATGATATTTCATGCCCATCAAAATGATAAAAAATAGCAATTCTCTCAAATTTCAAGCTCAGATCACCTAGAACACTCAGAAACAATGCAGAATGGTAAGCAGGGTAAACTTGTCAATTTTCCCAATATATCAGATCTGGAAAAGGAACTTGCTAAAAATAGAAAGTGGCTAAAAATAACAGTGCACCATAAAAAAATGAAATTGGAATGTTCTATAAGGTTCAGAAGGTTATATTTGAGAAAAAAATGTGATATATCCCAAAATAATAGGTCTTGGCCATACTTGTTAAAAATAGAAAGTCTCTGTTTTGGATGTAGAAAGTTACAGATGGCTCTCTTTTCACTCATATTTACAATTTTTGAACTCTCATAGGATTATAGGGTGATATCATAGCTCAAAAAAATAAATTAAAAATCCATAAGGGTCATGGAAGCATCTTCTTGATCCCAGTTGTGCCTGAGATCATGTTGAATCATAATAGAGGAATTCCAGATCGTTAAGCAACTGGAAAAGATTCAAATGGTTACAATAAATCCATTGATACATCATAATATGTCATCATGATTATCATACGGGCTTTAAAAAATTATCATCTCATCAAGATGAGTTGGTTGAATGATAAGGTTGCTTTGACTGAACTGATTTGGGTGAGCTAGGTGAGCCGGTGAGATGGGTAGTTTAAGGTGAGCTGGTTGCAAAGAATATTAAGCGAGATTGTTGCAATAAGTTGAGTTGACTGTAATGATTTTGAGTTGGGATGGTTATGATAGTGAGCTAGTTAAGAACTCATCCTTTTTCATGAAGATCCTATGTAAGTGAGCCAGGTCAAGCAACCCAGGTGAGCTAGTTGAGTTGTGATGAGATGAGTTGGTAAACCAAATGAACTTTGGAAAGATTGATAAGTAGGGTGGAGTGAGCTCAATGAGATTAGTGAGCTAAGGGATTGGATCAATCAAACATCAAAGAAATCATCACAAGTAAATCCTGTGGTCATCTTGAGCTCACAACAAGGGATCTCTTAATAGTGTTTCTAAACACTCATTCAGCAACCCGAGGTGTTTGTGCATAATGCAAATGGAGGTTATTGTGGTCATCATCAGAAATTCTTCATCAAAGAAATCTTCTTCAAAAATATCAATCAATCCCTTGCTTTCTCTCTCTTCTCCCCTTTTCTTTTAATTATTCATTGTATTTTGTCTTATTCACTTAAGTGATAATTATTATAATTTGTAAAAGTATTCTCTCAAAATTATAAGAGACTTGATAAATTTGTCTCTTCTAGGGGAAATTGAAAGGTCATTGTACGTACCCAAAATTGTAGGGTACTGCACCACTGGAACAACGTGACATGTGCCCCAATGATGATACAGGTCTCCTCACAAGGTGTTCGGGATATGGAAACACTCTCTAAGTATGCGTTAACATCTCGTATGTCCTGTTTAGACCCTGTGTGCTTTATTGTTCTCTTTTCCTCTCTTTTCTTTGTATTTTGTTATTCAATTATGAAACTGCCACCCTTCCTGGGTGGCAGTCTTGTGACCTCCACCCTACTCAGGGTGGTGGTCCTTCACACATTTTCCAAAATGTTCTTTTTAACGTGATTCGTGTAAATTTTCAACATTTACCAGCTTTTTTCACCTCCTTTGCTTGTATTTATGATTTTGGTTCCCTAGAATAGTGTTTTAGCATTGTTTATGGTTTAAGAGATCAATTTGGTTTTCACCTTTGGGTAAATGGGATTCTATAAATAGCTGGCTTGTGCTCAAGAAAATGGCCCCTCAAAATTACCTCTAAATTTCTCATTTTAGTAGTTTAGGCTTTCAATTTTTCTTAGATTTCATAGTTTCATTTGTTGTATGCATGGTTAGTGTTGTTTAGCTGTCAGAAAGCCACATATCCTACTTGTGCAAATGCTGTTATTATTTCATCTAATCAATTGGAGTAGGATAGTTTGCTTTTTAAAAGGAAGCCATTAAAAGTTGTAGGTTTTGTTCCTCAAACAGGATAGTTTCGGGTTCTAGACATTTTATGTTGCATGACTCACAATAAATCCCACTAGGAATTACATAAGCCAAGCTCTATACTCTTGCACTATCCCTCTCCTACTCGCATTGTATTCAGTCTGTATCCTAAGCTTACATCACTCCAATATCTACTTTTGTTGATGATAGCATTACACGCTTTTCTTGGTCCATGTGGGCACGAAGGAATGAGGAGATCACACTAAGGGGACAAGTTCACACACCATTGGATTCACCACTGTTTTGCAGAATCTAGGTTCTAGCTTTCAAAGTTCTAGTTAAAAATCATATCAAATAGAGTAGCTAATCATTTCATTTCAATTAAATTTTACTTTCAATATTTCCAAGGAAGCTGTGGGGATTGATATTTTCTAAGAAACTATGATTCACTCCTCACTTCTGAGGTAGGATTGAGAGTCTTTCAAATAGAGTAGATCAGTTATCAGGTTATTTAGAATAGATCTACAAATTTCACAGACAAGTAGCTATACTCGATTGCTTTGTTTGTTTTAATTGCATTATTAGTTTAATTTTTAATTTTAGATATATTAGATAATTTATCTTTAAAATATGTTCAGTAGTTTATCAATAAGTATCAGACTTAGAAATATATGTAGATATATCTTGCGTATTTAGTTTATTCTGTCATTAGTCAACTTTATATCATTTTATTTTGTATAACAATCATGGGACCTAGAGAGCCCAAAGAATACGTATTCGAGCCAATCGTGCCTCAACCCAATCTTATTATGGAAATAACTGATATAGATCAAAACCTTAGAATCCAAGTATTTTGAACAATAGCAAATTTACAATAGATCAGCTCACAGTTAAGCGAGTTAAATATAGAAGACGACCAAGCGCACACATTTCGGTCAAATCAGCCAAACTACAAATTACCCTAGATAAATATCCACATGACTGTAGAAGGGCTTGAAAGAGAGCAAAAACTTAGTTTTGACCCTTTGGTACCACAACTAGACATAGGAGACACTCTCATAGACATAGATACTAGCTTAATAATTCAGGTTGTAGGAATGCCTTTGAGATACTCTGAGAAGATTGCACAACTGTTGATTCTGAACATAGAGGTCGAAAAGGAATACGACTATTGGATACTATGGATTAGGGACTTATCCCACACATGACCATAACAGATCCACAACAACCACGAATCTACGGTTGTAACCCAAAAATCTCACAACCCAAAAAGTCCACAGGTCAATCAGACATAGATGCTGGCTTACGCACATTAGTATTCAAATCTACTCCATTTCTACCTACCATCATCACACAATTGTCCTTGTTATACATAACAACTAACAAAGCTAAAGATTTCTAGATTAGACCAGAGAATCGACCATAGAATCCACTATATATCCATCATCCATCATATGACCCTGTCTGGAGACATACACGAAACCATCCCAGGTCATTTTCCACGTATCCCACAACCTATAGATTGGATCATGCCAGAGCTCAATATTGATTGGATCCTTCGAGCAGTCATCCTTGCAGAATGATCTATCATGCCAGTTCAGGTTAGGAGGGCCTTCCTTGCCTTAGATTTACAGATTCCACTAATGTGCGTCCAAGACATAAGATTACTTGACTAATTTTGCCTATTCCCCACACATATTCCATCCCTACCATCTATCTCAGCATGACCTTGGGAGGTTGGGTATGAGGAAGAGTTATTTGTACATTCCCATTCTTGCTTGTCACTTTTCCATCGTACAAAATTGGTGAACCCAACGTGAAAGACCACCGTGCTTTCGTTATTACCTCTTTCTTCCACCTTTCCTCCTTCCCATTATTCTATGGGTATTCATATACCCCTCGAATATGTTAGGATTTTATGCATATGGTAGACCTCTCCTAGGTCTTGAGGCATACTACGCTCAAATGAATAGACAATCATCACCCTCGCTCTCAGTATGGGGTGACAATTATTGAGCCATCTGGTTGTCAACACAAACTCCACCTCTAAGGACTAGATATAGCACATCTTTCCAAACTAAGGAGTTGGACCAGCTCGCTCAAACATAACAAATAGAGCCTTCAGTCTCAAACAATATGACGTTCATAGGAGAATTTGGTTCATCTCCTCAAGTGCTGCTTAGACCACAAATTATTAGACAATGAGATCCATACCTGGTTTTAGATGATGAGCATTCAGTGTGTTATGCCAGGAATGAACAACACTCTCAGAGTATGTACCCACCTATAGGAAGTTTACAAACACAACCCGAGATCTCATTTCAAGAAATACCTCCATGCCACTACATATAGGAAATGCCCTTGGGGAAACTTGGTAGGGAAATGATCAGTTCATAGCGGGATATCACATGCCTGTACAACGTCAGGATATACAAAAAATTCCACTAAGGTAAAATATTGTGACTTCACTGAATGAAGTCATTTCGAATTTAATAGAAAAGGTTAGAGGATTAGAACTTGCTCAAGCAAATCAAAATTCTCAATTCATGCAGGTAGGAAGTTCCAATCCTCCACACCATCCTAGCCAAGTATACCTCCTCACAGGAATAGGCACGTTGGGAATTCCTCCTCAATATTCACAACAAACACTAAATAGAACCGCCATTTCTAATACCATTCCAGTACCTCCTGGTCTAGTACAAAATAATTCATTCCTAGATAATCCCCCTTCATACTTAAACATGTACTCCAAATCACCACAGGGAGATATGTTCTCCTCTCCCGATATGTTTACTCAACCACATGGGTTTCCTTATGCCCCTACCAATGCATATGCTACGCCATATCAATAACCCATTCCACCACTGCCTCCTTAGTAGGTACCATCAATGGTCAAAACATACATGATAGGGACTTATTCAGAATATTTGAAAGACCCCTTAGACTTCACCATATGAAGTGTCATGCTTCCAAGACCTCTTCCTGATTTACCCAAATACAAAGAGGAGGGAGACCCAAACGCACATATCAAAGCCTACGCCACAGCCATTCGAGAACTGCTCCCTTGGGATGGGGTTGTTGCTAAAATATTCCCCAAAACCTTGGAGGGCATCGCCCTCGATTGGTATTATAGAATACCCGAGGCTTCCATCCATTCATTTAAACAACTTGTTTTAGAATTCATTAAAGCATTTGACATGAACAAACTATTGAGAACAGGAATCAGAGAATTCTTGCACAATAAGTAAGAACACAATGAATCTGTCACTGATTTTATCTAGAGATGGTGTACAGTCCTTTATTCTTTGACCAGTGCTCCAAACATGGACCAAATGGAACTATGTGGTTTATTCCTTCATTCTCTTAGTAGAGAAGTGAAGGAAGAAGTCCAAAAATTCCCACTAAAGACTTACGATGAAGTACTTGAGAGTGCTCTTCGAATAGATCAAGTGGCAATAGATAGCGGTTGCAAGACGTATGGAGAAAATGGGAGGTTAATCACCTCTAACCAGAATACTATGACTTACCCTACTACCACGAGTTTCAATCAAGGACCTAAAGTCCTTAATAAAAATCGTGGAGTGACAACAAATGGGGTAATTGATTAGCCTAAAAAGATAAATGTTGTGAATACTCCACCACTAATGAACAACCAACGAAACAACAACTTTATCCCAACAATCAATGCAGTGGATTTTAATTATCCAAAACAACAACAACAACAACAATGGAAAACCTTACAAAGGGTCCAAGCCAAAACTCAATTGGATATCAAAACCAGAACCAAAACCAGAAACAACATATGCAAAACTTTAATCCTATGAGACAACGGTTTAATCAGAATTTTGGGCCACAATATACACCAAGTCAGCAACCTAGGAATTACAATCCTAACTCATATTGTGGTTTCCACAAAATTCAAGGCCATGACACTAGAACGTGTCATGACTATAATAAATTCATGTAACATTTGCCAGAGGAACAAAGACAACTTTTCATAGATATGTTCTTGGCAGATACTGTGTCACCAGCACCAAATACTTTTACAAGGGTAGTCTCCCCTCAAAATGCACCCCTCAAAATCTTTAATGATCTTCTCTTAAACCACAATAACAACAGGTTAAATCCAAATGGGACAAATAAGGGCATAATTATAGGAAACAATGATCATGAAGCCTCGACTTCACTAAATCCATTAGTTGCACCACAATTAGGAAGTCAGCCGTGACCCAAGATAGTCAGTTTAGTGGAATTAGACGCTGAACTACCCATGGAAGCTATAAAAAGGACACGAGAGTATTCCTCTCAGCCAAGTCCAAGTTACCTGCCGGAGATAGATAACATCCAACAAATATTAGTAAAACCCATGGGTGCTTACAATTTAATTAGTGATCTAACAAAAACCTTCTCACACATTTATTTTTTGGACTTACTGAAGAACTCTCCTACCCACAGGGCTGATCTTATAGAGACATTAGGTTTAGGTCATTTAATTAACATCACTCCACCTCCCGAAACACAAGTAAACCATGTAGACTTTGATATCCACCCTCCGGGGCAGCCCGGTAGGGATATCGAGTTTATGTTCGAAATAAACAAAATGCCAACAAACGTTGAGATTACATGTAGAGGTGATCCAGCCTTACATTTACAAGTATGGGTTTATAACAATTATGTGAAGCGCATGATGGTTGATGATGGGGCAGCAATTAACATAGTCTCCTTCTCTTTCCTTCAAAAGCTAGGGTATGGAGAAATGAATTATTCCATGACTCGAAATATATTAAGAGGCTATGATAGCCTTAAAGCTACGTTGATTGGAACGATAATACTACCAGTCACCTTAGGACCCCAAAAAGTCCTAAGTTTTATATTATAGATTAGGAAACCAACTATAATATGATCCTTGGCCGACCATGGATACACCGTATGAAGGTAATCCCCTCTACATTATTTCAAAAAGTAATATTCTTGCATTTAGGAAAGGTGTTCGTAGCCAAAGGTGATCCAAAGCCATTCAATATACACCTAGCTGACTTAAAGAAAAAACCAGTCGTTCACTCAGAGTTTGAACTCCCAACAAACCAACTTAATAAACCCACTGATGCAAAACTGGAAGAAAAGTTCATACCTACAACAGATCTTGAGACTATGAGCCTAATCAAGACTATCCCAGCCCTCAAGGACAAGGCTAACATTGTAGAAATAGTAACATTAGGAACTACTACAAATTTTTTTGAATTATTAGAACAAGATCTACTGATGTTCCTACCATTTGATTATGTAGGCATGGGATATACCCTAGGTGTTTGTTCTCTTCCAACAGAGGATCTTTGCATGGTAGAAGTAACCGAAGCAGAAGATGCTAACAAAACAAATATCAAAATGGCCATATTCCCAGCTAAATATTGGACTCTCCATTTTGATGGAGCTAGATGTCATTATGGAGTTGGGGCAGGTATAATCTTTAATCCTCCCGAGGGAAAAATACTACCATTTGCCTTTAAACTAAATTTCAAATGTATGAACAACGGTGTTGAGTATGAATCCCTCCTCCTTGGCCTCATCTTAGCTAAAAGGATCGGTGTTAATAACATCAGGGTGTTAGGAGACTCACAATTGGTAGCAAACCAAGTCTTTGAGGTGTATGAAACTAGATTTAAGTACTTACAGCTCTACAAAAGAGTTGTATTGGATTTAAGAAAAGAGTTTGAATTTATATCAATTGAAGCAATCCTGTGAGAAAAAAATCTTCTCACTCATTCTATAGCAACCTCAGCATCATGCTTCACTCCAAATAGTGAGTTGGAAGATACCCATTTCATGGTATCCCTTCATACTGAACCATTGGTGAAAAAAATGTCAAACCCTCTTTCAACAAACATAGATGAGAACAAATCTACCATCCTAGACCATGTTGATAGTGATAGAGCCACTCTGGATTATTTAAACACCTATGCAGAACTACATCTCACCCATCACATGATAGATTTTTCCTTAATCCCACATTCATCTTCCTACTTCGGAAATCCCATGATAGAGCTTACCCCACAAGCGGAACTCAGCATATACATAGTAGAAAATGGAGAAGATCTGGAATAACTTCTAGCCCTTCCTGAGTTTGAAGAAGGTAATGCTTCTTTAATCGAAGAAACAATTGATATTAACATTGGAACAGAGGATGAACCAAAGATCTTGAAACTAGGATCCTTGTTAACTATAGCAGAAGTAGAAATACACAATTGAATCCTCAAGGAGCATCAGAAAGCCTTTACATTTAAATATAAAGAAATGATAGGAGTTGCACCGCACATTGTCGTACATAACCTTGTCACCAAGTCAGATGCAAAGCCAATTAAACAAAAATTGAGACCAATGAAACCTAAGGTAGCTCTCATGGTAAAGGAAGAAGTAATGAAACTCCTCCAAGTAGGATTCATCAAACCAGTCAATTACTCTTAGTGGGTATCTAATATCATTCCCGTTCTAAAAAAAAAGGGAAGATACGCATCTGCATAGACTTTAGAGACATTAATAAGGCATGCCCCAAAGATGAATTCCCGTTACCATCCATTGACATCATCATTGATGTAACAGTTGGATTTGAGCTTTTGTCCCTCATGGATGGGTTCTCAGGATACAATCAAATTAGAATATCCGAACAAGACCAAGCCAAAACCACGTTTATAACTCCTTGGGGAACCTATTACTACATCGTTATGTTGTTTGGTCTCAAGAATGTTGGTGCTACATACTAATGAGTAATGACATACATATTTCATGATCTTATTCACAAAATCATGGAGTCCTATGTAGATGACTTGTTGGCCAAGGCCAGAAAGCATTGTGATCACCCGGAAGTACTCTGTATCATCCTTTCACGTCTAATAGAATACGGAGTCACACTAAATCTAGAAAAATGCATCTTTGGTGTGATAGGAGGGAAGCTCCTAGGTTACATTATATCATCACAAGGGATCGATATAGACCCAGCCAAAATCTGGGTTGTTCTCAAAATGATCCCACCTTCAGATGAATTCAGAATCAGGTCATTTCTCAGAAAACTCGGTGCAATCCGAAGATTCATCCCTGATTTAAGCTTTGCCATTCATCCAATCAAAAATCTACTCAATAAATATTATACTACCGATTGGACTAAAGACTACAACAAATATTTCGAAGTTGTTAAGCATTTCTTGTTGTCACCACCCACGCTAATGCCACCTAAGCCAGACCACCCTTTAATCTTATACTCACTAGCTACCAATGTCTCACTAGCCTATATGCTAGCCCAAGAAGATGATGACAAACGAGAACGTGTGATCTATTTCATTAGCTGAATGTTACTCGACTATAAAACATGTTATATGCAAGTAGAATGAGAATGTCTTGCCATAGTCTTTGCAACCAAACACTTAAGACATTACATGCTAAATCAAGAAACAAAAGTCATTGTAAAAACAAACCATTTACGAACGTTCCTCACGCAAGGATCCTTGTCTAAAAAGGATGGACACTTTATAACCTTAATGGGTGAATTCAAATTAACATTTGTAAATCAGAATTCTGTTAAGGGAAAAATCATTCTAGATTGGTTAGCTAATAACCCGTTAGACGGAGGTGATCTAGTAGATCTGGAATTTCTCGATGAATGCATATACTACATCAAAACTAGACCTCCCATCTCTGAATGTCCATGGTATACTGATATTATTAATTATATCATGGACCATAGTTATCTATAAGATGCTACACTGCAACAAAGAAGGTGTTTACACATTATCATAGCTAAATATGTTATTATAGAATAGGTGCTCTATCATAAGGATTTCAATGGAATGCTCCTAAGGTGTGTTGACACAGAAGAATCCAAAAAAATTCTATATGAATCTCACAGTGGCATGTGTGGAGGCCACTTTGGTGGCCATGCCACCACTCACAAAATACACCGGATGGGCTATTTCTAGCCCACTCTAGAACATGAAGCAGTACAGTTTGTGCACAGGTGTCATAAATGCCAAGAATTCTCCCATGAGATTCACATGTCGACACAATCTCTATAACCAATCGCTACTTCATGGCCCTTTTCTATGTGGGGCCTAGATTTGATAGGGAAATTCTCTTCCTCATCTATAGATGGCCATAACTTCATAATCACGGCCACCGAGTACTTTACCAAATGGGTAGAGGCTATGCCTCTTACCACTATACCAGGTTCCGTGATCGCCAAGTTCATTTTGAACCAGATCATTTATAGGTATGGTGTCCCACAAATCACTATCTCAAATAATGGGACTTCTTTCAAGAATGACGAGGTTCATGAATTATGTAATAAATTTAAATTAAGCCATTATACAGCCTCCCTGTATTACCCTCAAGCCAACGGACAAGCTGAAGCAACAAAAAAAACATTAAAATCTATTCCCCTTAAAATGGTAAAAGAAAATAAATGAGATTGGCATTTAAAGTTATACCTAGCCTTGTGGGCCCACTGAACCTCAATAAGAATGCCAACAGGAGCAACTCTTTTTTCACTGGTATTTGGAGCATAAGTAGTTCTCCCACTTGAGGTTGAAATACCTAGTCTCCGCATCTCATTACAAGGGATTCTGGATGAAGATGGTTATAGAGAAGCATGTCTCTCCCAACTAGAAAGCCTAGATGAGACCAGGTTAGATGTTGAATAGTGGCATAGATTCTATGATAACCGAATGAGCTGGTAGTATAAAAAAAGGTCTATGAACAAGATATATATGAAGGAGATCTAGTTCTAAGACTAGACAGCCAGATCGATAAAAATATTGGCAAAGGAAGGAAATTCCAGCCCAAATGGTTGGGCCCATACCGAGTCACGAAGGACTATGGAAATGGTGCATATCTCTTATGTACACTAGAAGGTGAGGAATTTGGTGAAATTGTCAATTCCCTACATATTAAATGATTCTCTATATAAGCAACCAGCACTATTTGTATAAATATATCTACATTGCATCTTCATGTAGTTAGGTTCATTTTGTCCACTTGTTTCGTACAATTTTGTGATCAAGGAACTCATTCTCAAAGCAATTCATTACAACTTTTGATGTTATTGGCATGTACACTATAATCATACTTCTTCACTTCCATAGAATCATCAATCGTGTCATAATCATTTCATCAGATAAAGCTAGATATAACAAAGCCTTAATGGTAACCATACCAAGATCTGCATGCTTGTTCTCATCTTTGGTTTCTTCCTAGGATAGGTGCCTTGCCTATGGTCTATTCTAGAAGCTTCATTGTGTCACATCTATCCCCTATGTATATCTCTTTGGAAATAAGAACACACTGGCATTTTTCTCAAATAAGCAAGTCAAACATAGATCAAATAGAAAATTTTATTTTTAAAACATTTCCTTTCCCTACCAACCTTCAGTGATGAGCTTGCATCTCTTACTAGTGATGTAGGGTTGGGAAAGGATGGGAATGCCCTTACTCGCCTATACCTTGTCGATGGTGATAAGCCCATGCTTCTTACTAGTAGCATGGGGCAAGGTGTAGGGGTTCCTCTTGACAAATAAACGTTGAAGGTCATAAGAAAACAATTCCAATGAACTTTTGAAATTTTGAGTAAAAAACAAATGAATTAGATGTGCAAAATTCCAAGAGAGTTCAAAACCCTGAAACCTAGATTTTGTCTACCATGTGGCCATCTACAGATCTAAGTCTAGATAAACCACAAATCAAGTTGCATACCAAGCTATGGAGTCACTCGAGTAGAGTAAGCTTGTAGCATCCTAATTTGGTTCCACCAAAGCTTTGTCTATCTCTCATCACTACTATTTCAACACATTTTATAACTTATGCCCTTTCTATCTCTCAGTGATGAGCCCTTGCATCTTACTATTTGCATGGAGTTAGGAGTGGGGAAAGTTTATCTACTCATCGTACCAGTTTATCATCACATTTTGTCAAAAAAATATGAAGTACCAAAAAATTGCTTATAAGAAACTAGAGTTTAAAATCACATTGTGTTTACATTATCATATATTAGCATCACGAAATACAAAAGGAAAGTAAACATTTGTATCATTTGTTCTCCATTGCATACATTCTGAAAGACATATAAACATAACATTATAGTTTATATATGGAAAACAAAGTCATAAATGCAAAGAGTCTGATCCAAAAAGAATATATATATATATATATAATTGATCAAGTTTCCTATACAATGCCATCATGCGCTAAGCATGGTCAAAATGCTCAAAGATCCTGGGAAATATAACTACATCATACAAATAGTCTAAGAGATCCAAATGGCTTCTCAACCCCTATGAGATCCCTTTGAGGGTGAACATCCACGTCTGGGACTCCAGCTACGCTGGTGCTCTGAGTGCATAGAGGGCTCACGATCACGAGGAGCAGCTGCAGTCTCGCCATGAGAGTGACTCCTCATTAGGTGCTCTGCTATCCTATACCCTACCAGCTCAGTACGAAGGGTAGACACCATCCTGGTCACATGCCAGATAGGAGAAAAGACATCGGTATACCTACCAAATACTGAAGGCTCCCCTGCATCCAAAGATAGCTCCGCACGGGTCTTCTCCATAGGGATCATCAGGGTATCAGTACATACCTGGTGAATCAGATCTTGCCACTCATCAGCATTCTCTGCAAGCAAAGGAGAAAAGCCAATTAGAAATAATCAAGAGTTAAAAACAAAAACAAACAAGAGTAGAGACAACAACTAAGACAAGTATTAAGAGAGGGATGGTAACTCACTCGGATCTCCAAGCCTCCAAGAGGGATCCCTAGGGTCAGCTCCTGCCATAAATGCCGCTACTGACTGAGGTACTCCTCTTATGGTTGGAGTAATGTAGCATCCCACTAGGGACTCATCCTCTCCACAAAGGCCCTGAGAGAGTGGATCCTATAAATCCAGAGTCACCCTCTCCACACTCTGCTCTGCCCACTTCACTTGTAAGATATCCTGAGTGTCATGCCACTCAGGATCACTATCCTCCTCTCTGCCTGACTTGCTAACCTCAACCTCGGTCTCCTCCTCTGTCTCCCCCCTGTGAACTCGTCAAACTTAGATTCTATGTCAATGGGGTCGTTGCTACTATGGGCGGGACCCACGGTAATCTGAAGTAAGGGTTCCTGAGGGGCACCAGCTCTCCCTCGAGCTTGTACTACCCGCCTAGCTACAATGGGGACACTAGGAGTAATAACTGTCCAACCACAGCCTCTATGACCTCCCCTGGCCTCTCAAACTGATCTATATACTGGCACCACCGGGGGAAGCATACCCACGTAAGGTAGGCCAAACTACTGAGGCACTCGACCAAAAGGATGTATCTCCACCCTCCCAACCCTGTCAACAAGCTACCCTGTAGTGGAGCAAGAAATCAAAGTAAGAGCCTCCTCACCCCATAAACCTACCATGGCCTGATAAGGTGTAGCCTCCATGTCATCAGTGGTCAAAGAGGTGACTAGTTGGTGAGGTGCTCTGAGCACCGACATGTCTGTCCATTTGGCTACAATCACAGCTCTGGGATCTACCACCTCTACACCTATACCATAGGGGATGAAACACTCATAGCCCCAGCTCATAATCAGGGTTGGATGGCTCAATGACTACCTCTGTAAATAGACCACCCTGTATAAATCATGGTAGGTATTCCCAAGTATGTCGGCTCCCCAGGCATAAATCCAACCATGTCCTTCAATCTGTGCAATGATGGGGGACTAGCAATATAATAAAGTATCTCCTCCCTTATCCCCGATCAATCTCGAGGCAAGTATTCCCATGATGGCTTGGTAGGTAGGCTAGGAATATATCGGACCCTCACCCCCTTCTTTGAACTAGTGGAGATAACTACATCTCCCATATATGAGGCCCACTATACTTTCTCAGCCCGTGACCCCGCTGTCTCAAGAGTGAGCTATCTCCTAATGATCAGGACCCCCAGTATACAGTAAACATCCTACAAAGTAATGGTCCACTCACCTCGGATCCCTGGTAATCGGAAAGTAATCTGATCTACTTCCCAATATGAAAATAAGTCACAAAGTATGTGACTAGATGGTGCAACATGCGGAACTTGTGATATGCGCAGTATACCAGCCCTCTGAAGAGTGTCCTACTCATCCTGAGAAAGGGCATCTAATACTACCAGGAGCTAATCACACTCTCTCTCTCTCTTGACTCCATTGAATATACTCCTCCCTCACCTGCATACACCCAAAAACACACAAAACAAATTAAGTTAGTATCTAAATGACTTTAGAAAAATCATGAAAGTAGGTAAAGATGCTAAAAATGCAAAAACGAATTAAAATAAGTGTTATTTAGGCATTCTGTGAAGGACCGCCACCTTGAGCAGGGCAGCGATTCCATAATAGCCACCTTAAAGGTAGCAGTCTTGTAACTACTGCCCTGATCAGGGCGGTAGTCATGTAACCGCAACCCTGCCCAGGGTGGTGGTCGTGTCCCAAATTTCTGTACAGGTCACATGCCCTAAATGACACCTAAAAACACAAATAAATCTTGTTTTGAATCAAACAAAGCCTACCCAGTAGGAACCTCCCTAGATAAACCTATTAAAATTGATATTTTCAAAAATAACCGCCCCCATGACAAAGATTTCAACATTTTAATCTTTTGGGGATAAAAAAGGTAAATCGAGAAAAACTAACCTGTGATCTCGAGGGTCGGCATTCCCCTCGTGGAGGCATGATCATGATCTCATCCTGAATGTTTTGATTATACTCTCATGAGAAATTGTCACCGTGGGTCCCAGAGCTCAAAATCAACCAAATCAACACGTGTAAATGAATAGGAAAATGGGCCCACTTTTACATATATAAAACCCTGACTTGTTTTAAATTCCCTTTTTCACAGGTTTGGAGCACCGACGAAGGTAAGTTCACATCCCTACACAAATGGTATGTCCTTATTTCATAATGTTTTAGTATTTATTATTCGATCTCTTTTGTCTATCTACACTTGAGTCCTCTTTTCATTTTGCAGGTGGTGGGAATTCTGGATGACATCATTTCGACACATGGACGTGTCAGGTATAACTTCTAACTTCCCATTTTGGGACCGCCATACTTGGATCCACCATTTTACACCTCTTCATGGCTAAAATGATTCTCTGATGGGGGAAATATGTACGTACCCAAAATTGTAGGGTACTGCACCGCCAGAACAACGTAACATGTGCACCAATGATGATACAGGTCTCCTCGTAAGGTGTTCGGGATCCAGAAAAGTTCTCTAAGTATGAGTTAACATCCCGCATGTCCCACTTAGCCCCTACATGCTTTGTTTTTCTCTTTTCCTCTCTTTTCTTTAAATTTTTTTCTTCAGTTACGAAACCGCCACCCTGCCTGGGCAGCGGTCTCATGACTACCGCCCAGGTAGGGTGGCTGTCCTTCACGCATTTTCTAGAATGTTCTTTTTAATGCGACTCATGTAAATTTTCAATGTTTACCGGATTTTTTCACCGCTTTTGCTTGTATTTAGGATTCTGGTTCCCTGGAATAGTATTTTAGCATTGTTTATGGTTTAAGAGATCAATTTGGTTTTCAGATTTGGGTAAATGGGATTCTATAAATAGCTAGCTTGTGCTCAAGAAAATTCCCCCTAAAATTTGCCTCTGAATTTCTCATTTCAATAGTTTAGCCTTCCAATTTTTCTTAGATTTCATAGTTTCATTTGTTGTATGCATGGTTAGTGTTGTTTAGCTGTCAAAAAGCCACATATCCTCCTTGTGTAAATGCTGTTATTATTTCATCCAATCAATTGGAGTAGGATAGTTTTCTTTTCAAAAGGAAGCCATTAAAAGTTGCAGGTTTTGTTCCTCAAACAACATAGTTTCAGGTTATGGACATTTTATGTTGCATGACTTGTAATAAATCCTGCTAGGAATTTCATAAGTCAAGCTCTATACTCTTGCGCTATCCCTCTCCTACTCACATTGTATTCAGTCTGTATCCTAAGTTGCCATTGCTCCAATATCTACTTCTGTTGATGTTAGCATTACACAATTTTCTGGGTCAACGTGGGCATAAAGGAATGAGGAGATCACACTGAGGGGATAAGGTCACACACCATCTGATTCACCATTGTTCTGCAGAATCTAGGTTCTAGCTTTCAAATTTCTAGTTAAAAATCATATCAAATAGAGTATCTAATCATGTCATTTCAGTTAAATTTTACTTTTGATATTGCTAGGGAAGCTGTGGGGATTGATAGTTTCTAAGAAACTATGATTCACTCCTCACTTCTGAGGTAGGATCCAGAGTCTTTCAAATAGAGTAGATCAGTTATCAAGTTATTTAGAATAGATCTACAAATTACACAGACAAGCAACTATACTCAGTTGCTTTGTTTGTTTTAATTGCGTTATTAGTTTAGTTGTCAATTTTAGATATATTAGATAATTTCTCTTTAAAATCTGTTCAGTAGTTTATCAATAAGTATTAGACTTATAAATATATGTAGATATATCTTGCATATTTATTTTATTCTGTCATTAGTCAGCTTTATATCATTTTCTTTTGTATGACAATCATGAGACCTAGAGAGCCCAAAGAATACATATTCAAGCCAATCTTCCCTCAACCTAATCTTATTACAAAAATAACTGATATAGATCAGAACCTTAGAATCCAAGTCTTCTGAACAACAACAAATTTACAACAGATTAGCTCACAGTTAAGTGGGTTAAATATAGAAGAGGACCAAGTGCACACATTTTGGTCAAATCAGCCAAACTACATATTACCCTAGATAAATATCTGCATGACTATAGAATGGCTTGAAAGAGAGCAAACGTTTGGTTGTGACCCTTTGGTCCCACAGCTAGACGCAGGAGACACTCTCATAGACATAGATAATAGCTTAATAATTTAGGTTATAGGAATGCCTATGAGATACTCTAAGAATATTACACAACTTTTGATTCTGAACATAGAGGCTGAAAAGGCATATGACTATTGGATACTAAGGATTAGGGACTGATCCCACACATGACCATAACAGATCCACAACCACCATGAATCTATATTTATGACCCAGAAATCTCACAACCCAATGATTACACAGGTCAATCAGACATAGATGTTGGCTTACACACATTAGTATTTAGATCTACTCCATTTCCACCTACCATCATTGCATAATTATCCTTGTTAGACATAGCAGCTAACAAAGCTAAAGATTTATAGACTAGACCAGAGAATCGACCATAGAATCCACTATATATCCATCATCCATTATATGACCTTGTCTAGAGACATACACAAAACCATCCCAGGTCATTTTCCATGTATCCCACAACCTATAGATTGGATCATGCCAGAGCTCGATATTGATTAGAGCCTTCGAGCAGTCATCCTTGCCAACCGATCTATCTTGCCAGTTCAGGTTAGGAGGGCCTTCCTTTCCTTAGATTCGCAGATTCCACTAATGTGTGTCCAAGACATAAGATTGCTTGACTAAGTTGTCCTATTCCCCATGCATATTCCATCCCCACCAGCTATCTTGGCATGACCTCGGGAGGTCAGGTACGAGGAATATTTATTTGTAGATTCCCATGCTCACTTGTCACTTTTCCATTGTACAATCATAAGTGGAATAGGGAAATGAAGATTCATATGGGGGCGATGAAAGGTCAATTCACAAGGATATAAATTTGGATGGATTCTCCATTCCAAAAGATCGTGAATTTTAATTCTTGGTAGCAATTATGAATTGTTGTATATTGATTGATGTTTTTATTCATTACTACACAAGAAATGAAAGATATTTTCTTAATTTTTCCTTTTCTCATGTTTCCTCTATTTCTTTCTTTTGTAAATTTGGAGTTCTTCAAGGTGCACTTACAATTCAGCCTCTAAATTTACTTGTTCCTCTTCTTCATGAATGAATCTTCATAGCTGATCATATGTGTGTGTCCATTTATTAGTCTGCATTAACAACTTGATATTTCCATATCCAAAAAAAGTTTTAATTTTAGCTCCATCACTCTCACTTATTGAGCTGTTTGAAATCACTATGACTTCTGAGTGACTTGAGTAACCTTCCCTTTACAATAGAAATTTTCTCCTTCACCCCTCATTTCTAAAAAACTTCTTCTTGCTGCCCTTCTTACCTCGTATAAGTCCATATTTTTTCTTGCCATGTTTAGTGATCTGTGCTTATTTACATTCAAACTCAACCTCCTTATTTTTTGTTGGGACCCCATAATAGTTGCAAAGTGTCCTACTTGACCACAATTAAAACATTTAAAAGTGGGAGCTTACCTTTACATTTTTCCTTTACTCTTCCCATGATCATTCTTACAAACAAAGCTTCAATCTTCTCATTTGATCTTCTTCATTTCTCCAAAAATTGATTCCTCTTTTTCTTGCTTAGAACTGACTCTCTTTCTTGGACCTTTAAGGAAACTGTACATTTCTTAGTTGATTTGGCTCCAATTGTACTCAATTTCATAAGCTGATAAGATGATTCTGTAGCTCATCCAAAGTCAAATGATCTTCATGTGTTTTGACCCTATTTCTCACAGGGCTTTGAGATGATTTGTGCTATCATATTTGGAAAGTTAAAGATCTCATAATTTTCTGAACAGATAATTGTCTCATAATCTAGCTTCTCAAACCTAAAGCCTTTGAATACATGTATGTAGGGTGAGACTTGATCTACTCTTTGCATGGTAAGACTTCCAACTACTAAATCAATTCATCTTCTTTCATCTTTACATGACCTAATTCATGGGAATTTTTCTCAAGTAGGTCTCCTAATTACTTGCACGAGCTGTGAATTTGCTCATCCAACCCTCATACGATTGCCATTGGTAGTCTTGAAACCAAGATCTCAATGGCTATGGTACATTACCCCACCTTTCCAAATATACTGAGTGTCATTAGTAGCCCAGTTATAATGTATCTGAATTCATGTGACCTAACCATTTAATTGATTCTCAAATTCATTCTTATCAATGCTTGCAGCTGTAATTGGAGTGGCTTGTCAAGACATGGCCCTATGATCTTTTCATGCTTGGAAATAGAAATGGGTTAAGTGCTTCAAAATGTTAGTAGGGATTACTCTAGATGATGTATAACTAATTTAGGAATATTTAGGAACCCTTTGAGTGATTTTGGAATGATTTTGGTAATAATATCTTGTACGAATGCTATATGAATTATAAATTAATAATGACTTACTTATATAGCCTTTTGTAGGTGAAATATTCTAATAAGGCCAACCCTAGGAAGATGAAATGACCAAAAAATGATTTGAAATTGAAATCAGATTCAGTCTATCTCTTAGAGTCATTATCAAGGATCTCGTGAATAATATATATATATATATATATATATATATATATATATATTAGGCCATTAGGATTAGACTGGGACCAAGAAGGGATGAATGTGAACATGAATAATCAACAATCATGATCTAGATTGATTAGACACCTTACACCACCATATATGGATAAGGGAAAATAATCCACTAGTATAAGTGGAAAGAGATTAGATCGGCCTCAAATATGTGATTGTGAAGGGGTGGGTACAGGTCAACTAAGACCAGACCATCCCTTCATCCTAACAATTCCATACATTTTCAAAACAGGGAGATAAATATCAAAACTAAAAGTTGCATCATGAATATAAGAGGTTTTATGTTGATTAAATAATATTCATAGAATTAATAATAGAGAAAAGTGTAAATATAAGAAATTTGTAGAATATCTAGAGAGACGAAGAGATTGGATTTCGAATGTGAGGATTTGTCTTAGCAAGGATACATGGTCAAAATTAGAATTACACAAAGAAAAGTTACTAAATTTTAGTGTCTACATGTAATACTTAAGCTACCACAAGATAATGGTATCATGTATTGTATAATCCTACAAACATTTGATTATAAGGAGCATAAATAGGTTTTAGCCCATGCTGATGATCTAATGAACATAATGAATCAATTAATATTTCTCTACCAAAATGGAATCAAGATGCTTGATACAGGGATATCAAAGTGAAATTATATGCATTCCATGATTATATGGACACAACAAGTATGGTATGTAATAATAAAGCTCCAGTTATGAGAAATGAATTCTGTACATAGTGCACAATCCTAAACAAAGACATGCAAATGGTTATAAAGAATCATGTTAGAATTGATGGTGATACTTTATACACTATTTCCATGTTGTACACAGTGACAAAAAACTTTCTAGAGGCAAGTTCCTAAATACTAAAATTTAAATTATTTTTTACGTTACTAAGTGTTGTCAATTTTTAATCTTAATTTCTTAACAATGAAAAGACCAACTAATAGAAGTTGATTTAACAAAAATAGAATGATTCCAAACCCTAATATTATAGAGTAACTAATGTAAACTATGATAAGAAATTTCTAGAGTATAGATGACACAAGCAATAAGCTATTAAATTATGAAACCCTAAGTGCAAGAGAGGGAAATAATGACTTAGATGATTTGCGCTATCCTAGAGCTATTCTGGACCAGAATAAATGATGAACAGAAAAGAAAGAATATTGTAATTGTGCATTGTAAATCCTAAATTTGTCAGATAAGGTTGGACTAGAGTGCCTAGTGTAGGACTAGGGTGCCTAGGTGTTGATGACTACTACAAGGATCCCATGACTGCGCAAATGATTAGAACCTGATTTTTTTGGTATCACAAAAGCATTGCTGATAGTCATTGTTAGTCACTTGTATGTCACATCTTGATCATTGAAGATGCCTGTAACCTATAAAGATATGTTCACCTCTAAAACCCTAAAAATACATCAAATCCCCTTAAAAGAAATATGCGATATAGGGAGTCAGGATGACCCCAACAGTCACCCGATTGATTGAACTTATGACCGAGCACTACATTACATCTTAGAATCCATGTAGTTCTTGTGAGTGTGTAGAAGAATCATGCCCCAGGATTACATTGTGGAAGTTTACTTGATAGTGGGCTAGCTAGATGTTACAATCTAGATAGAATGTGTGGTTGACAAAATGAAATTACACTTCCTATGCAGTGTATGTAGAAAATGTAGTCCTTTATCCCTAGAATGGATTCTAGATGGATGCCTTTAGTTATCTTAGATTCCTTTGGATTCAAGCTTAGGTGATGATAATATATGCTTAGAGCTTTGTCCTTTATTTTGGTCACATAGCTTTGTATTTATATGATTACCTTGTTTGAATTTCATAATTGACAATTGGAAGGATGAACCATAAGAAAATAAGATGCCCAAAATATAAAAGAGACCCAAAAGAGGAGATTAAGATAGAAATATGTTAAGGGAACCCAGAGGGGATAAATGCACCTAGGTGCTAACATCCTAGCTAGACACTGGTGTTTGAAGTCATAGAATATAAATAGGTAAAGCAATGATAGGTTTGTAGGGTGTAAAAGACTAGAAAGAAGACAAAAAACAAAGCAAATAGGACAAAAATAGCTATTAATTACTAATTTTCTTACTTAGGAATCATATGAATGTAAGTATGCTTTTATGACCTAGAAATGTACCCAAGTACATAATTTTGAGTCTACAGAAACTAAAACCTAATTTTGATACAAGAAAACAATGGGTATAATAGCTTGATGAGTGTCTTATAGATTCCAACCATCATTATGTGGTTGTAACCTAATAATTATGAAAAACTACACTGTAGATAGAATCAATGACGAAAAGGTACATTGTATGTCAATATCTTACACATAACCTGAGTTGGAATTGTTTACTACAAACTATCATTTACAACTTACACCTACGATGATGGAAAACCTTGTTTATTAAACCTGCCGTGATAGAGTTTGAATTTTTGCAAAGATTCTTTTTGAAGTTTAAAAGATAACACAACATTACAAAAAGAAACACCAATCCAAAAAACATAAGAAAGATAAATTTCTTATGATTAGGGATGAAATAGAAAAAATGGGGATTTCATATAGGTTGGGGAAACCATACCATCATAAAGGTTGAGAATATAAATATATTAACTATGGAAATTCAAATGATTCAATTTTTGATAGGATTTTCATTCACCATAAAATCATATTAAATGTCTGTATAATTTATTTTGATTTTTAAATATTGTTTAGTGAATTCAATTAGGAATTCATTCCTTGTTGTATTCAACTAGGTAATTGAAGGCATACAAGATGAATAAAAGTATATAAAACTTGTGAGAATGTGGAAATTTTAAAGATATTTTCATTTGTTATAGCTGCAATCATATAGAGCGTTAGATGATACCATAGTAGTTGAATGTGTAGATAAGTATGTAAACTCTTAATTTTATTGTATGTTGATGTATAATATCTTGTATGCCACATGGAATTGAATTGATTACTCATCATTTGTAGGATTGGAAACCTATTTAGTGAGTGTTTTTGGTTGTCTAAGAGAGGAAATGGTCCCTTAAATGCATGTTCAAGGAGCCCATGCTTTATAAATGACTAGGTTTTCCCTTTTAAATTGGGTAGGTTAAGGAATGAGGTTATGGAGTGCAAAAATTGGGAGATGAAATATTTGAATACCAACTCTAGTGGAGGAATATGAACTCCTTCAGAGTATAGAACCATGGTTGAACATGATAAAATGTGTTTGGTTAATGAAAAGAGATAATAATTCTTGAAGATAGTCATTAGATTAGAAGGTATGTTTCAAAGGATGGTGTAAATAAAATTATTACCTTGAAACATTAAATAAATACTTAGGGTTGAATATGAGAAGACCCTAGGAAAAATTAAAATAAGTAGGGAAATGGAACTAACATCCTATTTTTCTGGTACTAAATCTAAAACAGTGAAATAATTATTTAACTCATGGGAAAAATATTATAAGAAAACACTATTGAGTGTGCCATAACAATTTACTATCTTCCAAGAACAAGGCCCATAAAAAATTGGTGAAGAGGACCATCTTGAAGCACTTCATTTTTGAAAGAAGAGAAAACTGAAGGAGGATAAGAGACATCAAAACATACTATTTCATGAAACATGCAATCAACTGGTAAGCTAGTAAAGATGTTTATTAATTGAATGAGTCTTTTAAGAAGTTATATTATTTTAGCTAGCTAACTGATTGTTATCATCTTTAGAAAATTACATGAGGGATATTGGTAAAAAAAATACAATGAAGGACTCAAAGTTGTTAATGTCATTGTTATAGAAATAAAGATCATGGCTGAGGAAAATAACATCCTAACAAAAAAAATGATTTAAATTAAACATGAACACGTTTCAAAGAGCCAAAAAATTAAGGTAGATCATAGAAATAATCTCTATATAGAAAAATAAAACATGCATATAATGCTAGGCATTAATCATTGCATGTTGAATGGTGACAAAATTTTATCAAATTCTACCTAAATTCAAAGTCACGACTTATATATGCTTGAAATATGTATTGTGATTGAAAACTAAATACTAATGCCTGAAATCTATATTTTTAATAACCATCTTGTTTTAAAGGAACTACTATGTAAAATTTATTAATCATATGTAAAAACCTTAAAAGTTACAACCTAATATTTTAAAAAGGATTTCACGTCCAAGCATAAGATAAAATCTATTCTAATTCAAGATAAAATCAAGTGGTTCCAAAACTTAGACCATTCAATAATGAACATGATTTTTTTTTCACATTTCATGTATAAGAGAGCATCATTCAATGATAGATAAAAAAATTAGGAATCAATACTATTGTCAAATAAGCACTTATGCTTCATTTGGATGAATTGCTTCAAATTTTATGCTTAGGGGGAATCGAATTCTCCCAAAATTGTTTAGTTTTTACCTTCTAACTCCTATAAGAAAATTAAAAAGACTTAGATATTTTCTTCCTTAGAAATCCACACAAAATTAGAAAGCCACACAACATTGGAAATTCACACTATACTGAGAAGCCCAAAATTACGAGGAAGCCTAAATATTTTTGGCACCCTGAAATTCCACGGAATCCTAAAAATACGTGGCACCATAAAATTCCATGGAATCCTACAAATACGTAGCACCCTAAAAATCTGTGAGATCTTAAAATTCCACAAAAGGCTAAAATTACACATCCTAAAATTCTATAGGAGTGTGAAATTTTTTTACAAAACTTAAAAATACACCATACATTGAAAAATATACACAAAACTTGAAATTTTTTAGAGAAGGTAAAATAAGGCCAAGAACCAAACAAAGGGGAGACTCCAAGATTCAATGATGAATTTACACGTAGTAGGGGTGACACAAAGGTTAAATTTGAGGGTCCCATGGTTGTCAACTATGCAGAACAACATGGGCATCTTTAAATGCTAATATCTTGTGATCTATGTCGCCAAATATGACAAAATTAGTACTATTGCAAAGGTATTAAGGAGTAATACACATTAAAAGTAGTTTGAAGTCATGATAAAGTGTATTTTGGGTGTAAAATGTGGACAAATAACCCACAACTATTTTTAGATCTAGGTTTTGCAACACATTTTGGGACTCAATTTTTGGCTCATAAATTTTGATCTTGAGATCCATTTCCCCTACACGTGGTCTTGTTGGAAAAAGCCATGAGAAGAGATTATTTTGGGCAAAATTTAATAGGAAATGATAGAGAGTTTAGGGAAAACTTAGTGACAAATTTTTGGGATCTTTTTATCTTGTTTTCTCAACCAAATGATGCCTAAATTGGTTATAAATGTTTGAGCAGCTCCAACCACCAACATTAAATGTTGTCCTTTACCCCACTTTCTCAGATGATCTAACATTTCATAATCTAAGAAATATTTAGTGCCTATGTTTGGTCTATACACTTGAATTCTAATTTTGTCCTTAGTGGTTGAAGAAGTGGATGATATTATTGATTTCATATTTACTCTCTCCCCTCTTCTGCTATAAATATAACTAATTTTTACTTAAAAATCATCATCTTTTAAATATATATTTATGCTACCCTTTTGTGTGGACAAGCATTATAAGTTACATATTTATGTGTTGGTTTTATGCAATGAACTCGATGTCTTCATCATTACTGTAATAATTGTGCATATCCTAATCAATGATATCTTGTTATTGCGGTTATCCGTTTTTTCTTGATCTTTTATTATTGTGTTCTTACCTTCCTATTATATTATTAAATGCTGTGTGTGAGCTATATTTACATGAGTTCAATTCTTTGTGTCATTTATGGAAAGAATAAAAGTTTGGAAAAGTTTTAAAGTTGAATGTGGCTATTTTCTACCCTCTTAGTTTTGCATTTCCCCCTCCCATTATTCATCTCAAGGAGATGATAAAATTCCAATTTAGTGCATCACCTTATATTTCATTAAGTATTTCATCTTTCTAAACCCTACTTCCTTATAAATATTATATTAAAACTAGAAAGTGGTAGATCATAGTGTTGATTATATTTTTTTAATAAAATCTTAAATCTTATGTCATAGGAATGAGATCAAATAGATAAATATAATAATAAACAAGATCTAGCATGAAAAATATAAA
The DNA here is from genome assembly GCA_019776745.2 of Taxus chinensis. NCBI lineage: Eukaryota > Viridiplantae > Streptophyta > Pinopsida > Cupressales > Taxaceae > Taxus > Taxus chinensis. The sequence goes on along the minus strand of CM034154.1, from coordinate 465,984,654 downwards.
CAAGTACATAAGATAGGAGAATAAGAATGACCTAACTTGTATAAGAAGTTTTGGGCTGATTATGCGTTGGGAAATAGACTGAGAAGGATAGATCTGGACTGTGTAGACTCTATTTGAGAAATCAAGATCAAGAACTTCTTCAGATAGAAGTGCCCACAGGAAGACATGACCGCTCTAGGCATTAGTGTCTTATCTAGGCGCTAGTGTCCTAGTAGTACCTTTGGTTCTGGTATTTTCAGGGTCTGAAATTGGTTCACTACTCTTACAATTTTTCACTTTAGATATGTCATAGGGTTCTTGTATCACACATGTTTGTGAAAAAAAAAACCTATCTACCTATAAAAATCTCAATAAAACATTATATTGAATAAATCATGCATATGCTTGAGTTGGATTGACTTCGGTGGTCTCCTTAATGTGATAGTCACTGAGAACTACACTACATTTCAGACGATATGTAGTTTTTATGTGCATGTGATTTTAATGTGTCCCTTGAAGCTAGGTTTCCCTTGTGCCAGCTATACTGAGATAGCGATAAATAACTACTTTTCCCCCTAAGATATAACATTTGGTATGTAATTTAGAAATATACCCTCATATGAAGTGAATAATGCAGTCCAAATGCAGTCCTTGAGTATTGATACTTATCCAAGAGATATATAGTAAGTAGTAGCTCCTAATTTCCCAGCCCTTAATAGTAGTGAGTTAGCCATGTGTGTGTGTGTGTATGATTCCCATGTTTGAATTTTGTCATTAAAAACTGAAAAATATAACCCAAAGTAATAAAAGAGTCTCTAGAAAAGACATCAAATGATGTGGTAATTAAAAATTAAGAAAATAAGGGAAAGAGACAAAAGCACCCAAAGGGGACAATAACTCCTGGGGTGCTCCTGTCCCTAACGGGTGGTAGTGTCTCAGATGCTCAGAAGACGTAAAAATCAATAAAGAGTTGGGTCACATGTCACTTAGTATCTGAAAGTAAAGTGGCCATTCTAAAAAAAACAATATTTGAGGAAAGATAAAATCAATGAAAGAGTAAAATACATGTTATTAATGTCTAGTATATAAATAAATACTTAAAGATATGATGTAAGTAGAAAGTGCATGATTTCGTGAGTATATATATTAGTTATGTTGGTACCCAAATTTTTTCTCCTTTTCAGTCTGAGCAGCATCAGAGATATGGCATGAAGCTTGAACTCAAATAGATCATGATGTGTGTCGTTTTGTAGCCGGGGATGTGATCTAACTGGCACTCAGATTTGTGGAGAGATGGATAGCACTTTGAAAGGATTTGATCTGACCCTCACTATTTTAGGTTGTGCCTTTCAACCAAGGTAAGAGAACCTATATTGTAACCCCCAAATGGTGAAGGAGATGAACATATCCCTCAATTTATGCAAATAGTATGAAAAGGCCTTGGGAAAATATGATCAACACTCAAAATCTGAATTTCACAAGTTGTCACTCCCAGATTATGGAGATATTTTCAATGTAAGACAAGGGTTACTGGAGACATTATATGATCCTAATTTGCTTTGTGCATTTTTGTAAATGGATTGTATTATTTTGTTGATACACAAATGTAATGCAGGGGTAGTATGAGTAGGATTAGTTTTTTTGAATGAATTTGTTGGTGGGGTGTTGACAAGACAAACTGGGATATATCAGATCTTTGAAAACCTCTACAATAATTGAACAACTATCAGATGAAATGATTCAAATAATCAGGATATTTTTTCAAATAGAAGAGACATAAATGGAAGCCCAAGTTTCACTCTTCACACAATCTTTGAGAATTCACCACAAAAGCTTGAAGTAAAGAACTCAATTAAACACAAAAATCCTTGATCAAACCATGCCTAAGGTACCCCCAAAGGCTTACAAGCAATCTCTGCAATCAAGGAAGGTAAAGTGATTTTAAATTTTTTTTATCCCTTTATCAGATGAAGGCTATTCTGAACATGAGATTGCAAATTCCAATAAACTATCAACAAGAAAAGGAGATTCTATGTGATTTCTAAAGACTTTCAATGTAAGATTACAACAAGAAAAATGGAAACTATTTGTAGGTATTTAAAAATGATAACAGACATCATTTTTCCCAGAAAAACACAGATTAACTCAAAATCTTGTTAGATTCATCAGAAAGGGATATTTTTATGAACAATATCAGAGCTATGTGATGGCTATACACTTGTAACCAACTCACATACATGAAGATCCAACACAGAAGAAATTATTCTGGTCCTTTGGTGGGTTTCTCAGAAAATGAGCTTTCTCTCAGAATTTTCTCATGATTTTCAACTTTTTCCCGACCTCTTGCATGTCTCAGAACATGCATTATATAGCTCTTTCCATCTTGGAGCCTTCTTTCCCAAGAAAATAATATGCCATGGGATCAATTTTTTTACAAAAAATCCTCATGATTTAATGAAAATGACATCAAACAAAAAACATTCACAAGAGTGTCCAGGTGTGCCTAAAAAGGTTAAATCATTACAAATATTCAGATCATTATCCATCCTGGAGGCATGTTTTTCATCATTGAGGCATGCAAACACCTTTTACTCATCATTTTCACCTTTTTACCTTTTCAAATTACCTCTGCAACTTTTGATTTTGTCATTTCACGTTTTTGGACGGATTAGGGAAAAATTTATTTCAAAATCACCTTAGATCAAAGAATTAAGCCATGAAAGTGATGCCAATGATCCTGGAAGGCCAAGACGACACAAAATCACTATAAATTTGATGAATTTTGATGCAAAAATCATGATTCCAAGCTTCCTGGAGCTCCCATGGTGGTCAAAACAAATAGATGCATAGCAACCATCGATCTTATCCATCTTTTAATCCTGGCCCTCCACATGGAAGATGTGGACTTAGAAATAAGCTTGAGTTACCTTTTTAATTTTTTGGATAAGGCCGGACACGTGGCAAAAAATGGTTGGATCGGGCCCAGTTTTAAAACATTTACTTTATGACCTTTTGAAAATTTGGAAAAATATTCAATTTGTGCCCGCACCTCCACCTTTGAATTTTGGAGCTGACACGTGGCACATGGTGGGTCCCATTGGGATCGCGCTTCAATTTTGTGCATTTTGACCTTTTTTGGAAAATTGGAAAAATTTCACTTTTTACCCCATGGGCCCATGCACTCCGATTTCTCCTCACCACATGTCTCCTTGTGATTCGTTGCGGGCCAACGCTCCAAACTTTGATTTTAAGCCCTTTTTGGAAAAGGAAAAAAATTATCTCCTACCTCTGGCCTGCCGACCCACTTTGTCCTCTACCACATGTGTCCATCTCTCTTGATTCGCTAGCTGGCCATGGGCTTAAAATTTTCATTTTTAGCCTCCCTTTAAGCCGAAGGAAAATTCTCAACTTTGTCTCTGCGGGCCCGTACCTCTGATTTCTCCCCTTCTACGTGTCACTCGATGATTCACCAACGGGCTAGTGCTTCAAATTTTGATTTTAAGCCTTCGTTTCCAAAAGTGAAAAAATTCTCCCCTGCCTTTACCGGCCTGCTAACCTGCCTTGTCTTCTCTACCCACCACGTGTCGCTCATTGATTTTCTTGCGGGCCCGCGGCTTAAACTTTTTCCTTAACTCCTTTTACCAAAAAATGGGAAAATTTTCCCATTTCCCTCCATGGCTTGTACTTCCCTTTGACCCATCATGTACATGTGTCCACCTGTGATTCATTCGCAGGGGGCGCTAAAAAATTTTCATTTTGAACTCTTTTGTGAAAAAGGGAAAAAGTTCCATTTTACCTCCATGGCCCGCACTTCCCTTCTACATCTGCCACATGTCAAAATGTGGCTCCTTTGTGGATCTGCGGGCCTTCCCTTGCCTTTTTTCCCCATTTTCAAAAGTCAAATAACACCTAAGTTCCTCGCTAGCCCATTCCTCTGCCTAAAATACTTCCACACGTCCTCCTCTGGTTGCCTGCGGGGTTTCGAGCAAAATTTTGACTTAGGGAATTTTACAAAATAAAGACAAAATTTTCAAAGGATATTCGACTCGCCACCTCTCTTTAGCCAATGAAAACCCACCACATTTCCAATACCTTCTAAGGATGAATTTGACGGGCAGATGATGCCAGTATGACCGTCAAAACGCAAAAAATCCGAAGGATGCCCTAGAATTCAATTTTTTCACCAAGGATGGAAGATTTTTTTATTTTAAATGAACTGAAGCATGATTTCCAAACATTTTCAACCTTGGGATTGGATTTTCAATTGCACACAAGTATGATTTGATCAATTTCAATTTTTCCATGATCTGGCAAAGGGAAAAATGACATAGCCCACAAAATTGGAAAAACTAGGGCACAAAAAAGGGAAAACTTGGATTATTCCTTCAAATTAGGGCAAAACAACAAGTTTGTGAGAATTTTTAAAGCATTTCAACTAGAGGGGAAGAATTACAGACCTTCAAATCAAAGGGTAAAATGTTTTTAGTAGATACAGATTTGAAAATTTAGGGCAACATGGTGCAAGGTCAAAAATGGCACCAACATCGGCTCCTGCTTGGGGATGGGCACTCCCAGTGAGTGCCACAAGGATAAAACATAGACCAAGTGCCAAAATATCCATTGGGCAGAGGAGTCAATATGCAAGGTAGTCAAAAAAACAGAACCATCCTTTAAAAACAAGCTGAGAAACCAACCAGAATGGCTGCCAAGAACAAGGGCAAACCACACACCAACAAAACAACAAAAACAAAGTAGAAAACAAAGACTATACAACTGTACAATTGGTGCATACCTCAGATTTGGGGATTAATCCAAGAAATGCTTCAAATTTCTGCCATTAACAGGTAGCTCTAGCAATTCCCCATCTAAGTCCTTGAGAAAGAAGGTATGTTCACCAATTCTGATATCAATGGCATAAGGGCCCATCCATAATGCATCAAATTTTCCATGCTTTCCCTTGTCTTCATGTCTACTATCCCACAAAAAAACCCAATCTCCAACATTGAAGGCTCTAGGAGTGACCTTCTTGTCAAACAATCTCTTCAATTTTTCCCTAAATCTGACATGCCTTTGATGGGATGCTCTTCTCTCCTCATCAAGATCAATAATCTGATTGATCCTTGATTCATATGGGCCAAGCTCTTGATCTTCCAACTGTTGGGCGAATTGAAATGAAGACAATTGTAGATACAAGGGAAGAAAAGCCTGAGTTCCATACACCAATTCAAATGGGCTTTTACCAGTAGCTCTTTTAGGAGTTATCCTATCAGCCCAAACTGCAAATTTCAATTGTTCACCCCCATTTCTTATTGTTTTTCTCCAAGGTTCTTCTAATGATCTTCAACAAATTCTTATTGCTGGACTCATCTTGTCCATTCCCTTGGGGGTTATAGTTTGAAGAATAAGTCAAATTGATTCCATATTCATTGCACATTTCCATTAAAGGTTTGGCTCTAAAGCACATGGCATTATCAGCTACAATCTTGACTGGGACTCCAAATCTGCATATGATTTGATTCAACAAGAAGTCCATAACTATTTGGTGTGTTTCTTTCTTGGTGGGGATTGCCTCTACCCACTTTGTAAAATAATCAGTGGCTACAAGGATCCACTTATGGCTAGCACTAGAAGGATCTGAAATCTCACCAATGAAGTTCATCCCCCATTGCTTGAAAGGAGCTTCAATTGATACAGCTGCAAAGGAAGGGAGCCTGAAGCTTTCAGTCTTCCAGAGAAACGTTGGCAACTATCACATTTTCTAACCAGCTGGGTTACATCTTTGAAGAGAGTAGGCCACCAATAACTAGCTCTCAAAATCTTATGTGTTGTTACTCTTCCAGCAAAGTGTCCTCCACAAACTCCCCCATGGAAATCAGCAACTATCTTTGGAGCTTCATCTTTAGTTATGCATTTTAAGAGGACACCTTCAGGGTTCTTCCAAGCCAGCCCAAAGTCAGTGATGATATATTTTTGAGAAACTAGCTTGAGGGCTCTTTTCTAATTTTTATTTAAATGATCAGGACAAAAAAGGTGTCTGAGGTAAAATATTATATCCTTGTACCACTCAGAACTTACCAATTTCCCAAGAACATCTTCCCTTTCTTCTTCTACTTCATTCACTTCTATATCTGCAGGTTTCTCTCAGCCATGAGCTTAGCAAGACCCAAACCTCTTACCAACTTTGTGGTTTGGATGTCCATATCATACTCCTACAGTTTGTTCACCCATCTACATATTTTACTTGAGATCTCCATCTCTGATAAGATGTCTTTTACCATGGTGTGGGGAACATAAGCAACAACTTTTGAACTCAATATATAAGGCCTGAAAACTTTTGTTTCTTTCACCAAGGAAAATGCTTGTTTCTCCATGATTGTATACTTCAGCTCAGCTTCTTGTAAAGCCTTACTAAAGAAGGCAATAGGCCTCTCAGCCCCATTCTCATCCTTTTTTAGAAAAATAGAAGCAATGGTATACTCAGAGGAAAAGGAAAATATTTGGAAAGGCCTCTTATAGTTTGGGGCTGCTAAAACAGGTGCATGTTTAAGTGCATCCTTAATTCCTTCAAAATCTTGAATGGTAGCCTCCTCCCATTTGATAACTTGGTCCTTCTTTAGCATGCATGTAATTGGAAGAGTCAACTCAACAAAGTTAGAAACAAACCTTCTAATAAAATTAATTTGACCAAAGAAAGATTGGATGCCTTTCTTGGTTCTTGGGATAGGTACTTTGCTGATTGCTTCCACTCTCTTAGGGTCTATCATAACACCATATTTTGACACAATGTGACCAAGAAGCTTGGCCTTTTGCATGCCAAAATGACACTTCTTTGGATTAAGAGAAATTCCATACTCCCTACATCTAATCAACATCTTCTCTAAGTGCTGCAAATGATCACCTCTCTACCTTGAAAACACAGTCACATCATCTTGGTAAACTATAATGAACTCATTGATGTAACTAGCAAAAGCAACATCCATTGCTCTTTGAAAAGTGGCACCAACATTCATCAAACCAAAGGGCATCCTAACAAAAAATATGTTCCCCAAGGAGTAGTGAATTATTGTCTTAAGTATTTCTGATTCTTTGACAACCACTTGATTGTATCCGGAGAAAGCAACTCAGACCCTATCACGAGCTACAACATATTTTCCATATTTGGCAAGGGATATTTGTCCTTCATGAATGCTTTGTTTAGATTTCTAAAATCCACACAAATTCTGATGTCTCCATTCTTCTTTCTGACTGGCACAAGGTTTGCAACCCAAGATGAATATCTAGTGGGCTGAATAATACCTCCATCTCTCAACTTCTTTAACTCCTCTTGCATTTTCATGGAGAGAAGTGGATTAATTGGACTTTTCCTCTATCTGAATGGCTTAGTTCTTGGCCTCAAGAGGGATCTCATGTTGAAACAAGTCTTCTCTATATGCTTTTAGCTCGGAATAGGACCAAGCAAGGCAGTCTTGATATTTTTTCAAGAGTTGGGCATAGGACTATTTTTCCTCTTTACTTAAATAGTTTCCCAACCAAATCTTTCTTGGTTTACCATTAGTGCCCAAGTTATGCTCTTCCACATCCCTTGAGGCAGACATGTTTCTATTTATGATGCAATCAAAATTGTTAAAATTTGACTCAACGTGTAACAAGATCTCAAGGAATGGTGTTTGTTTTCAATTGGATGATGTCTTTCTCAAAAAATGTTTCTCTTCCTTTAGTCATGCATACCATTGGCTCCCAATCAATATTCTGATTTGAAAACTCACCTTGGTTTTGCAAGAACCTTAGCACTTGAGCATCATCATTAAAAACTTGCCAATGTTTCACATTATCAGGGACAACTGGCCTAGTTAGCACTTCAATGTTGTACTCACAATAAGGTGAAATGGTGCAATTTCCAAATCTTGACCCCAACACTGCCAACTTGTCAGCAGCAGCATTCATACTTCTTTCATGATGCACAATATTGAAAGAATCAAACATTTCAATTAGATCCCAAACTGCATGCTTATACTGCTTCATCCGCTGATTTTTTGTAGCATACAGTTTTCTTATTTGTTTGACAACCAACTCTGAATCTCCCTTTGCAATGATGTCCTTGACACCATACTTCCATGCAATTCTCAGACCCAACAACAAGGCTTCATACTCAGCAATGTTGTTAGTACATTCAAAATTAAGCTTGAAAGAAAAATCAAATTCTTCCAATCTAGGAGAAATCAGAATTACTCCAGCACCATTTCCAAATTTGGAGCAAGCTCCATCAAATAAAAAGGTCCAAGGAGAACATACCTATTCAAGGCACTTTGATTGATCCATTTTGTGTTCTTTTCCATCAGCAAAACCAATAAAATTATCAGCATCAACATTAACAAACAACACTTCATAAGAAGCATTGTTTGGGTCCTCAATTAGATGCAACATTTTCTTTTCTCCATAGAGCTTGACTAGGCTTCCCTCAATGGGAATGGTGGAAAAAGACATATCCATTTGGACACTCCCTCCAACACTTGCAGCCCACTTTCTTGACAAAAGCATACCCCATTTGGCAGGGCAATCAACAATCACAACATCAAGTTTCAAATTCTTACCCAGATAGGATGCAAGTTGCACTACCAAACCCTTCACACAACCAACCACTGGCACTTCCCTTGAGTCCATGGCAGTACACTTCCCATAGGCATCTGTCACTTTGATATCCAACTCATTCATGACTTCTAGAGGCATGACATTACATGATGCACCAGAATCAAACATACAATTGTGAAGTAGCCTATCCTTTATGATCAAAGTTGTGAATAATGGATCAACATTCAATTGGGAATCAACCAAAGATGTCCCCAAATATACCTCAGGTGTCTCTCCAAGATCTTCTACTGATGGTGGTGTTTCAAGGTCAATAATGATCTGAGGTGGAGTTTCAACAACATTTACATTTCTTCCTGGAGTAACCTTCTCTTCTTTCAATCCCAAGTACTCAAATGCTCTCTTCTTATGCTCAGGAATTCTAAGCAACTCAATGATTGGAACACTCACTTTAATTTGGCTCAATACTTGGGCTATGTCATAGGGGATACTCTTTGGCAAAACAACATTGGAAGGGAGACAAGAAGATTCATTAGATGGTAGTGGATTCTTGGAAGCTTGGGCATGAGGAGGACTGTAATTTTTTTTTGGGACAGCAGAACTTTTGACAGGTGCCTCTCTCCTAGGAACTTCTTTTGGAATGCTTGTGAGCAAGGGTGTTTTAGGTTTGGCTTGAGGACCAACTCCCTTAATGAACTTTGCTTCTAGTGTTATAATCTTTCTCTTGAGCTACAACAACATTCATCAACAATTTTCTATCTTCCTCTGAAGGGATACCACCATCATACTTCTTAATCATCAAAGCTCTTAAGTATTCAAAGTCATTGTTAGGAATTTCAAAAGCTTGCACTACATCAACTTCAAGAGCATGAGGGGGAAGAAATATTTGTACCCATTTGATGTAATCCCAAAAATTTGTAGCTGTCCTAGCACTTATTACTTTAGTAGATGTTGCTCCTCCTTGTGAGCTTGAAGAACAGCTCATCATGCAAATATCATCATCAGTATCATCATCATTATTAGTTTCACCTTCTTTCTAGTCCACTTCACATGGAGGATGGGGTATAAAACACCTATCACACCAATCAATATCAGCAACCTCTTCAACAACAGCAACCCTAGCAGTTAAGGGATTAGGAAACACTCTTCCTTCACATGCTTGAGGATGTCTATTTGCAGATCCAACAGGCCCTTTACCTTTTTCATCAAACCTCTATTCATTCCTATGGTGATTGTCAAATCTATCTTGTGCTTGCTGCCTAGGCTGACCTTGTGAAGTCTACCCAATTCCCTTCTCAGCTCTTGCCAACTTGTATGAGATTTCTTTGACAGCCCCTGCCAAAGTTTTCACAACCTCTTCTAAATCAGCACCTTTGCTAGCTTGAGGTTTTTCAGGGTTTATCAATTTTACACCATCTCTCTTGAGAGGTTTCCTAATTTCTTTGATATTGTTCTCAATTTGAAGTGCCATGGTGAAAGCTTGTCTTAGATTGGTTGGGTTCTTGTCTCTTAGGTAATAGGCTACCTTTTTATCAAATGCATCTACATATTTGATTAGATAAGATTCATCACAAGGCCTCAAACCAACAGGAAGCCTTCTCAGAGTTTTGTTAAACCTTGTGTTGAAGTCATGGAATGATTCATTAGGGTTCTTCTTGATATTCTCAAACTCAGACAAAAGAAATCTAGGATTAGTTCTTGTCACCATATTACAACCTAAATGCATTTTTCATTTCAGTCCATGAATCAATAGAATTATTAGGTAGAGCCTTGTACCAATCCCTAACATATTCTTCTAGTGTATGAATGAACAACTTAATATACACATATTCAAACTCTATCTCAAAATATTCCATCATATTAACAAAGAGTTTGAGATGTTGATCACCTGTTATTGCATAGTTTCCTTGAAATTTTGGAAATCTATTTCTGACATCTTGTGGAACAGCATTCAGGTAACCATCCATTCCTCTAAAATCTATGGGACCAAAGGTGTTAACAAAAATGGAGGTCTAGGCTCAGCCATATTGATTGGTGGAGGTGATCTTGGAGGTGAAACAAGCTGATGAGGAGTGAAGATCTTTGGGGAATGGGAATGAAAAATTCTAAACAAATATCTCTTAAGGGCTCTCCTTCTTGATGATCTATAGAAAATTTAGAAAATACAAGAGTAGATTTAGGAGCAAGCCTTTCAAATGCACAAGAAGGTCCCTCACCTGATGGGGAATTCAAATCAGCAATAGGATTGTCTGAATCAAATCCACTTGAAGAAGAATTGTATTCCTCAATAACAAGCTGCTCACTTTTAAACTCAACAATAGGGATCTCCTTTCTTGCAGTCAAGTCCTCCAACAACCTTCCACACCTTTCTCCCTTCTAGCTCTGAGTTTCTTGAATATGTAAACAACTTCTTTGCAGAGTCCTTGATGAAGAGATATCTTCTTCCTTCTAAGTTTTGTAGAGATTAGCAACACAAAAGTAAAAGACATAAAGGTAAGACATTGGTATTTATCAATATTAGAACAACATGGAGTCACCACTAAGGATTTTCACCCTAGTTGTGCAAATGCACTAAAATAATCTGTCAAATGTTTGCTAGTACTGAAACCTTTGCAAGGATTTATAAATCAGACCTTCTTCTTCTTAAATCAATCAATCACAATGCACCCAAAGTGTATGAACTACTAGGAAATGGAAAAAGGGCAGACAAAACTTGAAACCCTTGTTTAAAACTTGCAAATATGAAGCATAGAATGATATTTTAACAATGTAGCAGCTCAAATACTTGAATACACAAATGCTCAAACTCTTCAAACACTTCAAAAACACCAAGAAATTCCAAGAAGTCCCTGGAAATGGCACCAGAAGGTGTTGGTACCCAAATTTGTTTTCCTTTTCAGTCTGAGTAGCATCAAAGATATGGCATGAAGCTTGAAGTCAGATAGATCATGATGTGTGTCATTTTGTAGCCAGGGATGTGATCTAACTGGCACTCAGATTTGTGGAGAGATGGATAGCACTTTGAAAGGATTTGATCTGACCCTCACTATTTTAGGTTGTGCCTTTCAACCAAGGTAAGAGAACCTATATTGTAACCCCCAAATGGTGAAGGAGATGAAGATATCCCTTAATTTATGCAGGTAGTATGAAAAGGCCTTGGGAAAATATGATCAACACTCCAAATCTGACTTTCACAAGTTGTCACTCCCAGATTATGGAGATATTTTCAATGCAAGGCAAGGGTTACTGGAGACATTATATGATCCTGATTTACTTTGTGCATTTTTGTAAATGGATTGTATTCTTTTGTTGACACACAATGCAATGCATGGGTAGTATGGGTAGGATTAGTTTGTTTGAATGAATTTTTTGGTGGGGTGTTGACAAGACAAACTGGGATATATCAGATCTTTGAAAACCTCTACAATACTTGAACAACTATCAGATAAAATGCTTCAAATAATCAGGATATTCTTTCAACAGAAGAGGCATAAATGGAAGCCCAAGTTGCACTCTTTCACACAATCTTTGAGAATTCACCACAAAATCTTGAAGTAAAGAACTCAATTAAACACAAAAATCCTTGATCAAACCATGCCTAAGGTACCCCCAAAGGCTTACAAGCAATCTCTGCAGTCAAGGAAGGTAAAGTGATTTTAAATTTGTTTATATCTTTATCAGATGAAGGCTCTTCTGAACATGAGATTGCAAATGCCACTAAACTATCAACAAGAAATGGAGATTCTGTGTGATTTCTAAAGACTTTCAATGCAAGATTGCAACAAGAACAATGAAAACTATTTGTAAGCATTTAAAAATGATAACAAACATCATATTTCCAAGGAAAACATAGATTAACTCAAAATCTTGTTAGATTCATCAACAGGGGAGAGTTTCATGAACAATCTCAGAGCTGTGTGATGGCTATACACTTGTAACCAACTCACATACATGAAGATCCAACACAGAAGAAATTATTTTGGTCCTTTGGTGGGTTTCTCAGAAAATGAGATTTCTCTCAGAATTTTCTCATGATTTTCAACTTTTCCTGACTTTCTTGCATGTCTCAAAACATGCATTATATATCTCTTACCACCTTGGAGCCTTCTTTCCCAAGCAAAGAATATGCCATGGGATCAAGTTTTGTTACAAACAATCCTCATGATTCAATGAAAATGACATCAAACGGAAAAACATTCTGCAGGAGTTTCCTGGTGTGTCTAAAAAGATTAAATCATTACAAATATCTAGATCATTATCCATCCTGGAGGCATGTTTTTCATCATCAAGGCATGCAAATGCCTTTCCTCTCATCATTTCACCTTCTCACCTTTTAAAACTACCTCTGCAACTTTCAATTTTGTCATTTCACGTTTTTGACAGATTAGGGAAAAATTTATTTCAAAATCACCTCAGATCAAAGAATTAAGCCATGAAAGTGATGCCAATGATCTTGGAAGGCCAAGATGACACAAAATCACTATAAATTTGATGAATTTTGATGCAAAAATCATGATTCCAAGCTTCTTGGAGCTCCCATGGCGGTCAAAACAAATGGATGCATAGCAACCGTCGATCTTATCCATCTTTTAATCCTAGCCCTCCACGTGGAAGATGCAGACTTAGAAATAAGCTTGAGTTACCTTTTTAATTTTTGGATAAGGCTGGACACATGGCAAAAAATGGTTGGATCGGGCCCATTTTTAAAACATTTACTTTATGACCTTTTGAAAATTTTGGAAAAAAATTCATTTTGTCCCCGCCCCTCCACCTTTGAATTTTGGAGCTGACACGTGGCACATGGTGGGTCCCATTGGGATCATGCTTCAATTCTGCGCATTTTGACCTTTTGAAAAAAAATTGGAAAGTTTTCACTTTTTGCCCCACAGGCCCGCACCTCTGATTTCTCCCTCACCACTTGTCTCCTTGTGATTCGTCATGGGCCAGCGCTTGAAACTTTAATTTTAAGCCCTTTTTGCAAAAGGGAAAAATTTCTCTACTGCCTCCATTGGCCTGCTAACCCACTCTGTCCTCTACCACATGTTCATCTCTCTTTTACTGAGGACCCGTAGGCTTAATCTTCATTTTTACTCCCTTTAAGCCAAGGGAAAATTCTCAACTTTGTCTCCGCTGGCCCACCGACTTGCCTTGTTTCTCCCCCTACATGTCACTCGATTGTTTTGCTAGTGGGAGCCCAGGGCTTCAAATTTTTATTTTAACTCTCTTTTGCCAAAAGGGAAAAAATTCTCCCCTTTCCCTCCATGGCCCGCACTTCCCTTGTCTGCTCTGCCCGCCACGTGTAGCTCATTGATTTTCTTGCAGGCCCACAGCTTAAACTTTTAATTTTAACTCCTTTTTTCAAAAAAGGGAAAATTTTCCCATTTCCCTCCATGGCCCACACTTCCCTTTGACCTATGATGCCATGTGTCCTCCTCTGATTCATTGCAGTGGGGGCTAAAACTTTTCATTTTGAACTCTTTTGTGAAAAAGAGAAAAATTCCCCTTTTACCTTCACGGCCCGCACTTCCCTTCTACATTTGCCATGTGTCAAACTGTGGCTCCTTTGCAGATCTGCGGGCCTTCCCTTACCTTTTTCCCCTTTTTCAAAAGGAAAAAAAATCCTAAGTTCCCCGCCGACTCGCTCCTCCACCTAAAATACTTCCACGTGTCCTCCTCTAGTTGGCTGCAGGGTTTCAGGCAAAATTTTGACTTAGGGAATTTTGTAAAATAAAGCCAAAAATTTCAAAGGAGATCTTACTCCCCACCTCTCCTCGGCCAATGAAAACTTGCCACGTTGCCAATACCTTTTGAGGATGAATTTGATGGGCAGATGACGGCCGTATGACCATTAAAATGCAAAAAATTCGAAGGATGCCCTAGAATTCATTTTTTTCACCAAGGATGGTAAATTTTTTTGATTTTAAATGAATTGAAGCATGATTTCTGAAACATTTTCGACCTTGGGATTGGATTTTCAATTGCACACAAGTATGATTTGATCAATTTTGATTTTTCCATGATCTGGTAAAGGGAAAAATGACATAGCCCACAAAATTGGAAAAACTAGGGCACAAAAAAGGGTAAACTTGGATTATTCTTCAAATTAGGGAAAAACAACAAGTTTGTGAGCATTTTTAAAGCATCTCAATTGGAGGGGAAGAATTACAGACCATCAAATCAAAGGGTAAAATTTTTTTTAGGCAGATACACATTTGAAAATTTAGGGCAACATAGTGTAAGGTCAAAAATGGCACCAACAAGTTACATTGGATTGGAGTGGAAGGAACCAACCTTTTTCCCTAGAGATTGAACTTGAAGGAGAAATTATCCCACACTTTGAATGTCATTAAATGTTTCATTGAGGTTTTGATCCTAGCTTCAGCAAGCATGAAATATAAAGTGATAATTTTTTTGATATGCTTGGTTGGACCTTATTTGTGTCATTTTCATCTCAATTCATATAAATTTTGTTAATATTGGTACATGTATTAGTGGTATGTAGCCTTTGGAGGCATTATTTTAACACATATGGTGACTCCCAAACCAAGAACCAATAGTTTCAAACAATCTAGTGTCTTTTTTTGATGAGAAGGATACAAACAAAGAAGTGTTTAGATAGAAGAGATCCTATTGAACACATGAAACTATCCCCAAGAAAAAAAAGGGGAAGATCTATGCAGAGAACTTTATCTCCTCCTAAAATAATTTTTTCTGCTCCCACTCATGTTATACCTTTCTCTTTTCCCCTTAGAAGTTTAAGGCATATCTCCTTCATGGCTCACTAAAGGAAATTACCTTTTGTGACCTTCAGTGGAGGTAGTCCCTTGGATTTATCTTCTCATAATAATCTTCCCATTTATTTCTTAAAAACATTATATTTTTCACTAGAACACATCAAAGATATTGTTAATTTTGTTCAATTCATTTTGTAATTGATGATGATGTAGCAGTAAGGATTTTAGCCTCATATTTCAAAGGCAAGGCATTATAGCAGTATAAAAGTTTGTTACCTACCTCAATTCACTAATGGGATAATCTTAGAGAAGCACTTTACCAACAATTTAGAGAAAAAAAAACAACATATTGTTTTTAAAGAAATTAACAACTATCAAGAGAGCTCCTACTTAACTAATGATAGAATTCAAATTCAAATTTCAAAGAACTTGGAATAGGATTCCAACTCTTATGAAGATAACTCCTCAAGGTGCATTTATATATATTTTAAGGTCACTTAAATCTGAAATTGTAGCATCGATTCAATCTATGGGAGTTGTAGCATTATCTAATGCATATGAAACAAACATCAAGGGTGATATTTTTCTAATTTAAGATGGTAAAAATTTCATAAACCTCATGAAACTCTTTTTTCAGACTTGACCCATGATGTTCAGCCTTATCTTTCTCCTATTCTTGAGTCAAAATATTTCGCATCTACCCATGTATCTAATTCTCTCAATGAGAATGATAATAATGATGATCTTAGAGATTTGGTGAATAATTTATCCAATAAAAGTGTACCCCTCAAGATACAAGTCTAAGATCCTAAAACTTACCCAATTTTCAATCAAGGGAAACCTCAAAATCAAAATTTTAATAAGGGGTATCAAAAATAGATAACGTAATATCCAAACCAAATATATGATCATAACTACTAGCCTACTAGATTTCAAAGTCACAATCCAAATTTTCCTCTTTAAGAAATTTATCTTATACAAAAACTTCCTTCTGCTAGTAAAAGTAAAGTCCTTGTTCCAATATACAATAATATGGTTTAGGAAGATGAGTTGTGTCTCCCATGCAACCAACCTCACAATCAAATTAAGTGTGAAAATTGTGTGAAATTTCATGCCATCATGATAAATAATTCACTCAGTCAATGAGAACCATTGATGGAGGTTACAAATCATAACATGGAGATGATAAAAGAAGCTACCCCTAAATCTAACTTTAGGTTTTGCAGTCCTATTTAGTTTTGTAGATTCAACCAAACTGTTGATAGCTCAAGTAGACCATTAATCCATGTTTATAAGAACACAAGGTCAAAGAAGAGGTAACTAGGGAGTGCTTCTCCATCCTCTTTAGCATACAATAACCATCCTCCTAAAGAGAAAGATCCTATGGAATATTTAAGAAAGAGCAGGAAATAAAATTTTTCTAGTAGGTTTACCTCTACAAAATAAATTAATTCTCAACCAAGGAAATATTTTCCACCAATAGAGCAATAAGGAAAGGAATCCTCAACATCTATGATAAAGTATCCCTTTAAAATTATAAAACAAATGAAGAAGAAAAACTTGAATGTGACCATGTGGGATTCCTTATCTATCCCATCTCAGAGGGAAATCTCACAATAATCTTTGAAGAAGTTGAATATGTTATCTGAACCAACCATACAAAATACAAACTCTTTAATTATCTTATGTCATCCCAAGGATGAGAAAGTATGTGGAGCCAATAAACCACCAAATTTTTATGTGTCTTTTATTATTGGGAAACATTTAGTATATAACTGTATGATAGACTCAGGTGCCAGTAATTTTGTAATGCCCAAGAAAATAACATACACTTTAGGAATTGAATACACTCTAGTTTCTAAAGGAATTCTACAACTAGATTACACTATAGTCAAAACATTAGGGGTCATCAAATATCATGAGATTACCCACCATGATTTCCCTAATTTTAACATTACCCAAGATGTATCATTTATTGAGTTACCTCCCTTATTTTCCATATACTTGTCAAGAGAATTTCCAAACAAGTTGGGTGGGTACTTGTCCTCTTATTGGTATTACATGCTCTTAAGGACTAGGTATTACACAAGGTTTACCATAAAAGCTAAGCCCATTTCATCCTATCATTTCAATTCTTATTCCCCCACCCCTATCAACTCTAATTACATAGGCAAAGATAAAAAGAAAGTGATTTAGTACCAATATAAGAAAATTTCCCACCTCTTTTGGTACATTGCATCTTGTTAGATGGATGGGCCAAACAACATTATGAGTTTAGTATTTATAAAACAATTGAGGAGACAAATTTTAGGACTTATTGTATCCAAGAGGAGAATCTTGTTGCTAACATGTCACTCAAGGAGGATGATGATGCAGGAGGTTTGTGGATTTTTTTTTTATGGATTGAAGAGAAGAAATGGGGTTGGAGAAGGGGTGGTTTTAGTTTCTCTTCTGGGTAATAAATTAATTTTCCCCCATAAATTTAGTTTACATTTTCCAATAATGTTGTAGAGTATGAGACATTGATTCATGGACAATTATTGGTTAAGAAGAGACAAATAAAAGAATTGCAAGTTTTTAAGGACACAAAGTTAGTTGTCAATCAAGTAAGAGGGAAGTGTGATTCCAAGAATAAAATCCTAAAGGATTACAAGCATAGATTTTTGGATCTAATGAATAATTATGATGCTATCAACCTACAAGTGGTGCCAAGAAGAAAAAATTGTGAAGGTGATCAGATGAAGGTTGTAGTATCACAATTTTCTCTACCTAAGGACCTCATTCGAGGAAATGCACAACATGTTAAGATGGTGGTTATATCATCCATTATTGATAATGAATTGAGTTGGAAATTATTTTAAAGTGATGAGAAAATAGTCCATTTCATCATAAATGAGGAAAAATTATCATCATAACTATAACCAAGGTTGCAAAAAGGTTATGATAATTAGTTGAAGACAAAAAAATTGCCTAGAGGATTGGTCACATTTGAAGACATATTCAACCTAGATGATGAGTTCAAGAGGGAGAAAGAAAACATGAAAAAAATTAATAGGAATATAAAAATGTCATCATTGTATAAGAAAAATATCTAATGCTAGGAAAAGTATGTTGTGTAAGAGAACAACCTTTTATCTCCTTGTGTAAAAATTATAATGGTATTTTCATGGAGTTACGAGGACCTAAAATGCTTTAATATTTACATTGTTCAACATTCCAAGACTTAAACCCCAATGTCAATCCCATTAGAATAAAGTAAAGACTTGTAAATCCAATAATTGAGCCCCTTAAGAGAAAATAACTATTCAAGCTCATATAATCCAACATCATTTTTCCTATCGAGTACTCTTATTGGGCTAAAAACATGGTCCCTATTAGGAAGAAAAATGGGGGAATCAGGTTGTGTGCAGACTTTAGGGACCTGAATATATCCTACCTCAAGGATAACTATCCTTTCCCCTATATGGACTAAATATTACAAATAGTAGCAAGGGATGAAATTTCTCTCTCTTTTGGATAATTATTTTGGATATAATCAGATCTTGGTAAAATAAGAATACCGATACAACATAGTTTTCATAACTAAGTGAGGAGCATATTCTTATGGAAAGATTCCATTTTTTCTAACAAATGCTGGAGTGAATTTTCGAAGGGCCATTGATATATATTTAAAGGTTTCATCAAAAAAATCATCTTTATATATCTTGATAACATTACAATATTTTAAAATAAGCAGAAGATCATATGCAACACCTGGAACAAGTATTCTATAGGTGTAGAGAGTTTGGAGTCTCACTCAACCCAAATAACTACATTTTTTGTACCACAAGGAAAAATATTAGGTCATATGGTTTTAAAAAAGGGTATATTTATTTATTTGGAAAGAATCTCAACCATCCTTTCTATCTCTTTGCCAATACATAAGAAAACATTGTAGTCCTTACTTGGAAAAAATAATTTTGTGATGAAATTCATTCCTAATTTTTAAAGATTGGTTAAACATATCAGTCTAATGATCAAAAAGTATTTTTCCTTCAAGTGGTCTAAGGAAAGATTTTTTTTTTTCAAGAATATCAAGGAAGATAGTTCTCAAGTCCCTACCCTCATTAATCTTAATTATGGTAAATAATTAATCTTTTATGTATATAGGGAAGAAAATAATGTTGCTGTTATTTTGAATGAACGAAGACATGAAGGTTTGGATAAACCAGTTGCCTTTTTTTAGAAAAAAAATGAAGGATTATGAGCTGAGGTATAGTCACATGGAAAATAAAGTATTTTCCATCATGAGATACCTACAAAATTCAAACATATTCTTTCCAACAACCATGTCAAAGTGTTAGTATCTTATCCTAGTGTTAGGTATTTCATCATGGGAGATGAGATCAATGAGAAGAGATCAAGACGAGAAGAAAAAAAAAAGGAGTATGATGTGACCATTAAGGCTAAAAAGATTGTCAGAGGTGGAGGATCCAATTGAGCCTATGAACATCAAGATCATTGTAATCCAATAGAAATGAAAAATGTGCTCCAAGTAATCAACAAGAATTAACCATAAGCCAAAGATTCATGATTAAGTGAAAATAGGTCTAACATTCTCATAGATCAAAAAATATTACAAGAAGGAATGTTGTGTAACTCTGATGCCTAGACATGTCATACTCCCATGATGGATTGAAGATTTACAATACTAGGAATAACATGTAATTCCCATATGACAATGACACATATGATAGATTCTATGATGGAATTACTCATATGTCATATAACTCCCTCAAAGAGCTAAAAATAACCTAAGTGATGTTGGAAGCACAATTCATTGGAGGGTGAATCGGTGACCTTACACAAATTTCTTTCAATTATGTTTTACCATTCAATACATATAAACATAGTGATCTTATAATGCATAAAAAACAATTGAAAATAACATGAAACAAGAGAGAACACACATATATGAGTTGGAAACCATCAAGGAGAAGAAAACCCACTAATAACTATGTAAATGGACTATTGTCCTATAAATTATTGCAAACAATCATATGCAGTTGAGCACCCACTCAACTTGGAACACCAACCCCAAATAAGTTAATAATCTACTTAAATAGGTTTTAACAAGCACTAAATTGCAAGGAAACACCAAATCCCTAAGTGATTAAACACTAACTCATCCACCTTTGTATTTTTTTCACCTTCTTCACCCTATGTTTCTTGATCAACAAATGATGAAAATCATTTTTCCATTCTACTCTTGATCACTCTTCAAACTACATGTTATGCTTCTTCACTTATCAATCTTCTTCCCCTTGATATATGCATATACAAATTTAATTTCATAGGCTATACACCTTCATGATATTAAACATAAACCTTCTTCCCATGGTCTAAAAGACCTCCTATTGCTCAAACATGCACCATATTTTGTTCATTCACACTCACATCTCCAATAGGCCTAAAACTTCATTACATATAGATACATAATTCATGAAAATATACCACTTGGTCATCCATTGTAGTCATTTTTGCACCCACCAAGAACAAGGGAACCTCATGAGTGCTAGCCTATCACCCAATGGGTGCTGAGTGCTCGCTCGAGGCACATAAGAGGGAGCTGAGTCTCTCTTTTATGTGAGTTTAGTGGAAGGCACAATTCATGATCTTGACTTGATGGCTTAACAGAAATGAAAAAGATATAGAGCTCAGAACGACTTCTACACCCCTTTAGTCATAACAAAAGTAAAGTGTACAACAAATTTAATAGAACTAGGAAGTTGTAAATCTACAAATAGACTTAACATTCAAGTAAGGTTCATGATTATACAAGATAAAAATCATATTAGAAACATGTAGATAATATAGGAAGGAGATCTTAATATAAATGCAGTGGTAACCTTATCATATTCATTCATAGTATTACTCCAAAACATCACAGAGTGGCAGACCATAGTCATACACCATATCTAGATCCATACATGTATGCTCACAAAACAAAATTTGCATTCCCCATTTCCTCATTACATCCTTCCTAGAATCATCTACCCATTTTATCCCATGGTTCTCGTAGTAATTCTACAGAGCTCCGCTACCTCACTTGTGGCTATTTTTCTTTGCCAAGGGCATGCATATAAATAGGCATATGAGCTCTAACAAAATCCTCTGCAACCTCAGATCTAGCCCCAAGTGTCAAGGTGTGGGTTGCCCCAGGTGCATGCCTCTCCATGTCATGATTAGCTTTTTGGCTCTTCTTATCGCAAGGTATATTCCTTCTAGGACACCCTTTTGCCAGGCTGAAACCTTATCTAAACGGAACACGTTCTTCATGTGTTCTGTCAAAAAGGCCGAAAATGGCTAAGTCCTAATTTTTTCTTCATGTGTGCACATCCTTGGTTCTCTAAGAACCCTTTTTGAATTCTACTGTGCAACCATGTGCACCTAATCACCTTTAAGATTTGGTAGCTACATTAGGGTCCCAACATTACCCCACACTTGACCTGTTCTCCACCCTCAGGAACCTTTTCAAATAATGTAGTACAAAAATGCAAGGCCTTGCCTTGGAAAAGAATGAGGGAAAGAATAAAGAATGGGGGAGAGAAAGAATAGAAGGCAAAATGCCTAAAGAAGAAGGGGAAAATTTTTCCATAGGTCGGCGTCCATCATATTCCATGCGCTGACTTCATCCTGTGCTCGTGTGCAAAGATTGCCAACCAATGTGCTCACCTTATTGAAGGTTAACCATTCCCATTTTGTGTTAATGGTCTCCACCAGAGTCTCCAGTTCCTTAGTGTGATCTTCCAAGGCATCCATCTTCCTCGTAATGACCTTGTAGAGATCTTTTAGCTGAGTTTTTATTGAGACTCATAAGATCTCGATAGCTTCAGAATTCTTTTCCACTTCAACTAGGATATTTTCTCACTCAGATATATTGCCTTTATTATTTTCCCTGAAGTCCTTCAACTCGGCCTCGTTGCTTGCAAGTAGCATGCTTGTCACCTTGTCTTGATCCACGCAATGGTTGTATGAAACCCCCATGGTTTGTGCGGTTATCTTCACATCAGCAATAACCTTGTTGTATTCAGCCATGAGTGCAATGAATTTCAATTTGTCCTCCTTCTCTAAGCACACAACTACCTCCTCTATTGACTCCAAGGCCAAAGGCTGCCATTCCATGGTGAGGATTCGAGTCAAGTCCTCTAGACATTCTAGGGAGGATCCATACTTTTAAATGGGAGGGTTGAGGTCCAGGTGCTTCATGATAATATCTTGGGAGATGAGATCCACCTTCTTAGAAACTTCACGTACCCTTGCCTTTTCCTCCTGAAGCTATCTCTATAGTTGATCACTGATTAGTTACTTAAGGCTAAGGTCCTTAGTTATCTTAACTACTTCTTCCTTCCTCTTCTCCAACAGGTCCTCCAAGACTTTAACCCTGTCATTTCTGCAGAAGACCCTAGCCTCAATTTTCATGGAGACTTTGTTGATCACATTACACACTTGCTCATCTGATAGTTGTTGTGTGTTTATAATGGGCTTGTCCCCCTTTCCTTCAGATAGTGCTAGTATCACTCCTTGGGTAACCTTGAACTCAGGATCATCGAGGTGGGAGTTGAATGCCCATGATAGCATCTTCCTTATGTGCTGGTATCCACCCTCAGGATAAAAGGACTCCATGGCGGTGAGATCCTTGGTGGACACGGTACTCTGGAAACATGCACGTAAAACTTTGTTGGGGTCATCAACATATCCCATCGTTATTCTTCCCCCTTCCGCATGTTTACTTCCTGTGCACACCCTTGGGAATAGTTACTGAAAGAGTTTGGCCTTTTGTGCTACCCACACTCTTCTCCCTTTTCTCTTCCTTGAATTCACCGAGCACGAGCTCTACACTGCGCTTCAACTCCTCATCGACCAAGGTATTAATTATCTTCTATGTCTCCCTTGTCACTTTCTCATTCACCTCCTCCTGAGTGAGCTTGGACATATCTGGCCCCTTAGTACTTGCCCCTTCACTCCTTTCTTTTCTCTATGCACCTTCCTCCCCTTGGGCACTCTTCCTCCTTGTAAAGCTGAAGGAATCATTTGCATCTTTTACTTCCTCTTCTCTTGACTTGTGGACATCAATCGGCTCCTGATCCACCTACAACTCTTCCTCTTCATCATCATCATTTTAACCTATATAGGAATTCAGTTCATCTGTATCTTCAGACTCTGGTTCTTCCATCCCCTTTCCTTCTTCCTCTATTGAAAAATCCAAAGTCGGGGATGTGGTATTCTCTTCATCTGCGGGATCCTCAAGGGATGGTGGCTTCACAGGTTATGGGGTCTTCTCCCTAACCACCATTCTCTTCTTCTTTCGGATGTAGGTACTTGTCCCCATGGTACCTACATCCTGCTTCTCCACCACCCTCTATTCCTCTTTCTCTTCCCTCTCCTTACACTTTGGTGTGGGATTCCTTCTTTGAATAGGGTCATCTGGATTGGATATCTCATTCTCCACGTACGTGCCCTTTTTGAACTTTGGCCTTATGTGTAGGTAAATCCTTGTGGAATTTCTCCCAGAATAGGTAAGCTCAAAGGCCTTATAATATACACATCCTTTGACATGTACCTCTCAATGTACGTGCGCTTCTCTGGGTAAACTAGCTTCTTCCTCATTTCTCTATGTTCTCTGTCAAGGGTGGACAACTCAAGGTCCAATTTTTTTGACTCCTTGTATCTATTTACCCCTGCTTGGAAAAAATGGGCAGTAAACGAGAATGGGATTTTGCACCATGGACTCCAACTGTCATCCACCAAAATGAACTTGCCAATGTAGAAGTGCTGGTAGACCCCGAAATCTGCTTCTCCTTCAGTTGTTGCACGGAGTAGTTTAGGGATCCACCATTCAGCCTCGAATGTGTTCCTAAGGCACTTATACCATTTGTCTAAGTGTGCCTTGTGTACTCCTATCATTGATTCACACGTGTATTTCTGAAATCTCTCCGCAGGTGAGGGATCTTCATTAGGGTATTCCCACACAAACTTTTCAGATGCATCCGACACCCTAATTTCTTAGAACACAATTGTCAAAAGAATGTTTCCAAATAAGATCTTTCCTCCCTTCTCCGAACTACTTATGATTTCATCTACTATGTATTGGGAGATGTTGTATATGGTGCCTTCCATGACCTTCTTACAGATATTCAGCTAGGGATTTCTCACCTAGGTCCACCTCTCTTGTCCATTCAGCTTGGAGACAAGGTATGCGGCCATCTTCATCATCGGATCGCTGATATCCGAGATGTCGTAGTACCTTGACCCCTTCTTCAATTCCTAGGATGCTATGGTTTCTCTGATTACCTCCTCATCTAGGAGGTAGTCTATGAGCATGTCCCCTTTACAATTTAGACCTGTGAAATGTGAAATTAGTTGGGGAGTTATGCTCATTTTGCACCCTACGAAGCATAATAATTATTCATGTACACGCATCATCAACCATTGGTACAAGCACTCAGGCTTCTTGAAATATGGAAACTTGAAAAGTTGGAGAAGCCCTACCCTCTCCATTTTCACCTTGACCACGTTATTGTAGATTGGTAACCCGTCCGGTGTTCATTTATTTGTGGGGAACACCAGCTCTAGTGCCATTTCCTTCGCAATTGTACTTGACTGATGATTGTAGTCAATCATGGTCATCTATCTTATGTGGGACTCCCATTCTTACCCTAGCAAAACCCCATCTAGGTATTGCATCTCTAAGTACCATTCCTCGTTTGTATCCAAGGGTATTTCCTCTTATTTCTTCTTTCCTTTTCCTTTACCCTTTCCCTTCTTGGATTGTTCTACAAGTTTACCTACTAGTTTTGTGGCCATCATTGCACCCTTTTCTTTCATTCCCAGGTTATCTTGTGAGTTGTTTAAACATTTTCCTCATGCACCCCATGCCCTAGAACACAAATCCTAATCTCTAATTTTTCTCCTTCGATCACATTGCTTCTTCATAACGTTCCTCACACCCATGAATCACTTCTGATCTGGTTTGTAGATCTAATGAACCAATTGCGCTTAAGTTTTTGGGATTTTCCTTGACACGAGTCAGTTCTCAAAACCCTAGTTCTTGAAAGAAAATCACTCTTCTTGTGTTCGCAAAGTAAAATAATGAACTGCCCATTCTTGTATTTATAGCTTTTCCCACTTTTATGAATTTAAGGCTAGGCTACCTACCACTGTACAATAATGTTTAATGTGTTGTTCTCAAACAACACCTAACTTCAGTGCTTCTCCTTACGTGCCCAATCCTTGCACAAAAAATTTTCCACCTGTACCCAATCCTTGCGTGAAAAGTTTTTCACCCGCGCCCAATCCTTGTGCGAAAATTTTTCCACCCTTCTGGTGTAAAAACAATCCATCTTGACAGAAGACTCTTGCACGCATGTTACCAATGCCAAAGGCACTTCTTCCATCCTCATGATTCTTGCTTTCACCTACCTCATGTTTTTGCATTTTTTCTCCTTGTACGTGGATTTCCAATGTAACCTTATTTTGTCACCGATCCAAATATTCCTACTAGAATAACTCCAAGTTTCTCTTTATCATCTCACCCCAAACTAAAATGATGCGCGGTCCTCTACGCATTCATAATTCAAAAATTAATAAGGTTACCGGTGCCCAAGGCGCAAAACAAAGCAACAACATGAAAGGGAAATGCAAGAAAGGACAAGTATAAAAAGAAATTCTAAACTAACTGGAAAAATTACCTTATTTACAAACACCAAGAAGCATTATTTATAGTAGGGCTTCAGCTTGCTCCCATTGAAGTTTCTAGGTAATTTTGTTCCATCCAGTGCTTTTAACTAGCACACACCTGAACCAAGAATGTATGAAATTACATAAGGACCCAACCAATGCACCTTCAACTTTCTAGGATGGCATAGAAATTTTGAATCATATAGTAATACCATCTGGCCAACCTCAAACTATTTGTTCTTAATATGGCAGTCATGCCACGCCTTTTTCTTTTCCTTCTCAGTTGTTTGACTCCATCTTGCTAGTGAGTGCCTTTCATCCAAATTTATCAATTCATCTATTCTTTCTTCCAGCGCTTGATCATCATCCAACCCTCCTACGCACACTATACATAGAGATGGTAGCATGAATTTGACTGGAAAAACTACTTCTATGCCAAACACCAATTGAAATGGTGTGGCCTTGTTCAATATTTTATACATTGTTTTGTATGCCCAAAGAACTGTTGATACCTTGTCATCCCACTCTTTCCTACCCACATAACATATCTTAGTCAGTGTGTGACTAAGGATTTTGTTGAATGTCTTTGCAGTCCCATTTACCTGAGGGTGATAAGGAGTATTCTTGTGATGGGCTACCATGAATCTTTCCAATAGAATCTTGACGGTTTCATTTAAGAAGTGAGTGCCCCTATCACTTGTTAAACTTAATGGGCACCCATACCAGCTAATAATGTTTTCCCACAAAAATCTAGCAACCATGGCTACGGTGAAATCCTTAGTGGGTGCGGCCTCTTCCCACCTTTTCAGATAATCATTACAGGTAATGATATATCATGAGTTAGTCCTTCGCATAGCTGGTGAGATTGGTCCAACAAAATCTATTTCCCATTTCTCAAAAGGTTCCGCGCTAGCAATGGGGTGTAAGGGAATCTCATCCCTTCTCCTAGGTTTACCAAGGCACAGGACGTGGTCATAATCCTTGAAAAAATCAATGAAATCTTGGTGAATCATCTTCCACCATAGTCTGATGACTAGGATCTTGCACATGGTTGCTTTCCCCGCATAGTGTCCTCTAGTAATCCCACTATGGGATTCTTATATTATGGCCATGCATTCATGTTCTAATACACACCAGCACAAAACTTCATCATGGCCCATTTTATAAAAATCCCCATTGATCAACATGAAGGGCATGGCACATATGGCTAACCTTTTCCTTTCCAGTGCATTCATCCCTTCAGTCACCATACCTTCCTTAAGAAAAAAAAAATGTCTTCTAACTCTGAGGGTGTGCACTGCAACCTAAATAGTTGTGCATATAACATGGTTTCCTTGATACTTTGCACATCCTCTCCTGAATAATTCCTTGATAAATGATCTGGCCCACAATTGTTCTTTCCCCGTATTACCACCACTTTGAATTCAAATTCCTGAAATAAAAGTACCTAATGACATATGCGCCCTTGTAGCACTGCTTTGTTTACTAGATACTTCAAGGCCATATGGTCAATGTAGAATATGAAGGGAGTTTCTAGAAGATATTGTCTAAATTTGTGGAGCACGTAGATCATTGACAATGCCTTGTGCTTGATCAATGTATAATTTTATTATGCCGGTGTCAACTTTCTACTTACAAAACACAAGGGATGATCAAAAATTCCCTCTCCTTGTTGAGCAAGAATGGATCCCATTTCTATACTAGAGGCATCCACGTGGACATGGAAAGGTTTATCCCATGATGGGAATCGTAGAATAGGTGCGATGATAAGCCTTTCTTTTAGAGTGTCAAATGCCCTCTACTGTGCGTCTCCCCATTGAAAGGCACTCTTATGTCTAAGCAATATTTCCAAAGGTGTGGTGATCTTGGCGTATCCCTTAATGAACTTTCTGTAGTACCTAGTGTGTCCAAGAAATCCACACATGGCACTTTGACTGGTGGGCTCCCATAATCCCACAATAACTACAACTTTCACGGGATCCACCAGTAAGCCCTCTTTACATATGATATGCCCCAACAACGTTCCAAAAGGAGTTGCAAAGACACATTTCTTGATGTTGAGGGAAATCCTCAATTGCTGACATCTTTCAAACATCAATCTCAAGTTGTCACAATGGTCCCTTACCAATCCATACACTTTACAATCATCCAAATATACTTGAAGGAACTTGTGGATGAATTCCTTAAATTCTTGTACCACTATGCATGAAAATATAGTGGGTGCATTCCTCAATCCAAAGGGCATGACCATGTATGCAAAGCTTCCCCTCTTAGTGGAAAAAGTTGTCTTTTCTTGGTCTTCCTTGGAAAAAATTACTTGGTGATATCCCGAAATCCATCCGTAAAGGAATAGACCTCACGCCCAGTAACTCCTTTCAAAATATCTTTAGTAAAGGGGGTGGGAAAAGGATCTATGATACAAACAGTGTTCAATTCCCTATAATCCACACATATCCTAATCTGTAAATCCTTCTTTATAATGATCACCATTGGACTTATCCATTCTAATTCCTCCACAACCTCAATGATACCAGATACTATCATTTTTCTAGCTCTTCTTTAACCCTTACTCGCATGTTAGGATTCATCCTGTAAGGACTCTTGTTTACTGGGTGTGCACCATCTTTCAAATTTATCCTCATTTCTCCTAATGAATGGTGGATGCATTTCAACTCATGGTATCCACGTAGGAATAAATCCTCAAATTTGTGCAAGAGATCGATGATCTTTGATACTTCCTTGTCTGACCAGTAGCCCCAATGATAGCTTCCTTGGGCTCCTTCTCTGAGCCGATGTTAACTTTCTTGGTTTTCAGTGGTTCATGATATGCATGTGCACATGCATCCACACTGTTAATTACCTCACACATCCAAATCAAATGGTTGACATTCAGGCTCTCCATATCCTCTACATCAATAACATATACCATATTTCCTTTCTCCTTTTTAGCACACATGTGCTCGAATTATATGTCTTCCGGTTCCTCCTCTTCGAACTGCGCTTCCAAGCTAGGTCCACTAAGTAAGTTTACTAATCTATCTTCTTCCATGGAAAAATCCCCCAGAGTGAGGCACTTGATAGTCTACAATGCCTCATCAACTGGTTGCATGGTACTTTGGTACTCGAATGTGTGAACCAGGTCAGCCACTAATTCTTGCCAATTTCATGTTTGGCGGTGAGTTTTAGAATGGATGTACCAAGTGTGCGCATAACCTTGTAGTGTCGAATACAACTTGTGCACCCAAAGGGAGGGTGGTAATGCTTCTACACCTTCTCCCCAGACCCTCTCACAAGCCTGGATGTGGGAAGAGGTAGATCCATTTCCATTGTAATCCTCGATAGTGATGGGTATATTGCTCTTTGAGAATCAGACAGTGAGCGCAATTCGAACTTCACGCCACTCCAAAAAAAATTTCACTGTGTGGCCCACTTTTTGGGACCCTATTGTAGCTTCTGATCATAAAGGTGCATAGGCACGCATGGCCAGAGGAAGCGCATAGGTTAAGGCGTGCAAGGAAGAATTCAAAAAGGGTTCTTGGAGAACCAAGGATGCACGTGCATGCAAAGAACAATTCGAGACTTATCCATTTTCAGACTTTTGAAAATAACACATGAAGAATGTGTTCCATTTGGATAAGGTTCCAGCCTGACGAAAAGGTTTCCTGGGAGGAATATACCTTACAATAGGAAGATCGAAAAATCTAATCATGACATAGAGAGGCATGCACCTGGGATGACCCACACCTTGACACTTGGGTCCAGATCTGAGGTTGTAAATGAGTTTGTCAGAGCTTAGATGCCTATTTATATGCATGCCCTTGGTACATAATAGAGACACAAGTGAGGTAGCGGAGCTTTATAGAATTATTGTGAGAGCTATGGGATAGAATGGGTAGATGATTCTAGGAAGGAAGTAATGAGGGAATGGGGAATGAATTTTTTATTTTGTGAGTATACATGTATGGATCTAGATATGGCGTATGACTATTGTCTACCTCTCTGTGATGCTCTATAATAATACTATGAAAGAATATGATAAGGTTACCATTATGTTTATATTAAGATCTCCTTTCTGTATTATCTACATGTTTCTACTCTACTTTTGATTTTGTATAATCATGAACCTTACTTGAAAGTTGAGTATATTTTTGGATTTACAACTTCTTAGTTCTATTAATTCTATTGTGCGCTTGCTTTTGTTATCACTAAAGGGGTGTAGAAGCCATTATGAGCTCTATAACTTCTTCATGTCTGTTAAATCACTAAGTCAAGATCATGAATTATGCCTTCCACTAAACTCACGTAAAAGAGAGACTTGGCTCCCTCTCACATGCCTCAGGTGAATGCCCAGTGCCCACTAGGTGATAGGACGCTCCACATGAGGTTCCCTTGTTCTTGGTGGGGTGCAAAAATGACTACATCTTGGTTCTATTGCCGGGACCTATTTTTGAAGTTATAATGGAACATGGCATACATCATGATCTTTGTAAAAAGTGATGGTAGAGCACTTAACACTTGAAGGTTTTGAAGATTGGTTTACAAGCATGGAGGATGAATTCACTCAGATATTCAATACTAGACCTAGGTTTGACACATGAAGATGGGTGGAGAACACTCTTTAGCATGAGTTGTATGAAACCTTCTTCTGTTGTTTCCCAGTAGAGTTATTTGAATGGCTCTCGGCTTATACATCTAGATTGGGGTGGTGTTATAAGTCACACCCTTGGACCCAAGAAACATATCAGAACTTGCAAGATGTTGATATAACATGGACCTATGCTATAGATCATTGGTGGAAGGGAGTATTGACTAGCTACACTATGGAATATTCCATTTCCATGTATTCATGTCCAGAAGTTGCCAAGTTTGAGTTTTTGTGGGAGCGTAGAGAATCATTTCTACATGTTATCCCCCTGGTAATCAAAATCTTGATGGTAACCATGGGTTTAGAGGCATTTCTTATGGCCATCTAAACCACTCTGAGTGTTTGGCGAGGAAGCCAGGTTGGGGAAAGATGGCTGATATAACGATTGAAAAGGAAAGGGAGGAGAGATGGCTCAAGTAAAATGAAGCGTGTGAAAGGGAGATCGATAGATAGAGTGGGATTACAAGTGGGTTATGGAGCCAGACATGTTGGAAAGGAGTTGAGGTTCACGCAGAGGATGTGGAACCTGAACAGTCTATGATACCCCATCTTGATAAGTGCAGGAGAGAAAACATTATGGCTTTTGATGAGAGTCCTCCACGTAGAGAAAGAGAGTTGTTGGCATGTATCTGACCCCACCTAGCAACCAAACCTTGGTGTTTGGTTTTTTTGAATGAGAGAAAAGTACAGTTGATCCATTTGATATTAGTAGAAGCAACCGATCGGTACCCAGAAGATACAACTTCTCATTTGGGAATTCTATGGCTTCACACACTATTTCAGTATTTGGTGGAATGTTTAAACAAGGAACATATCCAGTTGGTTTTGGAAGCATGTTACGAAGTGGTGGAGGAAATATGACTGTGAGTGGCACTAGTTCACAAACTGTCAGTGCATAATTTAGTGGAATGACGGGAGCATTCTGCACAACAAACATGGGCCATGTACTTAACACAGGAGGATTTGGAGGTGGAAGTGGTGGAGCTAGTGGCTCATGATCTAGTGGATCAGGCGGAGGAGGGAACACTGAAGGAAACCAAGGGACTGGATCAGGAGGACAAGGTCCTTAGCCACCTCCTCAAGTATTTTTCGAGATGTCTCTACACTTACTATATTACAGTGGGATAGAAGATGCCATAGAGCACGTGCATAAGTGCGAGTTGCTATGACATGTGAAGGGGATCACGACCCAGGATCGAAAGGCTAGTCAATTTGTGATGAAATTGTAAGGACACGTGCATAGTTGGTATAGAAAGTATGACCCTCATCAGAATATTGTGGATTATACCACGCTAAGAAATGCATTCTTGGTAGAATTCCACATACCTAAGTTTGAATAGAAGAACATCAGCTCTCTTAAAGAAATCTAGCAGGGAATGGAAGAGAGCATGTGGGAATATGATGTGTGCTTTAAAAATCTATTGTCTAAAATGTCTTATGATATCCACCCTTCACAACATGCTTAGTGGTTTTTCAGAGGGTTGATCACACCCTTTAGGAGGTATTTATCTCATAAAACGTTCACAGACCTGCGCAAAGTGTTGGAAGCTGATTTGCACACTGAGGCTGTTGGTAGTGTTGACACTAGTGTTAGCCCATTTCTGGAGGCTCAGATCACTGTCATGGCTAGGCAATTGGAGAAATTATTTTCCAACACAGTTCCAGAGACTCGCAGTGAGATGTGGTGCACGGATTGTAACTTAGAAGGGCACATAAAGGATAATGGTGGGATATGTACTTAGAAGGTGGTACGCGTCGTAGTAGTAA
The DNA here is from genome assembly GCA_019776745.2 of Taxus chinensis. Taxonomy (NCBI): domain Eukaryota; kingdom Viridiplantae; phylum Streptophyta; class Pinopsida; order Cupressales; family Taxaceae; genus Taxus; species Taxus chinensis. Next base: position 465,952,224 of record CM034154.1, on the reverse strand, counting down.
ACTATGAAATATGTCACGGGGACCATGATGAAAGTATGTTCCCCCTGTTGTAGCACGCGATCCATAAAAATGTGTCTTGTTATTGTAAGATATGTACCTCAACCACACATGACACCAAGAATTGTAGATTAATTGACCAGATTCATGAGACAATTGATCTTGGTGTGTGCCAGAATGGCATTACCAGCAGTTCTAAAGGAGATGAATGTCAGTATGAAGAGCGTGGAGATGGAGGTGCGTATGGAAGAGGGTTTCACAGAGGATTTCATGGTCATGGTAACTATGGGGGAAGAAGTGAGTTCCTGTGTGGAACATGCTTTAATTGTGGAGCCACAGACCATTGTAAGTGTGAATTTCCAGATATTCTACAATGCTCCTAGTGTGGAAAAAAACATAAGTACGAAGAGTGCCTAGAGTTATACAAACATATGAGTCATTAGTACCAGAAGGATAAGGGCGCTACCATGGTGAGTATTAAGAAGGCTGACGTGCAATGAATCCTGTGAGTAATGTGTGAATCAGAACTAGAGCCTATTATGGTAACAAAAAGGGCGGAGTCTGCATGCATAAGGGAAGTGCCTAGGTAGAGACCTCTAGTTTTGAGGAGAGAAGTAGTACATGGGAAGTATCCAAATACGGCTCACTAGAAAGAAGTCTACCAGGAAACCATGGATGTAATTTGAAGCTTACAAGGGGATATCCAACGCTTAAAAGAGAAAATTAGAAAAGATAGTAAAAAAGACCAGTAGAAGCACCAAAGGATGACTTAGATGAGGTTAAGGAGGTGTGTAAATTGTTGAGGTAGGAGAATATTATTCCCTTGCTAGGATCTTGGTTGAGAGAAAAGGCACCGCGCACCGGGGAAGAGCACGAAAGGTAGATCCTACATGTAAACCTCCCACCTCACAACCTTGATTATGACAAAGAGATTACCTTGAATGTAGTAGTGGATGGATGGTTGCTTAGCAACATCCTCATTGACACAAGTGCGGAGGTTAATGTTCTCACTCTGGATACCTGACATCAAATGGGAAGACCTATATTACAACCATCTTCAAATGTGTTGTATATGGAAAATAAGACAAAGGCAATGCCCATAGGTGTCTTGAAGGATGCAGTCATTACCATTAAGGGGACTAGGTTCACTAGGGATTTTGAAGTCTTGGTGCTTGCCGAGGTAGATAATTTCCTAGATTTACTCGGGCATCCGTGGTGCTATAAGAGTAATGTAGTTCTCCAGTTCAACAAGGGGTACATAAGCTTTGAAAACAATGAAGAGAGGGTGAGTATACCACTTGCTGATGGAAAGTCCACACCCTATACTGAACCCTTTGGGGACTGAATTCCTGGACAAAATATATGTGCGCTCCATAAGAGATCCAGAGACCATCCATCCTATATAAGGAATCATCCAATTTGATGACGCTTAATCTATCAGTGATACTAACAGTATAGCATGAGATAATTAGGCACATGGGACTTATGAAATGATTGGGTGACATCTGAAAGGATCAGTGACCAAGGTAAAAATGACACGTACAGTCTGACACTTGGGGGAAAGGTAATAACCAAGTATTCTGGCGATGCATACCTTGAGGTCCTTTTAAGGGAAATGGAGGCTCAATGGAGGGAGGATGAGTGGAGAGGTATGCTAGGTTATGCTTTGACAGGCATAGTAGTGAGGTGGTGGGCCATGCATAGTGAAGACTTGTTGGAGTGGCGTGAAGTTATAATTGCGCTCACTTTTTTATTCTTGAAGAGAAACATACCCACTGCTATCAAGGATTATAATGGAAATGGACCTGCCTGTTCCCACATCTAGGAATGTGAGAGGGTCTAGGGAGATGGCATGGAAGCTTTACTACCATCCCTTTGGGTGCATAATTTTTATTTGAAATTACAAGGTTGTGCACGTGCTTGGTACATCTATTCTAAAACACGCCGCCAAACGGGAAACTGGCAGGAATTAGTGGCTGACTTGGTTCACACATTTGAGTACCGAAGTACCATGCAACTGGTTGATGAGGCATTGCAGGCTATCAAGCACCTCACTTTGGGGGATTGCACCATGGTGGAAGATAGGTTAGTAAACTTACTTGGTGGACCTAGCTTGGAAGTACGGTTCAAAGATGAGGAACCAGAAGACATACAATTTGAGCACATGTGTGTTGAAAAGAAGAAAGGAAAGATGGTATACATTATTGATGGAGAGGAGATGGAGAGCCTGAATGTCGACCATTTGGTTGGAATGCATGAAGTAGTTGAAAATGTAGATGCACGTATCATGAACCACTCAAAACCAAGAAATTTAACATCGGCTCAGAGAAGGAGCCCAAGGAAGCTATCATTGGGGACTACTGGTCAAACAAGGAAGTATCAAAGATCATTGATCTCTTACGTGAATTTGAGGATTTATTCCCATGTGGATACCATGAGTTGAAAGGCATCCACCATTCATTGGGGGAAATGAGGATAAATTTGAAATATGGTGCGTGCCCGATCAGGAAGAGGCCTTACAAGATGAATCCCAACATGTGCGTAAGGGTTAAAGAAGAGCTAGACAAGATGATAACATCCAGTATCATTAAGGATGTGGAGGAATCAGAATGGATAAGTCCAATGGTGATTAGCATAAAGAAGGATGGGTGGATTAGGATATGTGTGGATTATAGGGAATCAAATGCTATTTGTATCATATATCCTTTTCCCACCCCCTTCACTGAAGATATTTTAGGAGTTACTAGGTACGAGGTCTATTCCTTTACAAATGGATTCTTGGGATATCACCAAGTAAGGATTGCCAAGGAGGACCAAGAAAAGATGACTTTTTCCACTGAGTGGGGAAGCTTTGCATACATGGTCATGCCCTTTGGATTGAGGAATGCACCCACTATATTTTTGTGCATAGTGGTATAAACATTTTAGGACTTCATCCACAAGTTCCTTCAAGTATATTTGGATGATTGGATAGTATATGGGTTGGTCAGGGACAATTGTGATAAATTGAGATTGATGTTTGAAAGATGTTAGTAGTTGAGGATTTCCCTCAACATCAAGAAATGCATCTTTGCAACCTCTTTTGGAATGTTGTTGGGACATATCATATGTAAGGAAGGCTTACTGGTGGATCCCGCGAAAGTTGTAGTTATTGTGGGATTGGGGTAGCCCACTAGCTAAATCATCGTGCATGGATTTCTTAGACACACTAGGTACTATAGAAAGTTCATTAAGGGATACGCCAAGATCGCCATGCCTTTATAAATATTGCTTAGAAATAAGAGTGCCTTTCAGTGGGGAGAGGCGTAGTAGAGGGCATTTGACACTATAAAAGAAAGGCTTATCACCACACCTATTTTACGATTCCCATCCTAGGATAAACCTTTCCATGTCCACGTGGATGCCTCTGGTACAGCAATGGGATCCATTCTTGCTCAACCAGGAGAGGGGATTGTTGATCATGGCTTGTGTTTTGCAAGTATAAAGTTGACACCAGTAGAAAAAAATTATATAACGACTGAGCGTGAGGCATTGTCAATGATCTACGTGCTCCAAAAATTTAGATAATATCTGCTAGTGACAACCTTCATATTCTACATGGACCATATGGCTTTGAAGTATCTAGTAAACAAAGTAGTGTTGCAAGGGCACATATGTCATTGGGTACTTTTATTTTAGGAATTTGAGTTCAAAGTGGTGGTAAAACCAGGAAAGAACAATTGTGGGCCAGATAATTTATCAAGGATTGATTTTGGAGAGGAAGCGTAAAGTATCGAGAAAACCATGTTGGACACGCAACTATTCAAGTTGCGGCATGCACCCTCAGAGTTAGAAGACATTGTTGTTTTTCTTAAGGAAGGTGTGGCACCCGAAGGGATGAATGCACTAGAAAGGAAATGCTTAGCCATAAGCACCACACCCTTCATGTTGATCAATGGGGATTTGTATAAAATGGGTTGTGATGAGGTTTTGCACAAGTGTGTATTAGAACATGAACACATGGCCATAATAGAAGAAGCCCATGGTGGGATTGTTGGAGGACACTATGTGGGGAATGTAACCGTGCATAAGATCCTAGTCACTAGACTATGGTGGGATATGATTCACCAGGATTGCTTTGAGTTTTACAAGGCATGTGACCACTTCCAACGCCTTGGAAAACCTAGAAGAAGGGATGATATGCCCTTGCACCTCATCGCCAGTGTCAAACCTTTTGAGAAATGGGCGATAGATTTTGTCAGAAAAATATCACCAGCTGTGCAAAGGACTAACTCATGGTATATTATTACATGTACTGATTATCTGACAAGGTGGGTATAGGCCATACCCACTAAGGATTACACTGCAGCCACGGTTGCTAGATTTTTATGGGAGAACATTATAAGCAGATATGGGTGCCCATTAAGTTTAACAAGTGATAGGGGCACTCACTTCTTAAATGAAACCGTTAGGATTCTATTGGTAGAATTCATGGTGGCCCATCATAAGACTACCCCTTATCACCCTCAGGCAAATGGGACTGCATAGGAATTTAACAAAATCCTTAGTCACACATTGACTAAGATATGTGATGTGGGTAGGTAGGATTGGGATGATAAGGTGTTAGCAGTTCTTTGGGCATACAGAAAAATGTATAAAAGGTTGAACAAGGCCACACCATTTCAACTGGTGTTCGATGCAGAGGCTATTTTACCGGTCGTATTTATGCTACCATCACTGCGTATAGCGCGTGAGGAGGGTTAGATGATGAGCAAGCACTAGAATAAAGAATAGATGAATTGATAAAGCTGGATGAAATGTGCTCACTAGCAAGATGGAGCCAAAAATCTAAAAAAGCTAAGTAAAAGGCATGGCATGACCACCATATTAAGACTAAACAGTTTGAGATTGGCCAGATGGTATTGCTATATGATTCAAAATTTCTATGCCATCCTGGAAAGTTGAAGTTGCATTGGCTGGGTCCTTATGTAATTTCATACATCCTTGATTAGGGTGCACGTGCCAGTTACAAGTGCTAGATGGAACAAAATTACCTGGACACTTTAATGGGAGTAGGTTGAAGCCCTACTATAAATAATGCTTCTTGGTGTTTGTAAATAAGGCAGTTTTGCCAGTTAATTTAGAATTTCTATTTATGCTCTTCCTTTCTTGTATTTCCCTTTCATTTTGTTATTTTGTTTTGCACCTTGGGCACCGGTAACCTTATTACTTTTTAAACTTATGAATGCATAGAGGACCACGCATCGATTTAGTGTGGGGTGAGGTGATAAAGGTAAGCATGGAGTTATTCTGCCAGAGGATTGGGTTGATAGACCATTTGAATTAGACTTGTTGAAAAGATGTATTAGGAGAAAAGAAGGCATATGAGTGGCAAAATAAGGTTACATTAGAAATCCACGTACAAGGAGAAAAAGTGCAAAAACACGAGGTAGGCAAAAGAAAGAATCATGAGGATGGAAGAGGTACCTTTGGCACTGGTAACATGCACGCAAGGAGTCTTCTGTCAAGATGGATTGTTTGTGCGCTAGAAGGTTGGAAAAAATTTTGCACAAGGATTGGGCACGGGTGGAAGAAATTTCACGCAAGGATTGTGCGTGGGTGAAAAAAATTTTGCGCAAGAATTGGGCGCGTAAGGAGAAGCGATGAAGTTGGGTTTTTTTTGGAAACACCCCATTAAACATGGTCATACAGTGGTAGGTAGCCTATCCTTTAATGCATAAAAGTGGGAAGAGCTATAAATACAAGAGAGGGTAGTTCATTATTTTACTTTGCGAAAATAAGAAGAGTGGTTTTATTTCAGAGCTAGGGTTTCAAGAACTGACTCGTGTGAAGGAAAATCCCAGAAAATTAAGTGCAATCAGTCCATTCGATCTACAAACCAAAGTAGAAGTGATTCACAGGTGTGAGGAACGTTGTGAAGAAGCAATGTGATCAAAGGAGGAAAAAAAGAGATTATGGTTTGTGTTCTAGGGTATGGGGCGCACGAGGAAAACTCTTAAACAAACTCGCAAGTTAACTTGGAATGAAAGAAAAGGGTGAAATGACAGCCACAAAACTAGTAAGTAAACCTACAGAACAATCCAAGAAGGGAAAGGGTAAATGAAAAAGGAAGAAGAAACAAGAGGAAATACCCTTAGATACGAATGAAGAATGATATTCGGAGATGCAGTACACAGATGGGGTTTTGCTAGGGAAAGAGTGGGAGTCCCACATAAGATAGATGACCATGATCGACTACAATCATCGGTCAATAATAATTGCAAAAAAATGGCACTGGAGCTGGTGCACCCAACAAATAAACAAAGACCTGACGGGTTTCCAATGTAGAGCGATGTGGTCAAGGTAAAAATGGAGAAGGCAGGGCTTCTCCAACTTTACGAGTTGCCATCTTTTGAGAAGCCCAAGCACTTATACCAATGGTTGATGACGTGCATACATGAAGACTTCTTCTACTTCACAGGGAAAAAAATGCACATAACTCCCCATTTAATTTCACACTTCACAGGCCTAACCTGTGTAGGGGACACACTCATAGATGACCTCCAGGATGAGGAGGAAATCAGGGAAACCATAGCATCCCAGGAATTGATGAAGGGTTCAAGGTATTATGACATCTCAGATATCAGTGATCCAGTGATAAAGATGGCCGCGCACCTTGTCTCCAAGCTGAATGGACAAGAAAGGTGGACCCAATTGAGCAAGCCTTGGATGAATGTCTGTAGGAAGGTCGCGGAGGGTACTCTATAAAACATCTCCCAGTACATAGTAGATGAAATCATCAGCAACATGGAGAACGGGGAAAAAATCCTATTTGGGAACATTCTGTTGACAATTGTGTTCTCAGAAATCAGGGTGTCAGATGCATCTGATAAATTTGTGTGGGAGTACCCTACTAGAGATCCCTCGCCTGTAGACTGGTTCCAAAAATACACATGTGAATCAATGACAGGGGTAAAAAGGGGTGCCCTTATAAAAATGGTATAAGCACCTTAGGAATGCATTCGGGGCTGAATGGCAGATCCCTAAACAACTCCCCGTGGCAACTGAAGGAGAAGCAGAGTTCACGGTCTACCAGCACTTTTGTATTTGCAGGTTCATCTTGGTGGATGGTAGTTGGAGTCCATTGTGTAAACTCCCATTCTCGTTTACTGTCCAATTTTTCCAAGCAGGGGTAAAAAAATATAAGGAATAGAATAAATTAAACCTGGAGTTTTCCACCCTTGACAGAGAGCATAGGGAAATGAGAAATAAGCTAGTCTACCTAGAGAAGCATGCATACGTTGAGAGGTACATGTTGTAGGATGTGCATATTGTAAGGCTGTTGACCTTACCTATTGCTGGGAGCAATACCACAAGGATCTACTTGGCATAATGATGAAATTTGAAAATGACGCGTACGTGGAGAATGAAATATCCATCCCAGATGACCCTATGGGAAGTAAGAAGCTAGCACTAAAGTTTAAGGAGAGGGAAGTGGAGGAAGAATAAAGGGTGGTGGAGAAGTAGAATGTAGATACCGCGGGGCCATGTACCTATGTCTGGAAGAAGAGGAGAACGGTGGTAAGGGAGAAGACCCTGGAGCTTGCAAAGCCACCATCCCCTAAAGAAACCTCAGATGAAGAGAGGACAACATACCCGACTCCAAATTTTTCAGCAAAGGAATAAGAACAAGGGATGGAGGAACAAGATTCTAAAGATACAGATGACCCAAACACCTATATGTGTGAAAAGGATTATGATGAAGGGGAAGAGTTGGAGGTGAATCAGGAACTGATTGATGTCCATGATTTAGAGGAAGAGTGAGCAGAGGATACAAATGATGCTTTCATCTTTGTAAGGAGGAAGGGCACCCAAGGGGAGGAATGTGTGTGGAGTGAAGAAAGGAGTAAAGGGGCAAGTACTAAGGGGCCAGATATACCCAAGCTCACTTAGGAGGAGGTGGATGAGAAAGTGACAAGGGAGGCAGGGAAGGTAATTAATACCTTGGTCGAAGATGAGTTAGAATGTAGCGCGAAGATCTTACTCAGAAAATTCAAAGAAGAGAAGAGCGAGAAGAGTGTGGGTAGCACAAAAGGCCCAACTCTTTCAGTAACTATTCCCAAGGGCATGCGCATGAGAAGTAAATGTGTGAAAGGGGGAAGAAATGTGATGGGATACATTGATGACCCCAAAAAAGTGTTGTGCATATGTTTCCAGAGTACCGTGCCCACCAAGGATCTCACTGCCATGGAATCCTTTGACCTTGAGGGTTGGTACCTATGCACAAGGAAGATGCTATCATGGGCGTTTGACTCCCACCTTGATTAGCCTGAGTTTAAGGTTAACCAAGGATCAGTATTAGTGCTATCCGAAGGAAAGGGGGAAAACCCCATTGTAAACATGAAACAACTATTGGATGATAAAGTGTGTAACGTGCTCAACAAAGTCTTCGTGGAAATTGAGGCTAGGATTTTCTACAAGAGTGATAGGGTAAAAGTCTTGGAGGACCTGTTGGAGAAGAGGAAGGAAGAAGTAGTGAAGCTAACAAAGGACCTTAGCCTTGAGAAACTAATCAATGCTCAACTACAGAGGGAGCTTCAAGAGGAAAAGGCTAGGGTATGTGTAGTTTCTAAGAAGGTGGAGCTCATCTCCCAAGCTATTATCATGAAGCACCCAGACCTTAACCCTCACACGCAAAAGTATGGATCCTCCCTAGAATTCCTGGAGGACTTGACTCGGATCCTCACCATGGAAAGGCAGCCTTTGGCCTTGGAATCAGTAGAGGAGGTAGCTACATGCTTGGAGAAGGAGGAAAAGCTGAAGGTCGTCACACTTGTGGCTGAATACAACAAGGTGCTCGGTGATGTAAAAATAGTTTCACAAACTGTGGGGGTCACCTACGACCATTACGCGGATCAAGACAAGGTGATAGGCATGCTGCTTGCTAGTGACGAGGTCGAGATGAAGGACTTCAGGGAAAATAATAATGGTAATAGAGCTGAGTGAGAAAAGATCATAGCCGAAGTGGAAAAGAAGTCTGAAGCTATTGAGAACCGATTATTCTTTATCAAAACCTAGCTAAAAGAGCTCTACAAGGTCATTATGAGGAAGATGGATGCCCTGGAGGATCATGCCAAGGAACTGGAGACTCTGGTGGAGACCATTAGCATGAAGGGGGAAGGGTTAACCTTCAACTAGGTGAGCAACTTGGTTGGTGATATCTACACTAGAGCATAGGATGAAGTCAGTGCTTGGAGTACATTAGAGGCTGACCTATGGAAAAAATTTCCCCTTATTCTTCTTTAGGAAATTTTCCCTCTATTCTTTCCCTCCCCCATTCTTTATTCTTTCCCTCCATTCTTTTCCAAGGCAAGGCCTTGCAATTTTTGTACTGCATTCTTTGAAAATGTTCTCGAGGGCAGAGAATAGGTGAAGTGTGGGGTATTGTTTGGACTCGATTGTAGCTTCCAATCTTAAAGGTGCGTAGGCATGCACAGTCGAAGGAAGCACACAGGTTAAGGTGCACAAGACAAAATTCAAAAAGGGTTCTTGGAGAACCAAGGATGCACGCGCACATGAAGAACAATTCGGGACTTAGCCATTTTTGGCCTTTTGGATAGAACACATGAAGAACGTGTTCCACTTGGATAAGGTTCTAGCCTGGTGACAGGGTGTCCTAGGGGGAATATACCTTACGATAGGAAGATCCAAAAAGATAATCATGACATGGAGAGGCATACGCCTAGGGCGACCCACACCTTGACTCTTGGGGCCACATCTGAGGTTGCAGAGGAGTTTTTTGGAGCTCAGATGCCTATTTATACGTGTGCCCTTGGCAAAGAACAAAGACACAAGTGAGGTAGTGGAGCTCTGTAGAATTACTGCAAGAACTATGGGATAGAATGGGTAGATGATTCTAGGAAGGATGTAATAAGGGAATGGGGAATGAAATTTTTATTTTTTTGAGTATACATGTATGGATCCACATATGGCACATGACTATTGTCTACCTCTCTGTGATGCTCTGCAGTAAGACTATGAATGAATATGATATGGTTACCACTTTGTTTATATTAAGATCTCCTTTCTGTATTATCTACATGTTTCTACTCTACTTTTGATCTTGTATAATCATGAACCTTACTTGAATGTTGACTATATTTGTGGATTTACAACTTCTTAGTTCTATTAATTCTATTGTGCGCTTGCTTTTGTTATGACTAAAGGGGTGTAGAAGCCATTTTGAGCTTTATAACTTCTTCATGTCTATTAAATCACTAAGTCAAGATCATGAATTATGCCTTCCACTATACTCACATAAAAGAGAGACTTGGCTCCCTCTCATGTGCCTCAGGTGAGCGTTCAACACCCACTGGGTGATAGGTCGAATGCATGAGGCTCCCTTGTTCTTAGTGGGGTGAAAAAATGACTACACCACCACCTTGCTGTTGTGCCTATCAGAATATAACCCAACATACCTCATCGCTCATCCTCCCTCCATTGAGCTTCCATTTCTCTCAAAAATACATTAGGGTATGCATCCCTAGAATACTTGGTTATTACCTTTCCTCCCAGGTGCCAAACTGTAAGTTCCATGGTTACTTTGGTTACCAATCCTTTCAGATGTCACCTAATCAATTCATAAGTCCCATGCACCCAATTATCGCATGTCATATTGGTAGTATCACTAATAGATTGAGCATCATCAAAATGGATGATTCCTTCTGTAGGATGGATGGTCTCTAGATCTCTTATGGAGCACACATATAATCTGTCAAGGACCTCCTCCCCAAGGGGTTTAGTATAGGGTGTGGAATTTCCATCAGCAAGTTGTATAATCACCCTCTCCTCCTTGTTTTCAAAACTTATGTACCCCTTGTTAAACCAAAGATTTGCATTATTCTTATAGCACCACGGGTGCCCAAGTAAAGCTGGGAAATTATCAGCCTTGACAAGCCCCAAGAATTCAAAATCCCTAGTGAACTTAGTCCCCTGAATGGTAATGGTTGCATCCTTCAAGACACCTATGGGCATTGCCTTTGTCTTATTTTCCATATACAACACATTTGAAGATGGCTGTAATGTGAGTCTTCCCATTTGATGTCAGGCATCCATAGTGAGAACATTAACCTCTGCACCTGTGTCAATGAGGATGTTGTTAAGAAACCATCCATCCACTACTATGTTCAAGGTGATCTCTTTGTCATAATGAAGGTTGTGAGGTGGGAGGTTTACATGTAGGATCTACCTTTTGTGTTCTTCCCCTGCACATGACACCTTTTCTCTCAACCATTCTCCTAGGAGGGGAATAACATTCTCTTGCCTTAGTAGTTTACACACCTCCTTAACCTCGTCCAATTAATCCTTTGGTGCTTTTACTAGTCTTATTTTCTCATCTTTTCTAGTTTTCTCTTTTAAACATTGGATCTCCCCTTATAAAATTTGAATTACATCCATGGTTTCCTGGTAGACTTCTTTCTGGTGAGCTGCATTTGGATACTTCCCATGTACTCCTTCCTCCATTGAAACAAGAGGTCTCTGCTTAGGTTCTTCCCTTGCGTGCATGGACTCCACCCTTATTGTTACCATAACAAGCTCTAGTTCTGATTCACGTATTACTCTCAGGAGCCATTGTGTGTTAGCCTTCTTAATACTCACCATGGCAGTGCCCTTATCCATCTGGTACTGCGACTCTAGGAACTCTTCGTACTTATGTTTTTTTCCACACCACGAGCATTGTAGAAGATCTGGACATTCACGCTTATAATGGTCTGTGGCTCCACAATTAAAGCATGTTCCACGTGGGAACTCACTTCTTCCCCCATGGTTACCATGACCATGAAATCCTCCATGAAACCCTCTTCCATGCACACCTACATCTCCAAACTCTTCATAATGACGTTCATCTCCTTTGGAACTATTGGCAATTCCAGTCTGGTGCACACCAAGATCAATTACCTCATGTATCTTGTCAATCAATCTATAATCCTTGGTGTCATGTGTGGTTCAGGTACACATCTTACAATAACAAGATACATTTTTATGGATCACACACTGTAACAGGGGGAACCTACTTGCGTCATGGTCCTCATGACATATTTCACAATTTACCACTACGGCACGTACTACCTTCCAAGTACATATCCCACCATTATCCTTTGTGTGTCCTTCTACGTTACAATTTGTGCACCACATCCCACCGTGAGTCTCTGGAACTATGTTGGTAGATAATTTCTCCAATTGCTTAGTCAAGGCAATGATCTGATCCTCTAGAAATGGGCTAATACTAGTGTCAACACTACCAACTACCTCAACGTGTAAAGTGGCTTCTAACGCTTCATGTAACATTCCCAATTTAGTATATTAGAACAAGAATTTTTTTTATTTTTATTTTTTTTGATAAGTGCTTTGTAGTTCTAAATACATAATTTAGAACTCACAGAACATAACAATCATTCTTATAACAGATAACCATATGCAGCTGTAATGACTCAGTGTACCACCAATCTATTCATTCCATGACTCGGTGATCTACCGATCTATTCATGAGTATCATAGAGTTGGCATTTTTATTTTAACACTTCACTCTTGCGGTTCTCTTCCCTAATTTGGGATTTCAGAATGCTCTGTCCAAGGAACCTATTTGAATAATTGTTACCACTATTCATCGGCATCACGTCCCTTAGACTAGGTGACATAGGACAATGTAATCAGCAGCTTGTGATACTTTGGCCAAAGATTTGAAACATACTATTCGTATCTCGTATTCCTTGATGGCATACTCGTCAATCTGGAATACGTCCTTCACCCCAGTCTGATGTTAATTAGAATGACTTATACTGACTTCTGTCAGTCTCTCCTGTCCCAAGTCATTCACTTAGGAATGGATTAATAACATGAAAATGTTATAAGGATGCTCTCGAGGACTAGGGTAAGCTGACATACTAGGTCAACCCTAGTTAACCCTGTGTGTCAAGGTAACCCGAGTCTCCAAGGGAAGCCTCATAACATGACCATGTTCCTAACCAGTCCTAGAGTAAAAACTTGTTCGAGTTTAAGGTGTAAATCTTAATGATCAATGCAAAGGGTGTCGCCATAAGTCACCTGCATTGTTGTATCCTCGAGAAGATCCTAATCTTCTCGAAGGTACAACCCTACAGTTGACATGTGCTGACATCCTACAAAACCACCTTGGAAAGATTTACTAAACTTCAAGGTGTTACTTACGTTGAGTTGAAATTATACTTTAAGACTCTCCTATCTGGGTAGTATTTTCCCAACCCCTGGGTTCCTCACCTTTGAATTTCCTTACTTAATTAAGATACATTTCATAGAGAGAAGTTTAATAAGATTTGAGATCTCATCAAGGAGATCATTGATTCACAATAATCTTAATCAATGAAATTGGGCAGTAGCCCTAAGTCCTCTCATAAGGATGCTAACTATACCCATATGAGTTTATATCAGTTCTCAAGACTAAAATATATCTTACTTATTGTTATTAAGATATAGTGATTTAAAATCGTCAGTTACGTTGTCTTGACTTAGATCATGGATAGGAAGGTATAGATTACTCTTCCTGTTTCAGCTACCTATTGAGATGTAGTTTAATCCTAACTTCTCATAAATAGTGGACTAATTTTCCAACTTAAGCCTTATTCAAAACATAAAAGAATTACCAATCATTCACGAAGTATTCAGTCACATAATTTTTACAAGGCCTACTTAGAGAATCCAAATAACTCAATGGTATTTGAATAATAAAAATGCACTTAAAATCAATCGAACCGAAGAAGATCAATTCCATCAATTAAAAATACAGCCACATAAGTAACAATTTTCCCTTTTTCATTTATTTCTAAGCCATACAATTACAACATATGCACTTCGGCATATTGGATACAATACTCAACAACAAAAGAACAACTTTCTTACTATAGCACAATTAGAGATATCAAATAGGAATTCATCATAAAACCAGATTAAACAATCTGAGCATCATATCAAATCTGCATTTCTTTAACACTTATGATGACCATCTGCAAAAATTGCTAACATGGGTCAGTTCGGTGAACTGAGCATGATAAGCACTAATTCTTAAAACAATTGCATTCCACCAATTGTTCTCATTAAAAAACCTGTTTAAATGAAATCATTTCTTCAAATCCTTAAACATAAATTAGGCTAATCATCTTTCTACAATTCTAACATGACTATAACGCATGACTCATATTATAGCTACCAATAAAACCTAAATATTTTTCAGATGATTTATCAGATATATTAGAGACTAAGAAGAACAAAATGAATCCAAAACATCCATCCATCTGAATCCCAAGGACAACAATAATCCAACAAATTATTCCATTCAAAATGAATATCCTATCAATTCGTGTAACAAACAGGTATGTTTCTTTTTAACAATTCTACAAAGGTAGATTATAACATCCAGTAAGCTCAACTGACAGGATCCCTTTATAATCATAACATTATTTCAATGGTATTGACAAGTACACCAACTTATACTGCATTATAATTTTTACCAGTCTCTCCATACAATTTAACAGTCTTTTCTTCTTAAGCCCGTACCGTAGAGTTCACATAAGGATACAAAAGAAGAAAGCACTCAAAGTTTCTAGACAAGGAGAGAATATTTTCTTATTCCTACAGTTATATAACAACATATACTTTACATCTTAGGAGAAAGAAATAGAGGCAATCATATTTCCATTCCAATCATGTTCAGGACTGTACCGACTTCTCAAGAATAACACATATACATTCAAGATTGAATTCAATAAGGAAGAAGAGAAGGCAAGAAAATCAACACCCATTCCTTCAAAGTACAAACCTGATTTCCATCCATGCAGACCCATGATTACCCATATGTTAATAAACATCAGATTTCCTCAAAGCAAGATTTCTCTCGATCAGGATGTGTTCCCATTAACCAAGCAAGGTCGTAAAGAAAACAATAATCACATTAATATTTCTTCATATACAGAATCTATATTTATTGACCATCCATACCCAACTTTATAGAGGTACAGGCTCAAATATAACATACATTATACGCATGCGACTAAATCAGTCAAGATCAAAAGAAGAAACTACAATTTCATAAAAATTCAATTATAAAATCACCTTTAGCTATTAAGCAATACAAGAGTTCTTGTGACCAAGTAATAATCAATAAAACAATCAAATTAGACCCAAAAATTCTTTCCATGTCATTCCTCAAACATGAAATTACCCAACTCCATCGCCTGTCATGGTACAGTTAGGAACTCATTACCTCAGTCAAACAAGAGACTAGGTAACATCATAAACATAAGTCGAGATCATATACAACACAACAAACATTTAAACATGGTTGAATCCATACGAATAAACAAAAAACATTTCTACTGAATGAATCCATATGAATAAACAACAAATATTTCAACTGAATCAAATCCATATGAATATATAGCAAGGGATTTAACAGAAGTCGAGCCAACACGTAAACACATCAAGGACTTCAACAGGAGTCACATTCACATGAGAACACTGCAAGGACTTCTACAAAAGTCGTATTCAACAAGTATTCACAACAAAGGCTTCAATAGAAGTCGAAATCATACGAAAACATTGCAAGGACTCCAACAGAGTTGTTTCCATCAAGTATTCACAACAAAGGCTTTGACAAAAGTTGAAATCATACGAAAACATTGCAAGGACTCCAACAGAGTCATTTCCAACACGTATTCACAACAAAGGCTTTAACAGAAGTCGAAATCATATGAAAACATTGCAAGGAATCCAACATAGACGTATTCGTATGTAATCCCAGCACACACCTCAACAGAGTTGAATGAAATGAAAACACAACAAGCATTTTAACGGAAATCAATCTATAAGTATGCTTAGCAAAGATTCAATCTAAAGTTCAACCACATGCTAATACAACAAGGTCTTCATCCGAAGATGAATCCATAAAATAAATACAGCAAATCCATTCATCAGAGTCTACACATAACTAGGGATTCCTAAATCCACAAGAAAAGAAGAACCCAATACATTTCTTCAAACCAACTGTACTAAAATCACCTGAACAAAGTTGTTTCAATGAAAGCATTTGAAGGAAAGAAATATTTTTAAAAGTTAGGGCCTATCATGCCTGATAGTGTCACTTAAAAATCCGAAGAAGACCTTTGAATGTGCTCGCACCTTCTCTTCTTCTTCCACAATAAATTAAACAACAATAAATTGTTACCTTCATGCCTTATAAACTTTCCCCGATAGAGAAAGGAGCTAGAAATTCTCATAGTTTCCATGCAACACAGAGTAGATGACTGGTTCGAAGAACCAGTGCTCAAGTAGAGAGAAAAACAGAATGCATGGAAAACCAAACAACCAAATAATTTTCCATTTGCATGCCTTCACAAGAAATCCACGCTGGGGAACTGAAGTTCATTAATTGCATTAACTCCCATCTTCCTACCTATTCTCCATTACCACCGACTACCAAAGTTGGTGATTGCCAAAATAAAATAAACAAACATTCCCATATTTGGTGATATTGCCATGTCAGGTCATATAGCCGTTTGCAACCTCTACCAAATCTGACAACATCTCAAGTATTTCAACCTTATCCACCTCATAAATGCCATGGAAACCACCGCCCATGACGCGCGCCCCTTCATAGGTCCCCCTCCATTGTTATCATTAGTTAAGATAGGTTAGATCATAGGGTAGATCATAAGGTAAGACATTAGTCTTACTTCCATAGTGCTAGGTGTAGTTAACCGTAGGAGCATTAAGCTTATAGTTTAGGAATAGGTTAGATTAGCAATTATTTAACCAATAGGTTATAGTTTATGTTAAGGTTATTAATCTTAACGAATCCAGTCTAGGTCTCCCAAGTAGGACCATTCAGTATTAGAACCAAACAGGGTAAAACATTCCTGTAAAGGATCCTATTTGGAATAGCTAAATTAAGCTTATGGTATAAACATGAACATCTTACCTGGCTTAAGGTCTAAGCCTTCCCAATGTTATGGTATTTGGAACCAATTTCATTTAACACGATCAGCCTGAGTTAAACTCTGGAATTTCTCATTCAACTCATTCAAACCTTGCAACTTTCGTAAGGTCAATAATTTTTGTTCATCCTAAATAAGCTTAAAACATCTCTTGGATCAATGCAACTTATCCCAAGGCTGAGTCATAAAGATGGATAAATCCACAATTCGTCCCGAAATCAAATTGAACTCAAGTGCCAAAAATGAAAGAAATAAAAGAGTCCAATCATATTCTGACTCAGTCAAAGATCTTCAAGAGAAAATAATATACAATCCATATCAAGCATGACTTCACAAATCAAAGGAACGCGTCCTTATACAGACGAAATCATATATCAACACTTGAGTGCTCAGGAGGAAGTGAAAATAGTTCAAGGTGTTACATGCTTCCCTCCTAAAATATTCATCGTCCCGATGATTACATCTTTTGATTTACCTTCATGTCAGTCAATTTCTTAGTTCACAATACAAAAGACTATTTCCAACTTGAATAATTCCAGAAATCAATGTCATGATACAATTTATTCAACATGAATAATGTTTTCCTCAAAGTTGGCTTACATAAAGACATGAAAAAGATAAGTTCATAATCTTTTTTTTTCGTCAACAGATTCCATTCTATTCAAAAAGAAAGGGAAAAGAAACTTTCATCTCTTCTAGATTTTCCCAAGTTGCACTCTCATCATTAAACTGGTCCCACTGGACCTTACATTGTTGTATTTCATGATTTCTCAAATGCAATTGGTGAGTTTCCAGCACTCGTGTGGGTTTAACCATGATTATTCTTAGGTCTTGGACCTGCAAGGAATTCCAATTTAAAACATGTGACAAGTCTGAAATGTATTTCTTAAGCAAAGAAATATGGAAAACATCATGCATGTGAGACAAAGCAGGTGGTAATGCTAATCGATATGCTACATGATTGATTATTTCGATAATTTTGAAAGGTCCCACGTAACGAGGTGACAACTTGGCAGCCTTGCCAAAAGTTATAGAACTCTTTCTGGGTTTAACACGAAGAAATTTTTTTTCACCAAGTTCAAACTTTCGATCAACCCACTTAAGGTCAGCATAGCTCTTCTGCTTATCTGCTGCTTCCGTTAATCATTCACGAATCATCTTTACTTGTTGTTCCATTTCAGTGAGGATTTTTGGCCCAATTACCATTCTGTCCTCAATACTATCCCAACTAACAGGGGTTCTACACTTTCTCCCATAAAGTGCCTCAAAAGGTGCCATTTTAAGAGAAGAGTGATATGTGTTGTTGTATGCGAACTCAACTAATGGAAGATACTCTTCCCATTTATACTTTTGATCCATACAATACATTCACAACATATCTTCCAACACTTGATTTACTCTCTCAGTTTGTCCATCCATTTCTAGATGATATGCAGAACTGAAGCTTAGTTTCGTTCCTAGCGCTGCATTAAGCGTTTGCCAAAATCTTGACGTCATTCTAGGATCCCTGTCAGATATAATTAATTCAGGTACTCCATGCAACCTGAAAATTTCGTGTACAAACCATTTTGCTAACACTGGAGAATCATCCTTCACATTTCTAGCGATGAAATGAGCTACCTTTGTTAGTTTGTCTACAACTACCAAGATAACATCATGTTTATTTCTCGACAAAGGCAATCCTTGTACAAAGTCCATGCTTATTACTTGCCATTTATATTGTGGTATGCTATGGGGATATAATAGTCTAGAAGGGTGCATGTGTTCTACCTTAACCCGCTGACATTCCAGACAATGAGTCACAAAATCCATAACATCCTTTTTCATACCTTTCCAAAAGTATTGTTTTTTTAGATCAGCAAGCATTTTTGTGATACCCAGGTGTCCAGAGAAGGGTGAATTATGAAATTCAACTAACAATTTCTTTCTCAAGTCGTTTAACAAAGGTACATATACCCTGTTTTCATAACGTAAGATTCCTTCATTATCAAAATGAAAACCTTTATACCTTTCATCCTTTGGTTCTGTAGCAAGTGCTACTTTTACTTGCCAAAAGTATATATCAGATTTTGAGGCACTTTTTACCTCATCTTTAAACTAAGTTCTTAATGTTATAAGAGAAGAAATGTGCTTCCTACGACTTAGAGCATGCGCTACTCTATTCTCTTTCCCTTTGATGTAGCTAATATCAAAATCATATTGAGATAAAAACTCTAACCACCTTCACTGTCTTGCATTTAGGTTGGGCTGAGTGAAAATATATTTCAGCCCTAAATGACTAGTTTTCAACTCAAAAGGTTTCCCAAGTAAATAGTGTCTCCAAACTTGAAGCACATGAACAATTATAGCAAGCTCTAAATCATGAGGGGCATAATTCAGCTCATGCAACTTAAGTTTTCTACTTTCATATGCTATGACTTGATCATTTTATAACAAAATACCTCCAAGGCCTTCCTCGGAAGCATCCGTTACAACAGTAAAGTTCCCATTGGGGTCTGGTATAGCTAATATAGGTGCTGATGTCAACTAACTTTTAAAACTTTTGAAAGCAGTTTCGTACCTATCATTCCAAATAAATTTCTTATCCTTCTTCTACAATGAAGTTATCGGTGTAGCCACTTTAGAAAAATCCTTAACAAATTTTCTATAATAACTAGGAAGGCCCATGAAGCTTCTTACTTCATGTACATTCTTTGGTGCATGCCACTCGGGTATTGCCACTATTTTTGAAGGATTTATTGCAATTTCCTCTTTACTAATAACATGACCCAGATAGTGAACTTTAGTATTAAAGAAAGAACATTTGGATAACTTACCGTACAACTTTATTTTTCTCAATATTTCCAAAACTATCTTCAAATGCTCATTGTG
The DNA here is from genome assembly GCA_019776745.2 of Taxus chinensis. NCBI lineage: Eukaryota > Viridiplantae > Streptophyta > Pinopsida > Cupressales > Taxaceae > Taxus > Taxus chinensis. The sequence goes on along the minus strand of CM034154.1, from coordinate 465,932,353 downwards.
CTCTTCGACACTTTTAGAATATATGAGAATATCGTCCAATAATACAAGCACAAATTTGTCCAAATATTCTTGAAAGATATTATTCATTAAGTTCATAAAAGCTACGGGTGCATTAGTTAATCCAAAGGGTAAAAATGTGAACTCATAATGTCTGTACCTGATTCAGAAAGTTGTTTTATGAATATCTTCTTCTCTAATCCTTAATTGATGATAACCAGATCGAAGATCTATCTTGGAATAAACTGCTGCCCCATGCATCTGATCAAATAGATCATCAATCCTTGGAAGTGGGTATCTGTTCTTAATTGTTTCTTTGTTTAACATCCGATAGTCAATACACAGCCTAAGTGTTCCATCTTTCTTTTTTACAAATATTATTGGTGCTCCCCAAAGTGAAACACTTGGTCTAATCAAGCCCTTAGACAAAAGTTCTTGCAATTGTGCCTTAAGCTAGACTAACTCTGTAGTAGTCATCCAATAAGGTGCCTTAGAAATAGGTTCCGTCCCAGGTTTGATTTCAATGGTGAAGTCAAATTCCCTTTTGGGTGGTAAACCTGGTAATTCCTCCAGAAATACATCCTTGAAACTTTGCAACAGTGGGTAACGTTTCATGGAATCACCATCTTCTTCTGAAAATTCAGATATCTTTATGGCATATAAGGTACATCCTTTGTTTTTAGCCTTTTTAAGCTGCATAGCTGACAGTTTCCTAACTGAAATTTCCCGTTTCACACCTTGAATCTCTTCTGTTTTCAGCCGATGATCTAAACATCTTATATTATTTTCAAAGCAGTCTACTTTTGCTTTATGGCCAGCTAACCAATTGACGTCGATGACAACGTCATAGGATCCCAAAGGTGTAACATATAGGTCAACTTCCGTGGAAAAGTTAGGTAAGTCAAGGATTGCCCCAAAAAGACACATACTCACTGTATGAACAGATTTATTACCATACTATACAGTCCAAGATTTATCCATTTTTCCAGCTTTTCTTTTAAGTTTAGAAGCAAGTTTACTAGAAATAAAACATTCAGTAGCTCCAGTATCAAAAAGAATAGTGACAGGTATGCCAAATAACTTACCTAGAACTTCTATAGGTGTCACTTGCTTTTCAGCTTGCTTGTCTGCTTCTGCAGCATATATCTTATGCTGCTGATTACGATCATCCTTCTTCAAAGGGCACTAATTTACGTAGTGGTCTTTGCCACAATTATAGCAACTTCCTACAGGTCCTTTTTTAGGCTCAAATTTACTTCCAGCCTTAAAATTATCACGTTGTCCTCCATAGGGCTTCTGCCCATTGTTATAATTTTTGGCAAAACTATCCCTTACATTTCCAGCATGCTTATTCGTTATCGTTTTCTTACTATTGTCCACTGGAAACTTACTTATGTTTCCAAAAATTTTCCATGTACCCTTCTTTGGTGCAAGTGAAGTTGAAGAAGGGTTTGCAATCTTCTTCCGCACTTCTTCTTTATGAGCAGAAATAGCCTTTAATTTCTGTTCTTGCCTTATGGATTTTTCAACAACCCCTTCCATAGTGGTTGGGTTGTGAACATCGACCTCTCCTCCTATCATGGGATTCAGTCCCATGATGAATTTCCATATTCTGAACTTCTCGTTAGTTTGATACTGTGGTACGTACTTGAGGAGTTTCATAAACCGCTCCCAGTATTCAGTTACAGTTAGCTTCCCTTGAGCTAAGTTCTGAAATTCTGTCATTTTCTTATCATAGAAAAGTTGTGGCAGCCAACATTGCCTAAAATAGCCTCTAAATTGATCCCAAGTGATATTGGTCTCATCAATATTTAGCTCAGCTTTACGGCTGTCCCACCACGAAGATGCTTCGTGGGAAAGCTGATAGGCTCCCCAAATAGCTTTGGTTTCCTCAGAGAAGTTTCTTATTGCAAATTACTTTTCCATTTCACTGAGCCAGTTCTCAGCTCCATCTCCTAATGTGGTGCCATCATATTTAGGTGGACTTATCCTTTTTATATCATTAGTGAGTTCCGCTGCCAACCTGGCCTTTTTATTTTCTGGTTGGACAGGTACATTTCCAGTGTTATTATCAACACCCATATCGGGGTTGTCCTCAGGAGGTAGCTGATTGTTGTTACCAGCTTCATCATCCTCCTCATTTCCCATTACTTGTTGTTCAAGTACAACCAAAAAATCTCTTGTGTCCAATAGGGCAACAAGGATCTCATCAAGTTTTTGGGTTGTTGCCACCCCTCCTTCAGGTGGAGCATTATTCGCAACATTCCCTCTTGTTCTAACCATTTTCTGTTACAAGAAAATTCAGGATTTTATCAGATTATGGACACAATAGGTCTAGAAGCTGTAACCTTCAGCTCTGATACCAAGATGTAACATTCCCAATTTAGTATATTAGAACAAGATTTTTTTTTTGTTTTTTGTTTTTTTTATAAGTTATTTCTAGTTCTAAATACATAATTTAGAACTCACAGATCATAACAATCAGTCTTATAACAGATAACCATATGCAACTGTAATGACTCAGTGTACCACCGATCTATTCATTCCATGACTCAGTGATCTACTGATCTATTCATGAGTATTATAGAGTTGGCGTTTTTATTTTAACACTTCACTCTTACGGTTCTCTTCCCTAATCTGGGATTTCAGAATGTTCTATCCAAGGAACCTATCTGAATAATTGTTACCACTATTCATTGGCATCACATCCCTCGGACTAGGTGACATAGGACAATGCAATCAGCAGCTTGCGATACTTTGGCCAAAGATTTGAAACATATTATTTGTATCTCGTATTCCTTGATGGCATACTCGTCAATCTGGAATACATCCTTCACCGCAGTCTGATGTTAATTAGAATGTCTTATACGGACTTCTGTCAGCCTCTCCTATCCCAAGTCATTCACTCAGGAATGGATTAATAACATGACAACGTTATAAGGATGCTCTCGAGGACTAGGGTAAGATGACATACTAGGTCAACCCTAGTTAACCCTATGTGTCAAGGTACCCCGAGTCTCCAAGGGCAGCCTCATAACATGACCATGTTCCTAACTAGTCCCAGAGTAAAAACTTGTTCGAGTTTAAGGTGTAAATCTTAACGATCAATGCAAAGGGTGTCGCCATAAGTCACCTGCATTGTTGTATCCTCGAGAAGATCCTAATCTTCTCGAAGGTACAACCCTGCAGTTGACATGTGCCGACATCCTACAAAACCGCCTCGGAAAGATTTACTAAACTTCAAGGTGTTACTTACGTTGAGTTGAAATTATACTTTAAGACTCTCCTATCTGGGTAGTCTTTTCCCAACCCCTGGGTTCCTCACCTTTGAATTGCCTTAATTAAGATTCATTTCACAGAGAGAAGTTTAATAAGATTTGAGATCTTGTCAAGGAGATCATTGATTCACAATAATCTTAATCAACTAAATTGGGCAGTAGCCCTAAGTCCTCTCATAAGGATGCTAACTATACCCATATGAGTTTATATCAGTTCTCAAGACTAAAATATATCTTACTTATTGTTATTAAGATATAGTGATTTAAAATCATCAGTTACGTTGTCTTGACTTAGATCATGGATAGGAAGTAATAGATTACTCTTCCTGTTTCAGCTACCTATTGAGATGTAGTTTAATCCTAACTTCCCATAAATAGTGGATTAATTTTCTAGCTTTAGCCTTATTCAAAACATAAAAGAATTACCAATCATTCACGAAGTATTCAGTCACATAATTTTTACAAGGCCTACTTAGAGAATCCAAATAAATCAATGGTATTTGAATAATAAAAATGCACTTAAAATCAATCGAACCGAAGAAGATCAATTCCATCAATTAAAAATGCAGCCACATAAGTAACAATTTTCCCCTTTTCATTTATTTCTAAGCCATACAATTACAACTTATGCACTTCGGCATATTGGATACAATACTCAACAACAAAAGAACAACTTTCTTACTATAGTACAATTAGAGATATCAAATAGGAATTCATCATAAAACTAGATTAAACAATCTGAGCATCATATCAGATCTAAGTGTCTTTAACACTTACGATGACCATCTGCAAAAATTGCTAACACGGGTCAGTTCGGTGAACTGAGCATGATAAGCACTAATTCTTAAAACAATTGCATTCCACCAATTGTTCTCATTAAACAACCTGTTTAAATGAAATCATTTCTTCAAATCCTTAAACATAAATCAGGCTAATCATCTTTCTACAATTCTAACATGACTATAACGCATGACTCATATTATAGCTGTCAATTAAACCTAAATATTTTTCAGATGATTCATCATATATATTAGAGACTAAGAAGAACAAAATGAATCCAAAACATCCATCCATCTGAATCCCAAGGACAACAATAATCTAACAAATTATTCCATTCAAAATGAATATCCTATCAATTCGTGTAACCAACAGGTATGTTTCTTTTTAAAAATTCTGTAAAGGTAGATTATAACATCCAACAAACTCAACTGATGAGATCCCTTTATAATCATAACATTATTTCAATGGTATTGACAAGTACACCAACTTATACTACAATACAATTTTTACCAGTCTCTCCATACAATTTAACAGTCTTTTCTTCTTAAGCCCGTACCGTAGAGTTCACATAAGGATACAAAATAAGAAAGCACTCAAAGTTTCTAGACAAGGAGAGAATATTTTCTTATTCCTATAGTTATATAGCAACATATACTTTACAACTTAGGAGAAAGAAATAGAGGCAATCATATTTCCATTCCAATCATGTTCAGGACTGTACCAACTTCTCAAGAATAACGCATATACATTCAAGCTTGAATTCAATAAGGAAGAAGAGAAGGCAAGAAAATCAACACCCATTCCTTCCAAATACAAACCTGATTTCCATCCATGTAGACCCAGGATTACCCATATGTTAATAAACATCAGAGTTCCTCAAAGCAAGATTTCTCTCGGTCAGGATGTGTTCCCATTAACCAAGAAAGGTCGTAAAGAAAAAAATAATCACATTAATATTTCATCATATACAGAATCTATATTTATTTACCATCCAGACCCAACTTTACAGAGGTACAAGCTCAAATATAACATACATTATACGCATGCAACTAAATCAGTCGAGATCAAAAGAAGAAACTATAGTTTCATCAAAATTCAATTATAAAATCACCTGTAGCTATTAAGCAATACAAGAGTTCTTGCGACCAAGTAATAATCAATAAAATAATCAAATTAGACCCAACAATTCTTTCCATGTCATTCCTCAAACATGAAATTACCCAACTCCATCGCCTGTCATGGTACAGTTAGGAACTCATTACCTCAGTCGAACAAGAGACTAGGTAACATCATAAATAGAAGTCGAGATCATATACAACACAACAAACATTTCAACAGGTTCGAATCCATATGAATAAACAACAAACATTTCTACTGAATCGAATCCATATGAATAAACAACAAACATTTCAACTGAATCGAATCCATATGAATATACAGCAAGGGCTTTAACAGAAGTTGAGCCAACTCGCAAACACATCAAGGACTTCAACAGGAGTCACATTCACATGAGAACACTGCAAGGACTTCTACAGAAGTCGTATTCAACAAGTATTCACAACAAATGCTTCAACAGAATTCGAAATCATACGAAAACATTGCAAGGACTCCAATAGAGTCATTTCCAACAAGTATTCACAATAAAGGCTTTAACAGAAGTTGAAATCATATGAAAACATTGCAAGGACTCCAACAGAGTTGTTTCCAACAAGTATTCACAAAAAAGGCTTCAAAAGAAGTTGAAATCATAAGAAAACATTGTAAGGACTCCAACAGAGTCATATTCATATGTAATCCCAGCACACACCTCAACAGAGTTGAACCAAATGAAAACACAGCAAGCATTTTAATGGAAATCAATCTATAAGTATGCTCAGCAAAGATTCAATCTAAAGTTCAACCACATGCTAATACAGCAAGGTCTTCATCCGAAGATGAATCCATAAAATAAATACAACAAATCCATTCATCAGAGTCTACACATAACTAGGGATTCCTAAATCCACAAGAAAAGAAGAACCCAATACATTTCTTCAAACCAATTATAATAAGATCACCTGAACAGAGTTGTTTTAATGAAAGCATTTGAAGGAAAGAAATATTTTTAAAAGTTAGGGCCTATCATGCCTGATAGTGTCGCTTAAAAATCCGAAGAAGACCTCTGAATGTGCTCGCACCTTCTCTTCTTCCACGATAAATTAAACAACAATAAATTATTACCTTCATGCCTTATAAACATTCCCCGACAGAGAAAGGAGCTAGAAATTCTCAAAGTTTCCATGTAACACAGAGTAGATGACTGGTTCGAAGAACCAGTGCTCAAGCAGAGAGAAAAGTAGAATGCATGGAAAACCAAACAACCAAATAATTTTCCATTTGCATGCCTTCCCAAGCAATCCACGCTCGGGAACCAAAGTTCATTAATTGCATTAACTCCCATCTTCCCACATATTCTCCATTACCACCAACTGCCAAAGTTGGTGATTGCGAAAAGAAAACAAACAAACATTCCTATATTTGGTGATACTGCCACATCAGGTCATATAGCCATTTGCAACCTCCACCAAATCTGACAGCATCCCAAGTATTTCAACCTTATCCACCTCATAAATGCCATGGAAACCACCTCCCATGACTCGTGCCCCTTCATAGGTCCCCCTCCATTCTTATCATTAGTTAAGATAGGTTAGATCATAGGGTAGATCATAAGGTAAGACATTAGTCTTACTTCCATAGTGCTAGGTGTAGTTAACCTTAGGAGCATTAAGCTTATAGTTTAGGACTAGGTTAGATTAGCAATTATTTAACCAATAGGTTATAGTTTAGGTTAAGGTTATTAATCTTAACGAATCCAGTCTAGGTCTCCCAAGTAGGACCATTCAGTATTAGAACCAAACAGGGTAAAACATTCCTGTAAAGGATCCTATCTGGAATAGCTAAATTAAGCTTATCATATAAACATGAACATCTTACCTGGCTTAAGGTCTAAGCCTTCCCGATGTTACGGTATTTGGAACCAATTTCATTTAACACGATCAGCCTGAGTTAAACTCCAGAATTGCTCATTCAACTCATTCAGACCTTGCAACTTTCGTAAGGTCAATAATTTTTGTTCATCCTGAATAAGCTTAAAACATCTCTTGGATCAATGCAACTGATCCCAAGGCTGAGTCATAAAGATGGATAAATCCACAATTTGTCCCGAAATCAAATTGTACTCAGGTGCCAAAAATGAAAGAAATAAAAGAGTCCAAGCATATTCTGACTCAGTCAAAGATCTTCAAGAGAAAAGAAGATACAATCCATATCAAGCATGACTTCACAAATCAAAGGAACACGTCCTTATATAGATGAAATCATATATCAACACTTGAGTGCTCAGGAGGAAGTGACAACAGTTCAAGGTGTTACACTTCGCGTGGGTCCGTGAATGTTTTATGAGACAAATCCCTCCTAAAGGGTGTGATCAGCCCTCCAACAAACCACTAAGCATGTTGTGAAGGGTGGATATCATAAGACAATTTAGAAAATAGAGTTTTAAAATGTGCATCATCTTCCCATATGATCTCTTCCATTCCTTTTTGAATTTATTTGAGAGAGCTAATGCTCTTCTATTCAAACTTAGGTATGTGGAATTCCACCAAGAACACATTTCTCAGCGCAGTATAATCAACAACAGTCTGATGAGGGTCATACTTTCTATACCAACTATGCATGCGTCCTTACAAGGTCATAAAAAATTGACTGACCTTTCGATTCTGGGTCGTGATCCCCTTTGCGTACCATAACAACTCACAATTATGCACATGCTCTATGGCATCTTCTATCCCACTGTAATCTAGTAAGTGTAGAGACATCTTGAAAAAGAATTTAGGAGGTGGCTGAGGCCCTTGTCCTCCCGATCTAGTCCCTTGGTTTCCTCTAGTGTTTCTTCCTCCACTGGATCCACTAGATCATGAGCCACTGGCTGCACCACTTCCACCTCCAAATCCTCCTATGTTAGGTATAGGGCCTATGTTTTTCACACCAAATGCTCCTGTCATTCCACTGAATTACGCACTGACAGTTTGTGAAATAGTGCCACTCCTAGTCGTATTTCCTCCACCACTTCCTAATGTGCTTCCAAAACAAGTTGGATATGTGCCTTGTCCAAACATTCCACCAAATACTGGAATTGTGTGAAGCCATAGAAGTCCCGAACGAGAAGTTATATCTTCTGGGTGCCGATCAGTTTCTTCTACTAATATCAAATGGATCAACTATAATTTTCCCTTGTTCAAACAAACCAAGCGCAAAGGTTTGGTCACTAAGTGGGGTTAGATGTGTGCTGATGATTCTTATTTCTCTATGTGACAAACTCTCATCAGAAACCACAAGGTTTTCTCTCCTGCGCTTACCAAGATGGGGTATCACAGACTGTTTGGGTTCTACATCCTCCATGTGAACCTCAACTCCTTTCCACCATGTCTAGATCCATAACCCACTTATAATCCCACACTATCTATCGAGCTCCCTTTCATGTGCTTCATTATACTTGAGCCATCTCTCCTCCCTTTCCTTTTTAGTTGTTATATCAGCCATCTTTCCCCAACCAGGCTTCCTCGCCAAGCGCTCAGAGTGGTTTAGCCAGCCATAGGAAATGCCTCTAAACCCATGGTTACCATCAATATTTTGATTGTAAGGGGGATAACATGCAAAAATGATCCTTTGGGATCCTGCAAGAACTCAAACTCAGCAACTTCTGGACAGGAATACGTGGAAATTGCATATTCCAGAGTGTAACTAGTCAATACTCATTTCCACCAATGATCTATAACATGGGTTCACATTAGATCAACATCTTGCAAGTTCTAATATGTTTCTTGGGTCCAAGGGTGTGACTTATAATGCCACCCCGATCTAGATGTATAAGCCGAGAGCCATTCAAACAACTCTACTGGGAAACAACATAAGAAGGTTTCGTATAACTCATGATAAAGAGTGTCTTCCACCCATCTTCACGTGTCGAACCCAAGTCCAGTATTGAATCTATAAGTGAATTCATCCTCCATGATTTTAAACCAATCTTCAACACCTTCTAGGGTTATTCTCTCCATCATCACTCTTTGCACAGATCATGATGTATGCCATGTTCCACTACAACTTTGAAAAGAGGTCCCGGAAACAAAAACAAGATGTAGTCATTTTTGCACCCACCAAGAACAAGGGAACCTCGTACGCACCAGCCTATCACCCAACGGGTGTTGGGCACTCACCTGAGGCACGAGAGAGGGAGCCGAGTCTCTCTTTTATGTGAGTTTAGTGGAAGGCATAATTCATGATCTTGACTTAGTGACTTAATAGACATGAAAAATCTATAGAGCTCAGAATGGCTTCTACACCCCTTCAGTCATAACAAAAGAAAAGCGTGCAACAGAATTAATAGAACTAGGAAGTTGTAAATCCACAAATAGAATTAACATTCAAGTAAGGTTCATGATTATACAAGATCAAAAGCATAGTAGAAACATGTAGATAATACAAGAAGGAGATCTTAATATAAATGTAGTGGTAACCTTATCATATTCATTAATAGTATTACTCCAAAACATCTTAGAGTGGCAGACCACAGTCATACACCATATCTAGATCCATACATGTATTCTCACAAAAATAAATTTGCATTCCCCATTTCCTCATTACATCCTTCCTAGAATCATCTACCCATTTTATCCCATGGTTCTCGTAATAATTCTACAGAGCTCCGCTACCTCACTTGTGGATATTTTTCTTTGCCAAGGGAATGCATATAAATAGGCATCTGAGCTCTAAAAAACTCCTCTACAACCTCAGATCTGGCCCCAAGTGTCAAGGTGTGGGTCACCCCAATTGAATTCATGTCCATGTCATGATTAGTTGTTTGGATATTCTTATCGCAAGGTATATTCCTTCCAAGACACCGTATTACAAGTATGGAACCTTATCCAAATGAAACACATTCTTCATGTGTTCTGTCCAAAAGGACGAAAATGGATAAGTCCCAAATTATTCTTCACGTGTGCACATCCTTGGTTCTCTAAGAACCCTTTTTGAATTTTGCCTTGTGTGCCTTTACTTGAGCACTCCCTCCGACTGTGCACGCCTACGTGCCTTTAAGATTTGGTAGCTACATTAGGGTCCCAACATCCATACAAAACTAAAACCACTTATGTCAGCTATACAATAGGTCTTATAACATATTCTAAATATGAATTAATCACAAATTAAAGCTATTTTGATCTGCCACAACTCAATTAGGCCCTTTTCATCTTTATACCTAATTGTATTAGATTTTCCTATATAAGGACATGACATGATCTTTGTGGGCTCACATAGAATTCTCTGAAACTCAAAATTTAAAAAAAATACTTTGTCTTTAAAATCTATTGACCTCCTCCATGCTTGATTAATTCAACACCTTGCATTCATGCCGTGAAAGCTCCTTAAAAAGAAAATTGTTAAATCACTTTAAAAATAAGTCATGAGAAATTGACCTCATAAGATCACTTAGAGAATTGAAATTGTCTAAAAACCACTATAGACATGAATAATGGGTCTCTAAAATTTTATATCATCCATTTATTCATCTTGGAAAATGAAAATTTTGAGAGCTATAAAAACTTCTTGACAAAATAGGTCTGTATCTGTAAATTTTCTCTCTCATTTGACTAACCACCGCCACTTGGAGGTACCCGTGAGTGTTGGGTACATGCACCAATAGTTTTTTTGGAATTTTGAATCCATTCTAAGCTATTTTTAACAAAATATATCATATCAAGTCCTTATTAGGGTTTTAAGGAGGTTTTGGCAAAATTTGGTGTTAACGATTGTTCATAAAGGAAAAGACTTAGAATCTAAAACTAATGCCTATAATTCTTAGATAGGACCCTTATGCATCTATCCTAAACAACTCAAGTTCCCATATAGAGGTTTTACGTGCCTATGAACACCTAAAAGTGCTTATAAGGTTTGAAACTCTCATTCTGTGAGCTTGAGAAGTCCTAAACTACACTTTCTTACAAAATCCATCAAACTATTATTTCATATTACATCAACATACCGAAATAAACTAATATTACTTATGTTCAAGATCATATATGCATTCTTGCTATGAAAATTGATCATCATGACTCATTAGGTCAGGCATGGTTTAGGATGGGTCTAGGTGTAGACCTAGAATGGAGTTTTTACCCTTATAGGTGGACTCTGAGTGAATTGCCAACTCACTATCATGCTCAAAAAATGCTAAAAAATACTTCAAATTCCTCTAACCATGCATTCCTCTTCCATATCTCTTCATGCATCGTGACTAGGCTTCCTATGCAATCGACCTTGATAACACTTCTTCAATAATGATTGACATTTTGCAAGATGACCAAGTGAAAACCTTCAAGTTGTCTTCAAATTCTCTATTTCTCCTCAAGATGACATCATCAATCTTTGACATCAACAAGGTACATCATCAAATTTTGACATCAATGACAATACTCAACAATCTCCCCCTTTATCATTGATGAAAACCACTCTTAGAAACAATATGAAAAACACTCTATTTATCCCCCATTATGAACATTGGACAATATTATCCCCCATTTAAATTAATGAAAAAGAGATACCTACAGCTTCTTAGATCACACCTAGAACTTACCACACTAGAAGCACCAACCAAACATGCTCCTCTATCTCTATGCATACCTTCTAAACACTACTTTATTTATCTTGGAGATAAATAACCACAAGATGATCTCCCCCTAAGTTATTGAATTTCTTGATGAATACTAGGAATAATAATTACACCAAAATCCTGTCTTAAATGTTCAAATGTTGCCATTGGAGGTGGCTTGGTTACAATGTCTACAATCTGATCCTTCATAGATACATACTCAAGCTTAACATTTTGTTCACTAACATGATCTCTTACGATATGATATCTGATAAGAATTTGCTTAGTCCTTGAGTGGATGAATGGATTATTTGAAAAACTTATGACACTTATATTATCATAATAGATGGGAATATGACTATCATACTCCACCTTGTATTCCTTTAAGGTCTATCTCATCCATAGAACTTGAGTAAAACATGAATTTTCTGCAATATACTAAGCCGCATAAGTAGATAAATAAATTGATGCTTGCTTCTTTCTTATCGATGAAACTAGGCTTTCTCCTAAGAATAAATCCTCTCCATTAGTTATCTCCATGTCATTTAGACTCCCTACCTAGTGAACATCTGCATAGGCTGTTGAGTTTAACTTCTTTCTCCTTGGGTAGCACAACCCAAACTACATTGTTTCCTTGAGATACCTAAGTATCCTGTAGACTTGTTACAAATGATTTTCCTTTGCATCTTCTTGAAATATTATCACAAGACCTACTACTTGCATGATATCAGGTCTAGATGTAATAATATACAAAACAATCCCAATAATGAACCTGTATGATGTCTTATCCACCTTTGGAGACTCATCCTCCTTGTTTAAATTACACCCCATGATTATAGGTGTGTGAAATTCCCTATAATCTTCCATCTCAAACTTTTTAAACATCTCTCTTATGTATTTTTCTTATGAAATGAATATACCTCTTTCTGATTGAGTGATTTACAATCTAAGGAAGAATGATATATCTCCTAACATAGAAATTTCAAATTCCTTCTTCATCAGATATCCAAACCCCTTAGTTATGCTCTCATTGTTTCCACCAAATATGATGTCATCCATATAGAGAACCACCATCAACTAATGATCTTATTCTATCTTTATATATAAGTTGTTGTCTGCAACTCCTATTCTAAATCATTGGTCTAATAGGTACTTGTCCAATCTAGCATACCAAGCTCTAGGAGATTTATTTAGACCATAAAGATAATTTCTCAATCTGAAAACATAGTCCTTGTCATTTGATAATGAGAAACCTTCAGGTTTCTCTATATAAACCTCTTCTTCTAATTTCCCATTCAGGAATACTGACTTGACATCCATTTTATATGCCTTGAGCCCTTTGAAACTTGTATAAGCTAGATATAATATGATAGCGTCCAATATTTCTATAGGAGAAAAGGTATCCTCAAAGTGCATATCCCTTGTATTACAATATGGTCTTATTCTTAGTGACTTCTCCGTATTCATTTAATTTCTTCCTAAACACCCATTTTGTGCCAATGACATTCTTTTCTTTAGGCCTAGGAATTAGTTCCCAAGTCTCTTTATTTTCTATTTGGTCTAGATCCTCATTCATAGAAATTATCTAAAACTTTTCTTTACTTCTAAAATGTTCTTAGGTTTAATCTAAGATAATAGAGAAACATTTTCTTAGTTAAGGTTATTTACTAGCTTCCTCCTTGTCTACAAAATTACATCATTATTGCCAATAATTTGTGTTTTAGGATGGTCTTTTTAAACCTATCTTGGAGGGAATTTTGAATATTATATTTCCTCAACATCTTATTATTCTTCATCTATCCCTATATCCACTTCTTTATTCTTAGAGTCCAAATTCTAAAAATGTGACTTCTTAGAATAGGTATCATCAAACTTCACATTAGTTATTTCCACTATCTTCTGTAATTTCTTATTAAATCATCTATAGGATAATCTAACTGATAAATATCCTAAGAATATTCCTCATCAGACCTTGAATAAAAATTTTCTAGGTCTTCCTCATCTATTTTTATGAAGCATTTTCTTCTAAACTATAAAGTTCTCCACATTAGCAAGTCTACCTTTCCAGAACTCATAGGGGGTTTTATTACTATTAATCCTTATTTTTACTCTATTCAAAATGTAAAATACACTTCTTACTACCTCTCTCCATTTGACATCAAACAGTATTGAATCATTTGACACTATCCTTTCCATTTCTTGAACTATTATAATCTTCCTTTCAACTACGCCATTCTATTGAGGTTTCCTAGTTGCTAAAAATTTTCTCCTTATTCCATGAGCCTCATAAAAGTCATAAAATTTAGTTGACCAAAACTCTCCTCCTCTATTAGACCTTAGATGATGTAGCCTAGAATTTACCAGTAATAACCCAGGCACACTGACACATCACTCAACCTAGACCGAGCACTCACTTGAAGTGTGAAAAGGTACCAAGACCCTCTTTAGGGTTGTTGTTGCAGGATGTTAGCATGATGAAGACTTAATGCATTCACATTCATAATTAATACAAAATTCTATAGAGCAAGTCCAGATCTAGATTTAAATATTAATATATTTAAATAATAACCATAATGAATTCAATCATGCAAGAACCAATTATACTCATGATTAATACCTTGATTCAGCCAATAAAATCCATTATATTAAGAACAATAAATACATAGAATCCTATTACAATAAGTAATACCATAAGCTTATGCACGTATCAGATCTGACAACGTAACCTCAGAACAATTCATATCCATTTCTCCAGTCATCTTATTCTATGAAAATCACTACATATTCCATATAAGGGTGGGGAATTTCCCTTCACCACTTGCATAATTCTAAAAATAGGTCGCATGCTGAAAGATAGCCATGCGACTTTACAATTATAGCCACACATGTAAGTGTGCTAACTGGAAGTAGAAATTCTATTATTAGCCTAAACCCATGCAAAATTCTTAGTATCCTCTCTCCCAATAATACCCGATGCATCTCGTGCAAGTATTTATCTGGTTTGTGTGCTTTGCACGCTATCTTCAAAAATAACCCGTACATGTGAAAATAACTAAACCCCGAATCTACCCTTGTCTTTTGTGCATGTGTCCTTCCCTATCCTTCTACACCTTTGACTATGATTTACTCCTGCACGTAAATCTTTTGTGTGACCTCTCCTTCATATCATACTCTTGTCTACTCAACATTACCCCACACTAAAATTCATTGCCACCTCGACAATGTTTTCTCTTCGAATAATAAAGAATAAATAATGGAAATAAATGAAATAATTTCTACATAAATGATGAACTCTCACTATGCAACATCCTCTATCTCAACCGGAAGAATTAATTCTAGATATTAGTCCTTTATCTCTTCTTCCAAGGTCTACCATTCAGATATCATGTTTTGTGTATTCTCTTGAATGTCCACTATAATAGACTCAAAATCATCTTAGGAATTTTTTTCATTCTCATTTTGTAACACAAGAACAATGTTAGACATATCAGACATTATTCCTTCTAACAGATCCATCTTCTGCGCTATACATTTTCCAATCTCATCTCAATTTTCCTTATGGGGGTCGTGTGTTGTTGCAAGGGCCTTGCACTTGTTCTAGACTATCACCAATATTTTTGTGTGTCCCAAGGTCTCATCCTTCATTACCTTCAGGACCTCATTGTCTTCTACTATTGTCTTGATCCTTAGTACTACCTCTGGAGCTGCACATATGTTCAATTCCTGGTCTGCTTTCTTTAGCTCCTCCTACAATTTTTGAAGTAATGCCTCATATGATGAAATATTTCACACTACTGAAGCCTTTTCCCTGTTTACTTCCCGCTTAGGGTCCTTTGGTGCTGGCATCCAAAATGGTCCATCCTCAAGCACCAAATCAACTAATGTATGCACATAATGCATAGGTGAAGGGAACCTTTCAGGTACCTTGGAATCCAAGTGTGGTCTTGCTTTTAGGAAATATTCACCAACCTCCTCTGCCATACTGATAAGAACCCCATTCTTATTTTTCTCTAGGTCATTATCTCCTTTTAGATGCACAATCTCTGCATCTATGGATTTGTTATCTTCCCTTAGTGCTTGAATATCTTCTCTTATCACTTTAATGGTGACATCTTTATCCACATTCCTACGTGCCACCTCTATAGAAACCTTCACTAGGGAATTACTCACCTATTAATCAGACATAACCATGGGTTTGATGGTTATATGTCTATTCTGTGGTACCTTTCTCATTCTACTTAATACACAAGACTCTTCACACACATCAAAATCAGGCTCGTCCATATGAGTTTGCATGGACCATGAAAACTATTTCCTCACGTGCGTGGTTGCCATGTTAGGGTCCATCAACTCCCATCCATCTAATTCCTTAAGGCCCACTGTATTTTGAAATCGTGCACAAAATTTTTTACTTATGTCCTCTTCATAACCCATGACTGGTGCATCATACTCTCCACTTTCCCTCTTTGATCTTGGCCCCTTGGGAACTTGAGCACCAAGGTTTGGAGTTGGGTCCTCTATATCCTGAGTAGTATAAT
The DNA here is from genome assembly GCA_019776745.2 of Taxus chinensis. Classification (NCBI taxonomy): domain Eukaryota; kingdom Viridiplantae; phylum Streptophyta; class Pinopsida; order Cupressales; family Taxaceae; genus Taxus; species Taxus chinensis. The sequence continues at coordinate 465,916,079 of CM034154.1, read as the reverse complement.
GCTCTGTTTCTCCTAGATTCTATACTCCTTCCTTAACATTCATTTCTTCATCCTTGGGATCTTCCACATCCTCTGGTTGTATAGGTGATCTAGGTGTGCTCTCTTTAGACTCTTCCACCTCCTCATTCAACTTCAATTTTATGCTTCTCTTTTTAGTTGTCTCCTTCTATGGAGAGATTCATTGTGATCTCCATACTTATTGTGGGGTAGTGCCTTGTGTTCTTGTTTGTTTGAAGCCCCTCTTAAAGTGGTGTTATTTAGGGTCTTCTCTTACCTCCAATTCTTTATCTCCTTCTTCTTGTGCCTAGGTTTGAGTACTTACATGCTCAACTTCTACCATGCCCAAGGGTTGCCTCCATCCTCTATGTACCAAGCTTCCATTTTCTTCGTGCTATTAATCCTCATCATCTATCTCTATAGGTTCAGTTGTCTTCAGAGCTGGTACATTCTCTACTATATGCTTACCCTTAGGTGGCCTTGGGAGTGTGAACTCATTCTCCACATATTTTTTACCCTTTAACTTAGGATTAAGCTGAAGGTATATAAGTGTGACTCCACTATCTCTAATTGCCAAACTCATAGGTTCCATGCTTATCATGTGAGAAATTATCCTCTCAATGTAGGTAGTCTGACTTGGATATACATACGTCTTTCGCAACATGTGGTAGTCACAGTCGAACTTGTCTGTGATAAAATTCAGGCATTGCACATTAGTAAAATGATGGAATGATGCCTAGAAGTAGTGTGCTATGAAGGCATACGATAGTTTACAATAGGGAATCCAAGTCCCATCATTAATTGCAAATAATGTGATGTAGAAGTGCTGATACAATGTGAACTGCACTGCCTTGCCCAGGACCAAAGGTTAACTCCTTAGGGATGTGTCGCTCCTCTTCAAATGCCACACAAAGCTTTTCATACCACATCTCTTCCATCTACTCGAATGGCCCACTCATTGACCATTCACACAAGAACTTGTCAAATATTTTTGCAAGGGACTTATTTTGTATGGGGTACTCCTAGATCTTGTTCTTTGTCCCATCGGGCACTCTGACCTCCATAAACACAAGGGACAATAAGATAGCACCAAAACTTATTTTCTCACCTGTGTACGCTTCCTCATTGATAGTTTCTACAAAGTAGCCTGATATGTTGTAAATTATTCCCTATGACATTCTCCTTACAATGTGTAGCCACATTGTATTCACCTGTGACCATCTCTCTTGATTATTCAATTTGGTCACTAGATGTGCACCTACTTGTACCACTAGGTACTTCTTCAATTTGTCGATATCCATTCAGTACAAACCCTTGGTATAACCTAACTCCTTACATGTCTCAACGATTTCTTCTTTATCTGTCAAGTCACTATTCAAATCCACTCATGTGCCCTTTAATCTTGTTAGAGTTGAAATCAAAGCGTATGTAATCCTTACCATGCGTTTGGAGAAATAGAAAAAGTCTTCATGTACCCTGTTCATCAACTACTGGTACAAAGGTTCATATTAATAGAAATATGGGAGCTTGTATAACTAGTAGACTCAAATCTTCTTTAGCAACTTCTCTCCAGCATCATCATACACTAACATGTCCTTTATTGTGTTCTTGTTTTTCTTTGTACTCAACAACGTGTCCAATTCATTTTTATCATCCGATATGTGGTGGTTGTAATCACTTATCTTGCACTTCTAGACGTGAGAATACCATTATTTTCCCAATATCATACCTTTTGGGTATTGCATCTTCGAGAAATTACTCTCAGGGGAAATTTCAACCTCTTCTTCCACTTTCTTATTTCACTTGGATCATATGGCAGGTGCTTTCTTTGGTTCCATCTATAAATCACAACTTTCTATCCTCTATAGTGTGCAAATGCTTGCCTTCTATCCTCTGTAATGCGCAATTCCAAACCCTAGCTCGAATCTGTGTACCCTAGTTGAAATCACGTGCCCTATCTTTTTCGTAATGATCTATTTTGATCAAATCCTTCACCAATGGAGACATAAGATTCTCTTGCACAGAAATTTTCTCTCCACGTCTGGTTTAAAACTCTCCGCACCTCAACACAATTCACTCAACTCATTTTTCACTTATCTCATTTAATTTTTTGTGATTCACAATGGTAAAATTGAAACTGTATCCCTTCCTTATAGAGATTTTTAAAATTTTAGGGCATTTATTGCTCCTTCACCTACCAAAACTCCTCATTAATTGAACCCTTTCACATTTTTCTATGTGGTACATTTTCACGCCTTAGCTATAACCTTTTAGCGCACCTTCCTACCTTCTAGATACAGACTTCTCTTCAGCACAATTTTGTGCACCTGAGTACCTCATCACTGCACCTTCTCCTGGTACTCTCCACGGCCACTTCTTACCTCACGTTATACTATTCCTTCATTTATATCCATTTATAGCCCTTATTTGGAAGAAATATTCTGTCCACCAACTCTTCAAACTTGAATAACACCTGTAGCAGTTTTTTCCTTTATGTGTACCTATTTTTCATTAACCAACCCACACAAATGGTATGTGTAGTCCTCTGCACATAAAAATACTACAAATGGTAATTATCTTCTGGCACAAAAACATGCTTATTTCATAGAACACCAACTAAATTGAAAAATCATAGCGACAAAGAAGGAAATACATTAAGGGAATACATAATTGAAAACTTAATCTAAATGAAAACATTGCCTTATTACAAACACCAAGAAGACTTATTTATACTAGAGCTTCAACCTAATCCCGTTGAGGTAATTGGGTAACCATATTCCATCAAGCATTTCTAACTGAAAAGATCCTATTTCAAGTATGTAAGTGATAACATATGGTCCTAACCAATGTACTTTGAGTTTTCCTAGATGGCATAGAAACTTAGAATCATAAAGAAGCACCATCTTCCCTATCTCAATATTTTTTTCCCTGATGTTCCCTTCATGCCATGCTTTCTATCTATATTTTTTTTGCTTCTGAATCCAGCGTGTTATTTCTCATCGTTCATCTAGCTTAATCATCTATTCAATTAGTTTTTCTAATGCTTGTTCATCATCTAGACCTCTAGTGCATGAAATACGCAAAGAAGGTAACATGAATTCCATAGAAAAGACTACTTCTGTGCAAAACACCAATTGAAATGGCATGGCCTTATTTAACCACTTGTATGTTGTTCTATATGCCCAAAGCATGATAAAAACTTTATCATCCCAATATTTTCTTCCAACATCAAAATTTTTTTTCAATGTTTGGCTCAATGTCTTGTTGAAATCCTCAACAGTCCCATTTTCTTGAGGATGATATGGTGTAGTCTTATGGTGTGTAATCATGAATTCATCTAATAGAATTTTGATTGTCTCATTCAAGAAATGTGTGCCCCCATCACTGGTCAAACTCAACGGACATCCATACTTGGTAATAATATTTTCCAATAGAAACTTGGTTGTTGTAGCTACTGTACAATCCTTTGTAGGTACTTACTATGCCCACCTTTTCAAATAATCTGTGCAAGTGATGATGTAGCGTGATCTAGTCCTATGCGCAACTGGTGAAATAGGACCCACAAAATCTATAGCCCATTTCTCAAATGGTTCTACACTAGTAATAGGTATTAATGGTATTTCATCTATTTGAATGGGTTTTCCAAGGAATTGATAGTGATCAAAATCCTTGCAATATACCTTGCAATCTTTATACATGGTCTCTGACCATAATCCAATGAGTAGAATCTTGCACGCAGTGGCGTCACCTACATAGTTCCCACCTACAATACCACCATGATCCTCCTCCATGATGTCTGTGCACTCATGTTCTAGTACACTATGGAGCAATACTTCATCCTAATCTAACTTGTACAGGTCACCACTAATCAACATAAATGGTGTTGTGTGAATGGCAAGTTGTTTCTTCTCTAAGGATTTTATTCCTTCTGGCACCATACCTGTACGTATAAATACAAAAATTTCCTCTAATTCTAATTGTGCATGTTGTAACCTGTATAACTGTGTATTGAGCATGGTATCTTTAATTTCCTGCATGTCTTCTCCTGACTTTATTCTGGATAGATGATCCGGTCCAGAATTACTCTTTCATGGTCTAACCATAACTATAAAATCAAATTCTTGGAATAAGAGTACCCATAGGCATATGCACCCTATAAAATGAGCTTATTTACCAAATACTGTAATGCCATGTGATTGGTATAGAATACACATGGTGTTGCTAGCAGGTACAGTCTAAATTTATGTAGCGCATAGATCATTGACAAAGATTTACACTTTGTAAATATATAATTCTAATATGCAGGAGTCAAATTTATACTGGAAAAATAGATAGGATGATCTATAATACCTTCTCTAGGATAAGCCAACACTATGCCAATGTCCATGCCAGAGGCATCCACATGTACATGAAATGGTTGGTCCCATGAAGGAAAGCACAAAATAGGTGTTGTAGTAAGTTTCTCCTTCAATGTCTCAAATGTGCGCTACTACAGGTCTCCCCAGTAGAACGTCCCTTTTCCTTTTAGTAACTCCTCTAAGGGTGTGACAACCTTATCATACCCCTTTATAATTTTTCTATAATACCCAGTGTGACCCACAAATCTATGCACCTCAATTTGACTAGTAGGATCTTCTAGGCCAATAATGACTGCAACCTTAGCTGGATCAACCAACAAACCTTCCTTACAGATGATGTGCCCTAATAATGTGCCAAATAGAGTAGAAAAGACACATTTATTGATGTTTAAAGATATGATTAACTGGTGACATCTTTAAACCATTAAGCGTAATTTTTCACAATGATCCTTAACAAGTCCATACACCTTCCAGTCATCTAAATAAACCTACAAGAAGTTGTGAATAAAATATTTGAACACTTGAAAAAAAAAAGCGAAAATACAAAAGGTGCATTTTTCATACCAAAAGATATCATAGTATAGGAAAAGTTTCTCCATTCAATAGTAAAAGTAGTCTTTTCCTGATATTCTTGTGCAATCCTAACCAGATGATACCTAGAGAATCCATCTATAAATGAATAGATTTTGTGCCTTGCAACACCTTCTAGTATTTACTCAGTGAATGGCATAGGAAAGGGATTAGTCACACATGCAACATTCAGCTCCTTGTATTCCACACAGATCCTAATTTGACGATCCTTCTTAATACTGATCACCATTGGGCTAATCCATTCTAACTCATTCAGGGGCTTGATGATTCCATACTTTAACATTTTTTCAATTTCTTCTTTGACCTTTTCGTACAAGTTGGGGTTCATCTTGTAGGGTTTCTTCCTGACCGGGTGCACACCTTCCTTAAGATTTATCTTCATTTCTCCTAATGATTCATGAACGTATTTGAGTTCAAGGTATCCCCTAGGAAATAACTCCTGATAATCTCATAGTAACTCGATGATTTTTTCCACTTCAGAGTCCAACCAATAGTCCCCAATTATGGCCTCCTTAGGCTCAACATCTAATCTAATATTATCTTTCTTTGTTTTCATAGGTGCATGATAGGCACACGTGGTCTTATCTACCCTATCCAAAACCTCACGCCTACCTTTTGAATGGTCTACATCCAGAGTTTATACTTATTCATCCTCCACTAAGTAGACCATCTTTCCTTTTTCCTTCTAAAAGAAAGTGTGCTTAAGTAGTGTGGCATCTATCTCTATTTCTTCAGAAAAATGTGCTCATGAGTCTTCTTCATCAAATAAATATTGAATGAGTTCTTCCTCCTTGGCACTATTGACCATATTTAAGTTCTTTATAACCTGTTGTAGCGGACTCACAACACCCCTGGATGTAGATTAGGCTTCTAGGTTGATCACTCTAGCATCTAGTGTGATTGCACAACATGGAAACCTCTGTCCAAGTGTGGGACTTGTGGGACTGAGAGAGGAATATCCAGATTAGAGGTTGGTTCCTCAAACTCCTTTGATTTAGATCTATATTTGCACAACTACAGAGGTTCAGATCCTAATCCTACTCTAAACTGCAAGGAGACAGGGATAGAAATGCAAAAATTGAAACTAACTAAAGGTGGTGATGCACCAAAAAGGAGCGGTGAATACATTTTTGTCATGAAAATAGACACAGACCAAATATTGCAACATAAAACATACACAGACTGATAAGATATAATTTAGGATCTGAAATGAAGCAAATAACACAAACAAAGGACTGAAACTCATTCACAAAGCTTGCATTATCATTTCCAGTGTCAAGATCACTGCATTACAACCTCATAGAGGTAAAAAAATGTTACACTCTTTGTAGAGGTCTGATTCTTCAAACAATCACTTGCTGGAGGTGAAAGAGGAAGTTGTTATGCCCAAAAATGTTCCACCCTTTGAAAATGAGCCAAATCTGTCTTTTTACATTGCATGGGTCGAGCCCAGGAGAGAGAAATGTGGGAAAAACATTTAGAGCCCATTCCTCATTAACTACAGATGCATTAAAATGGCATGGGAGACCTTACAAACCCATACCCTACCGATTTTTGACTGAATTGGAGGAGAATGTGACCCATTCTACATTAAATCCGGTCGCTGAAATGTCACTTCTGACCATGAACACACGTCAAAGCCGTTTCTAAATTTTTATCTCTCTAGACTGCACCAAAATCCAAGATTGACCCCAAAACCATGTAGAGAATTTCATAAGCTTTCCTTTGATATAAATAACGTGCAAATCTGAGCTCTGGATCAAAAGATATGGAGATCTGAAGATTCTAGGGCACAAAATAGGTGAAAATGTGTTTTGGAAATTTTTTCCCGCGCTCTGCCACCTGGATGACACGTGTCAAGCACTGATTGGATGCGTGATTCTCTCTCCTTCACTGTACCCATGGGTTTTCCTTGAAAATTTTGACCTTTTTTGTGATTTTGGAACATTTTCCACTTTTTCCTCCATGCCCCCGCCACTTGGGAACACGTGGCATGCATTGATTGGAGGACAGGGGCGCGGGGTCTTCCTTTACTTTTTAGTTTTTTGGCTGAAACTCTTTCCAAATTCTCTAACTCCTTCCCTAAGCTCCGTGCTTCCCTATTCCATTGGACATGTGTCCTGATTATGATTGGCTCGGGCTGACCCTTCAAACCTCGCCCTTTGAAATTTTGGACATTTCCCCTTGTGACACGTGTCATGATTTGGTTGGTCCGCGGGGTCTACCGGCTTTTCGCATCCACCGCGTCCATTTGTCCCAAATGTCCCAAACTGTCTGGGATGAAAACTTTCGATCCACCTCGAAATGGGCTTCCTTATCCCTTATCTTCTGACTGACACATGGCATAATTTGATTGGCTTTCAGCTCCTTCGGCTATCCGCGTCCCACGCGTCCCTTTGTCCCAACTGTCCTAGTGTGAAAGTTCTCCTTTTCGGCCGATCCGGGCGGTTCGTGTCCTTCGCATCCTCACGGCCCAAATGTCCCAGACTGTTACGCTCAGCAGTTACTCGATTTTCTTTTCTCCTTCGCCCGAACTGGCTTTTCGCATCCCGACGCGTCCCGGCTATCCCAAATGTTCCTTTGCTCTACAGATTGCCTGGCAGCCTTTCGGCCGATTCGCGCCCAGATGTCCCTCACGTCCCGACTATTGTGAGGACTAGGACTTAGCCATTTTTCATGATTTTTCCTGGCCCAAGCTTGTTTTCTGCAACTTTTTCACCTTTTCTCAGAATTTGCTCTTTTCTTCTTGGACAGGGAGTTAGAAAAATCTGAGGGGACCCTAGAAACATGATTTTTTCCCTAAATCAATCTATTTGCCTGGGACTTGAGAATTTAATGCATGTTATCAAAATAACAATTTGGTGACTCAGCGGGGTTACCTGCCTGCTAGGTAGAAGATACCAGTTACCTGGAGCAGTCCATTGGGCATGGAGTCATCAAATATTCAGTTTAGAACCCCAACTGACTCAGAATGTGTAAGGAGGAAGATGGAATATCACCTGATGAAAGCAAGGACTGCAAAACATCTCCATGGACAGCAAGTTGTGCCAAAGCACTTAGGGAAAACAAAACTAACCTACAACAAAACAATGTGCACAAGCACTTAGAGGAATGAAAATATAATCTAATATTTACAAGGTAGTGAACTTCCCTCTAGAAGCAACGCTTGAGATAGATTCCATTGATTGGAATCTGCAGTTCTTCACCATCCAATGAGGCCAATTTGAAAGCATTGTTGTTCTTGCACTTCGTGACCATGTATGGGCCACTCCAAATGGCATAAAATTTTGAATGCCTTCCCGGTTTTTCTCTATCCGCATCCCATTTCAACACTAGATCTCCAACTTGAAAATATCTATCTTTGGCCTTCTTATCAAAGGTCTTCTTGATCAAAGCTTGATCCTTCTCCATTGCTTGGGATGCCTAATTTCTGATCTCTTGCAGCTCCATCAACTCTGCATACCTCACCTCCATGGGCTCAAACTCTAACAACTCCAACTGCTTCATGAGTTCTAATGTTGGTAACTCAAGTGACATGGGCAAGATTGCCTCTCTTCCATAGACAAGTTTGAACGGAGAGTTACCTGTGGATCTTTTGGGAGTTATCCTATCAGCCCATAAGGCTGATTTCAGTTTGGTATGCCAAGACCTCTGATTCTTGTCAAGAGTCCTCCTAATGATCCTCGACAAGTTCTTGTTTGTAGACTCGTCCTTGCCATTACCTTGGGGGTAATAGTTTGATGAAGTGCTTAGCTAAATACCGTTCTTGACAGCCCACTCAGTCACCTTAGATCCAATGAATGCCAATGCATTATCAGAGACTATTGTAGCAGGTACACCAAATCTAGTTGTTATCCCTTCATAAAAGTCTAAGATGCTAGACTCAGTTGCCTCTTTGAGTGCTACTACTTCTGTCCATTTGATGAAGTAGTCCGTGGCTGTCAAAATCCATTTGTGTCCTTGGATTGAATTGGGATTAATGACTCCAATGAAGTCCAAACCCCATTACATGAATGGCTGGTCAACTGAGATTGGGTGTAATGGAAGGGCATCAAGATTTTCTTTTCCTGTGAAGAATGCACAATTCCTACACCTCTTGATCCATGCATAGCAATCACTGAAGATTTTAGGCCAATAATAACCAGCCTTCATGATTTTTAGAGCTGTTACTCTTGGTGCAAAATGGCCACCAGCTGGTCCACCATGGAACTCTTCCAATACTCTTTGAATCTGATTTTTGCTAATGCATCTCAACAGCACTCCATTCATGTCCTTTTTGAATAGAACTCCATCAACAATGGCATACGAGACAGCCTGCAATCTAAAGTGTCTCCTTTGGGTCTTGTTCATCTTTGGAGAGCATAGGCCTGTGCCTAGGAAGTGCATAATACCTTGGGTCCAGCAAGGAGTAGGGGCAGCATTGTCTTCTTCTTGCTTGCCACTTGGCTCATGGCTGTCCTGGACTGTTAAAACAGCCTCTTCTTCATTGCATACTTCTTTTTGCTTCCCCAAAACTAGCTGCTTCCCCAAAACTAGCTGCTCACACAATCATTTCCCTCTTACCAGCTTGGTGATGCTGGGAATAGGCTGATTTCCTTCGTGTATGCAATAGACCCCTAGCTCAGATTCTTCCACTTCTTGATAAGGATCAAATGCATGCACCTTGTTTGCCCATTCATCAAGAGTTAGATCCGGGATGCTTCCGACCTTGGTGTCAGCCTCATCAGTGCTTGGGTGATCCTCTTGGTCAAATGCTGAGCAATTGGCATTAATCTGACTTGGAGTGTAAGGCTCAATATGGAAGTTTGCAATAGGTTCTGACCTGATTGTAGCCTTAGTTCCATACCTCGTTCTGAACATAGCATGTGTGACCAATCAGCAGACAAATATCCTCCAATCTTGGCTGTGAAGTCCCTTGACAAGCATAGGGAAAAGAGTGGTGGAAGGTCTATGACTGATACATCTTGTAAAACAACAACATTTGGACATGCATGCAAGGTAAGACTCAAGTTTCTAATCACCCCAATTGTTGTTACTACTGTCCCATCCAGCTGCACTACCCCTTTGGATATGGTTTCATACTGGAGCCCTAGCTGATCAGCTATTTGTTTAGGCATTACTGAGCTACTTGCCCGGAGTCAATCATGCAATTGTGCACTAGCTGATTTCCAATGATTAATGAAACATAGAAAGGGGGGGCTTCAACATTTTACCTTGCTATCCTCCATGATTTCCCTCAGGCTGGGCAGCATTTTTAAGCACTTTGTCTTGCATCTGAACTTTCTGATTCGAAGTTGGCCAGTCCTTCATGGCAGCTTGCAGCAAATCTCTTTGGCCTAGGATGGATAGGGATTCCCACATTGATATATTGACGTTTGTCTTCTTCATCTGATCAATGATACTGAACGGTGATGAAGGATCTCTTTGTTGTCCCTTGGTTTGCACATTCACTCCTTGCATGTGGGCAGCAACAACTGGTATTTGAGTTGGCCTAGGAGCTGTTCTTGGCTGCCCTTGTGCATTTGAAACCGGATTTTGTTTACCAATCATTTGTGGAGCCATGGAAGGTTGTGGATTGGTTGGGGCTAATGGTTGTTCTTCACCCAAATTCCTCCTTTTTGACCTTGTGTTGGATGCAACAACTTGAGAAACTGCTTGATTCATGCCACAGAAATCTTCTGCTTGCCAGTTCACCAATGTGGTGTCATTTGGGGTTGATTACTGTTGGAATGTTTCTTGTTGTTGACTATTTCCTTGACTGCCCTCACCCTCCACACCAGTAGTTGTCACCATTAGTGCTTGATTCAAAGCACCATTGAAGCACATGGATTGGTTATGAGGCTCATTGCATGGAAAACACCAATCATACTCCTGAGCAATGTTGTTTTGTGTTGGCACCAATGCCTTAGAGGAAGATATGGCATTTGGATTATATGGCTGAAATGGTCTATTGGCAGGAGGCCTTGTTTGATTCATATTTGCAACTAGATTAGGAGGCCTTTGTGGTTGGTATGGCTGCCTATTAGGCTGAGCCTGGGGTTGATAAGAAGGTCTGAAACCTTGGGCTTGCTGCCTCTTGAGAGTAACCAGCTCATTGCCTAGGTTTTGCAATTGCTTCATGACTTCTTGAAGCTCATTTGGGGCACCTGGAGATGAAGTGGATGCTTCGTTTGAACTCTGATTTCTAGGAGTGGGAGAAGGAGCCAAATTAGGTGCTTGACTGGTGTTTGGATTCTCTAAACTTGGAAACAGTGGCATGGGAGGTCTAGGGGCAAGTTTGCCAGCTTGGATCAAACAATTTTCAGCCCTAATGGCAATGTTATAAGCCATAGGGATAGTTATGCCTCCCATGGACTGAATTAACATAGAAATATCAGAATTTAAAGCTTTGAGATAGTAGAGAAAAGCACCTTCTGCTGTTGGCCTGACTGCCACTGGAATTCTCTCCCAAGTCTTTTGAAATCTGAAGTTGAAATCGGTCAGCTGCTCATTGGGAGCTCTCTTGATGGTTGTCAGCTGCTCCAAAAGAGACAAGTTGTCTCCCTTCTCTCCAAATTGCTCATGAAGTGCTATACACAGCTGATTCCAATTTGTGATAGAACCAGCTCCAAGGCTTCTAAACCATTGCAATGCTTTACCCTTGAATGAAGATGCCAGTAACTTGACAGCCACTTGCATTTCATTGATTTCATGGATTGCACAAAGGTTAGCAATATCCTTAACATGATCACTTGGAGTAGTCTGATTTTCTCCAGTGAAGTAGGGAATGTTCTTCAAGGCTGCAATAGGAACTGGATGTTGTGCATTGAGGGCAAGTGGGTTGTTGCCTATGAAGTTGACGTAGGGATTGTTTTGAGCCATTCTGATTGGTCTTAAAACCCTTGTTGACTGAATGAAAGGCCTACCAGGTGGAGGAGTTGAGAGAGTTTTGTTTGGTGGAGATGGAGACCTTTGAATCCTTCTTCCTCTTTGCCTTCTTCTTGGAGATAATTGCAGGTATTCAAACAGCACTTCTTCTTCTCCAACTCTTGACCTTGTGGTGATTCTTCTCATGAGTTTTCAGGCCTGCACTTGAAACCAATCGATTCTTCCCCTTGGAGTCACCAGATATGCAAATAATAGCTCTTTTTAAGCAAGAAAATTGCAGCAGATGCACATCAACCTTGCTGCAATAAAAATGAGACCTCTAGTGTCCCACCGGGTGTGCCAAAACTGTTGTTGCAGGCTCACAGCACCCCTGGATGCAGATCAGGCTTCTAGGTTGATCACTCTAGCATCCAGTGTGATTGCACAACATGGAAACCTCTCTCCAAGTGTGGGGACTTGTGAAACTGAGAGAGGAATCTCCAGATTAGAGGTTGGTTCCTCAAACTCCTCTGATTTAGATCTATATTTGCACAACTACAGAGGTTCAGATCCTAATCCTACTCTAAACTGCAAGGAGACAGGGATAGAAGTGCAAAAATTGAAACTAACTAAAGGTGGTGATGCACCAAAAGGAGTGGTGAAACATTTTTGTCATGCAAATAGACACAGACCAAAGATTACAACATAAAACATACACAAACTGATAAGATATAATTTAGGATCTGAAATGAAGCAAATAATACAAACAAAGGACTGAAACTCATTCACAAAGCTTGCATTATCATTTCCAGTGTCAAAATCACTGCATTACAACCTCAGAGAGGTAAAAAACTGTTACAGTCTTTGGAGAGGTCTGATTCTTCAAACAATCACTTGCTGGAGGTGAAAGAAGAAGTTGCTATGCCCAAAAATGTTCCCCCCTTTGAAATGAGCCAAATCTGGCTTTTACATTGCATGGGTCGAGCCCAGGAGACAAAAACATACAAAAACATGAGAGCCCATTCCTCCTCAACTGCAGATGCATTAAAATGGCATGGGATCCCTTACAAACCCATACCCTGTCATTTTGACTGAATTGCAGGAGAATGTGACCCATTCTGCATTAAATTTGGTCGCTGAAATGTCACTTCTGGCCATGAACATGCGTCAGAGCCGTTTCTCAAATTTTCTCTCTCCAGACTACACCAAAATCAATATTAACCCTAGAATCATGTAGAGAATTTCATAAGCTTTCCATTGATATAAAGAACGTGCAAATCTGAGCTCTGGATCAAAAGATATGGAGATCTGAAGATTTAGGGCACAAAACAGGTGAAAATGTGTTTTGAAATTTTTTCCCGCGCTCTGCCACCTGGATGACACGTGTCAAGCACTGATTGGATGCGTAATTCTCTCTCCTTCCCTATCCTATGGGTTTTCCTTGAAAATTTTGACCTTTTTTGTGATTTTGGAACATTTTTCACTTTTCCCCCGCGCCCCCACCACTGAAGACACGTGGCATGCATTGATTGGAGGACAGGGGCGTGGGGTCTTCCTTTACTTTTAGCTTTTTGGCCGAAACTTGGCCAAATTTTCTAACTCCTCCCTGAGCTCCACACTTCCCTATTCCATTGGACACGTGTCCACTTCCTGATTGGTATCTGGGTCTTCAAACCTCGCCCTTTGAACTTTTGGACATTTCCCCTTGTGACACGTGTCATGATCTGATTGGTCCCGGGTCTGCCATTTTCACATCCTGCGTCCTGGGTCCCAGATGTCCCAAACTAACTTCCTGATCCACCTGAAATGGGATTCCTTGTCCCTTTTCTGCCAATGACACGTGGCATAATTTGATTGGATTTCGGCTCCTTTGGCTATCCGTGTCCTCTGTGTCCCTTTTTCCCAATTGTCCCAGTGTGAAAGTTCTCCTTTTCGACCGATCTGGGTGGTTCACGTCCTTCGCGTCCTCGTGGTCTAGATATCCTAGACTGTTCCGCTCAGTAGTTAGTCGATTTTCTTCTCCTTCGTCTGAACCAGCTTTCCGTGTCCCACGCATCCCGACGGCCCGGATGTTCCTTTGTTTTGCAGACTGCTTGGCGGCCTTTTGGCCGATTCGTGCCTAGATGTCCCTCATGTCCCGACTGTTGCGAGGACTAGGACTTAGCCGTTTTTCATGATTTTTCCTAGCCCAAGCTTGTTTTCTGCAACTTTTTCACCTTTTCTCAGAACTTGCTCTTTTCTTCTTGGACAGGGGAGTTAGAAAAAATCTGAGGGGACCCTAGAAACATGATTTTTTTCCCTGAATCAATCTATTTACCTGGGACTTGAGAATTTAATGCATGTTATCAAAATTTACCCTGGGGGGTGAATCTTGGATAACATAACCTTTAATGCCTATTCTACTAGAGGTTTGGTAGAAAAATAGTCCAACATCTGGATAATTCTTGTAATCAAATCCTACCAATTTCCATTCTCTCTATGGATTTCCACATATACATACTAGGAACATGCATAGCCTTGTAAAGTGGAATAAAATTTGTGCGTCCTACCAACTCATAAGTACTATGAGCCCAATTATCATAAGTAACACTTGTAGTATTGCTAATAGACTATGTATCTTCCCACTGAAGGATTCCTTCTTTAGATGGCTCAAGAACCTCTGGTTCCCAGATGACACATACATAAATCCTATTCAAATCTTCCTCACTCAAAGGATCAACATAGGGTACAAATTTTCCATTTGTTAAAGGGATAATAACTCTTTTCTCTTTGTTTTCAAAACTGATATAACCCTTGTTAAACCGAATATTAGCATTATTTGCATATCACCAAGAGTACCCAAGTAGAGCTGGGAAGATATCCACCTTTGCAAGCACTAAAACCTCAAAATCCCCACTGAACTTGGCTCCCTATATGGTAATGGATGCATATTTTAAAACTCTGATGGGAGTGTATTTAGTTTAGTTAGACATGAATAGTACATTCAAATATGGATATAATGGGGATATCCCCATCTGTACCCATGCATCTAAAGTAAGAACATTAACTTCTGCGCCTATATCAATCAATATATTACTCAAAATCCATCCATCCATAACAACATTTAGAGTGATTTATTTTTCGTAGTCTAAGCTATGAGGGGGAATATTTGCATGCAAGATTTTCCATCTAGCCTCAATACTTACGCACGGAGTGTTTCCCTTTAGCCAACTCCCTAACAATGGAATGATACTATCCTAATGCAAAATCTTGCACACATCTTTCAAGTCATCCATATCAGATTGGACCATCTCTACTACTTTCTTTTACTCCATCTTCCGTGATTACTCCTTTAAACACTATATTTCACCCTGAAGATTTATGAGTACCTCCATGTTTTCTGAATAAAACTCATTCTGATGGACAAGATCTGGGTACCATGCATGTAAAACCTCCTCCTTAGTGATGGTAGGATTCTGATGTAACACTTTTTTGGTGCACACAGCTTCAGCATGGGTAGAAATCTTTACAAGAAATGCCTTAGATTACGGTGCCAACTTGGGCATCCACTGATTTTCCACATTGTGTTGTATCCTAACTATCCCTATGCCTTTGTTTTCTTATTTTTTCTGATTACTAAGATGTTCATATAAGTCTGGGAATTCCTCATAGCTATGATTCTTTCCAAATAAAGAACATGTAAGATTATGAGGACATTCACACCTGTAGTGTTTAGGATATCCACAGGTATATCATGTTTTGCAAAGAAACTTGCCTCATCCACCACCATGTTCCCATCCTCTGAATCCAACATGGTATCTTCGACCTCTGCCATGACCTCCTTCAAAACACCCTTCATTCTGATCATAGCATGCTTGATTGTGATCTCGATCCTGATGCTCATTCTTACTTTTAGAGTTATCTGATACTCTTGTCTGTCTCACACCAATATCTATAACATCATGGATCTGACCAATCAACTAAAAATATTCTTTATTGTGAATCATGGAACTATAAATTTTATAGTAGCAATATACGTTCTTCATTATTACGTGTTGTAATAATGGGTAGTGGATATCATCATGGTTTAAATGAAAAATCTCACAGTCTAGAAGCAATGAATGTACTACTCTACGGGGAAAAATATCCTTGGTGTGGCCTTCCAGCTCACAATCTATACACCAAATCCTTGTGTGTGTCTCATTTGCTGAATTTTCTAATAGCTTCTCCAACTGTTTCTCCATAGTTGTGATATGTGCTTCCAAAAATGGGCTCACCCCATTGTCTATACTTTTGACTACCTCAGTGTGTAAAGCTGCTTCAAGTTCTTTGTAAGGATCAATGTATGTCTTATGTGAAAGTGCCCTTCTAAAAGGTGTAACCAGACCTCCAATGAACCATTGCTCATGTTGGCTTGCATGAATATCATAAGAAATATTATCTAAAAGCATTTTGAAATGAGAGTTATACTCTCTGACACTCTTAGTAGTGCCTTGATTAATATCCTTGAGCACGCTTATAATATTTTGCTCAAACTTAGGGATTTCAAAATCTTTAAGGAAAGCATATTTTAATGCTGCATAATCTACACAAGTCTGATCAAGGTCAAACTTTCTATACCAACTGTGTGCGTGCCCTTGTAACGTAGTGGAAAATTGACTTTCCTTGTGCTCAGAAGTCATGATTCCTTTTGTGTGCCATAGTATTTCACACATGTGCACATGTTCAGATGCATCTTTTATGCCCCTATATTCTAGAAGATGAAGAGACATCTCCATATAAATATTCTAGGGTTGGTGTGGACCTTTCCCACCTGATCTAGAACCTCTTGTGTTTCCTCTTCCTCCAGAACCACCAGATACACCGGAAATAGAACCACCTATAACTCTTGATCCCCCATCTATTTCCAGAGATAGACCAGAAGATGGAATTCCCTGTGTCCCAATAGTAGTACTGAACTACACCCTTACAGTCTGTGAAGTGTTACCAGTCCTAGAAGTGAGTCTAAAATTCTGTGTGCTTAAATTCTGTGTGGATGATGCACCTGAGAATGTACCTCCAAACAACAACAAAGATGTTTTCCCTACAATCTATGTACTTTCTATATGACTTAATCCTTCTCTCCCACTTCCTAAATTATCTTGCTAACTGGTTATCATACTAAATATTGGTAAACCAAGTGCAAGGGAGAGGTTACCAGGTTGATTCAGATGTGCACCCATGGCCTAGGTCGTCTCTGCTGATATGATTCCATGTGAGGCTGAGGGTGGTTCCCTATCATGTTTTCCAAAATGGGGAGTTATTTATTCTCTGGATCCATGCCTTCTACATGAGCTCTAAATCCTTTGTGACCCATCTCTCTCATCAGTGGCATTTACTCTGCAACATCCCATTGTTTCTCTATCTCCCTCTCACATGCACCTCATTATACTTAAGCCACCTTTCTTCTATTTGTATTTCTACTGCTAGGTCTTCCATCTATCACCAAACCTGCTCGTTCCCCCATGCATGGTTGAGTTTTAGTTAGCCATCAATTTTCTTTCCAAGATCAGTGTTTCCATAAAGATTTTAATTTCTAGTGGAATGCCTTGCAGGTAAGTTCCCCTAGGATATCGTAAAAAATGGAATTCCGCTACCTTTCGGTAAGAATAAGTGGAAATTGAGTACTCCAGAATATAACTATTCAGAACACCACAAAGCCAAGTATCCACAACACATGTCCAAATCACATCAACATCATAGAGGGCTTGAAATTCTTCCCGTGTCCAAACATGTGCATGATATATCCAATCCCTTTTAGATGCATAAGCAACCAACCACTCGTACAGTTCTACTGGAAAAATGGTAAATAAGCTCTCATACCAAATGTCATACAGATTCTGTTCCACCTATATGCGTGTGTTAAACTCAGACCCGGTGCTGAAAATCTATGCATATTCTTCTTCTAGATCATGTATCCATTCCTCAACACTTGCTAGGGTCAATCGGTATGTCTTCATCACAAACCATCCTAAAATAAAAACTAAAAAAGAGGTCTCGATAACATAACCATGATGCAACCGTGAATTTACCAGTAATAACCCAGGTGTGCTGGCACATCACTCATCCTAGACTGAGCACTCACCCAAAGTGCGTAAAGGTACTAGGCCCCTCTTTAGGGTTACTGTTGCAGGATGTTAGCATGATGAAGACTTAATACATTCAAATCCATAATTAATACAACATTCTACAGATCATGTCTAAATCTAGATCTAAATAGTAATAGATTTAAATAATAACCATAGTAAATTCAATCACGCAAGAACCAATTATACTCATGATTAATACCTTGATTTAGCCAATACACTCCATTATATTAAGCATAATAAATACACATAAGATTATTACAATAAGTAATACCATAAGCTCATGTGTGCATAAGATTTGACATCATAACCTTACAGTAATTCATATCCAGTTCTCACATAGTCCTCCTATTCTATGCACATCACTACATATTTATAAGGGTGGGGACTTGCCCTTCACCACTTGCATAGTTTCCAAAATAGGTCACATGCTGAAAATAGCCATGTGCCTTTACAATAATAGCCACACATGCAAGTGCATTGACAATAGATCTCTTTTGGTTAACTATAAGTAGAAATACTATTATTATCCTGAACCCATGCAAAGTGCTTAGTAGCCACTCTTCCAATAATATCCCATGCGTTTCATGCAAGTCTTTATCTAGTTTGTGTGCTCTACACACTATCTCCAAAAATATCCTGTAGATTTGAAAATGGCTAACTCCCAAATATGTCCTTATATTTTATGTGCGTGTCCTTGCGTATCCTTCTACGCCTTTATCTTTGCTTTACTCCTGCATGTGAATCTTTTACGCACCCTCTCCTTCATATCATAATCTTTTCCACTGAACATTAGACACTTACTTTTTACATTCTTTTCATTTTCAACTAGAGCCTTAAATCCCTTGAGCTTATCAAGATATTCTAAATTTTCTTTCAAGAATGCTACCCAAGTCATTCTTGTGTATCCATCTATGAGTAACATGAAGTAGTTATCTACTTGAATGATTTGAATCCTTGTAGGTCCAAAAAAATAAGTGTGAGTTACAACTAAAGGTCCTGAAGTAGAATATTCCTTAGACATGAGTTTTCTTATAGTTTTCTTACCATGTTGGCATGTGTTGTAATATGTGTTTGTAGGTTTGGATATTTTAGGCATATTCTTCACACACTTCTTAGAGTTGATCTTGACCAAGTTATCAAAGTTTATGTGGCTCAACCTTCTATTCCATAACAAAAATTCGTCCATCTTGCTCATGAAGAATCTATCCTTGATCTCACTCAAGACATACATATTGTTCTCAATTTTCTCATCCTTGGAAATTAATCTTTCTAAATTGGCTCTTCTTATATCAAACCCTTTTCCATGAAATATTAGTGTGTTTCCTTGACAACACATTTTATTTACACTCAACAAGTTGTGTTTCAAGCCTTCTACATACATCATATTTAATATCTTGGTCTTACCATTTTCAAAAATCAAGGTACCCTTTCCAACAATATTGGTAGATCACAAAATATCATTATACCTGAAACATTCTCCTTCAATGAAATGAACTTTTTATTATTCTCTATCATGTGGCTTAAGAAATTCCTATCTATATATCCGATTGTACGTTAAATTTAGATGTGAAAGGTAGTATGAGATAACAAATATTATTTTCCTTTAGTATTATTCTCCTCCTTCACCTTATCCATAGGGAATGAATTCATGATGTACATATTTTTTCCTTGAATGGTCTTCCTCATTTTTCTGAGCTTGCAATATCTTACAATATGTCCTTTCTAATGACAGTTGTAGCAAAAAAATCTACTTATATTGTTGAAATGATCATTCATTACATTCCTCTATGAGGGATTACTTCTATAATCCATAACTCTATATCCATATTAATTTCATGAGAAATAATAGCCTTTGAAAGAATTTACATACCTTATATTTTTTATAGGAATTTTCTTTACTCTATCAGTTCCATCACTCCTTAATGATGTAATATAATTTAACGTATTTATCTTCTTGTTCTTATTTTAATATTCTTGAAGTGAAGGGATATATAAATATGTTGACAACCTAATATGAATTTTGACAATACTAAAAATCAATGATGTATCCATGGATCAACTCCCATATGAAGTGTATGTGGATCTTAATATGATTCATTCACTGATGCTGAACAAGATTTTGGTAAATTGAGATGGTGCTCATGTTTTCACAATATATGATAGTAGGCCACCAAAAGTGAACAAAAAAATCTATCAAAATCCTCTATAACCAAACAACTACCATGGAAGTGTTGAATTCTCCTCTATATTCTGCCTCTTTAGAAGATATCATAATCACATTTTGCTTCTTTCTTAAATAACCAACATGACCCAAACTAAGAGAAAAGTTGTAGCGTAAGGTAGACTTCCAATGATCGAAATCACCAGCCCAATAATAATCTATGAATCCAACTAAATAAATTCTTATTCCTCCTAACTAGTGTATGCCATTGGTATGAGTTCCATGAATATAGTGAAGTATCCATTTTTATGCTCTCTAATGCAGCTCATGAGGCTCCTTCATAAATCTAGATATGATCCCAACAACGTACAAAATATATATAAAAGTGTGAGTCATGTAGATAAAGTTCCCCACCAACTAACAATAAAGGGTACCATCAACTAAGGGAGTGGAGAAATCAACAAATAACTTAACCTTGAAAAGGAAGGGAGTGGGAGATGGATTAAAATCAAACATGTGAAACATAGATAGAAAATCAAGGGCATAATTAGGTTGAGAAACCATAATTACTAAGTCAGATCGGGTAATATGTATTTCAAGGAAGTAGTGAAGAAAACATAAGTTGGTCATGTAGAACTTTTTGTCTAAGGAAATCTTCACAGAATCAATGATTGAGGAATACCTACCCATAATCAGAAAGTCATTGACATAAAGAATGAGGATAAGCATAGACTCACCTTTCCATATAATGTAAACATTTGGGTTAGAGTGACACCTAGTGAACCCTAGTGCAAGAAGAAAGGACACCATCTTATAATACCAAGCCCACGGGGATTATTTAAGGCCATAAAGAGAATTCTTTAACTTTAAAATGATGGAGGAATCCTGCACATAACTGATAAGATATATTCCTATAGGTCCCTATGAAGGAAGGCACTCTCAACATCTATTTGATGGAATTACCATCTGTTAGAGGCAGCGATGATGAGGGTCATTTGAATAGAAGTAATATTTACAATGGGATAAAAGTTCTCTAAATAATAAACCTCAATAACCTGGGAGAAACCCTTATATACAAGTTGTACTCTATACTTTTTGACATTCCCATCAGCACCATGCTTTGTTTGGTATACCCAATTACACTAAACCATTTATCTTCCTTTTGGAAATGGGGTGAGATCCTAATTATCATTCTTCATGAGTGAGGAATACTCCTCATCCATGGAATAATCACACTCAAGAATCCTATAAGCCTCTCGGAAATACTGAGTGTTGGAATTAAAGGAAAAGAATGTGTGAGGTCCACAAAAATATGAACAAGTTTGTCTCTCATTCTAAGGATCCCCTATCCAATCTCCATTAATCTATAAGGTCTTCCTCACCTAACGAGGACCAAGAGGAGAGTTATGTAGATTATTCACCCAAGTAAGAGAGGACATAGTCATCATCATCACTATTATCAAAATTGGAATATTCCAAAGTGTGAGGAGTAGGAGGAGTACAAGGATTGTAAGGAGGAGGATAAACAAGATCATAATCAGAATAATCAAGATTAGAGAGGGGAAAAAGGACCTTAGCGGGTGGAGAAGTGTAAGTATAAGATGAATCATTAAAATTCAAAATTCTCTCAATATAAAGTTGATGAGTATTAGGGTGAAATAATCTATTGCCCTTCACACCACCGGGAAACCCTATAAATATATAAGGTATGGACTGTGGTTCGAAGGCCTTACATATTTTTTTGAAAATTTGATCCATAATAGTTGACTCAAAGATGTGAAAATTTTTGACATCAATTATACATCCAAATACAGAGCTTCAAATGGTGTCATCCCTTTTATTTCTTTGTGTAAAATGTAGTTATGAATGTATTAAGAAAATTTCATGACTTCGACCCAATATTGCAGAGGAAGGGGTTTAGAATGAACCATAAAAGTGGCCATCTCCTTAAGTGTTCATTTTTTCTTTCCAAAACTCTATTTTAAAAATGGATGTACGAAGCTATATACTGTAAAATAATCCCTTTAGAGGTACAAAAATAATCGAACATATTACTCACATATTCCCCTCCATTTTCAGTTCGAAGAACCTTGATATACCTTTCAACTTGTTTCTTAGCAAGAGCCTTGAAGTCTCAGAAGTGATTAAAAAATTCATATTTCTATTTGAGAAAATACACTTAGGTGTAACACAAGAAGTCATCAATGACGGTAAGTAAATAAAGAGCTCCAGTGAACAAAGGAGATAGAAAGTGGCTAGAAATGTCACTATGATCAATATCCAAGTAAAGAGAAGCTCTCAAATATTTTCCCTTGCCAAAAATTTCTTTAGGGTACTTCCCAAGGGCATAACCCTCACAAAGATCCTTAGAAAATTTGACTTAAGGTAACCCATTCAACATCTCATGTTAGCTCAATTGTTCAAGGTCATGATAGTTTAGATGACCAAAATTTTCATGCCATATCTTACTAAATTCATCTACATGAGTGAGCAAGGAAGTGGGAGAAGGTGTATAACCAAGACTAGTTATCCACCTTTCGCTCAACCACTTTAGACTCATTATGAATCTCATGAATAATCAACGAGATAGGATTAAATTCCACTCACATTCCTTCACCAATATGAGTGATTTGGTAAACTGATAGGAGATTGGTAGAGAGGTCAAGAAAAATTTAAACATTGTTAAAGGTTCCACAATCTACTTCTACCGATCCACTACCAACAACGAACACCAAAGTGTCATTGCCCAAAGTGATTTATGAAATAACAAATGGTTCATTTTTGGAAAACTCAATATGTGAAGAACCCATGTGGTGTGAGGCACTGGAATCTATGGCCCATGTATATGAAGGAGAAAATATAGCTACAAGGGAATTTCCTTTCTTTTTCTTAGATTTAGATTCTTTTACTTTGGAAGACTCGTGTTTTAAAGAATTTTACTTGATAGAATCATGAACACTTGCACTTTTCCTTCTTTGTTTTTTCCTTAGAAGTAAAAATATTCATGTTAGGTT
The DNA here is from genome assembly GCA_019776745.2 of Taxus chinensis. Classification (NCBI taxonomy): domain Eukaryota; kingdom Viridiplantae; phylum Streptophyta; class Pinopsida; order Cupressales; family Taxaceae; genus Taxus; species Taxus chinensis. The sequence goes on along the minus strand of CM034154.1, from coordinate 465,893,005 downwards.
TGGTTTGGGTTTCGATGGTCTTGGTTTCTTTCTTAGGTTGGTCCATTTTCTCTTTCTTCTTTTCTTGTTTCTTTTCCTTTTGTTTACTAGTACTTTCTATAAGGGAATGTGACTTGGACTTGATTTCTCCCATTTGAATCAACTTGTCATGTTCTCGAATGAGTCAGGGTTTTTTTTTCAAATGAGGGCATATTCCAATCAGCCCTTAGGGATTATTTCATGGTGTGGAAAGTAGAAATGAAGTCAGAGTATTCAGGGCCACACTTAGATAGAATCAAAAAGATTAATTGGGAATCAAGTTTTTCAACTCCACATTGTTTCAACAATAATATAGTGTAGAAACATTTTACGAAGAAGGCCTATAGGTTATCAAAGTTTCTAGGATTTAATCCTATTAGTTCATTATCCAACTCATGCATTTCATGTCATTTTTTTTCAAAACATACGTCAAGACTTTTCCAAGCTCCATCAGGTGTTGTGGAAGACTCAATGTGGAAGAGAAATTTTGGAGAGACAGACATACAAAGAAAACTTTAGGCTTCATCACATCAGTTAAACCAACTAAATTTATTGAATTTGACTGTTGGTTTTTTTCCCACTCCCATAGTGATATGGTATAACCATTTACTATGTAAAGTTATAAACATCTTCGATCTCCATTCAAAGAAGTTAACTAACATGAGAAAAGGAACGTAACTAGCATCCATTGTGAAGAGAGAGAAAATAAGAATTCATAAAGTAAGGAAACAAATATACACCTGAGAAAAATATTGTTACCCACCGTTTGTGGCAATTTTTATTGTGTTGATTATAATATGATGTGATTTTATGTCTTGAAATAGCTGGCCACTCACCTTGTAATTGGCATAAAAATGCACAACTGGGGAGACCAAAATAAGTTTCAAACAATCCCATAAAATTGACACCGTGACAACCATGAAACAAGGAGAAAACAAGAAGTGAAAAAACTAAATCTTGTGTGAGAAATAGTGTCTCATGTTGCTTTGGAATTCCCTTGTAGAAAGGTTATGACAGACGTACTCACTAGCCCGCAAGAAATAATAAGAGTTTTATTACAAGAAAAAAAAATTCAAACAGAGATAAAATACCTCCCAAAACATAAAGGGGACTCTAAAAAATGAAAATACACTCCCTCACAAGCACATGGTTAGAAATGTCCAATAGCGCTAATTTTCAAATATTTTCCCCAATTTAATAAATTACCAAAAAAAGATTAAAAATTAAAAGGATTAATTTTTAAAAAGTAGCTATCCTTAATTAATATAAATGTCCTACTTAAAAATAATTTCCTTTAAAAATAAATGGAACTATCCTTAATATTAAATTTATATAAGCTAAACTATAAAAAATAAACCTAAGTTTAAAACTTTATAACAAAGTTGATTTAATAAAATGTGGGTATAAATATAAAAGAGGAAGGAAAACAAAATATTAAAAGGCTAAAAGGTCAAGGCATGATGAAGAGCCACTTCTATAGGTGGGAGGGTATTGAGGTATGTACCTTAGGATTCAATTTCCAAGTGAGTTAGGTGGGATCCAATGAGAATTGTAGGGAGTTGGGATGAAATAATAGCAAAGGAGCAGGGGAGGTTAAAAAAAAATCCAAATTCAAAATAGATACACATAGGGTAGGGTTTCAATGACTAAGCCAAGAATGGATGGTAGTAAGCTTGAGAAATATGAGGAAGGGGAAAGTGTGAGTCATAGTATGGGTAGTACATGGTGCTAAGGCTGAGCAGGGGTGTACACATGGTGAATGCACACAACATGCATAGGGAGGCCGAGTTGGGTAAAACTCGGGCACATGGCCAAGCCCGTCAGGAGAAAACACATGGATGAGTTATCCAAAACCATTACTAGCATGACAAGCATTATAAACTTAGGAAAAATATCATGCAAGGAGAACCTGAACTCAGTGAGGTGAGACAAGGTCATAATCGGTTCTAATACAGGGTGGGGAAACCAAACTTGGGGAGTTGAAAAACACAACTAAGGTAAAAAATAGGCTCAAGTGATAAGGAAGGAAGCTCATGGAGGATCTCATTGAGATGGAATAGATCTTGTGATAAAATCAAAATATACTTCCAGTGATATGTTGGAGGCAAGATGGTAGGATTTCTCTGAGATGGGGGTGGAAAATGATCTAGAGGAAATCTGGGAGAAACTTTTGGAGTTGGATGAGGTAAAGAAGGATCTCGGGGAGTTGATTAGGAGGGAAAAGAAATGAGCAAGGTGATGAGTAGGGAATGATAGAAGGGAGGAGCATACAGGATTGAGAGGAATAAAAAAAAATGAAAACTAGACACAAAACCAAAAAATCACAAAATGCCTCCAAACTAAGCTTTCTGCCAAATATAGCCCTAACTAGCCAAATCTAGTTGGAAAAATCCTAAGTACATAAGCACCAAAGAAACACCAAAAAACATCAAAATTAAAAATATATATTAACCCTGATTAGCATAAACCATTAAATGATTAATGAAACCTTGCACAAGAAGCTAATAATTTTTAAATTGGAAGTAATTAGCAACAACCAATAATGAGTACTTGTTTATCGATAAAATGCATATTTGATACCATGTGAAAGTGATTCATGAGGATATAGAAGAGCCCATAAACATCAAGATAATTTCACTCCAATGGAAACAAATTTTTTCTCTAAGCAATCAATAAGAATTAACCATAATCCAAATATTCATGCATAAGGAAAAATGGGTCTAGCATTCTCATAGATAAACAAGATTAAAAGTAGGCATTTTGTGTAACTCCCATGCCTAGACATGTCATACTACCATGATGGAGTGATGAGTTACAATTATAAAAATAACATGTAACTCCCATATGACAATGATGCACATGATAGTTTCTATGACGAAATCTTTCATATGTCATATAACTCCCTAAAAGACCTATGACTCACCTAAGTGAGATGACTCACCATTTTGAGGTGGAAAATTCCACATAAATAAATAAAGGAAAAAATAATACCTCACAACAACATATATCTATTGATCTAGAAAAAATCTCAACCATCTTTTCTCTCTTTTCCAATGCATAAGAAATTACTATACTCCTTCCTTAGTAAGATTAATTTTGTGAGGAAATCCATTCCTAATTTTACAGAATTGGTTAAACATATCACTCTAATGGTCAAAAAATATTTTTCCTTCAAGTGAAAAAGGGAAAAAAATAAAATTTTAGGAAAATTAAGGAAGTTAGTGCTCAAGCCCTACCCTCATTAACCAAAATTATGGGAAAGAATTTATCTTGTATGCATATAGGGAAGAAATCAATATTTATGCTATTTTGAATCAACAAAATCATTAAGGTTTGGAGAAACCAATTGTCTTTTTTTAGAAAAAAGACTGAAAGATTATGAGCTAAGGTATAATCACATGGAAAACAATTCTTTTACATCATGAGATCCCTAAAAAAGTTTAAATATATTATTTCCAACAACCACATAAAAGTGTTGATCTCTCATCCTAGTGTTAGATATTTCATCACAGGAGATGCGATTAGTGAGAAGAGAGTGAGAAAGGTAGAACAATAATTAAGTATGGTGTAACTATCAATGATACAAAGTTGTTCAAAGGTAGATATCTATGTGAAAAAATTTATATGGATGCTAATGATGATCAAAAAGCTTCTTACGTCTTAAAGGAATAAGAAAAATAACTACTAGTAGGTGTACCTCATGGCAACAACTAGAGAAATGATATAGAAATATTATTGTCTACTAGTGAGTATCCTTTTGGATTGAAAAAAACCAAGAGAAGGGACTTTAGGATATAATATATTCCTTATGCACTGGTGAATGGAGTACTCTTTAGAAATAACCTAAACGAAGTGCTATTGATATGTGTTAAAGAATAAAAAGTGGATAAAGTTATTACTAAGTTTCACGTTGGTTTATCTAGTGGTCACTTTTTTCCAAGAGCTATAACTATGAAAATCATGAGGGATTGTAATTTTTCCCGCATTAGTCATGAATTCTCATGGATGGGTCAATAAATTCAAAGAAATTACTTTTTTCACCAATAAGAAGTGGTTAAAAAATATTCCACTCCATCAAATCTAAGAAGACAAACCTTTCTCTCAATGGGGTATTGAATTCATTGGTATGGTGAATCCCACATCCAATGCTGGTCATTGTTTAATACTAAATTAAATTTCTAGCTCAATTTAATTATGTGTACGATATATTAGAGTTGATTATTGATCTAACAAGGATGATACAATATAAATACTAAATATAATTCACAACTCAAACCATATAAGAAATATTGCAACACACAACTTAACATAACATGTAATTGAACGTATAAATAGGGGTATAGAGGAACTTAACTTGCAAAAAATATTTTTTGGAAAGATTTGGGTCTATACAACATAGAAACTATTGGTGCTCGAAATAATCTCACCCCTTTGTTTGGAACATGCCTTCAAATTTTTTTATGTTTTATATTTTCCCATGTGAAATGTGAATTCGAACTTTACAATCATGTTAAATCCATTTGAAAATCCCATGTTTAGGTTATTATTCCTCTTTTTCAGTTGAGGATCATGTTAGATATGTTGTTCTCAAAAATCCTTGCAAAAAATTGATCTTGAATCGGTTTTAAATCAGGAAAATTACCTCTGTACACTATTCCCTGATCATGTTGCATATCTTGTATATGGCTGCACTTCCCGATGATATGTGATGTCTTTCAGTTGGTCATGGTATAGCGGGTTGAATTTTAAAACTTGTAAAAATTTTAGAACATTCACAATTTTCAGATTAAACCCCAAGGCTCAACGAATATTATTCCAAATATTTATAGTCAAAAGTTGTAAAAATAGAAATTGACTCCACCTCCGAAGAAATACATGTGTCATGGGGAATCGGGGCATGGTTGTATTTATGTACACTAAGGTAATAAAGTATAAAAGTGCAAAGAATCTCTTCAGGCTTTCCAAGGACACGTGGTTGTTTCTCATGCAAAGAGTGGGGAAGCAGGTCATCAGAGAAAATTGGCAATTTTGAGTTCAAATGAGAAAGAGAACAAATATTCAAAAACAGCTCGTAGCTCTGCCACCATTAAGATGTAACCACATGTCAAACTTAGAATGAAATTCAAAAGTGGGTAATTAGGTCAAATAGATAAATGTGTATGCGTTTAAGACACAATGCAAAAGTGCAAAGAGTTTCCCCAAGCATGCATTACATAAGGCTATTCCATGTGGACGAATCATATTTAAAATTGGGAAAGGATAAATTGATGACCATGATGTAACACATTAATGTCTGCCACCATCAATGCATTTTCACACAAATCAAGGAGGAATTTTTAAGTCTTCAAATGCATTGATATTTTTTCTATCATTTGTTGAGATCTAGATGCCATTATTAGCATATTTCCTTAAGGAACAACATGAAATCAATCACAAAGCTCAGATTGATAACTAGAGATTGAAAATATTTCAAATCACATTTGAAGTGCACAGGTATTCACTAGAAATTTGGTAAGAACTAAGACACTCTTGTACTCTTATTTCATTGGCAAGGAAATTTGAAGTAAAACTAGGGAATTAAAGATGAAGACCATGCCGTCTATTTTTTTAGTTGCATCTGGAATCACCAGTGATCTGGATGGAATCACCAGTGATCTGTATAAAATCACAGACACATATTTAATGAATGCCAACTTAAAATATTTTCTACAAATATTGAATAGCCCTAACAAGAGAGAATCCATGAAAGCAATTCAAGATAGAAATATTTCTTTAGCTAGTGCTATTCCACCCTTAGTACACTACCCATAACTAGTATGACTTTGCACTATGAGTTAAAACCTAGAAAATATGGAAGTACTGGATAGAAGTGGTGAGGTAGTCTTGACTTTGATGCCTGAAGCCATCAGGATAATGCTAAAATTTCCTATAATAAGAAATCCAATAACCCTAGGTACTGGTTTAGCCCTACAAGATTATGAGGCCATGAAAAGGACTATGTTAGGCTCATAAATACTAAATTGGTCTTAGTAGAGAAGAAGGCAACCACTCGAATCCCTAAAAGATTGGTTAGGGCATAATTTTTTAAAGAAGAAAAGGATGTGATTGTATTGTTGAGTCAAATGGTTGGATTGGAGACCACAAATGAATTCAAGGAATGGATGTGCACCTATATGTGGATAGTTTTGGAGAAGAAGGGGAGCATTTTCTGGGCCAACATCATCACTGCAGCACTTCATGACCACATGGTAGCACTGACAACAAAAATAGGGATGGGTGGTGCTATAGAATTGGAATTCTACACAATGACTTATTTGATTTATAATATTGCAGGCCACGGGCATTTCCCTAGCCTCTTGCCATGTGCTAAATTTAAAAAATGCTAAATGCATGTTATTTTACCTCAATTACAGTTGGTTAATTGGAAAGGGAATGTGATATTGGTTAATTATGCCTTCTTTGCACCAATCATATGTTTATTCAGGCTAGAATGGGAACAATACATGATTTCTGAAGAGGCTAGACAAGTATTCATGGAATATGGATGCTATTTAATTCAGTACAAGAAGTTTACATACATCAGGGTCAGTGGATTTGAATATCAACCATGTAAATTACCCAGGTAATTAGATGGAAAAATGGCCTTGTGTGAATTGACAAGACAGTTGACACCAGTTCAAAAATTAATTGCTGGAAAACACAAGACAAACATTAAGTTTCCCATCAAAGCTTGAAAGTACACTTACCCTTCAGTTATAAAGGAAAGATTAATGGAAGATGAGATGAAAATGTTTGGGATGGAAAGGTTTTAGGCAAGGGCCAACTATTACATAAGGTGGGTGTTCAACAATCTTACAAACACTTTTGAACATGAGCCTCAATTTGAGGATTATTGGATGAATTGTAGAGATGAGGAAGAGGTTAGGCTAAGAGACTTCTCAAGAATGACCCTTACCCAAATTATAGACTTCAAGATTGTTATTATCCCTGAGGGAGTTTTGGATGATCCACATACTATGATTCAATATTATCTTGATCAAAAGGTGGAGGGACAATTGATAGCCCTTTTGAACTGGAATGAAGAGGAATCAAATGATTCATATGTGCTAGATAACTGATGTAATGAGGAGAAAATTAAATTGGTTAGCCCATAAGAACATTGATTTATCAATTCAAACCACAAGAGTTATTAATAAATTTAGATATTTGGGAAAATTGAAAGATGACCTTCCTCCCCTGAAATAAGGAGCTGACAGAATGGATCCCTTGGGAGGAAAAAATCCTCAATTGCCTTCAAAAAGGCCTACTTCAGAACTTATAGATGAATGGAATTCTACTACCAGTGGGACTAGTACTTCTATGTTTGAGATAGAGGACTAAGGAAATGCTTCTGAAATCGATGGAGAATTCTCATATCACCTTTTCATTACCACTTTAAACAAAGGGAAAGGGTATGGATACTCATAGGAATCCTTCAGATGTTTTTCCAAAACCCCACAATGTTGATAAGTTGATGAGTGGGGCCATAGCAAGTGGCCATTCACAATCTAAGCCACATGATGAAGAAAAAAGAGCAGCACCAGACCTTAAGAAGTTTGAAAGGGCACATAAGAGACATAAAATTGTGTATGAGCCAATTCTGGTAAGAGAAGGTGCTCATACACACAAGAAACATAAGCATAGGGATTTAGTGATTAATCCCCCAAAACATGAAAGAATTGATGTTTTTGAGGTATGAAATGTAGCATTAGTGCCATAGGTTGGGAAACCAGTGCCTTTACTTTAACCTTTATCTTCAGAGGGAGTGACAATTAGGAACACTCAAGAATAAACAACTCAAGGTAATGTATTATCTAATCCAGTAGATAGTGAAGTCTTGGATCAAGGTGTGAAAACATCTGAAACCATGTCAATTGAAAATGTTAATATGCCTTTATTATAACAATTGTGAAAGTTAGCAAAGGCTCAGGTAGTGATAATGGATGTTGATATTAATGAGGATTTTTCCTCATTGGATGCATTTGACATATCTATTGATGAAAAAACAAAACATAATGTAAGTGATATTCAAATGAGTGAAGAAATGGAAAAAATTACTCATATGCCAACCACTTAAATCAAAATTCAAGCATCAGAAGTTTCCTCTATAGATTAGGTGGCTTCAGAGTCAAATAAGCCAAAGGTGCTTAGTGAAAAAGGTGTAAGTACTGAGGTATTAGTGAAATAAAATCCTTCCCATTATGTCAAGGTCACTAAGGATAGTGAGCTATCTCAAATAGGGAAATATTTAGATGAGAAAAAAATAGAGGTTACACAAGATGTAACTGCTAAGGATGAAGTTATTGCTTGTATGGATGCACAAGTTTTGAGTGAGAATAGGGAGCCAAAAATGGGAAGACAATCCACCATGAAAAAACCTGAGATATCAACAGAGAAAAAGGATGATGATGTGTCAACCCAACAACCTCCAAAGGAGGTGGAAATATTGGAAGGAAAAGGAGAGCCTGTAATAGAGATATTAGTTCAAGAAACTCCCAAGTGAAAATATGAGTTTAACATTGCATTAGTTGAAGAAATAAGGAAATAACATATCCAAATTACTGATGTAAGTCAGAAAGAGACTGGTCAACCCAAAAATCAAGATCAAGAAGGAAAAAAATCAAGGGAATTTCTAGTACAGAGTGAGAAAAAAGAGATAACTATGGCAGCATAACATGAAAAGAAGGAAAAATCATCAACCCAAAGGGAATAATATATGTCCAAGTAGTTGGTGTTTGTCCCCAAGAAACCCCAACAAGAATTACAAGAAACAAAATATGGGACAAGTCTTGCAAAGGGTTGGATAGGGGAGTTGATTTCAAAGGAAGAAAAATAAATTGTTCCTATTGAGGCCATATACCTCACAACTCTATCTTTTCCAAAACCAGTGAGGACCTCCAAAATATCTAGGGTTCTTACCAAGACTCATACTGATCCACTGGGATCTAAAACTTTAGAAGTGGAAATCCCTCATGAAGGAAAAACCAGAGAAAATATAACAACCAGTGACTATAATGTTCAATTTATTACCATAGGAAATCCTTCAAAAGATACACTAAAATAGGGAGCATCAGAGGTAGTAAGTTACTTGTTACAAAAGGTTTATGAGGATAGGATAACTAAAAAACAATTGAAAGAACAAGTTAAAGCTTTGAGTTCTAGTATGCAACAATTAATTGGGTAGTCTAGTCAAACACAAGCAAGTACCTATGCCAATACCCATGAAGGAATGGAAAATATTGATAAGGCCATTAATAAGGTTCAATTTGTGGACATATGGGTTGATAAATTTACAAAAAAGGGAAAATAAGTGATTGAAGAAGCCAGGACAAAGTATGAATAACTCAAGAATAGGCTTAATGAAATTGATGAAATAATTGAGCAGTGTGATAACAAAATCTTCTACTTTAAAGGAATGTTTCCTAAGATGGACCTTATAACTCAACTCAGTGATGAATTGGTTGAAAAAGAAGGGATTGTGCCAAAGGAATTCAAAGTAACTCAACATGCTATGGATGAATTAACAAAGATCAGGGTGGAGGTTTTGAATGGGATCAAAGAAAAAATAGAAGTTAAACGGAAATGGGTAGATGATACTTTAGATGATATTGATTTAATACTTGAGGATATGGTTTTTAAAAAGTTAAAAAAGAGATATGGTGATCCAAAAATTGATTTCTTGTTCAACTATTTTGAGAAAAACATCCAGAAAGAAAATTTATCCTATGAAGTTATAAAAACAATGAGGAAAATTGAGAACAAAATTACAAAGTTAAAATCCAGGCCATTGGAATACAAGCAAAAAATGGGCTACTGTGTGGACATAATAGCAATACAGACATTGATTTTCCAATACTATACAGGGCCAAATGAAGAAGAAATCAATGATCTCTTTCAAAGGTATGATACATATGTGGCTAGGTTTCCAAAAGAAGAAGAAACATGAGAAGAAACTGAAGAAGAAAAGGATGAAGACATGAAAGATGATGAAAAAGCTTAGGCTTTTCATCCTTAAAACTTTAACTTATTTTCATATTTCATTTGTAATTGGTGTTTCATTTGATATAATTTCTTGATGAAGGATGAAAATTAATTTTGAAACTTGTTATTCTCTGATATAAATTGAAATTTGATATAATGCATTAGATTTTTATATTATTTAGATGAAATTTTATGTCCATTTGTACAAGAATATAAACTAATGAGATGCTTGTACCTTCTACATTTTGAATAAAGCCAAATGGGGATCTATAGGGGTCCCATCCCATGAGAAGAAAGGTTACATATATCCGCTAGAGTTGTATTACAAAATAAAAGACAATAACGAGAAACTTTAAACATCCAATACCACAGACTCCTTTACCACAAAACACTCTCTACAAAGAGGGATTGTTTTCACCAATTTGTTTTTCCTAGGCCCATGTTCATCTGTCCCTAGTGTCATTTAAACAAAAATAATGTCTCCTACCATTGTGCGAGACATTCCCATTGATTTAAGATCATCCAGGATGGATAAGGGACCATCTATCAGGCTAAGCAATTCTGACCTCTTATTGTAAAAAGAGAACCATCCACCCATATCTAAAACACCTTTAGAAAACACCCTTTTCCCTTTGGTTTTGGAAGAGGAAGTTGGCTGAGAAAATTGAGCTATAAGTGTAACCATAACTTATTCTGGAACAAATTGAGAAGAAGGCATGAAAGTAGTAACTGGAATAGAAGGCCTGGGGATAGAATCATCCTTATGTTTTTTTCACAAAAGGAAGTGGTGGTTCAGGAGATGGAGGGGGTGTAGTCGTTGGTTGTTTTTCCTCTAAGACACACTTCTCTAGTGCATTTAGTTGGTGACAAAGGGAGGGCACTCTAGTCAAACACAATTCTCCATCAAGCACATAAGATTCAAGAGGAATCTCTTTTGTAACAAATGCTTCATCACAAAGGTAGGGGTAGTTGTAGTTAGTCAAATCCTACACACTGGGCCTACTTATATTCCATATTTCCTTCAAATCCTTAGGAACCCTTTGATGCTCAATCTTGAACAAATGAAAGTACATCATATGAAACGTAGAGAAAATGTGACTTATCCTGATAAATCTTATCATGAGAGAAACTTGAACAACTTGAGATATTAAAGGCCCAGTGTAATCATCATGATCATAAATCTCAAACATCATCCTTACAAACTTTTCATCTAGACCCGATAAATCGAAGATAGAATGAAAATATTTAGTATATATTTCTTTCAAACTGGGTGACTCTAGGTTTCTTTCCATAATATAAATGGATTTCCTCAAAGTGATTATACGCAAAGAAGAAAATGCGAAATAATGAAGTAAGTGGTGCATTTTTATAGGAAATTCAAGGCAGGTGAGCTGAATTCAGTGCAATCATGGTGAAATTATTCCTTAGATCTCAGTAAGATATCTTCACGAGAAAATTACAAGTTGAAATGAATTGGCATCGAGAAAAAAATGATAAACTGATCTGATTTGATAATAATCATGCATGATTAATAACCCAAAAGGCGTGAAAAGAAATATACAACATTCAAAACAAATTCTGGAAAAGAAAATAAGAGCGTTTGTCAAATAAAATTTCTTGGAGGTGCTCGAAAATCATCAAAAGTAGATGTCCAGTCACCATGGGAAAATAATGATAAATAAGTGGGTAAAAGTGATGACATGGTGTCCCAGTCATACATAAATAGAGCGAAAACGTGGAGGGCTCATAATTCTCACACCTAACAACATTTGATGAGGCATCTTCATGAGAATAATGTGGATTAAAATATATGTTGTAAAGGGGAATATTCCCTTGAAGATTCACACTTTGGGAGGGGGGAATTGGAAAGAAAATGAGTGAATAGAATGGTATAAGTACAAAGAGAATAATCTCATAGGAGAGAGGGGTTAAAAAAATTTGAGATTTTTTTGAAGAGAAAGGAAAAATGAGAGAAAAACCATTTTCCCATAAACTCATTTGAGAAACCTGTTACTTTCTTTGAGCCTTCAAATTAAGTCATGTCAATATGGTTGCAAGTGTACAACCATTGACAAGAACTGAGATTGTAGATCTACTTTCCCTTGCTAATAAATTTGATGAGCCTTGAATTAATTGTGTTAATCATGAGCATTATTTTATTTTCTGTCAAGATGATATAATGTAAAATAGTTATTCATGCTCCCATTACAATATTATTTTAGAGATCATTTAAGTCACACATAACTTTATCATTCTGGTAGCATTATGGAAATTACAATTGCACTATTGAGAAGAGCTTTCATTTCATTTGTGTAATAAACAATTTTAAAATCTCTATGTCTCCACTTTTTTAAATGTTCCTTGTAAGCCTTTGAGTGTATCTTAGGCATGATAAATTGTGAATCTCTGATGTTTTATTAAGTCTTCAGCATGAGATTTTGTGTTTGAATCCTTAAATATTGTGTGAAACCGTGCACTCTTGGGATTCCATGAGTGTACATCTTCTGGTTGAAGGTTCATTGTGAGCTATTTGAGGTATATTTGTATTACACTTGGTAGATCTCCCAACATTTATTAAAATTTACTTGAAATCGTGTATAATCAACTTTTTCCTACTTAATTCCCCAAATCAAATACAACCAAAAATAACTAATCCTACTAGAACTATCCATGCTTGTCTCATTAGAGCCAACAATATGCTAAAGAAAGATGGTTCCATAATGTATTTAATAGTTTGAGATTTTTTTAGAAGACATTTGCACTTTCTAGAAGTGACAACTCATGAGAGTTAGCCTTTGTTGAATTGACCATGTCTTCCCAGAGTTAGTTTTCAATTACTCTACAAAAGAGTGTCAAATATTGTTGATACATCCACCCCACTCACAATTATAGACTACAGAATGGGTCCTCTCACCCTGGCTAAAGGCAGAGATCCTAAAGTAGGAGGGTAGGTCATACCCTTATTATGGTGCTATCTGACTCCTCTAAGCTTGAGTGATAAAGAGATGATGAGATCCTTCCCCGGCTATAAAATGACACAAATCTAGATCTATCATCTTCTAGGAATCCTTCTGATTCTATTGATGCTTCTTGGCCACAAAGGGAGGAATGATTTGGGTACCAAGAGAAAATTAGAGAAATGAACTTAGGAAACCCTCAAAAACTAGGCCTAAAGTGTAACTATGCTGGGGTCAAGGCCGTATAATATAGTTAAGATTATACCATATGATAATGGACCTTATATATAATATTTTACCTACTTTGACACAAGCTTTGTATCTTCCTAGGTTGCTCACTTTCCTAGATTTGTCTGTAACTATCAAACCCTAGTTGTTGCACATGCAAAGAAGATATCTTTGTGAAATTATCATCAACCCAAACCATATCCATGGATGAAGAGTCCTGTAAAATAAACATTATAAGGTTATAGATACCCCCATGCATTTCTGACATTGAAACTGTTCTGAAGAGGCCTAAAAATGCACATAATTATCCACATAACATTTGATATCTATATAGATCAATAAGATTTAGAAAATTATTTGACTATAAATTTGTAATTATGAAATATAGGGAAATTCGGATCCCTTTTTAAATTTTATGCAGTGAGTGATTTAGTGCATTACCTTATGAGTTCTTTGACTTGGATCTTGCTAGACAAATTGGAGAGAGGATGTTTGTAGATGACATATATGGCTGCTTTGACTTGGTTTGTAGCTATAGACATGATGTAGGTGCTACCCTAATGACTATAAATTTGTTGTTATGATATATAGGGATATTTGGATGCCTTTTACAATTGTATGAACTGAGTGCTCTAGTGAATTGACTTATGAGTTCCATGTAAGTAAATGAGGTAAATTTTACTTTCTTATATAGGTTTATATAGATGATTTATCTAATAAATCATGACCCAAAGGAAGTATGAGACCCAACGAAATATTAAAATTTTAAAGTGTAGTTGGAAGACATACTAGTCTAAGACTGTATAAAGAGGCCATGACCATATGGTATGGACTTGAATAGACTGTATAGTCCTAGAAAGGAGTAGGGAACATTCTAAATATGATTTAAAACTGGTAAATTAATATTTCTATATAGATTTTTTGTATTGATTTCTTGGGATGTCTCGACATATCAGTGAGTAAAGATAAATAAGATGAATAGTGGACCTCAGAAAGTGCTAAGAGGGAATGGAGAAGTGTTTAGCATAGAAGTGTATAGTTAAATCAAGGATTGTTAAAGTGAAAATACCAAATTTGAGTGTCTACATTCCCTCATTTAAGTATGAAATTTAAAATTGCATACTGAAAGGAAAATTGTACCTGAGTGTGTAAACACATTGTATTTGCTTTAATGTTTGTTTTCTAGATGCACTATTGTTCTTGGTGTTGGCATACTCCATGAAAATACCTCTAACAAAAAGTTTATTCATTGTCCATGAAAGATAATTGAATGTAACTCAAATAGAACTGGTAATAGAAAATATTTACATTTGCATATATGTAAAGTGAAAAAATATAAACAAGGAAAGAATACACCTATTTTTGTGTAATTTTCTTGTGCTTGGAGATTTTTATTTTTTGAACTTCACCAAAGGATTGGGGGTAGTCAGTCCCAAAATATGTGTTGAGGAGAAACCTAGGTGTTAGGTGCATGTAATCCAACACACAAATGTGGAAGAGAACAAAGAAGAAAGAGGTATAATTTCACCCCTGCAAAAGGAAGAAGACCATATATCAAAGTTATTAAAGAAATCTAATATCTTCTCCTTAAAGTGTAATAGGAGAGGAAATCTTTCCCAAAAATATCTTAGCTACTTTGGTTCCTTCCATAACCCCATGCATCACACTTCTGTAGATAGATATAGACACAATTTTACAAATAAGGAAACACAATACCAAAGAGAATAGGTGCCCCCAAATTTTGCCCATGTGCTGAAAAAATTGAGTATAAACTGAAAAAACCATTGAAATATAATCAAAATGTGCTAACAAAACTGAACAAGGAAGGAGACGCATTCCCCCAAGATTACTAGAACTAAAAACTAGATGATGTGTTGGTGTGAAGAAGGAATGAAGGATTTCATGCCCCGTGTACTGATCTAAACCCTGAAAACTTGTAGAAAAATTGTTTATACAAGTGAAAATATGAAAAATGCTGAAAATATTTTGTTAAAATTTCCCATGGTTAGAAACATATGGGGGGTCTAGACCATAGGATATAGTTTTGAATAAATTGAATGGATTTGAACATGTGTCGATTTTCCTCAAATTTTTGTGTAATTACATTTCCAAGTGCATATACCTTATTTACACTTGCATCTACCCCAAAAATTCTATCCATGTCTACTGAAATTGTAACATAAACCTAGGTAGATGCCCCCTCTTTTGAGGCATATGTTAAAAAACATGTTTGAGAATATGGCTCAAAATAAATCTGTGTATACTACTAAAGGAGATGTATGAGAAGCTATGTAGAGTGTTGAAGACGTGGAAACCTTGGAGAAATTGTACCTATAAAATATTGCTAACAACAAGAAACAATAATAGTAACAAAAGTAATTAGTAGTAACAACACATGTAGGATAAACACAACAAACATCAATATAGTCAAGTTATAACCAATTTCATACAAAATTCATTTGAGGCTTGAAAACATGGGACACCCACAATGTCACAAGAAAATCAAGGCTCTTAGTCCTATAAACAAGTGCAAGTAATTGAAAAAAAGATAGGCATGACACCACAAACGTGGGACATCTATGGTATTGCAAGAGAATGAAGGCACATAGGTGTTTTTGATATTCCTATGTATTAGTGCTCAAATGGCTAGTTATGTGGGTTTATATTATTTATAACAAGGATAAGTAATAGTATTTATTAGAGATAATTTAATAAAGTTAGTTATCTAATATAACTCATGTAGATAGATATTCTAGAGTAAGACTAGGATCTTGTCTAGAGATTTTTCTGATTCACGATAAGAATTAACTCCTAGTTCATAGGAGAACATAACATTATATATGTATTATGGTCTTATGAATAAAATGAACCCACTTGAACTATGTCGTAGATGAATATATTTGAAGAGTTAGCTATTTGTGTTAAGATTGATAAAATTTTATAAGTGGTATCATAGAAATATATGATCCATGATTGAGGGTGGGTAAATTTTAGGTTGTGTTGTCTTGTCATGTGTTTTTAGAAGGGAAATATTTAATGTTGAAAACATGAAAACTATACCTTAGTGTCAAAATTTTTGTTTGTAAACCTGCCTAGGAACTCCCCCAGATCTATTATCCCCCATGTCAGACATATCATATCATTTAAAGTTCTCATATGTTTTGTAATAAACTTACCCATGTGTTTGAAATATGAAAACAAGATCATGGAAGTATTTTGATGCAATGATTCTCAAGGTAGAATCTTCAGTGAACCTAAAAGGTCTATTTTTAGCCTTTTCAGGATAGGTGTGCACCCCCCATGAGAATGAGTTGAAGGAAACAAAATTCATCAAGAAGTGGTATTGATGAGATAAGAATAATATGTGAAAGTGGATTTAGGGAGATTTTAGGAAATATTTTAAGGTTTTGGGAACAAGTTCAGTCAAAGAAGAGTTTTTTAAGGTGAAGGAGACTTGCAATTCAAAATAGACCTTGAGCTTCGAGAAGTGATTCTGGGATCTCCTTAATGAGTTGGAGGTCAAAAAAAAAACCATTGGAAAGGTATTATTCAGATTATTTAAATGATGATGGATTTCATATTATTCACAAGACATGAGCACTTCCTTCCGATATTCTCTTTTTGAAGGAAACACATCCTGATGGTCTCAAGAAAAAAGGATATTTTTGAGGGGGTTGAAGGAATAATAAGAGGAAAAAACCCATATAATTCTTCTTAAAATTATGTTAAAAAAATCAAGTGAATATAAATAAGTTCTAAGAAAAGACCTCCGTATGCTCCAGAAAGTTCATCTTCAAGTGTCCCTCTCCAAGGTATGCTTTTGAGAACTTAGCCAAATTTGAAGGGTGGACACATTTCACTCACCAGGCTCAAAGATGAATTATTTTTGTGTTCCAATATGTCCCATCC
Source organism: Taxus chinensis (assembly GCA_019776745.2). Lineage (NCBI taxonomy): Eukaryota > Viridiplantae > Streptophyta > Pinopsida > Cupressales > Taxaceae > Taxus > Taxus chinensis. The sequence goes on along the minus strand of CM034154.1, from coordinate 465,875,873 downwards.
CCTTGGAATAAATTGGGTCACAAAAATATATTCCAATCCCAAGATAAGCCCCTTGGATCATCATGTGACCTCGACGAAGCCTCGAACTTACATAAGTTACATCGCCTTCAAAGTCTAATCTCAACCCTCCCCATCGTCAAATCACAAAGTGCCACTTGTCACCTTCTTAGTGAGGTTAAAATTTCCTATCTCATATATCCCATCACCCTTGGGAAAATTGGAACATAAAAATTCACCCCATTCCCATATTGGCTCTTGATTCCTCATGTGACCCCAGGAAGGCTCCGCATGCCAATTTTCAGCCCCCTCCCCTCTCCACCTCACTCAAATCACCATCCAATAATTTGTCCTCACCAGGTGAGGGTGCATTTTATTACACTAAATGTCCCATCCCCTTGAAGGAAATTTGGGACACAAAACATTTCACCCAAGTCCATCCATTTCTTAGGTCCTCCATGTGACCCAGTTTTAGCCCCTGGAAGCCTTTCCAAGTGCTTTCTCTCTCTCCTCTTCCATGCAATCACTACCCACCAATTGTCAAGATTAGGTGAGGGTGAATTTTTATACCCAATATATATTTTCCCCTTAGGAAATTTGGGACATAAAAATTCTCCCATATCCAAGAAGTTGTAAAAAATCCAATTTTTTTATAAAAAATTCTAATTGCCATGCTTCTTCCCTCCATGTGTTCGTGTGCAAGAAAGGTGCTGTTGGAAGAATGTATAAAAGCCAATGTAAAAATCATTTCCCATTAATATTTCCTCTATATATCCATGAATGCTACTAAAAAAATTCCATTAAACCTGTAATTTCTTTAGATGCCATGTCAAAATTCCCTTCAGAAGCATTTGTGGTTGCCAGAATGAAGATTTTTCATTATCGATGAGTGAAAGAATCGATTGTACCAAGGTTTGAGATGATTTTTCCTCTCCAAAGAATATATATGATATGTGAAGCTTTTTTAATCCATTAATGGATCTACCATGGTATTTTTATGGACCTGAAACCCTCACCAGAAAAAAATTATTTTTGATTTGCTAAGCATTATTGTGCGAGTGAAACACGTTGTGAAATTTGGAGCATGAGATTGCGATGAAGAGCCGGATCTAAAAATAATGTTTCCATCACACACCATGAGGAAATTTTTGTTAACTTAATAAAAAAATAAGTATTTTATTTACTCTCCATATGATAAAATATTAATCATGCCCTGAAAAGTGCAAGTTCAAATAACCCAGAACATTCAAAAACAATGCAAAATGGAAGGCAAGGAAAAATTGGCAATTTTCCCAAAATAACAAGTCTGGAAAAGGAACTTGCTAAAAATATAAAGTGTCTAAAAAATAGTAATACATCATCAACATAGAGGAAATTGGAATGTTCAAGAAGGTTCAAGAGACCAAGTATGAGTAAAATAAGTGATATGTTCCAAAATAAAAGGTCCTGGTCGTACTTACTAAAAATATAAAGTCTCCATTTTGGGTACAAAAAGTTACAAATGACTCCAATTTTCAATCATCTTTCCTGACTTTTCAGACTGTTGACATGGTTATGATATGATATCATAGATCTCAAACAGAGAAATGATACCTCCATATAGGTCTCAGAAAGCATCATCTTGAGCTTCAGCTATGTCTAGAAGCATGACAATATCACCTCAGATGTGTAACAAGAGAAATTCAGTAACATTATGTAGTTAGAAGAAATTCAAAATATTTCAAAGTCTTAGTTAAAATTAAATCTAGGAAGTCATCATTTATAATTTTTCAAGGTGGATTCATCATCATCCCTTAGCAAGTTGGTTGGAGTGAGCTCAGTGAGTTGAGTAATGTGAGCTCAGGGAGTTTGTTGATTTGGGCTTAGTGAGTTCATTTGAGCTCGGTGAGATGGGTGAGACGGTGAGATGGGTGGCTTGAAATGGATAATTTGATTGAGCTATCCAAGAAAAGTGAGATAGGAATGAGCTAGGAAAGATCTCACACCTCTTAGAGTAATTAAGGAAAAGTTTTACACTCTTGACAGCACAATGTCCAAGAATAGGGATGCAAATTGTCAAGAAGTTTTAGACATCATGAACGACAATTGTGAAAGATCATAAGAAATAAGAGAGTGAACGTCACTCTCATGGTGAGATAATTAATGCATCATCATGTGTAAGGTTTATGTTCATCTCGAGTTCACATTAAGTAGGTCTTAAAAAAATGTTTTTAAACACTCATTTAGTCAATCTAGGGTGTATGTGAATCATGCAAAAGAGATGAGACTATGATCATTGTCAACAAGTTTTTTCATGAGAAGGAATATTATTCAACCAATCTAGTCAAATAACACCCCTTCCCTTCTTCCCTTCTCTCCCTTTCTTCTAATTCTTCATTGTAAAAAATCATGGTATTTTTTCCTATTCACTTAAGCGACAATATTTGTGATTTTTAAAAGTATTCTCTCAAAATTATAAGAGAGATACTAAATCTGTCTCTTATAGTGAGAAATTTAAAGGTCACAAGTGGAATAGGAACATGAAGAGTCATGTAGGGAGATATTAAAGGTCAATTCAAAAAGCTATAAATTGGGATGGCTTCTCCATTCGAAAAGATCCTGAAATCCTAAAATAAAAAAATCCTGAAAAGTTTAGTTCTTGGTAGAAATTTTGAATTATGGTATATTGATTGATGCTTTGTATTCAATCACTATAGAAGGAATAAAATATAAATTTCTTCTATTCCCATTTTCCTATGTGTTCCTCTATTTATCTCTTTTAAGTACTTTGCAAGCATAGTGATCAAAAAGAGATTTGTATCTTCGATGAGTGGGCCTCAAAGAATTATGTGTCTGTGTGGGTTTTGTTTATCTCACTAATGGTTTCATTGTTTCTTTCCACTATATTAAATGTTGAACTACTCTGGTTATTAGGTGTGAACTCTGTAGTTTGCATACTCATAGAAATAACCTCCCTTTCCTAATTTCTCTCATTCACCCCTCATCTCTGTAATTTCCTCCCTTTTACCCCGTACAAGAATTTTACCATAGGTTTAGTGGAGTGTTCATGTGTGATCCCTAACCTATTTTGCCACCCCATAGCAATAGATAATATTATCTTAGTTTACATTAAATAATGGGAGCTGTACCATTCAATACAGTGGGGTGTAGCCCCATGAACGTTGGTAGAGACACCTAATTTTCCATATTGAAATTTTCTCACCAACATGATGATAGAAGAGAATGACATATATATTTAATTCAATGTACTATGTGCAAGTACAAACCCATGAACTAAACATGTTAAATTCTTTCCCAATCTGTGTGTGATAAAAATAAAGTCTTAGACATTATATTTGGAGCACCATTCAAATAGTTGAATCATTCAAAAATTTTCATAGAGTACAAAAGTTTTTGTCTATTCTGACCTACCAATAAATCATTTTCATTTTCTAGCATCCATGTGATAAGGGTGATCTACTCATATTTGGTAGATTTAGCATGAAAATATGTCATTCATATCTACATCTTTCTTCTTAACAACACCTATAATTTAATGATTTATACATTATAAAATGCTTCACCCCACTTGTGAATATATGTTGTGGACCTATCAGATCTGAGTTTGTAACATAAAAAATGTTATGCTCTGAGTTCATGCATGTGATTTCAAATTATCTTACAATCACCAACTTAAATCCTATGCATTCATAGTTCTTTTTTCTAAGCGTAATGCTATAGAAACCAAATTTGGGTCACATTCCCTTAACCCCTATCAATTAAATAAATTCATACTATACCCACTCATGTCCTTAGTGCACACATGTTAATTAATTTCATTGCAATAATAAAATTAATTAATTACCTCACCCATCCACCTCACCTATAGTCAACTCACCTATCCACCTCACTCAAAGACCCACTCACAGTCTATTAATTAATTAGGACTAATTATACACCAATCCTAACTAACTAACACTTAGTATAAACCTAGCATTAACTGTCACTACCTCTCCTAGAAGAACTCATAATTATCTAGGTAGACTCTATCACTAGAGACCCAGATTAAGGATATCAATCATGCCAAAGATAGAAAATATTAGGATATTTTTTGGAAAATCTAGACTTATCTTCCTTAACCAACGCCAATTGTTCCTCAACCGACACCAATCACCTAACCACCATTGGTTACTTTATATACAATTTTGAAACCTTTTACCTAGGTTGGTAATTTTCAGTTTTGGGAGAACTATTGCATTAAAGCATGAATCCAAAGCCTCTCAGCATCTAGATGACACAAAATACTCAACCAAAGGCCCAAACAAGCATCTGGTTCTCCTTTTAGAGCATTGGAATACTTACAGGAACATTACTGGAGTACTGCCACAACACTGACTCAAAAATACCTTCATGGATCAAATACCCTCTACCTTCACCAACCAGATCTATAAATACAAGTAAGTATACATGATTTCAATATATTGTGCTTTCTTAAAGTATAGATTCCTTACCTCTTTTATTATACTTTATTTCTGCCTATATTCCTTTATCTCCACTTCCTCACCAATCTACTAACCCAACCACCTATAGCCTTTTTTCCTTCCATAATTTCCCCCTATGTATCCCTGAGTCTTCTCAATAATATTATGAACCTAACCACACCCTTCTTACTCTCTGTGCAATCATAGAGAAGCCCAAAAATCACTTTTATCAAATTATTGTCAATTTCCCCTACCGATGCCGATTACCCAATCACCACCGGTTTCATCTCCATGCCAACATCAGTCACATGACCGATATCAGTCTCTGTGTCATTTCATTCATTTTGACAAGCAAGCCTCTCGATCAACTAAAACTAGCCTAAACCTTATCCAACCAATCCCAGGCCCCTGTCAAACCTATAAAACCTAGAATAACCTACCAAAACCTCCATATTTAATCATAACCTTTCCTGTTAGATTATATTTACTTATTGTATTTACATTAGATACGTAAAGCATATAACTATAGTAGGATTTCCTTCCTTCATGATATTTACATTAAATTGTATTTAAAAGTGGTTTGATATCTTTCTAGGAAGCACCTCACTTCCCAGATCTAACACTCGCTAGGCAGTCCAATAACCTATATTATTATTACTATTTGGTGGTCTTGTTTTGTTTTTTATACAGGTCGTTCCTCCTAGCCAAAGGGAAGCTCTTCATGATCAACTTGGATAAAAAATTCAGTAATGTGTGCATTGAACCTTTGACCTACATATCACATATATTCCTCCAAACCTATGTCCTATTCTATTTAAACTGAAATAAAAAATTAGGTGAAACAAATGCATTCTATTGTCTCAGGTATGAGATTAAAATTTAATCAAATTCTTATGTATGGTGGGCTAAGAATGTGTCTCGATAACATGCAGTCATAAATCATCCATTCTACAAGGGTATCGAGAAAACAAGTAGGAAAGAAACATGAATCGACATACATTGGGTAGACTTAAAGGGGATATAATGAGCACTATGGTCAACTTAGGGTTTCTAAGGCCTACGGTCAAGATATATGAAGGAAGCCTACAAAGATATTAGTAGTTTGGTTAGGAGAGATATAGATAAAAAATAAATGAATTAAACATGCATAATAATATTGAAATGAAGTGATGATAGATAAGGAGATGATAATGAATACCATTCATATGCTAAATAGCATCCAAACATATGTAATACTAAGATAACATAACAAAATGAGGGAAAGAGATGAACTTATCTATGTAAAATTACAAAATATGGTTAGAGAACTCATCTTGTACCTATAGGGTGGTCAATGATACATCTATTTCTCCAAAGAAGTAACACATCGAGAGAGAATCACTATTAGGTGGAGAAGGGGAACACTGTTTCTGTCCTAGACTCACTATAGGTGACCTAATAGTGAAAGAAACTATCCAAGAAGAAGAGTATCAAATATAATCAAATAAATATGAAATATGAACCAATAGTTAGGTGAGAAGATGTGAAGATGGCACAAAATAGTAGAGAAGATGGAAATTCAAATGATCTTAGCTTCCTTTCCTTATGAATGTTAAATGAGTGGTGTGTATATATAAAACTCCATTGCCCACAGGTGATGGCATAGGGCAAGGAAAGTATGTAACTGTCACTATCACCCATGGGTGATGACATCAGCCAAAGATAGTGAAATGTGATAACATGTCATAAATCATGTATATGGATAAACAAGGTGCAAAGTGATGAGATAAAAGAAAAATTTTATGAGTGTAATGTGTGTGATCCCTAAGGGAACAAGGATAAATAGTGTAAATATAAATAGGACAAGACCAAATACTAAAAATTTGTCTATGTACTGTCTCTAACCTATAATGGTTAAGTGAATAACCATTCTTGATTCTCAGCAGGCCCCTTAACATACCTACTCTAGAAATAGATGCATCAACGACCCTTATCTACAAAAAGGAAAGTGTTATTAACATGTATGAAAAATGTAAAGTGAAAAATTAGGTTTATTCATATGCCCCATTTGTTGGTCACCGCATATCACAATAATGAAACATGGGGTGGTTAACAGAAAAAGACAGTTTGTATCATTGATATTGAAAGTATGTACGTAAAGAGATGCTGCAAGAACCCTAAAGAAGAAAAATTGAAAGGAAAAACCAGAATATCATCCATAAAATAAAACATAAATCACCCTCCTAGAAACCCTCCTAGAAACCCATATGAAGGATTTCATGTCATGATAATATGGTGTCATGAAAAAAGTAAAAATTGAAGATCATCAAAAATATTTGTGTAATAGGGTGAAACAAATTTCATGAGATTATGATCATAATGTAATAAACAACACATGTTATAGAGTTAGGAAATTAAAATGATTGTCATTTCAATACTTAGGTTGATCGTGACCAAATTTTGAATATAAAATTGAGTTTTATATAGTGATTTTGATTTTGATTTGGTTATTACTATTTTTGGAATTGAGATAGCTGAGCTCTAGAATTCCAAATTTGAGGTGTATTTTGATGTCATGGGACGAGTATTATGTGGCTATGGAGGATGTCAAGGAAGAGCATGTGGTGGGGCACAACCATAGTTAAGTCATTGTATTTAATTCCATTAAGAAGATTAGGTACAATTTAGTTATTTTACTTTTTTTAGAGTCATCAAGGCATCATTCTTGTCCAAAATTACGTCATAGTGTAGGATATGATGAAGTATAAGTCAGTTTTGGAGGGATTTATATTTCATTTTATCATTTTTTAGGTTTTTAAAAGTCACAACCACTTTTTGGATAGATGTCATCAGGCTCTTTGGGAGATGAGTTCTTTTGGCGAGAAAATTTGTTAGATAGAAAATTTGGTGGGTATTTTCCCAATGCTTTGGAACTCTAGGTCCCTCTGCTTAGATAGTGCAATTTCATTTATTGTGAGTGAACTAAAAGGGAAATCTATTGTTGGCCTATGAGGCCGGAAATCCAACAGGAAAACTCCAATGTACCCGTGACAAAGGAATTTTCTAAATGATGGAGAAGAGGGAGTGAGAAATTAGGAAGGGGGAGATTACCTTTGCAAGTAGAAAATAATATTCTTTCTAAATATAATCAGAAGTATCACATAAAAAACTTATAGGAAAGAAAAAACTATGCTTATAACATCAATGATGAGAGGAAACAATGCATACAAAGTTTCACACATTCATACATTTGAGAAGGAAGAAACTCCTTCATTGATTGACATCTCCACAAGTTGTAAAATGTAAAGGAAGAGAGAAAAATTATTTTGGGTAAATACAATAATTCTATCTCTTATATATATATATACATATATCTACGAGTAGTAATATCCTTCCATACAAAAATTGACCACAACTTGAGCATACAAAATTGACAACCCTTAAGAATTAACGTGTCATTAAATTATATAGAATTTTAGAAGAATATTCACCTACACCCCACATGACCTTTCATTTATCCTCACAATTTATGACTTTTTACATTACTAGGAAAGAACGTTAAGTCCCCTTTTATCTATTAAGGGTAACTTATTACATTTTTAGACTATAGTAACATTAATGAATAGGGAGAATGTCATGATTAATCATAACGAAGAACTAGAAAGGGGGTATAGAAGAGGATAAATAATGAGGAAGGAGGGGAAATAAGATATGATCCCAAGAATGAAGATACCTCCATCATTGATGAAGACCTTACTAATGATGATTATGCACGGACATCCTAGACCATGAAATGAGTGTTTAGAAACACTGTTTCGAGACATGCCAATGTGAGCTCAGTATAAACACAGGAAATTCTCATGATGATCCTCCTTGAAAATTGATTGATGAAGTCCTTAACTCATTGAAATTACCCCAACCAACTCATTTCAAAACTCCCATCTCGCTGAGAGATGGTGATAGATTCACCTGATGTTTCTTGCGATGTTCTTCCTTGCTTTTGGACACAATTTAGCTTAAGATGATGCTTCTAAGACCCTTGTAAAGTTATCATTTCTCTCTTTGAGCCATGAAATCATCTAACCATCACGTAGAGAGTTCAAAAATTGTAAACTATTTTTAGAATTTTTATTTTTTTCTTTTTGATTTTTCACTTTTTTGCTTTTTTGGCATGTGTGCCCTAGTTTTCCATTTTGGGAGATCATTACTTTAAATGGTTTTGATATTATGAGAATTTCATATTTATAGTAAGTTTGAACCAAAAAAACTTACTAATTTTATAATCTAGTCTTCTCCTCCTTGGTTTGACAAAAAAACATTATTTTGATTTGGGTTTTCACTTTGGATGCTTCGTGCAAAATTTCAACTTCACCCATTTTCCAGATCAATGGGAAATCAAGGAAGAAGGGTTTAGGGATTTTTTTTTGAAATTGATGAAATTAATTATCTGAGACACATATTAAATTTATTTATTTTTCAGCATGAAGGTGCCTGGGAGAGGAAGAGATGGCCAAAGTTTCATAGGAATCCGACTTGTGGTTTGTGAGATATGAGTACTTCCTATTTTTTCTCATAGAAGCTTTTGGAAAACAATTGGCATGGTGATGGCCGAAAAATAAAGGTTCTGGGTGCTACAGAAGAAGTGGAGAAATTTTAAAGTATGAGAAATGAAATAGAGAGGAGGTGGAAGTAACAAAAATGGAGGAGAAAGAATATTTCCGGTAGTGAGGGTTTGTGCACGCACACACAGGAAGAAGTAAAAACAACAATGAAAAATATAAAAGTTAGTTTTTATTCATCCTTGAAATGGGTGAAATTTTTTGTACCAAATTTTCAAAAAAATTGGGATGGTTGGTGAAAAAAATGTGCCTCACCCTCATTAAGACAAGTTGCATTCAGTGATTGGCTATTGAGATAACGCGAAAAAGCACTTAAAACACTCAGGGGCCAAAAATGGGTCATATGAGTAACCAGGGAAGGGGCTAGATATGGGTGGAGAAAAGTGTCCCAACCATCCCAAATGTTTGGGATGGTTGGTGAAAATGGTTTTTCCCTCACCCATGCTTGACAAGTGGTGCTCTATGGTTTGATGGAGGAGGGTGCTAGAAAATGGTGCATAAGGCTAAAATGGGCAATTTGGGCTCAAATAAGGTCACATCATGGTACATGGGCCTATTTAGGGGCTGGGTGATTTTTTATTTCCCAAACATACCAAATATTTAGGACAGTTGGTGCAAAATAGTGCTCCACCACCTAGGCTAGACATGTGTCCACCCTAAAAATTGACTAACTCAATTTTACCTTGGGGAGTAACTTGATAGAAGTATAACTTGAGCATCTGGAGGTATTTTCATGCACTTGTTTATATGAAATTTACTAGAAATGGAATATTTTAAAAAATTGGAGGGATACAATGCCCTTATTCTTCCTAAAACCTCCTAAAAATGGGTTTTTTCGTCAGGCTCATAGATAATGCATGATGAAATCAAACTGTGGGCATAATTTATTATGTCTTGTGAAATATTTGAAACCACTATACTCTAGAGATATGAAATAGCTTTCCAAATATATATTTTTTACCTCCAAATCTTTACGAAGCTCCTGGAATCACGATTCAAAGATTAGGGGTTGTTTTTGCACTACAAACTACTTCACACTCTAGGACCTGCTTCTATTGAATCTATCCCAAATTTTCTGAAACATCCAAAAACTTCCAAAATCATTTTTAAAATTTTATTAGATCTCCTATACACATCCTTTATGAATTTGAGTATTTCATTCTGCTCCGGAGGGTGTGCGCCAACCTTAGGAAGACCATAAATATCCATTCTCAAGCTTCTTGAAGAGCCTGTCTTGAAGGGTGTTGAATTGGAAGTGATTGAATAGAATTGATATCCCTAAATCCCCTATGGAACATGTTGACACAACACATATGACCAATTAGAAGGGTAGGATTGGATTGATACTAGGTTAGGATAATCTAGAGAAGGGCCCGCGATGACTTTCAAGAAAAAAATTTCACAATAGAGTAATGGTTGTCATGCTTTCAAGTTCAAATTTTTCCCTTGAAAAAACTCATGAAAATAGACGGATCTAACTTGGGGACATGTTGTGGATTGAGAACATTGAGGACATGACGTGGGGAACTCCATAATCTCAATTCATTTTGTAGACTAGTGCCTTATACATTAGGCTTTAGAGAATCACTCGACCTGCAAGAGATAGAAAAAAAGGAGGAACACACACACACATACAAAACTGAAAGGAAACACACCAAATTGAAAAATGGAAAAACACACACAATAAGGAAAAGAAAACAAACCCAAATCACCTATAGTATAATGCAAGGAATAACTTGATCTCTCTGTAACATTTTTTTCTTCTTCATAGGTTACCCCTGGATGGGTAACACTGAATGATGATGTTATGCAAATCCATTGACTAGTTCAAGGAAGTATCCTCATTTCCTTAACTACTTATGAAAGCTATGTGATTTCATGACTTCTTGTATACTTGGGAGGAGTGAGCCTATATTATGTATTTGATGTCTGGAGATTTTCTCAGAAATTCCATTTCCTTTACTCTATTTGAAATTAGTTTCGAAATGTAAATTACAATCTGTGTTCACCCATACTGTTGATTTTTCATTGAGCATATCATCAATGCCCTAGGGATCTTTCCCGCATTCATGGTCATTGACATATTTTCCACAAGAAGCCTTGAATTCATCCTTTTTGCCCATTCCACTATGAGGTGTTTGTATATTAATGGGAGGATCAAAAGTAACCTCATACTTGTCTTATAATTACATGACATGAAATAAGAGGTCAAGAGTTGGCTCAGGATATTCTACACCTTCTACAACATTCAATATTTCTATCATGAATTCCTTCTCTGAATTTTCCATTATTTCACCTTTATATTCATTTGAAGAACATTCATCTTAAAGATTAAGGAAACCATTGGGAGGAACTACTTCATTATCCTAAATATCATTGCATTTCACTACTTTTTTTTCATGAGGAATCTCAACTCTGGGTACCTCAAAAATCTTTGTTTTGATATTTTCATCATAGAAAGAATCTTATTCTTTGAATGGGAAAGAGAATAATTCCATTTCATCATCGCATCTGATAAGAATTGGCTTACGAGAGACATCATATTTCTCATCTTGTTTTATTTTATCATGACCAGTCTTTGAATCATTCAAAAAAATAGAATTTGATTCATGATTTTTTTGCAAATCCATAACCTGCATCAAGAGTTCAAGACTAAGTTGGGGTTCTTCTATTTATTTTGCAACTCTTATCAATTATTGCATGATTTCTTCCTTCAAACCTCTTGATATATCATCACAGGTTGGATTTTTTTCTTTGTGGATGACACAATCAAGAGAATATTCATCTTATGGAAATGAGAATATCTCCTCCTAATAAATATGCACATAGGATGATTTCTCAGCATGTATTTCATTAAGGGACACTCCATATTCCCCGTGCCTTGCATCATTAGGCAACTTGGGGTTATAATTTTGTAATTCAAAATTTCTCAATGATTCTTCAAGATCAATACCTCCTTGAAAATGGATGCTTGGTCCTATTAAGATGGGAATATTATCTTCCTCTTTGGTTGTTATGAAATGATTAATACCCCTTATATTTTGGTATAAAATTTTAGCTCCTTAGTTTACTACCTTTTATACTGTATATCTCATTTTCTTCTCTGGGATAAACTTTTTCATATCTCCCTTAATTGGAATGGTTTTTGAAGACTAATTCAACTGGATTTTCCCTCCTAATTGTTGGTAGAAGCTTATACTCATTAACATTCCAAATGAATCCTAAATTTCTACTACCAAGATAGTTATCGACACTTTCTTATATGAAAATTCAGCAAGAGCTGCCTATGAATCTTTGAACTTTCCTATAAGTGTGACTTCCTTTGATTCCATGGAGTAACAAGATACACCATCCTGAGTCAAGGTGAGTTTGAGGGCATTAGTGAATTTCACAGGCATTGCATTTTTGGAGGCACCTAAATCTATTATACAATTATTCAATCAATATCCTCCAATGGGAAGAGAGACATAAAAATGATCCATGTTATGAGTATTCAATGCAATCAAAGTAAGTATGTTCTACGATGAAGGTGTAGGTGCAGTTGATAATAAACCTTTAGGGCTAGGAGTCACAATATCAAGATTTGAACTACTATCCCTAATATGACAGACAAGCTTCTTGAATTATTTGGGATGATTCCATACATATTCATATTCAAAAATCTACACTTTAGTCTTGTTCATATGTTCTATGATGTTTAAAGGAGTATATGCGGACATGGGAGATGGAGACACTACTTTTGAAGTTAGGACGAGCTTGGAAGTATGAGTAGATGCTTGGGGAATGAAGGTTGATTTAAGAGGTACAATGGAGGATTTTGAAGGACTATATTTCATAGGATATAAATTAGATTTAGAATAGGTATTGGAAGACTTGCTTGGAATAATAGGTGACCTCTTGCTTTTCATGAGATCAAGTTTCTCCAATGTAGACTTCATGAAAGGTAGAAGCGGGGATCATTTATTGATTATTTTATTTTGTAGAGTTGTCACATGAGGATATTCAATCTTCTTATTTTTTACAAAATTAGAGGAAGAGGCCCCCTTTTTATACTGCAAATGAATGAACATCGTAGATGAGAAACTTAGTGCATATATGTAATCATCTTCATCAGCTCTATAATACTCATCGAATTTGATTTGTACATCGTTCTATACTTCTTCAGCCTCTAGGAAATCACCATCTTCACTTTATTATTCGATTCCTTCATATCCTTAAGTTCTAAAAATTTCATTGACATGTGCAGCCTCCAAGGAAAGCCTTCTAAGTTCCCCTAAAATATGATTTCTGTTGTGATCTTGATGGAATTCTTGTTGAGAAACATCCCTCTTCAATATTGTCATTTCATTTACTAATTTATACAATAATGGATATGTTCTCTCATCTTTGGGTGGTTGGGCTCTACCATTTGAAGGGTTCTTAATATTTCTAGATAGGATGAGATCATCTTAAAATTTAATGACCATTCCTTTCGCTTGCATGAGATTACTTGGTTAAACCCTTCAGAGAAATAATCCTACTTCATGAGGTTGTGCATTGATGAATAATATCTTGGCATTGTTTTTAGATGTTGAAGCATATTTTGGTATTTTTCATAGTAACTGATTGAGATTGGCCACAAAGTATCTCATAGTCTCATTTTATTCTTTCTTAATTTGTATCAATTGAATGAGGATATCTTTGAAATCCTCAGATGACTTGAATATTTATTCAAAACATGTTTTGATGTCCCCCCAACTAGTGATGGATCTAACAAGTAGGAGATACAACCAGTCAGTTGGATTTTCTTGTAGATATTCCACAAAAATCTTAAAACAACATATTCATGTTCAATTCCAAGGATTATGTATGATGTGATGAAGGTAGATATATGTTATTTAGGAATTTGCGTACCATCACTTTAAACTTTGGCAAGAATCCATTGGTAGATTGTGAAGAGGGGATGTAATAGCAAGTGGAACTATATTCCTACCCCACAAAGTAATGGGTTGAGGTCTTTCTTCTTCATCTGTAGTTGTTACTTCAGTAAATTCTTCTCCAAATTATTCTTTTGGTTCTTGTTCTCTTTCACTAGGGAGTTCAATACTCAATGGTGGCTGAAACGTGGGAGAATTTGTAGGAGTATAAACAATATTTTGGATCAGATTAGTAGGTGAAACAATTGAAGAATTATATGGGGATGAAGCTTGAGAGAAATAGTAGGGGTTATCTATGATATTTTCTTGTGGATTTTACAAATCCTTGAAAGTAGGATCAACAACTCCTCTCATCCTATTTATCATGACATATATCTTTTCAGCCAATTTTGGGAAAATCTTGTAATGGAAATATGAAAAAACACTATGGAATATGAAGGGTCATTCACATGAATCAAGAATGAGTGTTTTAGAAATAGATTTAAATAAACCCTTTTTTTATTTTTTCAAATTATTCATTTATGTTTTGTTTTTTTAATTTTTTGATCGTATTTTTAGTACATATTGCTGCGAAGTCTTCCCCTCAGTGGGTGCCAAAAACTATTGGCGAGAATTTTTTTCAGGTAGAAAAAATAGTGGGTATATTTCCAATGCTCTAGGAATCTAGGTCACTCTACTTGGATGGTGCAGCTCCATTTATTGTGAGTGAAATAAAAGGGAAATATTTTGTTGGCCTATGAGGCTGAGGATCTAATAGGCACACTCCACTGTACCCACGGAAAATTCTTGCAATTACTTGCAAGGGAGGAATTTTATGAATGATGTGGATGAGGGAGTGAGTAATTAGGAAGGGGGAGGTTAGCTTTGTAAGTATAAAATTGAAATCTTTCCAAAGATAATAAGAATTATCACATACACAACTTATAAGAAAGAAATAACTATGCTTAGAACATCAATGATGAGAGGAAACCATGAATACAAAGTTGCACATATCCATACATATGAGAAGGAGAAGGAAGAAAATTCTTCCTCAATTTACATCTCCATAAGTTGTAAAATGCAAAGGAAGAGAGGAAAAGTATGTTGGGTAAATAGAAAAATTCTATCTCTTTTATATATATCCAAGTAGTAATCTCCTTCCATAAAAAAACTGACCACAACTTGAGCATACAAAATTGAAAACCCTTAAGAATGAGGGTGACATTACATTATATATAATTTTTGAAGACTCTTTTCCTACCCCCACATGACCTTTCATTTTTCCTCACAACCTTTAACTTTTGACATTCCTAGGAAAGAACATTAAGTCCCCTTTTGTCAATTAAGGTCAAATTACTACATTTTAGACTATAGTCACATTAACGAATAAGATGAACGCCATGATTGATCACAAAGGAGAATTAGAAAGGGGGTATAAAAGAGGAGAAATAATGAGGAAGGAGGGGAAAAAATATATTCTCCCAAGAATGAAGATACCTACATCGTTGATGAAGACATTGATGATGATGATCATGCATGGACATCCTAGAACATGAAATGAGTGTTTAGAAACACTGTTTTGAGACTTCCCAATGTGAGCTCGAGATGAACATAAGACATGCTCATGATGATCCTCCTTAAAAATTGATTGATGAACTCCTTAAATCATTGAGATTACCTTGTAAAACTCATTTCAAAACTCCTAGCTCGTCGAGGGATGGTGATAGATTCACTTGTTGTGCCTTGTGATGTTCTTCCTTGTTTCTAGACATAATTGAGCTTAATATGATACTTCTAGGACCCTTGTGAAGTTTTCATTCCTAAATTTGAGCCATGAAATCATCTTACCATTCCATGGAGATTCCAAAAATTGGAAAGATGGGTGAAAATGGGGCCATTTGCAAATTTTTGTACTCAAAACTGACACTTGCTACTTTTAGACACTGGGTTTTAGGAGCTGCAATTTTGGGAAAGGTTGTCTTTTTTCCTTGGTATTAGTGCTAAGGGATTATTCCCATGTTTGGAGAATTTTCAACAAAAAATTATGACTAATTTTAAGCACTTTATATTTTTACAAAGTTACTTTTTTTGCTTTTTAATTTTTCACTTTTTTGCTTTTTTGGCACATGTTCCCTAATTTTCCATTTTGGGAGTTTTTTTCTTTGAATGGTTTTGATATTATGAGAAATGCATATTTATAGTAATTTTGAACTAATAGAAATTATTATTTTTAGAATCTGGTCTTCTCCTCCCTAGTTCGACGAAAAAATATTGTTTTTGATATAGGTTTTCTCTTTGGATGACCCGTGTAAAATTTTAGCTTCATTGTCTCTTCAGATCAATGGGAAATTGAGGAAGAAGGGTTTAGGGAACACATTTTTAAATTTATACCATTAATCATCTAAGATATCTCTGAATTTTTGTCATTTTCAGCATGAAGGTTCATGGGAGAGAAATATATGGCCAAAGTTTCATAGGAATCTAACTTGTGGTTTGTGAGATACGAGTATTTCACCATTTTCGCTCATGGAAGCTTATAGAATTTTGTTTGGCATGGTGATAGCTGAAAAATAAAGGATTTGGGTTATATGGAAGAATTGGTGAAAGTGGAAAGGATGGGAAATTAAAGGGATAGGTGGTGGAAGCAAAAACAATAGAGGAAAAAGAATATTTCTGGTAGTGAGGGTTTGTGCACGCACACATGGGAAAAAGTAGAAGAAATAATGAAGGATAATATTTTTATTTTTTTTCATCCTTGGAATGGGAATTTTTTTTTCCCAAAGGTTTGGGATGGTTGGTACAAAAAAATTTCTTCACCCTCATTAAGACAAGTGGTTTAGTGATTGGTTGTAAAGATAACACCAAAAAACAATTAAAACAACCAAGGGCCAAAATTGGGTCATATGAGTGACTAAGGAAGGGGCTAGGCATGGGTGGAGAAAAGTGTCCCAGCCATACCAAAAATTTGGGATGGTTGGTGCAAAAAGTGCACCCTCACCTAGGCTTGACAAGTAGCACTCTGTGGTTTGATGGAGGAAGGTGCTAGGAAATGGTGCACAAGGGCTAAAATGTGAAATTTGGGCTCAAGTGAGGTCACATCATGGTCCAGGGGGCTATCTAGGGACTGCGTAAATTTTTTATCCTAGCCATCCCAAAATTTTGGGAAGGTTGGTGCAAAAAATTGTGCCACCACTTGGGCTTGACATGTGTCCACCCAGAAAATTGGCTAACTCATTGATCTTACCTTAGGGACTAACTTGAGCATCTGGAGGTATTTTAATGCACTTATTTATATTAAATTAATTGGAAATGGAATTTTTTAAAATAATGGGAGGGGTTGCATGCCTTTATACTACATCAAACCTCCTAAAAATAAGAGTTTTCTTCAGGGTCATAGATTGTGCATGATGAAATCAAACTGTGGTAAGAATTTCTTATGTTTTTTGAAATATGTGAAATCACCATCATTTAAATCTTTGATATACCTTTCCAAATATGTTTTTTACCTTTTAATATTTATGGAGCTGCCGAAATCACTTCCCGAAGCTTATGGGCTATTTTTACACAGTAAGCTACTTCACCCTCCAGGACCTGCTTTTGCTGAATATGTCCTAAAAGTTCTGAAAATTATTAGAATCTTCCAAAATTTGTTGAAAAAAATTATTTTCTTTCGATACACCTCCTTTATGAATTTTATTATTTCATTCCACTCCAGGTGGTGTGCGCTAGCCTTATGAAGACCAGTTGTAACCATTCCTAAGCTTCTTGAAGAGTTTGTCTTGACATGGAAGTGCTTGAATGGACTTGATATCCATAAATCACATATAGACTAGGTTGAAATAATAAATATTACCACTTAAAATGGTATTATAGGACTAATATTAGGTTAGGATGATCTGTAGGAGGGATCAAGATGACTTTCAAGAAATAATTTTCATAGTAGGGTAATGGTTGTCATGCTTTCAAGTTTGGATTTTTCCATTGCAAAAACTTATGAAAATAGGGACAGTGGCATCAAGATAATAAAAACAGGGAGCCATGGGTTGATGGCATCTTCTAGGATCTAATGGCATAGGAAATATGTTGGTAAAGGTTGTATGCTTTGATTTTTCACTCTAAATTGATTTTTCAGAGTTCTGATGTTTGTATGTTATCATTTTTTGGATGCAGGAAGAGCACATGTTCTTCCTATGGAAGAGTGTATATGTATCATGGTTGAGTGTTATGATTTTCAGATTGACACAGGAAGAGATTACCCAGTTACAAGGCTGGGGTTTTGGGGACATAATGCATATGTCTAGGATACCATTGGACCTGAATTTACTATAGATGTTCCTAGCCACATGAGAGACCAAGTCCAATACCTTTTGGTGGTGGAAAGGGTAGGTGACAATGGATATGGCATTAAATTTATAATATGTACATGTGATTTTGGGGTTACCAATTGGAGACACCCATATGTATTGTGATCTCAGTTTAGATATTGTAAAGCATAGAACATTGGCCATACTTGTGATGCAACTTAGAATTCAACAATACAAGCCCAGACACTCTGGCACATCACTCAGCCTAGAATAAGTTCTTACCTGAAACACACAAATGTACCAGGCCCCTATTTAGGGTTGTTGTTGTAGGATGTTATCATGATGAAGACTTTAATCCTTCAAATCTATAGCTAATATATGTTTCTACATTACATATTCAGATCTAGATCTAGAAAATAACAACATTAAAGTATAACCATAATGGAATCAAGCATGTAATAATGAATTATAACCATGATAACACCTTTTTTCAGTCCATAATCTCCATTATATTAATTGCAGTAAATACACAGAAGCTTCCTTACAATAACAACATTAGACGCTGAAGCGCGTAACAGATATAACAACATAATCTTAGTATTCCCTAGTTCTCACACGTATATCTATTCTCTCTCTGTTACATAGTTCAATACATATTTATAAGGGTGGGAATTTTTCCTTAACCACTTATCTAAACCCAAAATAGGTCGTATGATATTATTATCCACACATAATTTACAAAAATAGGCTTACATGTAAGAATGCCAACAATAGATCTCTCTTAGTCAACTATCAGTTCATAATTATATCTTTAGTATGCATCCATGAAATTCACTTCATAGCCAATCATCTACAAATAGCCAATGTGTATCGCGCAAGTCTCTAATTGGTTTGAGTGCTCCACATGCTATCTCCAAAAATAGATTCTCATCATGAAAATGGCTAAGTCCCGAATCTGTCTCTATTCTACACGCGATCCTCTCTTATGATTCCACACCTTTAAATGTGCTTTTTTATCCCACGTGAACCTTCTATATTTTCTTCGCTAAGTTCCAGATTCTGAATAATAACCATTACCCCACACTATTTGCATTGCCACCCCAAAAATGGTTGTCTCCAAAAGGAATAAAATAATATGGATAGAAGATTATAAATAATTTTGATGAATAAAAGAATTTTGTTAACCTATAATATCTTATGCTACAACCTAAATAATCAATTCTAGATATTCCTCTTTTATCTCCACCTCTAAGGTCTTCCAATCATTGAGCGCGGCCTCTACTTTCTTTGTAATATCCATTGTAATTGACTCTAATTCATACCTTGTAATATCTCCCTTTTCATTTTGTAAGACTAACACAATGCTGGACATGCCAGTCATTCTCCCTTCCAACAAGTTCATCTTCTGATCGATGAGTTTCCCAAGCCCATCCAACCTCTCCCTATGAGGTTATTAAGCAAGTGTAAGGGCCTCACACTTCTTCTTAAAAACTATTAACCATTCTGCGTGGCCCAATGTCTCATATTTCATTGCCTTCAGGACCTCATTGTCTTCTAAAAATGTACTGGTCCTTATAATGGCATCTGGCTCTGTACAAATATTTAACACTTGATCCACCTTCTTTAGCTCCTCTTGCAATATCTGAATAAACCCTTCATACGATGCAATATTCTACATCACTAAAGAATTTTCTTGCTCTACTTCCTATGCTAGATCCTTTGGTTCAGGCATGCGCAGAGGTTCATATCCAAGCACCAATTCCACCTATGTAATGACATAATGTATTTCTGAAGGAAAAATCTTAGGTACATTTGGTTCTAAGTGTGGCCTAGCCTTCATGATGTTGTCACCAATCTACTTTTTCATGCTAATAAACACAATGTTATACTTCTGGGGCAAGTCTCTTTCATTCTTTAGGCACACTATTTCCTCATCCTTAGTCTTGATATCCTCCCTTAGCACCCTAATTGTGGTAGATTTATCCATATTCCGTCATGCAACTTTTGTTGAGATTTTCACCAAAGCATTGCTCACCTGTTTATCTGACATAACTATAGGCTATACGGTTATGTGTCTGGCATGAGGTGTATTTTTTAACCTCCTTGACACACATGACTCCTCACACACATAAAATTCTAGTTCATCCATGTGTATGTGCATTGACCATAACAATTGCTTCCTTGTGCGCACTATTACCATATCTTCAAACACTAACTCCCAACAATACAACTCCTTTTATGTGATTGTGCTATGGAAACGGGTATAAAATATTTTATCTGTATCCTCTACATAGCCCATGGCTGGTGGAATATAATCCTCACTTGTTCTTCTTGATCTAGGCTGCTTAGGAATTTAGGCTTCAAGATTTGGAACTTGTGTGGCTTTGTCTTGAGTAGTCTCTGTTGCTGTCTCATTTTTCCCTCTTTCTCCCTCTTCTCCATCCTTCATTTCTTTGTATTTTTGTTCCTCCACGTTCTCTAGAGGTGTATGAGAATTTGGCACGATTTCTTGAGACTCTTCTAATTCCTCATTCATCTTTAATTTACTTCATATTTTCTCAGTTGTCTCCTTCTATGGAGAGATTCAAGGTGATCTACGCACTGTTTGTGGAGTATCACCTTGGGTCCTTGTTCTCCTAAATAGTCTTTTGAAACGGAACTCTCCTTAGACTGCATCCAAGTCCTCATCATCTTCCTCTTGTAGCCGAGGTGGTGTAGTTTCATACTCAACTTCATCCTTATTTGTAGGCTATCTTCTACCTCTATGTTCCAAACCACCACTATCCTCATGCTCTTCTTCTTCGTTATCAACTTGAATTGTTTTTGTGGGCTTAGGTACAGAAATATTTTCCATTGTATGCTTACCCTTTGGTGGCCCTGGGAGCGCGAACTCATTCTCCACATAATTAGTGTTCTCCATCTTGGGTTTGAGTTGTAGGTACATAAGTGTTGCTCCGGTGTCCCCAACTACCAATCTTACAGGTTTTATGCTTATAATATCTTAAATAAGTATTTCAATGTATGCATTGTGCCCTAGATATACATACTTCTTCCTCAGAGTGTGGTAGTTATAATCTACCTTGTCTGCATTGAAGGTTAAGTGGCATGCATCTGAAAAATGATGAACTAATTCTTGGAAATACCTTCCTATGAATGCATATGGTAGTTTTCACCATGGGATCCAAGCCCCATCCTTCATCGCAAATCATACAATGCAAAAATGTTGGTATACTACAAACTGAACTACCTTACCCACCACCAAAGGAAAATCCTTGGGTATGTGCCACTCTTCCTCTAACGCCATGCAGAGTCTATCATACCACATCTCTACCCTCTACTTGAATTGTCCACTCATTGATCCATGCACAAGTACTTGCCAAACCTTTTTCCAGGTGACTTTTGTTCCACGGGGTACTCCCAAATCTTCTCCTTTAGCCCATCAGGCACCCTAATCTCCATGAATACTAAGGAAAATAACACAATGCCAAAACTTATTTTGTCACCTGTCTGCACTTCTTCAATGATTGTCTTTGCTATGTGATCTGTGATATTGTAGACCAATCCTTGAGACATCTTCTTGGAGACGTGCAACCACATTGTGTTTACCTGTAACCACCTACCTTGGTCATTCATCTTTTTCACAAGATGTGTAGCTACCTACACTACTAGGTACTTTTTCAACTTGTCAATGTCCATACCACATGGACCCTTGGTATACCCCAACTCCTTCCTCATGTCCAAGATTTCAGCCCTATCAGTTAAATCACTATCAAGATCCAACCCTGAGGCCCTTAGGCCTGTCACTATTGAAATCAAAGCAGATGTGATTCTTACCCTCCATCCGACGAAGTAGAAGAAGTCCTCATGGACTATGCTCATCAACCATCAATACAATGCTCCATACTTTCCAAAATATGGTAGCTCATATAACTGGTAGACTTCATTCTACTTCAGAAAATTATCACTAGCATCATCATATACTAACATATCCTCTGCCATGCACTTTTTTGTTTTCATGCTCAATAATGTATCAAGCTCCTTCTTATTGTTGGATGTTCGATGGTTGTAATCATTGATTTTACATTAGTAGATATGGGAATCCCATTATTGTCCCACAATAATGCCCTCTGGATACTGCATTTATAAAAAATTAGTCTCAAGAGTAAGTTTTTCTTCTACTTCAACCTTCTTCTTCCCTTTATCTCCTACTACGGGTGCTTTCTTTGGTGACATTTGAAAAATCTATCTTTTCTTCCCTCTATAATTGAGCAATTCAAAACTCTAGCTTAAATCTCCATGCCCTAGTGGAAATCATGTGCCCTAGCTCATTTGTAATGCATCTACTTTGCTCAAAACCTTCACCTATGGGAACGCAAGATTCTCTTATGCACAACCCTTCTCTCCACGTTTGGTTTCACACTCTATGTACCTCAACAAGATTGATCGGATCGTTCGTACTTAACCCTTTTCAAATTATCTCAATTGCAAAGGTAAAAATAAACTCACATCCCATCCTTCTATAGAATTTCAAAAATTTAGTGCATTTATTGCTCCTCCACCTATCAAAAATCCTCTTATTAATCGACCATTTTCATTATTTCTACATGGTACATATTCACATCCAAGCTATAACCTTCTAGTGTGCCCTCCTACCTTTTGGCTACAGGTTTCTCTTTAGCACGCTTCCATGTACCTGAGTACCTTATCACTACACCTTCCATTGGTATTCTTCCTGGCCTTTTCTTACCTTGCATTATACTTGTTTCTTCATTCCTCTCTATCTATGGTCCTTACATCTAGAAGAATTTTTTTTTTCAATTTTCCAATATTGAATAGCACTCGTAGATATTTCCTTTCATGTGGAATTATTTCCATTAGTCTTGTACCTAGATATCAACAACCTACCCCACATTAAGGGTATGTGCAGTCCTCTGTGCATAAAAATTCTTCAAATAGTAATTAGCTTCAGGCGCGTAAATGCACTTATTACACAAACATGCCAACTGAATTGAAAAAGCATAGAACCAAATAAGGAAACACATTAAGGGAATACATAATTGAAAACCTAATCTAAATGGTAATACTGCCTTATTATAAACACCAAGAAGACTTATTTATAGTAGGGCTTCATCCTACTCCCGTTGAAGTAATTGGGAAACCGTATTCCATCAAGTGCCTCTAACTGACAAGTTCCTGATTTGAGTATGTGAGTGATAACATACGACCCCAACTAATGTACCTTGAGTTTTCCTGGATGGAGAAAAAACTTAGAATCGTAAAGGAACACCATCTATCCTATCTCAATAATTTTTTCCTTGATGTTCCTGTCATGCCATGCTTTCTACCTAGTCTTTTATTGTATTTGACTCCAATGTGCTATGGCTCATCATTTATCCAATTTGATTAACTATTCAATCCGTTCTTCTAATGCTTTCTCATCAGCAATACCTCCAGTGCGCATAATATATAAATAAGGTAACATAAATTCCATAGGAAGAATTACTTCTACGCCAAACACTAACTTAAATGATGTGGCTTTTTCTACATTTTATATGTTTTCTGATATGCCTAAAGTACTGCAGATACTTTATCATCCCAATCCTTTCTTCCAACATCACAATTTTTTGTCAATTTCTAGCTCAATTTTTTTGAAAGCCTCAACAGTCCCATTTTCCTAAGGATGATAGGTTATAGTCTTATGGTGTGCAATCATGAATTCTTATGGTATCCAATAGAATTATGATTGTCTCATTAAGAAAATGTGTGCCCCTTTCCTTGGTCAAACTTAAAGGACATCCATACCTTGTAATATTATTTTCCCAAATAAACTTGATTGCTGTAGCCGCTGTTTAATCCTTCGTAGATGCTGCTTCTACCCACCTGGTTAGATAATATATGTAACTTATGATGTAGCATGATCCAGTTCTATATGAAGCTAGCAAAATAGGACACACAAAATCTATAGCCCATTTATCAAATAGTTCTGCACTAATAATGGGTCTTAGAGGAATTTCATCTCATTGACCTGGTTTCCCAAGACATTAACAATGATCACAAGCCTTACAAAATGTAGTGACCACTTCCCTTTGACACCTTTTGATACCTATTTTGATACTATGATTACATTATGGGCATTATTATGTTTTGATTTAGTATGATGTTAGACATTGGTCATGGATTATTGTTGATCTTGATTTGGTTATGATGTATGATGATTATTGGATACACTTCATATGTGGATGATGATATACTATTGTACATGGATATAGTTTGAATGTTTTTTAGGCATGTTTTTTTTGGATATTGTGAGTATACTTATAAATGGACATTATATGGTGATGAAATAGTTGTTACTTTCATGTTGTTGATATAAATTGTAAGTGATTTTGTTAAATTCATTTGATGTTATTGTGATTCACATATTTATATGATTTTGTGATTATATTTATATCATGTTGGATGTTTTGATATGGACACGAGGCCGAAGGAGGTATTTGTGTTTTGTAGGTTAAAATATCACAAAAAACATTGGGGGATTGGAGACCAACCACAATATAATTCGAGGTGAATTCAACAAGGTCACCATGGCAACATGTTTTGTGTGTGTGTGTGTGTGTGTGTGTGTGTGTGTGTGTGTGTGTGTGTGTGTTGTATTTTGTTAGGGATTACCTTTATATGTGACCATGGGTTTTGTATATTTTCTTATGTGTTTCTTTTTTTATTATTGTTGAATGTATTCTATTAGTGATGTGTTCCCTTTATTTTATTTAATAAATTGTGGTAGATTAATGTGAGAAATCATATGGTTAAAAATTTAAATAAATAAAATTGGGATATGGGAAAATAATGATGGAAGTTGTTGGATTTTGTATTAAATATGTAAGGGATGTGTAAGTTTGTGTCAGAGTTGTGTAAGTCAGATTTTGGAGTATGAAATACTCCACCTCCTTGGAAATTCGAATTTGTCCTTGGGGGTTGTTTTTAGAGGTTTGTGGGACAAGTAAAACTTGTCCTGTGCCTCATAAACATATTTACCAACCATACATATGGTTGGAGGGTTGATTTTAGCCATTTTTAATGCATTTGTATTAATCATGTTGCATGTTTTAATTACACTTTCTTCATGTTTTAAAATTACAGTCCTTTGGGGTGTGGGCTTTTATGAGTGTGTAAGTAAATTGTCATATTTTCACCCACCTCTTTATTGTGCTTTGGAGAATGAAATTTTGTCTTTTGTGATTGGATTTTAAGATGTGTGATGTGGCATCCTACATGGATCCATATCATCCTCTTCTCTTCCCTCTTCTATAAAATTCAAACTCTTTGCTTGTTTTGGGTTGTTGAATCATTTTGCATACTTCTTTAGGGTGTATTTTTGTAGTTGGAGCTCTTGTGGATTTTGGAGGAGATTGGAGATAATTTCATACTTGGAATCATTTTTTTGGGACTGTGTTTCTTGGCATTGAAATCTTGCTGTTGGAAACAAAAGCTACCATGGAGAGGTAGGAGCTTAGCTCTTCTTTTATGTTGTTATTTTCTTTTGTGTGTGTATGAATGGTGCATGTTTTTTGTTTATTTGTTGGTTGTTTGGGTAGTCTGCCATAGGGATGTTGTAGGTGAAGGATATGGGGAATTCATGTGGAGGGGCATAAGAAAATGCCCATGGCATCTAAAGTCTTATAGAGGGAGTTTGGGTTTGGGATCCACCATGGAAAAGAAATAGATTGCATTTCTTACTTTGTGGGGGGAATTAGGAAATATGTGGTGGGCATAAGGGGGGATTTTTGGGGGTGAATAAGGATATGTGTGGTGAAATATTATTGGAGGTTTGTTACAGGTGGATGCCCAATTCCAATTGGGAGGAATAAGTAGCTTCCCCCATAGTCCTTGCTCCTATGGCTTGCATCATCAAGCTCGAGTTCTGTGTTGAATGTTTTCAAATGCAGTTGTAAACTTTTGTCTTGTGTTGAACTATGTTTTAATTTGATTATGCATGTTGAAAGAATGTTGTGTGTTATGGAAGCTTATTGTTGCACATAATAATCAACTTGGAGATGTTAAAATTTTTCTTGCTATATTATCAAGGAAATCAAACTGATAGAAAAACCTAATGGAAATAATTCAAAACATAGCAAAATTGGGTCTAAACCTTTTCACAGTTGTTTTCTGTCAATTATTGGAAAAATACAAATTGGAAATCAAACAAGTAAAATTACCTTCCTAAATCATCCTAAATCCTTCCTACAATAATCTTCCATGTCTTTTTGGCATGTTGAGTGAAGGAGGAGATCAAATTGAATCAAATTTATAAGGTAAAAATTACTAGTTACTTTTTAAAATCCTGTAGAACGTTTTCATAAAATTGACCCCTCAAAATTTATCAAAATGTAAAATTTATGATTCCTATGCAAAGAGAGTATCTAGAGCTTTCTATAAATTCCTCATTCACCCAAAAATGAGTTTTCTAGAAAAATTTATGGATCTCTCAAGTTTTTCTTCCTTGGCAGGGAAATTTGGGAAAATTTTCTATGGCGGGCCCACGGCCCAAAGAAATCCCTTTAAAAATCCTTAGAATTTTTTTTTAGAAAAACTCTTGGGAATTTTTTTTTAAAATTTCCTCCGCTATCCCATAACCAATCAGAGGTTTCCAGTTGTCCTCACGGGGCAATGACGGAGGCACAACATCATTTTAGTCCTTGGTTTTTTTTTTTTTTTTGGAAAATTTTACCTTTTTCCCCGTCGGCCCACATTCAATCACAGGTTCCCACATGGTGGCATGGGGGTGATAGAAGAGGGGACGGAACCCTAACAACCCTTTTCCTTTTGAAATTTTTGTTTTGGATTTTTTTTGTGTTTCCTCCCATGGCCCCACACTCTCACCCTACCTCGGTGAAGACCCTTCCATGGACGCGCAGACCCGCACATCAAACCTCTCCGTTTTTCCTTCCTTTGGTGAAAATTTCTAATGCTGCCGCCACCCCACCCTTCCATCACTTCCTCCCCCACCTGGCTATTTGAGTGCCACATGTCCTTGATGGATCCATGGGCGTAATTTGGTTTTTCCTCCCGCACATGAATAAAATATCAACACCATCCTGTGACCCGCCAACCCGAATAATGGTTTTCTTCCCCGCTCAACACGTGTCCCTTTTGGTAAAATTTTCACTCCAGGGTAGCCGGCCCATAACTAGAGTTCTACAAGGAGTTAGGAGGACTTCTTTATATCATCGGAAATGTGAGACAATTTCCTATCCAATGAAAATGATTTAAGGAAATTTTGAATGTGTTAAGTGTGAGAAAAATCAAGTTGAAACTCTAAGCCTGTTTGAGAGTGAGTGTTGTGTTAATTTATCCCCTGAACCTAACTGAAACTTCTTACCTTTGAATTTGGACCTTATAACATTTGATAATTATAAATAAATGAAAATTATGTTCTTGTAATTTAAACTTGTTATGGAACTTGTTAGTGTTAACTGTTGTCTTGTAACCTGGTTGTAGACACTTCTAAAAAAAATTATTCCATAATTTTCCTGACTAACCCTAGGTTGTTTCTTGGGTCTCAAGTGGGTTGTTTTAATGAGCATCACACTTGGTATCAGAGTAGTGGTTCAAAATCTTGGACCATTGGGCACACTAGAAAACTTGGGACATGAAACTTAAACCTAACATATTTTTAATTCTAGAAAATAACTTAGTTTACAAATTAAATATTTTAGTAAACATGGAAATTAAATAAAGCTTAGAAAAATGAACTAACTCTCGCTTTGGTCTGTGCAGGAGGTGCAGACGGGGTAGGGGGAATTTTTATATAAACTCAGACTTACCACCACCACCACCACCACTGGATCAAGGTGTAGCAACTATCCTACACCATATTTTGCATACTCTTCAGGATGTCAATGCCACTCTATTAGCCATATTAGGAGGAGGACATGCAACTAGCCATGATAGAGCCCCTTCTATTGAGGGCCAGTTATCTCCTTGACCTAGCAAGGATCACCGAGGCAAGAAATCCCATGCGGAGTCAGCTAGAGTAGAGTCACCACAGAGGGGACAGGGTGACTGAGTTTTAGAGAATAGAGAGAGGTCTCATATCCCTAGGCTTAGGGATGAGTGTGTAGAGAAACCTAGAGGCCATCAGACCATAGCTGCAGATCACATCAGGGAGATCCTAAATCTTTGGCCATCACATTACTAAGGTGACATGGGTGGATTTCAGGCATAGGCCTAGCTAGTGAGCTTGAGCGGTTGCTTCAAGCTTTGTCCCTATTCTAGCAACATGAAATATCATGTTGTGATTCATCTACTAAGGGATGGAGTAGGAGTATGGTGGAGGAAAGAAGAGTAGAAGATCCATGTTTATTCTGAGACAGTGACTTGGGAGTTATTTGAGGAGAGATTCAGGAGCATATATTTGTCACGGAGGTTCATACTATAGAGGATTGATGAGTTACATGACCTCTGACAGGCATCTCTTTCAGTAGTAGAGTATGAGAGTAAATTTATGGATCTACTCCAGTATGTAGAGTACATGTAGGATGAGTAGGTGTGGATTCACAGGTTCTTCTGGGGCCTAAATTTAGACATTGGAGGTGTGGTTTAGTTCTATTATCTGTAGAAATTAGCTAAGGCCATCAAGAAGGCCTATATAGTAGAGGAGAGTTGGGGGAAGACCCAGGAGGCTAGAGACTGAGTTCAGAGCTGCATACAGTAGATGTAATATAGTAGATCAAAGGGGTCAATACCCCTTCCTCATGGTGGATAGGGTTCAGCACAGTCATCCTTTAGGCTACAACAATAGTTGCAGCTTGAGGGAATTTTGGAGAAAAGCCTTATCCATTCCAATGTATGCCCTTGGGGTGCACCAGTGATCTTTATAAAGAAGAAGGATGGATCCTTGTGGTTGTGTATTGATTACCACTAGCTGAATAAGGTAACGATAAATAATTATTATCCCCTTCCACATATTGATAAATTATTTGATCAGATGAACGGAGCCACAATTTTCTCTAAGATTGATCTTAAGTCAGGCTACCATCAGCTGATGATTTTGGAGGTGGACATTCATAAGACCACCTTCCACATGAGATATGGGCACTATGAGTTCACAGTGGTGCCTTTTGGTTTGACTAATGCCCCCCAGTGTTCATAAATTTGATGAATGGAGTATTCAGGACATTCTTAGATTGATTTGTGCTCATCTTTCTAGATGACATTTTGATATACTCACGTACGTGTGAGGAGTATGAGAGGCACCTTCATCAGGTTCTTTTGTGTCTTTTAGAGCAATATATTTATGGTAACTTGGATAATTATGCATTCTTTCAGACAAAGGTGCAATATTTGGGATATATCATTTATGGGGAAGGTATCGCAATCAATCCTTCCAAGATTAGAGCCATTATGGATTGGTCAACACCCACAATAGTGATCGAGGTGCGCACCTTCATGAGATTAGCAGGGTACTATAGGAGTTTTGTTTAGGGCTTCTCTCGGATTGCACACCCTATCACTTCCCTTCAGAGGAAAGGGAAGAACTTTGTTTGGTCAGACATATGTGAGCAGGTCTTTAGGACATTGAAGGAGTTCCACACTACAACACCCATTCTTACAGTACCAAATCCATAGGGTGAGTTCTTTGTTTGCACAGATTCTTCGTTGGTAGGGCTTGGAGGTGTGTTGATGTAGGAGGGTAGAGTAGTAGATTTTAAGTCTCGCAAACTCAAGGATTATGAGATTAATTATCTGACTCATGATCTTGAGCTTGTCGCAGTCATGCATGGCTTGGTTTGATGGAGGCACTTTCTTCTTAGCAGGAGATTCACAGTTAGGATAGATCACTTGAGTCTCTGCCACCTCTTCACGTAACCCAATCTCAACGCTCGTCAGCGGTGTTAGATGGAGTTGCTTTATGAGTATGATATGGATATTGAGCATGTGAAGGGGAAGGAAAATGTGGTAGTAGATGCTCTCAGTAGATGCAGACATGTGGCTATGTCCACATTAGTGAGCAAAAATTTGTGGAGCAAGATCCTTAAGCAGCTTCCTCTTGACAGCTTCTACATTACAGTATGAGCATATAACGAGTCTCAGAGACCCCTTGAGGGAAATTTTGATGGTTTTCCTTAGAGAAAGATGGTATTCTTAGGCATAGAGGTCAAATATATGTTTTGAGAGATGGAGGCTTGAGGAAGGACATCTTGGTAGAGGCACATCGTGCACACTATTCAACCCATCCCGTGGTGAAGAAGATGGATGCCACCTTGAGACAGCTATATCATTGGAGAGGAGTTCGTAATGACATGGCCTAGTTTGTATCACAATGTTTAGAGTTCCAGAGAGTTAAGACTGAGAATCAACATCCATATGGTCTTCTTTATCCTCATGCTATACCAGAATGGAAGTGGGACATCGTTTCCATGGACTTCATTGTTGGGCTACCGATGTCGAGATATCATTACGACACCATTATGGTAACGATTGATAAATTGACAAAAGTGGCTCACTTTTCTCCAGTGAAGACCACTTATACAACTAGATCAGTGGCATGAGTGTATTTGGATGAGATTGTCAGGTTGCATGAGATTTCGTGGAAGATCATTTGTGACCGCAATCCTTTATATACTTCACTTTTTTGGACTACCATGTTGTAAATCCTCGGGATGAGAATTAACTTCAGCACAACATATCACCTAGAGAAAGATGGAAATATTGAGCAGGTGAATAAGATTTTAGAGGACATTCTTAGGATTTATGTGATGGATCAACAGTCTAAATGGGAGGAGTACCTATAGTTAGGAGAGTTTTCCTACAATAATAGTTTTAAGAGTTCCATAGGCATGGCTCCTTTTTAGGCTTTATATGGTAGAGAGTGCAGGAAACCTCTTAGCTATGATAGGTTGGAGGATAGAGTATCTCTCAGACCAACTTTTTTACAGGACATGGAGTAGCAGGTGGTGTTGATCAGGCAAATATTACAGGAGACACATGACATACAGAAGAAGTATGTAGATCATCATATGATTAACCAGAGTTTTGATGTGGGCATGAATGTGTTCTTTCGTGTTAGGCCACACAAGAGACCTATCTGTTATGGAAAAGGTTCCAAGTTGGCTCCTAGATTCATTGGTCCTTTTGAGATCTTGGAGCATATTGGCCATTTAGCCTATTTTCTAGCATTACCACCCAGCTTATCTCACATACATGATTTTTTTCATGTTTCAATTATCATGAGATATATTGCAAATCCTTCTCATGTACTGGATTGGACATCATTACAGGTGTAAGATCATGGGTAGGTGATGGTGGAGCCCATTTGCATCCTAGATGATAGGACCTTGGGGCCTTCGAGGTAGAGAAGATGATAAGGTTCAGGTGCAGTAGGATAGATATGATGAGACTTCAGCTACATGGGAGGATGATACTTCATTACAAGTTCAGTTTCCACATTTTTTCCAGTGACTTCTGGGAGGAATTCGAGTCTAAGGGGAGGGGGATGTAGTTCCCACTTCCCTTTGACACCTTTTGATATCTATTTTGATATTGTGATTACATTATGGACATTATTATGTTTTGATTTAGTATGATGTTAGACATTGGTCATGGATTATTGTTGATCTTGATTTGGTTATGATGCATGATGATTATTGGAGAAACTTCATATGTGGATGATGATATGCTATTTGACATGGATATAGTTTGAATGTTGTTCAAGCATGTGATTTTTATATATTGTTAGTAGACTTAGAAATGGAAATTATATGATGAAGATATAGATGTTACTTTGATGTTGTTGATATAAATTGTAAGTGATTTTGTTAAATTGCTTTGATGTTGTTGTGACTCATATATGTATATGGTTTTGTGATTATATTTATATCATGTTGGATGTTCTGATATGGCCATGAGGTTGAAGGAGGTATTTGTGGTTTGCAGGTTAAAATATCACAACAAATATTGGGGGATTGGAGACCAACCACAATGGAATTCTAGGTGAATTCAACAAGGTCACCATGGCAACATGTTTTGTGTGTGTGTGTGTTATATTTTTTTAGGGATTCCCATGGGGGGGATTACCTTTATATGTGACCATGAGTTTTGTATATTTTATTATGTGTTTCCTTTTTATTATTGTTGAATGTATTTTATTAGTGATGTGTCCCCTTTATTTTATTTAATAAATTGTGGTAGATTAATGTGAGAAATCATATGGCTAAAAATTTAAATAAATAAAATTTGGATATGGTAAATTAATAATGGAAGTTGTTAGATTTTGTATTAAATATATAAGGGATTTGTAATTTTGTGTAAGAGTTGTGTAAGTCAGATTTTGGAGTATGAAATACTCCACCTCCTTGGAAATTCGAATTTGTCCTTGGGGGCTGTTTTTGGAGTCTTGTGGGAGAGGTAAAACTTGTCTCATGCCTCTTAAAACTATTTATCAACCATACCTATGGTTGGAGGGTTGATTTTAGCTCTTTTTAATTCATTTGTATTAATCATGTTGCATGTTTTAATTGCTCTTTCTTCATGTTTTAAATTTGTAGTCCTTTGGGGTGTGGGCTTTTTGGAGTGTGCAAGTAATTTTTCATATTTTCACCCACCTCTTTATTGTGCTTTGGAGAATGAAATTTTTTATTTTTTGATTGAAGTTGAGGATGTGTGATGTGGCATCCTACATGGATCCACATCATCCTCTTCTCTTCCCTCTTCTATAAAATTCAAACTCTTTGCTTGTTTTGGGTTGTTGAATCATTTTACATACTTCTTTGGGGCACATTTTATCTGTTGGAGATTTTTTGGATTTTGGAGGAGATTGGAGATAATTTCATAAATGGCATTTTTTTTTTGGGACTTTGTTTCTTGGCATTGAAATATTTTTGTTGGAAACAAAAGCTACCATGGAGAGGAAGGTGCTTAGATATTATTTTATGTTGTTATTTTCTTTTGTGTGTGTATGAATGGTGCATGTTTTTTGTTTATTTTTTGGATATTTGGGTAGACTACCATAGGGATGGTTTAGGTGAAAGCTATATGGAATTCATGTGGGGGGGCATAAGGGAATGCTAGTGGCATCGAAATTATTTTGGAGGGAGTTTGATTTTGGGATCCACCATGGAAAAAAAATAGCTTGCATTTCTTACTTTATGGGGGGCATTAGGAAATCTATGGGGGCCATAAGGAGGGATTGTGGGGGAATAAGGATATGTGTGGTGAAATTTAATTGGCGGTTTTTTACAGGTGGATGCCCAATTCCCATTGGAAGGAATAAGTAGCTTCCCCCAATGTCCTTGCTCCTTTGGCTTGCATCATCAAGCCTAAGTTCTGTGTTGAATGTTTTCAAATGTAGTTGTAAACTGTTGTCTTGTGTTGAAATATGTTTTAATTTGATTATGCATGTTGAAAAAATGTTGTGTTATGGAAGCTTATTGTTGCCATGGGTTGTTATCCATTTCTTATAACATTGTGGTTGGGGATCAAGGTCCAATGATGAAGGATGACTTCTCCTTTCATTGGATGTCTTGGTTAGGTGGAGAGATTTACCTTTCCCCCACTTTTGTTGTGGTCAAATTGGAAGAAAAGGAAACTTGCATGTTGCTGTTTTGGAGCAAAAGAAGATAGTTTTGCCAGTCCCTTGTGAAACATATAAATTCATTTTTAATCCTTTCCCACTTTGATGTGGATGAAATTGTGATATACATTTGAAGAAAAGATGTTTGTAATTGGTTATGAAAGTTGTATATTCGAACTATGAATGATGTGTATACTCTATTCTGTTTATTGGAAAGAAAGGAATAGAAATATGTTTGTTGCATTCAAACATAGAAAGATG
The DNA here is from genome assembly GCA_019776745.2 of Taxus chinensis. Classification (NCBI taxonomy): domain Eukaryota; kingdom Viridiplantae; phylum Streptophyta; class Pinopsida; order Cupressales; family Taxaceae; genus Taxus; species Taxus chinensis. Next base: position 465,841,787 of record CM034154.1, on the reverse strand, counting down.
TAAAGTTGTATAATTGAAGTCAATAAAGAATTGAAAGACCTTCCCTTATTTGCATTGTTGTGTTGAATTGGAATATCAAATTGTGATTGGAATCCCTATTTTGGAAAATGGAAAAAGGAAGAAACACGTGAGATGTAATTGTATTATTTTTCCTTGTTTCAAAAATATGATTTTTAGAAAAGATAGAAACTGGATTCTTGTTTTAATGACTTTTTGAAGAAGGAAAACACTTAAGTATACCATGGATTGAATTAAATGTTTCATTGTATGGCAAAAGAGATAGTTAGATCTCTTTTTGAAAAGAAGAAATGTAAGTGGAAATAATGCAGTATTTTATATATTTGGAAATGTGTAAAATGGAATTCAGTATTGCATTTTGATTTAGAATGGGTTGTTTAAAAAAACTAAATGTGTTATATTAGATTAGAAATGAAATGGCACACTTGAATTATGAAATTGATATACAGATTCTCTAGAAATGGATCTCTGTTGTAAATTTAAAATTGGAAAATAAATTTAATTAAAACACACAATTCGGGCATGCACATAATAATCAACTTGGATATGTTAAATTTTATCATGCTATATTATCAAGAAACTCAAATAGATAGAAACACCTAATGGAAATAATTCAAAACATTACAAAATGGGCCTAAACCTTTTCACAGTCATTTTCCGTCAATTTTTGGAAAAATGCAAATTGGAAATCAAACAAGTAAAATTACCTTCCTCAATCATCCTAAATCCTTCCTAGAATAATCCTCCATGTATTTTTGGCATGTTAAGTGAAGGAGGAGATCAAATTGAATCAAATTTATAAGCTAAAAGTTACTAGTTGCTTTTTAAAGGCCTGTAGAATGTTTTCATAAAATTGACACATAAAACTTTATCAAAATGTAAAATTTATAATTCTTATGCAAAGATGGCATTGAGAGATTTCCAGAAAGTTTGCGTTCACCCAAAAATGAGTATTCTAGAAAATTTTATGGCTCTTTGAAGTATTTCTTCCTTGGTGGGAAAATTTGGGAAAAGTTTCCCTAGCGGGCCTACGGCTCAAAAAATTCCATTTAAAAATCCTTATAATTCTTTTTTAAAACAACTCTTCGAGAAATTTTTTTAAAATTTCCTGCACCAGCCCACAGCCAATCAGAGGCTACCATGTGTGCTCATGGGGCAACGATGGAGGCACAACATTTTTTTAGTCCTTGTTTTTTTTTTAATTTTTAGAAAAAATTTTGTTTTTCCCCACTGGCCTGCAGCCAATCACAGGCTGCCACGTGGTGGCATGGGGTGATAACGGAGGGGGCGAAACCCTAGCGACCCTTTTTCTTTTGAAATTTTTGTTTTGGAATTTTTTTTGTTTCCTCCCACGGCCCCGCACTCCTACCCTAGCTCGGTGAAGATCCTTCCACAGACGCATGGACCCGTGCGTCAAACCTCTTCCCTTTTCCTCCCTTTGGTGAAAATTTCTAAAGCCACCGCCGCCTTGCCCTTCCCTCACTTTCTTCCCCACCTAGCTAGTTGAGCGCCACGTGTCCTTGATAGACCCGTGGGCGTGCGGGTGAAATTTGGGTTTTCCTCCCACACATGAATAAAATCTCAACACTACCACATGACCCACTAACCCGAAGAATGGTTTTCTTCCCCACTCGACACGTGTCCCTTTTGGGAAAATTTTCACTCCAGGGCCCACCAGCCCATAACTAGAGTTCTACAAGGAGTTAGGAGGAATTATTTATATCATAAAAAAGGTGATAAAATTTCCTATCTAAAGGGATGATTTAGGGAATTTTAAATGTGTTAAGTGTGAGAAAAATCAAGTTGAAACTCTGAGTCTGTTTGAGAGTGGGTATGGTTTTAATTTACCCCTCGAACCTAACTGAAACTTCTTACCCTAAAATGTGGACCTTATAACCTATGATAATTATCAATAAATGAAAAGTATGTTCTGGTAATTTAAACTTGGTCTGAAACCTTTTAGTGTCAACTATTGTCCTCCAACCTGGTTTTAGACACTTCTAAAAAAAATTATTCCATAATTTTCCTGACTAACCCTAGGTTGTTTCTTGGGTCTCAAGTGGGTTGTTTTAATGCACATCACACTTGGTATCAGATAAGTGGTTCAAAATCTTGGACCATTGGGCACAATAGAAAACTTGGGACATGAAACTTAAACCTAGCACATTTTTAATTATAGAAAACAACTTAGTTTAGAAATTGCATATTTTAGTAAACATAAAAATTGAATAAAACTTAGAAAAATGAACTAACTTTCACTTTGGTCTGTGTAAGAGGTGTAGATGGGGTGGGGAGAATTTCACATAGACTCAGACTTACCACCACCACAATGACCGGATTAGGGCGTAGCAACTATCCTACACTAGATTTTGTAGACTCTTCAGGATGTCAATGCCACTTTACCTAGAGGATTAGGAGGAGGACATACAACCACCCATGATAGAGCCCCTTCCATTGAGGGATAGCTATCTCCTTGACCCAACGAGAAGCATAGAGGAGAGAAATCCCATGTGGAATTAGCCAGGGTAGAGTCACCATAGAGGGGATAGGGTGACCAAGTTTTAGAGCATAGAGAGAGGTCTCAGAGCCCTAGGCTTAGGGATGAGCATGCAGAGAGACCTAAAGGCCATCAGACCATAGCTACAGATCACATCAGGGAGATCCTGAAGCTTTGGGAATCACATTACTCAGGTGGCACGGGTGGATTTCAGACATAGGTCTGGCTAGTGAGCTTGAGTGGTTGCTTCAAGCTTTGTCCCTGTTCTAGCAACATGAAAGCTTGTGTTGCGATTGATCTACTAAGGGATGTAGTAGGAGTATGGTTGAGGATAGGGGAGTAGAAGCTCCAAGTTGATAATGAGACAGTGACCTGGTAGTTATTTGAGGAGAGATTCAGGAGCATATATTTGTCATGGAGGTTCATATAATAGAGGATCGACAAGTTCCATGACCTCCGATAGGCATCTCTTTCAGTAGCAGAGTATGAGAGTAAATTTTTGGATCTACTCCAGTATGTAGAGTACATGTAGGATGAGTAGGCGTGGATTCATAGGTTTGTCCGGGGCCTGAATTTAGACATTGGAGGTGAGGTTCAGATCTATTATCCACAGACATTAGCTGAGGTTATTGAGAAGGCCTATATACTAGAGGACACTCGGGGGAAGACTCAGTAGGATAGAGACCAAGTCTAGAGCCGCATATAGAAAATGTAGGATAGTAGATCATGGGGGTCAATACCCCTTCCTCGTGGTGGACAGGGTTTAGTACAGTCATCCTTTTGGCCAAAAGTAGCAAAAACAGTTGTAGCTTGAGGGCCTTTTAGAGAAAGGCCTTATTTATTCCAGTATATCCCCTTGGGGTGCACCAGTGATTTTTATGAAGAAGAAGGATGGATTCTTGTGGTTGTGTATTGATTACCACCAGCTGAATAAGGTAACGATCAAGAATTTTTATCCCCTTCTATGTATTAATGAATTGTTTGATCAGATGAAGGGAGCTAGGGTTTTCTCTAAGATTGATCTTAAGTCAGTCCACCATCAAATGAGGATTTCAGAGGTGGAAATTCATAAGACCACCTTTCACACAAGATATGGGAACTATGAGTTCATAGTGGTGCCTTTTGGTTTAACTAATTCCCCCACAGTTTTCATGAGTTTGATGAATGGGGTATTCATGACCTTATTAGATCACTTTGTGCTCATCTTCCTAGATGAAATTTTGATATACTCACGTATGTGTGAGGAGCATGAGGGGAACCTTTACCAAGTTCTTCAATGTCTTTGGGAGCATCAAATTTATGGGAACTTGGAGAGGTGTGCATTCTTTCATATAGAGGTGTAATATTTGGGTCATATCATTTCTGGGGAAGGTATCATAGTCGATCCTTCCAATATTACAGCCATTATGGATTGGCTAGCACCCATTATAGTAACCAAGGTGCAAACCTTCATGGGATTAGCAATGTACCACAGGAGATTCATTCATTACTTCTCTTGGATTGCGCACCCTATCACTTCCCTTTAGAGGAAAGGGAAGAAGTTTATTTGGTCTGACATATGTGAGCAGGCCTTCAAGAATATAAAGGAGTGCCTCACAACAAAACCCATTATTATAGTGTTGGATCCAGAAGGTGAGTTCTTTATTTGAACATATGCTTCGTTGGTAGGGCTTGGAGGTGTGTTGATGCAGGAGGGAAGAGTAGTGGCTTTTGAGTCACACAAACTCAAGGATTATGAGGTTAATTATCTGACTCATGATCTTGAGCTTGTGGCATTCGTGAACACCTTGGTTTGATGGAGGCACTTTCTTCTTGGTAGGAGATTCACACTCAGGACAGATCACTTGGGTCTTCGCCATCTATTCATGTAGCCCACTCTCAATGCTTGTCAGTGGTGTTAGATGGAGTTTATTTATGAGTATGATATAGAGATTGAGCATGTGAAGGGGAAGGAAAATTTGGTAGCATACACTATCAACAGACGGAGACATGTGGCTATGGCCACATCAATGAGCAAAGATTTGTGGAGCAGGATCCTTTAACAGTTTCCTCTTGACAACTTCTACATTGCAGTACAAACAAAGATAGAGTCTTAGAGACCCATTCAGTGGAAGTTTCATGGTTTTTCCTTAGAAACAGATGGTCTTCTCTGGCACAGAGGCTGGATATATGTTCTTAGAGATGGAGGCTTGAGGTAGGACATCTTAGTAGAGGCACATCGTGCACACTATTTAGCCCATCCTGGGTTGAAGAAGATGCATGCCAAATTGAGACAGTTGTATCATCGGAGAGGACTTTGTAAGGATGTGACCCAATTTGTCTCATGATGTTTAGGGCGCTAAAGAGTTAAGGCTGAGCATCATCATCCAACTGGTCTTCTTTATCCTCATGCTATACCAGAATGGAAGTGGGACACCATTTCCATGGACTTCATTGTTGGGCTACCAATGTCGAGATATCACCATGACGCCATTATGGTCACGGTTGATAAATTGACAAAAGTGGCTCACTTTTCTCTAGTGAAGACCACTAATACAGCTAGAGTAGTGGCACGAGTGTATTTCAATGAGATTTTCAAGTTGTGCGGGATTCCACGGAAGATCATCTATGACCACGATCCTTTGTATACTTCACTTTTTTGGACTATCATGCAGTATGTCCTCGGGATGAGAATCAACTTCAGCACAACATATCACCCCGAGACAGATGGACAAATTGAGCAGGTGAATTAGACTTTAGAGGACATACTCAGGATGTATGTGATGGATCAATAGACTAAATGGGAGGAGTACCTATACTTAGTGGAGTTTACCTAAAATAATAGTTTTCAGAGTTCCATAGGCATGGATCCTTTTCAAGATTTGTATGGTAGAGAGTACAAGACACCTCTTAGTTGGGACAAGTTTGAGGACATAATATCTCTCAGACCAACTCTTTTATAAGACATGGTGCAGCAGGTGGTGTTGATTAGGTAGAGATTACATGAGGCACATGACAGGAAGAAGAAGTATGTAGATCAACATAGGATTGACTGTAGTTTTGATGTGGGCATGAAGGTGTTCCTTCATGTGAGGACACACAAGAGCCCTATCCGTTATGGAAAAGGTTCCAAGTTGGCTCCTAGATTTTTTGTTCCTTTTGAGATCTTGGAGCGTATCGGCCCTTTGGCCTACTGTTTAACATTACCACCCATCTTGTCTTGCATAAATGATGTTGTTCATGTTTCAGTTCTCAGGAGATATATTACAAATCATTCTCATGTACTGGATTTGACATCATTATAGGTGTAGGATCAGGCGTAGGTGATGGTGGAGCCCATTCGCATCCTAGATCGTAGGATCCTGGGCCTTTGAGGTAGAGAGGTTGGTCAAGTTCAGGCGCAGTGCGACAAATATGATGAGACTGCAACTACATGGGAGGATGCTACTTCATTACAAGTTCAGTTTCCACATTTGTTCCAGTGACTTCTAGGAGGAAGTTGAGTCTAAGGGGAGGGGGATGTAGTTCCCACTTCCCTTTGACACCTTTTGATACCTATTTTGATACTGTGATTACATTATAGACATTATTATGTTTTGATTTAGTATGATGTTATACATTAGTCATGGATTAATGTTGATCTTGACTTGGTTATGATGTATGATGATTATTGGAGACACTTCATATGTGGATGATGATATACTATTTGACATGGATATAGTTTGAATGTTGTTCGGGCATGTGATTTTTGGATATTGTGAATAGACTTAGAAATGGACATTATATGATGATGATATAGTTGTTACTTTGATGTTGTTGATATAAATTATAAGTGATTTTGTTAAATTGCTTTGATGTTATTGTGATTCACATATTTAGATGATTTTGTGATTATATTTATATCATATTGGATGTTCTGATACAGCCATGAGGCCGAAGGAGGTATTTGTGTTTTGCAGGTTAAAATATCACAACAAACATCAGGGGATTGGAGACCAACCAAAATGGAAATCTAGGTGAATTCAACAAGGTCACCATGGCAACATGTTTTTTGTGTGTGTGTGTGTTGTATTTTGTTAGGGATTCCTATGGGGGGATTACCTTTATATGTGACCATGGGTTTTGTATATTTTATTATGTGTTTCCTTTTTATTATTGTTGAATGTATTTTATTAGTGATGTGTCCCCTTTATTTTATTTAATAAATTGTGGTATATTAATGTGAGAAATCATATGGTTAAAAATTTAAATAAATCAAATTGGGATATTGGAAAGTAGTAATGGAAGTTGTTGGATTTTGTATTAAATATGTAAGGGATGTGTAAGTTTGTGTAAGAGTTATGTAAGTTAGATTTTGGAGTATGAAATACTCCACCTCCTTGGAAATTCGAATTTGTCCTTACGGGCTGTTTTTGGAGGCTTGTGGGACAAGTAAAACTTGTCCCATGCCTCTTAAATATATTTACCAACCATACCTATGGTTGGAGGGTTGATTTTAGCCCATTTTAATGTATTTTTATTAATCATGTTGCATGATTTAATTGCACTTTCTTCATGTTTTAAATTTGTAGTCCTTTGGAGTGTGGGATTTTTGGAGTGTGCAAGTAACTTTTCATATTTCCACCCACCTCTTTATTGTGATTTAGAGAATGAAATTTTATATTTTGTGATTGGATTTGAGGATGTGTGATGTGGCATCCTACATGGATTCACATCATCCTCTTCTCTTCCCTCTTCTATAAAATTCAAACTCTTTTCTTGTTTTGGGTTGTTGAATCATTTTGCATACTTCTCTGGGGCACATTTTTGTTGTTGGAAATCTTGTGGATTTTGGAGGAGATTGGAGATAATTTCATACTTGGAATTTCTATTTTTGGACTGTGTTTCTTGGCATTGAAAGCTTGCTATTGGAAACAAAAGCTACGATGGAGAGGTAGGAGCTTAGCTCTTCTTTTATGTTTTTATTTTCTTTTGTGTGTGTATGAATGGTGCATATTTTTTGTTTATTTGTTGGTTGTTTGGGTAGACTTCCATAGGGATGATTTTGGAGAAGGCTACATGGAATTCATGTTGGGGGCATAAGGGAATGCCAGTGGCGTTAGAATTCTTTTGGAGGGAGTTTGGGTTTGGGATCCACCATGGAAAAGAAATAGCTTACATTTCTTATTTTTTTGGGTGGCATAAGGAAATTTGTGTGGGTAATAAGGAGGGATTGTGGGGGGCATAAGGATATGTGTGGTAAAATTTTATGGGTGGTTTGTTAGAGGTGGATGCCCAATTCCCATTGGGAGGCATAATTAGCTTCCCCCTTAGTCCTTGCTCCTTTAGCTTGCATCATCAAGCCTCAGTTCTGTGTTGAATGTTTTCAAATGCAATTATAAACTGTTGTCTTGTGTTGAACTATGTTTTAACTTGATTATGCATTTTGAATGAATGTTGTGTGTTGTGGAATCCTATTTTTGCCATGGGTTTCTATCCATTTCTTATTACATTGTGGTTGGGGCTCAGGGGCCAATGATGAAGGATGGCAGCTCCTTTCATTGGATGTCTTGGTTAGGTGGAGAGAGTTGCCTTTCCTCCACTTTTGTTGTGGTCAAATTGGAAGAAAAAGGAAATATGCATGTTGTTGTTCTAGAGTAGAAGAAGACAGTTTTTCCAGTCCCTTGTGAAACATATAAATTCATTTGTAATCCTTTCCCACTTTGATGTGGATGAAATTGTAATATACTTTTGAAGAAAATATTTTTGTAATTGGTTATGAAAGTTGCATATTCGAACTATGAATTATGTTTATACTCTATTGTGTTTATTGGAAAGAAGGGAATAGAAATATGTTTGTTGCATTCAAACATGGAAAGATGTAAATTTGTATAATTGAAGTCAATAAAGAATTCCAAGACCTTCCCTCATTTGCATTGTGGTGTTGAATTGGAATATCAAATTGTGATTGGAATCCCTGTTTTGGAATATGGAAAAAGGAAAAAACATGTGAGATGTAATTGTATTATTTTGCCTTGTTTCAAATATATGATTTTGGGGAAAGATAGAAATTGGATTCTTGTTTTAATGATTTCTTGAAGAAGGAAAACACTTAAGTCTACCATGGATTGAATTAAATGTTTCATTGTATGGAAAAAGAGATAGTTAGATCTCTGTTTGAAAAGAAGAAATGCACATGGAAATAATGTAGTATTTTGTATCTTTGGAAATGTGTAAAATGGAATTCAGTATTGTATTTTGATTTAGAATAGTATATTTAAAACAACTAAACTTGAATGATGAAATTGAAATACAGATTCTCTACAAATGGATCTTTGTTGTAAATTTAAAACTGCTAAATAAATTTAATTAAAATGCACAGTTCAGGCGTGCACGTAATAATCAACTTGGAGATGTTAAAATTTATCTTATTATATTATCAAGGAACTCAAATTGATAGAAACACATAATGGAAATAATTCAAAACATTTCAAAATCAGGCCTAAACCTTTTCACAGTTGTTTTCCATCAATTGTTGGAAAAATGAAAATTGGAAATCAAACAAGTAAAATTACATTCCTAAATCATCCTAAATCCTTCCTAGAATAATTCTCCATGTCTGTTCGGCATGTTGTGTGAAGGAGGAGATCAAATTGAATCAAATTTATAAGCTAAAAATTTCCATTTGCTTTTTAAAATTCTGTATAACATTTTTATAAAATTCTTAAAGTTTATCAAAATGTAAAATTTATGATTTTTGTACAAAGATGGCATCAAGATATTTTCAGAAAGTCATCGTTCACCCAAAACTGGGCTTTCTAGCAAAATTTATGGCTCTATGAAGTTTTTCTTCCTTGGCAGAAAAATTTGGGAAAATTTTCCCTGGTAGGCCCATGGCCTGAAAAATTCCCTTTAAAAATCCTTAGAATTTTTTTTTAGAAAAACTCTTGGGGAATTTTTTTAAAAATTTCCTCCACCAGCCCGCAACCAATCAGAGGCTCTGACTTGTCCTCATGGGGCAATGACAGAGGCACAACATCATTTTAGTCCTTGGTTTTTTTAAATTTTTTTTGAAAATTTTACCTTTTTCCCCTCCGGTGCATAGCCAATCAAAGGCTACCACGTGGCGGCATGGGGTGATAGCAGAGGGGGCACAACCCTAGTGACCCTTTTCCTTTTGAAATTTTTGTTTTTGATTTTTTTTTGTGTTTCCTCTTGTGGCCCCACACTCCCACCCTACCTTGGTGAAGACCCTGTCATGGATGTGCAGACCCACGAGTCAAACCTCTCCCTTTTTCCTCCCTTTGGCGAAAATTTCTAACGTTTCCGCTACCCTACCCTTCCCTCACTTTCTCCCCTACCTGGCTAGTTGAGTGCCACATGTCGCTGATGGACCCATGGGCGTGCAAGTATAATTTGGTTTTTCCTCTCGCGCATGAATAAAATATCAACACCACCCCGTGACCCGCCAACCCAAAGAATGGTTTTCTTCCCCGCTCGACACATGTCCCTTTTGGGAAAATTTTCACTCCAGGGCCCACCGGCCCATAACTGGAGTTATACAAGGAGTTAGGAGGGCTTATTTATATCATTAGAAAGGTAAGAAAATTTCCTATCCAATGAGAATGATTTAGGAAAATTTTGAATATGTTAATTGTGATAAAAATCAAGTTGAAACTTTGATCCTGTTTGAGAGTGGGTATGGTGTTAATTTACCCCCCAAATCTAACTGAAACTTGTAACCCTCAAATTTGGACCTTGTAACCTCTGATAATTGTCAATAAATGAAGAGTATGTTCCAATAATTTAAACTTGTTCTGGAACCTATTAGTGTTAACTGTTGTCTTACAACCTAGTTGTGGACACTTCTAAATAAAATTATTCCATAATTTTCCTGACTAACCCTAGGTTGTTTCTTGGGTCTCAAGTGGGTTGTTTTAATGGGAATCACACTTCGTATCAGAGCAATGGTTCAAAATATTGAACCATTGGACACACTAGAAAACTTGGGAAATGAAACTTAAGCCTAACACATTTTTCATTCTAGAAAACAACTTAGTTTAGAAATTGCATATTTTAGTAAACATGGAAATTGAATGAAACTTAGAAAAATGAACTAACTCTCACTTTGGTTTGTGCAGGAGGTGCAGATGGGGCAAGGGGAATTTTCACATAGAATCAAACTTACCACCACCACCACCACCACTGGATCAGGGTGTAGCAACTTTCCTACCCCATATTTTACATACTCTTCAGGATGTCAATGCCAATCTATGTGGAGGATTAGGAGGAGGACATGTAGATAGCCATGACAGAGCCCCTTCTATTGAGGGCTAGTTATCTCCTTGACCTAGCAAGGATCATAGAGGTAAGAAATCCCATGTGGAGTCAGCTAGAGTAGAGTCACCAAAGAGGGGACAGGGTGACTGAGTTTCAGAGCATAGAGAGAGGTCTCGAAGCCCTATGCTTAGGGATGAGCTTGCAGAGATACATAGAGACCATTAGACCACAACTGTAGATCACATCAGTGAGATTCTGAAGCTTTGGCCATCACATTACTTAGGTTACATGGGTGGATTTCAGGAAGAGGTCTGGCTAGTGAGCTTGAGCGGTTGCTTCAAGTTTTTTCCATGTTCTGCAAACACAAAATCTCATACTGTGGTCCATCTACTGAGGGATGGAACATGAGTATGGTTAAGGACAGAGGAGTAGAAGCTCCATGTTAATTATGAGACAGTGACCTAGGAGTTATTTAAGGAGAGATTCAGGAGCATATATTTGTGACTGAGGTTCATACAATAGAGGATCGATGAGTTCCATGACCTCTGACAGGCATCTCTTTCAATAGAAGAGTATGAAATTAGATTTCTAGATCTACTTCAATATGTAGAGTACATGCAGGATGAGTAAGTATGGATTCATAGGGTCATCAGGGGCCTTAATTTAGACATTGGAGGTGCGGATCAGATCCATTATTTGTAGACATTATCTGAGGCCATCGAGAAGGCCTATGTATTACAGGATACTCGGGGGAGACCCAGTGGGCTAGAGACCGAGTTTGGAGCCGCATACAACAGATGTAGGACAATAGATCAATGGGGTCAATACCCCTTCCTCGTGGTGGATAGTGTTCAACATAGTCATCCTTTAGGCCATAGCAATAGTAGCAGTAGTTGTAGCTTGAGGGCCTTTTGGAGAAATTCCTAATCCATCCCAGTGTATCCCCTTGGGGTGCACCGGTGATCTTTGTAAAGAAGAAGGATGGATCCTTGTGGTTGTGTATTAATTACCACCAACTAAATAAGGTAATGATCAAGAATCATTATCCCCTTCCACATATTGATGACTTGTTTGATCGGATGAAGGGAGCCACAATTTTCTCTAAGATTGATCTTAAGTCATACTACCATCAGCTGAGGATTTCAGAGGCGGACATTTATAAGACCACCTTTTGCATGAGATATGGGCACTATGAATTCATAGTGGTGCCTTTTGGTTTGACTAATTCCCCCAAAGTGTTCATGAGTTTGATGAATGAAGTATTCAAGAACTTCTTAGAACACTTCATGTTCATCTTCCTAGATGACATTTTGATATACTCACGTATGTGTGAGGAGCACGAGGGGCACCTTCGCCATGTTCTTTAGTGTCTTTGGGAGTAGAAGCTTTACGGGAACTTGGAGAAGTGTGCATTCTTTCAGATAAAGGTGCAGTATTTGGGTCATATAATTTCTAGGGAAGGTATTGCAGCTGATCCTTCCAATATTAGAGCCATTATGGATTGGATAGCACCCACTATAGTGAACGATGTGTGCAACTTCATGGGATTATCAGGGTACTATAGGAGATTCATTCAAAACTTCTCTCAGATTTTGTACCCTATTACTTCCCTTTAGAGGAAAGGGAAGAAATTTGTTTGGTCTGACAGATGTGAGCAGGCATTTAGGAAACTGAAGGAATGCCTCACTACAACACCCATTCTTATAGTGTCAGATCCACAAGGTGAGTTCTTTATTTACACAGATGCTTCATTGGCAGGGCTTAGAGGTGTGTTGATGTAAGAGGACATAGTAGTGGCTTTTGATTCTTGAAAACTCAAGGTTTATGAGATTAATTATCTGACTCATGATCTTGAGCTTATGGTAGTTGTGCACACCTTTGTTTGATGGAGGTACTTTCTTCTTGGTAGGAGATTCACACTTAAGACAGATCACTTGAGTCTTTGTCACCTCTTCATGCAACCCAATCTCAATGGTCATCGGTGGTGTTGGATGGAGTTGCTTTGTGAGTATGATATGGAGATTGATCATGTGAAGGGGAAGGAAAATGTGGTAGTAGATGTTCTCAGTAGATAGAAACATGTGGCTATGGCCACATCAGTGAGCATAGATTTACGGAGCAAGATCCTTCAGCAGTTTCCTCTTGACAACTTCTACATTGCAGTATGAATAGAGATCGAGTCTCAGAGACCCCTTAAGGGGAAATCTGATGGTTTATCCTTAGAGACAGATGGTCTTCTTAGGAACAGAGGCTGGATATATGTTCCCAGAGATGGAGGATTAATGCAGGACATCTTGGTAGAGGCATATTGTGCACCCTATTCAGCCCATCCCGGGGTGAAGAAGATGCATGCCACCTTGAGACAATTGTCTCATTAGAGAGGAATTTATAAGGACATGGCCAATTCATGTCATGATGTTTATAGTTCCAGAGAGTTAAGGCCAAGCATCAACATCCATCTAGTCTTCTTTATCCTCATGATATACCAGAATGGAAGTGGGACACCATTTCCATGGACTTCATTGTTGGGATACTGATGTCAAGATATCACCACGATGCCATTATGGTCATGGCTGATAAATTGACAAAAGTGGCTCACTTTTCTCCAGTGAAGACCAATTATATAGCTAGAGCATTGGCATGAGTGTATTTGGATGAGATTTTTATGTTGCACAGAATTATGTGAAAGGTCATTTGTGACTGTGATCCTTTTTATACTTAACATTTTTGGACTACCATGAAGTATGTCCTCGGGATGAGAATCCACTTCAGCATAGCATATCATCCCAAGAGATATGGATAGACTAAGTATTTGAATTAGATTTTAGAGGACATGCTTAGGATGTATGTGATGGATCAGTGGTCTAAATGGTAGGAGTACCTGTACTTAGTGGACTTTTCCTACAATAATATTTTTAAGAGTTCCATAGGCATGGATCCTTTTATGGATTTGTATGGTATAGAGTGTAGGACACCTCTTATTTAGGATAGGTTGAAGGAATGAATATCTCTCAGACCAGCTCTTTTACAGGACATGCAGCAGCAGGTGCTGTTGATTAGGCAGAGATTGCAGGAGGAATAGGACATATAGAAGAAGTATGTAGATCAGCATAGGATCGAATGTAGTTTTGATTTGGGCATGAAGGTGTTCCATTGTTTTAGGCCACACAAGAGCCCTATCCATTATGGAAAAGGTTCCAAGTTGGCTCCTAGATTCATTGGTCCTTTTGAGATCTTGGAGCGTATCGTCCCTTTGGCCTATCATCTGGCATTGACACCCAACTTGCCTCCCATACATGATGTTTTTCATGTGTGAGTTCTTAGGAGATATATTGTAGATCCTTCTCATGTACTGGATTGTAGGTGCAGTATCAGGGGCAGGTGATGGTGGAGCCCATTCACATCCTACATCATAGGACCCTGGGCCTTTGAGGTAGAGAGGTTGATTAGGTTCGGGTGCAGTGGGACAGATATGATTAGACTTCAGCTACATGGGAGGATGATACTTCATTACGAGTTCAGTTTCCACATTTGTTCCACTGACTTCCAGGAGGAAGTTGAGTCTAAGGGGAGGGGCATGTAGTGCCCACTTCCCTTTGACACCTTTTGATACCTATGTTGATACTATGATTACATTATGGACATTATTATGTTTTTATTTAGTATGATGTTAGACATTGGTCATGGATTATTGTTGATCTTGATTTGGTTATAATGTATGATGATTATTGGAGACATTTCATATGTGGATGATGATATACTATTTGACATGGATATAGTTTGAATGTTGTTCAGACATGTGATTTTTTGATATTGTCAGTAGACTTAGAAATGGACATTATATGATGATGATATAGTTGTTACTTTGATGTTTTTGATATAAATTGTAAGTTATTTTGTTAAATGTATTTGATGTTGTTATGATTCACATATTTAGATGATTTTGTGATTATATTTATATCATGTTGGATGTTCTGATATGGCCACGAGGCCGAAGGAGGTATTTGTGTTTTGTAGGTTAAAATATCACAACAATAATCAGTGGATTAGAGGCCAAACACAATGGCATTCTAGGTGAATTCAACAAGGTCACCATGGCAACATGTTTTGTGTGTGTGTGTTGTATTTTGTTAGGGTTTCCCATGGGGGGGATTACCTTTATATGTGACCATGGGTTTTGTATATTTTATTATGTGTTTTATTTTTATTATTTTTAAATGTATACACTCTTGCCCTACCTTGGTGAAGACCCTTCCACAGACGCGCGGACCCGCACGTAGAATCTCTCCCTTTTCCCTCCCTTTTGTTAAAATTTCCAATGCTGCCACTACCCTGCCCTTCCCTCACTTTTTCCCCCATCTGGCTAGTTGAGTGCCACGTGTCCCTAATGGACCCGCAGATGCATGGGAAAATTTTTGTTTTTCTTCCTGCGCATGAATAAAATCTCAACACTGCCCCGCATCCCGCCAACCCAAAGAATGGTTTTCTTCCCCACTCGATACGTGTCCCTTTTGGGAAAATTTTCACTCCAGGGCTTGCTGGCCCATAACTAGAGTTCTACAAGGAGTTAGGAGGACTTCTTTATATAATCAAAAAGGTGAGAAAATTTCCTATCCAATGAGAATGATTTAGTGAAATTTTTAATGTGTTAAGTGTGGGAAAAATCAAGTTGAAACTTTGATATTGTTTGAGAGTGGGTATGGTATTAATTTACCCCCCGAACATAACTGAAACTTCTAACCCTAAAATTTAGACCTTGTAACCTCTGATAATTTTCAATAAATGAAAATTATGTTCTGGTAATTCAAAATTATTCTATAACCTGTTAGTATCAACTGTTGTCTTGCAACCTAGTTATAGACACTTTTGAAAAAAAGTTATTCCATAATTTTCCTAACTAACCTTAGGTTGTTTCTAGGGTCTCAAGTGGGTTGTTTTAATGGGCATCACACAGAATTCCTTACAATATTTATACAAGTTCTCCCACCATAATCCAATGAGTAGAATCTTGGGCACATTTGCATCACTTGTATAGTGGCCACTTGCAATACCACCATGAGCTTCTTCCATAATATCCATACACTCATGTTCTAATACAAAATGGTGTAGTACTTCATCCCGACCTAGTTTGTATAGTTTACCACTAATTAACATATAGGGGATGCGTGTATAGCAAGATATTTCTTCTCTAAGGATTTCATTCCTTTTGGTGTCATCCGTGTTCGTAGAAAGACAACAATTTCCTCTAGTTCTGATACACTCATTGTAACCTGTATAACTGTGCATCTGGCATGGTATCCTCAATTATCTGTGATTTTTCTCCTGACTATATTCTTGATAGATGGTCTAGTCTAGAATTCCTTTTCCTTGGTTTTACCACAAATGTGAAATCAAATTCTTGAAATAAGAGCACCCATTGACATATGCGCCCTTGTAGAATGGGCTTGTTTACCAAATACTTCAATGCCATGTGATCTATATAAAATACGAATAGTGTAGCTAGTATGTACTGGTGGAATTTATGTATTGCATAGATCATTGATAAAGCTTCACACTCTGTAGTTATGTAATTTTGTTCTGTAGGAGTCAAATTTCCACTAGAAAAATAGATAATGTGATCTACAATACCTTCTCCAGGTTGAGCCAACACCACACCAATGGTCATGCTAGAGGTGTTAACATGTACATGAAATGGTTGGTACCATGAAGGAAAATGTACAATATGCGTGGTAGTAAGTTTTTCATTTAATGTTTCGAATACACGTTGCTACGGTTCTCCCTAGTAGAACATACCTTTCCCTTTCATTAACTCTTCCAACGGTGCGACAACTTTGGCATATCCTTTAATAAACTTCTTGTAATATCCTATATGACCCAAAAATCTACACACCTCACTCTAACTGATAGGATCCCTTAGGCCTATAATGACTACAACCTTGGCTAGATCAACCAACAAACCTTCCTTACAGAATATGTGTCCTAGCTGTATCCCAAATAGTGTAGAAAATATCCACTTCTTGATGTTCAAGGAGATACTCAACTGTCTACATCTTTCAAAAATTAAACATAGATTGTCATAATGATCCTTAACTAGTCCATAAACCATCCAATCATCTAAATAGACCTGTAAGAAGTTGTGAATAAATTCCTTAAATGCTTGAACAACTATTTGCAAAAATACAACAAGCATGTTTTTCAGACCAAAAGACATTAGAGTATAGGAAAAATTTCTCCATTCAGTAGTAAAAGTAGTATTTTCTTGATCCTCCTACGGAATCCTAACCTAATGATACCAAGAGAATCCATCTATAAACAAATAGATTTTGCACCCCGCAATGCCTTCTAGTATTTCCTTGGTGAATGGCGTAGGAAAGGGATCAGTCACACATGCAACATTCAACTCCCTATAGTCTACGCAAATCTTGATCTGTCCATCCCTCTTGATGTTGATCACCATTGGACTAACCCATTCTAACTCATTAAAAGGATTGACAATTCCATACTTCAACATTTTGTCAATCTCTTCTTTGACCTTTTCGTGCAAGTAGGGTTTCATCGTATAGGGTCTCTTTCTAACTGGGTGTGCACCCTATTTAAGATTTATCTTCATCTCCCATAACAATTCATGTACGCCATTAAGTTAATGGTACTCCCTAGGGAATAAGTCCTAATAATACCTTAGTAATTCTATGATTTTTTCTACTTTAGAGTCTGACCAATAGTCTCCAATTGTTTCTTCCTTTGGCTCAGCATCTGACCGAATATTCACCCTCTTTTTCTCTATAGGTTCATGATAGGCATGTGTGGTCTTTTCTACACTTTCCAACACCTCACGCCTACCAGTTGAATGGTGTACATCCATATTTTTTACTTCTTCATCATCCGCTAAGTATACCATTTTTCCTTTTTCTTTCTCAAGGAAAGCATGTTGAATTAGTGTGGCATCGGCCTCTATTTCTTCAACAAGACATGCTCCTAAGTTCCCTTCAACTAATAACTCTTGAAGGAGTTCTTCAGCCTTTGCACTATCTTCCATAGTTAAGTGCTTTATGAATCTTAATGCTCCTTCCACTAGAGGCTTTATAGAGAATAATTCAAATGTATGGGCCATTCCTGCAATTAAATCCTACCAATTTCTATTCTCTCTATGGAGTTCTGCATATACATACCAAGCACGAGTGCATATTTGTAAAGTGGAATAAAAATTTTACACCCATAGCGAAGGTGGTAAAGCTTCCTTCCCTTTTGTCCAGAGTCTCTCACACTTCTGAATGTGTTGTTGAACAGGTTGATTATCATGATAAGTGTAGATTTGAGTAAGTGCATTTCTCTTGAAGAACCTAGTATTAAGATCAATCCTAATTTCATTCCATCCTACACGATTATCCTTATGGGCCACCCACTAGCATGCTATTGTCCCATGTAGTGTATATGCTAGCATATTTATTCTTTCCAATGGGGCTATCCTTTTTTCCTCCATGGCACTCAAAAATACCATAGGATCTCCTTCTCTAGTGTAACAAGGTACTGAGTTGTTACTTATCCTTCTGACATAATGCATTTTTTTGCCTCTAGAAAATATGGTCTTTACTTCACGCTCTACCAACTCACAAGTGCTATGAGCCTAATTATCAAAAGTAACACTTGTAGTATCGATAATGGACTATGCATCCTCCCACTAAATTATTGCTTATTTAGTTGGCTCTAATACTTCTGGATCTTGGGTGGCGCATACATAAATCCTATTAAGATCTTCTTCACTTAAGGGGTCAACATAGGGTGCATATTTTCCATATGTAAAAGGGATAATAACTCTTTCCTCCTTGTTTTCAAAATTGATATAACCATTATTGAACTGAAGATTAACATTATTTGCATATAAATAGGGATGCCCCAATAGAGCTGGGAAGCTATCTAAATCTTCCAATGCTAAAACCTCAAAGGCTCCAGTGAACTTGGCTCCTTGTATGGTAATGGATGCATCTTTCAAAAATATGATGGGAGTGGCCTTAATCTGATTATCCATGAAAAATACATTAGAGGATCGCTATTATGGGGGTCTTCCAATTTGTACCCATGCATTTAAGGTAAGAACATTGACTTCTATGCCTATATCAATCATTATATTACTCAATAACCACCCATCCACAACAACATTCAGAGTGATTTCCTTGTCATATTCTAGGCTATAAGGGGAAATATTCGCATGCAGGATCTTCCTTCCAGTCAAAATACTTACACGTAGAGTGTTCCCCTTTAACCAATCCCCTAGCAATGGAATGATATTTTCTTGGCATAACATTTTGCACACTTTTCGTAAGTCATCTATATTAGTTTAGACCATTTCTGATACTTTTTTTTTCTCCATCTTCCGTGATTTCTCTTTTAAGTACTATATGTCACCCTGAAGATTCCTAAGAACTTCCATGGTTTCTTGATAACCCTCCTTCTGATAGGCAAGATCTAGGTACTGTGCATATAGAACCACCTCCTTAGTGATGTAATTATTTTTCTATAATGCTTCTCTGACATGTACCAACTTAGTGTAGGTCATGATATGTACTTGCAATGCCTCAAACTTTGCTTCCAACTTAAGCATCCACTAATTTTCAACCAATACGTTGTATCCTAACCATACATGTGCCTTTTTTTCTTATTTATGATGCTTACTAAGATGCTCATAAATGTCTAAGCACTCCTCATAGATATGGTTCTTTCCACAAAAAGAACATGTAATATTTTGAGGACATTCACCCCTGTAGTGGTCAGTAAATCCATATGTATAACATGTTCCATGAGGGAACTCACTTCTTCCACTACCACGGCCTCATCCTCTGAATCCACCACCTTCAAAATGACCTTCATTCCAATCATAGCGCACCTGATCATGATCTCATTCCTGATGTTAATTCTTTCCCTTAGAGTTGTTTGAAACTCCTATCTATCATACACCAATATCTATAGCATCATGGATCTAACTAATCAACCAACAGTCTTCCATGTCATGAGTTGTGGACCTACAGATTTAACAGTAACTTGAAACGTTCTTTCTTATCATGCATTGTAATAATGGGAAAAGGCTACCATCATGGTTTAAATGACATATCTCACATTCTAATAGAAACGAGAATATTGATCAGTGAGTACAACTATCCTTTGTGTGACCTTCTACTTCACAATCTGTGCACCAAATCCCTATGCATGTCTCATGTGCTAAATTTGATGATCGTTTCACCAATTTTATTTCCATAACTACAATTTGTGCTTCTAAAAATAGGCTCACCCCAGTGTCTATGCTTCCAGCTTCCTCAATGCATAAGGCCGCTTCAAGTGCTTCAAGTGGATCAATGTATGTCTTATGTGATAATGCCCTCCTAAAAGGGGTAATTAGACCCCCAATGAACCACTGTGCATGTTGGATTGCATGTATATCATAAGAAAGCTTAGATAACAACATTTTAAACTATATGTCATATTATCTGACACTTTCAGTAGTGCCTTACTTAATATACTTGAGTGCACTTATACTCTTCTACTCAAACTCAGAGATGTGAAAATCTTTAAGGAATGAATATTTTAAAGTTGTATAGTCTAAGCCATTCCAATCAGGGTCAAAATTTTTGTACCAGCTGTGTGCGCGCCCTTGTAACATAGTAGTAAATTGGCTTGCCCTATGCTCATAATCCATGATTCCCTTTTCACGCCACAATATTTCACACATATGCACATGTTCAACAACATCTTCTATGCCCGTATACTTTGTAAGATAAAGAGACATCTCCATGTAAATATTTTGGGGGTTGGTGTGAACCTTGCCCACCTGATCCAGAACCTCATGTGTTTCCCCTACCTCTAGAACCACCAGATCCACTATAACTAGAGCTACCTATGCCTCCTAATCCTAAACCTATAGCTTGGGTCAGACTAGAAGATGTACTTCCCTATGTCCCCATAGTAGAACTGAACTATACCCTCAAAGTATGCGAAGCATTACCACTCCCATAAGTTATTCCAAAAACCAGCGTGCCTGAATTCTATGCAGATGATACACCCAAAAAGGTACTCCCATATAACAATGAATTTGTTTACGCTACCATCATTGTACCTCTTATAAGACATTCTCCTACTCTCTCACTGCTCGAATTATCTCGCTGACTGAGTGTTGTACTAGATGATAGAAAACCAAGTGCAATGGCAAGGTTGCCAAGTGGATTTAGTTGTGTACCCACGGCCCAGGTCATCTCTATTGGCACGCTTCTAGGTGACACTGAGGAGGGTTCCCTATCATGTTTTCCCAAATGGGGGACTTTTTGAGGATCGGGTTTGATATATTCTGTATGAACTTCAACTCATTCCCGAACTATCTTTCTCCATAATGTCATTTGCTCTACAACCTCCCGATACTTCTCTATCTCCCTCTCATGTTCCTTATTATACTTAAGCCACCTTTCCTCTCTCTGCCTTTCTACCACTAGGTCTGTCATCTTTCACCAAACTTTCTCTTGTCCCCACATGTGGTGGGGTTTATTTAACCATCAGTTTAATCTCCAAATTTAAAGTTACCATCAAGATCTTGATTTCCAGTGGAATGCCTTATAGGTAAGTTCCCCTTGGATATCATAAAAACTAGAATTTAGCTACCTTTGGACACAAATAAGTGTAAATTGAGTACTCCAAGATATAAATGTTCAAAACACCATGAAACCACTTATCCATAGCTTGATTCCAAATTAGATTAGCATCATAAAGGGCCTGAAATTCTTCCTGCATCCAAATAAGTGTGCGATACCTCCAATTCCTCTTAAATTCATAAGTAATCAACCACTCGTATAATTCTACTCGAAAGATAGTGAAGAAACTCTCATATAAATTGTCATACAGATTCTGTTCCATCCATATGCATGCATTAAACTCAAATCCAGTGTTGAACCACCATGTGTATTCTTCTTCCAGATCATGTATCCACTCCTCAAAACTTTCTAAGGTCAACTGGTATGTCTTCATCATGAACCATCCTAAAAAAAACTGAAAAAGAGGTCCCAGAAATAGAACCAATGATGCAGCCTAGAATTCAACAATACAAGCCTAGGCACGCTAGCACATCACTCAACATAGACTAAGTGCTCACCTGAAGTGCACAAAGGTACCATGCCCCTCTTTAGGGTTACTATTTTAGGATGTTAGCATGATGAAGACTTTAATCATTCAGATCTATAGCTAATATATCTTTCTACAGTGCATATTTAGATCTAGATCTAGAAAATATAATCATTAAAGGATAACCATAATGGAATCAAGCATGCAATACTGAATTATAACCACGATAACACCTTATTTCAGTCCATAATTTCCATTATATTAATTGCAGTAAATACATAGAAGATTCCTTATAATAAAAACATTATACGCTCATGAACGTAATAGATCTAATAGCAGAATCTCACTATACCCTAGTTCTCACATGTATATCTATGCTCTCTCTATTACATAGTTCAATACATATTTATAAGGGTGGGAATTTTTCCTTCAACTCTTATCTAAACCCAAAATAGGTCACATGATATTATTATCCACACGCCATTTATAAAAATAGGCTTACATGTGAGAATTCTAAAAATAGATCTCTCTTAGTCAACTATCAATTCACAATTCTATCTTTAGCCTACATCCATGCAAATCGATTCATAGCCGATCTTACAAAAATAACCAATGCGTGTCACACAAATCTCCAATTATTTTGAGTGCTCCGCACGCTATCTCCAAAAATAGATCCTCATCATGAAAATGGATAAGTCCCAAATCTGTCTCAGTTCTACATGTGATCCTCTCTGATGCTTCCGTGCCTTTGAATGCACTTTGTTACCCCATGTGAACCTTCTCTATTTTCTTCACTAATTAAGAGATTCTGACTGATCAACACCCGTATGTATTGTGATCTCATTTTAGATATTGTAGAGAAGAGAACATTGGCCATATGGGCTATTGGGAGTGACACATATGATGAGAGCATGCTATGTGTATGACTCATCATAGTGCATGTAGTAGGGATTTTAAATATTTGAAAGGTGGTTATGGGGATTGTGGTGCTATGTAGAGTGTGCTTTAAGGAAGATGAGACCATCTCATTGTTTCTGATTGCAGTGTGTAGAGAGGTGGTTGATTATGGGGTACTTTTTAGTTGGAGAACCACCATATGGGTACATTTAGTTCATGATCTATTCATGGTATGATTCAGAGGACAAAGGGTCATAAGACCCATGATATTACTAAAAAACATGGATATATGAGAGGTTACCTATGTATAGGCTAACAAGGAAACCACATGCAGTAACAACATGTTAGATGTATAGTGACTAAGAGGGGGGTGAATGAGTCATACAACATTTATATTTCATTTATCTAACCATACATTCATCATTAAATTTTTCCATTCAACATACACAACCATGTGAGCTTATTAAGATTATTACAACCATCCACAATTGTGTAAATAAATAGAGAGAACACAAAAACACAAAATATAAAGTGATAAACCCTTAAGGGGAAGAAAACCCACCAAAACCTCTGCTAATATTACTCATAACAAAGGGATTGTATGAATATTACACATCACAATTTTTTTATGAATGAACACGAAAAATATTTTTCTCACACAATTGATAGTGATCCAAGTTCATCTCCAAACACACAAAACCCTCTTAAAACTTCTCTCTCACCTATATATCTCAAATATTCTTCTTCTTGCACTGAATAGAGCAATTTCCCTAGCACACCTTCCATTAAATATTAATCATACCTTCATTCCACTCTTCATCTCTGGGTAAGTGCGGGAAGTTGATGGACAAATATAGGGTCATCTGTGGACATCATATTGCAAATAACAACATAATATCAATTTGTAGGGATTATTAGCAATACATACACTCAAAATTAGACAAAATTATATTAATATGAATCATAGCATCCGGAATCTAGTTTCTAAAATAATAATTTTTGTAAAAAATGGACAATATTAGCTATATTAAACACTCAAAATTCAATGAATTGGTATTTTTTTTTAAAACGCCGATAAGATTATAGTCCGTTTGCCCACAATTTGGATGACCAAAAATTGATATATATTTTTTTCCTTTGGTGAGAAGTTATATGCCACTATCTATCTTGGGATGGATTTTATTTTGTATTTTTTTGAATAATATTTTATTTTTTATGATTTTTTCCGTGAAAGTGGTATGAAAACATAAAGAAAACAGAGCACTTTCTGTTTGCCCGCCATAACTTCAGCAAAAAATATTGAAATCAAATAAATTTTTTTTTGAACATGTATATAATTTCACCACGGTTGGGATGGTATAATTTTTATCACATTCTAATAAGTGAAACAAATTTTGCAATCTTAAACGTAGACATAAAAATTCACAGGAAAAAGTGTCTTAAAGACCTACTATTAGTAAAAAATTATAAAATGATATTTATCCTCTTCTATTCACTTTAAAATCAGTATTTCTACAAAGCTAATAGTCTCCCCTACGCAATGGTACCATTTTTATGACATAGTTTTTACTTTTCGGCATGGTTCAAGTCCGCGGAAGACTAAATTTTATGTTTTGATGTTTTTAATGTAAAATTCAGGATTTGATGTCCACTTAATTGTCCCCCAGCTTGGTGCACTTACCCCTCTTTCGTTGATAAGCCATTATTCAACATCTATTTCAACTCTCTTATAGGTACCTCAAAATTTCTACCTCATGGACTCAACTATTCATAAATGACCTAATATAACATTCTTATATACCCGAAGACACTAGCTCAAAACACTCCTACTAGGTCGGCCATGACCATATAGGTTTCATGTCATTCCAACTCATGGAATAAATATCAATAACATCATATAAATCAACTCAAAATACCAAAGTAAGTCTTGAAGGGTCAATTCTCAATCGCACCTAATTGAAGCACCAAGACACTCAAGTAATCTCAAAACAAGCTCTTCAAGATCCAATGAATGCAATATTTAATACCTCAAGGGCACCCTCCATATTCAATTCATTGAATCATATTGAAGATCCACAATATAGTCTCAATCCAAAATCATGATAGCATCACAAAAAAATCACAATCCCCCTCTCTTTTTTAAATTCTATCTCCACTATGAAACACAACCAAGTTATCTAAGCAACACCATGACTAGGTCTTCAAGCACCCAGGTAAATAATCCTAGAAGAATCGACCTAACTTCACATAGAAAAAATACTCATCAAGGATCAAGTGATATTTAAATGGAATTTTATTTGAATCTAATTTCTGTAATAACTCAATGCATTAATCCTCCAACTTATCATGTCTATCCTCAAACCAAAATCAATCTCTAAAACTTATCTCCCTAAAATGAAAAATTAAGGACATCAAGCCAACCTGAAGTCTTGACAAATCAAGTTCACAATCACCACCTCGAAATCACTTTCAAGAGGCATGAAAGCAAACCATGGAACTACATCAACCTAAAACATTAAAAAAATCGTCAAGTGATAACAATCGCATATGTCACACATGGATAAATTCACTCTAGCACACCTATTTCAGTCATCCTTCTTAGATGAGCCTAATATTTCTAATTAGGCCATTAGGCTATTACATCAATGAAATTATATTTTCATATCAAACAAGGACATTCAAACACATCATGAGCAATCTTGGGAACCAAGATTACTATCCAAGATCAAAAACTCATCATCTAGCTAACATTTCACAAATTACATCAAACTCACTTCAAACCTCAAGACTATATTTTTAGCCCTTAAGGCATTCAAAATTATCTGTAATGTTACTTTGAGGACAATGTATCTTGGAACATCATTTTCTCCAAGAAAGCATACCTAAAAATATTTTTATATTTTTTCATTATCGTCTAGAATATTCCAAGCGATTATTAGAACACATGTTCACTTTTCATCCTGAAGTTTTCATCATCAGACCTTAAAACTTCAAATCTCCATAAAATAAGGGATTTTCTCTCACTTCCTAAAATAGCTAGTTCACTAAAACACCACCAAAATGAGATATGAGTAATCCTATATGAATGGCCCAAATGTATCAATTAACTAACATTTTCAATTCCCATTTTGAGACCACACCATCCATTTTATCTAGGAACAAGTCAATCTCTAGAACTGAGGGTTTTGGGGAGCGGTTTCAAACCCTCTTAGCTTCCCCTTAATGGATTGTTCATAAATTTTAGGACATCCACCTAGCTAATCATTTTTGACGTAAAAAGAATTTTAGGCTTACATGAGTTCTTGCTTATCTGCAAAATATCTAGGCTTGGTTTTGAATATCAATATGAAGATTGAGTTAGCACTCAATTTACATGACTGAATCCAGCTATGAGAATGAAAGCTAATTCTATAGGATTCCAATTTTAAATTTGACCACAAATACAACATTTCTTGCAAGAGGAGTCCTTTAAAGTATTGACTTTAAATAAGAACACACTAAACACGAGAGTTACATCCTTCAACTCTGAAGACGAAGTCTCACTTGAGTTTACTGAAGACCTACGATAACTCGGCATCCTCTGAGAATTACCTGATGTGTAATCTTAGACTCTAATCTTCAAACCATAGTCTAAGCCTCCCCAAGGACTTATTATATACATGCAGTTAAATGTTTGTAGATAATGACTTGAATACACATCACACACGTGATATGCCATGTAAAAACTATTATTTGAAATTTCGTATATCACAACTATGTACCTTAAATCACTTGATTGTGTAATGCAAGTAGATCATCCACCCTTATCAGGAAGTTCTTTGGTTTCTAGGGACTAGGCCTAGTATGACCAAGACTCAATCGTGACTTAATAATTTACTAATAATGATTTGAATTCTTACAGATTCATTTGTGACCTTTTACACATGTGTTATTACAAGATTTGGAACTTATATCATCTTTTGTATAACTTTGGAGCGTACCTACTGTCAACATAGCTTACTATCCACATCCATGGGTATCTCTAAGACCCCGTGACATTTTGAGGTTAGGTAAGTCTTATTGTCAATGTGTATTCAACTTTCATACTTGACCTTGATAGGATTTACTTCTATACAGTACATGTTAAACACCTAAGAAGTGGGTGTTTGGAGTTATAGGAGGCAAGTATTTAGGATCAATCATTTAACAAAATAGAGGCATTGATGTTGATCTACCAAAAATTTGGGAAGTTTTGGAAATGATCCCCACCCACTTCATGATTCGGGCATTAGATGGAAACCTTGGTAAGATTGAAACAAATTTGTAGGCTCCTTATTCCTGGGTTCGAGCCTTACGTTGTTCACCCCATCAACGATATATGATTGAAGGATATAATTATAGAATCAATATTGGACCATAATTTCAATGACATGAAGCATTTGAGTTAGTGAAGCACTTCCTTATGTCACCGCCTATAATCATGCCACCGAAAGCTGACCTTCCTTTGATTTTATATTCTCAAGTCACTGATGTCTTAATTGTGTGCATTTTGAACAAGAAGATAACGATGGACCTAATGAGTGGGACATCTATTTCATTAGCTCCGCCTGAAAATCTATCCTCTGAAGTTATGATATGTCCATACACACAAGTGAAAAATGATTTTTTGGCTATTGTCTCTATCAATCCAAAATCAATAAGTCTAAGGTACTACATGTGCTAAAACGTAAGAGATCGCGAGTGATTGTAAATTCCTAAAGCATACTTTCCAGTTCATTTTTCACTCAGGTTTCCTTATCCATATTGAAGGTTGGCCATTTCATGTCACGTTGATGGGTGATTTTGATACTCGTCATTTGTAAACTCAAAAGCTCCGTAAAGGGACAAATTATGCATTGATTTCTTATATGACAATCCTATGAGACTAAGTGAGGTTAACTAGTATATCTAGATTTAAACTAATGTTATGTTGTGAAGTTCCTCATAGAATCATAATCCCTCTGTCAGGGTATGAAGTTCTATGGTACATTGATATTTTCAATCACATTGTTGGACCGAATGTATCCGAGGGAGAAATTTGCATAAGTAAAGATGACAACTAAAGTATCATAGGCCATTTGAGTAAGTAATTGTGGAAGACAGTAGCTCTATCATAGACTCTCTTTAATGGTATTCTGTAATGAAGATACGTTTATGAAGAAGATCTAAGATAAAATCCTATTATATGAATCCCACAACACAATCATTGGTGGCCACTTCAGATTGGAATGCAACCTCTTATAAGATTCATGACAGTGTTTGGTTCTTTACCTAGGCCCACTCCACAATATAACATTGTAGAGTTATGTATGCAGGTGTCAAAAATGCCAAGAGTTTTCACACAAGATGACATATTATTACGTCAAGATATTACAACCCATTATGACAAAAATATGGCCCTGGTCTCTACGTTGGGTTCTTGATTTGATAGGGAAATTCTAGGTCCTGTGTTCATCAGATGGGCCAAGTCAACTTATCATTCTCACATGCCGTACTAGGAGTATTTTACAAAGTGGGTATGTAGTCCATGCCTCTTACTATTATCATATGGATCTGTTGATTAGGACCATTCCAGTTCTGCATGGTTAATACTAGATCATCTGTTTTTGGGATACAGAGTCCCGTGAATGTCATCAATTCAGGGTAATGACTTGATCTCTTTTAAAAAATGAATAGGTATGAGAATTTTTTGTGTAATTCAAGGATATCCCATCACAGTTGAACCTCTTCATGTACTAATCCTCAACTCGGTAATGGAGTAGGCTGATTGGGCTACAAAAAAAAACCCTAAAGTATAAGTTGGGCACTTAGGCATATTGGACCTATATGTACAAGAATGGCATGTGGGGTGAAGAGCACACATGACAAGGGTTTTAACAGGGTCTAATAGAACACACAATGCACATGCACTAGGTAAAGACATGTTTTAAAGACTTAGCCATATTCAACATTTCTAGGAAGCATCACGAGATTAAAGCATGACCCGATCTGAGTATGTGGAGTGGATAACGTGCCAACCTCGTCAGCTATATGGTCAAGAAATAAATATTCCATGCATGTGATGGAAGGATCCAGAAAGACATCATTACAAAGAAGTGGACAGTTTGTATGGGAAGAGGCATGCTCCATTGAATAACCACATGGTCACTTGACAACTAATCTATTACTTCAGGAAGGCATGGCAGTGAATGCTAAAGCTATATATAGATATGCTTGAGTAGAAGGAAGGGGGGATCTTTGAGAAAAGTGTGTGGTCACTAGAATCACATAGCGATTGAAGAGGTGAAGCCATGTAGAAATAGTAATGGGTTCTATGGACTCTCATTAGGATGGTTACAAGAGAGATGGCATATCTAGAGGGATGGTTCTATGATCATTTTTTTAATACTGGAAGCATGGTTAGGATTTCTGATGCATGCACCTTATCTACATTGATACATCGGCCGGTTATGGCCTTAATGAATGTAATGTAGTTACTGAACTAAGATTCATGAGGAATATATGGTTCTGTTCTAAATATACATTGTTCATGGGTGTAAACCCTAGTGCATCTTCTTTATATTATAAATATGATCTATTATATGTTTTCTATTTCTCTTGTTGTCTAAATGGATGCATAAATATAATGCATCATTTTAAGTTCTCAGAATAAATGCAAGTTTCTTTACCCTTTTTCTAAGTTTATTTCATTAATCAATGTATTCTCACAAGACTCACAGAAAGGAGGGGTTCAGGGCTGCACATGCCTTGGGTGAGTGCCCATCTCCCGCTGGATGATAGGCCAACATGCATGGGATTAGAATGTTGGTTTAAGGGCATAAAATGACTACATATTGGTTCCATTTCTGGGGCCTCTTTTCAAAGTTGTTGTGAGAAATGGATACATATACATCTTGGTTCCATTGATGTGTGATGACTAAGCACCTGACCTTGGAGAGTGTTGAAGCATATTTTAGGAGCACGAGGGATGAATTTTCTCAAAGATTCAGTGTGGGACCTGAGTTTGATACATGTAGATGGGTAGAAGAACACATGTACCATGAGCTGTATAAAAATTTCTTCTGCTACTTTCTTGTAGAATTGTATGAATTGCTTTCATCATATGCATCCAGATCAAAATGGTACTATAGATCATGTGTATGGACCCAATATGATTAACAGAATATGTAAGATGTGGATATGATTTAGAAGTGTGTTGTCGATCACTGGTGGAAAGGAGTGTTGACAAGTTATACTACGGAATACACCATTTATATGTAGTTTTTTCTAGAGGTTGCTAAATTCAAATTCCTAAGGGAACCCAGAGGATCATTTGTACGTGTTATCCCTTTAGATATGAAGATCTTGATCATTACCCTAAGTTTAGAGGCATTTCCTATGGCTAACTAAGCTTCTCTGAGTGTTAGACGAGGAAACTAGGGTGGAAAAAGATGGAGGACATTGTGGCTGAAAAGGAAAGGGAAGACAGATGACTCAAGTATATTGAATCTCATGAAAGGGAGATGGCTAGACAACATGAGGTTACAGGTGTGATGGATTTATAGAGGTAGACATTGTAGGAAGGAGTTGAGGTTCACGTAGAGGGTGTGGAAGCTGAGAAGTCTGCACTACCCCATCTTGGCAAGCGTGGGAGAGAAGCCCCTTTAGCTTATGATGAGATTTCATTGAATAAATACAGGAAATCCATCAGTGTGCATCTGAACCTACCTCATAACCAACCCCTAGCACTTGTTTTTTTCAGATCAAGGAAGAAGTATTGTTAATCTGATTGGTATCGATGAAAGTAACCAATATACACCTAGGAGATATAATTTCTCATTTGGGACATCCATGGCTGTGTAAACCATTCCCATATTTGGAGGAATTTTTAGATAAGGTGTAAATAGATAAGGTTTTGGTATCACATCTAGAAGTGGCATGGGACACATAACTAGTAGTGGGATAATATCACAAACCATCAGCACATAGTTCAGTGGGACGTTGGGGACACTAGGCATGAGCACTTCACACCATTTTTTGGCTACAAGAGGTGGATATAGTGGTGTAAGGGAAAGAGGAATAGGTGGACCTAGTGGATTAGGAGGATCTGGTGGGTTAGGAGGGATAAGACCTTATGGGTTTAGTGGATCTGGTGGTAGAGGAAACACGGGAGAAAAACAAGGTTCTAGGTCAGGTGTAAAAGGGCCTCAGCCACCCCCGCAAGTATGTTTTGAGATGTCTGTACACCTACCAGACTACAAAGGTATTGAGGATGCTGGAGATCATGTGCACAAGTGTGAGTTACTATGGCACACAAAGGGGATCACTACCCCAGAGTGAAAGGCAAGTCAGTTTGTAACAACATTTTAGGGGCACATGCATAACTGGTACCGAAAGTATGACCCCCACTAGACTGTCCTGGATTACACTACGTTGAAAAATTCCTTCCTATCAGAGTTCCATATCCCTGAGTTTGAGAAAAAAAGCATCAATTCCCAAAAGGATATCCAAAAAGGAATGACAGAGAGTATGCGAGAGTATGACGCTTGGTTCAAAACACTCTTATTAACACTATCATATGAAATACACCCCTATCAACATGATCAATGGTTTTTTGGGGGATTTATAACACCATTTAGAATGGAACTATCACACAAGACTTTCACAGACCTGCACGAGGCCTTGGATGTTTCCCTACATGCTGAGGCTTTTGGGAGCATTGATACTAGTGTTATCCCTTTTCCGGAGGCTCAAATTGCTGCAATGGACAAATAATTGGAGAAGTATATTTGCAAACTCATCTGCATGAGGTTTGTAATGGGATTTGGTGTACAAAGACTGTGAAGTGGAGGGGCATGTAAAGGATAGTTTCCCTCAGAAGTCAGTGTATGCCCTATGGTGGTAGACTATGAGATTTTCCATGGGGATCATGATGCAAGTAGGTGTCCCTCTACTACAATGCGTAATCTGTAAGAATGTTTCTTGATATTGTAAAATTTGTACCTATATGAACCATGATACCAAGGATTGTAGACTAATTGATCAGATCCATGATGTTATTGATCTTGGTGTATGCATCATATTATCCTTGCAAGAAGATACAAGGATGATGATCTTCGTTATGAAGGGTGTGTAGAATGGAGGAGCATGAGGAAGAGGTTTTCCGTAGAGGATTTCATGGTCATAGTAACCATGGTGGAGGATGAAGTGAGTTTCCATGTAGGAACCTATTATAACTGTGGATCTACAAAGCATTACAAATGTGAGTGTCGTGACCTATATGTACAATGTCTCATGGTGTAGAAAGAAACATAAGTATGAAGAGTGTAAAGAGCTATTCTGAGCATATAAACCAGTAGCACTAGAAGGAAAAAGGTGCTGAGGATGGTGAGCATCAGAAGGCCAATTTTGACCCACCGTGAATGCCAAAATTTTCACATAAGTCAGAGACTAGAGCCTGTACTGGTGACAACGTGCAAGCAGAGGCCGGGCATGCACCAGGGAGATGCCAAGGACAAAGAACATTGGTATTCAGGGAGAGTAAGTGGTACATTGCAAAGTATCGGGACCCTGCTCATCAGAAATGAGTTGTATATCAAGAGACTATGGACATGATTCAAAGTTTGTAAGGGGTGATCTAATGTCTAAAGGAGAAATCAAAGTGGTTAGAACAAAAGAAGAATGCTAAGGCTCCGTAGAAGGATGATCTAGTATGAGATCAAGGAAGTAATGAAAAATGTTAAGGACAAGAGAATATTATTCCCTTTCTAGGATAATGGATGATGAGAGAAGGATACCATGCTCAAGGAGATAGAGCACGAAAGGAAGGTTTCTACACATGCCAACCTTCCTCCTCATAGCTTTGACTATGATAAGGAGATTACACTGAATGCAGTTATTGATGTGATGGCTTCTAAGCAATATCCTCATCGACACATGAGTGAGAGGTCAATGTTCATCACCTTACATACATGGCATCAAATGGGAAGGTCCGCATTACATCCATCTTCAAAAGTGATTGTATATGGTAAACAAAACTAAGGAAATAACCATTAGCATCGTGAAGGATGTAGTTATCACCATTCAAGGGGCCAGGTTCATTAGGAGACTTTGAAGTCTTGGTGCTCACTTGAGGCAAGGTGGATACTTTCCCAGCATTACTTGGGCGTGCCATTGATGTTATAAGAATAATACCAACCTACGTGGTTTAACAATGGGGTATATCATCTTTAGAGAACAAGGAAGAAAGGGTGATAATACCCTTGACATATATGGAAAGTTAGTTCCCTAAATTGAGCCCTTAAGAGAATAATTACATTGACAGAATCCATGTGTGACTCTATCAGATATCCTGAGATGATTCATCCCACAGAGGGGGTCAACTAGTTTGAAGATGCTCAATTCAATGAGTGATACCACTGAGCATGGCATGCGAAAATTGGGTGCAGGGGACTTATGATGTTACTTGGGAAACATTTTATAGGATTTTTAACAAGGGTAACAAAGGTCACGCTCTCAGTCAAGCACCAAGGAGGGAAGAATTTTCCAAGTTACTCTGCAGGAGCAAGATCCTGATGATTTCTCTATGCAGGAAATAGAGGATCAATGGGAAAATGAGGATGAGAGAAGGGGAAGTATGCATAATTATAACTTACTCAGGAACTGTAACGCGCTAGTGGGCTACACATCGTGTAGAGCCTCCTAGAATGGTGTAAGGTAAGAATCACATATTTTCTATAAGGTTCTACTAGGAGCAATGTGCCCACTATCATCCATAGACCATACCATGGTAAAGAGACTACATCATTTCCATATTCAATCATAGTGACAAGGCTTGGATGGAGAAGCAAAGAAGCTGTTACCACATTCATTATGGGTGCATAAGATGTATTACTACCTTAAAATTTTGTGCACACACATGGTATATTCATTTGGAGATATGCCATCAGATCAAATTGGTAATTCATAAGAGTTGGTGGATGATCTCATTCAAGCATTTTGAGTAGGGGAGTACAAAACCATCAGCGGAGAAGGTGCTATGCAAGTAATCAAATTCCTTACAATGGGAGATAGTTCTATGGAAGAAGATAAACTACTGGTTTTTTTAGGTGAGCCTTAGTTTGGAGACGCATCTCAATGAAGAAGAATTAGAATAAGTACAACTTGAGTATGCGTGTATGGAAAAAGAAAAAGGCAAGATATTCTATGTAGAAGATGATGAAGAGATGGACGAATTCTGGATGCTAATAATTTTAAAGGTACATGTGAAAAGTCATAGATAACACTGAATGAGCAAGCACACTGCCTACCATGAGCCCTTGAAAACAAATAATGTTAACAATGGGATGGAGACATAACCTGAGGAAGATATCATTGAGGACTATTGGTTGGAAAAATAAGTTTCAAAGGTCATTGATCTGTTGTGCATGAGTTTCTAGGATGTTTTCCCTTACGAGTACCATGAACTCAAAGGTGTTCACCATTCCTTAGAGGAAATGAAGATCAAATTGAAGGAAGGTGTACACCCGATTTGGAAGGGGCCTTATCGGATGAATCTGAACTCTACACGTATGGGTAAAAAAATAAATAAAGAAGATGATAGCATCTAGGTATCATTGAGGCTAGTAGAATAATCAAAATGGATAAGCCCAATGGTCATCAGTATTAAGAAGGATAGGAAAGATAAGAATCTGTGTTGATTACAGGGACTCTGAATGCAATATGTGTCATTGATCCATTTTCTAACCCCCGTCATTGAATAAAGTTCTGGAAGGAGTATCTTGAGAACGTGAAGTCTACTCTTTCAAAGATGGGTTCTTAGGGTGTCACCAAGTCAGAATTGCGAAGGAAGACCAGACGAAAGAAAACTTTTTTCAACTTAATGGGGAAGTCTTTTCGTACATGGTTATGCCTTTTGGACTGAAGAACGCACCTGCTGTGTTTTCATGCTTTATGGTCCAGACATTTTAGGACTTTATCCATAAACTTCTACAAGTCTACTTGGATGACTGGACTGGTATATAGATTGGTGAAAGACCATTGTGAAAATTTGAGATTGATGTTTGAGAGATGTTGGA
The DNA here is from genome assembly GCA_019776745.2 of Taxus chinensis. Taxonomy (NCBI): domain Eukaryota; kingdom Viridiplantae; phylum Streptophyta; class Pinopsida; order Cupressales; family Taxaceae; genus Taxus; species Taxus chinensis. The sequence goes on along the minus strand of CM034154.1, from coordinate 465,806,966 downwards.
AAGTTAAGGATATCCCTCAACATTTTGAAATGTGTCTTAACTACTCTATTTGGAATCCTTTTTAGGACATATTATATGCAAAGTAAGGATTACTAGTGGGTCCCGCAAAAGTTGTAGTTATTGTGGGATTAGGGGAGCTTACAAGTCAAAGCGCATTCCATAGATTCCTTGGTCATATGGGGTAGTACATGAAATTCATCAAAGGGTATGCCAAGATCACCATGCCTATGGAGGAATTACTAAAACACAAGAGTGTCTTTAATTGGGGACGCTAGCAGAAGGCATTTGACACTTTGAAGGATTAGGCTTATCACGGTACCCATATTATGTTTTCCTTCTTAGGATAATCCTTTCCATGTACATGTTGATTCCTAAGAGATAACTATTGGATAAGTACTTGTAACTCCCATAAAAAAAACCCACATGAGACCCAAGAAATAACCTAGGGTTAGTTAGGAAAAATTATGGAATAATTTTTGTTTTGTTTAAAAGAGTCTATAACCAGGTTACAAGACAAAAAATATCACTAACAAGCTCTAGAAAAATTCTAATCCATTTATAAAAAATAAATCTTTTATTAACAATTATTACAGGTCATAAGGTCCAATATTTAGGGTTAGAAGGTTCAATTAGGTTCTAAGGGTAATTCCTCTCCATACCCATCTTTCTAACAGGATTAAAGTTTCAACTTGATTTTTCTAACACTTAATGCATTAAAAAATTCCCTAATTAATTCTCGTTGGATAAGAAATTTCCTCACCATTCCTTTGATATAAATAAGTCCTTCCAACTCCTCATATTTCTCAAGTTTTGGGTTGACGGGCCTTGGGGTGAAAATTTTCCACAAGAGCGGGACTGTGGGCCCAGGGGTGAAAATTTTCCCAAAGGGTGGGTTGGCAGGCTGTAGGGAGACTCTTGGAAAATTTCCCACAAGAGGGAAACAAAACACATTTTTACCTTTGCTCCCGCGGGTTTGCAATTCCACCAGGGACACATGGAACTCGCTAAGTCAACATGGGGAAAAATAGGGTGGCGAGAGACATTTTGAAAATTATTCTGCGCAGGGTGAGGAGCCAAATTTGCACCCACACTCCCACGAGTCCATAGGGGACACACAACATCAACTAAACCAACACGGGGAAAGTGGGGCGGTGGGGAGAAATTTTGCTTCAACACCCTGAAAGGCTGAGAGGATAACAAGGACCTGTGCCTCCGCCAACAGCTTGCGATGCCATGTGGCAGCTCTGGATTAGATGCAGGTCAGTGGAATGGTGGGGAGGACATGGAAAAATTTCCCAAAATTTTCTGAAACAAAATAAGGATAAAGGAACCCACTCCTCCGCCGATACCTTGTGATGCCATGTGGCATAACCTGATTGGTCATGGGCCAGTGGGGAAAATTTTGAAATTTTTCCCAAAATTTTCTGGGAGTGCTAAGTTAAAAGGAGATCCATCCCACCAACGACACCTCATGGTGCCACATGGAAGCCTCTGATTGGCTGTAACTAGCAGGGAGGTAGGGAAAAATTGGAAAACTTTCTCAAAAATTTTCCCAAGTGCTTAAGGGAAAAATTCGGGCCGCGGGCCCGCCAAGGAAAATTTTCCCAATTTTTTTTTATGCCAAGGAAGAGAAACTTCAGAAGGCCTTAAATTTTGATAGAGAGCTTAGTTTTGGGAAAACAAGAAATTTCTCAAAATCTCTCGATGTCCTCTTTGCATAGAGATCATTAATTTTTTATTTTGACAAAATTTAAGGGGTAAATTTTAAGAAAACGGCTTGCAGGCTTTTATAGTGTGAACTGGTAAATATTAACTTATGAGATTTATCAAATTTTATCTTTTTCCTCTCTCAATCATGTCAAATAGACATGGGGACATGATATTAGATGGATTTAAGGAAGGAATCAAGATTCAATTTGTCTAATAGATTTGCAATTTGAACATTTTCATTTCTTGACAGCAAAAATGATTTTAAAATAGCTGAGCCTGATTCTGCTAAGTTTTGAAATATTTCCTTTAAGTATTTTTTTATATTTGAGTTTTTTTAGGTCCTACTACTTCAATTTAATCATTTAATTTTTTATTTTATTGTAACAAGTTCAAATTGTGCATTTTTTGTTTTGACAATTGCCAGTTTGAAATTACAAAAAAAACATGGATTTCATAGTATATGCTAAACACAAATTTCCAATGGAATAACAACATATGGAAAATAAAAAACCACTTCCAGTAATTTGAATTAACTCTTACAACTTCCTTTCCATTTGGTTTCAAATGAAACATACAAAAGCACATATCTTTCTTTCTCATTCTTTCCAAAACTGAAAATAGAGTATAACTATTTTACATTTCAATATACAACTTTCAATCAGTACAACATCTTACCATTACAGACATTTACAAGTTTATCCACTTCTAGTGGGGAATGTTACAATGAGATTTCATTTCACAAGGGATTGTCAAACTTTCTCTTCTCAGCTCCAGAACAACAACATGCATTCTTCACTTATTCTTCCAATATTGATAACAACAGGAGTAGGGGAAAGGCAACGCTCTCCAACCAACCAAGAAATCCAATGAGGAGGAGAAGCCATCCTTCTTAATTGGCCCCCGAGCCCCAACCAAAAAGTAATAAAAGATGTGATCTAACTCATGGCAACAACATGACTTCCACAAAACATACACAGCAACATTTCCATAAAGAAACACATATCCCAAAAAGAATTGTAGTTTACAACTACATTAAAACATGAAAAATAATACAAAGGATTCATCAAGCAAGCCAAAGGAGCAATAATCTATGGGCGTATGATGCTTATGCCTCCCAAAGGGGAAAATGGGTATCACCACCTGAGTACAACCCACCAAATATATATATATATATATATATATATATATATATATATGTGAATATCATTTCAAACCCTGTCATGCCCTTATGCCTCCCCCAAGTACCCCTTATTCCTCACATTTTCTTGTGTATCCCCAACCTCTTATGGCACCCCATAACGAGTAACATAAATGCAAGCTATATCTTTGTAAGGTGGAACCCAAATTCCCAACTCCCTCCACCCTTATACCTCCCTAAAACACACTTTTGCCTCCCCACAAAATAACCCCATAGTCTTCTCCTACACAATTCCTAGGCCATCTACCTAACATCCCACAATATACACCAAAAAATTCACACAAGAACATTTACATATATAAAAGAAGAGCATTTTAAGAGCCAAGCTCCTACCTCTCCATGATGGAGTTGTTCCAAGTTCCAAAACATCAATCTTTATCCCAATGCAAGCAATCCAAAACAGCTAAGCACAAACATGCAAAAATCTTCCAAAACTTCTCCAAGCAAGAGCTCCCAAAACAACAACAAAAATTAACCCAAATATGAAGTCTCCTGAAAGTGAAGGCAACCGAAAACAAGGAGAAGCAATTCAAATTTTAAAGAAGATGGAAGAGAAGAGGATGAGGTGGATTCATGTAGCATGCCACATCACACATCCTCAACCCCAAGCCCCAAAATTCAACTTCATTCTCCATGGTAATAAATAAGTGGGTGAATGATATGAAAGATCTACTTACACACTCAAACAAGACCATAACCCATAAGGACTGAAATTAAATTATGTAAGAAAAGTGCAATTACAACATTCAACTTGACTTGTAAAAATGCAGAAAAAGGTCTAAATTTAACCCTCTAAGCATAGGCAAGGTTGGTATGTAAATTTAAGAGGTATGGGACAAGTTTAACTTTTCCAACAAGCCTCCAAAATGAGCCTCCAAGGACAAATTCGAATTTCCAAGAAGGTGGAGTGTTTTACACTCAAAAGTATAGCTTACACATCACTTACAAGGTCACTTACACATTACTGTACACATTATTACAACACTTTAAATCATGGCCAACAACTCTATTAATTATATTCTTATGACATCTTTTAATTAATTAACTAAACAATATAATTACTCATAATTTTTAGCAGCACCAATAAATAAATAATGAAAGGGTAAGTGCACCACAAAATAAACACATGAAAAAATTTACACAAAAGTGGACCAAAATAAAAGAAATACATAAAATCCCTTGGTCACATTTAAATGTGATCCCCCCCATGGGAATTGCTAACACTAACAAACACACACACAAACAAATACTAGTTACCATGGTGACCATGTTGAATTCATCTAGAATTCTAATGTGGTTGGTCTCTAATCCCCCGATGATTGTTGTGATATTTTTAACCTGCAAAAATACAAATACCTACTTTGTCCTCATGTGGCCATATCAGAATGTCCAAATGTAATATAAATATAATTAAATTTCCAAAATCATCTAGATATATGTGAATCACAACAATTATCAAAGACAATCTAACAATATCATTCATATTTTCATCAACAACTATATCATCATCAATTTAAATCTAATTTTCCATTTTCTATGGTCTACTCACAATATCCAAATATCACAAGTCTGAACAACATCCATCATATAACCATGTCCAATAGTATAACTATCATCAACATATAAAAGTGTCTCTAATAATTATCATGCATCATATAAGAATCAAAGTCAATAATAATCTATGATCAAATATCTAACATTATACTAAATCAAAACTATAATAATGTCCATAATATAGTCGAATAATGTCATGATAAGTATTAAAAATGGTGTCAAAGGGAAGTGAGCACTACATCCCCCTCCCCTTAGACTCAAATTCCTCTTAGAAGTCACTGGAACTAATGTGGGAACTGAACTCGTAGTAATGTAGAATCCTCCCATGTAGCTACAATCTCATCATATCTGTCCCACTACACCCAAACCTAATCAACCTCTATGCCTCAAAGGCTCAGGGTCCTGGAATCTATGATGCAAATGGGCTCCACCATAACCTACCCCTGATCTTACACCTGTAATGATTTCCAATCTAACAAATGAGAAGGATATGCTAAAACATATCTCCTAAGAATTGAAACATGGAACACATCATGTACACGAGACAAGCTAGGTGGCAATGGTAGATGGTAGGCCAAAGGGCCGATACGCTCCAAGATATCAAAAGGAACCACAAATCTAGGACCTAACTTAGAACCTTTTCCATAATGGATAGGGCTCTTATGTGGCCTGACATGAAGGAAAACCTTCATGCCCACATCAAAACTACGATCGGTTCTATATTGATCTATGTACTTCTTCTAGTTGTCTCCTGTGCCTACATGTAGTATCTATCCTAATCAAAATCACTTGTTGTTCCGTGTCCTACAAAAAAAGATTGTTCCAAGAGAAACCCTTTCCTCTAGCCTTTCCTGGCTTATAGGTGTCATGGGACTTTCTACCATACAAATCTTGAAAAGGATCCATGCCTATAGAACTCTAAAAACTATTATTGTAGGTAAAATCCACTAAGTATGATGTACTCCTCCCATCTAGATTGTTGATCCTTAACATACATCCCTGAGTATGTCCTCTAAAATATGATTAACCCGCTTAGTCTTTCCATATGTCTCAGAGGTGATAAGTTGTGCTGAAATTGATCTTTTTACCAAGGACATGTTACATGGTAGTCCAAAAATGGGAAGTGTACAAAGGATCGTGGTCACTAATGATCTTTTACATAATCCTGTGCAACCTGAAAATCTCATCCAAATATACTCGTGCAACTACAGTAGCTGTGTAAGTGGTCTTCACTAGAGAAAAGTGAGCCACTTTTGTCAATTTATCAACTATCACCATGATGGCGTCATGGTGATATCTCAACATCGATTAGCCCAGCAATGAATTCCATGGAAATGGTGTCCCATTTCCACTCCAGTATAGCATGAGGAAAGAGAAGGCCAGATGGATGCTGATGCTTGGCCTTCACTTTCTATCACTCTAAACATCATGACATAAACTAGGCCACATCTCTACGAGTTCCTATCTAATGATACAACTGTCTCAAGGTGGCATGCATCTTCTTCACCCCAAGATGGGTTGAATAGGGTACACGATATGCCTCTGCCAAGATGTCCTTCCTCAAGCCTCGATCTATGGGGACATAAATTCGGCCTCTGTGCCTGAGAATACCACTTTCCTCTAAATAAAAACCATCAAAATTCCCCTTGAGGGGTCTCTGAGACTCGATCTCTACTCAAACTACAATGTAGGAGTTGTTAAGAGGAAGCTGTTGAAGAATTTTGCTCCACAAATCTGTGCTCACTGAGGTGGCCATAGCCACATGTCTCTATCTGCTGAGATTATCTACAACCACATTCTCCTTCTCCTTCACATGCTTGATCTCCATATCATACTCAAAAATAAACTCCATTAAACGTTGTTGATGAGCGTTAAGATTGGGCTACATGAAGAGATGGCAAAGACTCAAGTGATCTATCCTGAGTGTGAATCTTTGACCAAGAAGAAAGTGTCTCCATCGAACCAAGGAATGCACAACTGCCACAAGATAAAGATCATGAGTTAGATAATAGAGATCGTAATTCTGAGTTTACAAGAATAAAAATCCACTACACTTCCCTCCTACATTAACACACCTCCAAGCCCTACTAATGAAGCATCTGTGCAAACAAAAAACTCACCCTATGGATCTGGCACTGTAAGAATAGGTGTTGTAGTGAGGCATTATTTTAGTGTACTAAAGGCCTACTTACACCTATCTGACCAAATAAAATTCTTCCCTTTCCTCTGTAGGGAAGTGATGGGGTGTGTAATCCGAGAGAAGTCCTGAAAAAATCTTCAGTAGTAACCTGCTAATCCCATGAAGTTGCACACCTTAGTCACAGTAGTGGGTGATAACCAATCCATAATAAATATAATATTGGAAGTATTGATGAAGATACCTTCCCCAGAAATGATATGGCCCAACTAATACACCTTCGTCTGAAAGAATGTACACTTCTCCAACTTCCCAAAAAGTTGTTGCTCTTGAAGACATTGAAGAACCTGGCGAAGGTGCCCCTCATGCTCCTCACGCATACGTGGGTAAATAAAAATGTCATCAACGAAGATGAGCATGAAGTGATCTAAGAAGTTCCTAAATACCCCATTCATCAAACTCATAAACACTGCAGGGGCATTAATCAAACAAAAAGGCACCACTGTGAACTCATAATGGCCATATGTCATACGAAGGACAGTCTTATGAATGTACACCTTCGAAATCCTCAGCTGATGGTAACCTGAATTAAGATAAATCTTAGAGAAAACCATGGCTCCTTTCATCTGATCAAACAAATCATCAATGCATGGAAGGGGATAACGATTATTGATTGTTACCTTGTTGAGCTAGCAATAATCAATACACAAACACAAGGATCCATCCTTTTTCTTCACAAAAATCACCGGTACACCCCAAGGGGATACATTAGGATGGATAAGGACTTTCTCCAAAAGGCCCTCAAGCTGCAACTTGAGCTCAAAAAGCTCTAGGGTGGTCATCCAATAAGGTGCTTGTGAGATAGGTTCTACTCCCAGAACCAGGTCTATATGAAAATCAATCTCATGTGGGGGTGGTAACCCCGGTAGCTCCCATGGAAAGACATATGCAAAATCTCTCAAAATGGGGTGATCATCTAGTGATGGTCCACTAGACCCATCCTTTGATTTGTCATTGACTGTAATAGCATACATCTGATAACCCCATTACACACACCTCTTAAGTTGCATAATAGAGATGGTGTGAATAGAAATGGATCTTCTGACCCCTGAAATCACCGAATCAACTCCCAAATCATCTACAAAAGATATAATATTGTGGTAAAAATCCACTCTATCCTTATGTGCAAAAAACCAATCCATACCTAAGATGACTCCATATGAGCCCAAAGGAAGGATACAGAGATTTGAGGTAGTGGTGAAAGGTCCCAAATCCACTACACACTCCTTAACTAAGGAGTCTATAGAGATCTTGGCTCCAGAAGCCATCTCAACATCCCAACTATAACCCTACCTAACTGCTACCAGCCTACATCACTCTACTAAATATGGTGCTAGAATCAAACAAGACAGAGGTAGGAATACTAGAATCAAACAAGATGGAGGTAGGAATACCACCAATGCTACCTATGGTCCCAATAACTATACTTTGATGCTCTACCTATAGGTTCTTGACCGCTACATACATCCTATGACTGCACGCTATATCACCAATAGTAGGCTCTAAGATTTGTGTCTTACCCTTGTTATTAGGGTTTTGTGGGTAGTCTCTCCAAAAATTTCTAGTAACACCACAAACAAAACAACCGCATGATCCTATCCCTTGTGTAGCAGGTCCAGTCAGTACTTTGGAGGTCTGTGGTGTAGATCCTAATGATTCGGATGCGGTCTGTTGAGGTCTTTGCTGGTGAGCTCCTGTTGAGTGAGCTCTTTGGGCACCTTGTGTCCTGATGGGACCTCTAGGAGGAAGCCCCATACTTCATCCTCTCTGTGCATCAAATCTCTATGGAGGTCTAAAAGGTGGGTGGGACTACTACTGTTGCTGCTGGGGTCTAAAAGATGACTATGCTGAACCCTATCCACCATGAGGAAGTAGAAATGACCCCCTCAATTTGTTGTCCTGCATCTGTTGTATGCAGCTCTGGACTCAGTCTCTAGCCTGTTGGGTCTTTCCCTGAGTATCCTCTGCTATATAGGCCTTCTCAACAGCCTTAGCTAATTTCTATGGAAAATGGATCCACATTGCACCTCCAATGTGTAACACCCTGAACTGTTGTTACTTCCTCCTGAGCATACAAGTGTTGATACGGGTTTCTTTTGTAAAAAGGATGTGTTCCTTTGAGAAGTCATGCTTGATATGGACTGTATCTTCTTTGAGATTGCAGATCTTTGACTGAGTCAAAATATGATTAGACTCTTTTATTTCTTTCATTTTACACCTGAGTTTAATCTGATCTCGTAATGAATAATGGAGTTATCCATCTATAAGACCTAGCCTTGGATCAATGGTATTGATCCAAGTGATGCTTTAAGTTTATTCGTGATGAATTAAAATTATAGACCTTACGCGGGTTGCAAGGTCTGGATGCATTGAATAAGCTAGTACGGAGTATAACTCAGGCTGATCGTGTTAAATGAATTGGTTCCCGATATCGTAATATTAGGAAGGTCTTGATCGTGGACCAGGTAATAATTCAGTTACATTTAATTCACTAGCCTATTGGCAGTACAGGAGTGAACCTTGTTTGTGAATGTATGTTGTAGATTCTTTTTCTGATAATTTGAAATGTTAGACCTAACTAGATTTATTAATGTTAGTAACCTAAAACTAAACTATAACCTAGGGGTTAGATTAGTGTTAATCTAACCTAGGCCTAGGCTATAAACTAATGTTCTAAGTTAGTATCTATGTGTTAAGAGGTTAGACTAAGTGTTATCCTAAATCTTAACCTAAGTTACTAACCTAACTATTGAACAAGGAAGAAGGGGACCTATGGAAGGGTGAGAACCATGGGCGGCAGTTTCTATGTCATTAAATGGAGGGATGAGTATGAAGGACAGGTAAGTTGGTAGAAGTTTTTAAACGGCTAGCTAGAGCCGACATGGCAGGTCACCAAAGTTGGAAATGGTCTTCGAACTGGTTTTATCCATTGCCAACTATGGCGGTCGGTGGCAATGGAAATTTAGCGGGAAATTTGGAGTAAATGTCATTTATGAACTCGGTCTTCGAGCTCGGGTTTCACAGGAAGGCATGAAAAATGGAAAGTTAGTAGTTTGTTTGGTTTTTCATGCGCTCCGGTTTTCCCTCTGTCTGATCATTGGTTCTTTGCACCAGTCTTCTTGGTGTTGCATGGCAAGTATGAGCGTAACTAGCTCTTTTCTCTGGCAAGGAAAATTTATAAGTCATGGAAATAGCGAATTTTTGTTGGTGGATCTAACTTGGAAAAGGAGGAGAAGGTTCGAGCTCTTTCAGTGGTCTGCTTCGAAATTTTAAGTGAATAACCAGGCATGTTAGGCCCTAACCTTTAAAAATATTGCTCTCTTTCAAATGATTTCATTAGAACAACTCTGTTCAGATGATTTTTGGGAATCAGATGGTTTCTATGGTAGCCTTGTGTGATTTTGTTACTGTATCTTCTTGCTAGTTCGATTTTTCAATTTAACCCTTGATGGGTGTGTATTGTGTTTCGAATTGTTGCACTATTTCGTTGTGATTTGCATTCCGGCTTTAATTTTTGAAATACATGCAAGAAAGATACTAGACCTATTCTGTGAGAACCCAAGTATTGTTCCCTTGTTGGGTTCAGGCTATAGTTGATACTTGTCGTTGATGCTTGTTGTAAATACTTGTTGGAAAAGATACTGTTGGACTTTTGATTGAATGTTCAGTATAACTCGACTTCCTTGTAAGTTCTGTCGTGGTTATTATAGATGGTGGTTACAGAATCTTGTTGGGTTTTGCTATGATATTTAAAGTTATTTGTAAATGGATAACTTGTTGTGTTACAGTATTTCATTGCGACCTTGTTGAAGTTGTTTTTCCCTTGCGTTGAGGTTATGGGATTCAACCCGTTGATAGTATGCAATATATATATTTATTGTATTCAAAACGACTCTGTGGAGTCCATTGAATGATTCATATATTATGGACCACTGTTGAAGCTATATATATATTTGAATATTGGTAATTTGATTTTGTCAGAGTCTTGAAGGAGTAACAAGTAATAAAACCTCTGTTATTTTGTAATGAATACCTTTGTGTTGCAAGGAATTTTTGGAACAGACTCAATTGGTAAAATTATTGTGTTTTCCACTCTATATAAGCTTAGAGTGAATATTGTTGTAGGGGTTCAGTCAGATTCCTTGTTATGAAATTAGTATTTAGATTTTGTTTAAGCCTGATTGTGAATATTGACCATTGATTGGCACGGTTGGAATCTTTAACTTGTATTTATCTTGTATATCGGCTTCTGTAGAAGCTTTATCATGAATATTGTTTCTCGGATTCAGTTTTAATCCTTGATAGGTATCCAGTGTTCTGTTTTTGTTTAAGCCTGATTAAGAACACGTATTGTTTTTGGCTCTGTTGGATTTCTTAATAGATAGATATCATGTATCTTAGCCCTGTAGAAGTGGGTCGTGAATACCATACTTTCAAACTCTGAATGTGTCCAGAAGTGAATATGGTATGTTATGTTTTCTTTTTGATTAATTTCAATTAGATGTGGTTGTGCATGTTGCATGGATTTTGTTTAAAATCTCTCTGCCTAGTCATAGGGAAATGCCATTGCTTTAATGTTATTTAGTCTCTTGTTGACTGTGATAAAAGAGAAGTTCTTTTGATTTCGATCTTGGATCTAAAGCCTTATAGTATTTAGTAGGGATTAGAATGAATTGTATGTTTCTGAGAGGGATAGTTGTTGTGTTTAAACATGATTATGTCTTCTGTTGCATGTATATCTAGTCTTGAGCCTGAATGAACTAAGGAGCTGTCGACTACACCTCGACAGGTGATGTCAGTTAATATCCCCTTGTATGTCGCTTCGTGTGGAAGGTCATGTGGAGTCTGTTTGGTTGATATTCATCACTATTTTGGCGTGAGAGCTACTGTACTGTTAGTAAGCTACAGGAGTTTTGTTATATTTGATTTTAACAAAACTGTTGTTCTTCTTGTGGCTCGTCTAACTTATTCGTATGCATGTAAGGTGAATGCTTTCCTTTTGAGGAGATGGTATAGTCATGAACTTGTTGAAGGGAAATATGAATGACTTGTTTTCTTTCTCTTCTATTGTAGAGTATATGTTGATATTTTTATCTAACCGTTAGAATTGTTTTAACATATTGATGGAATCATGATTTGTTATGATATTCCTTTTACTGTTGAATGTAATGATCTGTCTAATGTTTGTTGTCCTTAGAATTCAGATGGATAGTTGTTTGGAGACTTTTGTTCTTCTTGATCCCTAATATTTTGATGAAATATTTGAGAATTTTTTAGGACTATTCTGTAACGATAATTAGAGTTATGCGTTTGTAGTCATTTTTGTATTACAAAAGCATAGTCTGAAACATGTATACTTGTTTGGTGAAATGATCTCATTTAAACAGGTTGTTTAATGAAAATAGTTGGTGGATTGCAATTGTTTTAAGAGTTAGTGCTTATCATGCTCAGTTCATTGAACTGACCCATGTTGACAATTTTGCAGATGGTTGCCGTAAGTGGTAAAAGCAAGCAGATCTGATAGGATGTTCAGATTGTTTAACTTGGTTTATGATGAATTACAGTTTGATTCTCTAAATGTACTATATGAGGAAAGATGTTCTTTTTCCGTTGAGCATTGTATCAAGTATGCTGAATGCATAAAATGTATTTGATTAGTTCTAAAGGGAATGGAAATAGATATTTGATACTTATGTGTTTGCATCCGTATCTTGATAGTTTGACCTTCTTCAGTTCAAATGATCTAAAGAGCATTGTTATTATTGTTTATATTGGAGACTTTTGTGATTATCAATGTAAGCTTGCAAGAATATGTGACTGATTATTTATGATTGTTTAGTAGTTCTTATATGTTCTATCCAAATCTAAATTGAAATTTAGATCACTGTCTTTCTAGAGGCTAGGGTAAAAATAAACCTAAGCAAGACACTAAATAAGATGGATTAAATTATCAATTCCTAGTCTTGATTAAGCTAGGACAACGTTTAATTGAACTCTTAATCATTATGTCTCGATACTAATAAGTAAGACATAAATTAAGTTATGAGAACTGAGATAAACCTAAAAAGGGTTCGGTTGGCAATCACAAGTGAGGATTTTGTGTTATTGTCCAATTTCGTTGATTTAGAATTAAGTAAATTCTATGAACTCCTTGATGGGACCATAGCCTTAATAACTTCTCTGTGTAAAGGGTTTTATTAAGAAAGGTCATTCTAAGGTGAGGAACCTAGGGATCAGGAAAGGCTAACCTTAGGGGAACATATTTTAATATAATTTAAACTCAATGTGTGTAATGCTTATTAATAAGTAGATATTTTCGAGGCGGATTTAAAGGTTGACGGCACAATTCAACTACAGGGTTGTACCTTCGAGAATATTAGGATCTTCTCGAAGATACAACAATGCAGGTGACTTATGATGACACCCTTTGCATTGATCGTTAAGATTTACACCTTTAACTCGAACAAGTTACTCTGGGACCGATTAGGAATGTGGTCACATTATAAGGCTGCCTAGGAGACTCGGGGTATCTTGACACACTAGTTTAACTAGGGTTGACCCAGTATGTCATCTTATCCCTAGTCCTCGGGAGCATCCATATAATGTTGTCACCTTACTAATCCGTTTCTGAGTGAATAACTTGGGATAAGGGGGACTGATAGAAGTCAGTATAAGACATTCTATATAACATAAGAATGGGGTGAAGGACATATTCTAGATTGACGAGTATGCCGTTAAGGAATACGAGACATAAGCAGTATGTTTCAAATCTTTGGCCAAATTATCGCAAGCTGCTGATTGCGTTGTCCTGAGTCACTTGGTCTAAGGGATGAGATGCCAATGAATAATGGTAACAATTATTCAGTTAGGTTCTTTGGACAGAGCATTCTGAATCCCAGAATAGGGAAGAGAACCGTGAGAGTGAAGTGTTAAATGAAAACTCCAACTCTTATTACTCAGGAATAGATCGGTAGATTACTGAGTCATGGAATGAATAGATCGGAGGTACTCCAAGTCATTACAACTGCATATGGTTATCTGTTATAAGAATGGTTATTTGATTTGTGAGTTCTAAATTATGTATTTAGAACCTGGAAGCATTTATAAAAATAAAATAAAAATTGACTTGTTCTAATGTATAAAATGAGGATGTTACACAATGTCTAGATTCAGGTCTCGGATGAACCTATGGATCCACACCTACTCATCTTGCGTGTAACCAACATACTGGAGTAGGTTGAGAAATCTACTCTGATACTCATCCACTATAAGAGATTCCTGTCAGAGGTCATGGAACTAATCTATCCATTGTTATATGAACCTCCATGAAAAATATATTTTCTTGAAATGCTCCTCAAAGAGATGCTAAGTAACTATCTCAAAATCAACATGGAGCTTCTAATCCTCTTTCCTCCACCAGAAACCAGCTCCATCCCTCAGTAGATGTATCACAACATGAGCTTTTGTGTTGTTAGAACAAGGATAAAGCTTGAAGCATCCACCAAGCTCACTAACCAGGCATCTTCCTGAAATCCACCTATGTCACTAGAATAATGTCATGGCTGAAGCTTCAGGATCTCCCTGATGTGATCTATAGTTGTGGTATGATGGCCTCTAAGTCTCTCTATATACTCATCCCTAAGCCTAGGACTCCAAGACCTCTCTTTATGTCCTAAAACTTGGTCACCCTATCCCCTTTATGATGACTCTACCTTGGGTGACTTTGCATGGGAGTTCTCTCCTCCATGCTTCTCATTGGGTCAAGGACATAAATGACCCTCAATGGAAGGGACTCTATCATGTATGGTTGCATATCCTCCTACTGATCCTCCACATAGATTGGCATTAACATCCTGTAGAGTTTGAAAAATCAAGGGTAGGATGGCTACTACAGCATGATCTAGTGGTGGTAAGTCTGGGTCAATGTGAAAATACCCCTCGTCCCATCTGCGCCTCATGCACAGACCTAGGTGAGAGTTAGTTCATTTTTCTAAGTTTTATTCAATTTCCATGTTTACTAAAATATGTAATTTCTAACTAAGTTACTTTCTAGATTTAAAAGTGTGATAGGTTTAAGTTTCATGTCTCAAGTTTTCTATTGTGCCAAATGGACCAAGATTTTTTAACTACTACTCTGATACCAAGTGTAACGCCCGATAAAACAACCCACTCAAGACCCAAGAACAACCTTGGACTAGTTAGGAAAAATTATGGAATAATTTATTTTTTAAGAAGAGTCTACAACCAGGTTACAAGGAAAAAATTGTCACTAACAAGTTCCAAAAAAATTCTAGTCCACTAGAACATACTTCTATTTTATTAACAATTATTAGAGGTCATAAGGTCCAAAATTTAGGGTTATAAGGTTCAATTAGGTTCAGAGGGAAATTCCTCATCATACCCATCCTCTAACAGGCTTAAAGTTTCAACTTCATTTTTCTTACACTGAATGCATTCAAAATTTCCATAAATCATTCCCATTAGATAGGAAATTTCCTCACCATTCCATTGATATAAATAATTCCTTCTAACTCCTCATGTTTCTCAAGTTTTGGGCTGGCGGGCCTTAGGGTGAGACTTTTCCTCAAGAGCAGACCTGCAGGCCCAAGGGTGAAAATTTACCCAAAGGGTGGGTTGGTGGGCCATGGGAAGACTCTTGGAAAATTTCCCATGTGGGAGAAAAACACACAATTGTACCCATGTTCCCGTGGGCTTGAAAGTCCACCAGGGACACATGGCACTCCTTAAGTCAGCACGGGGAAAAACGGGGTGGAGGGAGACATTTTGAAAATTCTCCTGTGCGAGGCGAGGAGCCAAATTTGTGCCTATTCTCCCATGAGTTTGTAGGGAAAATTCGGAATCACCTAATACAACGTGAAGAAAGCTTGGCGGTGGGGAAAATTTTTTCCTCAATACCCCGAAGGGCTAAGAGGATAACAAGGACCCGTGCCTCCACCGACACCTCGCGATGCCATGTGGCAACTTCGGATTGGCTGCGAGTTAGCAAAACGATGGGGAAGACATGGAAAATTTTCCCAAAATTTTCCAAAATACAAAAGGAAAAAGGTACCCGCTCCTCTGTCAATGCCTCGTGATGCCAAATGGCATCGCCTGATCATTCGCGGGCTTGCGGGGAAAATTTTGAAATTTTTCCTAAAATTTTCTGGGAGCACTAAGTTAAAAGAAGATTCATCCCACCACTGACACCTCATGGTGCCATGTGGTAGCCTCTGATTGGTTATAGCTGGTGGGGTGGTAGGAAAAATTTGGAAAATTTTCCCAAAAATTTCTCTAAGTGCTTAGGGGAAAAATTCGGGCCGCGGGCCCACCATGGAATTTTTTCCCAATTTTTTTTTTGACACCAAGGAAGAAAAACTTCAGAAGGCATAACTTTTTATAGAGATCTCAGTTTTGGGAAAATAGGGAATTTCTGAAAATATCTTGATGTCCTCTTTGCATAGAGATCATTAATTTTTTATTTGATAAAGTATAATGGGTCAATTTTAATAAAAAAGCATGCAGGCTTTTACAGTGCGAACTGGTAAATTTTAACTTGTGAGATTTATCCAATTTCATCTTATTCCTCTCTTAATCATGTCAAATAGACATGGGGACATGTTCTTAGATGGAATTAAGGAAGGATTCAAGATTCAATTTGTCTAATAGATTTGCAATTTTAACATTTTCATTTTTTGACAGAAAAAATGACTGTAAAACAATTGAGCCCGATTCTGCTAAGTTTTGAAATATTTCCTTTAAGTATTTTTGTCTATTTGAATTCATTTAGGTTCTACTACTTCAATTTAATATTTTAATTTGTTATTTTATTGTTACAGATTTGAACTGTGTATTTTTTTGTTCTGATAATTGTCAGTTTGAAATCACAAAAAAATAGGGATTTCATAGTGTATAATAAACACAGATTTCCAATGGAATAACAACATATGGAAAAGACAAAACCACTTTCATTAATTTGAATGAACTCTTACAACTTCCTTTCCATTTGTTTTCAAAAGCAACATATGAAAACATGTATCTTTCTTTCACATTCTTTCCAAAATAGAAAAACAAAGTATAACTCTTTTACATTTCAACATACAACTTTCAATCAGTACAACATATTTCCATTACAGACATCTACAAGTTCATCCAATTCTAGTGGCGAATGTTACAATGAGATTTCATTTCACAAGGGACTATCAAACTATCTTTCCTCACCTCCAAAACAACAACATGTATACTCCTCATTCTTCAAATTTGATCACAACAGGAGTAGGGGAAAGGCAACACTCTCCACCCAACCAAGACATCCAATGAAGAGGAGAATCCATCCTTATTCATTTTCCCCTAAGCCTCAACCATAGTGTAATAAAGGATGTGATCCAAATCATGGCAATAACAGGTTTCCACAAACATACAAGCAACATTTTCACAAAGAAACACAGTCGCAAACAGAATGTAGTTTACAACTACATTAAAAAATGACAAACAATACAAAGGCTTCATCAAGCAAGCCAAAGGAGCAAGAAGATATGGGGAATGATGCTTATGTCTCCCAAGGGGTAAAATGGGTATCACCACCTAAGTATAACCCACCAAAAATACATATAAATATGAATATCATTTCAAACCATGTCATACCCTTATACCTCCCCCAAGTACCCCTTATTCCTCACATTTTTTTATGTCTCCCCAACCTCTTATGACACCCTTGTTGTAAATATCTCCCCCCCGGGTAGATATAGACAAACAGAAGGATATGGAAACCAAGAAAAAGTTACATCCTGGCGCAGGTTAGAGGCACACAGTAGGAGGTGTTGACACAGAAAAAGTTACACCCTTGGCGCAGGTAAGTGGTGCACAACACAGAGTGTTGACATGGAAAAATTTGTGCCCTTGGTGTAGGTAAGTGGCACATGACACATAGTGTCGACCTGGAAAAAGTTGCGCCCTTGGCGCAGGTAAGTGGCGCATGACAAAGAGTGTCAACATGGAAAAATTTGTGCCCTTGGCGCAGGTAAGTGGCGCACAAAAGAGGATGTTGACACTAAAATGGATGCGCCAAGGCGTAGGTAAAAGGTGCATGACAAGAGATGTCTACATGAAAAAGGATGTGCCAAGGCATAGGTAAAAGGCACATGAAAAGAGATGTCGACATGAAAATGGATGTGCCAAGGCGCAGGTAAAAGGTGCATGACAAGAGATGTCGACATGAAAACGGTTGCGCCCTTGGCGTAGGTAAGTGGTACATGACACAGAGTGTCGACATGGAAAAATTTGTGCCCTTGGCAGAGGTAAGTGGCACATGACAAAGAGTGTCAACATGGAAAAATTTGCGCCCTTGGTGCAGGTAAGTGGCACACGACACAGAGTGTCGACATGGCAAAAGTTGCGCCCTTGGCGCAGGTAAGTGGCGCACGAAAGAGGATGTCAACACAAATGTGAATGCACCTTTAGCGCATGAAAGAGGATGTTGACACAAATGTGAATGCACCTTTGGCACATGAAAGAGGATGTCAACACAAATGTGGATGCACCTATGGCGTACAATAGGAGGCGCAACATTTTGAGCGCTAATAGGAAGCAGACCCTAGCGCAGATATTCAGATGGCCATAACTTTTCACAGG
The DNA here is from genome assembly GCA_019776745.2 of Taxus chinensis. NCBI lineage: Eukaryota > Viridiplantae > Streptophyta > Pinopsida > Cupressales > Taxaceae > Taxus > Taxus chinensis. Next base: position 465,788,679 of record CM034154.1, on the reverse strand, counting down.
GAGCTCGGATTCACAAAAGGTTGGACTTTTCGGAAATCTTATGAGGTCTTTTGTCTAACTACAACTGTATATCTTTAATTGGGTGGGAACAAGTTCTTAAAAATTCAAAATACAGTTCGCCACTTTTTAAGTTTGCTAGGGTTCTCACCTACCACCATAATGAGATAAATTAAATGCAACCTGGAGGTGGTTGGGGTAGGTTTGGATTTCCTCTCTCTTCCCTCTCTCATTCTTCCTATAAATTGTAAGGAGGGGCTTCTTTCTAAAGGTTGGGCATTCTTGTTTTGCCCCTCCCTTCTTCTCTTTGGCAGGTGAATTTGTGGAAGTTTAAACCTCCCATTTAAAATTGTGATGCAACTTTTCCTCTTGGCATTTTGTAGTGTATTGTAACAATATTTGGAGAAAATAATGCATGTCTGTGGATGATTCTCAACCCTCTCTGTGTTCATTTACATCCTCCTGATCTTTCACTACAATCCTAGTTATCTGTGCATGATATTGCATTGCATTTTAATGGTCTGTGTTTATTGGCAAGACAGGTGTTCTTCATTCCTCGGTGCATCACCTTTATAGTTTAGGTTTTATTTTATGCATTTTCTTACCCTATCTCCTTGGCAAGTTAGATTAGGTTTTTTAGTAAACCCTCTGCATTTTCTGCGTGTGCATCTGAACAGAGGAATAGGAACCGGCCTTCATCCGGAGACATTTTCTGATTTCGCAAGGTCCCACACTTGGGAAAAGCTCCATGTTATGCAATCGTACTAATATTCTCAACCCATCAGTTGCAGACATTTAGGGGTGCTGCGATCCTGCATCAACAACCCCATAATGAGAAAAGAAATGCAAGCTATTTCTTTGTAAGGTGGAACCTAACTTCCTCCACCCTTATACCTCCCTAACACCACCCGTGCCTCCCAAAAAATAACCCCATAGTCTTCTCCTACACCATTCCTAGGCCATATACCCAACAACCCACAATATATACCAAAACATTCACATAAGAATATTTACATATATACAAGAAGATCATTTCAAGGTCCAAGCTCCTACCTCTCCATGATGGAGTTGTTCCAAGTTCCAAAAAAGAAATAATTATCCCAATGCAAGTAATCCAAAATAGCCAAGCACAAGCATGCATCAATCTTCAAAAACTTCTCCAAGCAAGAGCTCCCAAAACAACAAGAAAAATTCACCCAAAATGAAGTCTCCCAGAAGTGAAGCAACCCAAAACAAGGCAAAAAATTCAAATTTTATAGAAGAAGGAAGAGAAGAGGATGAGGTGGATCCATGTAGGATGCCACATCACACATCTTTAACCCCAACCTCCAAAAGTTAACTTCATTCTATAATTCTAATAAATAAGTGGGTGAATAATATGACAAATTTACTTACACACTCAAACAAGCCCATACTCCATAAGGACTGAAATTAAATTATGCAAGAAAAGTGCAATTACAACATTCAACTTGACTTGTAAAAATGCATAAAAAGGTCTAAATTTACCCCTTGAACCATAGGCAAGGATGGTATGTAAATTTAAGAGGTTTGGGATAAGTTTAACTTATCCCACAAACCTCCAAAATCAGCCTCTAAGGAAAAATTCGAAGTTCCATGAAGGTGGAGTGTTTCACACTCAAAAGTTAACTTACACATCACTTATAAGATCACTTAAACATTACTTACACATTCTTATAACACTTTAAAACATGGAAAACAACTCTATTAATTACATTCTTATGTCATCTTTTAATTAATTAACTAAACAATATGATTACTCATAATATTAGCACCACATTAAATAAATAATGAAAGGGTAAGTGCGCCACATAAAACACATGTAAGAATTTAAACAAAAAGGGACCAAATAAAAGAAAAACATAAAATCCCTTAGTCACATTTAGAGGTGATCCCCCCCATGGGAATCCCTAACACTAACAAACACACACAAACAAATACAGTTTCCATGGTGACCTTGTTTAATTCATCTAGAATTCCAAAGTGGTTGGTCTCCAATCCCCTGATGTTTGTTGTGATATTTTTAACCTGTAAAAATAGAAATACCTACTTTGTCTTTGTGGCCATATCAGAACATCAAAATGAATATAAATATAATTTCAAGATCATCAATATATATGTGAATCACAAAAATTATCATGAAAATCAACAATATCACTCACAATTTCATTAATAACTATATCATCATCAATTTTAATCCAATTTTCATTTTCTAGGTCTAATCAAAATATCTAATTATTACAAGTCTGAAAGGCATCCATAATATAACCATGTCAAACATTATATCAATATCAATATATAAAAGTGTCTCTAATAATCATCATGCATCATATACCAATCAAAGTCAACAATAATCCATGACCAAATATATAACATCATACTGAATCAAAACTATAATAATGTCCATAATATAGTCAACAGTTTTATGATTAGTATTAAAAGGGGGGGTCAAAGGGAAGTGGGCACTGTAGATTGGGAGAGCCTACTAGTCAGAGCATAGTGCACAAATTTCTTGGACATATGGGGTCCTACAGAAAATTCATCAAAGAATATGCCAAGATCGGTGCGCCCTTAGAAGAATATCTAAATCACAAGAGTTCCTTTAATTGGGGAGAAGTGCAGCATAAGGAATTTGACACTTTGAAGGATATGCTTATCACTGCATCCATACTACACTTTCTTTCTTGGGATAAGCCTTTCCATGTGTATGTTGATGCCTCATGAACAACCATTGGAGCAATACTAGCACACCCTGGTGAGGGGATTATTGATCACCCCTTGTGTTTTGCAAGTAGGAAGTTGACACCAGTAGAATAAAATTACACAACTACTGAGTGTGAGGCACTATCAATTATCTATGCGTTGCATAAGTTTAGGTAGTATCTACTGGAAACACCTTTTATATTATACACAGATCACATGACACTAAAGTATTTGGTAAATAATCCCATTTTGCAAGGAATCATATGTCATTGAGTCCTCTTATTTCAAGATTTTGAGTTCACGGTAATTGTAAAATCCAAGAAAAATTAACTCAAGACCTGACTACTTATCAAGGATTGACTCAGGAGAGGATGTGCACAGAGTATTGAGGATAAAATGTCCAGATGTGACAACTATTTAGGTTGTCAGAGCACATGCCCTTAGACTTAGAATATATTGTGGTATTCCTTAAAACAGGTGTGGCATTGGATGGGATGAAGAATTTGGAGAGAAAATAGTTGGCAATACATGTCGTGCCCTACATGATGATTCAGTGGAGATCTGTACAAATTAGGCCATGTGATGAGGTTCTATGCCGATGCTGTATTAGAACATAGAGTATGTAGTAAATTATGGAGGAAGTGACATGGTGGGATTGCATGCAATCACTGATGCAAGAAATGCAACCATGCGAAAGATTCTACTCATAGGGCTCTTGGTGGGATACCATCTACCAGGATTGTATTGAATTTTGCAAGGTATGTGACCTTTGTCAGTGCTTGGGAAAACCTGGAAAGAGGGATGAGATGCCATTAAGGCTGATAGCCAGTGCAGAGCCATTTGAAAAGTGGGAAATCAACTTTGTAGGACCAATTTCGCTAGCCATGTGAATGAATAATTCGTGCTATATCATTACTTGTAATGATTACTTGACAAGATGGGCAGAGGTAATGCCTATAAAGGATTGCACTGTAATGACAACTACTATATTCTTATGGGAAAACATAATCAACAGGTATGGATGTCCTTTAAGTTTGACAAGTGATAAGGGTACACATTTCATGAATGAAATGGTTAATATTTTATTATCAAAAGTTATGGTGGCCCATCACAAGACTACCCTTATCACCCTCAAGTGAATGGAACTGCTGAAGTGTTTAACAAGATATTGAGTCACACGTTGACTAAGATTTGTGATGTTGGAAGACAAGACTAGGATGAAAAAGTATCAGTCCATTCTATGGGCATATAGGATAACCTACAAGAGGTTGAATAAGGCCATGCCATTTCAATTGGTGTTTGGCGTGGAGGTTTTTTTACCAGTTGAATTCATGTTACCATTGCTGTGTATAACATGCATTGGAGGATTGGCTTATAAACAAGCAATAAAATAAAGGATCGATAAGTTGATGTAGTTAGACAAGAGAGGATCACTTGCTAGATGTATTTAGAAGATTGAAAAGACTAGACAAAAGGCATGACATGATCGTCATATCAAGAACATGAAGTTTGAGGTTGGGAAGATGGTTCTGTTGTATGATTCCAAGTATCTGCACCATCTTAAGAAGTTGAAATTACATTGGTTGGGCCCTTAAATCATCTCGTACATCCTTGATTCAAGTGCATGTTATTTACAAGCACTAGATGGGACGAAATTACCTGACCATTTTAATGGGATTAGGCTGAAGCCCTACTATAAATAATCCTTCCTTATATTTGTAAATAAGGAAATATTGTGAGTTAGCTTAGGATTTCCCTTTATGCATTTTATTTTCTTGTGTTTCCCTTTCTCATTGATTGTTCCTTTCTTTTTGTTCTATTTTACACCTTGTTCACTGGTAACCACTTATTACTTCCAAAATATTATGTATGTGCAGAGGACCACACATTTGATTTAGTGTGGGGTGGAGTAATGTGGAGTAGTGTGAAGTACGATACAAGCTGATAGTGAAAGTTGTAAGGCCTGGATGAAAGGATTAAAGATACAAAAAATAGAAGAATGCACGTGGAAATGGTGGATAAGAATTTTGGTGTCAGATAAGGCTTTACAAAAACCACGTACAGAGAAAGAAAAGTGCAAGAAAAACATGAGGTAGGTAAGGGAAAAATCAGGAAAAGGATAAAAGAAGTGACTTTGGCACTGCAGTCATGCGCGTAAGAGTATTTAGTCACTTAGGATTGTTTGCACGCTATATGGTTATAAAATATTTTTGCACATATTTGGGTGCATGGGTAAGGGTAGTTAAGGTCAGCTTTAGTGGAAAAATCTACATTTAATGCTAAGTACATTGGTAGGTGGTGTAGCATTTATTATTGGAAAGGAGGAAACATCTATAAGTATGAAGTCGATCATGTTATTATTTACCTTGCGATTGTATGAAATTGAAGATATCTTGTGAACTAGGGCATCTGTGAAGAGAGATTTGTGTGAAGAAGGAATCATAGAGATATGAGTATGTGAATAGGGTTGTTTTGCAAACTAGATTGGAAGGATTATATAGGCGTAAGGAGGAAGTTTCAGTGGAATACGTTGTCTTATGGAAGAGTTTTTCCAAGTTAGGGTTCTACAGCTAGGGAACACAGATAAATGGATTCTTTCATGGAGTTGAGCCACATGATTGGGTAGAGTTAGGAAGCAGAGTAAGGGATAAAAGTTTAGGGTTTGGGCAATAAGTAAAAATGGCACCAAAGAAGGTGTCTATTTTACCAAATAAGAAGGGAAAGGGAAATCAAACTGCTGCAACAAGTTTTAATGAGTGGTATGCAGAGATGCAATACCCATATGGAGTATTGCTAGGGAAAGAATGGGTGTCGCACATTAGGAAGATGGATGTGAGTGACTACAACCATCACATGAGTACCACAGAAAAGGAAATGACGTTGGAACTAGTTTTTCCAACTAATATGAGGACACCATAAGGTATGTCCATCTACAATGATGAGGTAAAGGTAAAGTTAGGTAAGGTCGGGTTGCTGCAACTATATGAGTTTCCCTATTTTGGTAAGCTCGAGTGGTTATACCACTGGTTGATGTCACACATGTACAAAGACCACTTTTATTTTATAGGCTGTAAAGTGCACATAACTCCTCAACTCATATCAAATTTCACTATCTTTATTTATAAAGGAGATTCCATAGATGAAGACTTGAATGATAAGGAGGCCATCAAGGAAAATGTGGAGGCCTATGACTACAAGAAGGGTTCATGTACTACTTTGATATCATAGATATCCCCAACCCTATAATGAGGATGGCCATGTATTTGGGTATAAAGATTAATTGTCAAGAAAGATGGACCCAAGTGAACGAATCATGGTTGAACATATGCCGAAAGATCTCACCAGTAACCATCTATAACTTATCTACCTTCATTGCAGATGAAATCATTAGCAGTACACAGGAGGGAGAAAAGATAATGTTCAGAAACATTCTCCTCACCATCATCTTCTCAGAGATCGGAGTGCCCAATGGGCCAGAGAATTTTGTATGGGAATAACCAGAAGAGTATCCCTCACCCACGAAGATATTTGAGAAATATAGTTGTGACACCATGATGGCCACTCACAAGGTATGCTTGGGGAAATGGTACAATCTAATGCATGAGGCATTCAGGGAAGAGTTGAGGATACCTGAGTAACTTCCTAGTGCTCATAGATAAAGAGGTTGAGTTTTTTATATATCAGTCACTTTTGCATCAGAATATTCACTTTGATGGATGGGACTAAGAGTCCATGGTGCAAGTTACCATTTTATTTCACCACGCAATACTTCCAAGTGGGGTTCAACCATTTTAAGGAGGCCAAAATACTAAGGTTTAACCTTAGTGAGGTATACCAAGACCACCGTGAGCTTTTTCGAAAGCTCGTATATCTAAAGAAGAATGCATATGTGGAGAAGTATGTCTCTCACAAAGTATAGATAATGAATCCTTTGACACTACCAATCACCAATGAGGACTGTAGAAAGGGTATACTTGCACATCATGCCAAAGTTTGAAAAGGGTGCCTATATGGAAAATGATGTCTCAATTCTTGAGGATCCCACATGAAGGAAGAAGGCTACACCGAAGAAAATGGAGAGAGAAGTGTAGGAGAAGAAGGCACTAAGTGTGCAAAAATTACAATATTTGGGCTTGGAAGCAAGTGCTAATCCAAGCACTTACGCATACAGGAATAAGTCCCTAGTTAAGGAGAAGACCCTAGAAGAATAGGTGCTAGAGTAAGAGGAGCCTCCCACAAAATAATATTCCCTAAGGAAGGAGTCACCTACTAGAGAGAGGGAGGGAAGAGTCTCCTATACTGGAATCACCAGTTAGGAAGAAACAAAAGGTGACAGAGAGGGAAAAATTAGAGGAAACAGAGGGCTTAGAGGCCTACACGAGTGAGAAGGACAACGATGAGGATGAATAAGTTCAAAAGCATCCCATGTATGATATACATGATTCAAAAGAAGAAGGAAGTGAAATGGAAGGATGGAAAGGAAGAAGAAAATGCTCAAGGCAAAAGGGTGAGAAAAGAAGTAAATAGAAGAGATCATAGGATCCCAAGCCTCACCAAGGAAAAAATAGAAGAGGCTGCAGAGAGAGAAGTGACAAACATCATCAAAAATTTAGTGGAACAGGAGGTAGAGTGCAGCACAGATGAAGTTCTCAAAGAGATAGAAGAAGAGAGCATTGGAAAAACGTATGGTAGCATGAGTAGAGACCCCAACCTAATAATAAGATTTCCAAAGGCTACATGAATAGGTGGGAAGAGCGTGGTGGTTACACAAGGGAAAGGAATGGGTTACATCAATGATCCAAGCAATGTGTTACGTGTGCACTTTCAAAGCACCATGCCAAAAGAACAACTCATGGCCATGCCATCATATGACGTAGCAGGTGCATACCCATGAACCATGAAGATGTTATCTTGGGTGTTTGAATCCCATGTCAATGAACCTTAGTTCAGAGGTAAGCCAAAGGGGTGCTAATGAAGATGTTATAGAAAAAAGGGATAAACCCCTTGGTTAATGATTGCCCAATAGTTGTCAGATGAGAAAGTCTATAATGCACTCAACAAGGTTTCATTTGAGGTTGAGGCCACACTTTTTGGAAGGAATGATAGGGTGAGATTCCTAGAGGTGAGAATTGGAGAAGGAGGAGGAACTTCACAGAGAAAAGAAAGACCTTAAACAAGAGGATAACTAATCAATGCATAGCTAAGGCACAAACTGAAAGAGGATAAGGAAAGGGTGTGTGAATTACACAAAACATTAAGATGATTACGGATGTAATTGTCTTAAAGCATCCTGACCTAGCACCACCCAAAAAAAATATGAATCAACCTTGTAGTGCCTAGAGGATTTGACTCATATCCTCACAATGGAGAGGTGGCCATTCACCTTAGAATTTGTAGAAGAGGTGCTAACGTGCCAAGAAATGGAGGAGAAGCTTAAGGTAGTAGAGATCGTTTCTCAGTATACCAAACTCCTCGCTAATATAAAGGCTTCCATGCAAGTTGTTGAGGCCTCTTATGATAATTGCATTGATAGGGATAAGGTATCAATAATTTTAGTTGCTACACATGAAGAGGAGCTCAAGTAATTTCAAGAGAAGAATAAGGGAAACATAACAAAAAGTGATAAGATCTTGGCCGAAGTAGAAAAGAAATCAGAAGTTATCGATACCTTGTGGGGCTCATTCAAAAAATTTGGAGTTATATCCCTAGATCCCATAGAATGGACACACTCGATGACCTTGGAAAATAACTAGATGGTATTGTCAATACGATGAGTGCCAAAGGGGAGGAGCTAATTTTTGAGGAGGTGAGCGCCCTAGTAGGTGACCTCTTTCAGCAAGTGCAGAGTGAGGTAGATGCCTGGGAGAAGCTTGAGGTAGATATTGGAAAGGATTTCCCACTCCTCCTTCAATAATAAACAAATTCTTATGTGCCCCCCCATCCTTTAATTCATCCTTTCCTCATTCTTTATTCCTTCATTCTTTATTCCAAATTTTAAGATTCTTCCATTCTTTATTCATTGGAGGAAGGTGTTCCCAGTAGATGGAGAACAAGCTTAGTGTGGGGTGATGTTGGGCCTCAGAATATTGGCTTAGTACAAGAAGTAAAAAGGGCATGCGGGACCTATATGAAGAAGGGCGCGCAAGGTGAACATGAAGTACAAGTGTTTTAGGAGGGTTTAGTAAAACCCATGGCACACACACTAGGAAAAGAAAAGGGTTTGGGACTTAGCCATATTCGACATTCCTAGAAGCACATGAGAAAAGCATGATCTGACTGAGTATGTGGAGTGGATAAGGTGCCAACCTAGAAAATCAATGATCAAGGAAGGAATATTCCATGTGATGGAAGGATCCAAAAAGACATCATTGTAGAAAGTGGAGAGCTTAGATGGGAAGAAGTGCATGCTCCATTGAAGGACCACATGGACACTTGGCAACCAATCTATTACTTCAGGAAGGCATGGTGGTGGATGCTAAAGCTATATATAGAGATGCTTGGGTAGAAGGAAGGGGGGATTATTTGGAGATTAAAAGGAGTGTGTGCTCATTAGAATCACATAGTGATTGAAGAGGTGAAGCTCTGTAGAAATAGTAATGGGTTCTATGGACTCTCATTAGGAGGGTTATAGGAGAGATGGCATATCTAGAGGGATGGGTCTATGATCATTCTTGTAACATGGGAAGCATGGTTAGGATTTCTGATGCATGAGCCTTATCTGCATGAGTACATTGGTCTGTTATGGCCTTAAGGAATGTAATGTGGTTACTGAACTAAGATTAAAGAGGAGTATATGGTTCTGTTCTAAATATACATTGTTCATTGGGTGTAAACCCTAGTGCATCTTCTTTATATTATGAATCATATCTGTTACCTATTTGATATTTCTCTTGTTTTCTAAATGGATGCATTAATATAATGCCTCATCTTAAGTTATCATAATAAATGCATGTCTATTTACTCTTTTTCTAAGTTTCTTTCATTAATCAATGTATTCTTACAAGACTCACATAAAGGAGGGGCTAGGCGCTTGCACATGCCTCGGGTGAGCACCCAACACCGACTAGGTGATAGGTCGGCGTGCATGGGATTAGACTGTTGGTCTAAGGGCATAAAAACGACTACAAAGTTTTCTCTAGAAGTTTTGATTTCTGTATATGATTATTCATTATGAAGAACTTATTTTCGCTATGTCAATCATCATATCTTGAGGTTAATACTTTTTTAATGGTCTTCGTTGAGACTATAAGATCTAGGGTCCATTTATATTCTTTTTGCAAGGATAATCATGACTTCATATTTTTTTTGCCATGGACCCATAATTGTTTCCTCTTAATAGAAACTCTGTTTAAAATTTTAGACTTGTGAATGCTTTCTTAAGAGATCTTGTTTATCTTTCTTGATTGATTGATGGTTACTTTTCGGTTTAAACTAACTTATGGAGTAAGTTAAATTCTATAAATAGTAGGTTACTTAACCACCTGATTTCCTTTTCAAAACCATGTTTACCATTATATCCTTTTATGGTAAAGGTATGCTGTGAAGGTTGATTTCATTTACATATAGGATAAAATATTTGGAAATTATTTTTTTGTGTAATATGTTCGGTTTGGAAAAAGGAAATAAATGTTTGCTGAAGTTAATATGTGATGATAAATTATATTTTTCATTATTTAAGATAATGATAATATGTGATATTATTTCCTGAAGAATATGAAAATATGATTGTGGCATTTCTCCATTTAAGTGTTACTATGGAATTTTCCATCAATTCTCTTGAGATAGAAACTTGTTATCTTTTTTGAATGCTAACTTTAAGAAAAACAAGATTGAGGACAAAAGAATGTAATTTGGGTACAATTTTAATATTTAGATAGTCTTATGAATATGAATGTTGTATGGATGTTGATGTGTAAATAGTTTTAAAATGAAGTTAATTTTGTAAAGGTATGATGACCTTATTATATGTATACAAGTTGTTTTTGATGGAACATTGTATACATCATTAGATCACTTCATTATAGTTGATATGTTTACTTAATATGATACATGTATTGTTTAATTCATATCTTAAGTAAAAAAATTAGAATGTTTAATTGATTCATAATGCAACAACTTGATTGAGAGTTGTTAATCCATGCCAGTTTGATGAACTAACTATGTATGTTATTCTATTTTATCCTAGAGATTGCAGGATGAAATAATTATTAAAAAGTTATTAATTGGATTTTTTTCACACATGATTAACATATGATGATTATAATCATCTGATTTCAGATGTTGATTATGTTTGAATATCTAATTATGGATTAATGTATTTGTTGGAAAGTAAAACATGATTACACAGAATTTCATAAGGAAATTGACCTAATTGTACCAACTTGATATTATTGTAATATTTTATAATGTAAGGATTCATCCTTAGTGAGTATAAATAAATAATTTTATTATGTGTATACATCTTATGTGTTGTAATAATGATATACATTGTTTTAACAATGAAGTGTACTTATGAAATTGATTATAAATTATACTTTTTGTATTGTTATAATTGTACTTTATGATAGTTATCCCTGAATGGAAAATGAAAATGAATACAATTATATGAATGACATAATCATTTACATGTTTAAATAAATGAGATTAATTAAGAAACTCTGTTATGGAAAATGATACATGAAATAATGACATTTAATTGTATTTTTTTTGTAATGAGATTAATTAAATAATTAACCCATTTACTTAGTAAATCTATAAAAAGTACATTGTCGAAAGTTGTACCTTTATGACAAGAATATGAATAAACGACATAATGAAGTTATAAAAGTAGAAGTGTTATATCTTAAAATGTGTATTAATATGATAATAGGTAAAATGTGAATAATAACTTTATGATTATCATTAATCTTAATCTATCTTTATACTTAAGGTTATACCTCTTTCTTAAAGAGACATAATCAGTAGTAAACAAATTGATGGAGTTATGATACAATATAAATGGGATTGGATCATTACAATTGAGAAGACATGGTTAAACTAAACCTATCCCTTAACAACAAAATTTGTAAAGAGACACAAGGAAATTGATATACTTTATAAGATAGTAACTAGTTAAGTTACTATATACTTTGTAGTTAAACATATTTTTACCTAGTCTCAAAATGATGAATTATACCTTGTAATAAGATAATGTGTATTATCAAGGTGTGGAATCTAATTCAAGCTTATCCATTTGATTAAAATCTATCTTTACCACCTTAGGATGGATACATGAAGGATAATAATTATTTAATGATGAATGTCATTAAGTAATCATTATCTTTACCATAAGGATCCTAAGTTGGGATTGATAGTGTACTCTCAATTCAAGAGGTGAGACCTAGGTTATATGCCTTCTTAATATAAGAACTTAAATTTCTAATGAATGAATTATGATATAGATAAATGTAGAGATATAACTATGCAATTATGGGACAATTTTTATTCGGTTTATGTGCAGTCACAAAATTAAGAATGCAAAACATAGCTTGAAAAGTTTGACCTAAGTAGTGTAACTAGATTATTAAACAGTCATTTCATCAATTTCCTATCTAAATGTCTGTGATGCTAGATGAAACTCAGTTGACTTATTTTCAAGTATACAATTAGGAACTATATCAATTCTCAAACTTGAATGAAAAAGTTAACCAAATACATACAAGTTATGCAAAATCGGTTAGAGTGATGATAAAGGGGATCAGGTAGATCTAGTTGACCTTTACATATGCACATGGTTATATTGTTATCATATGGATTGTAAACTATATTTCATGTTATATTATAATTACTACTAGTTAAAATCATTGAAGGCATTTAATGGGATTAAGGGGTTTTTTTTAAAAGAAAAATTTCCCTTAATTTGGAGTAATTATAACATGGGTGCTACATAGGCCAAACTCCAGTGCCTAAATTGTGATATGGAGCCCACTTTTTTCCTAACTTATGAGGAAGAATAACAAGAATATATGCATTTTTAAATATTAACCAAGAATGGGAGTGAGCGCTAGGATTAAAGAGAGTGATGTGTGTCGAAAGAAAAATTAATAACACATAAGTTTTGGCAAAAAATAAGGAAATGCACCTAGGTATAAATGAAGGAACAACTTAGGGTATGTGAATATTTTTCAAGGTCAATACAAAAGGATTGAAAAAATGTATATTGTGCGGTGAGAATAAATTAAAGGGTAGAAAAAAACAATATGATAGGTAAGGAAAATACTACCAACTTGACAAATACGTGGATTAAAGATAAAATTCTCTCAACTACCAATATGAAGTAGTTGAACACCATTAATGAAAATAAGTTCAAATTTTAAAATTGAGCTGGATCATGGGGATATCCTAGAAGAAATTTTGAAACCAATTAGGTGGGAAGGGAGATCTATAAAATCTTGTCTTGTATCATATTTAAGATACTTTTGAGGAAGATAATTTTGAGACCTTTGGCATACATTTTTTATGACTGAAGGCCATAAAACCCTCTAGTTCAGTAATTCTATCACTTTTTTGTATTATCTCATAAAAATAGTAGATTTTGTAAGTTCATTTTTGTTATAATAAAAATACTAACCACGTGATAGTGTTTTCAGTTATGTTTACTCTGCAAATTATTCAGGGTCATTTCAATCTAATCGGATTATTTTTAGAAGGCTTTTCTCTTTTTATTCAAAAACTTTTCATGTTTTTTACTGTAAAAAATGTTGGCATAGTTCATACATCCAATGGATATTTCCTCTCTCACAAATGTGTTTCTATGTGAACCATGAGAAATGTAAATTTATGTGTTTGTGAGATGAGTTTGTGGCATTATTTCACAAATACTAATATTTTCTTAGTTTTTGGGGAAGACTCGAAGATATTGGAAATATTTTATTTATCCCAAGTATTCCATATCCATGGCTTTTCCCAATATGTAGCGTCACATTCATACAAGTAGGTTTTTCCAAATAACAGGTTGTAGATCTAAAGAAGAAAATATGGAAACTGATATTTTTCCACCATTGGCTTGAATTTGTAATAAAAATTACATAATAAATAGACATGGGTGCATTTTACTTACTATAGTCATCCAATAATGTATGGACGAGGATGCATGAAAGTAGGAAGTGAAAGGTGTTAAGTGACATCTTGAGAGTTATTGTTTTTTTAACTCCCTTTGTCAATGATGAAATGTAGATGTTTTCCCTTGACCCAAAATCAATGTGGAAGATACTATCTCATTCCTTATAAGTGTATGATAGGATAATATTGATCCCTTCATATGTTCTCAAATGTTAGGGATCAAATCTATGAAAGAAAACAAGATGTAGATATTAAATGTGTTCAAGGATCACAAGTCTCATATTTATAGAAGATAATATCCCTAACCCTAAAGTTGTTATAGGTTTATAGGGAATATACCTAATATAAAGAGAGGTCTCCTACTAGGTTTTATAATAAAGATAGGCCAAGAGATGGATTAATATAAGGATCATAACATAGTTAGAAAAAGTAATAAACTAAAACAAATATACACATACTCTATTCTATAGCAATGAATGATCAACCATCCACACAAAAATTAACATGAAATAAAGTATTAAAAATGGTTAGAGATACTTATAGTGTAATCATTGATGCGTGATCCTCACTAGAGACGACAAAACATAGAGAAAATAACTATAGGTGGAGAAGGGGAAAGATCAAGAAAATAATCATAAGGTTTATCTCATTGTGGTGACCCAAATGTAAAGAGATAAGCTCCAAAACCTCAAGTCCAACAACTAAATGCCAATATATGTGAAAATTTCCAATGTGAAAGTAAAGTGATATTTTTAGAATGATGAATGAGTGATGATAAAATAATAAGAGTGATCAAGAATATACACTTGATGCAATCACCTTTGGGCAATGGAATTAACAATGGGAAAATCCAAGCTTGACACAATTGTCATGGGTTATTTTATCATCTTTGAGGGAAACCTATGGTAACAAGGTGAAAGAGAAAAGGAAGTGGAAGTGAAATAATAATTGAATGCATGATAAAGGTCATAGATGACCAAAATTGGAGGTATGAGTGCAAAAAAACATGAACATAATGATGGTAACATGTGAAAAAGAGGGGTAATATATGAAAAAGTTAGGAACCAATGTGAGGATATGTTAACTATTTTATAAAGGAAAACATAGTGATACATCTCAAATGTTACAGTCTAGTCCACATGACCAAGTATGATCACACCCCAATCTCAGAAGGCCACTTGAGGAACCTTATTAGGAGGATACAACATCAATAGCCCCTACACAAGTGAAAAGGTTAACAAGCATAAAAAATATGTGTATATAAGAAGCATTAATAGAAATGGAACTAATACTAGTTATTAGATGACAACTATCTAGATCAATGTAATTTGTTTGTATGTGACCTAATGTATATTTTGTAAGTAGTGATTATTGCACATAGATTTCAAAATCTCCAAGGGTGTATGAGTGATGTCAAGATGATAATAATTGTCACACATCTTCTTATTTCCTATAGTATTCATACATGTTAAACTTATAAAAAAGGTAAGTTATAATTTCATAATATTATTTTCATTTATGCAAGTTTAATAATATAACACATTGTCTTGTCTTGTTGATTTCATCATCATATAACGAATATTTAATACATATTTGTTCTCTAATGATGATGTCATGATAAAAGAATAAATAGCGTAACATTAATCAATGATATTCATACAATTTTGTAAATAAATCTTCAATACACTTTTGTATAGTACAACAAGATATTATAAACAACGTGATTTATATTTAATAATCATATGAAATAATTTTATGTTTTTTCAAAATAATGATCAATTTAATCAAGAAATTTTTGTAGATTGGTAATAAGATTTAGTTTTGAAGGGACTTTAAAATCCTTTAAACAAAAATAATCCAATGCACCCAACCAACAAAAATATCCAAAAGCACAGAGTCAAACATGCAAAATAAAATAGAGCAGACCATCAACGGTCTAAGTATTACAAGATAATTTTTTTAAAAGGAAAAAATACTTAGAGAGACAAGGCACAAACAAACCTAACAAAGGAAAAATAGATAAAATTTCAGCCAAAGGGCATCCATCAATCCACCTTTCTCTGATAATTTTTTCTTCTGGTTCGAGTGCTCAGGCCCGCTTCCTTATTCCCTTTGCACTTGATGATGACCATGGAAGGCATTTTTTAGTGTTCTTCTCCTCCATCTCCCTAATGTATTCCTCATCAGTACTACTCATTTCTATTTGCATGTTAACCTCTTACTTTTCTGCTTCAATTTTGGCAATCTGATCTTATAGGATCAAAATCCTCTGCTCCTACATAATGAAGTTTGTGTTCAAACCTCCAATACTCCTGTTTTAGATTTAAATTTGTTTGTGGAAATATTTAAATTCTTGAACCAAATTTTTGTTGGCCACCAAAATGGTGTCTGCAGCCGCCTCCACTCTAAGGATATGGACCTCCAAGTCAACAATTTCTCTAGCTCTCTCCCTATTCCCAACACTTTCCTCCTTGGCCTTGTCACCCATTTTCATATCATAGAGAATATCAGCTATGTCATTAGGACCATCATGTGGCTTCCCCCTTTTCCTTTTCTTCATGTGAGATGTTAAGGTCTCATTAATCTAATCTTCAATTTTTTCCTGAGGACGAGGAGGGATAAGGATTCTCCCTTCCTTAGACATCGAAAAAACTAAGTCATGGTGGAGAGGTGTTACCAACTTATCATTCTGGTATTATTTTATAGAAATAGTCAAGGATTGAAGAAGGAAAAAATAAAATATCATCTCCTAGTTTCTACAAAGATAATTCAAATTGGACAGGTGGTAAGAGAAAATATTCCTAAATTTACCCTCGAGTGTGAGGTATTTCATCACCACAATACACATATCAGCCCACCTACCCGAAAAATAATTTCTGGCAATACCATCATCATACTGAACAATTTTTTCACCAGGGCCAAAGAAGGTTGAAATTTAATCAAGAATAATACATAATGGAAAGTGCCTTTTTATATAATCTATGAATTAACAATTTTGCATTTAAATTAAATACAATAATCTAAATCAGATAAATAACAATCATTGTCTAACAAAATCATGCATAAAAATAAATCAACCACTTCATAATAAATACTTCATTTTGCATGTTGTGGGAGAGATACAATAGTTTACATGATCAGCTCAATGAACTTGCATGAATTATCAACTCAAAATCATGTTACCTTATTTTGAAATAAATAATATAAAATGAATATTTATCCTTTTGCTTCATATTACATTTAATCAATTAACGTATAATGATCAACAAGGTAATAATGTAATCTCTATTTTTCAAACAACCATAAAATAAACTGAATTTCATAATCATACAATCCTATCAAGGTAAAAATACTTGTAAGACAACGTTCCTTAATAAACATCAATGATCAAGTTCTCATCTCAATTAACCATAGTTTGTAACTAAGTCTTAGAACTTATAGTCGATAATGAAATATGCATGAATTAGATAAGGAATGATCATCTATAGTGAGTATCATGTTATCTAACATTCACCATATTTGTTGTTGATCAGTTTAATAACAGTCGATCAAAAAGACAATAAGACAAATCATAAAAATATTTAATTAATTTTCAATAAGGAAATCAATCATTCCCATAAGATAAGACAAGTCTTCTATTACATATGTAAAGGGTCTGAAAACTACCCTTCATGGAATGTATATTCCCCAATCAAAGTTTACCCAAAATATCTACCCACCTTAAGAGTAGAAATACATATCCAAAAGATTTAATAATAATAAGTCACAGTCAACATATATATATATATATATATATATATATATATATATATATATACTATATAGATATATGATATAGTTACTACTTAGCTCGTGTGAACTAAACAAGGACAAACATCACTTGCTTCGCTGATTTCAAGAAAGATCTACACATCTCAAACCAATTGTCACAAAAATACAATACGTATTCCCATTTATTCTAAAGAGAATCATGTCATTTGTACATATACATAAATGTTACATGCACAACCCATATTCTTAAAAGAAGATACAAGCAATGTTTAACAGTTAAACATGTTTGATGAAATGTGAGAGGGAGAACTATTTCACCGCATCATACATCTTCTTAGAAACATGTATTCACCAATGAAAATTATTTTCCAGATAGTATAACTTCAACTAGATATTTTACAAAAAGGATAATATAAAATAGATAAGGGTATTGACCCAGAAATTTGTCAACAATCATTTCCTAAGTGGCTACGACCCAAAAATAGCCATAGTACCAAGAGAAAATACACACAGTCAACATGACATTCAACTTACAAACAATACCATAACCATTATTGACCTAATAGATTTGGAGTCTGAAAGGTCAATTTTATTATTATCAAGCATCCATTAAATCCCAATAATAAAAACAACAAGAGTAATGTATATCCATCATACCTAGTTATTGATCTGGGTTTCCTATCAATATATCAAGAATAAAATCTATTTAACAAACTCATAACCATATAGGTCAACATTGTCCACATATATATATAAAAATGAATAGTCTAAATATTTGAACCAAATATTGGTACCTAGTTCGAATACAACAAGAAAAAATCACAATATGAAACGCCTAATTGATAACAATGTTACTGACTAAGTTTTTATCAAAACTCATTGATTTAACTCATATCTATTACAGGCATGAGAAATAAAACCAATTAATATTTTACATCTCAGAATAAAACAACAGATTTAAGCTATAATAATTCATTCCTGAAGACTCAAAAGGTTTATGCAAATTTTCCTAAGTTCTTTGCCTAGAAAATCCAAAAATTCAAACAACAAGAACCTTAAAATGTCTCCCATTTTAAACAAATTAAATGTTATTGATGCCCAAGAGTAATTGCGTCTATTTTTAAGAGTGAATACCCAAAAAATATCATCTAAAAATATCTTCATAATCCTCCATGCACATCTACAAAAGGAGAGCTTGAACATCAAAAAGGAAGTGATTAAAATGACTTAGGTTTTGCATGTTATAGCTTCTCAAAGAAGCTTATCAATTCCAAGAAATCTGATTACTATAATTAAATGTCATTAATATCTTGTAGGTTCCACGTAGTGGCTTGGTTAGACTCACCACTTTTTCCCTCCAATGTTTTCATGGAAGTTTCTAACGAGTGGTCAACATGAATTCAAAAACATGAAGAAATATTTTTCCTCTTTACCAACATTACTCCCACTACAATATCTATGTCCAAGGCACAATTCACTACAATTAAGCTAGTCACCTATGTATCTACGTCACAATTTCCAGTTCTTCTTAGGACCCCATTGATATAGATAAATCAATAAAACCCTTTATAGTTATCTATTCTCTCTACCAACGTCTAGGTATATAGTCCAAACACCCTATCTATATATGGGCCCCTCCCCAAATATATATCATAGCTCCCGTCGATCGCCATATATGGTTTTGTTGGCCCATATCCTAGCCATATATAGAAATAGAAACAATGTGTTAGTTTAGTCCCCGAAATCGTTCAGTATTAAGAAGTTGGTTCAGTCATCCCCTCTCTATATATTTATTTTTTTGGTTATTTCAGTACCAATCCGGACCATAGGACCACCATATAGATATATAGGATCAGGGATCATAAATGTTTCTTTCCTGCACTAAAAACTGACAAATATTCTATCTACATCCATCCATTCGGGGCTGGATCTATCTCTATATATTTCTATATAGCCTAACCCCCTACCCATACCATAGGGGGTGATGGGGAACATAACTTACAATAATTTTCTTTCACCATGCCACCAGGAATTCAATTAGGACATTACACAATGATTCTCAGACTCTTTCACATCTCTTCAATGCGGAGATAGTAACGATCATAGTAATATCCCTTGGTATCCATTGGTACATCAAAATCCAATTGGTCACAGGCATTGTGAGGTGCTGATTTTATAAAATATGAACATACTCCTAAACCTCTTAGCATTACACAACTAAATCCCTAATCCTTGGCCTGCTGTGTAGTGAAAATACCAATATCCACAAATCATTTTTTCTGGATATGGTTACCGGTTAAAATCTCTTCTGATTCATCAATACGAGAAGAAAATTGTCATGTAAAGTCATAAATATCTCAAGATAAGCCAAGAGGTAGATCTTATGCCACTCGACCTGGTCGTATGTAATTGGCATGCATCTTATCTCCTAGGACTCTCTCATAGAATTTTGAAAATTTCTCTTACACCTCAAAATCCCATAGGAATGGGGTTAATGCTCCCACATCCATGACATGAGTGGTTGAAACAAGTAAATAATTCAACCATCTCCCACCTATAGAATCTGTTGGTGCTTAATTATAATCTCGCCCTTTTTCATTTACAAAATTTCAATCCGCCTAGGTTGATGTAATTTTTGTTTTCCTGTGTGGACGTGCATAATTTTTTTCCTTCACTAAGGTGTCATTATTAGTATTTTCCTTGGGTCGTGGATCATACTGAGTCTTGGTATTATTTATAGTTTTCTATATGTAGTGAAACTCTTGTAGTTGGGAGTGTTCCACGATCGTGTTTCCTTTGTGTGGATTTGTTTTTAAAAGGGAGTAAAGTTTTAGAAGTAAGCCACTACCCTACCGACACCTAGGTAAAGCCACATCTTGAACTAGCATCAAAAGTGAATGTACAACTTTCTTAGGCTCTGACCAAGTGGAGGCCATGCACTTGCTTAGGGACCTGCCCCTGAATTTTACCTTTGATGTTGCACCAAAGAGACACGTGGATGCTTCTGTTGGCTCTTCCCATTCTTATACTTTTCAATGACCAATGAAAATTTCTTGAACCCTAGACACGTGGAGAGCATGTGCTTGTTTGGGGACCTGCCCCTAAATTTTACTTTTGAAGTTATGCCGAAGAGACACGTGGAGGATTTCGCTGGCCTTTTTTATACTTAACCAATTTAGGCCTCAAGTGAACAAATCAAAATAAGAAGGGAACATTTCAGATGACTTGCTGAAAGTGAAGACCATATCTCTTAATCAGACGCAGATGAAATACATCGAAAAGACTCACATTTCAAACACCTAGCCATATGGGATGATGTTCATAAATATCAAGGGATAGATCACATGATCAATAGTTGGGAAAAGAGTGGAGGGAAATGAGCAAAGGGACAAGGATTTTTTAGACCCAAACACTCAACCATTGATTATTGTGTTACACTCAGACATCTAGTGGAAAATGGGTGGGATTGCAAGAAGGATGCTTAGTGTTGTTTTGTGGACTTCAAAAAATATTTTAACATAGTTCCAAGGAATAAAATGTTGAGAAAAAAGGAGTTAGGGGTTCCAACACATTATAGGGCTGTCATTCATAGACTATATGAGCAAGTTAAATCTGAAATCAAAATGCATGCAGGGTTATCTGAAGAGTTTCAAAGTAATATAGGGGTTAAACAAGGTGGCCCTCTCTCTCCAACATTATTTGGATTATACGTAGACAAATTGGAAGAGTGGATTAAAAACAATTGAGGTAATGGAGTGCCTCTGCCTAAGTATGTGGTGAAACTCATGTTATTTATAGATGATCTAATTCTAATGGTAGAAAAAATCCAAGACCTGAGGATCCACCTTCAATCTTTATAGATTTTCTGCAAAGAAGTAGGAATGCAGGATGAAACAAATACAAGGTGGATGGAAATCCCTCTTTATGCTCCAAAACAAGTGCAAAGATGTTGAATTATGTGATTGGAAGACCACTAAGGTTCTATTTGGGTTGCTTGTCATTCCAGTGTTAATGTATGGCTGTGAGGTATGGGCTAGTGGAATGACGAATATAAATTGGAGACAACTAGAGAGAATCCAAAAAAGGCTTATAAAACACCAGTTCAAAATCAAGGCTATAGTTACCTATAAAATCATCTTGGCTAAAATAGGTTCTTTCCCCTTGGAAGCAACTGACATGACCAGGCTCATAGGTTACCTGAAAAAAGTTGGAAACATACAAGCAGGTAGATGGACTAGGGCTGCAATGGATGAAGAGATACATAGAAGAAAGAACACTTGGATGAAACCGAACTACAAATGGATGAAAAAAATGGGATATCAACTTATGTGAATGCTCAAAGATTAATAGAGATAGAAAAAAATATGTAAATGAAAAGTTTAGATTGATGATGTAAGAGTCAGCATTACATTACTGAGTTTAACCCAACCTATGACCACAGGGAGAAAGCTTATATAGGGGCTGAAATAAAATGGTGAGAGAATATCCTCATTTCTTAGCTAAGGACTATCTCTCACAATCTAGGGTGTGAAACAGGGGGTGGAAAATCCCAAGGACCAGTGGGAAGAGAGAACTTGTATACTATGTAATACATGGGCAATTGAAATGAAAGAACACTTTATTCTCCAATGTCCTAAGTTCACTGGTATTCAATCCAAATACGAAGAAATCCTATCTAATGGGTCCATGGTTTAACTATTTGAGGAAAACATAATAAATAGCTTGGGTGAATTTTTTTCATAGATCAGTCGGCAAAGGAGCAGCCTCCTAAAAGAGGTCAAAAATCCTATTTTGGTCTAAGGTGATTTGGTACTATTTTATGGTCCCATAGACCTGTTGGTCTTATGGACGTAATTAAAATATTTCATTTCATAAAATTTTGGTAACGATCAAATTATTCCTTGGAATATTCTTTTTTTGGGGGGAAAAATATTTGATGTAAAGCAAGTGGTATAAAATTATGAAAAGGCCATGCAAAAAAAGGGGGGTTAATTTTTCTGAAATTTAGTCATAGAGAAAAAAGGAAAGAAGAGCCAAGAGAAGCCATTTTTCTAGGAATTTTTTTTGAGAAACCAGTTACTTCTTGTGTTCCTTTCAAAATTGATCGTGTCAAGTTGGTTTCAGATGTATAGCCATTGGCAGAACTTTGAGATTGTAGACAAACATTTCCTTTTTGATCAAATTTGAGAAACCTTGAGTAATTCATGTAGATCAATGAACTATTTTATGTCCATTTTCATCTTGAGATATTTTTAAATAGTTATCTATGTTCCTGTTGTAGTCTTACATTAGAAATCCTTTGAAATCACATAAAATCTCATCCTCATGACAAGTATTGTGGCATTTTTAATTACATTATGAAGAGAGCTTTCATTTCATAATGCGATAAGTGATTTAAATTCACTTTACTATCATTTAAGTGATACACATTATTTGTCAGTTCATGAGTGTATCATGAGCGTAATATAGCAGGGGTCTTCTAAAGTTTAATTGAGTCTTTAACATGAGTTCTTGTGTTAAAACCTTGAAGAATGTGTGAAGCCGTGTGTCTTTGAGATTTCATAGATGCACAATTTTCTAGTTGAAGGTTCATATTTACTATTTGAAGATATTCATCTTTTTGCCTTGTGGATTTTTTAACATTTGTTTAAAAGTTCTCAGATATTTGGTATAATCAAATTTATCCTTCTTAACTTCCCAACCATAAAATACATATCCATAAAATGAACCATACATGAACTACCCATGCTTGCACTGCCTGTTCATAAATGCTGAGGGAATTCGTTGATTTACCTATCCCTTACCTCAATATGTAGGAGAAATTAGTTTTTACCACTATGTGTTTAGTAACCTAGATCTTGTCTAGATGGTTTCTTTGTCCTCTAAAGTGACAACTCGTGAGAGTTAGATTACATTGTATTGACCATACCTTCTAAAGATCTCCTATCAATTTTGTGAAAGGAAAGAAAAATACTATGAATCTACATAGATGTTATCCACCAATATGGGTTACAAAATGGGTCCTCTCACCCTAGTTGAAGGCACAACCTAAAGTAGTCAGGGTAGGTCAAACCCTGTTCATGGTGCTATCCATTTCTTCCATGCCTAACTAAATGGATAGTCAGCTAAATCCATCCTTGGCTAAAAAACAACTCACACTCTGATTTATCTACCTCAAAGCATCTTCTTCAAACTACGGTGCTGCTTAGTTGTAAAGGGAGAATTAATTTGGGTACCAACACCGATTTGGTGCCATTGCTGTGAAATATTTTACAAATGCATACACATATCAATCTTGGTAATGTTTCTTATATTATTTAAGTACAAATATATTGTTTAAACGTCATCCTTTATTTAGATTTGTAATATATGTGCAAGATCACAAGTTCATTGTGTAATATTTCCACATTCTAGTGGTTTTTGAACTAAATTTGCATCAATAAGGATAAATATGGGTAAAGGAAGGTCAGATTTTCCAACATTTGTAGAAATTAAGTATTGATAGACATTTGGAAAAATAATTATAGTGCGTTTTCATATCTAAGGTGAGAATCCTTGGTGGCAAATCTGAATTGGTTTAAAATTTTGATGATTACCAGTGTCTTAACCTGTGTTAAGTGAAATTTGTCATTAATATTTACAAAGCTAGAGGGAAGGTCTTTCTTCACTAGGGATCCTACTAGAAAGGTATTTCAAGCACTAGGAAAATCAAATTTAGAAGGAAAACAAGTTTGGAAAGTGATTGGAAATCAAGAATCAAGAAAGGAGATATCAGTTTTGAAAGGTGATCAACTTGAGGTTAAATATCACCATACATCTTCAAGTGATTTTGAACCAAGTATTCCTCATGTAAATTTAGATTCCCTGACTAGAGAGGGGCCATCATTTGTGTCAGAAAAGTGTACATCTCATTTTTTCCCTGTTTCTTCCAAGATTGGTAGGTTTTCCCAAGAAACTGAGTCATTAGAGGATATTTACTTTGACAATTATACTCTTGTTCTCTAAAGACCACTCATCCCTTATCATTTTGATTCTCCTACAAGATCACCTCCTCAAGGTAATATGGCTCAGCCTCCACCTAGACCTCCTTTTTTTGTCAATAATTTTGGACCAATAAATTTCAAAGGTATGGTGGGATATCCTAATATGGTGCCACAAGATGTCAGAAATAGGTTGCCAAAATTTCAAGGGAATAACGCCATCACTGGTGACCAACATTTAAGACTCTTTTTCAATATGATGGAAGATTTTGAAATTTATTTTGAAGACATGTATATAAATCCATTCATTCATACTCTTGACAAGGATTCACATGATTGGCATAATTATTTCCTAGATAATTTAATAGATTCATGGACTGAGATGAAAAATTCCTTTAGACTTCAATATGGTGATAAAACTTATCTCAGGTTCCTTTTATCTAAGTTTGAAAATAATAATAAAAATCCAAAGGAATCTATCCATAATTTTAATACTATGTTCAAAAAAACCATGAATAGGTTACCTATATTCCTAAGGCCAAGTGATGAGTCCTATTTGATAAAATATTCTGACACTTTTGATAAAAAGGCTACTTATTACTTGAGAGATAAGAACTTGGGAACATTGAGATAGGATTTCACTATGGCCTTAAAAATAGAAAATAATATCAAGGTAGTTGGAAAGCCTCCTAAGAGAGATGGTGTCAAGTTAATCAATCCTGAGAGGCCTCAATCAAACAAAGCTGTGGATCTGGAAGATGTTATAAAGACTTTGTCCGGAGTGGTTAAGAGATATCATACAAATTATCCAGAGCATAAACTAGGATAGGATAGAGTTCCCAGAGTTAGCACAAGCCACACGATCAGGAGAGATTTTGTAATCATCCCAGAGGTGATCATAGATTATAAGACATATGAAAAGGGCCCATGGGATCAGGAAATAAATAGCCTCAACCTAGGGAAAATAGATTGGTCCCTAATCCTTTGACTGCTAGGATTGCTACCATAGAAGAGGATAATGTTATTGAGTGGCGTGATAGATGTTTCTTACCACACTCCCCATATGATGTAGATAAGGAATTTCTAGAAACAAATGATGATGAGGGATATTGTGATGTGTGTATGATGGAGTGCCCTGAGAACTCATAACAAGGGGCAACATCAACTGAATTTAGAAGTGCCAGAAATGTTGATTTTTTTTTTGATTGTGTTCACTGAGTATTACCTATTCCTCCTATTAATACTTTTGAAATCGTTATGGTGCAAGAATTTAATTTACCTAATCATGATTTTTAATACTTAAGGGCCTTGATGATTAAAAAGTATGATGGAGGAATCCCTTCCGAAGAGGACATGAAACTATTGATGAATGCAGTAGTTGCTCAGGAGAAAGAATATAATACTAGAAATAAGGTTTTCAAAGGGGGAGGGCCACAAACAAAGCATAAAATTCTAGTTATTATTAATATCCCAAAGGGAAAAAGTGTAAGCAATGTAGATATTTCTCCTATTATTAATCTTCCTCCTAATACTGTCCTACCCAAATATATTCCTTGTGACATAGCCCAAATCTTGAGTTAGATCAAGGTTATTGTTCCCATTGTTGAATTACTCAGGATCCCCGAGCATAGGAAAAGGGCATTCGAATATTTGGGATTTAAGGAAGAAAAGATTACTCAGGGCAAAAGTGTAAATAATGTAGAGATTCCCCCTATTATTGCAGAATTAGAAGTACCACAAGCATTGGAGGAACTAAGTGAATCACCTAAGTTATATTTGGGCACATCTCTGGTTAAATCTTAACTTGATGTGGATCCATTTTATACCACTTTAATTATTAAGGATAGGCTGGTGTATAAATCTATGTTTCACTCAGGAGACTCATGTAATGTAATTCATCTTGAGGTAATGAACAAGTTAAATATCAAAGTAACAAAAACTTTTAGGAAGTGTACTACTATGGATTCAAGAGAAATACAAGTAATTGGATATGTTAAATTATTGGTAGTATAACTAGCAGCTTATCCAAGAAAATTCTTAACCATGAATATAGTTATTGTGGACTATCCTGCTAAGTGGGGAATGTTATTATCCATAAAATTGGTATCTAGTGTGGGTGGAAGCATACAAATGGACATGTCATTGGCAACCATACCAGCTGAGGGAAACCTTGTGAAGTTGTATGGTGAGAAGAAAATGTTACACCTCATTGAGGACCCTAACAATGCTTCTTATGAAGTATTGTACACAGACATTGATGTCGATAACTTTGTGGGTTATGCTGATTTTAAGGAGCATGAAATTGATGAGTGCAAGTATCCTCAGCAAGTTGGTTTTCCTTGGATTATGATATTTGATGGGGCTTGTTCTAGATTTGGTAATGGTGCTAGTGTTGTCCTGATATCTCCAAGCCATGAGGAGTTTAACTTTTCTTTTAAACTTAATTTTGAGTGAAAAAATAACATTGCAGAGTATGAAGCACTACTTTTAGGTTTAAGGATTTCTTGGAAGTATGGTGTCAGAGACATTATTGTTAAAGGGGATTGAGAGTTGATAGTCAAACAAGTTATAAAGTTGTATGCAACAAAAAATCAAAGAATGAAGCAATATAAGCATGCAGTATGGGACTTAATTGAAATGTTTGATTCTTTCAATATTATACACCATGATAGGAAATACAATACTATAGTAGACAAATTGGTAGTTTTGGGATAAAGGTTTGAGAATTGTACAATATCCCCCGATTTTGAATATGATATTGAAATATTGAACTAGGTCGTCTGTCCCTAGTAATATCAAGCATCGACAAGTTTTTGAAGATGATGCCCAGGTCCAAAGGTTTTTGCAAAATAAATAATAATTTACCAATAAAAGTATGGAGTGGGAACCAATGGTTTGTGAAAATGAGGGAAAAGAGACCCTATTCAGCAAATACATTATTCAATTGAAAAACCAATACTATTCCTAGAGGTTTAGTTGCACTGGAATCAAATTTTGATAATGTTGACTGCATTGTTAATAGACACATGTCGACCTCGAGATATGTTGAAGAACATAAACTAAGCACAAAGAATAAACCTCAAAAAATATGGTTAGGTAGCAACTTGGATAGAGAGGAAAAGCAAGCATATTTCCAGTTGTTAAAAAGGTACCAAGATTGCTTGGCATGGTTGTATTTAGAGTTGAAAGCATATAGGGAAGACCTTTTTCAGCATGAGATACCCCTGGAGGCTAATGCCAAGCCATTTAGGAAAAATGAAAGACCAATTAATCCACTTCTTTCCCTAAAAATGCATGAAGATTTGAAAAATTTAAGGGATGGAGGAATCATACAGCCTACGAGGTACTCTTCATGGGTGGAAAAATTGGTACCTGTTCGAAAGAAGAATAGAGACATAAGATTGTGTGTCGACTTTAGGAATTTAAATAAGGCATCAATTAAGGAAAACTATCCCTTAGCAAATATGGATAACATGTTGCAATTGGTTACATGTTTAGAATTGTTATCTAATTTGGATGGTTTTTCTGGGTATAACCAAGTGGTTCTGAAGCAATCAGAGAGAATCAAAACTACTTTCACTACTCCATAGGGTACCTACGTGTACATGAGAATGTTGTTTGGCCTGATGAATGCTGGAGACATATTTCATAGAGAAATGGATGTAACATTCTTAGGTTATATAAATGACTTCATTGTTGTGTATCAAGACAATGTAACAATTTTTTCAAGGAAGAGAAGTGATCACCTACAACATTTAGAAAAGATGTTGTTAAGATGTAGGGAATATGGTATCTCATTGAACCCTAAGAATATGTTTTTTGGGGTTCAAAAGGATAAGTTTCTAAGACATATTGTATCAAAATAAGGGGTCATGATTGATCCTGAGAGAGTAGAAGCCATTAGGAAAGTTCCTATTCTAAGAAACAAGAAGGGAATTCAATCATTTTTTGGGCAGATAAATTTTATTAGGAGATTTATTTCCAACTTTTTTGAATTAACTATCCCAATCACAACTATGTTGAAGAAAGATCAGAGTGTTAAATGGGAGGAAGTAGTTGTTCAAGCCTTTACTGGGATCAAGGAAGCATTGAAAAATGCCCCTGTTTTAGCACCTCCTGATTACAAAAAGGCCTTCCAAATGTTTTCCTTTGTTTCTAAGAATACCATTGCATCTATGTTGCTACAAAAGGATGATGACGGAGCTGAAAGGCCAATTTTTTTCTTTAGTAAAGAATTAAAAGGGACAGAGTTTAAATATACTATCATGGAGAATCAGAACTTTTCTTTGGTCAGAGCCACAAATATATTTATGCCATATATTTTAAGTTCTAAAGTCATAGCTTATGTCCCTCATACTATGGTCAAAGATATCCTGTCAGAAATGGAAATTTCTAGTAAGAGATGCATTGATGGGAAAATAAGTTGCAGGAATATGATATGGAAATCCAAACTACAAAATTGGTCAGAGGTTTGGGCTTGGCAAATTTAATGAAAGAAAGCAATCTACAGATAGTTGAGATAAATGAGGTTGATGACGAAAGGATAAATATTATTGAGAAATTAATAAATTCCATGACTGGTACAAGGATATTATTTTTTATCTTAGACATCTGCAATGCCCTGAGTATTTAAGAAAAAATCAAAAGAGAGCACTTAGATTGGCTTCCCAAAAATATATCATCACTGATTATGGGTTGGCTTGGAAAAACCCTGAGGGAGTTCTCTTAAGGTGTATCACTTAGGATGAATCCCCGAAGTTAATTGTTGACTTCCATGGAGGAGTTTGTGGGGGGAATTTCACTAGGAAGAGTGACATCCCATAAGATCTTAAGGGTTGGTTACTGGTGGCCAACACTTTTTAAGGATATAACTTTATTGGTAAGAAAATGTGAGAGCTGCCAACATTTCTTAGGAAGATTGAAAGCTTCAGGATCCCTCCCATTGCAGCTTGTATCAATTGAAGCCCCTTTTAAGCAGTGGGGGATGGACTTCATTGGGGAGATTTCAGATTCTTCAAGTTCCGAATCCATAAATGGATATTGGTAGCCACTGACTACTTCACCAAATGGGTAGAGGAAATCCCCACTAAGAAAGCAACCCACCAAATTGTCATGGACTTCATTTTAAATCATATAATTTGTAGGTTTGGAGTGCCTGCTAAAATAGTTGCTGACAATGCTATGAGTTTTTGAGCTAAACCTTTGGTAGCCATGTGTCAGGAGTATGGGATAAATTTAGCATATGATTCCAACTACAATCCCCAAGGTAATGGAAAAGTAGAATCAAGTAACAAAAATCTGTTGAAGATAATTAGGAGGACCTTGGAATTAAATAAATGAAAGTGGGGTGAGCAGTTGAAGTTTGTTGTTTGGGCTGACATAATTACTATTAAAAGAGCTACTGGAAAGAGCCCATTTGAATTGGTATATGGAACTCAGGCTCTCCTCCCCCTACATATGCAATTATCTTCTTATCAATTTATCTAACAATTGGAGGATCAAGAGATTAGTCCCTATGATGCTCGTATAAATCAAATTGTTGAATTAGATGAAGAGAGAAGAGAATCCCATCAAAGACATGTGAAGTTTAGGGAGAAATTGAAAAAAAATGTTTGATAAAAAGGTAACCCCAAGAGTTTTCAGTGTGGGAGATCTTGTGCTACTGTGGGATAGCAGACATGAGGATAAGGGAAAACATGGAAAGTTTGATGCATTATGGATGGGCCCTTATTCTATTGACATTAGAATTGGTGAGCATACCTTTTTCCTAAAAGATTTAGATGGAGAAATGCTTGAGTTTCCTATTAATGGTAGGCACTTGAAACATTTCCTTGATTGATTTATTAGAACTAAGGTACGCATCATTGTACAGTGTACATTTTTTGGTTTTGTTCTGTTTTCTATTTTTCTGTTTCGATTTGTCCTGGTCCTTGGTGACCGGTTTTTGTTGGTTTCTTGGTTTGTTCCTGGAGGGTTGGCTATTGTTACTTTGCTTTGAAGGTTGGTTCTTGACTCCATGGCCCAATGGATTTTTGGCACATGGTCTGCTGTTGTTACATTATGTTTTGTTCTTGTGGCACTCACAGGGAGTGCCCATCCCCGAGTCAGAGCCAATGTTGGTGCTCAATTGTAATCTCACCCTTTTTCATTTAAAAATTTTCAGTCTGCCTAGCTTGATGTAATTTTTGTCTTCCTATGTGGATGTGCATAAATTTTTTCCTTCACTAAGGTGTCATTGTCAGTCTTTTCCTTGGGTTGTGGATCATGCTGAGTCTTGGTATTATTTACAGTTTTCTATCCATAGTGACACTCTTGTAGTTGGGAGTGTTCCATGATCATGTTTTCTTTGTGTGGATTTGTTTTGAAAAGGGAGTAAAGTTGTAGAAGTAAGCCCCTACCCCGCCGATGCCCAGGTAAAGCCACATGTTGAGCCAACATCAAAAGTGGATGTGTAACTTTCTCAGGATCTGACCACATGGAGAGCCTGTGCTTGTTTGGGGACCTGCCCCTGAATTTTACCTTTGAAGTTGCACCGAAGAGACATGTGGAGGCTTCCGTTGGCTCTTCCCATGCTTAGAATTATCAACGTTCAATGCAACGTTCTCATACCCTAGGCACGTGGAGATCCTGTGGTTGTTTGGGGACCTGCCCCTGAATGTTACCTTTGAAGTTGCACTGAAGAGACACGTGGAGGATTTCACTAGCTTTTCCCATGCTAAGACTTTTCAATGGCCGATGTAACTTTCTCAGACCATAGGTCACATGGAGGGCTTGTGCTTGTTTGGGGAGCTGGCCCTAAATTTTACCTTTGAAGTTACGCTAAAGAGACACGTGGAGGATTCCGCTGGCTCTTCCCATGTTTAGAATTTTCAACATTCGATGCAAATTTCTTGGACCCTAGCCACGTGGAGAACCTGTGCTTGTTTGCGGACCTGCCCCTAAATTTTAGTTTTGAAGTTACACCGAAGAGACATGTGGAGGCTTCTGCTGGCCTTTTTTATACTTAACTGATTCGAGCCTTAAGTGAAAAAATCAAAATAAGAAGGGAACATTTCATAGGACCTACCGAAAGTGAAGAACGGATCTCCCAGTCAGACACAAATGAAATACATAAAAAATAATAACATTTCATACACCTGGCCATACGGGATGATGTTTATAAATATCACAGGATAGAGCAAAGGATCAATAGTTGGGTAGAGAGTGGAGGGAAAAGAGAAAAGGGACAAGTTGGTTTTAGACCCAAACACTCAACCATTGATCATTGTGTCACACTCATACATCTAGTGGAAAATGGGTGGGATCGAAAGAAGGATGCTTACTATTGTTTTGTGGACTTCAAAAAAGATTTTGACATGGTTCCAAGGAACAAAATGTGAGGAGGATTTAGGGGTTCCAACACATTCAAGGGATGTCATTCATAGACTGTATGAACAATTGAAAGATAAAATCAAAATGCATGCAGGGTTATCTGAAGTGTTTGGGAGTGATATAGGGGTTAAGCAAGGTGGAATTCTCTCTCCAACCTTATTTGTAGACAAATTAGAAGAGTGGATAAAAAAATTTGGAGGTAATGGAGTGCCCCTGGCTAACTATATGGTGAAACTCATGTTATATACAAATGATCTAATTGTAATGGCAAAAACAATCTAAGACCTGAGGATCCACCTTCACTCTTTAGAGATTTTCTACAAAGAAATAGGAATGCAGGATGAAACAAATACAAGGTGGATGGAAATCCCTCTTTGCACTCAAAAATAGGTGCAAGGAGGAACCCTCTTTGCGCTTGAATTATGGGATTGTAAGACCACTAAGGTTATATTTGGGTTGCTTGTCATTCCAGTGTTGTTGTATGGCTGTGAGGTATGGGCTAGTGGATTGACAAATATAAATTGGAGACAACTAGAGAAAATCCAAAAAAGGCTTATAACACACCAGTTCATAATCAAGGCTATAGTTCCCTATGAAATCATCTTGGATAAAATAGGTTCTTTCACCCTGGAGGCAACTACCATGACCAGGCTCATATGTTACCTAAAAAAAGTTGGAAACATGCAAGCAGGAATATGTCTTAAGGCTGCAATGGATGAAGAGTTACATAGAAGAAAGAACACACGGATGAAGAAAAACTACAAATGGATGAAAAAAATGGGATATCAAGTTAATTGAATGTGCAAAGCTTGATAGAGACATCAACAAACTATATAAATGAAAATATCAAATTGATTATGTAAGCGTCAGAATGACATTACTTATTTTAACCCAACCTGTGACCATAGGGAGAAAACTTATATAGGGGCTGAAATAAAATGGCGAGAGAAGATCCTCATTTCTTAGCTAAGGACTAGCTCTCACAATCTTAGGTGTGAAACAGGGAGGTGGACAATACCCAAGGAGCAGTGGGAAGAGAGAACTTGTATATTGTGTAATACATGGGCAATTGAGATGGAAGCACACTTTATTCTCCAATGTCCTAAGTTCACTGATATTCGATCCAAATACGAAGAAATCCTAGCCAATGGGTCCATGGTGGAACTATTTGAGGAAAACAAAATAAATAACTTGGGGGAAATGTTGTCACAGATCAGTTGAGGAGCAGCCTCCTAAAAGAGGTCAAAAATCCCACTTTGGTCTAAGGTGGTTTGGTACTATTTTATGGTCCCATAGACCTGTTGGTCTCATGGACATAATTAAAATATTTCATTTCATAACATTTTAGTAACAAATAAAGTATTCCTTGGAATATTCTTGTTTTTGGGGGGGAAAAAGCTTTGAAAGTAAAGTGAGTGGTATAAAAGTATGAAAAGGCCATGAAAAAAAGGGGGGTTAATCTTTCTGAAATTTAGTCAGAGAGAAAAAAGGAGAGAAGAGCCAAGAGAAGCCATTTTTCTAGGAAAACATTTTGAGAAACAAGTTATTTCTTGTGTGCCTTTCAAAATTGATCATGTCAAGTTGGTTGCAGATGTATAGCCATTGACAAAACTTTGAGATTGTAAACAAACTTTCCCTTGTTGATCAAATTTGAGAAAC
This sequence comes from Taxus chinensis, assembly GCA_019776745.2. NCBI lineage: Eukaryota > Viridiplantae > Streptophyta > Pinopsida > Cupressales > Taxaceae > Taxus > Taxus chinensis. The sequence continues at coordinate 465,755,080 of CM034154.1, read as the reverse complement.
CTTGAGTAATTCATGTAGATCAATGAACTATGTTATGTCCATTTTCATCTTGAGATATTTTCAAATAGTTATCTATGTTCCTGTTGCAGTCTTACATTAGAAATCCTTTGAAATCACACAAAATCTCATCCTCATGACAAGTATTGTGGCATTTTCAATTACATTATGAAGAGAGATTTCATTTCATAATGCAATAAGTGATTTAAATTCACTTTACTTTCATTTCAGTGATAAAGATTGTTTGTCAATTTATGAGTGTATCATGAGCGTGATATAGAAGGGGATTTCTAAAGTTTAATTGAGTCTTTAACAAAATTTCTTGTGTTAAAACCTTGAAGAAAGTGTGAAGCCATGTGTCTTTGAGCTTTCATAGATGCACAATTTTCTAGTTGAAGGTTCATCTTTACTATTTGAAGTTATTCAACTTTTTCCTTGTGGATCTATTAACATTTGTTTAAAGTTCTCAGATATTTGGTATAATCAAATTTATCCTGCTTAACTTCCCAACCATAAAATACATATCCAAAAATGAACCATACATGAACTACCCCTACTTGCACTACCTGTTCATAAATGCTAAGGGAATTCATTGATTTACCCATCCCTTACCCCAATATGTAGGAGAAATCAGTATTTACCATTGCCTTTACTAACCTGAATCTTGTTTAGAAGGTTTCTTCATCCTCTAAAGTGAGAACTCATGAGAGTTAGACTATGATTTATTTCCCATACCTTCTAAAGATATCCTATCAATTTTGTGAAAGGAAAGAAAAATACTATAAATCTACTAACGCCATCCACCAATATGGGTTACAAAATTTTTCCTCTCACCCTGGTTAAAGTCACAACCTAAAGTAGTTAGGGAAATTCAAACCCTATTCACAGTACTATCCATTTATTCCAAGCCTAAGTGAATGAAGAGTCATTTGAATCCTTATCCGGCTACAAAACAACTCACACTCTTAAGGGGCTCACCCCTCCCCTAGCCCAAAATATGGATGTATCTCCCAACCACTATACAATATGGGCTAGGGCACCCTATCCCTATCAGAATAAGTATCAAGATCAAGGGGATCCTATCTATATATAGGATGAGGGCTCCTTCCCCCTCTAGATATATGTCCCAACCGAACCATGCCAACGTGAACTCCTAATGGTCCCCATATACTTTGAAATCTATGAGATCATCCCTATCCATATGGCCAGATAGATATTTCAAGCCTTTATATAAAGTTACATTATGGTCAATGACCACATCAAAACTCATACTTATTCCTTACTCACATGGTGGTCAATGATCCCAATAATGTTCATTTATTATTTCATAATGCCCATGGCAACTCAAAGACCTTTAAAATTAAAATCAAACAATATCCTTTCCACTTTTACTATGGTCGATGATCATAAGAAAAACAATTCTATTTAATTACTTCGTGCTCTTAGACCTACTAACCCCAAATCATAACTTTACCAAGTTTACAGGGTCTAAGACCTTAAACAATTAGCAATAGGACCTGCCCACTTATATGGTATGAGATCAATATTAGATTCGTTATCTACAACAATATCATTGAACCATGGCGTAAGGTATTCATGGAGAAAATTTTTATTGCCTAAAATAGAAAATATAAAATTTATCGGTTATTTGTGGCTAATGAAGACCCATTTTGAGTAACAATGAAAATTACCTTTTTAATGTCTTACGATCCATGAACGATGTTGTAACGATAATGTATTTAATAAAAACAATAGGAAAATTATTACTTCCAAAGACCATTATAATGCAAAGTAAAACAACATAATGATGATGTACAATCATCAAAGTAGATATAATTATGGGATGTAACATACTTCCCCCTTAAAGAATCATCATCCCAATGATTTTAACTCATCCACATAAAACATAATAACTAAACACAATCAAATCAGTTCATGAATTACTATTAAAGGAAAAATCAACTCATAATTTCAAACAACTTATAAATTTCCCATATTTTTTAGGTAATTATTGCTCATAAATCTTGGTTGTAACAACCTTTTAACAGAAATAATTGTAAAAAGTCAACAATACAACAAAAATTGCCATTGAAGACAACCAAATTATCAATAAAAATAAGTATATTAGTATCAAATAATAAAAAATAGAAGTTTTTATCATTCAAAAAATGAGGAAATGTTGTTTTTATTTCTTTCTGAATTTCCTAGTTCTTTAATTGGTTCCACCATGACTATTCCTGGGTGGAACTTCAGTAGGTTTTGCTTATTTTTAAATCTAGTGGTTTGTCACTACAACATGGATTATTTGTTGTGGATTTTTTTCCTTGTTCCTCAAGGGGAAGTTATTGGCATAGTGGTCAAATTCACACTTGAAACACCCACCAAAATGTATTTTCCTTTCGAACTTATTATCATTACCAGCAACACTATCCTATCTATTTCTTTTTGCATTTGCAATAGGTTCTGCTCCTGTATAATTTTCACCATTTATAGCCTTATTGTCAACCTTTTTACACCAAATATTTATAGGTAACATTGGTGAAGGTGAGATGTATTTCATCTTTCACTTCTCGTCCCTATGAGGAGATATGGCTTGTAACCTCTTCTCTTACCTAATGGCCTTTTCAAAAACAAATTCCATGGTAGAAGGACCATGGACATCAACTTCACCCCTAATGACCAGATTAAATCCCATTATGAACTTGTGTATCCTAAATTTCTCATCCTCGTGATAATGCAAAACATACTTCTGTAGTTTGATGAAAAATTCCCAATATTCAATTACACTCATCTTTCCCTAAGTTATATTTTGAAATTAAGACATCTTTTGATCAAAATAAAACTATGGTAACCAACACTTCCTGAAATAAAGTTTAAATTGATCCCAAGTTATAGTTGTTGTATCAACACATAAATCCACCTTTCATATATCCCACAAAGAGGAATCCTCATTACAGAGCTAAAAGACACCCCAAACAACTTTGGTTTTCTCTGAGAAGTCTCTTATTTAAAAATACTTCTCCATTTCACTCAAATAGTTTTCGAAACCATCTCTCAAGGTTGTTTTGTCAAATTTGGGTTGGTTGGTTCACTTAATGTATTTCAAAAACTCAACTTCCAAGTGGGATCTTATGTTCCCTAGTTGGTTTTTGACATTGGGATTTCCATCATTAGGGTATGTTGCATTATGACTTGTAGCAATGGGATCTCCTGCATTTAGATTCCAAACATTAAGGTTTCCAATATTATGCTTCCCAGGTTCTTGTATATCAATGTCAATACTATTATCCTCAGCCAATACCTAGTGTTTAAGAACAACTATCTAGTTACAAGTATCATGTAGAATAACTAGTATTTCATCAAGTTTTTGGGCTTTCGTTGTTTTAGCCCCTACAACCCTATTGTTTGCATTATTTCCTCTTGTTTAAACCATTGTTTTCTATTAGAGAATAATAATTTTTTTGTTAGTACAAGGACCCATTAAGTCCAAGAGTTGTAAACCTTCAACTTTGATACCAAAATGTAACACCCTTGCCATACTTTAAAAAATAAAGGATTTTTTTTAAATAAACCCCTTGATCACATTGATACAGAGATCCTAGACATTCCATGCACAATCAATCACCTTATCAAGTCAAGAATAAATACTTTCTCTTTATACCCTATTTTGAGGTCGTGTTCTAGTTCATACACATGGTTCTAAAGAAAACCTTGATCACTAATGGATAAACATACCTCCATTAAAAAATAACATGTCTCATATATCACATACAATTTCCAATCAACCTTTAACAAAGGTCAATATTTAAGAAATAAAAAATTCCTACCTTCTACCAAACTGTACTTCGATAATTCTCATTGATCTTAACCCTAGATCAATCAAAATTTGTCTTTTAAGCTCTCACTAGCCTTTTCATACCTCTGAACCTTTTCTGTTAGAGAAGAATAATGTTTTTTGTTAGCACAAGGACCCATTAAGTCCAAGAGCTGTAAACCTTCAACTTTGATACCAAAATGTAACACCCTTGCCATACTTCAAAAAATAAAGGATTTTTTTTTTAAATAAACCCCTTGATCACATTGATACAAAGATTATAGACATTCCATGCACAATCAATCACCTTATCAAGTCAAGAATAAATCCTTTCTCTTTATACCCTATTTTGAGGTCATGTTCTAGTTCATACACACAGTTCTAATAGAAAAACCTTGATCACTAATGGATAAAAATACCTCCATTAAAAAATAACATGTCTCATATATCACATACAATTTCCAATCAACCTTTAACCAAGGTCAATATTTAAGAAATAAAAAATTCTTACCTTCTAACTAACTGTACTTTGGAAATTCTCATTGATCTTAACCCTAGATCAATCAAAATTTGTCTTTTAAGCTCTCACTAGCCTTTTCATACCTCTGAACCTTTTCTATTAGAGAAGAATAATGTTTTTTGTTAGCACAAGGACCCATTAAGTCTAATAGATATAAACCTTCAACTTTGATACCAAAATGTAACACCCTTGCCATACTTCAAAAAATAAAGGTTTTTTTTTTAAAATAAACCCCTTGATCACATTAATACAGAGATCCTAGACATTCCATGCACAATCAATCACCTTATCAAGTCAAGAATAAATCCTTTCTCTTTATACCCTATTTTGAGGTCGTGTTCTAGTTCATACACACGGTTCTAATAGAAAAACCTTGATCACTAATGGATAAACATGTACCTCCATTAAAAAATAACATGTCTCATATATCACATACAATTTCCAATCAACATTTAACAAAGGTCAATATTTAAGAAATTAAAAATTCTTACCTTCTAGCAAACTATAATTCAATAGTTCTCATTGATCTTAACCCTAGATCAATCAAAATTTGGCTTTTAAGCTCTCACTTCGTCTTTACATACCTCTGAACCTGATTAAAAAAATATAACCAACGTTTATCCGACCAATAAAGTGATGAAAATCCTAACCCTCTTGTAGACACCACATTTGGGTCACACTCCCTTAGCCCCTTTCAATTAATCAACACAATGCATGTACCTATCCATAACTCTCTTCCACACTATGATATTAATTATATCACTTATAATTGAATTAATATTCATCCTTACATTATTAATTAATTAAGTACTTTAATTAAGTTAATTTCCACCTCACCTATCCACCTCATTGTGGACCTATTCCCAACCTATCGATTACCTGAGACTAAGTCTCTACTTATCTTGACCAACTAGGACTCTTTCAAACCCTAAAATTAAAGTACTATTACTTCTCCAACAACACTCCCACTTATATAAGCTCCAACCCTTACTTGAGATCCAGATTAATAATCAAGATCATGCCAAAAATAGTAAATATCAGGCTATTTTTAGTAACCTAGACTAATTCTCCCTATCCGACACTGGTTTTCCCTCGGTCAGTGTTGGTTACCTAACTACCATTAGTTACCCTTAAATATGAGTTTCTAACTCTTTACATGGGTTGATCAAATTCATTTATCACACATAGCATTGGCATTCAAGTCTCTAGTAATCAAGCTTCTTGACAACAAACTACAATACATCACACTTCCACCAACAACTGATCATCACTTCCATAACTCCAGATTGACACAGTAGATCACACATGCACTGCTACCATTGCACTAGATATAATACGCTTCTCCTTCAAATGATCAACCATTCCTACCACATTCATATCTACAAAGTTAATCAAATAAGTAAATCATTCTTACTTGTTAAGCTTGAGTGTTTGATCTTAATCATTTCATTAATTGCTTTTGTTTAATTTCTCTCTATCTTATTACCACCTTTTACCCGTTTACCATATTTTCTAGTAACCAGATAGATTTCACCTATCCCATCACCCTATGTACCTTACTGATTATTAATCAACACCTTTTCATCCTTCCCCAAACCTCCTCATCTATTTGTGCAATCAAAGAGAGGCCCAAACTCTCATTTTTTAATATTGTAACCAAATTTCCCCTACCAACACCGATTAGCTAACCAGCATCAGTTTATCTCCTATACCGGCATCTGTCAACCAACCGATACCAGTCTCTAAGATTGGTAATTTTTCCTATAACAGTGAGTTAACAACTTCCCCAAAATAAACCAAAACCTTTCCTAATTTCACCCAGACCTCACCTACAACCTCTTCTACACCTACATATCCAAACCAACCCATTAATCATCTAGATTTAATTATAACCATTACTTGTTGAGGTAAATTCACTTGTTTTATATTAATAGAAGATACCTAAATATTATCAACTACAATAGGAAATATTATTTCTTACATTAAGTTGTATTAAACAGATGATTGACAGCCATTCGAGGAAGTGTCACACTTTCTGGATCTAACCTTACTAGGTAGTCCTCTAACTGTTACTATTTAATATTATTTGGTGGTCTTGTTTTGTGTCTTATACAAGTTTTTCCTCCTAGCCAAAGGGAATCTCTCTACAACCAGTCTGATTCAATGTCTACAACGCATGTAACTTTCTCCCTATAGTTCACAGGTATTCCTCCTATGCCTGTTACCTACTTATCTATTTTATCACATCACTTTGAGGTGAAACATTTTGGCATGCCCAGTGAGACCCTATCATTTGGGTTCTTTTTCATTGTTCATTCTTAGGGAATATTTGTGTGTCTATTTCCTTTTGAAAGATTTCACATTATAATTTCTCCATGGGAACATTCTTCTTCTTCTACTTGTCTAAGTGAAATTCATATTTTGGGTTAAAAAGAACACGTATTTTTATTTTGTATTGCATTAGTGAAAGACATACTCTCTACCTCATCATTATTGGTCTCATGAAATTTCACTTTCAATTTGGGCTTAAAAATCTTTGCATTTCACCCTTGTGTATGTTGCATTTAAATCAACTAAATTTATTTGCAACCTATATGTTGGAAGTCATGACCAACTGATGGTTGGCAGGAATTAAGCGTAGCTCACTTCTTACACAAACATCCCAAATTGAATCACTTGAACAAATTACACACTTAAACATTTTCCTTCTCAGCAATTACTATTAATGAATAATAATCAGATTAGCCGTGGATCTAGCTAGTGTTCTGGCCAGTCATCATATCAGAGTTGTACCACACATATCAATAGGTATACCGGGTCCCTTTATCCAAAACATACTTGAAACCAGCCATAGACTACTTATAGGGCACCCTCATTGACTAAAAACTCTATTCTACTCATAATCAGTTTTAAATGGCATAAGCCACACAACATAAAATATACGTCATAGGATTACATGTTTTTTATCTTTTGACTGATTGTGTTTTGAGGTGTGAGACCGTATCATCTTGTTTTTATTATCCTACACACCCTGACATCACAACTAGTGTATTCCAGTTATTTTTGGGCGTGTTAGGACTCATCACTGCAATACTTAGTTGCTGGGTTTGTATTTTGATTTGAATTAATTACCAAACATTCAAATTTTCATCAACTCTCATATTCCACTGTAATTGGTATCAGTCCAGTGACCGAAATTTGTTACCTCTTCATACCATAATCAGTTTACTGACTGGTGTCAGTTTCCTTCTATTTTGGTTATTTGTCCCAAAATAGTGTTTAATTTACAAATAGACATTTTTTGTGACTTATTCTGTTACTCCACATTTTTGAGTCTCTGATATCATCGTCAGAGTCCTGGATGACTTGATTTTCACCCTACATTTCTAGATTTTCAAATCTACCATTTATCCATATTAACTGGCATCAGTCTCTGTGTTTTGATTTTTGTATCAAAATAACGACCAAATTCCACCTTCTAGATTTCAACTTCTATCCTTTTCTATGTTTTTGTACCATCTGCAGAACTCAAATTATCGTATTCTACAGCGATTCACATAGTTTTGACTCGCAGACAATCACAATGCTCTAGTCTTTCTTATGATAGCCGCCAACCACTACCACCTCGTCCTTCACCACCTTATATTTCTTCACCCATGGACCCCACCTCACCTATTTCTATACACGCAGGCGACAAGAAATTTGTATAACTCCTTGGTCACAATCCTTCACACCCTTGCAATATTATCTTGCTCATTCATCTACCCATGCGACTCATAAGCACAACTTATCTACAATATGCATGTATCCATTCCTCCTTTTTTCGCCCTCACATTCCGTATCGGAGACCCACTATTGTAGCGGTACCTACTTCCACCCTTACCACCTGTCGTTTCTCATATCACTCCCACATCTTTCTATATTTACCATGCACCTGCAGTACCTATCACATCTTTGACATCCACCTCACCATCATCTATGATCCATAGTGTAGGGATTTCCACCTCATCAATTCTTATTACCTCGTAACCTCCAGTTGCATGGACCCCCTTTTCATAGTTTGGTCATGTCTATACCTGCTACTCTGCCACTTATTGCTACGAGGGGTTTCTACACACATTCCTCCCACCTATACCTTATCTCAACCACCTCCCATCACCTACACTTCTTATTCAGGGTATATGCCATCATCATCTACCATAATTTATATCCCCCCTTCTCAGTTTTCTTACTTGGCACCTCCATATGAAAGTGTCCCTTCTATGTCCTACTCATCATATCCACCTCATTATACCCCTGAAGGTCCACCTCAATCCAATCTGACCAATTATTTGATCAAAATGATGATGGACAAGATGCAGACCCTATAAGCATTTCTATTTCAATCTCCCGACAATTCTCTAACTTATGATGAGATTTGTAATGAGCCTATTCACCCTTCTATTCCAATTTATCCATTATCCTGCGCATTAGGAAATGCCAAAAATTAACCGATTTAATAGCAAGGAAGATCTACAACAACATTTACGATCTTTTAAACATGTATGTTATCTAATTACCTATGATGACGCCTTGCTTCTCCGAACTTTCCCAATGTCCTTGAAAAGACCGGCCTTAGACTAGTATAGTGCTTTACCTAGGCATTCTATCTTCTCATTCAATCAATTAGCCTAGGCATTTCTTGATCATTTCTCTATTAACATTTCAAGAAGGTTAGCATGACCGACTTGTATTCGTTACACCAATCTGAGGATGAGTCTATCATATTTTTTTTGCGCATTGGCGAAACCTTATTAATCAACTCATTTTCCAATTACCTCAAACCGAACTAATAGAGTTGTTTACTAGAGTTTGTGCTAGACATATCTCTCCAACTATCCAAGTTCAAACCTTCTGAACATTTGACGAGGCATTCACCATGGCCTCGAAAACTAGAAATTCTTGCTAGCAAAGAGAAGAATTTATAATTACGCAACAAAAGCGCTTTGTTTAAATCAGAATGACACTTCTTCTTCTTCCAAACCGCAAAATAATTATTCTAAAGCAAAAGGGATCTGCCAACGCATAGTGGTTTTGAAAGTCGTCCCATCTCATCCATTCAACCAATCAAAACCTTCTTCTAATCTTTATCCTATTCAAACTTTTCCAGTTCAAGCAGGAAACAATGAAAAATATACTCCCATTAGAGAACCTTACTCCTCAGTTGTGGAAAAGCTTATAAAAGATGGAGCAATCACTCTTCCACTCTGTCAAACCACATACTAGTTTTGACCCTTCTCGCCATGTGCATGCATGGTACAAAGAGAATGATTACTATGCAGTTATCACCGTATGTTAGAGGTCATAGTGATGGTAATTATATAATTTTTAAAAACAGTGTCTACAGAAATGTTAGATAATGGAGATCTCATCTTGGATAACCGTCTAATGCACTAGCTAACCAAAATTTCCACATCTTCAAGAAGCCATTTCCAAAATCATCACTCCATCATCCAACTAAGCCGGCGAAACTTCAACTAATTATACCTAACGTTCGGGAGGTTGATGCCATTTTTGATATCATACTGGCTCCTTTGACTCAATTTCCTCCCATTCCATCTACTGAGGAAAATCTTGCACTAGCTCATCCACCCACGGAGGAACCTATTTCATCCACTTTTCTACCCATAGAGGATTCCATCTACTCTTTGGATGCATTTACTCCACTCATCTCGCTACTTGTCAAGTAACCTACATTACCCATTATTCTACCCATGGAAGAGCCCAAATTACTCTCTTCTTCACCAAAGAAAGATCCTATACAATCAACCTTGCCTCGTCCTCTTCCCCCAAAGGACCCACTAGTGAAATATCTTCCTGTTGGAGACAATTCCCCACTATCTTTTAAATATCCTGACAATTTTCTATCTTCTCTTCTACCCACAGAGTCTGAAGCCAAAAATCTCCATGTCTCACATACATTCTTTATGGAGATTACTACCAAATCAACATCATCCCCCTCCACTTCTACACCATTCTCATGTTTGGACGACCACTTGGACTATGTTGAGTATTCCATGCTTTGGGGGTGCCTTCAACTTTCTGTCTCGACTCAAATGTAAATGTCATCCACAGACACTTTAACGATTTATACTAAAGTTTTCAAAACAGTTCACTCCATCGCATTTTATCCAGTTATAGTAACATCTTTTGAATCTTCTTCACCTACACTCAAACCTTTACCATTACCATGAAAACCACATGCACCCAAACCTCTACATATACCTATACGTGCATCTTCACCCACACATACCGCTACATTAGGCTTCGTACTGAAACCAAGTTTAGCCCATCCTCCCATTAAGATTGATTTAGTGACATCATCCCAAACTATCACCAAGCCTATCCCCCCACATAAGAGGAAGACCTAACCTCCTAGACCTTGTACCTTAGTTTCTTCCCCTCCTCCTCTCTCACCTTCACCACTTCCATCCAACTTAGGTCCTCATCCATCAACCATGGTCAAGCAGCTTCCTTTTTCAGGTATACTTAAAAGTCAACAACTTACATTGATTCCAAATTCTTCCATCCCACCCAAGAATTCAACATTACCTACACCTTTTCCATCTCCCATAATTTATCCATTTCCCACGCCCTCATCATTACCCACACCTTTACCCTCTCTTCAACCTCCACTTACTATATTTCCTCCTATCACTACCTTCAACACACATCCACTCTCACCATGGTGCACCCATCCCCTTCCATATTTTTCTTTCCATTATACCTCATGCACTCTCTCAATAGCTTTACCCAAGAAGGTTCTTCCCAAGTCCAAAACAAAACTACCTACCAAAAGGGTAGTTAAACCTACTAAACCTTCTTAACCTTTTAGAAACCTTTGTCATCACATTGCCACCTCTTAAGCCTTATGACCCACTCAAACCTAAACGAGAAGGGTTTGACAATACCAATATTTGTGCCTATCATCGTGTGCTCGGACATGATGTTGAAAATTTTAAGGCCCTTAATAATATTCTTCTTCAATTTTGTTCTCCCGAAGAGTTTTTGGAATAAGATGACCTTTTGGATGAATCTTGCATTCCACCCCTGCACTTGTCACTATGCAACCTCACCCATATTTCTATCTAGTGAAATTCACCTCCATCTCCGTATCCATCTTTTCTTCCTCTAACCTTTTGAGATCAATATGGTCTCATATTAGAGAACTCGTCAAACCCCCTCCGAAATGCCAGTGCGTCAAACTTAGTTAACAAGAGTTCATATCCCACACTTGGTTTTTATCCCTCTTATCTGTTCTACCTCTCATGATTCATCTCCCTCTCTTCCTCAGATTAACCTGGTTCAAATTTCCACTTGTGCACAAAAGGAACAAAGGAAAAGTGAAGACAGATAAAACAATACACTATACCTTTACCCAGACATTCCATCTACACCTGTACCAAAATTCACCATATGTGGGCCAACATATGCCAATTCTGACGGAGTTACACATCATACCATGATCAACACAACTAGCACCAGTCCCCTCTCAAAATGTCTTTGTTTAATCTCGTCCAAACCTTTGACTCTCATCGTCAAGCCCTCATCAAGGTTCTACAATCTATTGAGGTTTTACCTAATGACCCCCACACCTGTTGTTTCCATTATCACTCATCATCATGCAGCCCGCTCTCACCCACTTCGCCTCCATCTTTTTCCCTCATTACAATTCATCAAATCTCTGGTGTTATTAGATTTTCTGACAAAGAGATTGTCCCTCTCCAATCTGATGATCCTGACCCCTGCCTTATTCATTTCTATCTACATTGATAATACACGCGTTCAACGTGTAATAATCAATGGAGGTGTCCAGTATGAACATCATTTCCTCCCATACGTACATAGAAATACACATCGCATGTCCAATTGCATGCATAATAACCTAGTTATGTTGCGTTCATTTAATGACATTATGACTTTCACCCTCAATACCATCATTTTCCACATTTGCATGGGACCACGTACTATTCCTAAGTTATTCTATGTCTTAGAAGGAGAATTTCAATACAATATGCTACTTAGCTGACCTTGGATCCGATGCCATGGGTTGTGTTCCTTCTACCTTACATTGTTATTTAAAATTTTAATATGAAGGAAACAACTACACCATTCAGGCAGGATCCCTCACCATTCAAAACCTGTAACATGCTCTATCGACCTAATGATGTCCTTATACAAGTTAAGGCATCTACCACCACTATTGTTTCTTCTTCAGCTGATACCCCATCTACCACTACTACCTCTTCTTCTTCAGCCGATGCCTCATCCACCACTTCTACAACTACATATTCTAAAACCAACTCCTCTATTCCCACTACCGCCACAACTTCTGTACATCTGGCCCATCAGCTAAACCATCTACTTCTCAAACACCAGATTCTTATTCTTCTCAGGCTCCTGGTGATTCTTCCATTCACACTAACCAAATACCAACTTCTGATCCCTTGGTAGGTGTTTTTCAATGCCTTACCTTGGGGAGTATCACCTCTATAATGTCAATACCTTCCTTACTCCTCAAGAGTATGGGAGCCTCCATCAACACCCACATTACAACCATCATGTAGGTGAGGTATTTCCATATGGTCCGCCCATCTTCACACCAACTTGAACGTATGGGGGACTTGACAGATTCCTCATATACTCCAGAATCACCTACTCAAACCCGTCTGTTCTCATTTGATTTCCAATACCTCACCAATCACCACTTTACCCAAACATTCAAAGTGCTTGGAAAGGCTTTGGCTTTGGTCTTTATGAACAAGGTCATCACATAGTCATACCTTGTACCAGTCAGAAACACAAGGACCACCATCAGTCTTAGATTTTTTGAGGAACCTTCTTCTAAGAAAGCCCGTATCAACCTCGTAGAGGAAGATACACCTTCTCCACCTCATTCACCTACCTCGCCACCTTCACCTACGAAGTCTATGGATCCAGAATCCATTCCTCCTAGACTTTTTTTTTGTGAACAACCATTTCCTTGGGACCTCTGACCTATCAGTGTGATGGAGAGGCTCCCTCTTCTCTTCCCTTCTTGTATCCTGACATGATCGATGATGACACTGCCTTCTATCAACATTGTTCAATGTTAAGAGGATGACTCCATTCTCACCTATCTAGGTGCGGAGGATTCCTATATCCATCAGGTCGTTACCTTTTGAGATGCAAACCATGTATGAATGAATCGACCATAGAGATTAATAATTCACACTCCAAGACGACCCCCACATTCTAAAGATATGCCAATCTTTAGACTTCGTTGAACAATAAGCCTTCAACTCATTCCTCTGAGATCATAACAATGCTTTTTCTTGGTCTTATGTCGATATGCCTGATATTGACCTAAATATCATGGTCCACAATATCTTAACCATTCTTGATGCCAAAAAAGTGAAACAGAAGATGTGAAAAATACATCCTCGCATTTTCCTTCTTGTGAAAGAAGAACTCCAATGCCTCCTTTCTATTTCTTTTATTTTACCCATTGACTATCCCCAATGGATTTCTAACATAGTTCTTATCACCAAAGTGAAAGGGGGACTCCACATCCACACATGAATTTTGCATGACCTTAACCTAGCTTTCCCCAAGGATGACTTTCCTCTACCCAGGTATCGACCAACTTGTTGATGTCACCACCTGACCATGAGATGCTATCACTCATGGAATTGTTTCTCAGGTTATAACCAAATATTACTCGCACTTCATAAGATCAACAAAAAAATTGCCTTCATCACCTCTTGGGGGAACCTTATGTTATCGTGTCATGCCCTTTGGCCTTAAAAATTCTGGTGCTACATATCAACGTGCCATGACCTATATCTTTCACGACATCATGCATGACATTTTGGAATATTATGTTGATGAACTTCTTGCTAAGTCTAAACATCAAGCCAAACAGCTTGCGGTTCTTAAAGTCATCTTTTAGCCATCTCATCAAATAGTGTGTTCTCCTTCAACCAAAAAAGTGTGTCTTCACTCGTCCTCTCTAGAAAACTCCTTGGTTTCATCATCTCTGCGGGGTATCGAAGTCGATCCTGCCAAAATCAAGGATATTCTTGAGATGCCTCCACCTACCTAACCTTTGACAACTTTGTAGTTTACGAGGTAAGTTGCAATGTATTAGACAACTTTATTTCTCAACTCTCCAACCGATGTCACCCTTTTCATCATCTTCTTAAAAAGGATGTTTCCTTTGAACTGGGATGATGAGTGTCACAAAGCCTTTGAAGCATTGAAAGAATACCTTCTTCAACCACCTATGCTCATCCCACCAAACGATGATAAACCTTTTACCTCTAAATTTCTAGCCACGATCATTCCTTTGGTTCCATGCTCACTCATCACGACGAACAACATAGGGAGCAAGCAGTTTATTATATAAGCCATACTCTTTTAGCCTACGAGACTAGATATACTCACGCTAAAAAATTATGCTTAGCCCTAGTCTTCATCGCCCACCAAACTTACGCCATTACCTACTCAACCACAAAACCTTCATTGTCACCAACACTGAACCCCTTACATTACATGTATGTTAAGCTTTATCAACACCAACTGTGCTACACGTTGGCTCATACTTCTTGTAGACCTAGATCTTGAATTCATCCATAAAAAGTCTAATTAAAGGAAAAACCATCGTCGAACAACTTGCACATGACACCTCTTTCTAGAAATAAATCTTCTAACTTCTATTTCCTTGATGAATCCGTTGCTACGCTCTCCCTTGATGACACCTTATTTATCAAATGACCTTATTTTTCGATGGTTTTAAATGTCAGTGTGGGGGCAGTGTAGGGTCATCCTTATTCCTCTTAATAGGTGAGCCTATGCCTTTATCTTTGAAACTAGATTTTAATAATACTAATAACATTGTCGAATATGAAGCACTTGTGCTAGGTCTTCAGACCAACATAGCCTTAAACGTTAAATCCATCAATATCTTTGGCGACTCCCAACTAGTTGTGAACTAAGTCAATGGTTTATACCAATGTCGTAACGAGGTACTTCAAAAGTATAAACATCATGTCAACATGATTTTGACTACCTTTGATCATTATGAACTTCAAACCACTCCATGCTCCACTAAAAAATTTGCAGATACTATGGCCTGCCTTTCTTCTCAAATACCTGCTTCGCCTTCCAACTAAATAAACTTTTTGTCACAATACAAAGGTTACAATCACCCTCTTATCTATCTTGAGATGTTAACTTTGTAGGAAGAAATGAAACTGATTCACGTTACATTTGGTATAATTAGTTCACTGATTACCTTTCCCTCTCAATTCTACCTCTGGAACTTACTCACAATGGACAACAAGAGCCTTCCTCAAAAGTGTCTTTCATGCTATGTCATCATGTGGGGGTGTTCTCTACAAACGTGGCTTTGACGGTATCCTCCTACGATGCCTCACAAGTTCTGAAATCCCATACACCATTAAAGAAGTTCATGATGGGATTTGTGGTGGTCATTTTAGTGGCCTTGCCATTGCTAAATGCATTCTTCACCTCGGCTATTACTGGCCAACCCTAAACCAAGACTACTATGACTATGTCAAATGGTGTGTAAAATTTTAGCAACAAGGTAATCTTCACCACATCCCTATTCATGCCTTACAAGTCATCAAGTACCTTTGGCATTTCTCTCTATGTAGTTTGGATCTCGTTGAAGAGATTAACCCTCATTCTTATCAACGTCATCAATGGATCATAACTGTGACTGAATATTACACTAAATGGGTGGAGGCTGTCCCTCTCATTTCTATAAAAACTGAGAAAATTTGTGAATTCATCAACCATCACATCATTTGTCACTTTGGTGTTCCTCACTGCCTCATCATTGATAATAGAAAACAATTCAAAAATAAAACCCTATGCAAACTTTATGATGCCTTTGGCATTCAACTTAGTTTTTCTTCACCTTATTACCCTAAAAAAAATGGCCAAGCTGAATCGATTAACAAAAATCTTAACAAAATTCTTATGAAATTGGTTGACGATACTGGTAAGGATTGGCACACACACATTCCTTTTGCACTTTATGGGCTTATCGCACTAGTATTCACACCTCAACCATTGCTACACCTTTCTCTTTGGTCTATGGTACAGAGGCTCTATTTCCTCTCAAATTCCAAATTCCATCTCTTCTTATCTCATTCAAATACATGCTCAATGATGGTGAATTTTTCCAATACCATTTTTCCCAGCTTGAGCTTCTAAATGAATGCTGTTTAAATGCTCTCAATCACCTTCAAATTTACCAAAAAAAACGTATCAAATGTGCCTATGAAAAACGTGTCCATGAACGAACCTTCAAGGTCGATGACCTTTTCCTAAAGGAAAATCAACATGTAACCAAATCAGAGAAAAGTAAATGGGAAATTTTTCTCCTAATTGGCTTGGACCCTATATCGTCACTCATACCTATGGATCAGGTGCTTATCATTTATCTTCTCTCAAAGGTAAACCCGAGCCTGAGCCCCTCAATGCCTTGCATCTTCAACCATTCTACTGTTGAATCAAGTAATATATCACATTTTTTATTACATACTTTCCCCTTGAGTAATTTTTCCTTTCATCTACTTATTTTATGGACCAATGAATACACCAGAATTGTGTGATTATCCATCACCTTTGAGCCTTATCTTCAATATGAGTACCATATGATCTACTTATGGAATGATTCTCATGGATAATTTTCATCTTTTTTAGGATGGAATCCCATGGTCTTTTCGTCACTTAAAACCTCTCTTTCATAGCTAACCTCTGCGTGTTATAGTTTTTCCTTCATAAAAGAATCCTATACTCCTTTATAGTCTTGTCCATGACCTAAAAGTCCAAAAAATTTGAAAAGTAATATATGGGATTTTCAAATTCAACTCCTTGAGTCAAACTTCTTGTAAATAGATGACTCCCTCAAAAAGGACCTCTATCTTTCTCTCTTGCTGCTATAAATAGACTACTCCCTCGAAGGACAACTATAAAAAGCTAGCCCTATTGTACATAGTCTATCAAAAAAGAAGACTATTTCTGTAAAAAATAAAATAAAAATATTCTGAAGCTTCCCGCATCAATCATCTTCACAAAGACTTCAAGGAGATAATATATTCATCCCACATATACTCCCTACATCACTTAGTCTATAAAACAAAAGAAAAAAGAAAATACAATACAACTTTTTAGTCATGGACTTGCCTATTCTAGGTTTTGGGTATCTTGCAGAAGGGGCATGTTGTCTCACAACAAGGTTACACTAAACAAACCACTCCACCTCACCTTCTTCCCTTTCTCTTCTTCTACCCACTCAAGGGATGTAGTGTACATGTGACACTTCGTGATCTTGTAACTTCTTTCACCTTATAAGGTTCAATCATGAAATTCCTTTAAAGGGCTTAAGTTCATAACCATATCTTTGGTATCCTCATAATGGTTCTTTCCAGTTAAGGAGTCTTTTTTCCTCTTATACCGTTTACCCCTTTTCTTACTTATTGATTCTTCTATACAGGACAAGACCTTCAAATTTAGTTTTCTGGGATTTCTTCTTCTTTCACCTACATTTACATTCATCATTCAATACTTATTTCCAATCAACCTAGACTCAACCATGACACTAACCATGCCTAATCAACCTAGACCCAACCATTAATTAACCATGCCTAAATCAACCTAGACACAACCATGCCTAATCAACCTCAACCATGACTAATCAACCTACACAACCTACCTAATACATCTAGACACAACCATACAATTTTCTTTCCCATTCACCCATACCTAAAGTCACTAACCTACTCACCTACCTCATTTTATTTTTCCTTATCCTAGGGATAACTACATCTTAGGCCTGTGGCACCTTTCGCAAGGGATATGTAGGTATCATTCTTAGGGCATGGGGCCCTTTGAGGTTAGCTCTACCACTCTTTTACCCCATCATCATTTCCCCATCAAAACAAACACTTAGTTACCATTAAAACAATAATTCATGAATTTACTCAAATGAAAATCATACATCCATTATATATCTCATCTTCCATTAAAACAAAACAAACTTAACCATGCCTATGATCTACTTTCCATATCATCAATACATTGTAAATTAAAATATTTAGAATACTATCATTTCATTTCAAAACAATATCAAACAAGTCATACTGCAATCACATCATACACTCAATGACTCCATCATGTCATACACTTGACTCTAATTTACCTATACCTAACTAGGTCATGACCTACACTTGGACTCCACCATTTTTAAACGTGACTCAAAGATGCCTACACCTGACTCCACCATGCCTATACCTAACTCCACCATGCCAAACCTAACTCCTCCATGCCTACATATGACCTTAACCTTTCTTAAAACTCTCAGTTTCCATAACATCAATATACATAACTGTCATCAAAACATACATCATCAATCAAATCAAGTTTCTATGAAAGTAATATAATGGAAATATAATCTCACATATCATCTCATCATCAACTATATAAATGGAAGCGTTTGTGTGTCAATACACGTATATACAAATATAAATAATAAAAGTATCTCAAAACCTCTCATGTACAAATCTCGCATCTTCAGCACACAGGATGGTACATATAACAAAAATAAAAATACAATGGAAGATAACATCTCCATCTCACCCATGTGAGGGCCTGACACCTCTACTGCCTCTCTCTTAGGTAACCCTCATCTGGTCCCAGGTATCTCCACCTGACTCATCATTTCTCTTATACCCTCCGTAGAGACTCAGCATCTTCGGTGACACTCGTTAACCTCCCTCTCGCCATGACCTACGAGACCGATGACTACCTATTGTACTGATATCACAGGTCTACTGCATGAGTCCTCTTAGCTAGACAGCCTGATGGGCCCTATGTACTCAGACATATGATACAACCTGTATACTGAGCCTCTAACAACCGAATCCTGATAATATCTCACCTCTGATTAACTAAATCTCAGTAACCTGGCCATGGATATCATGTCAGGGGTGGTGGCCATCATCCTGATTATACACCTATTTGTAGCCCTTGTGCTGGTCAGTACCAGTGGTCCCTGCCCTACTATTCTGCATATCACGGGACCCTATCTTAGCATTGGTTCCTATGACGGTGCTTGTGAAACTATCTACCTGGACTATGTAAGTGTGCCTGTACTTGAGCCTTTGTAGCTACTAACTAGCCCCTGCAAGGTAACAACCTGCAAATGTAGTGTGGAAACATGTGCCTACAATGTTGTTACAACATATCCCCCATCACCTACGGTGGGTGCCTATGACGGAGCCTGGGTTTGCAACTATAGCTACATGTGCTTGTAATGCAACCCACATTTCTTCTAAAGGGTGGCTACACCTATGCCTAAGCACCTAAGTTAAATGCTATAGCTGTGATGTAGTAACCTGTCCTTGTAATGTTTCCGTCTACACTATGACTGTGGACAAATCTAGATGACCCTATTCATAGTGGTGGTAATGCCTGTAGCTGGGCTGCCCACTACTGCATATGTAACCATCCTGGTCAAACCTATGTCATCAATCCTTCTATCCATAGCATACTCCTCCTACCCACCTAGACTTGTCGGATGTGGTGGAGACAAAGGTATCTCCACATCATCTCTGTGATACTGATGGAATGGTGGTGACACATCTTGATGTAGTCCAAACTGGTGTCAGAATTTATCCACTTGAATAATCTCACACTTCAATCACACGCTACCTGATCACCAACTCAAACCATAGACTTTGTTTTTTCATTTATCTCGTCAAACAACTCTTTTTCATTTTTTTACCAAAAGTGGAAACACACAAGTGAATATGTAAAACTACATATTTTACCTTTTTTAATCAAAATTTGACGATACCAACACTAGTCTCATGCTCTAATTGACCAGGGTTAGTTTTTAAAGACCAATATTGGTTGACCCTTTATTGGTATTAGTTATCCTACTACAAGCCAAGCCACTTTTCACCACAGTTACTTATCCAAAACCATATTCTTTCTACCCAAGCCTCCACCTAGCCTTCTCACCTAGCCTAATGACATTCTTATGTAATACCCAACCGCATTATCATTTGGGGCATGTTATTGCCTCTAACAAGGCATTTCCTATGGCCTTACCTATCAACTCAACTAAAATATTCCCATCTAACATTTGAATTCTCTTATTCACTAGACCTTACGATGACGATACTCATGTTACATGGATCATTTAACTTTTCTTGCCTAATGTCGTGCCAGTTATCCCAACCAAACCTTTTGGTGCTCTAGGAAATACCTAATGCCAATTCTGGTGCCTAGCCTAATTGTGTTTCCAGGACCGTGTTGGGCCATGAAATTGACTAATTCCTAAGGAAGAGATTAGCACACATGAGAGGTAGTAAATAAGGAAGGCACTCAGGAAAAAGTGCATAAGGGAAAGGTGTATAGGAGAATAATCTGGCGTACATGGGAGTAGGAAGGTTTAGGGAATTATACATAATTTTAAGGAGTTTTTCGTAGGAGAAACATGTGAAAATCTTGAGTAAGCATGAAAAATGGATAAGGTTCCATACTAGAGCCTTGGAGGTCAAGAAAATAATATTCCACATAAGGAATATTCCCAGGATGATCATTACAGGTAGTGGAGGCATTTGCAAGCTGACATAGGTAGTCGACCATGGAGGACCACACTTCTACTTGGCATATGATCTATTCATGAATTAAACCAAGGTGGTACATCCAGATCCTATTTAAAGGAGTTTTTGGGTCTAAAATAGGAGAGATGAGAGAGATGATGAAGTGTTGTTAGAATGCTACGAGGGTTAAAGAGGGTTTTAAGTGGTAACTAGGTGCTACAGGAATACTTGCAAGGATTTTATTGAGCATATATGCATATTTTTAGGTCTGAACAAGAGTTATAATGGGTAGAATAGATAAAAAAATCTCTCTATAGAGAATTTTTTTATTGTTTAAGATAATATTCATTGATGTATTCCTTCTGATGTAATGGAGCTATTGTAAATGTTTATAAATTAGTATATGGTGTGTGCTTCTGGTTATTCATGTTCTTAATTATAAATCCTTGTGTTCTTCATATTATTCTGAGTCAGATCTAGTTTCATTATGCTTATTTACAATGTTCATTCCCATTTATGATGCATTTTTGCATGCATCTGTTATCTCTATCTTCTATTTTTGATTGATTGTTATATTTCCATTTTTGAAACTCATTCTCCATTAATGGCAGATCATTCTTGTGAAGCTCACATAAAGGAGGGGCTCGGTGCCCATGTGCACCTTGGGTGACCACCCTGTGCACACTGGGTGTTAGGATGATGCATTTGGGGTAGAAAATAGGTACATGAGGAACTGGCTACATTTTGGTTTTGTTGTCAGGACCTATTTTGAAGTTGTGAGAATAATGTGGGATGACAAAGTTTCTAACCTTGGACAATGTCGAGGCATGGCTTAAAATCACAGAGGATGAGTTTTCTCAGATATTTAACATTGGACCTGAGTTTGATGCATGTAAATGGGTAGAGGACCACATGTATCATGAGCTGTATGAAACATTATTTTGTTATTTCCTAATGGATTTGTATGAATGGATTTCAACATATGCATCTAGGTCAAGTTGGTACTATAGACCTCATGTATGGACCCAAGATGAGTATTAAAGGCTACATGATGTTGAGCTGACCTAGACCCATGTTGTTGATCACTAGTGGAGTAGAGTGCTAACTAGTTATACATTGGAATACACTATTTATATGTATTCTTGCCCCAAGATTGCTAAGTTTGAGTTCTTGAGGGATCCTAGAAAATAATTCTTGCATGTTATTCCACTGGCTATCAAGATCTTAGTTTTTACTTTGAGTTTGGAACCCTTTCCCATGGCAAGCTAGACTCTTTCTACGTGCGGGGCACAGAAGCTAGTGTGGTGAAAGATGGAAGATCCTATGGTAGAGAAGGAGAGAGAAGAGAAATGACTGAAGTATGACGAAGCATGATAGAGGGAGTTAAGGAGACAATTTGAGGTTACATGAGAAATGGAAATATAGAGGCATATGTTATGAGAAGGATGTGAGGTTTGTACGAAAGGCATGGGACCATAGCAGTCTATGTGTAGACACTAAAATTGGGTCACACTCCCCTTGGTCCCTCGACAAATAAATACCTTAAACACATCCACCTAGCCATGGCCCCTTTCATCCCACTATAATATTAATTTAATTATTTAAATTGAATTAATTCATTATCCTCACAATATTTATTATTTAAGTACCCTAATTGGGATAATGCGCACATATCCACCTCACCTAGACACCTCATCTAACCACCTCACCCTAAGACCTATTCTTAGTAATTTTCCATAACTAACTAAGACCTAACCAAACACTAAAAATAAATGCCTAAATTCCCTCTAACCACATTCCCACCTATTAGAAGGAAGATTCCAATCTAATCTGTGGAGCAAAATGAATGAGATCCCAGAAAATCAAGGGGATCTTCCTAGTTTAGTAAACCTAGGAAATCCCACCCTAATTGACGCTGGTTACCCTAAACCGCCACCGATTAAGCCAAAAACACCTTTGGTTACCATTTAACCCCCAAAAAAACCTTATTTTGGGGTTGGCACATTTCTGAGAGATAATCACATCTTCTAAGAGCAAGTGACGAAACTAGATATGCATGCAAGTAGAAACAACGTTAGTATACACATTAGAGCATCCATAGCTGGTACCTAAAGCAATCACATGACCATCTACCTTCACGGGAGAATTTGGGGAAGCACCGAAACTACATCAAGTTCATTCCATTTTATCACCCACCATTACCAACCAGGCATCAAGCTCGTACAAATATTAAGTTTTGTTAACCAACACTTATCCATTTATCATTTGGTAAATCCTTTTACATCTGTTACTAGTTTCTGTTCTCATTTCCATCCATCCCTTCATCATTTACCTCCATGAAAACTTGACCATGTTTTTATCCACACCCTTACATTTTCCATACCTAGACCTTAATCATTCTTGTGCATTCCATCTTCATCTAAGCTCAGATCTATCACCTAGCTAAGTTTTATTGAGTTTCCTGTACCCCAAGCATACTAGCGCCGGTTACCCACAACCGTCACCAGTTAGCCTAAACTGATACCAGTCATACCAGACCGACGTCGATCTCTTTATATTTTAGCAGAAACCAAGAACAAAGCTCATAAAATTCCATAAAATACCCAAAACTGACCAGTATCAATACCCTGACCAAGACATTGACCTTCAGATTCAGTCATAGCTTAGCCTGTTGTGAATGAATTTGCTTATTGTAGGAGAATGAGATACCTAAATAATTTTAACTAACGTAGGATTTCCTTTATTTCTCGCATTAATTTTCTTTAAATAGTGGATTGATAGCCATCTAGGAAGTATCACACTTCCTAGATCTAGCATATGCTAGGCAGTCCACTGCATACATTGTTTAAATTTTATTTGGTGGTATTGTTTTCCATTCTAGGTAGTTCCTCCAAGTGAAAAGGAAGCTCTCATGATCAGCTATGGATTCAGAAGTCATACGTGCACAACAACCTACAACCAACATTTTAATAGTTATTCCTCCTAACCCATTACCCTTATTTGTTTTGTAAACATTCGAAGAAATGCTCTAAAATTATGTGAAACAGTTTGGCATGCCTAGTGGGACCCATTTGGGGTTCTTTGCATTCTTTCATTTCTAGGTGAAAACGTTGTATGTTTGTTTATTCTCTAAGAAGTTCGTACATTAAACTTTATCCCCTGGAATATTCTTCTCTTCTATTGTCTAAAAGTAATCGTATTTTGGTGCTTGAAACAAACATTTATTCCCTTTCATTAGTACCACATTAGTGAAAGAGAATCCCTTCTCTTGTTCATCTATTTGTGACATTAAATCCTACATTTTGATTTGGGTTTAAAAATCATTACATTTCATTCTGATTTTCTACATTAGCTCACATTAATTGAGCACAACCTATATGCTGGAAGTCATTCCCAGCTGATGGTTGACAAATGAATCATATAAAAATACTTTCTTTCTTTTTCTCTCTCTGAGTCTTACCCAAACATCAAAAATTCAAAATATATACACATTCTTAAACAACATATCACCCAGAAGAAGTTGTAGGTGATCACATGATCATGACATAGTGGGCACCCCGCTAGTCATCTCTTTCTAGTACCCCATCAAAGGATGGCCTGCCCCTACCATAATATACCTGAAACCTCTCCTTATAGATCTCCTTCTTCGTAGGAAGCCATCGTCACCAAAAAACACTATTCTACAGTTCATGAGTCAGTCCTTAAAATATCATAAGCTAAACAAACCTAATAGAAAAGGCACTCTTAGGATCGTATTTTTCTTAGCATTTTTGTTTAGCTTGCGTTTTGAGGTGAGAGGTCACACTCTTCATTTTTCTCATTTCTCCTTGCACACTCCTCATCATATTTGGTGTATTCCAGCTTCATCTAAGTGTACCTAGACCATATTCTTATCATTCTTAGGATTTTGGGTTTGATTCCACATTAATTTTAACTCACAACCACATTTTTATTCATCATTGTTTCAATTTCACAGTAACCAGTGTCAGTCTAGTGACCATCATCGGTTACCCTCTGACCATCATTGGTTTTACCCAATCAATGTCAGTTCATTGTTATTTTTGTTAACCAACCCAAAAAGGACACCTATTCCCCTACATTAGCTATTTAGAGTCTCTGTCACTCTTATCATATCCATTGACCTGGTAAGTCTCATCAGTATTTGGCACACCTAGAAAATTTAGCCTTATACCTTGTTTTTGACCAACTGTCCACTTTCCATAGTGACTGGAATCAGTTTAACCTAACTAGCATCAGTTAGCCTGTGTCATTTTCTAGCTGATATTTTAACCCCAATTCACCTACCACCACCTATTTATCCTACTTGTGTTGTATTTCTATGTCATTTATAAAAAGTAGTCTTACCGTGTTAGTACCTGTTCACATGGTACTTACGCATCAACAAGCAAGCACCCTCATATTCCACACTAGTTATCAACCACTCCCACCTAGCTCTTCACCACCTTCCATTTTATCACCAGCCATGAAACCTATCCAACCTATCTTTATCACTACCAGAGATGAAGAGATCACATGACTCCCTAACCAAAATCCTACTTCCTTATAGTTTTACCTTTCCCACTCATCCACTTGAGATGCCTTGGGTCAGTTGATATACGGCATGCCCATATCTATCCCCTCGACTCTTGTTTCCACTCCTGTGTTAGCCCCATCTGGATCTGTACTTCTCACATCTACCTTACCCCCAGTCATTTCGGAGCTAGGCTCTATACCCTCTATGACTGTAACATCCTCAATTTATACCTTAGAACAAGTAAATTTTTTTTTTGATAATTGCATCCTGGTTCTAAATACATAATCTAGAACTCACAAATCAAATAATCATTCTTATAACAGACAACCATATGCAGCTGTAATGACTCGGAGTACCTCCGATCTATTCATTCCATGACTCGGTAATCTACCGATCTATTCATGAGTAATAAGAGTTGGCGTTTTTATTTAACACTTCACTCTTGCGGTTCTCTTCCCTATTCTGGGATTCAGAATGCTCTGTCCAAGGAACCTAACTGAATAATTGTTACCATTATTCATCGGCATCTCATTCCTTAGACTAGGTGAATTAGGACAACGCAATCAGCAGCTTGCGATACTTTGGCCAAAGACTTGAAACATACTGTTTATGTCTCGTATTCCTTAACGGCATACTCGTCAATCTGGAATACGCCCTTCACCCCATTCTTATGTTATGTAGAATGTCTTATACCGAATTCTGTCAGTCCCTCCTATCCCAACTTATTCACTCGGAAATGGATTAACAAGGTGATAACGTTATATGGATGCTCACGAGGATTAGGGATACGATGACATACTGGTTCAACCCTAGTTAAACCAGTGTGTCAAGTTACCCCGAATCTCCTAGGCAGCCTTATAACATAACCACATTCCTAATCGGTCCCTCAGTAACTCGTTCGAGATCAAAGTGTAAATCTTAGCGATCAATGCAAAGGGTGTCGTCATAAGTCACCTGCCTTATTTTAACTTTGAGAAGATCCTAATCTTCTCGAAGGTACAACCCTGCAGTTGACTTCTGCCGTCAACCTTTAAATCCGCCTCGAAAAGATCTACTTATTAATATGCGTTACGCACATTGAGTTAAAATTACATTAAAGACGTTCCCCTAAGGTTAGCCTTTCCCGATCCCTAGATTCCTCATCTTAGGATGACCTTCCTCAATAAAACCCATTACATGGTGGGGATATTAAGGCCAAGGTCTCATCAAGGAGTTCTTAGAATATACATGATTCTAAAACAACGGAATTGGACAATAACTCATAAACTTCATATGAGATTGTCATCTGAACCCCATTAGGTTTATATCAGTTCTCCTAACTGAATTTATATCATACCTATTAGTATCAAGATATAAATGATTAAGAATCCAATTAAATGTTGTCCCATCATAATCAAGACTAGGGATTAGTAATTTATTTCAGCTTGATTAGTGTTCTGCTTAGGTTTATTTTAATCCTATCTTTAGAAAGACAATGATTTAAATTTCAATTTTGCTTTCGATAGAACAAATTAGAACTACTAAACACTCATAAGAATTCAATCACATTTTCTTGTAAGCTTTCATTGACAATCACAAAAGTCTCCAAATTATACAATGATAAAAATGCCCCTTCGGTATATAAACTGAAGAAGGTCAACTATCAAAATAAGAATACAACACATAAGTAACAAATACTTATTTCTATTCCTTTCAGAACTATACAAATACATTTTATGCATTCAGCATACTCCATACATTACTCAGTAAAAAGGAACATCTTTCCTTTTATATTACATTAAAAGAAAATCAAACTAAATTCATCATAACCAAGTTAAACAATCTGAACATCCTGTCAGATTTGCATGCTTTTACCACTTACGGCGACCATCTGCAAAATTGTCAACATGGGTCAGTTCGATGAACTGAGCATGATAAACACTAACTCTTAAAACAATTGCAATCCACCAACTGTTTTCATTAAACACCCTGTTTAAATGAGATCAATTCACCAAACAAGTAAACATAATTCAGACTATACTTTAGTAATACAACATGTCTATAACTTGTAATACAAATTTTTGTTACAGAATAGTCCTATATGCTTGTCAAATATTTCATCAAAATATTAGGGATCAAGAAGAACAAAAGTATCCCAAGCAATTATTCAATGTAAATCCCAAGATGAACGAACATCAGACAAGTCATTAAATTCAACTGAAAAAGAGGAATATCATATCAATCCTGATTCCAACCTTGTGTTAAAAATAGTTCCTACTGTTAGATAAATATCGACATATATTTTCATAATAGAAGAGAAAGAAACAAGTCATCCATATCTCTCTTCACACAAGCTCATGACTGTTCCGTCTCTTATAAACTTACAAATAAAGCTATCGAGCCATAAAAAGGATTATAGTTTTGTTAAAATCAATTATAACAAAACTCCTGTAACATATTATCATTGCAGTAGCTCTTAAATCAAACAGATGAATGTCAATCAACAGTCTACACAGGACTTTCCACATGAAGTGACCACAAGAAGAAATTCAATGCCATCATCTGTCGAGGGGAAGTCAACAGTTCCTTTGTTCAGCTAAGCTTGAGACTAGACATATATATATAAATAAATCAGACGCGGTCATCAAAAGCACCATAGTTCCATTTAAGTTAAAGGAATACAACAAACTACAGCCCATGCTAGTCTCTGCTTATATACAGTAAGGCTTTTCGACCCAAGGTCGAAATCAAGGAAATTATATTATATCGCAGTCAATAATAGACTCCATGGCATTGAGCAATTGATGTTTCCCTAAGACTATGCCAAGATAATCACACAGAATTTCCGAAACATGCTCAGTCTCAATCGGGCTGGAATAAATGGAAAGGAACATAACATGTCTATTCTCACCTGGACGCATTCAATTTTAAAGTATGGTATTCGTGACTCACTTCAACAGAGCCAGGACACATGATAACTACTCAAACTCAAGGAACTCCATCAGTGACAAAAACAACAGTGTTCCAAAAATCAGGTTTAATATGAGAAAAAAATACAGGTTACCTTCCAAGGATTCAACTGAATCCGAACAACAGTAACAAGAAAAATAATTGCATATGATTCCATCCGAGCCAATCAATGGTGCACATTTAAAAATCAGGCAAAAGCAAATCTAAATACTGATTTCAAAACAAGAAATCCAACTGAACCCTTGTCAATTTTTTTTGCACAAGTTTACACAGAATGAAAACATAAAAATACACCCAAAGAGTCTGTACCACAAAATCCTTGCAATACGAAGGTATCCTTACAAAATAATAGAGGTCGTAATACATGTTATTACTTCAAGTCACTGGCACATCAAATACCAATGCTCAATTATATTAAGCTTCAACAGTGGTCCACGTACATATATATAAATCATTCAATCGACTCCACAGAGTCGTTCCGATTACAACAAATATAAATATATACATATTGCATACTGTCAACGGGTTCAGACCCATAACCACAACGCAAGGAAAAACAACCTCAACAGGGTCGCGATGAGACACAGTAACATAGCAAGTTATTTATTAACAAATAACTTTAGTTTTCAACGAAACCCAACAAGAATATGTAACCACAACCAATATTTACCACGGCAGAGCTTACAAAGAGTTTGATAAAACTGATACATCAAACAAAAATCCTTCAGTATTCACTTCCATGAGTATCCATAACCAGCTTTGATGGTAAATATCAACAACAAGCATTGACTACGGGAATCAATCAACAAGCATCACAGTAGCCTGAACCCAACAAGGGAAACATGCACGGGTACTCACAGAGCAGGATAAGTACCCTTCAAGAATTCGTTACATAGACTTACGCCGGAATGTGAAACATAATAAAACAGAGAATAGTTTGAAATACAACACACACCCATCAAGGGTTAAATTTGAAAATTGAACAGCAAAATATACAATGCCAAAAATCACACAAGACTACCATAGAAACCAACCAATTTCAAAAATCATCTGAACAGAGTTGTTCTAATGAAATCACTTAAAAGACAACAAGATTTTTAAAGGTTAGGGCCTAACATGCCTGGATATTTGATCAAAATTCTGAAGCAGACCACAGAAAGAGATCGGACTTCCTTTTCCTTTTCCAAGTTAGAGCTACCAACAAAATTTTGCTATCTCCATGACATATATATTTTCCTTGCTAGAGGAAAGAGATAGATACGCTCATACTCGCCATGCAACACCAAGAAGACTGGTGTGAAGAACTAGTGAACAGGCAGAGGGAAAACTGGAATTCGTGATAAGCCAAAAAAACCAGTAAATTTCCAATTTGCATGCCTTCTCGCGAAATCTGAGCTCAACTACCGAGCTCATTAATTGCATTTACTCCTAATTTCTTGCTCGAACTCCACTGCCACCGACCGCCATAGTTGGCGATAGATAAGAGAAATTCCAAGACCATTTCTAATTTTGGCGACCTGCCACGTCGGCTCAAGTTAGCCATTTAAAAACCTCTGCCAATTACCTGTCCCTCATGCTTATCCACGCATTAAATAACATAGAAACTACCGCCCATGGTTCACACCCCTCCATAGGTCCCCATAATCCTTGCTCAATAGTTAGGTTAGTAACTTAGGTTAGGATTTAGGATAACACCCTAGTCTAACTTCATAGAACATAGATACTAACTTAGGACGTTAGCTCTTAGCCTAGGTCTAGGTTAGATTAACACTAACCCCTAGGTTAAGTTTAGTTTTAGGTTACTAACATTAATAATTCCAGTTAGGTCTACATTCTGTATGCTCAGAAAAAGACCTACAACATGCATTCTTGAACAGGGTTAGCTCCTGTTCTGCCTTAGGCTATGGAATTATATGTAACAGAATTATTACCTGGTCCACGACCAAGACCTTCCAGATATACTTCGATATCGGGAACCATTCCATTTCACACGATCAACCTGAGTTAGACACGGGATTGGCTTTATTCAACGAATTCAGACCTTGTAACCTGTGAAAGGTTTATAATTTTTAATTCATCGTGAAAAACTTAAAGCACTACTTGGATCAATACCACTGATCCAAGGCTAGGTCTTATAGATGAATAACTTTATAATTCGTTCTGAGATCAGATTAAACTCAGATGTAAAATGAAATAAATAAAAGAGTCTAATCAAATTCTGACTCAGTCAAATATCTGCAATCTCTAAAGAAGATTCAGTACATATCAAGCATGACTTCTCAATCAAAGGAACACATCATTTTTACAAAAGAAATCACATATCAACACTTGTATGCTTAGGAGGAAGTAACAAAAGTTCAGGGTGTTACAATGATTGCCATATCCGCTACCTCCGTTACACCTGCCACATCCTCTATACCTTCACCAACCACCTAGAATATAACCTCATCCACACCTATTGTCTCACATATACCCGTAGCCACACAACCACCCCTAATTTCAATGAACCCTACCCCTTTTCAAAACTTCATCCTTTCAATTCCACAATCTTTATCCCCCATCGCCACTAGGGTCACCACGACCTTTCCACCTCCATATACGTATTATCAGCAACCTCTTGTTTCATATATTATTCACTCTAGGTACGTACCCCCTATTTCACTACCTTATTCTCAATCTACCTATACGGAAACACCATATACTAGAGTTCCACCCCCATTATATGCCCAACACAAACCCTCTTATGCGAAAGGATTCACCCATCCATAACAACCTAATTAAGTTAATGATGGGCAAGATGTAGACATTAGAGGCATCAATTTCTTGCTCCCGTAACACTCTCAAATATAGAGAGATTTTTAATGAGCCTATACATCCATCCATTCCTATCCATCCATATCCTATGCATTGGGAAATGCCTAAATTCAACCATTTCAATAACAAAGAAGACCCGCAACAACATTTGCGGTCTTTCAAACATAGGTGATATCTAATCACCCATGATGATGCTTTTCTCCTGAGGACCTTTCCCATGTCTCTGACTGGACCCGCATTAGATTGGTATAGTGGCTTACTTAGACATTCTATAATCTCATTTAATTAGGTAGCCCAAGCCTTCTTGGATCACTTCTCCATTAATATCGTTAAGAAGGTTACCATGACTGACCTATACTCTACGCATCAGTATGATGACAAATCTATCATAGATTTTGTTGCTCGTTGGCATAGTGATCAATCAACTCACATTCCAACTACCACAAACCAAACTCATCGAACTCTTCACATGGGATTGTGCTAGGCATATCTCATCGACCCTGCAGGTTCAAACCTTCCGAACCTTTGATGATTCACCATGGCATGAAAGCTAGAGATTTAGGCTATTGAAGAGAAGAAAAGCCAATTATGCAATAAGAACTCAACACTCAAGTTGAATGATACCTCTTCTTATTCAAAACCATAGAACAATTATTCAAAGGCTAAGGGGACCGGTAATGCAGTGGTACTCAAAGCCAGCCCAGCTCATCCATCAAATCAGGCTAACCCCTCATCTAATCTCTCACCCATTCAGACTTTTCAATTTAGATGGGAATAATGGAGATATACCACAATTGGGGAACCTTATTCTTCTGTCTTATAGAAGCTCATCAAAGTTGGGGCCATCACCCTTCCTCCCATGAAACCATACACTGGTTTTGAACCTGATCGCCCCACACCCACGTGGTATAAAGAGCATGATTTCTACAATTATCATCAAGTAAAGGGTCATAATGATGGAAATTACATCACTTTCAAAAAAATGGTCCAAGAAATGCTCAAGAAAGGTGAGCTAACCTTCATAATCCTAATGTACCTACCAATCAAAACCTACATATCTTCAAGAAACCCTTTCCTAATCATGCCCCTTCTTCTTATCAAACTAGAGAGACTTCAACTCATGATAGCCATACCCGTGAGGTCCATGCTATTTTTAGTGATACACCTGATGCTACCTAATTACCTCATATTCCTTCCATAGAGGAAATTATAGCTCGAAGTCCTCCCTTTGCATTAGAACCCACCTCACCAATTCCTCCACCCACAGAGGAACACCTTTTACCTCCTTCATCACCTGTGGAGGATCCTTCCATTAATATCAAGACTATTTCACCTTTGGCTTCTCCACCTAGAGATCCATCATCTGCAACACCTCTCCAGCCTATAGAAGAGTACCCACCATCTCCTCTACCCATAGATGAGCACCCATCATATCCTCCACATATCAAAGACCCAGTAGAGATACCTTTTCCTCTAGGTGATCATTCTCCATCAGCTACCCAAGATCATGCAGACCTACTTTTGGCTCTCTTACCCACAGAAGCCAAAGATAGCAAATTCCCCATCTCTAAGACAAATTTCACGAGAATTTCCATTAGGTCTTCATCAGCCTTGCCTACATACGTGTCACTCTCATGCTTATCTGATCACTTAGATTATGTGGATAGAGCCTTACTTTGGGGGCATCTTCTACTTCCTTTCTCAACACAAATGCAGATGCAACTTGCTGATACTTCCACTATCTACCCAAAGATATTTCAGCCAATTGAGCCAAACACAACCTCCTCTATCACAACTTCTTCCATGACACTCATCATAGCTCAACACCCTTACCCATAACCCAACATACACCTAAATCCAAACCCAAACCTACATCATCTTCCTCAACTAAAGCTATTACTACCTTAGGGGTCACCCCAACCACCAGCCTTATTCATCCACCTATCAAACTAGATTTAGCTACATCCTTCAAATTCAATACCAAACCTACTCTGACACCCAAACAGAAGAGCCAACTCCATAAATCTCATACTCCAACCTCACTAATCACACCTTCTTCACTTTCACCCTCTTCGTCTATCTTAGGACCTTGTCCTTATAACATGGGTAAGAAATATCCACCCATCGGTAAACTAAAAACACAGCAGCCCATTCCACCACTACAAACCTCAAACATATCCAATCACCCGCCATGAATTCTGCCCAAATCTACAACATCTTTACCACCCATACCTCTAATACCATTGATCACCCCTTCACTACCCATGACACTTCAGTCTCTTTCCCGCACACCTTTGGCATGACCTACACCATCTACATTCACAGCACCTTCGTTATCCCCATGGGTAACACACCCTCTTCCACCATATGCCTTTCCCTCTAGATCTTGTGTTCCCATATCACATTTACCCACGAAGTTACAACCTAAGGAAAAAATCGGGTACCCTCTAATAAGGTAGTCAAAACAACCATACACTCTCCTGCCAGTTTGTCTACCATACCCCTACCCAAACAAACATGACAAATGCCTAAGATCACACTAACACCTACAACTATAGATCGACCTACTCCCCCTCATGTAAAGACCATTCCTCTACATTCCTCCGTGCATACACCCAAACCCACCTTAATTTTCCATTGCAATCCACTAGTAGGATCCTATGCCAACATTTTAACCAACCTCCTTGAAACTTCTGTCATCACATTGCCGCCTCTAAGACCTTATGACCCTCTCAAGCCCAAACCAAAGGGGTTTGACGACACCAAAATTTTTGACTATGATCGTGTGCTAGGACACGATGTAGAGAACTATAAGGCTTTGAAAAATGTTCTTATCTAGTTGTGCCCTCCTGAAGAAAACTTTGACAATGATGACCTTATTAATGAGGACCCCATTTCACTAACACCCATTCCCACAACTCTTCCCTCACTGCCTACTCAACGACCCAAAACTTTACCCCCACACCTCCTAGAACCACCTCTAAGATTTGAAGTTAACATGGTTTTCATCAACGACCTCACCAAACCTCCACCCAAATGTCAATGTGCACATCTCATCTCACAAGGGTCCTTCCCACCATTGGGCTTTTTCCCTTCATATCACCATACCTTTCATTACTCACCTACCTTGCCTACCTCCTCACCTCAGATCAACATGATCCACATTGTTACCCGTGATCAGAAGGAAAAAGGAAAGGAAAAGGCAACTGACTCACTAACCAATTCTATACCCAACATACCATCTGCACCGACACCTAAAATCACTATCAGTGGCCCCACGTATCCTATTTTTAATTGGGTCACACACCGCGCGATGCTCAAACAACTACACCAATCCCCCCTCAAAATGTCCTTATATGACCTCATCCAAACATCAGAATCCCATCATCAAGCTATTATGGAGGTCTTGCAATCTATTGAGGTTTTACCAAATGAAACTACACTTGTAACCTCCATTATCACACCCCATCATGTAGCCTCTCTCACCAAATTTCCACCTTTATCCATGCCTCAACCTTCTCACCAAATAGCCTCCCTTAGCTTCTCAGAGGAAGAGATCACACCACACCAAATAGATGATCCAGACCTATCTCTTTTCATCTCTGTCCACATCAATGATATACATGTATGATGTGTCATGATTAATGGGGGCACTAACATTAATATCATTTCATCCCATGCATTCATTCAAATGCACATATCCAAAAATTATATGCATAAACATCATGTCATGTTACATTCATTCAATGACGCTATCACCTCTACACTAGGCAATGTCATCCTCCAGATTCGCATGGGCCCTTGCACTATTCTAGAGTTATTTTACATCTTGGAGGGGAAATTCCAATATAACTTGTTGCTTAGTAGACCCTGGATTCATGTAATGGGTTTTGTCCCTTTAACTTTGCATCATTGTGTAAAGTTTGAGCATGAAGGACACACCGATACTATTCTAGCTGATCCATCACCTATTAAAACATATAACATGCTTTACCGACCCAATGACATGCTTATACCCATTAAGGTGTCTACCTCCACAACCACTACCACTTCCCCTACACCTCCACTTACCAGTACATCCACTACCTCAACCGCACATACCTCCTCAATTCCTACCACTGCCACAACCTCCACAACCAAACCATCAACCCCCTAATCTGTTAGCTCCACCTCCGCATCGACCTCTGACACATCATCTATTCCAGCTACCCACATACCAACCACCTATCCCTTGGAAGGAATTTTTCAATGCCTCACTCTAGGGGAGTATAACCTATATAGTGTCAACACATTCCTTACTCCAAACGAGTATAGAAGTCTTCACCAACACCCTCATTATGATCACCGTATAGGAGAGAGACTCCTTTATGGTCCTCCTCACCTTCGTACCAATCTCACCTATTGGGGACTTGATACTACAACTTACACACCGGAACCACCGTCATAAACCCACCCATTTTCTGCCGACCTCCAGTCACTCACCAATCACCATTTCACCCACACCTTCCTGCACCAATGTGTATGGAAGGGTTTTGGTTTTGGCTTTTATAAGTAAGGTCAAAATACTGTTATTCCATGTACTAATCGCAAACATAACAACCGTAGTGGTATCGGCTTTGTTGAACCACTTACCAAGAAGGCTCACATTGAACTCATCGAGGACATCATCCCTTCACCACCTTCTTCACCACCATCACCACCATCACCACTTTCACCCACAGAGTCGATGGACCCAAAATCCATTCCTCCTAACTTTTTTTTTTCTTCATAAAGACCATCTCCTTAGGGCCTCTGAATTATCAATACAAGGGCAAGGCTCCCTCCTCTCTTCCCTTCCTATATCTTGAAATGATTGATGATGATACACATTCAATCAACATCATTCAATGTCAGGAAGATGAATCTATACTCACCTACCTTGGTGCAGAAGACTCATATATTCATTGGTCATTACCATCTGAGATGCAAACCATGTTGAATGAATTGACTATTGAAATCAACATTCATACTCAAGACGACCCACACATCTTAAGGATCATCCAATCTTTAGATGTTGTTGAACAGGAAGCCATCACTTCTTTTCTCAAAGATCATGACCATGAGTTTTCTTGGTCTTATGCAGACATGCCCAGTATTGACCCCAAAATATCATAACCATTCCCAATGTCAAGACTGTCAAACAAAAGCTGAGGAAAATACACCCTCTCATTTCCCTTCTCATCAAAGAAGAACTTGAACACACTATTTCCATTTCCTTCATCTTTCCCATTGATTATCCTTGGTTTATTTCTGACATTATCCTTGTCACTAAGGTGACAGGGGGACTCCACATTTACATGAATTTCCATGACCTCAATCTAGCTTTCTTAAAAGATGACTTTCCCCTACCTAGTATCGACCTGATGATTGACCTTACCGCTGGTCATGAGATGCTATCACTCATGGATGGCTTCTTGGGTTATAACTAAATCTTTCTTACCCCAAGATCTCAACACAAAACAACATTCATCACCCCTTGGGGGACCTTCTGCTATCGAGTCATGCCTTTTGGCCTTAAAAATGCTGGTGCCACATATCAATGGGCTATGACTTATATATTCCATGACATCATGCATCATATATTGGAATATTACATGGAAAATCTCCTGGCCAAATCTAAATGCCGCTCCAAGAACCTCACTATCCTAAAAACCATGTTTGACTGCCTCATTAAATATTGTGTTTTCCTCCAGCCTAAGAAGCGTGTCTTCACGGTCCTCTTAGGAAAAATCTTGGGATTTATCGTTTCCCTATGTGGTATAGAAGTTGAACCTACTAAAGTCAAGGCCATTCTAGAAATGCCTCCGGCCACTAACCTTAGGCAACTCCATAGCCTGTAAGGTAAGTTGCAGTCTATTCACCATTTCATTTCACAATTTTCTGATCAGTGTCAACCATTTTATCACCTTCTCAAGAAGGATGTATGCTTTCAATGGGATGAGGATTACCACAAAGCTTTTAAGGCCTTAAAGTAATACCTTCTTTAACCTCCCGTACTCATTCCACCTAAATACGATCAACCTTTCTACCTATACATCTCAACTACCGATCACTCTTTGGGGGCCATGCTCACTCATCGCGATGAAAAACACAAGGACTAGGTGGTTTATTACATAAGCCGTACTCTTTTGGACTAAAAAACCTAATACACCCATCCTGAAAAACTTTTCTTAGCCTTAGTTTTTGTTGCCACAAAACTCCGCCATTACCAACTCAACCACAAAACCTATGTTGTGACCAACACCAATCAATTACACTTCATGTATGCCAAACCTTATCAAAATCAGTGTGCCGCATGTTGGCTTATGATTTTGGATGACCTTGACCTCGAATTCATCCATAAAAAGTCCACTAAGGGCCAAGATATCACCGACCAATTGGCCGACGTACTTATTTCTGGGGATAAACCCTCTAATTTTGACTTTCCAGAAGAGTCAATTGTTACCCTTTCCCTGGATCAACCCGCTTACCAAATGACACTCTTCTTCAATGGTTCCATGTGTTAGGGTGGCGGTGGGGCATTAGTTATCCTCATTCCCCTTGATGCTGAACCCATGCCTCTGTCTTTCAAACTCAAATTTGATTGTACCAACAATATTTTTGAATATGAAGCGCTTGTACTAGGTCTCCAAACTTCCTACGCCCTAGATGTCAAATCAATCAAAATATTTGGTGATTCTCAATTGGTCATAAACTAGGTGAATGGTATATACCAATGTCATAATGAGGTACTTCAAAAGTATAAACATCATGTAGACATACTTTTGGCCACCTTTGGCTGTTACGCCCTTCAAACCGTTCCACCTTCAACCAACAAATTTTTTGATACCATGGCTGGCTTGGCTTCTAAAATACCAACTTTTCCTACCAATTCTAAAATATTTATCACCATACAATGAATCCAATCACCCTCTTATTTATCTCGCAACATTTACTCCATTGGAAACATCACCCCAGACCCGAGCGATCTTTGGTATAAACAATACTTTGACTATCTTTCTCTCTCCATCTTACTTCCTGATCTCACCCGTAATGGACAATGCACCTTCCTTTAAAGGGTCTCTCATTATGTCATCATGGGGGGGCCTCCTCTATGAGCACAACTTTGATGGTATTCTCTTACGATGCCTCACGAGTTTTGAAATTCCTTATACCATTAAGGAAATTCATGATGGCATATGTGCAGGTCACTTCAGTGGTCTTTCTATTGCTAAGCATATTCTTCACCTAGGCTATTATTGGCTGGCCCTTAACCATAATTGTTGCAACTACATCAAGTGTTGTGTAAAATGCCAACAACATGCAAACCTTCATCATAAACCCAGTCACGCCTTACAGGTCATCCGTGACCTTTGGCCCTTTTCTTGATGGGGTTTGGATCTTGTCAAAGAGATCAATCCCCATTCTTCCCAATGACATCAATGTATCATCACCGCTACCGAATACTACACAAAATGGGTTGAAGCCATACCAGTCGTCTCCACAAAATTTGATAAAATATGTGAGTTTATCAATCATTACATCATTTTTTGCTTTAGTGTTCCTCATCACCTCATCACTGATAATGGAAAATAATTCAAAAATAATACCTTGCAAAAAATTTATGATGCCTTCGGCATTCAGCTAAGTTTCTCATCACCTTATTACCCACAAACCAATGGCCAAGCCAAATCCACTAACAAAACCTTGAACAAAATTCTCATGAAATCGGTTAACGATACTGGGAAGGATTGGCATACACACATTCCTTTTGCCCTGTGGGCATACCACACTAGTTATAGACACTAAAATTAGGCAACACTCCCCTTTTTTCCCTCGACATATAAGCACCCTTTATTAAATTTACCTAGCCATGATCCCCTTCACCCCACTAATATTAATTTAATTAAATTAATGCATTATCCTCACTATATTTATTATTTAAATATCTTATTTGAATAATATCTACACATACAGTTCACTTAGACACCTCACCAAGCCAACTCAACCTCATACCTATTCTTAGCAAGTTCCCATAACTAACTAAGACTTACCCAAACCCTCAAAATCAATGCCTACATCCCCTCTAACCACATTCCCGCATGTTTAGAAGAATATCCCATTATAATATGTGGGAGAATGACACAAGATCCAAGGAAATCAAGAGGATCTCCCTAGTTTAGTAAACCTGGGAAATCCTACCTTGACCGATGTTGGTTACCCCTAACTATTGCAGATTAAGCCAGACCACCATCGCTTACCCCTTCTAACCCAAAACAACCTTATTCTCAAGTTTGGAAGTTGGAACAGGGAATTTGGATGTTGGAAGAAAGAAATTTGATGAGAAAGACCACATCTCAGAGAGATAATGCATCTTCAGAGAGAAAATTCTAGAAAATTCTCACATGCAAGGAAGGAGATTGAGAATCTTATCTTGCACAGCCATCCCGGCCATGATCTGATCTAACCAAGCAAAGAGGAGTGTACATACAGCCCATGAAGAAGCTTTTCTTCAGTTGGTGATCACTTGTAACCTTCAAACACATCATCAGCACCTCCATCCATCACACACAGGCCTTCAAGAATAGAATCCAAGTAAGTACAACATCATACTTTCCTGGTTATTCCATTTCATCATCATTTTATCATCCATTGTTTATCTTGCTCCCTATTGACCTCCTCCATATTTTCACCTCCATAGACCCATTAAAACCTTGCAAAAGCATACTCCAGTCACCCAATACCTTGCCCCAACCAACCAAAGTCCTTTGTGCAATCAAAAAGGAGACCAAAAGCCTATTCTATGACATTTCTAGATCTCACAGTAACCGGCACTGGTTATACCTAATTGCCCTTGGTCATCCTTGACCAACACCGGTCTCTGTGTTTGCCCACATAGCCTTGAATAGAGACCTACCCACCTAACTTTATCTCACCCTCATCCATCTGTGACCTACCCGAGACCTTTATTAAACATGTAGAGACCCAAAACCAATTATTTGACCTTTGGATTCTATTCTAGCTTAGCCTGTTAGATTAGATATGTTTCTTGTTGTGTTTTTAAGTGAGATACCTAAATCATTTCAAAATAACAATAGGATTTACTTTGTTTACAACATTGAATTGTTTAAAATAGTGGATTGACAGCCATCTAGGAAGTATCATACTTCCCGGATCTAGCTTACGCTAGGCAGCTCACTACCCATATTGTTTAATTCCTTCTGGTGGTCTTGTTTTCATTACAGGTAGTTCCTCCTAGCCAAAAGGAAGCTCTCACAATTAGCTATGGATTTAGAAGTCATATGTGTGCAACAACCCATCAACCGACATTTGAATAGGTATTCCTCCTACACCCGTTACCATATTTGTTTCGTCAACACTTCTAAGAAACAATCTAAAAAAAAGGTGAAACATTTTGGCATGCCCGGTGAGACACATCTGGGGTTCCTTGAATTTCATTCATTCCTAGGAAAAAATTGTGTGTTTTTTTCCCTTCTAAAAAGCATGCACAATAATTTTCTTCTTTAGTAATCCACCATATCTTTTCTATTTTCTCTAAAGGAAACTTTTCTTTTGGTATAATTAAAAAGAACCATTTCTTCATGTTTTCTACATTGTAGTGAAAGAGCATCCCTCTTCCTCTTCATCTTATTGTGTCATCCAATTCCACATTTTTTATTTGGGCTTAAAAATAATTGCATTCCATTCTGATTTATTACATTATCTCACATTAATTGAGGGTAACCTGTACGCTAGAAGTCATGACCAGCTGATGGTTGACAAATGAATCATAGAAAAGCACTTCTATCCTTTCCTCTTTCTCTGAGTCTTACCAAAAAACACAAAAATTCAAAATTCATACATTCTTAAACAACATCTTACCTGGAAGGAGTTGTAGGTGATCACACAATCACGACATAGTGGGCACCTAGCTCGCTACTCTATCAAGTCATACTTCAAAGTGAAGCCCGCCCCCACCATAACATACTTGAAACCTCACCTTTTAGATCTCCTTCTTTGTAGGAAGCCATCCTCACCAAAAATTCTATTTCACAATTCACGTGTCAGTCCCTAAATAGCATAAGCTACATAAACATAATAGAAAAGGAACTCCTAGGATCACATTTTCTTAGTGTTTTTGCTTGGCTTGCGTTTTGAGGTGAAAGATCACGTTCATCACCTTTTTTTTGTTGTTCATCCTTGCATGCTCCTCATCATAACTGGTGTATTCTAGCTTTACCTGAGTGTGCCTGGGCCTTATCATCATCATTCCTAGAATTCTGGGTCTAATTCCACATCAAATTTTAATTCACAACCACTTTCTTTCATCATTGTTTCAATTTCAGAGTAACCGTAGGCGGTTACCTCTAACAACCATCGGTTATACACAACTGACGTCAGTTCCAGGTCCCTTTGCTAACCTACTCAAAAGGACATTTTACTCCACTTTTCACAGTCTTTGTCACTATCATTATTCCCATTGACGTTTTAAACATGCTTAGATTTGGCATACCTGTCAGATTTTACCTTCTGCCTCACTGTTTACTTACTGTCCATTTTCTACAGTGACTGACAATGGTTAGCCCTGACCGACATCGGTTTTCCCTAACCAACATCAGTTGTCATTTTTCACACTCTATCCATTGTTTGTTACTTCGTCCATTTTTATCACCAGACTCATCTATTCCTGATGTTCTCTATATCATTTATAGAAAAACAACCCTACTTGATCAATACTAGTTCACATGGTGCTGACCCGAAGACAAGCAAGCACCCTCGTGTTCCACACCAGTTACCAACCACTCCCACCTAGTCCTTTACCACCACCTATTTTATCACCAGCCATGGATCCCATCTAACCTTCTATTATCACTACCAGAGATGAGGTGTTTACACAACTCCTTGACCAGAACCCTATCGCCTTATAGTTTTACCTTTCTCACTCATCCACTCGGGAAACCTTGGGTCAGTATATATACGGCATGCCCGTATCTATCCCCCTAACTCTCACACCCACTTCTGCATTGGCCCTATCTAGCTCCATGCTACCCACATATACTTTACCCCAAGTCATTTCATAGTTACATTCTATACCCACTATGAATTCTACGTATGTTACCTCTGTGGTACCCATCACATCCACCATACCCCCAACAACTACCCCAAACACAACCTCATCCACCCCTAATGTCTCATACATACCTGTAGCTACATTCCCACCTCCATTATTAGTGACCCCTACCCCATTTAACAATGTAGTTCTTTCCATTCCACAATCATTAGCCCCTATTGCCACTAGGGTTACCACAACCCTTCCACCCCCATATACATACTACCAACAACCCCCTGTTTCATCTATTATTCATTTTGAGTAGGTACGCCCTATTTCACTACCTTCTTCTCCACCACCTTACATGACAGCCCCATAAACTAGAATGCCACCCCCATTATATGCCCAAAACCAACCTCCTCACGCTATAAGAGGCATCCAATCATCACAACCTACTAATGACACAATTAAATTGATGTCGGAAAAGATGTAGACATTGAAGGCATCAGTTTCTAGCTCCTGCAATACTCTCACCTGCGATGAGATTTACAACGAGCCTATTCACCCATCCATTCCTATCCGTTCATACCCTGTGTATTGGGAAATGCCTAAATTCAATAAATTCAATAGTAAAGAAGATCCACAACAACATTTGTGCTCATTCAAACATAAGTGTTATCTGATTGCTCATGATGATGCCTTGATTTTTAGAACTTTTCCCATGTCCCTCACTAGACCTGCATTAGATTAGTATAGTGGGTTACCCAAACACTTTATATTCTCATTCAATCAGGTAGCCCAAGCCTTCTTAGATCATTTCTCTATCAATATATTCAAGAAGGTTACCATGAGCGATCTATATTCCACACGTCAGTATGAGGATGAATCCATTGCAGATTTTTTCACTCGCTGGCGTAGACTGATCAATCAAATTACCTTCCAACTACCATAAACCAAACTCATCGACCTCTTCACACAAGCTTATGCTAGACATATCTCCCCAACCTTACAGGTCCAAACCTTCTGAACATTTGATGAGGCATTCACTATGGCATGAAAGTTATTTAGGCCATCGAAGAGAAGAAAATCTAATTACGAAAAAATAATTCAACATTCAAGTCGAATGAAACCTCTTCTTATTCCAAACCACAAACCAATTATTCCAAAACGAAGGGCACCACTAACTCATTGGTACTCAAGGCCGGCCCATCTCATCTGTCAAATCAGGCTAGATCCTCATCTAATCTATCACCTGTCCAGCCTTTTCGATTCAGACAAGTGTAGTGAAAACATAGCCCAATTGGGAAACCTTACTCTTCTATTTTAGAAAAGCTTATCAAAGCTGGAGACATCACCCTTCCACCCATAAAACCCCATATTGGTTTTGAACCTACTCACCCCATGCCCACATGGTATAAAGAGCATGATTTCTATAACTATCACCAAGTAAAGGGTCATAGTGATGGCAACTACATCACTTTCAAGAATATTGTCCAAGAAATTCTTGAGAAAGGTGAGTTAACTGTGGATAATCCCAACGCCACCCCCAACCAAAATCTACAAATCTTCAAAAAATAATTTTCCAGCCAT
Organism: Taxus chinensis; assembly: GCA_019776745.2. NCBI lineage: Eukaryota > Viridiplantae > Streptophyta > Pinopsida > Cupressales > Taxaceae > Taxus > Taxus chinensis. The sequence goes on along the minus strand of CM034154.1, from coordinate 465,711,133 downwards.
GCCCCTTCATCCAATCAAACCAGTGAGACATCCCTTCATGATACCCATACTCGTGAGGTTCACGCTATCTTTAACGAGGTACCTGTCACCTCTCAATTACCTCACATCCATTCCATAGAGGAAATCTTAGCCCTAAATCCTCCTTCCACATTGGAACCAACCTTCACTATTCCTTCACTACTAGAGAAGCACCTTTCATCTCCTTCATCACCTATGGAGGGGTCTTCTACTAACATTGAGACCATCTCACCCCTAGCTTCTCCACTTAGAGAAACTTTACCTACCATACCTCCTCCACCCATAGAGGAGCTCCCATTACCTCCTCCATCCACAAAGGAGCACCCATTACCTCCTCCACCCACAGAGGAGCACCTATCTATTTCTCCACTTATAGAGGATCTCCCATCATCTCCTCTACCCATCATAGACCCAGTTGAAATACATTTTCCTCTCAGTGAGCATTCTCCATCTGCTACCCACAATCCAATAGACCTACTTTTAGCTCTCTTACCCACAGAAGCTGAAGCTAGCCAATTCCCCATCTCTAAGATGCATTTTATTGGAATTCCTATTAGGGCCTCACCAAATCCACCCATAGACATTCCTTTCTCATGTTTGGCCAATCACTTAGATTATGTGAATAGGGATTTACTATGGGGGTGCCTCTTGCTCCGTATCTTGACATAGATGTAGAGATTCCTAGCTGACAGCTCCACTATCTACCTGAACACATTTCAACCCATCAAATGAAATACAACCACTTCTATCCAAACCCCTTCCACGATACCCGTCAGCACTCAAACCACACCCTTACCCATAACCCGACCTACATCTAAACCCAAACCCACACCCACAATATTTTCCTCCAATAAACCTATTACCACTTTAGGGGTCACTCTGACCACCATTCTTACTCATCCATCTATTAAACTAGATTTAGCTACATCCTCCAACATCAAAACCACACCTACTCTGACACCCAAACCAAAGAAACAAACTCATCGACCTCATACCCCAACTACACCAATCATAGCCGCACTTGTCCCATCTGCCTTAAGACCTCAGCTTGCCAACATGGTCAATCACCCTTCACCCATCCATAAACCAATAACACAACAACCTATTCCTTCTTCACAAACCCCTAACCTAATCAGGAACACAACATGACTTATACCTGCACCTACAGTTTCCTTACCACCAATACCGCCAATACTTTCATCTATTTCTTCACTACCCACTACACTTCAGTCTTTGTCCCTCACACCCCAAGCATGGACCGTTTCATCTACCTTCACAACACCCCTGTTATCCCTATGGGTAACTCGCCCTCTTCCTCCATCTACTTTTCCTTCTAGACCTTATACACCCACATAACCTTTACCCCAGAAGGTGCAACCCAAAAAAAACCCCACTACCCCACAACAAGGTAGTCAAAACAAACCCACACCCTCCTACCCATCCATCTACTGTACCCCTACCAAAATGAACCCGACTGATACCTTAAACCACACCGGCTCCTAAACCCATAGCTCCACCCATTCCTACTCTTCCAAAAAAAATCCCTTGACAATCAACCATACCTACACCCAAACCTATGTTCACTTCCCATTGTGATCCACCAGCAGGGTCCTATGCCAAAATTTTAACCAACCTCCTCAAGAATTCTGTTATCACATTACCGCTAGTCCAACCTTACAACCCCCTCAAACCCAAGCCAAAATGGTTTGATGATGCTAAAATTTTCACATACCATCATGTGTCAGGGCATGATGTGGAGAACTGTAAGGCCTTGAAAACCGTCCTTATCCAATTTTGTCCACCAGAAACAAACTTTGATGATGATGACCTTCTCAACAAGGATCCTACTTCACCAACACCCATTCCCACACTGCCCACTCAACAACCATAACCTCCATCCTCACATCTCCTAGAGCCACCCTCAAGATTTGAAATTAACATGGTTCATATCAGAGAACTTGTTACGCCACCACCCAAATTTCATTGCGCCCAACTGACCTCACAGGGATTTTCTCCTCCAGTAGGTTTTTTCCCTTCATGTCATTATACCACTCACCCTACACCTCCATTTTCCAAATTCCCTCAAATGAACATGGTACACATCACTACACATGCACAGAAGGGAAAAGAAAAGGTAACTGACCTACCAACCAATCCTATACCCAACATACCATCTACATCCATACGTAAAATAACTATCCACGGCCCCACATAACCCATTTCTAATGGCGTCACACATCGCACCATGCTCAAACAACTACACCAATATCCCCTTACAATGTCCTTATATGACCTCATCTAAACCTTGGAATCCCATCGTCAAGATCTCATGGAGGTTCTTCAATCTATTGAGATTTCACCTAATGACCCTAGACCTGTAGCCTCCATTATCACATCCCATCATGTATCCTCTCTCACCAAATTACCACCTTCATCCTCACCTCACCTTATTCACCAAGTGTCCTCCCTTAGCTTCTCAGAGGAGGAGATTGCACCACACCAAAATGATGACCCAGACCCAACCCTCTTCATCTCTGTCCACATTGATGACATACGGGTATGTCGTGTGATGATTGATGGAGGCACTAGCATTATCATCATTTCATTCCATGAATTTTATCAAATGCACATACCTGAAAAATTACATACATAAACATCTGGTCATGTTGGGTTCATTCAACGCCACTATCACCTCCACCCTAGGCATTGTCATCCTTCACATTCATGTGGGCCCCAACACTATTCCATAATTGTTTTATGTTTTAGAGGGGGAATTCCAATATAACTTGTTGCTTGGTATACCTTGGATCCATCTCATGGGTTGCGTTCCTTCCACTTTTCATCATTGTGTAAAGTTTGAACATGAAGGACACACTTATACCATTCCAACTAACCCATCACCTTTCAAAACATGCAACATGCTTTACCGACCAAATGATGTGCTCATACCTGTTAAGCCGTCTACCTCCACAACCAATACCACCTCACCTACACCTCTACCTACCAGTACAACCACTGCTTTCACTGCAGATACCTCCTCTATTCCTACTGTTGCTATAACATCCACGGATGACCTATTAGCTTCCCAATCCATTAACTCCACCTCTGCATTGACCTCTGACACATCATCCATACCAGCTACCCAAATACCATCTAGTGATCCCTTGGAAGGTGTTTTTCAATTCCTCACTCTGGGGGAGTACCGCTTGTATAGTGTCAACACATTCCTTACTCCGCACAAGTATGGAAGCCTTCACCAACACCCTCGCTATGATCACCATATAGGATTGTTGGTATAATTTCTGGGTTTGTGCATTTTTCCCTAATTTCCATGTTCCATTTTTTGTTCCAAAGCATTTCATTTTCTCAAGTGGGTGACCTGCAACTCATTTTTTCAGTTGAATGCCTTCAGAGTGCCTTCAATGTTATTATTTTGCCCTGAATTGAAACAAAATCCATTTTTCCCCACCAAATCTTCCCTAGTTTCCTCATTTTTGTGGGTTGTGTCATTTCTCCTTTGTCAAATCATGAATGAATTTGAAATTGATCAAATTCTAAATTCGAGAAAGTATTTCCCCAATCTCAAGGTCACAAATGATGTCAAAAAATGGTTCAATTGGTTTGAAATCATGGAATCTTCCTTCCTTGTTTAAAATTTCTGATTTCTAGGGCATATTTTGCATTTTTGGTGTATTGGTGGTCGTACGGGCGTGTTCCACCCATCAATTTTATTATTGCAACCTATATTCCTATGTGGCATGTTTTGATTGATCAGATGAACCAGCGGGTGGTGGGGGTCACTTAAAATTTCCTTCAATTTTTGAAAAAATCTCAATGTCATTTTTTGCTCCGAGAGCTCGCACCCATTGGTATGATGACACGTGGCATGGGAGGATCAAGTAGGTGGTGGTGGAGTTGAATTTTTTTCAAATTTTTGGCTCAAAATGTCATGGAAAACTTTGATTTGGAGGCCCGCAGCAAATGAAAAGGCGACACGTGTCCAGGGAGGTCGACCGGAAAAGCGAGGACTTAGAAGAGTTTGAAAATTTTGGCTTCAAAATGCTATAGGAAAAATTTGGCCCGAAAACATGTGCCCAATGGGATGGCGACATGCGTCAAGGGGAGTTAGCATGAAGAGGCGAATATTTAGAATTTTTTTGAATATTTTGGCTTCAAAATGCCTAAGGAAAAATTTCGACCTAAAGGCCCGTATCGAATAAGAAAGTGACACGTATGCAGGGGATGAAATGGAGGGGTGGAGGTTTGGAGAAATTTGAAGTTTTAAACTTCACAGGGTAAAAAGAAAATGTTGGCTTGGAATCCTGCGACGAATGAAAAGTGGACACGTGTCCCAGACTTGGCAGGGATTTTGAGCACAGGAGAAATATTGAAAAATTTACAAATTTTGGCAAAAAAATCCCAAAACTAGAAAGCTTGTCCGTGACCCCGACGGGAAAAGTTGAATGTGTCCCCCCGCATTGAATCATGGGGTGACCCATGGCACATTTTAAAAGAAAAGATGGAGAACGTGGGCCCACAACAATTTTTGCACTTCTGGAGGTTTAAAGGAAATTTTGGAGGGTCGGCTCTACATCCAATGAGATGGAGACACGTGGCAGAAGAGGCAGCGGGTGTTCGGGCTTACGGAGATTGTTGAGAAAATTTTCCTTTCTCAAAAAAGGAGAAAAGTCATCATTTTGGCCATTGGTTTTCAGTAGGGCCCATAGGAGAACACGTGGCATGTTCATCGGGCAAGTGGGAAAAAATTTAAAAAATTTCTCAAGGTCAAAAGGGGTCGCAAATGCAAATTTTAAAAAGGAAGGCCCGGTCCAATGGTATTTGGACACGTGTCCCACCTCATCCAAAGGGAAAAAAGGGTATTTTCAAGGGTATATTCAAGATTTGATCTGACATGTGGAGGGAAGAGATTTAAAGTTGATTTTAATCAATGGTTACTATGTAATTTCATTTTTGGCTGCCATGGAAGCTCCAAGAAGTGTGGAATTGTCATTTTGGCACCAAATCACATGAAATTTTATATGATTTCTCATCCTTTTGGCCTTCTAAGTGCAATGGAATCATTTTTATGAGCTGATTCAGTGCCATATAGTGTTTTTTGTGAAATATTTTCCTCAACCCGTGTAAAAAATGTGAATGGTAAAAAATTAAAGTTGCAGAGTTAAAAATAATAAGGGAAAAAGGTAGAAAATGATTGCAAATGCATCCTAGCATGGTGGAGTTCCAAAAACGTGATCCTAGGATGGATAACAATCTAAGTTCATGTAATATTTTAAAATATTTGTGCATCTCTGGCATTTGGTGAGCTATTTTACAGTTTTATATCATTTTTCATCAAATGGATAGGGTTATTTGTAACAAATGTTATCCCTTTGGCATATTATTTGCTTGGGATGCAAAGATCTAAGCTGGTAGAGGGTATATGATGAAATTTGGAGTCATTTTGAGGGTTCTGTTGAGAATTTTTGAGGAGGAGAGAAGAATTTCCATGTGGAAAATTGGAAGAAGTCCATTTATTTTTGGAGAGACTACCTAAGAGCCATTTTGGTTACTATTTACATAAAATGTTCATCATGTTGAGTTGGTTTCAGCTGTAAAGCCACTAACAAGCTTTGATATTGTCTAAATAACATTCCCTTGCTGATACATCTGATCAAATTATTGGATTAACTTGTTTTATCTCTTGGTAAAGTTTACATACACTTATATTTCAATATGTTTTCAATTTGTGTTTCATGCTCATGTTGCAATATTGTCTTTAGGATCTCTCTGATGATACAGGGTCTCATTTCTAATTGATGGTTTAATGGCATTTGCAATCTTTCCTTTAGAAGAGCTTTCATGTGATAGAAGATAAACAGATTTAAAATCATCTTATTGTCCTTGATTAATGAGACTGTCTGTAAACCTTTGGGTGCACCTTAGGTCATGATTAAATAGGGATTCCTAGATGCTTCATTGATATTTTTCTTCAAGCCTTTGTGGTAGGTTATCAAAGTTTGTATGGAATATTGCAGATTTGGGCCTCCATTTGTGCACAAATCCTGGTTGAAAGAGTACTTTAAACTCATTGAAACATCTCTGTTGCTTAGGTGTTGCAATTCTTTTGCAAAGTTTCCCAAATAAGGTGATGACTCCTAACTACTCTTGTCCCAACATCTCTAATCAGAATTTCATTTTAAACTAACTCATCCCACCTACAATACCCTTGCATTTGCATTGTGTGTCCACAAAATAATTCAATCCTTTCACTAAAATACACAAAGTTGATCAGGGTTTTATCATGTCTTTAGCAGCTCTAGCTTTTTTTTGAGAACATTTCCATCATTTAGTAGTGACAACTCCTTTGAGTTTGGATAATGGATACTTGATCATTTTTTCACAAAGCCTGTTCCATATCATATGCAAAACACAAGGATATCTCCATCTGCTTACCATATAGGGGTTGCAATATAGGTTCTCTTGCCTTGGTTGACAGGCACAACCTAAAATAGTGAGGGTTGGATCAAAACCCTCTTGAAGGTGCTATCTACTCCCTCAGTTCTTAAACAAAAACAAGTAGATAGGTGTGCTTCCCCAGCTATAAATGACATACAAAACACCTATCCATCCTTGAGTGTCTTGTGCAAATTCATAATGTTGTTCAAGTTGTGAAGGAGATTAAATCTGGATACCAACGCCCGAGTGGTGCCGTTGCAGGGAATTCTTGCAATTTCTTGGTGGTTTTTAATTATTTGAGAGGTTTGAGCATTTGTGTGATTAAGTATTTGAGATGTTACATTCTTTAGATATCATTTCATACTTCAGATCTGCATGTTTTGGGTTAAAATATTTCAAGCTCAGCCTGCTCTTCTCACTTACTAGCAGTTTATATGATTTGGATGCACTGTTTTTGGTTGAATTAAGAAGAAGATCTGAATTTTAAACCCTTGCAAAGTTTTCATAGCATACATTTGATAGAATATTTTAGTGCTTTCTTGCACAACTAAGGTGGAAATCCTTAGTGGCGACGCCATGCTGTTTGGTTCTTGAAATACCAATTGTCTTACACATTTCTGTCATTTTAAACTTGTTGTTTAAATCTGTTAATTGGAGGGAAGGAGATCCCTCTTCATCAAGGACTCTTCTAAGAAGTTTCTCACCGAATCAAGAAGCTTAGAACTAGAGTGAAGAAGAGTGTGGAAAGTGGTTGGTGATTTGGTTGCAAGGAAAGAGATCCCTATAGTTGAATTTGAAGGAGAGCAACCTGTCATTGAAGATTATAATTCTTCTTCAATTAGGTTTGATTCAAGAAATATTCTTGCTGATTTTCATTCTCCATCAGGCGAGGGACCTTCTTGTGTATTTAAAAAACCTACTCCTAGATCTGCTCCTGTGGTTTCTAAGTTTGCTAAAGTTTATCAAGAGAGAGAGCCTTTGGGGGGTTTTCATTTTAGAGATCATTCATCTATTCTAATCAAACCCATTACTACTCCTCATCAGCTTGTTTCACCTCCAAGATCACCCCCACAAAACAATATGGCTCATCCTAGACCTCCATTTGTTGTTAACACCTTTGGTCCTATAGATTTTGGAGGAATGGATGGTTATCCAAATGTTGTCCTACAAGATGTGAGAAATAGGTTACCAAAATTTGAAGGTAACAATGCCATAACTAGAGATCAGCATCTCAAACTCTTTATTAACATGATGGAAGATTTTGAAATAGAATTTGAGGATGTGTATATTAAGTTGTTTATCCATAAACTTGAGGAAGATGCAAGAGATTGGTATAAATCTCTACCTGATAACTCTATTTATTCATGGAATGAGATGAGTAATGCATTCAGATTACAATATGGAGATAAAACAGATCCAAGGTTCCTTCTATCTGAGTTTGAGAATATCAAGAAGAACGCGAATGAGACCGTTAATGACTTTAATACAAGATTTAATAAAACATTGAGAAGGTTGTCTATCATTTTGAGGCCTTGTGATGAATCTTGCTTGATCAAATACGTAGATGCATTTGATAAAAAGGCAGCCTATTACTTGAGAGACAAAAATCCTACAAACTTGAGACAAACTTTGACCATGGCACTTCAAATTGAAAATAATATCAAGGCTATTGGTAAACCACTTAAGAGGGATGGTGTGAAGCTGATAAACCCTGAGAAGCCACAAGCTAGCAAGGGTGTTGATTTAGAAGATGTTGTCAAGACTTTGGCAAGGGCTGTTAAAGAAATTTCTTACAAGTTAGCCCAGGCTGAGAAAGGAATTGGGAAAAGTTCACAAGGACAGCAAAGAACTCAAAACCATGATAGATTTGGCAATCATCCTAGGGGTGATCAAAGACAAGATGATAGATGTAAAGGGCCTATTAGATTTGCAAATAGACAACCCCAAGCACGTGAAAATAGAGTGGTACCTAACCCTCTGACTACAAGAGTTGCTGTTGTTCAAGAAATTGCTGATATGGATTGGTGTGACTGATGTTTTCTTCCTCATCCACCATGTGAAATGCACCAACAATATATTGATGATGATAATGAGAATGAAATGGATGATAACATTTGTATGGTGGGTATTTCTTCAGGCTCACAACAAGCAACAACATCAACAGATCTGATAAGTGCAAGGACTACTGCAACCTTTTGGGATTGCATAAAGAGGGTACCATTTCTTTCTCTTCCTCAAGTTCATGATGTAGATGTAGTTCAGGCTTTTGAAATTCCTAATACTAAATTTGAATATCTAAGGGATTTAATGATCAAGAAGTATGATGGTGGTATTCCTTCGAAGGAAGATAGACAATTGTTAATGAATGTTGTGGTTGGTCAAGAAAAGGAGTACAATACTAGAAGTAAAGTTGTTAGGGGAGCTGGTCCTCAAGTCAAACCAAAGACACCCTTGCTCACAAGTATTCCTAAAGATAATCCTAGAAGAGAAACAATTTCCAAGAACCCTGCTGTCCCATGCAAAAATATCAGTCCTCTTCATGCCCAGGTTGCCAAGAATACTTCTCCATCTGATGAACCTTCTTGTTTCCCTTCCAATGTTGTTTTGCCAAAAAATGTTCCATATGATATAGCCCAGGTATTGAGCCAAATTAAAGTGAGTGTTCCCATTACTGAATTGCTTAGAATTCCTGAACACAAGAAAAGAGCTTTTGAATACTTGGGATTGAAGGAAGAAAAGAGTATACCAAGCAGAAATGTAAATGTTGTTGAGAATCCTCTTCAAAGCATTGTTGGCCTTGAAACACCACCACTAATGGAAGATCTTGGAGAGGCACCTGAAGTGTATTCGGGGACATCCTTGGTTGATTCCCAATTGAATGTTGATCCATTCTTCACAACTTTTCTCATAAAAGGTAGGTTGCTTCACAATTGCATGTTTGATTCTGGTGCATCATGTAATGTTATGCCTCTAGAAGTTATGAATGAGTTGGATATCAAAGTGATAGCAGCATATGGGAAGTGTACATCCATGGATTCAAGGGAAGTGTTGTTTGTTTGTTGTGTGAATGGGCTAGTAGTGCAACTTGCAGCCTATCCGGATAAGAATTTAAAACTTGATGTTGTAATTGTTGTCTGCCCTGCCAAATGGGGTATGATTTTGTCAAGAAAATGGGCTGCAAGTGTTGGTGGTAGTGTTCAAATGGACATGTCTTTTTCCACCATTCCCATTGAGGGCAACCTTGTCAAACTCTATGGTGAAAAGAAGATGTTACACTTGATTGAAGATCCCAACAATGCTTCTTATGAAGTGTTGTTTGCTGATGTAGATGTTGACAACTTCATTGGTTTTGCTGATGGAAAAGAGAATAACATGGATAAATCAGAGTACCTTGGTATGGTAGGTTCTCCATGGACATTACTATTTGATGGAGCTTGCTCCAAATTTGGCAATGGTGCTGGTATAGTGTTGGTTTCTCCTAGTTTAGAAAAGTTTCCTTTTTCCTTCAAGCTCAATTTTGAGTGCACTAACAACATTGCTGAGTATGAGGCATTATTATTGGGATTAAGGATTGCATGGAAATATGGAGTGAAGGATATTGTTGCCAAGGGGGATTCAGAGCTGGTTTTCAAGCAAGTAAGAAAGTTGTATGCTACAAAAAATCAGCGTATGAAACAATATAAGCATGTTGTTTGGGACTTGATTGAAATGTTTGAATCCTTTAACATTGTTTACCATGATAGAAGTCTTAATGTTGCTGCTGATAAGCTGGCTGTTCTGGGTTCTAGATTCGACAATTGCACCATTTCACCTTTTTGTGAATATGATATTGAAGTGCTAACAAGGCCAGTTGTCTCGGATAATGTGAAGCATTAGAAGATTCTTGATGATGATGCACAAGTGTTGAGATTCTTACAATGCCAAGGTGAGTTTTCTACTCAGAATATTGATTGGGAATCATTTGTATGCATGAATCAAGGTAGAGAAACTTTTTTTTGACAAGGATATTATACAATTAAAGACAAATACCATTCCTAAAGGTCTTGTTGCACTTGAATCCAACTTTAGCAATGCTGATTACATCATTAATAGAAAGATGTATGCTTCAAGGGATGTGGAAGAGCACAACTTGGGAAATAAAGAAAAACCAAGGAAGATCTGGTTGGGCAGCCATCTCAGAAAAGAAGAGAAACAATCCTATGCCCAACTTTTAAAGAAATATCAAGACTGCCTTGCTTGGTCTTATTCAGAGCTGAAGGCATATAGAGAAGATTTATTTCAGCATGAGATCCCTCTTGAAGCCAAAACCAAGCCATTTAGACAAAAACAAAGGCCTATTAACCCACTACTTTCCATGAAAATGTAGGAAGAGTTGAAGAAATTGAGAGATGGTGGCATCATTCAGCCTACTAGATACTCATCTTGGGTGGAAAACCTTGTCCCAGTTAGAAAGAAGAACGGAGATATCAGACTTTGTGTGGATTTTAGGAATCTAAAAAAATCATCTATGAAGGACAACTATCCTTTTCCAAACATGGAGAATATGTTGCAGCTTGTAACGGGGTCAAAAATACTTTCTACTTTGGATGGTTTCTCCAGATAGAATCAAGTAGTTTTCAAAGAATCAGAAAGACTTAAGACAACCTTCACTACTCCTTGGGGGACTTATGTTTTTGTAAGGATGCCTTTTGGATTGATGAATGGTGGTGCTACTTTTCAAAGGGCGATGGATGTTACCTTTGCTAGTTATATCAATGAATTTATTGTAGTTTACCAAGATGATGTGACTATTTTTTCAAGGCAGCGAGTAGATCATCTGCAACACCTAGAGAAGATGCTAATCAGATGTAGAGAGTATGGCATTTCACTTAATCCAAAGAAGTTTCATTTTGGTGTGCCAAAGGCCAAGTTACTGGGACATATTGTGTCTAAATAAGGTGTTATGATAGACCCTGAGAGAGTGGAAGCAATCAGCAAGGTGCCTATTCCAAGAACCAAGAAAGGTATCCAATCTTTCTTTGGCCAAATCAATTTCATTAGAAGGTTTGTCTCCAATTTTGTTGAGTTAACTCTTCCAATCAAAAGAATGCTAAGAAAGGATCAAGTTATTAAGTGGGAAGAGGCTATCATACAAGCTTTTGAAGGAATAAAGGATGCAGTCAAGCATACACTTGTTTTGGCAGCTCCAAACTAAAATGCCTTTCCAAATCTTCTCTTTTGCATCTGAATTTACTATTGCTTTAGTTTTGTTACAAAAGGATGAGAATGGAGCTGAGAGGCCTATTTCTTTCTTTAGCAAGGCTTTACAAGTAGCTGAACTGAAATACACAATTATGGAGAAACATGCATTTGCATTGGTAAAAGCAACAAAGATTTTTAGGCCCTACATTTTGAGTTCAAAAGTTGTTGCCTATGTTCCTCACACCATGGTTAAAGAAATCTTATCACACATGGAGATATCAAGCAAGAGATTTAGATGGGTCAACAAATTACAAGAGTATGATATGGATATCCAAACTACAAAGATGGTAAGAGATTTGGGTCTTGCCAAGCTCATGGCTGAGAGTAATTTGCAAAATGTAGAAGTGAATCAGCTAGAGGAACAAAGGGCAGGTCTACTTGACAAATTGATGAATTCTAAATGGTATAAGGATGTGGTCTTCTACCTCAAGCACCTATGCTGTCCTAGTCACTTGAATAAAAATTAGAAAAGAGCCCTTAAGCTGGCTTCTCAAAAATATATCATAACATACCTTGGGCTAGCTTGGAAGAACCCTGAGGGTGTCCTCTTGAAATGCATAACTTGAAGATGAAGCTCCCGAGTCGATTGCTGATTTCCATGGGGGAGTTTGTGGAGGAAATTTTTTTGGGAGAGTGACAACACATAAGATTTTAAGAGCTGGTTATTGGTGGCCAACTCTTTTCAAAGATGCAAACCAGCTAGTTAGAAGATGTGATAGTTGCCAATGCTTCTCGGGAAGATTGAAAGCTTCAGGATCCCTTCCTTTGTATCATGTATCAATTAAAGCTCCTTTCAAACAATGGGGAATGGGTTTTATTGGTGAGATTTCAGATCCTTCTAGTGCTAGTTACAAATGGATCCTTGTAGCAACTGATTATTTTACAAAATGGGTTGAGGCAATTCCATCTAGAAAGGCAACACACCAAGTGGTAATGGATTTCTTGCTGAATCATATCATATGTAGGTTTGGAGTTCCAGTTAAGATTGTATCTGATAATGCTATGTGTTTAGAGCCAAGCCTTTGATGGCAATGTGCAGTGAATATGGGATAAATCTGACTTATTCTTCAAACTACAATCCACAAGGTAATGGACAAGTTGAATCAAGTAACAAGAACTTGCTCAAGATCATTAGAAGAACCTTGGAAATCAACAAGAAGAAGTGGGGAGAACAGTTGAAATTTGCAGTATGGGCTGATAGAATAACTCCAAAAAGAGCAACTGGTAAAAGTCCATTTGAATTGGTGTAAGGAACTCAAGCTCTACTACCATTACACCTACAATTATCCACTTTTCAGTTTTCCTAGCAATTGGAAGATCAAGAACATGGCCCATATGAATCAAGAATCAATCAGATCATTGAGTTGGATGAAGAAAGGAGAGCTTCTCATCAAAAGCATGTCAGATTTAGGGAGAAATTGAAGAAGTTGTTTGATAAGAAAGTCACCCCTAGAGCCTTTAGTGTTGGAGATTTGGTTTTGCTATGGGATAGTAGGCATGAAGACAAGGGAAAGCATGGCAAGTTTGATGCTCTATGGATGGGACCTTATGCCATTAATATCAGGATTGGAGAAAATACATTTTTTCTCAAGGATTTGGATGGGGATTTGTTGGAGCTGCCTATTAATGGTAGACATTTAAAACATTTCTTGGATTAAACCCCCATGTGAGGTATGCACAAGTTGTACATTTTGTATAGCCCTTGTTTTTGCTGTTGTTGGCTCGTGGTTTTCCCTTTTTTCCTTGGCAACCTTTTTTGGTCTGGTTTTCTCAGCCTATTTTTGGTGAAAATTCTAGTTTTTGGGCTGCTATGCATTTTTAGACTCCTTGCCCAATGGATTTTTTGCACTTGGTCTACATTATGATCTTGTAGCACTCATTGGGAGTGCCCATCCCCAAGCAAGAGCCAATGTTGGTACAATTTCTGGGTTTGTGCATTTTTCCCTAATTTCCATGTTCCATTTTTTGTTCCAAAGCGTTTCATTTGCTAAAGTGGGTGACCTGCAACTCATTTTTTCAGTTGAATGCCTTCAGATTGCCTTCAATGTTATTATTTTTCCCTAAATTGAAACAAAATCCATTTCCCCCCCCCAAATCTGCCCTAGTTTCCTCATTTTTGTGGGTTGTATCATTCCTCCTTTGTCAAATCGTGAATGAATTCGAAATTGATCAAATTCTGAATTTGAGCAAGTATTTCCCCAATCTCAAGGTCAAAAATGATGTCAAAAAATGGTTCAGTTGGTTTGAAATCATGGAATCCACCTTCCTTGTTAAAATTTCCAATTTCTAGGGCATATTCTACATTTTTGGCGTATTGAATTTTATAATACAACACAATGCTAACGTGCATGTTTCTACCCATCAATTTTATTATTGCAACCTGTATGCCTATGTGACATGTTTTGATTGGTCAGATGAACTAGCGGGTGGTAGGGGTTACTTAAATTTCCTTCAATTTTTTAAAAATTCTCAATGTCATTTTTTGCTCTGAGGGCCTGCACCCATTGGTATGATGACACGTGGCATAGGAGGATCAAGAGGACAGTGGTGGAGTTGAATTTTTTTCAAATTTTTGGATCAAAACGTCATGGAAAATTTTGACCTAGAGGCCCGCGCCCAATGGAAGGGCGACACGTGTCCAGGGAGGTCGACCGAAAAAGAGGGGACTTTGAAGAGTTTGAAAATTTTGGCTTCAAAATGCTAGAGGAAAAGTTCAAGGTGACCCTAAAGCTGGGAATGCCCAATGGGATGTTTACACTTCATCCAGGTAAAAAATGAGAATAGGCATGGAGAGGAAAATAGTTGGAAATTTTTTTGGAAGAGGATTTTGGCTTCAAAATGCCTAACAAAAATTTTTGACCTAGAGGCCCCCGTATTGAATAGGAAAGTGACACGTATGGAAAAGGATGAAATGGGAGGGGCCCACAGAGGTTTAGGAGAAATTTGAAGTTTTAAACTTCAGCGAGGGTACCACCACGTGGCAGAGGAGATAGCGAGTGTTCAGGCTCACGGGATTTTTTTGAAGAAATTTTCCTTTTCTCAAAAAGTGGAGCAAATTTCCCATTATTTGGTGGCCATGAATTTTAGTAGGGCCAACCTAGGGACACATGGCATATCCAGGGGGCATTCGAAAAATTCTACAAATTTTTCCCGAAAAATCAAAAAAGTTTTAAATGCAATTTTGGAGGCGTGGGCCCAAGCCAATCGTCTTGCGACACATGTCCAGCCCTATCAAGGTTCAAAAAATGTAATTTTGGCTTATGTTTGTGGAATCATCAGTGGCACGTGGAAGGTAGAGATTCAAAATTGATTTATATCAATGAGTGCAGTTCCGCAACGTGGAGGGTTTTTGATTTAATCAATGACAACTGTGCATTTTGGTTTTTGGCCACCATTGGAGCTCCAAGGAACTTGGAATCATCATTTTTGCACCAAATCACATGAAATTTTATATGATTCTACATCCCTTCAGCCTTTTGAGTGCAATAGCACCATATTTTTGAGTTAATTTGATGTCCTATGATGTTTTTGATGAAATTTTTTTCCTTAGCCCATGTAAAACAAAGTGAATGGTTAAAAATAAAAAAAAATGAAAAGTTACAAAGTTAAAACGATGAGGAAAAAAGGTGAAAAATGATTGAAAATGCATGCTGGCATGGTGAAATGACAAAAACATGACCATAGGATAGATAAGGATCTAAATTCATGTAATATTTTTAAATATTTGTGCATCCCTAGTCTAATATGCGAGCTGTTTTACAGTTTGATGTCATTTTCATGGAATGGATAAGGTTTTGTAACAAATTTGATCCCTTGAGCATATTATTTTCTTGGGATGCAAGGATCCCAGCTGGCAGAGGATATTTGATGTAATTTGGAGGCATTTTAGAAGTCTGTTGAAAAAGTCCATTTATTTTTGGAGAAACTACCTAAGAGAAATTTTTTATTCTTTTTTACATCAAATGTTCATCATGTTGAGTTGGTTTCAGCTGTAAAGCCATCAACAAGCTTTGAGATTGTCTAAATAACATTTCCTTGTCTAAGGAACTTGGAATCGTCATTTTTACACCAAATCACATGAAATTTTATATGATTTTTCATCCCTTCGGCCTTCTGAATGGGATGGCACCATTTTTTTGAGCTAATTTGATGTCCTATGATGTTTTTGATGAATTTTTTTTTCCTTAGCCCGTGTAAAACACGTGAATGGTAAAAAATTAAAAAATGAAAAGTTACAGAGTTGAAACAATGAGGAAAAAAGGTGAAAAATGATTGCAAATGCATGTTGGCATGGTGAATGACAAAAACATGACCCTAGGATAGATAAAGATCCAAATTCATGCAATATTTTAAAATATTTGTGCATCCCTGGAAATATGCGAGTTGTTTTACAGTTTGATGTCATTTTCATGGAATGGATAAGGTTTTGTAAAAAATTTGATCCCTTGAGCATATTATTTGCTTAGGATGCAAGGATCCAAGCTGGCAGAGGATATATGATGTAATTTGGAGGCATTTTAGAAGTCTGTTGAGAATTTTGGAGGAGGAGAGAAGAACTTTCATGTGGAAAATTGGAAGAAGTCCATTTATTTTTGGAGAAACTACCTGAGAGCCATTTTTGATTCTTGTTTGCATCAAATTTTCATCATGTTGAGTTGGTTTCAGCTGTAAAGCCATCAACAAGCTTTGAGATTATCTAAATAACATTCCCTTGCTGATATATCTGATCAAATTCTTGGATTAATTGGTTTTATCTCTTGGAAAAGTTTGCATACACTTTTGTTTCAGTATGTTTTCAATGTATGTTTTATGCTCATGTTGCAATCTTGTGTTTAGGATCTCTCTAATCATACAGGGTCTCATTTCTGGTTGATGGTTTAATGGAATTTGCAATCTTGCATTCAGAAAAGCTCTCATCTAATAGAAGATAAACAAATTTAAAATCATCTTACTATCCTTGATTAATGAGACTTTCTGTAAACCTTTTGGTGCACCTTAGGTCATGATTAAATAGGGATTCCTGGATGCTTCATTGGTATTTTTCTTCAAGCCTTTGTGATAGGTTATCAAAGTTTGTATGGAATAGTGTAGATTTGGGCATCCATGTGTGCACACATCCTGGTTAAAAGAGAACTTCAGATTCATTGAAACATTTTTGTTTTTTAGGTGTTGTGATTCATTTACAAAGTTTCCCAAAGAAGGTGATGAATCCAAATTAATATTTTCCCAACATCTCTCATCATAATTTCATTTTAAACTAACTCATCCTACCTACAATACCCCTGCATTTGCATTGTGTGTCCACAAAATAATTCAATCCTTTCACTAAAATTCACAAAGTTGATCAGGGTTTTATCATGTCTTTAGCATCTCTAGCTTTGTTTTGAGAACATTTCCATCATTTAGTAGTGAAAACTCCTTTGATTTTGGATAATGGATACTTGATCATGTTTTTACAAAGCCTCTTCCATATTATATGCAAAATAAAGGGACATCTCCATCTCCTTACCATATAGGGGCTGCAATACAGGTTCTCTTGCCTTGGTTGATAGGCACAACCTAAAATAGTGAGGGTTAGATCAAAACCCTCTTGAAGGTGCTATCCACTCCCTCAATTCTTGAATGAAAACAAGCAGATAGGTGTGCTTCCCCAGCTACAAATGACATAAAAAACATCTATCTATCCTTGAGTGTCTTGTGAAAATTCATGATGTTGTTCAAGTTGTGAAGGAGATTAAATCTGGATAACAACAAGGATAACACCTCCTTTATGGTCCTCCTCATATTTGTACTAGTCTCACCTATGGGGGACTTGATACTACCACTTACACACCTGAACCACCATCACAACCCCACCCATTTTCTACTGACTTCCAATCACTTACCAATCACCATTTCACCCACACCTTCCTACACCACTGCATGTGGAAGGGTTTTTGTTTTTGCTTTTACGAGCAAGGCTGCCATACCATTATTCCATGTACCACCCACAAACATAATGACCGTAGTAGTATCGGATTCCTCGAACCTTCTACCAAATAGGCCCACATTGAACTCTGTTGGTTGGATATTTTGTCAAACCAAAATATGAGGTTCAACCACAGTACATGGGATTAAATCCCTCCTCAAAGACAGGTGAGGCTGCCTGTTTATTGCTAATCTAAAACACAGTAAATAATATATACAATATTCACACTAATCTAACCATTGGGGGTTGGGATGAAATCCCGAAATCCACATTCACACGATTCAAGGATATTGCTTTCGTAAGTGAAATAGGTTAGAAACTGTTACAGTGAAAGAAGCACGGTAGAAAAGAAATGGGAGAAACGTATTTTCTTTCGAGTAAACACAGAGCACGAAATAATCATACGAGTTTTAGATCACAGATATAGTGTCCGAGATAATTAGAAACACTGAGATTCTATGCAAAGAATAGCTTTAAGATCATGAACATAAGAACACTGTCTTAAATAAGATATATTTCACAACACAAAGTCTGTAAAACAATATCAACTTCTATTCTTCAAAATGATTGAAAGAAAACACAAAGTTTTTCTCCTTTCCAATAGCCTCTTAATGCTCCAAAAATTCTCGACCCTTTAGAATGCACAAGCATCCCTTATTTATAACAAAAGAAGCTAGAGATCAAACAGGACAGATCCTAAAGAGTAGCCTGTTAACTGGAGCTTCAACTTTGCATGACTCTCACGCAGGAGATCAAGTCAAAGTATGAATTAAAAATAATGATAAAACAGAAATAAAAGATATGTCATTCTAAAAATAGAAATGGCATGTGACATCTGGACTTAATCCGAATCATCATCTTTTGCTCCTTCCTTCTGAATCTCCCCCAAAAACTGATGATTCTTCACCACGTCTTGAACTACTTCCTTCCCCTGTTGGAATAACTTTTGGATCCATTAGCAATCTTCTCAATCGTAGGCACCGATGAGAAATCGAATCCGGCAGAAACAGAAGAAGGTGTTATGGATTCAAGGGGTTTTGAAAGTTTAATCAAAATCTCTGTCAACTGCTCCACTTTTTCCTTAAGCTCATCTCTGCTGACTTCTCGGCCTTCTCCTGAAATGGAACAGGGTCCGACATGAAGAATGTTGGAGGGAGAAAGGCTCGGAACTCAGGTGATGCTGTTCAAACTGGAAATCCCGATTGAATGAATGCGCTGGAAGAAGAGATGAACCCAACACGCTGAAGAGGATGTCGGAACTTTGAGGAACCCGACAAGTTTGATCTGTCGGAACCTTGGCCAAGCCCGACACTTGCTTTCAATGGCGGAAACAGGAGAAAACCCGACACTCACTGTTAATGGCGGACACGGGAGGAAATCCGGCGCCCACTTTTGATGACGAAACTTCGGAGATGCCCACTTAGTGTTGAGGTCGGAATAGTTGAGGAACCCCGTCACTTCGAGCTTCCTCTGTATTTCGGACTTTTGAATCTGCAAAACAGTCTTCCAAAGTCCGGGAAACAAAAACAGAATTTTCCTTTGAATTTCTACATACACAACTTCCTTTCTTTTTTGTTATTCATATCCCATACATCATGCAAGTAATTGGAATTTGGAAGGAACAGCACCAACTGATATTTGCAAGAAGAAAATAAACCCTAGAAAACCCAAAACCCTTTCGAAAACAACACAGAAGAAGAAGGAAGAAAAACCCTCAACAACTGGCAAGAAATTGGAAACGGAAATACGCAGTTTCCGGAAAAAATCAAGAACAAAGAAGGAACGAAAAATACCTTCAATTCGAGACAGGTAAAATCGAAAACAAACGATCCAGTCTGGTAATGCGAGCTTGCGGGTTTTGGGAGCGGCAGAGCATACGAAAAATCCACGAGTTAAAAATATGAACAGTAAGAACGACGTGGAAATCCGCGTTTTTATACGAAAATGGCAATAAATACACTTCAGCTCGGCACGTGCCAACTCACCAACCATTCGGCTTGAATGCCAGGTCAGTATGTTGGAGGAGTCCGAAAACCCGACACGAGGAGATTTAGTGCATTTCGGGTTTCGGGCTTCGGAAAACATGGAGCACAAAACATGTTTTGAATCACGAATGTTCCGATGCATTGAACTTCCGAAAACCCGATTACAAAGGCTTGAGCGGAATTCGGGAATCGGGGAACATGGCGCATAAAACATGTTTTGGAACATGAATGTCCCGATGCTTTAGAGTTCCGAAAACCCGATTTCAAAGGTTTGTTCAATACAAGGCGGGTCTCGGGTTTCGGAGGTCACGCGACACAAAGCATGTTTTAACACAAGTAGTTCCGATGCGTTGAATTTCCGAAAACCCGATTTCAAAGGTTTGTTCAATACAAGGCGGGTTTCGGGCTTCGGAGGTCATAAGACATAAAGCATGTTAAAAACTTATGTCAAGCTGTTAGTAACACCCGAAAACCCGATTTGCTCTAAAAGAGGTCATAATGCAAAATCACTTCAAAAATTTTGTAGGGGTTATCCGATCGTTTTGTCGTTTACTCAAAATGGGGATAACAGCTGGCTCCAGTTGGGGACTTTCTTTGTAACATCAAAGGAAGAGAACTCAGAATCTCTGGTCTCGCAGACCAGGGCCTTATCCATTAGGCTACGGAGTCAAGGAGAAAACCAAAACAAAACAAAACGAAGAAAGAAAGAAAACCAAAAGCAAACACACAACAAAAGCAAAATATGTACAATGCAAGAGAGCATCTTGCATTAATGGTGGAACAGCTTTAGATGTTGCCCACTGAAAGGCAACGGAAGTAATCCTCCATCCAGATATGATAGCAGGAAACTATTCTCACCATTCAACTCGTGGACCTTGAAAGGTCCTTTCCATAAAGGATCAAACTTTCTATGCATTCCTTTCCGTTCTCTCCTTTTGTCCCAAATCAACACCAAATCGCCAATCTGAAAGTTACGCTGCTTTAATTTCTTGTCAAAAAATTTCTTTACTCTGTTCTGATGATCTGCTAGTTTCCTGGTTATAGTAACCAAATTCTTATCAGGAGGTTCAGCATCAAATTCGAGAGTCCAAATAGCATTGGGATCTTCTTCTTCGACATCCACAATTGGTATCTCTGAAGCCATGAAGTAATTTCCAAAGCCAGCATCTTCAAAAAGAATCTGAGCTCTTGGATCATCTGATTTGGTCACCAAATACTTTGCCTGTGGTTCAAGATGAAGAACTTGTTGAACCCCATTGACCGGGATCTTGGCTTTGGTCCAATCCATACTAATTTCTCCTCCGACATCTTTACAAAATCCTCTACCCAAGAGAATACCATAAGCCGCAGGAATATCGGCAACCAGAATAGTCATTTTCATTCTCTTCTCAGGAAAAGCAACAAATGCAAACTGTGCATCTTTGATTTGACCTATCAAAGGGACTTGTTTAGTTTCCATGGAATAGCACCGTCCATATGATTTAGTCAAAGTAAGCCCGAGGGCATGGGCCACTTTTGCGGGCATAACATTATCAGAAGCCCCTGAGTCGATGATGCAATTGCTGAGTTTAAACCCATTTATAAGTAGAGACAAATAAAATGGTTCAATCTTTCCTGAGGAAGAAGCAGAGGTCAGATTATTCTGAGGTGTGGGTTGAGCAGGATTTGGAAGGAGACCTTTAGAAGGTGATGGAATAGCCGCGTTACTTCTGATAAACTTGGCAAGCTTTTCAAACTGTTCAGGATTTGATTGAAGGTATTCTGCTTCTGACATTTGAATTTTGGTTCTCTTTACGTGATCAATAATATCAAAAGCAGTATAAGAAGGAACGATGGTAGGCTCAGTTCTAATTACATGAGCTTGTGCTGGGGTACTGGCCTTAGGAGAAGGAGAATAAGGAGCAGCTGCCTTTTTAGTAACCTCTTTCTCAGTTTGTGCCGAAATAGGGGTACCCCTCTTGACTATGGATATGGGAGGATCCTTATTCTTCTCCTTAGTATTTTCCGGAGGTCTTCTGGGATTCTGAGATTGAGACCGAGTGAAAACAGCAAATGATTGACCATCTGGCTCACATTCATCTTCATCATATTCTAAATACCCAATGCTGGAGTCGCCAGCTGACTCATCATAAGACTCATCAGCATATCCTGAAGCTTCAAAATCCTCATGGGAATCCTCTTCTTCTGGTTCATCATCCTCTTCAATCAGTTCCACTGCTGCATTAACGGGAGGAGCTTCAATTACCAGTCTCGGCTGAGCAGGAGCTAACCGTGGCCTATCTCTGACAGGTACACCATTGTTATTAAAATTCCGCCTAGGGATATCCCGGTACGGAACATTGCTCACCTGCTGAGACACTTGCTTCTTTAAAGCAATCAAATCATTAGCCATTTTTTGAAACATAGGGTCAGTATTACCTTGAGAAGAACCTTGATTTTTTAGTTTGGGAATATCTTTCTTGATCCTTCCGGCTAAGATGAGATCATCCTCTATTTCAGTAGCCGTTGACTGAGCAGTAGCCAAATCTGGGATAACCGACCTTCGTAATAAAAAGCTTATATCAGGAGGTTGAGCATTGATGAAGAAGCACTTTTGGTTTTCCAGAGTTGGTACAGCTATAACTGGAATTTTCCGAATCAGCTTATTGAACTTAGCCACGAATTCCCGCATAGGTTCATGCGATTCCTTCTTCATATGAGTAAGCTGGGCTAACAATGCATGAGAATCTTCGGCTGGTTTGAAACGTGCCTCAAACTTGGTCTGCATGGTAGCCCAATTTGGAATGCATGCATTCGGGAGGTGATAAAACCATTCAGCTGCTACTCCCTGCAATGTTTCAACGAAGAGCCGAACGGAGACATCTTCATAGGCTACTCCGAGAACACCGCATGCAACAAAGAAAGATGCTATGTGCTCGTCAGGATGCTGCTTCCCATCTCCATTGAACTTGGGAATATTTTTACGAGATCCACGTGGTAACTCATGCAATGGAGGAGTCAAAGTAAGAGGACCAATGACTGCACCCCAAGGCACAGGTTGAACCGCCATCCTTCTGAAAAGAGTGCGTACAGGGATCCGGGTATCAGACAAGAGTAGTGCACGACAAGTTGCAGATGCTTCCCGTTCTTCAGGGATCCGATTTCTCCGAACAGGTGAAGAACTTCTGGCTCGGTTAGAGACAACGCTGTTGGGAGAAAGGCTGAAATTATGCTGTTGCAGCAACTCAAAGAGTGGATCAATTTCACCTTGAGCTCGGCGAGACCGAGTGAAGATCCTCCTGGCCAGCTTGAACTGAAAGGAGATCTTATTAAAAATAAGGCAAATATGGAGTCGCCAGACACCGAGAGGATAAGCTTTATACTATTGATCCGTCGTTCCCCAGCGGAGTCGCCAAAAACTGTTGGTTGGATATTTTGTCAAACCAAAATATGAGGTTCAACCACAGTACATGGGATTAAATCCCTCCTCAAAGACAGGTGAGGCTGCCTGTTTATTGCTAATCTAAAACACAGTAAATAATATATACAATATTCACACTAATCTAACCATTGGGGGTTGGGATGAAATCCCGAAATCCACATTCACACGATTCAAGGATATTGCTTTCGTAAGTGAAATAGGTTAGAAACTGTTACAGTGAAAGAAGCACGGTAGAAAAGAAATGGGAGAAACGTATTTTCTTTCGAGTAAACACAGAGCACGAAATAATCATACGAGTTTTAGATCACAGATATAGTGTCCGAGATAATTAGAAACACTGAGATTCTATGCAAAGAATAGCTTTAAGATCATGAACATAAGAACACTGTCTTAAATAAGATATATTTCACAACACAAAGTCTGTAAAACAATATCAACTTCTATTCTTCAAAATGATTGAAAGAAAACACAAAGTTTTTCTCCTTTCCAATAGCCTCTTAATGCTCCAAAAATTCTCGACCCTTTAGAATGCACAAGCATCCCTTATTTATAACAAAAGAAGCTAGAGATCAAACAGGACAGATCCTAAAGAGTAGCCTGTTAACTGGAGCTTCAACTTTGCATGACTCTCACGCAGGAGATCAAGTCAAAGTATGAATTAAAAATAATGATAAAACGGAAATAAAAGATATGTCATTCTAAAAATAGAAATGGCATGTGACATCTGGACTTAATCCGAATCATCATCTTTTGCTCCTTCCTTCTGAATCTCCCCCAAAAACTGATGATTCTTCACCACGTCTTGAACTACTTCCTTCCCCTGTTGGAATAACTTTTGGATCCATTAGCAATCTTCTCAATCGTAGGCACCGATGAGAAATCGAATCCGGCAGAAACAGAAGAAGGTGTTATGGATTCAAGGGGTTTTGAAAGTTTAATCAAAATCTCTGTCAACTACTCCACTTTTTCCTTAAGCTCATCTCTGCTGACTTCTCGGTCTTCTCCTGAAATGGAACAGGGTCCGACATGAAGAATGTTGGAGGGAGAAAGGCTCGGAACTCAGGTGATGCTGTTCAAACTGGAAATCCCGATTGAATGAATGCGCTGGAAGAAGAGAAGAACCCAACACGCTGAAGAGGATGTCGGAACTTTGAGGAACCCGACAAGTTTGATCTGTCGGAACCTTGGCCAAGCCCGACACTTGCTTTCAATGGCGGAAACAGGAGAAAACCCGACACTCACTGTTAATGGCGGACACGGGAGGAAATCCGGCGCCCACTTTTGATGACGGAACCGGAGATACCCGGCACTTAGTGTTGAGGTCGGAATAGTTGAGGAACCCCGTCACTTCGAGCTTCCTCTGTATTTCGGACTTTTGAATCTGCAAAACAGTCTTCCAAAGTCCGGGAAACAAAAACAGAATTTTCCTTTGAATTTCTACATACACAAACCTTTCTTTTTTGTTAATCATATCCAATATATCATGCAAACAATTGTAATTCAAAAGGAACAGTACCAACTGATATTTGCAAGAAGAAAATAAACCCTAGAAAACCCAAAACGCCTTTCGAAAACAACATTCAGAAGGAAATAAGGAAGAAAAACCCTTCAACAACTGGCAAGGAAGTGGACACAGAAAACGCAGTTTCTTAAAAATCAAGAACAAAGGAGGAACGATTAATACCTTCCAATTCGAGACAGGTGAAAATCGAAAACAATCGATCCAGTCTGGTAATGCGAGCTTGCGGGTTTTGGGAGCGGCAGAGCATACAAAAAATCCACGAGTTAAAAATATGAACAGTAAGAATGACGTGGAAATCCGCGTTTTTATACGAAAATGGCAATAAATACACTTCAGCTCGGCACGTGCCAACTCACCAACCATTCGGCTTGAATGCCAGGTCAGTATGTTGGAGGAGTCCGAAAACCCGACACGAGGAGATTTAGTGCATTTCCGGTTTCGGGCTTCGGAAAACATGGAGCACAAAACATGTTTTGAATCACGAATGTTCCGATGCATTGAACTTCCGAAAACCCGATTACAAAGGCTTGAGCGGACTTCGGGAATCGGAGAACATGGCGCATAAAACATATTTTGGACATGAATGTCCCGATGCTTTAGAGTTCCGAAAACCCGATTTCAAAGGTTTGTTCAATACAAGGCGGGTCTCGGGTTTCGGAAGTCACGCGACACAAAGCATGTTTTAACACAAGTATGTTCCGATGCGTTGAATTTCCGAAAACCCGATTTCAAAGGATTTTTTCAATACAAGGCGGGTTTCGGATTTCGGAGGTCATAAGACATAAAGCATGTTAAAACTTATGTCAAGCTGTTAGTAACACCCGAAAACCCGATTTGCTCTAAAAGAGGTCATAATGCAAAATCACTTCAAAAATTTTGTAGGGGTTATCCGATCGTTTTGTCGTTTACTCAAAACGGGGATAACAAACTCATTGAGGATGATATCCCTTCTCCACCTTCATCACCACCCTCACTAATGGAGTTGATGGATCCTATATTTATCCCTCCTAACTTTTTTTTTCATAATCACCATTTCCTTGGGGCCTTTGACTTATCAATGTGAAAGCGAGGCCCCTTCCACTCTCCCATTCCTATATCCTGAAATGATCGATGATGACACACCTATAATTAACGTCATTCAATGTCAGGATGATGACTCCATACTCACCTACCTTTGTGCAGAAGACTGATATATTCATTGGTTGTTACCATCTGAGACAAACCATGTTGAATGAATTGACTATCGAGATCAACATTCATACTCAGGATGACCAACACATCCTAAAGATTAGACAATCTTTATATGTTGTTAAACAGGAAGCCATCACTTCTTTTCTCAGAGATCATAACCACACTTTCACTTGGACTTACGCAGACATGACCGGTACTGACCCCACTATAGTGGTCCATAATATCATAACCATTCCCGATGCCAAACCTATCAAACAAAAGCTAAGGAAAATGCACCCACATTTCTCTTCTCATCAAAGAAGAACATGAACACCTTCTTTCCATTTCCTTCATATTACCCATTGATTATCCTCTTTGGATCTCTAACATTCTCCCTGTTACTAAAGCAACAGGGGGAATCTGCATTTACACGGACTTCCGTGACCTAAACCTAGCCTGCCCAAAAATGACTTTCCCTTGCCTGGTATTGATCAACTAGTTGACCTCAACACTTGTCATGAGATGCTCTCACTCATGGATGGTTTCTCGGGTTATGACCAAATTTTGCTTGCCCCAGAAGATCAGCACAAGACCACATTCATTACCCCTTGGGGAACCTTTTGCTACCAAGTCATGCCTTTTGGCCTTAAAAACGTTGGTGCTACATATCAACATGTTATGACTTAGATCTTCCATGATATCATGCATCACATATTGGAATATTACGTGGATGATCTATTGTTCAAATCTAAATGTCGCTCCAAGCACCTCGCTGTCCTCAAAACCATCTTTAACTGCCTCATTAAATATTACATCCACCTTAAACCTAAAAAGTGCATCTTCATAGTTCTCTTAGGAAAACTCCTGGGATTTATTATTTCCCTCCATGGTATAGAAGTTGACCCTGCTAAAGTCAAGGCCATTCTAAAAATGCCTCCACCCACTAACCTTAAACAACTCCGTAGCATGCAAGGTAAATTGTAGTCCATTCCCCATTTCATTTCACAACTATCTGATTGGTGTCAACCATTTCATCGCCTGCTTAGAAAAGATGTCTCCTTTAAATGGGATGATGACTATCACACAGCTTTTGAGGCCCTAAAAAAATACCTTCTCCAACCACCTGTACTCATTCCACCTAAAGACGATCAACCTTTTTACCCATACATATCAACTACTAATCATTCCTTGGGAGCCATGCTCGCTCATAATGATGAACAACATAGGGAGCAGGTAGTTTATTACATAAGCCATACTCTTTTGGACTATGAAACTCGATACAACCATCTAGAAAAGATTTGTTTAGCCTTAGTTTTCATTTCCACCAAACTCTGCCATTACCTACTTAACCACATAACCTATGTCGTGACCAAAACCAATCCCTTACACTTCATGTATGCCAAACCTTATCAAAATCAATGCGCCATGTGATGGCTTATGCTTTTAGCTGATCTTGACCTCGAATTCATTCACCAAAAGTCCATCAAAGGCTAGGCTATCACTGACCAACTAGCTGACGCACCTATTTCTGGGGACCAACCCTCTAATTTTGACTTTCCCGATGAGTCCATTGCTACTCTTTCCCTGGAAGAACCCCCTTACCAAATGACACTGTTCTTCGACGGTTCCAAGCGTCAACGTGGGGGTGGGGCTAGTGTTATCCTCATTCCTCTAGATGGAGAACCCATGCCTTTGTCTTTCAAACTAGAATTTGAATGTACCAACAATATTTCTGAGTACAAAGCGCTCATACTAGGTCTCTAGGCCGCCTATGCCCTAGATGTCAAATCAATCCACATCTTTGGTGATTCAAAATTGGTCATAAACCAAGTCAATGGTATGTACCAATGTCGTAATGAGATACTTCAAAAGTATAAACATCATGTAGACATAATTTTGACCACCTTTGATTGTTACACCCTTCAAACCATCCCACGTTCAACTAACAAATTTGTAGATACCATAACCTGCTTAGCTTCCCAAATACCCAATTCCCCTATCGATTCCAAAACATTTGTCACTGTACAATGCATCCATTCACCTTCTTATTTACCTCAAGATGTTTACTCAATCGGAAATGCCACACCTAACCCAAGTGACCTTTGGTATAAACAATAATCTGACTACCTTTCCCTCTCCATCTTACCACCTACTCTCACCCGTAATGGACAACGTGCCTTCCTTAAAAAGGTCTCTCATTTTTTCATTCTAGGGGGACTCCTCTATAAGTGCGGCTTTGATGGTATTCTCTTAAAATGCCTCACAAGCTCTGAAATTCCTTATACCATTAAGGAGGTTCATGATGGCATATGTGGAGGTCACTTTAGTGGCCTTGATGTTATTAAGTGTATTCTTCACCTAAGTTATTATTGGCTGACCATTAACCATGATTGTTTTGACTATGTTAAATGTTGTATGAAATGCCAACAACATTCCAACCTTCATCATACACCCAGTCATGCCTTACAGGTTACTTGTGACCTTTGGCCCTTCTCTCAATGGGGTTTGGATCTTGTCGGAGAAATCAATCCTCATTCTTCCCAATGCCGTCAATGGATCATAATTGCTACCAAATACTACACAAAATGGGTGGAATCCATACCACTCATCTCCATGAAAGCTGAGAAACTATGTGAGTTCATTAACCATCACATCATTTTCTGCTTTGGTGTCCCTCATCACCTCATCACTGACAATGGAAAACAATTAAAAAACAAAACATTGCAAAAACTTTGGGATGCCTTCGGCATTAAACTTAGTTTCTCATCAACTTATTACCCACAAACCAATGGCCAAGCCGAATCCACTAACAAAACCCTCAACAAAATTCTCATGAAAGTGTTGATGATACTGGGAAGGATTGGCATACACACATTACTTTTTCCCTATGGGCATACCACACTAGTATTCACACTTCCGCTGTGGCCACACCCTTTTAACTGGTCTACGGTACAGAGGTTGTTCTGCCTCTCGAAGTCTAGATCCCCTCACTCTGAATTTATCTCCATGACATGCTTATTAATGATGAATTTCATCAAGACCGTTTAGCACAACTAGAGTTATTAGACGAACGTCGTCTTAACACTCTGGATCACCTTCAAGTTTACCAAAAATGTATCAAATGTGCTTATGAAAAACGTGTTCATGAAAAAACCTTCTAAGTCGGTGACCTAGTCTTAAAATAAAATCAACACATAACCAAAGCAGAAAAAAGTAAACGGGGAAAATTCACTCCTAATTGGCTTGGATCATATATCGTAACTCATACCTATGGATCAGGTGCCTATCATTTGTCTGCACTTGAGGGTAAACCTGAACCTGAGCCCCTTAATTCATTGCATCTTCGACCATTCTATTGTTGACTTGTTGTCCTACCTCACCCTTTGTCTCTTTACAGGATCGTCCCTTGAGCACTATCCACTTCATACACCTCCCTAACAATTAAATAAGAATCATGTGAGTACCCATCACTTGTTATCTTCTCTTGAATATGTGTATCATGGAACTGCACATAGCATGATTCTCATGGATACTTTTCATCTATTTTTAGATGAGATCCCATGGTCATTCCACCTTGCCTTTTGAACAAGATTCCTATCCTTCACCTTGGTCTTGTCCATGATTTCAAAGACCTCCACTGGGACTAAACTCCTTGAGTCAAACTTATAATAAAAAATATGACTCCCTCAACAGGAAATCTTCCTCTCGACAACATTTTTACTATAAATATACTGCTACCTTGAAGGACATCTATGTGAATCTTTAAAAAAGAACAAAAAAAATGAGAGAAACCGAAGCTTCCCACATCGATCAGCTTCACGAAGACCTCAAGGAGTACCATATTATTTATCCCATATAGACTTCCCACATTGATCAGTCTATCACAACAAAAAAACTTTTTAGTCATGGACTTTCCCATTGTGACCTCGGACCTCTTGCCCAAAAGACCTGTCACTAAAAACATATACAATTAACTACCTTTCACCCACCTTACCATTTCCACTCTCATTTCCTAAATCACCTCAAGGGACATCTTAGAATTTCGACATTTGGTGATTTTGTGACTACTTTCACCGTAGAACTATTAATCCTGCAATGCCTTTCGGGACTGGTGCTCATCACCCCCTCCAAGGTATGATCCTACCCAATCCGGTGGCTTTATTTCCCCCCACTTATCTTTTAACCATCTTTGTTTACATTTTGATTACCTTATACATGAATTGGTACTCAACACTTACCTTTAGGGTAGTCCTCCCCTTTCACCGTAATCACCTTCACCTACATCATTTCACCTATAATCTACCCACACCTATTACACCTAAACCCACTACATGCCCAAAAACCTACCAACTCATTTTCATATTCTTCCCTAGCTCATGGGAGAACTACATTGCCCTGAGGTCCCTTTTCATCGGGACTATATAGGCAGTACTTCAAGGGCATGGGGCCCTTGGAGGTTAGCTCAGCCATTCTCTACCCTTAACAATTCATCAGCCATGCCTAACTCACTATTTACACCACATTTTACTTAGTTCCCCTTTTCTAACAAAATTGGAAACTAAGCCACATCCATATCAAGTTACTTCCTATTTTATACATTTATTATACCTACCATCTCTCTATCATCATTATGCATAGATTATACAACATTTCACATACGACCCATAGTATCATTCATTGCAAACAATAATAAATCATAAACTAACCTGACTCAAATCATGCCTAACCAAACCTGACTTAACCATGCCTATAACCTGACTCGATCGATACCTACACTGACCTGAATCCATTATGCCTAAATCACCTAATTTCAAACTACATTAAAATAACAAATCCATATCTCATCTAACACAAGCCATAAAAGCAATATCTCATAAACACATCAATGCATCACAAAAACCCAAGAATCTCATCATATAAATCAATAAATGTGTATCTCAAAATACATGCCTGTCTAATCATGGCCATCATCTTAAAAATGTCGGCATGAAGGTCGATATATAATAAAAAATGTCATCGGCACATAGGTCGGTCTCATATATACAAATGAATGACTAAATCAATACAAAAAATCTTCGGCACACAGGTTGGTATATTCTCACAATATACAACAAAATCACTCATACATCCTCACTATCTTCGGCACATAGGCCGACATATATATAAAAAATAATCACTAGTATACATTAAAAATATGGAGGCTACATATCAGACATCTCATCGGATGTCCTCCATCTCTGTGTCACCTATACCCTCAGCCTCATGTGTCCTTGTTGGCACATCACATAGCTCTAGTTGTTGTGTAATGGTGGCCTCTCCCTGATCAAGCCTTGGATCTCACTGACCTCCTGTGCTCTCCACACTATGTGTGTGGGATCTCGTCCTCTCATTAGACACCTGTTGTGCCCTATACTCTCAGTAAGAGAGGAATTATATCCTGGCTACCATGATGTGGTCCTGATAGTATCACGCCTCACCTAGGGTATCCCGTAGCTTGGATATAGGCATAGTTTGTGGTGGTCCTATAGGTCTCAGCCCATGTACCTTCCCTGCACTAGCTTGTGAACTAGGACCAGCTCCCTGCACTTGTAGTGGTGCCCCCTATCCTTGTGCCTATATCTGGGCCTGTAAAGCCCCAATCTATGTCCGGGGTGTGACCAACTAGCTCTGTAAACCTATCACCTGAGCCTGCAGGGCTGCAACCTAACCATTTCCATATCCTCCATCTCCTCCATCTGCCATAAGGGCTTGTAGACTGGCCACCTATACTCGTAGCTCTGCCACCTCTGCCTCTGACCCCTCCAGCTGTGTTTATAGTATACCTATCTACATGATCAGTGTCAGTTATCCATGATCGTCATTGGTCAACCTAACCTCCATTTTTCCTCTTTTGGGGACTCATTATTTTACCCCTACCTTGGCCTTACCCATGCCGCGACCTATATATTTGGACCTGGACCATCGCTAGTGACCCTTGACCTTATGTGTTCACTATACCTTGCAGCACTGTTACCTGTGTTGATTGACCTAATGACCTTACCTAGCCTATTTTTGTGAATATTTATCTTGACCCTACCTTTGGTGTACCTGAACATACTTAAACGTTCCTACCCCTAACCTACATTGTGTTTCTTGACCATATCCTATACCTTGGATACCAGATTCACTTTAACCTTGTTTGGATAAACCTATTGACCTTAGACGATGTAGATTTTTCCTGCTCTTTAACCCAGTAGCATGCTACAGTTTATACATGTGCGTGCATTTGAATGTTGCTACCTGTGACCCTGACCCATTACCTATATTTCCTGAGTAGACCTTTCACCCCTTTACCCCTGTACCCACATGCCTTTTCCTCACATTTACCTTTTATCAAACCACTCACCACTTCAGCCTACTACCTCATCCATTCCTGGTTTTAGGGGGATCACCTTCACCCTCACAGGGGGAAACCACACCTTATTTTTGTTCACATCGCTTACCAATAAAAGCTACATAACAAAAAGGGACAAAATGTAGACACTAAAATTTAGTCACACTCCCCTTTTGTCCCTCGACATATAAGCACCCTTTATTACATTTACCTAGCCATGACCCCCTTCACCCCACTAATATTAATTTAATAAAATTAATGCATTATCCTCACTGTATTTATTATTTAAATATCTTATTTAAATAATATCTACACATACAGTTCACTTAGACACCTCACCAAGCCAACTTAACCTCAGACCTATTCTTAGCAAGTTCCCATAACTAACTAAGACTTACCCAGACCCTAAAAATCAATGCCTACATTCCCTCTAACCACATTCCCGTATGCTCACAAGAAGCTCCTAGTCTAATCCATGGGATAACGACATGAGATCCAAGGAAATCAAGAGGATCTCCTTAGTTTAGAAAACCTAGAAAATCCTACCTTGACCGATTTCAGTTACCCCTAACTGTCATCGGTTAAGCTAGACTGTCATTGGTTACCCCTTTTAACCCAAAAAAACCTTATTCTCAAGGTTAGAAGTTGGAATGGAGAAGTTGGAATTTGGAAGCAAGAAATTCAATGAGCAAGACCACATCTCAGAGAGATAACACATCTTCAGAGAAAAAATTCCAGCAAAAACTCACATCCAAGGAAGGAGATTGAGCATCTTCTCCTGTACATCCATCCTGACCATGATCTAATCTAACCAAGCAAAGAGGAGTGTACATGCAGCCCATGTAGAATATTTTCTTCAGTTGGTGATCAATTTCAACCTTCAAACCCATCATCAACACCTCCATCCCTCACACACAGGCCTTCAGGAATGAAATCCAAGTAATTACAACATCATACTTTCTTAGTTATTCCATTTCATCATCATTTTATTATCCATTGTTTATCTTTCTCCCTATTGACCTCCTTCATATTTTCACCTCCATAGACCCATTTAAACCTCGCAAAAGCCTATTCCAGTCACCCAATACCTCACCCCAACCAACCAAAGTCCTTTTTGCAATCACAAAGGAGACCAAAAGCCCGTTCTGTGACATTTCTAGATCTCATAGTAATTGGCACTGGTTATACCTAACCACCATCGGTCACCCCTAACTAACATCGGTCTCTGTGTTTACACACACATCCCTGAACAGAGACCTACCACCTAATTTTATCTCACCCTCGTCTATCTTTGACCTACCCGAGACCTTTATCAGACCTGCAGAGACTTAGAACCAATTATTTGACCTTTGGATTCTATTCCAGCTTAGAATGTTAGATTAGATTTGTTTCTTATTGTGTTTTTAAGTGAGATACCTAAATCATTTCAAAATAACAATAGGATTTAATTTGTTTACATCATTTAATTGTTTAAAATAGTGGACTGATATCCATCTAGGAAGTATCATACTTCCCAGATCTAGCTTACGCTAGGTAGTTCACTACCCATATTGTTTAATTCCTTCTGGTGGCCTTGTTTTCATTATAGGTAGTTCCTCCTAGCCAAAAGGAATCTCTCATGATCAGATGTATATTTGGAATTCATACGCGCGTAATAAACCATCAACTGACACTTGAACAGGTATTCCTCTTATGCATGTTACCCTATCTGTTTCGTCAACATTTCTAAGAAACAATCTTAGAAAAAGGTGAAACACTAGTATTCGCACTTCCACTGCCGCTACACCTTTTTCTCTAGTCTACGGTACATAGGTTGTTCTACCTCTCAAAGTTTATATCCCCTCACTCCACATTTTTCTTCATGACATGCTCAATGATGATGACTTTCGTCAGGATCATTTAGCACAACTTGAGTTATTAGACAAACGTCGTCTTAACTCTCTTGACCACCTTCAAGTTTACTAAAAATGTATCAAACGTGCCTATGATAAACGTGTCCATGAATGAATGTTCCGAGTCAGTGACATTGTCCTGAAAGAAAATCAACATTTAACTAAACCATAAAAAGTTAAATGGGGAAAAATTTCTCCTAATTATCTTGGACCATACATCATGACCCATACTTATAGATTAGGTGCTTATTGTTCATCTTCACTCGATGGTAAACCCGAACCTAAGCCCCTTAATGTCTTACATATTTGACCATTCCAGTATTGAATTTTAGTCCTACCTCACCTTTTTTCTCTTTCCATGCTCATCCCTTGAGCACTATCCACTTCTTACATCTCACTAACTATAGCTCCCTCAAAAGGACATCTTCCTCTCTACTATTGTTGTTATAAATAGACTGCTCCCTCAAAGGGAAACTATGTAAATATCTTTAAAGAGAGAGAGAGAGAGAGAGAATTTGAAGCTTCCCACATCGATTAGTTTCACGAAGACCTCAAGGAGTTAATTTCCTCATCCCATATAGACTTCCTGTAACATTCCCATTTTAAGACTTTAGAAACAAGGGAATTTATATATATATATATAATGTTCTCTTTTCTAAATTAAGCATTATTTAGAACAAAATTCCACACCTATAGAATTCAAATAGATAACCATATGTAGCTGTAAATGACTCGGTGATCCACCGATCTTTTAATTTCATAACTCAGTAATCTACCAATCTATTTATGTTATCTTATGTATTGAATACATACTGTATACTTCGTATACTTGGTTTTCCTACCCTACACTGGGTACTGAGTGATTTGTTTAAATAACATATCTAAATATTTGTTACCAATATTCATCTGATATCACATTGTTTTAAACTTGGTGACATAGGACAATGTAACCAATAGCTTGTGATACTTTGGCAAAAGTTTTACAACACACTGTGTATGTCACTATTCCTAGATGACATACTCATCATATTGGAATACGTCCTTCACCTCACTCCTCTATTATCATGATTGGTATTTACTAATTACCATCATTCCACTTGTCCCAGGTTTAAACCTAGCCCTAGTTAGAAACATAACTTATTATAGGAAGACACTCACAATGGCTTAGGGTAAATGGGCATACTCGGTTAACCTAAGTCAACCGGATGTGCCAAGGTACCCTAAGCCATTGGAAGCTACTTCCTATCCTAAATATGCTGCTAATCTAACCTAGAGAGAAACTAAGTTCAATTCCAAGTTCTTATTGTGTGTAGATCTGGATGATCAATGCGGAAGGGTGATGCCACATGTCAATTACAACATTATATTCTTGAGAAGACCCAAGTCTTCTCCAAAGTACATCCCTACATTTGGTGTGTGCCAACATCCTACAGAAACTACCTCATCAAGATGTACATACCCCAAGGAGATTGTTAATACATTGTTAATTTGGATTATGTCTTGATTAAAGCAATCCTGCTAAACCTTAATCCATCACTCCATAAGTTCTTATTGTATACTTGTATCAATTGAGTATTAAAGAACTTTGTTAAACTTTTGGTTGCTTTTAATGTTTGTTTTCATGGTGTAACCAACAGTTAACCAAAACAGGACAGTGATATCATAAGTTTTATTAAAATGTACTTTAATTTTCAGGATGGTTTAACAACCACATATATCCAATTAAAGTAGACTTCATACAAAATGAAGTCTAATAATTAGTAATCATATCTCCAAACCTTTTTTGTTTATACTCAATTAAGAGAGAGAAAGATTCTTCCTCTAAATGATTAAGTATTAGGGTATATTATTGCCATCCATAGTTCTTACTTCATGTTTATTATGTGACACATTACTATGCTAAATTGTTTAGATAAAACACATCGTATTATGCAACTCAAAAATTTGCTTCATTATAAGGGAAATTGAACTAATTCCCATTTTCCATCTTATTAAAGATAACAAGATAAGCATAACATAATATAAATAATATCAACAATATGGAACTTTCATCTTCTTTATAAAAGTACGAGATAATTTACACAACCAATGCAAATAAATCACAACTCACAATTCAGCATTACAACTTATAAAATTTACAAGACTATGCACTTTAGGCAACTGCATAACAACATCCTTCAATCCATAAAGTATACAACTTTTCTTTTACAACTCAACAAAAGAATGAATCAGAATTCTTTAAGAAGAATTAGACATATATCAGCCAATGCATCATATACTTTTTTGCCTTCTTTTACCACTTACATCGTACATCTGCAAAAATAGCTAGCACAAGTCAGTTTAATGAACTAAGCATGATAAGCACTAAACATTAAAACAAAGTGCATTCCACTAATTGTTTCATTTAAGCAACACTGATTTAATGAGATAATAAAAACGTCATACAATCAACATAAGTGATAACAGATAGAAAGGAAGTACATTAATAAATCTATATCCACTTTAAAGAGAAGAGAAAAATATAATAAACAATATCTGCCTAAGATCTTAAATTTCTATTAATCCTATCAATGGCTTATAAACAACAATATATCTTGCCATCCCATTGTCTCATAATTCTATCCTAAAATAATACCACATTTATCTTTTCTAAGAGACAAAATAAATGAATACAACATGGTTCAATCTAGGATGATTCATCTAAATCATAATTAAGGAATAAAAAAAACCAATGTGTACTATACCCAACTTATTACATCTAAAATATAGACTAGGATCATACATGAAATTACATGTTCCTTTCTGGGTAACAATCTTGCACATTCAACATTAGAATATACATCAAAACAAAATTCCATAACAATACAAGAAGGTAAGGAAAATCAAAACAATCCAACTGCAATTTCAATTCAAACTCTTCATGCTAGAAGTTATCAATCAAAGACCAGAAATAAAAGTTCACAAACAAGTATCCCCGAAGAGGAGTTAATCTCTACTCAAGTTCATCACAAAAGATAAAGAGTACAAGAGACAAACCTACTACTATCCATATAAACTAGGCAAGACTAGTCAACAATAGTTGAACCCATAAGTATAAATTTACTTATCAGTAGAACCCTCTTGGCAACTAGTTCTCCACATTATTTCATCAATGATTTGAAAAAGGTAGACCAATAGGTCAAAATAAATCACCATCTCGAAAGAGAATCGAGTACAAAAAAGTTCAAAAAATGAGATTATCCAAGGACAAAGGAATGGTAACCCAAATAAGGAAAGAACCAATGATAAATCATTTTGATCAACTAAAAAAGAAGTTCCAGATTCAAACCAATTCAGGATGAAAGAATACTACAGACCCAAACCATATACTAGTCTCAAAAGAATACGTATATATACATATATTTTATTTCTTAAAAATAAGTCAAAGACTCAATCATTGTATCAGTCAAGAATAACAAATGAAAATAGTAAATTATAAAGTTCAAAATTACCTATGAACCTAAGACTGGAGAGTTACAATTGCCTCTCCACTAAATACAGAAAGGTAAGTAGTTCATAATTCAAAAGAACTAAGCACAAAATAGTGGAATGGAGAAAATATACTTCCTGAATAGTTTCAGTGGCCAAGGTTAATAACGCAATCCATTCTAATGCAAAAGAAACAAAACTTCTCAACCATAAAATTGTGATAGAGGTAACCAGGTTCAAAACAATACAGTCAACCAAGAATGCGGGTTTCTTCCAAACAGTGGGGAAAGAACACTTCCTTCTATCCCCATGCTAATATCATTTCAAGAAGTCAATACAGTAATAAAAAAAGTTCAACATTCCTTTAGGAAATATGTTTCCTGTTCCAAATCTCAAAAAGATTTCAAACAGCTCAAACTAGCTTTCACCTAGTCTCCTGGTGAGTATGTTGCGTAAATAAAGAGTTATAAGATAAATATTTTAACAAAATAATAACCCAATAAAAAATTCCAGAACAAAATTGAATATATCGACCGAAATATAAGCTCATAACACTCAAGTGTTAAATAAGAGTTTAGTGTCAAACCCAAGCTTCACGCACAAATGTTCAAAACTTCACAAGTAAGATAATGCAAATACAGTGTCAAAATACAAACTCCAATCAACATTTCATCAATGCATAAGTTTTCCAAACATTAGTTTTGATAAAAATGAAGCTCCAACACAAATTTAATCAAAACACAAAGTACCAATACCAGTTTACCTCCAAATTCGCAACCCAGAAGTAAAATCAACAAAACTCAAGTTTCCCCTAAGATACGATCCATATATTTTCATGAAATTCAGTTCAAAGCTGCAAAACTTTGATTTCAAGATCAAGAGTGCAAAATAGAGATACAGAAACTCGGAGCGAAATCTGCCATGCATGCAAAACCAAATGACCTCCTACAAACCCACCTTCTAAGTTTCCAAGATGGTTTGCACATAAAGAACAAGGCTCATAAATTCCATAAATGCCATTCAATCATAAATTCCCACTTATATTTCCTTTCCACCACCTCCTAAATATGGTGAATGCAAATTCAATACAAAAATACAATTCCATCCTTTAGTGGAGCTTCCATGTAAGCCTCTACAAAGTCTACTAGCCCCTTCCAAATTTGGCAGTAATTCCTTCATTTAAACCCTTTCACCTCATTTAAATTCCATTGGAACTGTTGCCCTTGTGACATGCAACCCCTTAGGTTCCCTTAATAGTTTAGTATAGATCCCAATAGAACTTAGGTTAGTCTATAAATAACCACTTTGGTATTAAAAACATTTGCCATTAGAATTCCACACCTTAGGTTAGGCTCAATTCATAACCCTTTAGTATTAGGTATTACTTAAAGTAACCTAGTATTACTTTAGTAATCCCCTTCTCTTACTTATTTAACACAATGCTTAGGTTAGGTCGCAAATCCCACAAATTAGAATAAGAGGCTTAGGTTAGAACAAAATTCCAATAAGTAAATGTAGCTAGAACATAGATGTTCTTACCTAGCTTAGGCTAATATTAGGGTAATCTATAGGTTCTTAGGACTCTGAACTCATCCTCAGATAATTGAATTTTTCTTAAGTCATTAATGTCTTGCCAAGATCAATCACCAAAGACCTAAGCACAAACATACAGCTAAACGAAAACACTTTCAAATAAGACCAAGAATTAGTATCATACAAAGTTCAATCTTCTATGTCCCTTAAACTATTGAATGTCAATTTTACCATTCATTCTATGAGGAAGATTTGAAACATTTCTTTGATCACTGAAATTGATCCAAGGATGAGTCAGAAGAAATAAGCTTGCAACTCTTAAAGCCAGATTGCAACTCATCTTTCCAAAGTGAAAATAAATTCTTGATAACCATATAGTTTTAGTCTAATGATTTTAAGAACAAAAATTATTTATCCTTATCAATCATGATCTTCAATAGTTAAAAGAACACATCTTTATCTAGAAAATCACATGTCAACACTTGAATGCAAAAAGAGGAATATATTAGTTGTTGAGGGTGTTACATGCTTCCCTCATAAAAAGAATCATTATCCCAATGATTATCTCATTTTTAACAGATTGCATCGAGGAAAAAAAATCATCTTATTCACTTTTCTTACCATATGTAGAAAAACATATCAGCATTAATTAAGTTCCAAAAATCAGTATCATATAGCTGTTTATTCAAAATAAATAAATATCTGCCCAAAATTGGCATACTTATTGTATTATAAATATAAAATCTTAATTTTTTTATCAGTCAATAGAATCAATCTTGTTAAAATAGATATGGAAAAGTATTTTTCATATCCTCAAGATTTTCCCAAGTTGCACTCTCCTCATTAAACTGGTCCCATTAGACCTTGCATTGACTTATCTCATGATTTCTCAAATGGAAATGGCAAGTTTCAAGCGCTCGTGTGGTTTTAACCATGATTATTGCTAGGTTTGGACATGCAAGGAATTCTAATTTAACACATGTGATAAATCTGAAACATATTTATTAAGTAAAGAAATATGGAATATATCATGCATTCGTGACAAAGCAGGAGGTAATGCTAAACAATAAGCTACAGGGTTGATTACTTCAACTATCTCAAAAGGTCCCACATAACGAGGTGATAACTTGGAAGCCTTCCCAAAAGTTATAGAACTCTTTTGGTTTAACTTGAAGAAATACTTTCTCACCAAGTTCAAATTTCCTATCAACCCTCTTTAAGTCATCATAACTCTTTTTCCTATCTGCTACTTATTTCAAGTGTTCACGGATCAATCTAACTTGTTCTTCCATTTCAGTAAGAATTTTAGGTCCAATTACCTCTCTATCCTCCATGTTTTCCCAACTAATAGGGGTTCTACATTTTCTTCTGTATAATTCCTTAAAAGGTGTCATCTTAAGAGAAACATGATATGTATTATTGTATGCAAATTCAACTAATGGAAGGTACTCTTCCCACTTATACTGTTGATCCATGCAATACATCCATAACATATCTTCTAAAACTTGATTTACTCTTTCAGTTTGTCTATTTGTTTCTGGATGATATGTAGAACTAAAATTCAGCTTAGTTCCTAGAGCTGTATTAAGCATTTGCCAAAATATTGACATCATTATAGGATCTCTATCTGAAATGATTAATTCAGGTACTCCATGTAATCTAAAAATTTTGTGTACAAATATTTTTTCCAAAATAAGAGAATCATCCTTCAGATTCTGAGCAAAAAAATGTGCTAGCTTTGTTAGTTTATCCACAACTACTAAAATAATATCATTTTTATTTCTTAACATAGGTAACCCTTGTACAAAATCCATGCTTATTACTTGTCACTTGTAGTGTGGTATGCTATGAGGATATAACAAAATGGCTAGGTGCATATGTTCCACCTTAACACGTTGACATTTAAGGCAATGTGTCACAAAGTCTATAACATCCTTTTTCATTCCTTTCCAGAAATATTATTGTTTAATATCAGCAAGCATTTTTGTAATGCTAGGGTGTCCAGAAAAATGTGAATTGTGAAATTTTGCTAACAATTTTTTTCTCAAATCATTTAGTGAAGTTACATAGACTTTGTTTTCAAATCATAAGATTCCTTTGTTATCAAAGTGAAAAACTTTATACCTCAAATCATTAGAATCTTTAGCACGTGCTACTTTTACTTGCTAAAAGTAAGAGTTAGATTCCATAACACTTTTTACTTCATCCTTAAATCGAGTTCTTAATTTTATAAAAGCAGAAATGTGTTTCCTACGACTTAGAGCATCAGCCACTCTATTTTCTTTATCCTATATATAAATGATGTCAAAATCATACTAAGACAAAAAAATTAACCACCTTCATTGTCTTGCATTAAGATTTGGCTGAGTCAAGATATACTTCAGTCCAAGGTGATCAATTTTCAATTCAAAAGGTTTACCAAGCAGGTAATGTCTCCAAAATTTTAGTGCATGAACAATGGCAGCAAGCTCTAAATCATGTGGAGCATAATTCAACTCATGTAACTTAATTTTTCTACTTTCATAAGCTATGACATGTCCATTTTGTAACAAAATACCTCCTAGACCTTCACCTGATGCATCAGTTACCACCATAAAATCTCCATTAGGGTTTGGTACTGCAAGTATAGGTGCTAAATTTAACTTTTCCTTCAAGGTTTTGAATGCAATTTCACATTTCTCACTCCAAAAAAACTTTTTATCTTTCTTTTTTAAGGAAGTTGTTGGGGCAACTGTCTTAGAAAAATCTTTTACAAATTTCCTATAGTAGCCAACAAGTCCCATGAAACTTCTAACTTCATGTACATTCTTAGGTGTAGGCCACTCTGTTATAGCTACAATTTTTGAAGGATCTACAAAAATTCCATTCTTACTTATTACATGTCTCAAATAGTGTACTTATGTGTCATAGAAAGAACATTTAGATAGCTTACCAAATAACCGTCTCTTTCTTAATATTCCCAAAACTATCTTCAAATGCTCATGGTGTTCCTCAATAATTTTTGAATATATGAGAATGTCGTCCAAGAATACAAGCAAAAAAATTTCCAAGTATTCTTGAAATATATTATTCATTAAATTCATAAATGTTGCAGGTGCATTAGTTAATCCAAAAGGTAAAACCGTGAACTCATAATGTTCATACCTTATTCTGAAAGCTATTTTATGAATATCCTCATCCTTAATTCATAATCGATGATATCCAAATCAAAGATATATCTTAGAATATACTGATGCTCCATGCATTTGATCAAATAAATCATCAATCCTAGGGAGTGAGTATCTATTCTTGATTGTTGCTTTGTTTACCATTCTATAATAACTACACAATCTAAGGGTTCCATCCTTATTTTTCACAAAAATTACATGTGCTCCCCAAGGTGAAACACTTGGTCTAATCAAACCTTTAGAAAAAATTTCATGCAACTGATCCTTAAGATCTGCTAATTCTATATTAGTCATTCGATACGGTGCTTTATAAATAGGTTCAGTTCCAGGATTGATCTCAATCGTGAAATCAAAATCCCTTTTAGGTGGAAGACCTAGAAATTCTTCCAAAAATACATCACTGAAGTCATGTAATAGTGGATATCGTTCCATAATATCATTGCTCTCTTCTGTTGATTCAATAATTTTTACTGCATATAAGGTACAACCTTTATTTTTGGCCTTTTTAAGTTGAATAGCTGACAGTTTTCTAACAGAAATATCACATTTCGCACCCTGAATTTCTAATGTTTTCTATAGGTCATCTAAACACCTAATGTGTATTTCAAAATAGTCCACTTTAGCCTTATGTTCTGCTAACCAATTAACACCTATGATTACATCATAAGACCCCAAAGGTGCATCATAAAGGTCAACCTCAATGGAAAATTTAGGTAAATCAAGGACTGCTCCAAAAAGACACATATTAACCATATGAACAACATTGTTCCCATAATGTATAGTCCATGTTTTATCCGTGTTTCCATCTTTTATTTTTATTTTTGATGCTAATTTACTAGAAATAAAACAT
Organism: Taxus chinensis; assembly: GCA_019776745.2. NCBI lineage: Eukaryota > Viridiplantae > Streptophyta > Pinopsida > Cupressales > Taxaceae > Taxus > Taxus chinensis. The sequence goes on along the minus strand of CM034154.1, from coordinate 465,668,069 downwards.
TCAGTAGCTCCGGTATAAAAAATAATAGTTATAGGTAAGCAAAATAACTTACCCAAAACTTCTATGGGTGTGGCCTATTTCTCATCCTGCTTGTCAGCTACTGTAGCATGTATCTTGTGCTGCTGATTATGATCATCCTTCTTCAAATGACATTGATTCACATAATGATCTTTTCCACAATTATAACATCCTCCTACAGGTCCCTTCCTAGGCTTAGGTTTATTTCTATCCTTAGAGTTATCGTTTTTACCCTCATAGGACTTCTATCTATTATTATTGTTCTTAGAAAAGTTGTTCCATGCATTACCACCAAAATTGTTTGTTGTTGCTTTCTTATTAGTATCAGATGAAAACTTAATTTTCATTCCAAATTTTTTCCATGGTTCTTTCTTAGGTGCACGAGATGATGAAGAGGAGTTTGGATTTTTCTTCCTTACTTCCTCCTTGTGAGCAAAATTTTCCTTTAATTTCTATTCCTACCTTATGTATTTTTCAACAACCCCTTACATCGTGGTTGGGATGTGAACATCCACCTCTCCCCCTATAATGGGATTCAATCCCATGATGAATTTCTGTATCCTAAACTTCTCATCAGTTTGGTATTGAGGTACATATGTAAGGAGTTTTGTAAATCATTTCTAGTACTCAGTTACAGTTAGCTTTCCTTGAGTTAAGTTCTAGAATTTAGTCATTTTATCATCATAGTAAAGTTTTGGAAGCCACTTTTGCCTAAAGTAACCTTTAAATTGATCCCATGTGATATTAGCTTCATCAATATTCAGCTCATCCTTACGACTGTCCCACCATGAAGATGCTTCGTGAGAAAGTTGATATGCTCCCCATATCGCCTTTGTTTCTTCTAAGAAATTCCTTATTGCAAATTATTTCTCTATTTCACTGAGCCATTTCTTAGCTCCATCTCCTAATGTGGTTCCATCAAACTTAAGAGGACTTATCCTTTTTATATCATTAGAGATTTCAGCTACTAGCCTAGCCTTTTTATTCTCATGATGAACAGGTATGTTAACATTGTTATTATCAACACCCATATTTGTGTTGTCCCCTGGAGGTGGCTGATTATTTTTATCAGCTTCTTCTTCCTCCTCATTACCCATTACTTGTTGTTCAAGTACAACCAAATGATCTCTTGTGTCCAATAGGGAAACAAGGATCTCATTGAGTTTCTAGGCAGTTGTTACTCTTTCCTCAGGTGGAGGATTATTTGCAACATTTTATCTTATTCTAACCATTTTTTGTTACAAGAAAATTTAAGTTTCATCAGATTATGGACACAATAGGTTCAAGAGCTGCAACCTTCAACTCTGATACCAAAATGTAACATTCCCATTTTAAGACTTCAGAAACAAGGGAATTTTTTTTATATATAATGTTCTATGTTCTAAATTAAGAATTATTTAAAACAACATTCCATACCAATTGAATTCAAATAGATAACCATATGCAGCTGTAAATGACTCAGTGAACCACTAATCTATTAATTTCATAAATCAGTAATCTACCGATCTATTTATGTTATCTTATGTATTGAATACATATTGTATACTTTATATACTTGGTTTTCCTACCCTACACCGGGTACTGAATGATCTGTTTAAAGAACATATCTAGATATTTGTTACCAATATTCATCTAATATCACATTGTTTTAAACTTGGTGACATAGGACAACGCAACTAGTAGCTTGCGATACTTTGGCCAAAGTTTTACAACACACTATGTATGTCACTATTCCTAGACAACATACTCATCATAGTGGGATATGTCCTTCACCTCACTCCTCTATTATCATGGTTGGTATTTACTGACTACCGTCACTCCACTTATCCTAGGTTTAACCCTAGCCCTAGTTAGAAACATAACTTATTATAGGAATATGCTCACAATGGCTTAGGGTTAAAAGGCATAATCGGTTGACCTAAGTCAACCGGATGTGCCAAGGTACCCTGAGCCATTCAAAGATACTTCCTATCCTAAATATGCCACTAACCTGACCTAGAGAGAAAATAAGTTCAAGTCCAAGTTCTTATTGTGTGTAGATCCAGATGATCAATGCGGAAGGTTGATGCCACATGTCAATTACAATGTTGTATTCTCAAGAAGACCCAAGTCTTCTCGAAAGTATATCCCTGCAGTTGGCATGTGCCAACATCCTATAAAAATTGCCTCATCAAAATGTACATACCCCAAGGAGATTGTTAATACATTTTTAATTTGGATTATGTCTTGATTACAACAATCCTGCTAAACCCTAATCCAACAGTCCATAAGTTCTTATTTTATACTTATATCAATTGAGTATTAAAGAACTTTGTTAAACTTATGGTTGCTTTTAATGTTTGTTTTCGTGGTGTAACTAGCAGTTAACCAAAACAAGATAGTCATATCATAAGTTTTATTAAAATGTACTTTAATTTTCAGGATGGTTTAACAACCACATATATCCAATTAAATTAGACTTCATACAAAATGAAGTCTAATAATTAGTAATCATATCTCCAAACATTTTAGGTTTATATTCAATTGAGAGAGAGAAATATTCTTCCTCTAAATGATTAAGTATTAGGGTATATTATTCCCAATATCCATAGTTCTTACTTCATGTTTATTACGCGACACATTACTATGTTAAATTGTTCAGATAAAACACATTGTATTATACAACTCAACAAGTTGCTTCATTATAAGGGAAATTGAACTTATTCCCATTTTCCATCTTAACAAAGATAACAAGATAAGAATAACATAATATAAAGAATATCAACAATATGGAACTTTCATCTTCTTTATAAAAGTACGAGATAATTTACACAACCAATGCAAATAAATCTCAACTTGCAATTCATCGTTACAACTTATAAAATTTACAAGACTATGCACTTTAGGCAACTGCATAATAACATCCTTCAATCTATAAAGTATACAACTTTTCTTTTACAACTCACCAAAAGAATGAATAAGAATTCTTTAATAAGAATTAGACATATATCATCCAATGCATCATATAATTTTTTTCCTTATTTTACCACTTATGTCATACATCTACAAAAATAGCTAGCACAAATCAGTTCAATGAACTGAGCATGATAAGCACTAAGCATTAAAATGAAGTGCATTTCGCTAATTGTTTCATTAAAGAAACACTGATTTAATGAGATAATAAAAACATCATACAATCAACATAAGTGCTAACAGACACAAAATAAGTACATTAATAAATCTAGATCCACTTTAAAGAGAAGAGAAGAATATAATAAACAATATCTGCGTAAGATCTTAAAGTTCTATTAATCCTATCAATGGCTTATAAAAAAAAATATATCATACCATCCCATTGTCTCATAATTCTATCCTAATAGAATACCACATTTATCTTTTCTAAGAGATAAAATAAATGAATACAACATGGTTCATTCTAGGATGATTCAACTAAATCATAAGGAATAAAAAAAGAACCAATGCATAACATACCCAACTTATTACATCTTAAAGACAGACTAGGTTCATACATGAATTACCTGTTCCTTTCCAGTTAACAATCTTACACATTCAACATTAGAGTATACATCAAAATAGAATTCCATAACAATACAATAAGGTAAGCAAAAATAGAATAGTCCAACTGCAATTCCAATTCCAACTCTTCATGTTAGAAGTTATCAATCAAATATTAGAAATCAAAGTTCACAAACAAGTATCCCTAAAGAAGAGTTAATCTCTACTCAAGTTCATCACAAAAGATAAAGAGTACAAGAGACAAACCTACTCCTATCCATATAAACTAGGCAAGACTAGTCAACAACAGTCAAACCCATAAGTATAAATTTACTTATCAGCAGAACCCTCTTAGCTACTAGTTCTCTACATTATTTCATCAATTATTTGAACATGGTAGACCAACAGGTCAAAATAAATCACCATCTCAAAAGAGAATCGAGTACAGAGAAGTTCAAACAATGATATTATCCAAGGATAGAGGAATGGTAACTCAAATAAGGAAAGAACCAATGATAAATCATTTTGATCAATTAAACAAGATGTTCCAGATTCAAACCAATTTAGGATGACAGCATATTATAGACCTAAACCATATATTGGCCTCAAAATAATACGTATATATACATATATTTTCTTTCTTAAAAATAAGTCAAAGACTCAATCATTGTATCAGTTGATAATAACATCCTAAAATAGTAAATTATAAAGTTTAGAGTTACCTACGAACCCAAGACTGGAGACTTATAATTTCCTCTCCACTAAATACAAAAAGGTAAGTAGTTTGTAATTCAAAATAACTAAGCACAAAACAGTAGAATAGATAAAATATCCTTCCTGAAAATTTTCAGTTCCCAACGTTAATAACCCAATCCATTCCAATGCAAAAGAAACAAAAATTCAAAGCAAAACTTCTCAACCCTAAAATTACGACAGAGGTGACCTGGTTCAAAACAATACAGTCAACCTAGAATGCGGGTTTCTTCCAAACAGTGGGGAAAGAACACTTCCTTCTATCCCCATGCCAATATCATCTCAAGAAGTCGATACAGTAATAAAAATAATTTCAATATTCCTTTAGGCAAGACGTTTCCTGTTCCAAATCTCAAAGAGATTTCAAACAAACCAAACTAGCTTTCACCTAGTCTCCTAGTGAGTATGTTGCGTAAATAAAGAGTTATAAGCTAAATATTTTAACAAAAGAATAACCCAATAAAAAAATTCCTGAACAAAATCAAATGTATCGACCCAAATATAAGCTCATAACACTCAAGTGTTAAATAAAATTTTAATGTCAAACCCAAGCTTCACGTACAAATGTTCACAACTTCACAAGTAAGATAATGTGAATACAATGCCAAAATATGAACTCCAATCAAAAGTTTAGCAATGCATAAGTTTTCCAAACATTGGTTCTGATCAAAACTAAGATCCAACAAAAATTTAATCAAAACACAAAGTACCAATACAAGTCTACCTCAAAATTCAACAAAACTTAAGTTTCCCCTAAGCTCAGATCCATATATTTTCACGACAGTCAGTTCAAAGCTCCAAAAATTTGATTTCAAGATCAAGAGTGAAAAATAGAGATACAAAAACAAGTTTCGCATACCATTTTCACTCGTATGCAGTTCATAAAACTTGCACAAAAAGGCAGGTTCCAAACAATAGTATTTAGCCATAGTTTCATATCAAACACACAAGGATTCATAAAACCCAAAAAATAAAATAACCATACACACATGAAAACATGAATCTCATGAGAGTAGATTTTTTATAATAAATCCTTTAGAATAACTCAAAGAACTTTAATAGTTAGAGCCTATCATGCCTGATACTGCTTCCACCAAATCGAAGGAGACTTCCAGCCAAGTTTCCAACACTTTTTCTCCTCTATGAAAGATCAACAATCAAAATTCTTTTCCTCGTACGCCTCATATACTTTCATTCAATCAAAAATAGGCCAAAGAAACCAAAAATCACTTTTAAGTGAAGGTCAAACTGTTGGTTCAAAGAACTAGTTAGCTCCATGCAAAGTAAAATCTGCCATGCATGCAAAACAAAATGACCTCCTACAAACCTGTCTTCTAAGTTTCTAAGATGGTTTGCACACAAATACCGAGGCTCATAAATTCCATTCAATGCAAAATTCCTACTTATCTTTCCTTGCCACCACCTCCTAAATCTGAAAAATGCCAATTCAATACAAAAATACAATTCCATCCTTTAGTGGAGCCTCCATGTAAGCCTTTACTAAGTCTACTAGCCCTTGCCAAATCTGGCAGTACTTACTTCATTTAAACCCTTTCACCTCATTTGAATTCCATTAGAACTATCATATTTATGACATGGGACCCCTTAGGTTCCCTTAATAGTTTAGGATAGATCCCAATAGAACTTAGGTTAGTCTAGAAATAACCACTTAGGTATTAAAAATATTTTCCATTAGAATTCCCCACCTTAGGTCAGGCTCAATTCATAACCCTTTAACATTAGGTATTAGTTAAAGTAACCTAGTATTACTTTACTAATCCCCTTCTCTTATTTATTTAGCACAACACTTCGGTTAGGTCACCAATCCCACAAATTAAAATAAAAGGCTTATTTTAGAATAGAATTCCAATAAGTAAACGTAGATATAACATATATATTCTTACCTAGGTTAGGATATCATTAGGGTAATCTATAGGTTCTTAGGACTCCGAACTCATCCTTAGAGAATTGAATTTTACTTAAGTCCTTAATGTCCTGCCAAGATCAATCACTAAAGACCCGAGCATAAACATACAACTGAACAAAAACACTTTCAAATAAGAGAAAGAATTAATATCATACAAAGTTCAGTCTTCTATGTCCCTTAAACTACTAAATGTCAATTTTACCATTCAGTCTATGAGGAAGATTTGAAACATTTCTTGGATCACTGAAATTGATCCAAGGATGAGTCAGAAGAAGAAATAAGTCTGCAACTCTTGAAGCCAGATTGCAGCTCATCTTTCCAAAGTGAAAATGAATTCTTGATAACCATATAATTTTAGTCTAATGATTTTAAGAATAGAAAATATTTATCCTTATCAAGCATGATCTTCAACAGTCAAAACAACACATCTTTATCTAGAAAATCACATGTCAACACTTGAATGAAAAAAGAGGAATATATCAGTTGTCGAGGGTGTTACACTTCCCACATTGATCAGTCTATCTTTAATATCATTCAAAACTGAAAAGTATTTTATTCATGGAATTTCCCATTGTGACCTTGGATATCTTTCCCAACGAGCATGCTACCTCATACCATATAAAAATTAACCACCTTTCACCCCTCTCACCATTCGCCCTCCCATTTCATATAGCCTCAACAGACCACTTGGAAACCATGACATTTGGTGATCATGTGACTACTTTTCTCCCTTAAAACAATCAATCATGCAATGTCTTTTAGGGTCTTACGTCCATCACCTCCTTCAAGGTATGACATATGTGGTATGATCCTAACCAATCAGGTGTCTTTTTTGCCCCCTCTTATCTTTTAACCTTCTTTATTATGTATTGATTACCTTATACAGGACTTGGTCTTTGACACTTCCCATTAGGTAATCTTCTTCTTCCACACTCAAAATCACCTATACCAAGTTACCCATAGCTCACCCACACCTAACAGACCTAAACCCAAATCATACCTAAAACATACCAAATCATTCTCATACCTCCTCATATTCTTCCCTAGTTTATGGGAGAACTACATCGGTCTGAGGACCCTTTTTCACGGGGGCTATGTAGGCAACACTCTGAGGGCACGGGGCCCTTAGATGTTAGCTCGAGCATCATCATCACCAACTTTCTTACCTTTTCCTACTCACACCCATTCACCTCTCACCATTTTCTACCTATTCCAGTCACATTCTACTCTAGTTAGTTTCCAATTTATCATCAAATAAGCATAGACTAAAACATCACATTTACCATAATCCTACATTACATGTGATGATACCAACATGATCCCTATTACCATACATAACACAAAATAAACCAAAACATATGCATTAATCGTAATTTCTTTCCCATCATATCAAAAACCCAAGAAATTAACTCCACCATGCCTATGACGTGATTCCATCATGCCTAACACCAACCTAACTCAACCATGCATATGACCTGACTCCATCATGCCTGACTCAAGCATGCCTAACACCAGTCTGAATCCATCATGCCTAACACCAACCTGACTCAACCATGCCTGACACACCTATCACTCATCCATCTATGCATAAACAATCACAGTCTATCAACATCAAAGCATCATAATCAAATCATCCATCTCATCATATAAATCTGGATGTCCATACAATATACATGAATATCAAATAAAATGTATCTCTCCAAAACTCTCATACATCCTCACCATCTTCAACACGTAGGCCGGTATATGATCAAAACTACAAAACTCTCATACATCCTCACTCTCTTTAGCACGCAGTCCAGTATATGATCAATAATATAATAACTCTCAACACGCAGGCTGGTATATATCAAAAATCAAAACTACAACAAAATCAAGGGCCATATATCAGACATCATCATGGAAGACATCCTCCATATTTGTCTCGCCTATCCCCTCTACCTCCTTGGCCCCTGTCTAACAACCTATTAACATCTCCCCACCCATCATGGGTGGTGGCTAGGTCCCTACCGGTACATCAACTAGAAATGGCCTCCGTGAACTAGTGGCCTCACCTTGACCATGTCTAGGGGCTCGATGGCCCCCTGTGCTCTCCATGCTATGGGTACGTGATATGGTCCTCTCGCTAGAGGCCTATTGTGCCCTGTACTCAGCATACGATAGATAATCAATCCTTGTCACCATTATCTGGTCCTGATATTACCTGGCCTCCTCTCTCACCTCCTGTAACCTAAATATGAGCACTGTCTGTGGTGGCCCCATTGGCCTCTGACCTTATACCTATCCTATGGGACCCTGTCCCACCCCTACCTATGAACTGGGACCTTATCTTGGTGGTTGTGGTGGCCCTGTCGGACTCTACTCTTGTGCCTGTATCTGGGTCTATAAGGCCCCAATTTGTGCCTGTGCTATGGCTAACTGGCCCTATAACCTTGTCACCAGTGCCTGTAGGGTGGCCACCTAACCATCATCATCATCTCCATCTCCACCCTGGGCCATCTGGACCTGAAAATTGTCCACCTATGCATGTAACTCAGCCACCTCCACCTTTGAATTGGCTAACTGCCCCTACACCATCCCCAACTGGGTAATTAGGGTCACTACCTACCCCTGTAGGGCATCTCTCTACACCGTGATAGTGGCTAAATATAGCTGCCCCGGCCTGGGTGGTACTACTTGTAAATGAGCCGCCCACCACTATCTATATCTGTCTATCACTCCGGCATCATCAATCCAATGGTCTACCACCTACTCCTCCTACCCTATGGGCACTATCAGCTATGGTAGAGGTAATGAATTCTCCACTTCGTCTCTCCTGTACTATGGGAAGGGTGGAGGTATGTCCTATAGCAACCCAAACTATCATCTAACCCTGTCTATTGGGATCATCTCGTGCTCCTTGGCGCGGTGCTCCTCTATCCATCTCAGTAGTTGAAGGCCATCTAGCTCATCATGCATCCACCTGTATGAGGGATAACCCACATATGGTCTTCATATGATGTCCACTCTAAAAAATCGCTCCAATAAAGACTTGTAGTGCGCTACATCATGTGTAGCCTTGTCTGATCGATGCTCTCTAATCATGAGCACCCATCATCTATACCCCACCCAAACCAATCTCAACAAAAAGGCATCTACTTGGGGCATACCCACTGGCCACATGTAAACTATGTGCTCATAGGCCTAACAATGTAGATTAAACATGCAACATAAGCTGAACCTGCGCAGCCACCCATACACCCATAACTCTCTGTATAACTACACCAGGAATGCTGGCACCCAGGAAAATCAAGTCCGATCCATCACCATGTCATATAAAACCCCCATCAAGGAGTAGGGAAATATCCCACCCTCTGTATTTGGCAGTGTGAAACAACACACTTCCTCCATCAATAAAACAACTAGCCTCATCTCCTCTACATAGGATAGATATACCCCCCCATAGCTAAAACTGACACTATGGAATGTCATGTCTATCAGTCCCTCACCAAACACTATCAACATCAACTCCTCTGAGGCCTTGAATGAGATCAAGTACACTTGTATCCTCAGTATCAGTAACCATAGGATCCTAAACATGTCCTCTAAGGTGACTGTCATCTCACCCATCATTAGGTGGAACGTGTTGATCACTGAATCCCATCTATCGATGAGAGTGAACATCAGACTCAGTTGTTAGACTGTATGTCGATAGCACTAGACCCCAATCAGGAAAACCTCCTCATGTGCTGCCACTCCTCAACTGTCACCATGCCTCACACTCTCAAAAGCAAGGGCGACACCCTGTCTCTCATCTACAGCTGATCTCTCCTCTATATCCAATACAAACATCAAATTAATCTACCTTCATCATACCCACACTCACCCTCAGCACCTCACCTATACCCACTATCTCACCTCTTTATTTATTCCTAACCTACCTTCCTATCACATTTCTATCGCCCCCCCACTCTCACCCACTATCATTTCCCCATACCCATTTTTACCCCTGCCTACACTAGGTTTTTCACCAACACATCCAATTCTACCCTTCCCTATCTCACCCACTCAACCTACAACCCCTTTTCTCCACAACCAACTGGTTATAGTTATCTCTAACCGACCCCGGTCACCCCTAAACTGGCATCAATCACCTATTTTGTGACCAATACTGGTTTGACCCTACTGACACCGACTAACCTCGATCGTTGTCAGTCACTATTGCGGCGAAAGCCATGACCACCAAACCCTCCCCCCTCAAAAAAATCCCTCTCTTGACTCTTCTACCCACCCATTCTCACCTGCACTTCCCCTAAACCCCATCCCACCCCCTATTCACACAGTTACCTCTCTCCCCACTCCTACCCAGTTCACCCTCCCACATTTCAAATTTCATTTCCCCCCTCCAAACCCAATTTTCACCACCTGACCTCTCACATACTCTATCTCAAAATAACATAGAAAGGGTTTGACACTTACCTCATCATGATGTCATCTCTATGGTGGCACGTCTGGCCACTACACCGATGGCCCACCTGATCCCTCTCCAGCCTCTGCCATCACAATTCTATCACCTCCCCTCTAACCAGTAAAATAAACGGATCTAATCTCATGGACCTACCTCTCTACTACCAATCACCCGCTATGTGGCTTGCCAACTCAATCCCTAGTCTCTCTCTCACTTTCCACCTTTTCTTTGTTTCACTTGTAATTTTCCCAATTCACAAAAAGACAAATGATTTGAAAAAATGTGGATTTTTCTTTTGTATAACATCCCCAACCTGTTCGATGCTAGTTTTACCTTCACCAGAATCGGTCACATGCCCTACCTTACCGTGGTCGGTTACCCTATACCTGTATCGGTTACCCTTGACTGGTATCAGTCACCCTCTCTTCCACATTTCCATCAATTTCACCCCATTACTCTTCCCGTCACTCTTTTTTCCCTCACCCAACACTTACCCTGACCATTCAACTCACCCTCTAGACCTCATCATTTACTACCTAGCCTCGTCCTCATTTGGGGACTCTTTATTTAACCCATACCTCAGCCCTACTCATGTCATGACTTAGATTCTTGGACCTAGACCATCACTAATGACCTTTAACCTTGCGACACTATTACCTATGTTTTTGACCTAATGACCTTACCTTACCTCTTGCCATGACCGTTTATCCTAACCCAACCCTCGGTGTACCAGAACATACCTAAACATTCCTGCACCTAACCTACGTCATGTTTCTTGACCATATCCTATAACTTGGATACTGGAATCACCTAAATCTTGTTTAGATAAACCTATCAACCTTAGACAATGTAGATTTTGCCTACTATTAGACATGGTACTGTGATGTAGTTTATATGTGTGTGTGCGTTTGACTATCACTACCTTTGACCCTGACCCATTACCTGGATTACCCGAGTGGACATTTTCCCCTTTTTTACCCCCATTACACACCTTCCTCTTCATCACATTCACCTTTTATCAAACCACTCACTGATTCTACTTTCTACCTCATCAGTTCCTGGTGTTTCACCTGATTTCTTAGTTTTCTGAGAAGTACTTGACGCAGATAAGGTAAAGGTGGTAAGAGGAATACCTAGTTTGGGATGGTTGAAGGTTATATGTGCACATATCTGAATTCTGAATCAAAGTGATTGTGAGACCTCCTTTTGGCTAGGAGGAACTACCTGTATAAGAACCAAAACAAGACCACCAAAGGGAGTTAAACAATATATGTAGTGGACTTCCTAGCATATGCTAGATCCTGGAAGTGTGATACTTCTTAGATGGCTATCAGTCCACAGTTTAAAACAATTCAATGCTGAAATAAAGTAAATGTTGTCCTACTATATTTTAATATGATTTACGCATCTCATACAAAACGCAATAGGATAGATCTAATCTAACAGGCTAGGCTAGAAGGAGATCCAGAGGTAAAGTAAGTTGGTTATAGGTGAATCTGAGTTAACAGGCTAGGTTAGATACAGATCTGAAGGTCAAATAGGTGTTCAAGTAGCTATATGTCAGAAGAAATGAGGTTAAGTTAAAGGTGGGTCACAAACAGGTTGTTATTCTGGCAGAGATCGAGTGACACAGAGATTGACTAGGGTTATGTAAAACCGATGAAAATTTTACTATAACCGGTGATGATTAGAGAGAACCAATGACGGTTAAGCTAGTGCTGGTGGAATCACACAGTCTAGGTTTTGGATTTTTACGGGTAAAAGTGGAGTGGATAGAAGATGGGGATTGATCACAGAGGGGGTGTAGATATGTTACAAAGCTATGAGACTACTGAGGAGGTCAAATAGGAAATTGGGCCAAGTATTAAGATGATTAGGTATGGAAGGTGGCTGTAATTGGAGAGAGGGAATGGAAAGAGGGTAAAAGACTAGGTTCCTTTACCATAAATACTACAGATGATGATAAGAAAATGAAATAGATGGAAGGAGGATACTTACTCTTCTGTGAGGTACAGGGCTGAAGAGTAATGAAGAAGTTTCTACATTGGAGGATGCTGGGAAGAAATTTTCACTGTTGTGCCAGTGTATTTGGTTTCCTTTGTTAATCACAAATCAATATTCATTTTGTTGTTGCATCTAAAGAGATCAAACTCAAGATCATAATTTTTCAACCTCTATTACAAAGCTGTAGATGGGTCTAAATAGGCCATTTGGTCCATTCCAGTATAATCAGTGTTGGTTTAGGGTGGACCGACATCGGTTTGGGTGAGATATCTTAGGTTGTTTTAAAAATTTCCTGAGAAGTTGCTCCGCTATTTGATAAGGGTCTCATCTTTTTCTCAAGGCAAAAACTGACCTTAGGAGGCTTTTAAATGTGAGGTGAGGGGATGGGTCTAATGTTAGGCTTTATTTAGGACATTGGTTTAGGGTTTAGGTTAATGGGTCAAATGATGGGGGTGGTTAGGTAAGGTGCATTTAATAAAGGAAATTATATTAAATAGGTGTGTGAGGATAGTGAATTAATTTAATGTAAGTAATTAAATTAATGTGTGTGGGTAAAAGGTTATTAACTTAATTAAAATAATTAAATTAATATGTATGGAGGTAAATGGCTTTAATTTAATTTAATTAATTAAATTAAAATGTGTTGGGTGCAGGAGGTAGATGATAAGGTGTTGAGGATGAGGAAGTGATTATAGGGGTGTGCTAGGGGACCAAGGTGATTATGACATGATTTTGGTCTCTACATTTTTCCCCTTTTTGTTGCGTAGCTTGTACTGGTAAGCGACATTGACAAAAATAAGATGTGGTTGACCCAAGTGGGAATGAGGGTGATCCCCCTCAAACCAAGAACTGATGAGGTGGTAGAACACATCAGCGAGTGGTTTGATAAAAGTGGATGCAAAGCAGAATGGTGAGAAATGAGGAATGGGGGAAAGGGAAAATCGGGCATATAGGTAAATGTGTCAAGGTCAAAGGTAGGGGCAGTTGAACACATGCACACGTATAAAATGTGACATGGTACTAGGTGGAAGAGCTTGCAAAGTCTATATCATCTAAGGTCAATAGGTTTATCCAAACAAGGTTGAAGTGATTCTGGTATCTAAGGTATAGGATATGGTCAGGAAACATGACGTAGGTTAGGTGCAGGAACGTTTAGGTGTGTTCTGGAACACCAAAGGTAGGGTTATGATAAAGAGTCACAACAATAGGCTATGTAAGGTCATTAGGTTAATCAACACAGGTAACAATGCCGTAAGGTATAGCGAGCACATTGGTTCAAAGGTCACTAGTGATGGTCCATGTCCAAATATCTAGGTCACGGCACGGGTAAGGCCAAGGTAGGGGTAAAAGAAGGAGTCTTCAACAGTTGACAAGGTGAGGTTGAAGAAGGTGGAGGGCCGGAGGGGAAGGTAAAGTGGTCCAGGTAGCTGAAGGGGAGGAAAAAGAAAGAGGAGGTAAGGAAAATGAGATCAATGTGAGAGAAATGAGTATGTAGGGTAACTGACAGTGGTTAGTATGAACTGATGATGGTGGAGAGGAACCAATGGTAGTTGGCTAGGGAAACAGACTGGCATCGGTCAAGGGTTAACCAAATTTGGTTGAGTCGGGTAGGGTATAAAAAGTAGAAAACCCACATTTTAAAATTGATTTGTGTATTGTTAAAAAGAAGAAAAGGACAAGAAGAGAGAAAAGAGGAAGACGACAAAAAAGTATGGCAGAGAGATTGGTTGGCAAGCCCCGTAGGTGAGATTGGTTGAGTGAGAGGTGGGGACATGAGATTGGATCAATTGAGGTGATTGGTTGGGAGAGGTAGATGACATTCGAGGATGGTGGAGGCTGGAGAGGGATCAGGAGGAGTGGCACAGAGTCCATAGATTCCACCATGACGGTGGTAGTGGGATGTGGTAGGTTCTGATCCTTTTTATTCATTATTTGGTGAATTTGATGCAAAATATAAAAATTATGAAAATGTGGGGTTTGGGGGGGAAATAATTTCAAAACAGGAAAAAGAGAGAAAACAGGGAATGGGGAAGGGTAGGGTTTCGAGAAAGAGGGTAATAGAGGGATATTTAGGGGTGTAAGGAGTAATTTAGGTGGGCAGAATGAGTAGGGAGGGAAAAATTAGGGTTGGGAAATCATGGCAAGCAACACAACAGTCACTGATGTCAGTCGAATTGTGGCTGACGTTGGTGGTTAGTGACCGATATCAGTCACAAGAACAATGAATGATGCTGGTCAAGGGGAGACCGTGGTTAGTCAAGGGATAACCAGGGTCGGTCAACGTAAGGGTAAGTTGGGACAAAAAAGGGAATAGAGTAAGGGTAGGGTGGGAAAGTAGGGTAGGTGGGAAAGGATTCAGTTAGAGGGAAAAGGGTTAAGGGAGACGAGAAGGGGTTAGGGTGGCTTGGGTGAGGGGTAGGGTGGATAGGTTTGGGTGGATGGCTTTAGGTAGGTTTGGGTGAGGGTTAGGGTAGATAGGTTCAGGTAGATGGGTTTGGGTAGGTTTGGGTGAGGGTTAGGGTAGATAGGTAGTGTAGATTGGTTTGAGTAGGTTTAGGCGAGGGTAAGGGTAGATAGGTAGGGTAGATGGGTTTGGGTAGGTTTAGGTGAGGGTTAGGGTAGATGGGTTTGGGTAGGTTAGATTAGTGACAAGGCCAACAGGCTAGGGGTGGGAAAAGAGATTAGGTCAGGATGTGGGGTAAAATAGGGTGAGTTGGGAAGATGCACTAATACATTATTCTTGTGTGATGTAGGCCCGAGACGAGTTGGGAATGGCGGCCTGGGTGCCACCCTTATTATTGACAGTACGAGCGAGCATGAAGTAGGAGGAGTGGCAACACATTGCAAAGGTGGGATTGATAGGGGTGAGGCTCTACTGACATGTAGTCTAGGAGGTGAGTCTGATGGTTGCCCTTATCAATATATGGGACTTGACAACCAACACCTTCCATATGCCAACGGGTGAGATGATGATCACCCTAGAGGACATCTACAAGATCCTATGGTTGCCCATATTGGGGGCCCAGGTTTATTCTATCTCTTTAGAGGTGTATAAGGAGCTACTAGCACCCATTTTTGGTGAGGGTGTAGCAAACTTGACGTTCCATAGTGCTAGCATGAGCTATGGAGCGATGTATAGAGCTCATCTAGAGGAGATGAGGTTAGTGGTACTCTTGATGGAGGTAGTGTGGTGCTTCACACTACTGGATGCAGAGGGTGGGAGATTCCCGAGGTCACTTATGGGAGTCCTTCATGACATGGTGATACAACGGACATAGTTCGCATAGGCACTTGCATTGCTGACGTAGGTATATAGAGAGCTATGGGTCTACGGGAAACTGTGGAGGTTCAACATCTATTGCATCATACTATTGCATTACTGGGCTTGCAAGCACATTGTTTGTGTTTGACCAGTGGGGATGTCCCATGCAAATGCATTCCCATGGAGTGTTTTGAGAGTTGGTTACAGGTGGTGAGTATCGGCCATGGGAGAGCCCTGAGGTTCTAGAGCTACTCATGATGTAGCTTACTATAGGAGGTTTTATGAGGGGTTGTCTGGGGTGGACATCATTTGGAGGCCGTATGTGGGCTTCCCCACCTATAGACAGATGGCCATGGAGCTAGATGGGCTACAACTATATCTGTGGATAGAGGGGAGGAGAGTGGAAGAGCATGAGAGGATACCCATAGAGCCGGTTAGGTGCCAATTCAGGTTAGTTTAGGATGTATCGCCTCCATTCCCGCAGTACAGAAGAGATGATGTGGAGAGACTTATGTCTCCACTGTGACCCACTGTGCCAATTGGACAAGAGGAGCAGCCTGTGGATTCACAGATTGATGATGCCGGAGTGGCAGATGGATATAGGTAGTGGTGGGCAACATAGATGAGAGTCGTACCACAGAGGCTAGGGTAGATAGACTTAGCTACCATTATAGTTCAGAGAGATGCCCTATAGGGGTAGGTGGCTACTTTAGTGATGTAACTTGGGATCATGTAGGGGTAGCTCACAGGTTTAGAGGCATAGGTTTCCATCTTACAGGCCCAGACAACTATGCTATAGGCTCAGGTAGGGCAGGGACAGGTACCCGCATAGGCAGAGACAGGGGATATGGAGATGGAGAGGAGGTAATGGGAGATGACTGCTTTATAAGTGCATGTGTAGGCATTACAGGGCTAGTTGGCCATAGTGCAGGGGCATGTTATGGGTTTGCAGGGCCAGCTGATAGCACCACATGCACAGATTACTACCCTGTAGGCCCAGACACAGGCATAGACACATATTCTAGGGCTAACTCAGGCTCTAGTACCAGCACAGGGCTCAGTGTAGGTTCAGGGACAGGGTCCCATTATACAAGTACCTATGCAGGTAGCAAGACCCATGTCACCCCCACAGACAGTGTCCGTGGTTAGATTCAGGGATGCCCTAGCAGAGGCATGATATTATCAGGATCATTTATTAGCTATCAGGGCTAGATGTGCCCTCCTATGTCGAGTACAGAGCATAGCATGCCTCCAGTGAGAGGACAAGATCCTGCACTCATAGTGTGGAGAGTACATGGGTCTAGCGAGCCCAGGGACAGGGTCATGGTGAGGCCACTAGTGTGCAGAGGCCAACCCTAGGTGAGGGGCCATCAACACGAGGTGAGTTAGGTGTCAGGAACTCAGATAGGTGTAGCAGAGGGGTCAGGAGAGACACAGTCACAGGGAGCATTCCCCGACATCATATGGGGAGATGATTGACTTGCTATGGACCGGCCTACGTGCTGAGTCATTTTTGAATGGATTATATATGAGACTGTCCTACGTGCTGAAAGATATGTTGTATATATTATTTTTATTATTTTTGTACATGATACTGGCCTGCGAGTTGAAGATATTTTTGTATTGGATAGCAGCCTATGCGAGCCGATCAATGTATGAGAGACACATGTATTTTTGAGATGAGTGTATATTATTGATACACTAAGATGTATATGAGGAGATATATGAGGTTCATTTGATTATGTGTTGTGATGTGTATTTTATTTTACTTTCATTATGATATGAATGGATTAGGTGAGTTAGGCATGACAGAGTCAGGTTGGTTTAGGAATGGATTGAGTTAGGTCGTTTAGACATGGATCGAGTCAGGTTGGTTTAGGAATGGATTAAGTCAGGTTAATTTTAGGCATGGATTGAGTTAGGTCAGTTTAGGCATGGATCGAGTCAGGTCATTTTAGGCATGGATTGAGCCAAGTTAATTTTAGGCATGGATCGAGTCAGGTTGGTTTAGGCATGGATTGATTCAGGTTGGTTTAGGCATGGTGGAGTCAGGTCATAGGCATGGATCAAGTCCGATTGGTTTAGGCATGGTGGAGTTAGGTGGGTTTAGGCATGGATGTTCATTTTGGTATTTTGGTAACAAATGGCAATATAAATGCATGAGATGGTGTAAAATGTGGAAAATGCTAGTCATGTATGAAAATGTGAAATAATATAAGTGGTAAAAGAGTATGTGAAACATGAGGAGTGTATGTAGGTCGAATGATGTGGATATGCGATAGATGTCTGTGCTTTTGATATGAACAGGAAATCAGGTAACGGTGGGGAAAATGGTTAGGGTAAAGAGTGGCCAAGCTAATCTTCCAGGGCCCCATGCCATGGAAGTGCTACCTACATAGTCCCGATGAAAAGGGACCTTAGGCCGATGTATTTCTCTCATAAGCTAGGGAACAATAAGAGAATATAGAAGAAGAGGTAGGTAGGTTGATAGGTAGGGTTGAGTCCAGGTCATATGGATAGTTAGGTCAAGGTAAATTAAGATTGGGTAGAGTATAGGTAGATAGGTAAAGGTGATTTTAGGTTGATTGAGGTGATGTTGATTCTAGGTCATAGGTATAATTAGGTTGAGGTCATTGATGTTTGGGTTGAGAATACATAAATAGGTAAAGGTGATTTTAGGTTGATTGAGTTGGGAGAAGAAAATCCCAAAAGACAGGCGTCGAGGGGCTAATCCTATATAGGATGATAAAAAGGTAACAAAGAAGAGAAAAGATAAGAGGGGGCAAGAAAGCCACCCGATTGGCAAGGATCAAAACGTATGAAACACCTCTATAGATAGGCTAGTGAACGTAAGACCCTAAATACATTACATGATTGATAATTCTAAGAGTGACAACTAGTCACATGATCACCAAATTTCATTGGTTTAGTAGGTCCCTTGAGGTATGAAGTGAAAAGACAATTGGTAAGGAGGTCAAGGTAATTAGGTCATATGTTATGAAGCAAAATTCCTTGGGAAAGGAATCCAAGATCACAATAGACAAGTCCATGACAAAAAAGTTTACTTTGCTTTTCTTTTTTTGACTTTGTTAGATAGAATGATCGATGCAGGAAGTCTATATGGGATAAATATATGTCTCTTTGAGGTCTTCGCGACATTGATTGATGCGGGAAGCTTATAAATTTTTATTTTTTTGAAAAAAAAGTCCTCTTTTTGGAAATACTATGTAGAGAGTTGTGATCTTTTTATAGCTGTCCTTCGAGGGAGAGGTCTACTTATAGCAATAATTTAAGGTGGAAGATGTCCTTTTGAGGGATTCATCTTTTATATTGTGTAATACCCCGAACTGTTGTTACTTTCTCCTTTTCATTCAAGTGTTGATATGTGATTTTTCCTTATGAGGATATGTTCTTTTAATTTCTAGAAAGCATGCTTGAATTGTCCTTTCTACTCTCAAGATCTATGATTGAATGAGAATATTATTGGATTTATTTTCTTTCATTTCTCGCATTTGAGTGCAATCTGATTTCTAGGAAATCGTAGACTTATCTATCTCTATGCCTCATCCTTGGATCAATTGCATTAATCCAAGGAATGTTTTAATTATATTTGGGATGAACAATTATGTATTGACATTTCATGAATTATTAATTCTGACGGAACTTAGAAATTATAAGTTCTTTTAAAATCTTCTTCATATGAAAATATTTCTATAGTGGAAGTTTTGTTGGATTCTAGAAATTAATCGTGGCAGGTCATTACAATCAGAATCTGGTCTCAATCATTTTGGCATCGGAAAGGACCTATACCTTAGGCTAGGTAAGATATGTAATTTTTCCATCTAAAGCTAATTGCTTGATGTAAATCCAGAATCTAATCTCAGAATGTTGTATTTTGTTTGAATTCAGAATGATGATTTCAACCTATTAAAATAGACTTAAATTGGAATAAGTAAGGTTGTTAGTTTAAAAACCTAAACTATAACATATTGTTGCTAGGGTTAGTTGACCTAACCTAGTCATAAAACTATGTACTTCGTATTCCTAAGGGTTATCTAAACCTAATACTAAGGTGGGTGACTTATGTTATAACCTAAGGTGTTAAGATTAAGCTAACCTATGATCTAACCTAAGTCACTAACCTATCCTAAACTAATGCTATGGAAAGGAACCTAGGGGGGGTCGCAAGCTTTGGGGGTGGTGATTTCAATAGAATTTAAGGAAAGGATAAGGATGAAAGGGTAGGGAGTACTGCCAAGGTTAGCGGAGGTTAATTTGGAAAAAGGGAAGCTTATGTGGTAGCATCTCTAAAATGGAAACTCTTGTGTTTTGTGATGTAGAACTCGCCAAATTTGGCGGATGGTGGCAATGGAAAATGGGCTGGAGAAAATAATTTAATGAAATTAAATTACATGGGTTATTAAGCTTGGGCCACCTTGGGATACATGCAAAGGGAATTTTGTTTGGTTGTTTCTTTTGTTGTGCCTTCTGTTTTTTGCTCTGCATGAGCACTAGTTTTTCAAACCAGTAGTTTACTCTCCAATGCATAGCAATTTTGAATGTTTAAAATTTACTTCTATGCCATGGGGAATATATAAGGCATGGAGGAAGAAATATTTTGTTGTTTAATCTTTCATGGAAAGGAGAAGAAAGGGTGAGCTCGTCCAGAGGTCTTCTTCGACTTCTAAGCGACACTATCAGGCATGATATGCCCTAACTGTTAAAATCTTGCTTTTAATTTAAATATTTTTATTAAAACAACTCTGTCCTGATGATGTTCGTGCATTTTTGGCTTGACTGGTAGCAATGAATTGTGGGTTTAATGTAAAATTGGGCTCTGGATTGAACTTGGAAATGTTAGTTCAAAAGGAAACTTGTTTTTGTTGTTTTCTTGTTCCCTGCAGTGGTTTAAGCTTGGAATCCTTTATCCAGTTAGAACTGTCACTGTGCTTTTCTTTGCTGTGTATTAGTACTTGAAAACTATACCAGAATTCATAGGATTTTCTGGGTGTTGAATTGATAAAGGTGTTTGATTTCTTAAGACCCTTACTGATGTTAATGATTTGGTTGTATTCATTGATTTGGGTTTTTGGGAACTATTTTTTTTTCATACCCATTTGGGTAAACAACTAGTGACTGATGTAAGCATCTATCTGATTGATTTAATAGATTAAAAAATTGTCTCTACTGATGAAGGAATCATTTCTAAAATAATACCTGTATTTCTTTCTAAGTTGTGATAGTCTCTTTGCTTCGCCTGTGAATGGATTGTAATAGATTGTCTGCTCTGCCATGAGAAACTATGACTGTAACAAGTTTATAATCAAGAGATCTGGAAAATGTTTACGAGATCGGGTTGCTTGTAAACTCAGTAAAAGAAGACTTGATTGTTACATGATATGTATTTGGAAATATGGAATGACTGAATCCTTAACACCTCTTGTGAAGCTGTTTGTTTGCTTTTTAATTTTCTCAGGTACTGTGAGTAATACCGGTGTATGGATTAGTTGTAAATTTTAAGGTGTCCATGTATTTTGGCAATATGAGTTATATGGAGATGATTAGTTGTTGATTAGGGATTCCTATTCTTCTTGTGAATTTTTGGTTGCTTTTTGGTTAAGTTGTAATGAAAAAAGGTGATCATTAATTCTAGATTTTTAAATGATATTTTGAATTTGACATTTGAAGTAAAATGGATGAAGCTTATGGAAGATCTATTTTACTTTGACTGTTATTGCATATTCTTTATAATGGTAAGAATATTTTGACCTTAAGTGTTTTCGAAATGAGGATATGAATACGTTTCTCATTTTGAATAATCAATCTTGATTAGTGTGTAAAAGAAATGGCACTGGATGATGTTTCGGTCTAGTTGATTAGTATTGGCTTACCATGTAATCAAGGAAAAATGTTAAGATAACCTAGCTCAATTCTCATCTCGAATGGTTACGAGCATATGAAAGGATAATAGCCTATTTATTTGAATCAGGTCTGTATCAAGTTTGATAGGTTGTAATGAATTTATGTAGAATATGATTTTGGTTTCATAGAATGTATAGTGATAGATCCTGTAAGGATCTAAGGGAAATTCTATATAGTGTTTCTACCTGAATCGTACTATTGAATGTAATTAAGTGATAGTAACATATCCTTATTCCTTGATCGGGTTTGTTAAATGGTTATTATTTCATTGAAATTAGATTTAGTTCTAAGAACTTGGTTACAACAGTGTTTGGTCATCTCTATTTTACCTTTGAGTTGAAAATACAGGTTGGAAAGAGGCTGTAAAAAAGAAGGAAAGTTATGTCGATTTCTTCTTGTATGTTAATATACTCTCTTTTTGAAATTATTTAAGGAACCCAACTAGTAAAGTTATGGGGATGGTAGATTTTTACTTAAAAGATGGAAGGAATATTAGGATTAGGGATCCTAATCTGGGAAACTCCTTTCATTTTACCACAGGTTATGATTATTGATATAAACTTACTATTGCTTATTCTTATTGTAAAGTAATCCAATATTTATTGCTTTACATACTTACCATGATTGAAAATCAGTTATACTAAGATGAAGGACAGATTGGCAAGTGAACTTGCAAGTGATAGCAATCCATTCCTCTTGTTTAAATTACTTTTGTATGAACTGTTGGATGTAATATTTCAATTTGTTTACTTTTAAATAAAGGTGATCAAATCATGATATACATTTTTTCATCTTTTCGGATGATTAGGTGCATAATAATCAAGATGCTTCTTCTTAATTTATTGCAAGAAATGAGATGAATCATCCAAAATAGATTTAGTTGAAATTACATTTGTAATTTATGTGTAATATGAAGTTGTATTATAATTGGTAGAAAGAAATCTCAGGGTGTAATATGATTTTGGATTGTGAAGGTAATTGTTGATTTCAATTATGCTTTAAATTGAGGACAAGTAGAATAGAATATTCCTTCTATCCTTTTGGTTTATAATAGTATACATAGACTCTCTTTATATTGATTTCATTCTTGGATATAAAGTATGAATTAAGTGAAGTCATATTAATAGGGTTGTTTAATTGAAACAATTAGAGGAATGCAATTGTTTTAAGGATTAGTGCTTATCATGCTCAGTTCATTGAACTGACCCGTGCTAGCAATTTTACAGATGGTCTTTGTAAGTGGCAAAGGAAGACAAAATCTGATATGATGCAATGATTGTTCTAAATTGGTTCTTATGAAGAATTATGATTAGGATTTTAAACTATATTGTGAAAAGAAAGGTTAACTCTTTTTTTAAAGGCTATTGTCTTAAAGCATGCCAAAAGTGCATAAGTTGTAATTGTATGGTTTTGGAAATGAATGAAATTGTGAGGAAATTACCTATGGAGAATGTGTACTTTATTTTGTTGGGATGATCTTCTTATTGGCTATATGAATGAGTGTGCCTTCTTATTGTTTTGAACAATGGATTATTGATGATCTTCTTAAGTAAGCCATAACTAATGATGTGGCTGATTACTACATTCTTAATTAGTGACTCATTATAACTTATGATTGTGAGTAAAAACTGAAAATAAGATCACTACATTTATAGTGAACATCGAGGATGGGTTACACCCTAAAATGTACCTAAAAGAAGAGGAGGACTCCCCCCCCTTGTAATGCAATATTTATAAAAGGAATAAATGACTATAAATTGTTAAGACTTAATGGTATAAAGTCTGATATGAGCTCAACCTTATTAGGTTGATACATTTCCCTTCGTTTGTTGAGTTATTTTTCTTAATTAAGGAACTTAAATGGTTGTTGTCCTATTTTTGTGGATAAAAGGTTGATCGGCCCCAACCGACAACCAGGAAACAATCAAAAGAAAATTAAGACCCTTTTCGTAAAACTAAACCCTAATTACAAAAAGGTAACTTAAGGAGTGTTGGACTCGGGGTTAGAGAAGGCTGCCTAATTATGTAGTCTTGTAACCTAAATATAACTTAACGTAAGTAAATTCTTGGAGGTATGTACATCTTTCCGAGGCTGTTCCATAAGATGTTGACACACGTCAACTGCAAGGCTGTACCTTAGAGAATATTAGGATCTTCTCAAGGATAAAATAATGTAGATGACATGTGGCATCACCTTTCCACATTGATCGTTAAGATTTACACACCTAAAAATTGATCAAGATTTCTCTCCAGGGGCTGGTTAGGACCATAATCAGGTTATGAGGAATCCCTTTGAGTCTCAGGGTACCTTGGCACATAGGGATTTAACTTTGGTTGACCCTGTATGCCAATTTATCCTTAGTCTTTAAGAGCCTCTTCATAATGGGGACTATGATGTTAACCCGATCTAGAGTGAAACCTTGGGACAAGGGGACTGATAGAAGTCAGTAAAGATGTTCTATATAAAAATAGAGTGGGGTGAAGGACGTATTCTAGATTGATGAGTATGTCGTCAAGGAAGAGGTAATATGAACAGTATGTTATGAATCTTTGGCCAAAGTATCACAAGCTATTGATTGCATTGTCATATGTCACCTAGTCTAAGGATCGTGATGCCATGATGAATAGTGGTAACAATTATTCAGATAGGTTCCTTGGGAAGATCACTCAGAACCTGTGATGGGGTAAGAGAACCATGTATATGAAGTATTCAGTAGAAAAATTCAAGCTCAAATTTACACATGAATAGATCGGAAGTTCACCGAGTCATGGAATGAATAGATCGGTGGTACACCAAGTCATTACAGCTGCATATGGTTATCTGTTATAAGAATGATTGCTATGATATGTGTGTTCTAAATTATGTATTTAGAACAGAGAACATTGATCGTGTAAAAAAAAAATCCTTATTTCTAAAGTATTAAAATGGGAATGTTACATCTTGGTATCAAAGCTGAAGGTTGCTGCTCTTGGACCAATTGTGTCCATAATCTGATAAAAACCTGAATTTTTTTGTAACAAAAAATGGTTAGGACAAGGGGAAACATTGTGAATAATGCTCCACCTATTGAAGGAGCAGCAACAACCCAAAAACTTGATGAGATCCTTACTGCCCTGTTGGATACAAGAGATTGTTTGACTGTACTTGAGAAGCAAGTGATGGGAAATGAGGAGGAAGATGAAGCTGGTAATGACAATCAGCCACCTCCAGAGGACAACCCTGAATTGGGTGTTGATAATAATAATGGTAATGTGCCTGTCCAACTAGAAAACAAAAAGGCCAGGTTGGCAGCGGAACTCACTAATGATATAAAAAGGATAAGTCCACCCAAATTTGATGGCACCACATTAGGAGATGGAGCTGAGAATTGGCTCAATGAAATGGAGAAGTACTTTGCAATAAGAAAATTCTCTGAGGAAACCAAAGCTATTTGGGGAACATATCATCTTTCCCATGAAGCATCTTCATGGTGGGACAGTCGTAAGGCTGAGTTAAATATTGATGAAACCAACATCACTTGGGATCAATTTAAAGGTTATTTTAGGCAACGTTGGCTGCCACAACTTTATTATGATCAGAAAATGATAGAATTTTAGAACTTAGCTCAAGGGAAGCTAACTATAACTGAGTATTGGGAGTGGTTTACGAAACTCCTCAAGTATGTACCACAGTATCAAACTGACGAGAAGTTCAGAATATGAAATTCATCATGGGACTGAATCCCATGATTGGGGGAGAGGTTGATGTTCACAGCCCAACCACTATGGAAGGGGTTGTCGAAAAGGCCATAAGGAAGGAACAGAAATTAAAAGCTATTTCTTCTCATAAAGAGGAGGTGCGGAAGAAAATTCCAAACCCTTCTTCAGCTTCTCTTGCACCTAAGAAGGGACCATGGAAAAAGTTTGGTAACAAAAATAAGTTTTCAGCTGATAATAATAAGAAGACAACAATGAACAAGCCTACTGGAAATACAAGGAATAATTTAGCAAAGAATTATAATAATGGGCAGAATTCCTATGGAGGCCAACGTGACAATTTTAAGGCTGGAAATAATTCTGAGCCTAAAAAGGGACCTGTAGGAGGCTGCTATAATTGTGGCAAAGATCATTACGCAAATCAATGTCCTTTGAATAAGGATGATCGTAATTAGTAGCATAAGATACATGCTTGCAGTAGCAGTCAAGCAAGCTGAAAAGCAAGTGACACCTATAGAAGTTCCTAGCTAAGTTATTTGGCATACCTGTAACTGTTCTTTTTGATACGGGAGCTACTGAATGTTTTATTTCTAGTAAACTTACTTCAAAACTTAAAAGAAAAGATAGAAAAATGGATAAATCATGGACTGTACATTATGGAAATAATTATGTTCATACGGTTAGTATGTGTCTTTTTGGGGCAGTCCTTGACTTACCTAACTTTTCCACTGAAGTTGATCTCTATGTTGCACCTTTGGGATCCTATGACATTGTCATCGATGTTAATTGGTTAGCTGAGCATAAAGCAAAAGTGGATTGCTTTGAAAAACATATAGGATGTTTAGATGATCTGTAGAAAACAACAGAGATTCAAGGTGTAAAATGAGAAATTTCAGTTAGGAAATTGTCAGCTATGCAACTTAAAAAGGCCAAAAATAAAGGTTGTACCTTATATGCGGTAAAAATATCTAAATCTGAAGAAGAAGACAATGATTTCATGAAATGATATCCATTGTTACAGAATTTTAGAGACGTATTTCCAGAAGAATTACCAGGTTTACCACCCAAAAGGGAGTTTGACTTCACCATTGAAATCAAACTAGGTACAGAACCTATTTCTAAAGCACCTTATCGAATGACTACCACAGAATTAGTTGATCTTAAGGCTCAATTACAAGAAATTTTGTCTCAAAGGTTTGATTAGACCAAGTGTTTCACCTTGGGGAGCACCAGTGATATTTGTGAAAAAGAAAGATGGAACACTTAGATTGTGTATTGATTATCGGATGTTAAACAAAGACAACAATAAAAAATAGATATCCACTTCCTAGAATTGATGATTTATTTGATCAGATGCGTGGAGCATCGGTATATTCCAAGATAGATCTTCGATCTGGGTATCATCAATTAAGAATTAAAGATGAAGATATTCATAAAACAACTTTCTGGACAAGGTATGGACATTATGAATTCATGGTTTTACCCTTTGGATTAACTAATTCACCTGCCGCTTTTATGAACTTAATGAATAATATCTTTCAAGAATACTTGGACAAGTTTGTGCTTGTATTCTTGGATGACATTCTCATTTATTCTAAAAGTGTCAAGGAGCATAATGAGCATTTGAAAGTAGTCTTGGAAATTTTGAGAAAGAGAAGGTTATTTGGTAAGTTATCCAAATGTTATTTCTTTGATACCAAAGTTCATTATTTGGGTCATGTTATAAGTAAAGAAGGAATTGTCTGTAGATCCTTCTAAAATAGTGGCAATAACCGAGTGGCCTGCACCAAAGAATGTACATGAAGTAAGAAGCTTTCATGGGCCTTGCTGGTTATTATAGAAAATTTTTTAAAGATTTTTCTAAAGTGGCTGCACCGATAACTTCATTACAGAAAAATGATAAGAAATTTTCTTGGGATGATAAGTGTGAATCTAATTTTAAAAGTTTAAAAAGTCAGTTGACTTCAGCACCTATTTTAGTTGTACCTGATCCTAATGGAGACTTTACTGTTGTAACAGATGCATCTGGGGAAGGCCTTGGAGGTGTTTTGTTACAAAATGATCATGTCATAGCATATGAAAGTAGAAAACTTAAGTTACATGAGTTGAATTATGCTCCACATGATTTAGAGTTTGCTACCATAGTACATGTACTTCAAGTTTGGAGGCATTATTTACTTGGTAAACCTTTTGAGTTGAAAACTAATCATCTTGGGCTGAAATATATTTTCACTCAGCCTAATCTTAATGCAAGACAGCGAAGGTGGTTAGAGTTTTTGTCTCAATATGATTTTGATATAAGTTACATCAAAGTAAAAGAGAATAGAGTAGTAAATTCTCTAAGTCCTAGGAAGAACATTTCTACTCTTATAACATTAAGAACCCAGTATAAGGATGAAGTAAAAATAGCAATGGAATTTGATTTATACTTTCAGCAAGTAAAAATAGTGCTTGCTACAGATCCAAAAGATGAAAGGTATAAAGGTTTTCATTTTGATAATGAAGGAATCTTACGTTATGAAAACAGAGTATACATACCCTTTGCATAATGATTTGAGAAAGAAATTGTTAGCTGAATTTCATAATTCACCTTTTTCTGGACATCTAGGTATCACTTAAAATGCTAGCTGATATAAAACAACAATATTTCTGGAAGGGAATGAAAAAGGATGTTATTAATTTTATGACTCATTATCTTGAATTGTCAACGAGTGAAGGCGGAACATATGCACCCGGCTGGTTTATTATATCCCCATAGCATTCCATAGTACAAATGGCAAGTAATAAGACATGGATTTTGTACAATGATTGCCTA
Source organism: Taxus chinensis (assembly GCA_019776745.2). Lineage (NCBI taxonomy): Eukaryota > Viridiplantae > Streptophyta > Pinopsida > Cupressales > Taxaceae > Taxus > Taxus chinensis. The sequence continues at coordinate 465,639,730 of CM034154.1, read as the reverse complement.
TGTCAAGAAATAAACATGATATTATTTTAGTAGTTGTTGATAAACTAATGAAAGTAGCTCATTTTACTACTGGAAATATGAAGGATGATTCTCCTGTGTTAGCTAAAATATTTGTACACAAAATTTTCAGATTACATGGAGTACCTGAATTGATTATATCAGATAGAGATCCTAGAATGACTGTCAAGATTTTGGCAAATGTTGAATGCATCTCTAGGAACTAAACTAAAATCCAATTCTACGTATCACCCAAAAATGGATGGACAGACTGAAAGAGTCAAATCAAGTGTTAGAAGATATGTTACGGATGTATTGTATGGACCAATAGTATAAATGGGAAGAGTATCTCCCATTAGTCAAATTTGCATACAACAATACATATCAAGCTTCTCTTAAGATGGCACCTTTCGAGGCACTTTATGGAAGAAAATGTAGAACCCCTATTAGTTGGGACAACATTGAGGATAGAGAGGTAATTGGACCTGAAATCCTTAACGGAAATGGAACAAAAAGTTAAAATGATTCGTGAATGCTTGAAAGAAGAAAAAAATTGGTAGAAAAACTATGCTGATTTAAAGCGGGTTGACCAGAAATTTAAACTTGGTAAAAAGAGTAAAAAGGTTATAAATAAAAGGAAGACAAGCTATTTTTTTCACCTTTCGCTTTGTTATCAAATAAGTTCTTATGTTTTAAGGTGATTCTTGCGAAGAAGTGCAAAGAGGAGTGTGCGAAGTTGAAGAAATTGAAGGAATTGTGAACCAATGTGGAAGTAAAGTGCACGATTATACATGATGGATTTTGTTTTTGATCATTTTGGGTGGATACACTATTGTTTCACTTGATTCTTAGAGCATTTCTTTGAATATTAACGAAACAGATAAGGGTAAAGGGCTAGGAGGAATACCTGTTGAAGTTGGTAGAAGGTTATTACATGCGTATGACTTCTTGATCCATAACTAATCACGAGAGCTTCCTTTTGGATAGGAGGAACTACCTGAAATAGAAAACAAGACCACCAAATGAAAGTTAAACAGTATATGTAGTGGACTGCCTAACATATGTGAGATCTGGGAAGTGTGATACTCCCTAGATGGCTGTCAATCCATTTTTTAAAACAATTCAATGTTAACAATAAATCAAATCCTACTGTAGTTAAAATTATTTAGGTATTTCATTCGACTACAATAAGAAAATTCATTAACAACAGACTAAGCTATGATTGAATCTAAAGGGCAAGGTATCTGTCAGAGTACTGGTACTGGTCAGGGTCTAGTTCTGGGTTGTTTTGGGTATTTGGTGGGGATTGTAACATTCCCATTTTTAGACATAGACACGAGGAAATTCTTTTATTTTTATTTTTTTTAGCCATGATCCCTGTTCTAAATAATACATCAATTAGAACACACATTCTATGCCAATCAATCTTAAAACAGATAACCATATGCAACTGTAATGACTCAGTATCTTCCGATCTCTCATTTCATGACTCAGATTCATTTTGATCTCTCATGCTAATCTGAACATAGAGTGTATACTATGTATACTTGTTTACTTACCCTAATTCGGGTTTTGAGTGATCTATTTAAAGAACCTATCTTAATATTTGTTGTTAATATTCATCCGACATCACATTCTGTTAAACTAAGTGGTACAAGACAACGCAACTAGCAGTTTGTGATACTTTGGCCAAATATTTTCAACACATTGTCAATGTGATTATTCCTAGATGGCATACACGTCAATGTAATACATCCTTCACTTCACTCTTCTGTTATCTTGAATTCTCTTTACTGACTTCTGTCAGTCCACTTGTCCAAGATTTTATCCTAACCCAGATTAGTGGCATGATATAGTTTATTGGATCACTCATGTTAACTAAGGGTATTAATACATATTCAATCAACTTAAGCCGATTGAATGTGCCTACCTACCCTTAGTTAAATAGAGTCATCCCCTAAACTAGATCCTGTTTCTAATTCAACCCAGAATGAAACCAAGTACAAGTCCCCAGCATATGTAGGTTTGGATGGTCAAATGCAGAAGGGTGTTGCCACATGTCAACTGCAGTAATATATCTTCAAGAAGACCATAGTATTCTCAAAGGTACAGTTATGTGGGTGGCATGTGCCAACATCCGTCTGAAATGACTCATCGAAATTTACATACTTCAAGGAGAACGTTAGCATTCAGTTAATTAGAAGATTATAGGTTCATTTTATAAATCCTTGCGAGACGTAAAAATACACACTCCTTAAGTTCCTTTCCAAAATCAGATTCAAGTAACCATTTAAGAACTTAATCAAGTTTTATTTTAAAGTTCATCTAGTTGGCTTAATAAATGGTTAACCAAAAACTGGACAACAACGACATAAGTCCCATAGAGGCATCTTATCCATTCAAGAAGGTGTAATAACCACATTGGATTACCTAAGTAGACTATGTTGTAATGAGGTCTAATGATTTAATGCTTATTGCACCTTCCTTCGTACTTACATTCATCTTGAAATAGGTAGAGTCTTCCTCTTTATGGTTAAATTTTAGGATTTAACAACCCTCTTCATATTTTACAATTTTTGTGGTTTTACTACTGTTTTATTATATCATATTTCCATATAAAATTATTTAGTTAAAAAAAAATATCATACTCTACAACTTATCAAGTTGTATCTTATTTAGGGATATAGAACTTAACCCCCTTTATCAGACATAACAAAGGATAATCAATTACGTATATTTAAAAATATAAATAATATAAATAAGACAGAATTCCATTCATTCATAGAAAAATCTGAAAGTCCATAAATCCAATTTAGGTAAGTTTTCAGCTTAACATTAACTTCTATAAACTTATATAATTACAATACTATGCATTTAAGGCAAACTGCCAATATATTAGTCTTCTTTCAACAAGAATACCATTTCCCTTATAATTTACAACCCAAGAAAAGGAATAAGGTTTCTTCATAATGAATCAAACTTAAACCAGCAAATGTATCATAAAACTATTTCCTTCCTTTACCACTTATAGAATCCATCTGCAAAAATTGCTAGCACAGGTCAGTTCAAAGAACTGAGCATGATAAGAACCAAATATTGAAACTTCATGCTTTCTAATAATTTTCCAATTAAAACAACTCTGCCCTAATGAATCACTTAATATAACAACATAAAATCATAAGTAATAACAAGAGATAAATAAACACGTTAAAAGCACTGAAAACCCTTTAAAGAAAAGAACTGGCTATATTTCACAATAACTGTCATATCATTTATTTTAAATTGATTGTATCAACTAAAAACAATAGTTCATACTATTAAAATTTTAAAAGTCTATCTTAGAATTACGTACCAAATCCAAATTCATGAACAAACAGATAACAAAGAAGAATGAACTGTTCGTCTACAAATTCAATTAAAGTTACGGTCTCAAAGAACTTTATAATAACAGCAAACCATTATTCCTAAAGCTCTTAGAGTAATAGTTCAAACTAAAAGAAATAGAATTCAGAACTTAAAAAGTTAACAGGATACAAGAAAAAACCCAACAGTAACAAATCCATATTGATCCATGGTGAAGAAAATTCAGCTCATAACACAGAGTCCAAATTCCAAGTTTCCTTAACAAATGCAGAATTCACTTACAACCCAAGACAACTCAATGATTAATCACGGTTTCAAGGTAATGTTTAGTTCCCATTCATATATTATATTCAAAATTAAGGAGACTCAAACCAGACTTAAAACAAAACCCCAGAATTAATCAAGAATTTAAAGTTAAGAAAGTATCAAAAATACAAGCACAGTACAAAATATGAGCTCCCAATGATAGCCAATCAATCCTAAGGGTAATTCCTGAGTATGGAAATCACTAAAAATCTTACAAAAAAGTTCCACATTACTCACTACCCCAAATATTCATAGTAATAAGAACTAAAATGCTAGGTTTATCCAAATGAAACTCGCATACCATTCTAACTCTAACACGAGCCCAAAACAAGCTCTATATAACACAAGTTTCAGTACAGGTTAAGATGAAACGAAGGCTTTGCATAAGCACTGGCTCAACCAAACATGAGTTTTTTATAACTTAATGAACAAGAGCCCATATCAATATACCTAAATCACGGGTCTCATATAAAATAAAAGTGTAATGTAGGTTCAGTAAGGGTCAAGATCAAACTATCATGATCTTTCAATAGCTTCCCACCCAAACTAAACACTATTTCACACATGGTCAACAGGACTTTATTTTCCCAATGGAGTTAAGATTACCAAGAGGCTATAGAACATCTCTAAAACAAAAAAAAACTGAGCACAACTAAATGAAACACGAGCTTCCAAATGAGCTCAAGTCCAATATGACCAAAGATGAACTTGGTGAAAACAGTCTCCTTAGAAGCTAAAACTCAACACAAGTTTTATATCTAGTCTGAGTTCAACACAACTATTAGAATACAGGTTAGATGAACATGAATAGAAAAACTAGTTCAATTCTGACATGAACCAACTAAAATCTAACACGAGACATAGTTTGCACGAGCTAAAGCTCTACGCAAGCGTCAAATTCAACTATATTACCACATATTCCATAAATTCAAACTTCAAAAAAAGTAGACAAGGCATAGATTTCATCAAATTCTAATCATGTCATAAAACACAGCAACAATGTATGTACCACATCAAACTTCATATACCGGTTCCAAAATTCAAGCAGAGTTATCAAATCCAGATTCACATACATTATTTGTTAACAAAACTCCAATGGAGTTCCCAAACAAAAAATTAATTTTACAGTGGGTTTCATACCCCAAATCCACAAATATTTTCATAAACCCAAAAAGACAAGTTACCAATTAAATCACGCAAGTCAATAATATCACAAAATCAGAGTTCATTTAAGGAACATTTCGAAGAAAGCAATAAATCTTAATGGTAAGAGCCTATCATGCCTAATAGCACTTCTGCCAAATTGATGGAGCTTCTAAGATGAGTTTCCAACTTCCTTTCTCTTCCATGCAAGATCAAACAACAAACAACTTTCCTCCAACTTCCTTTTATATTTTCCCATGATTGAAAATAAATCAGGGCCAAAAATAGCTACAAACTGCAAATCAAACTGCTGGTTCGAAGAAACAGTTTTCCTCATATAAAGAAAAATCCAGAGAGAGTGAGAAAACAAATAACTTTCCCAAAACCCTCCTTCCAAGTTTCCAAGTCTGTTTGAGTGCCTTGACCGAGGCCAATTAACTCCATTAAATGAAATTTTCCCGCTTATCCTTATGTGCCACCGCCTTCCAAATCCAGTGAGATTTAAAATGAATTCAACATGCATTTCTAAGTTTAGTGGGGTTTCCACTTAACAGTCTGCCAAGTCCACTAACTCCTGCCATAACTAGCTATCAAGGAGTATTTAAAGCCTTATCTTAACATTCAATTCCCATTGGAACCGTTGCCCATGGCCCTCACAATTAGTTTTAGTTCAAATCTTTTTAAAACTTAGGATAGTTTAGGATTAGTCACCATAGGTCCCAAATCAATGCCTTAGGTAGTCTCCACATAGTTTTTAGGAAATAGGTTTAGTTTAACTTCAAAAACCATATAACATTAGACATCAAGTTAGACTAACCTACTAATATGTAGTTTTAAGAATTAACTTAGATTAGTTCTCATTTATATATTTTTAAGAATAAAATAAAATTAATTCACATTATACATAGCTTAGGAGATAGGTTAAATTAATTTTAATAGGTTATCAACCTTTACAACATCTCCTCAATTTTATGTAGCACTAAGGCTTAGGATAGAATAGGATTCAATTTATACAATATAGCTGAGAAATAGATAATCGTACCCAACTCAGGATTTCAAACCCTTCTTAAACCGTGAAATGACTACATTAAATTTATGCCTGAATGTCTTGCCAAGATCGACCTCTAAGAAAAAATCATAACTAGTCAACTAGATTGAAACATGTTCGCATAAGAGAAAAGAACTTGTAACTGCAAGGTTCAGTCCATTTTGTCCTTTAATTCATTGATTTCAATATCTCGTTCATTCAATAAGAAGATTAAAAACATTCCTTGGATCAATGGAATTGATCCAAGGATGTGTTAGATTAAGGGTAAAGTTTGCAACTCAAAATATGACTGCATCTTACATCAAAAAGTGAAAGATGGATTCAAGGAAACCATTTTTTTCAATCCAAAGGATCTTAAGAATAGGAATGATCCATTCATTTCAAGTATGATTTCCTATAATCAAAAGAACACATCTTTATAAGGAAAAATCACATGTCAACACTTGAAATACAAATGAGAATTTTAACAACAGACAAGGGTGTTACAGCTTCCCTCCTATAAAGAGTCATCATGCCGATGATTACCTTCCTTTAACAATTAATATCAAGATAATCAATCAATTCACTTTATCACCATATATCAAAACATATTAGAATCCATTGTGAATATGCTACCAAAATGTGGAGTTTTTCCCTTTCTAATTTTAAAACTTCCTGGGTGGTTCCGAGGGATTTCAGTCGTCAGCTCTGGATACAATGGAGCCCACCATAAAAAATTTGTGTTGTGAGAAGGCTCTGGAATTTGGTAATGCCTCATATTATTTGGAGGATATGGAAAGATAGAAATGATATCATCTTTAGAAACAGTAAATAGAATTATAAGCTCAGTATTGGGAAAATTTCTAATACTATTAAAGAGAATATTGTGAGATTTATACCCCCCAAGAACAAGAGCTATCCAGAAAATGAAGAGCATATCTTGTCCAAATGGTAGATTAGAGCTGACAATAACCGAAATAATTTAGGTAATAATATTGATATATCTTTGATACATTGGCATCCTCCTGATCTTAACTGGTATAAGCTGAACTTTGATGGGGCCTCTAAGAGTAACCCTAGAATTGTAACGGGGGGAGGAGTGATCAGGGATCATAAAGGTAGTTTGGTGACTGCTTATGCCGGTAAAATGGGAATTCAAACTAATCATTTTACTAAAGCATTATCTTCTTTATGCGGCCTTAGAATTGCTCAGATTCATAATATCAAAAATCTCATTCTGGAAGGAGACTCACTCAATATAATCAATCATCTTAGTCAGTGTTCGCCCCCAAGTTGGAACATCAAATAATTCATCTTGGAGTCCATAAGTATTTTCCAAACCTTTAATAATATTCAGACCAAGCATACTTACTGGGAGGGTAACAAGGTGGAAGATGCATTGGCTAACTATGGCATAAATATTAATCACATTATTTGGGATAATAGTGACCACATTCCTGAGCAGATTCAAAACAGCATACAAGCGGAGACTTATGGACATACAAATTTGGGATAAGATTAATAAATATTTGGAGTGGGTATTTATGAGTAAAACTTTCAAATGCGGGATAAGTTTAAAGCAGCACTTAAATAGATATTGATGGGCAATCAAAGTTATATAAAGTATAATGATGATATAAAATGGATTCATCTAAAAATTAAAGCCACACATGCGGGAAATTCTATGCCTATAACAGATGTTAAACATTTTTTTACATATTTTCAAGTCCATGGTAAGGCTGATGATGATCTGGAATGGATTTCAAAGGGGACTAATGCTTGCTCATGCAGGATCTCATAGGTACAGAGAAGCAATAAAACAAGCATTCGTGGGAAGTGCTATAACAACAACAGATACACTATTCATTATTACCATAGCATGAGACAAAACAGAGAAAGGTGGGTTGGAACTATGGCTACTATCGAATCACCCATAGGGATTGTGAAGCTTACACTATCAATCACTTAAGCCCAGTGAAAATGGGAGGAGTCCCTTGTCAAATCAAACCTAGCGTGGACCCGGAGTGGAAAAATAATGCAAAACTTTAGAATCTCCTCAACCAGGGAGGCATCACTAATTTCATTGAGAAGATACAAGGTCATGACCAACGCATCTCTGTGTAATTTGTGAAGGACTGTAAATAACACAAAGTTGAATATGGAGGACAGAAAAATTTGATCAATGAAGAGTTAATCACTAAAGGTACTGGCCTTGGAATGGATGGATACCAATTCTTCAATAAAAGGATTGACAGGCCGGCTGAGGAGAGGAAATTTTTGGAGGGCAATACGAAACTGGTTTTTGTCACAGTGGGTCTACAAGTCAATTCTTTCCCTCCGCCTTTTGATGAGGTCACCCATTTTATGGTGAGATACATTTCTCTTGAGGGGAGATTTGTCATAGTGCCCTTAAAGCATCTTGTGTTCCTCAATCACTTCCATATAAATTACATGGTATGCTTCCCTTATTATTTTCTTAATTCTCTTGAGAATTCCATCTTGGAGTTTAAAAATCATGTTCATGTGGTCCCTTTACATCAAGGTCTCATTTACTTGTTGCATAAACTGTGTCTTCTTAAGCTTCCCTGCATCCTGACCTCCCCCATCTCTGTCCCTTCTTTTCCCACCACCGCTATCACTACCACTCCTTCTATCCCCATCACTACAGTTGCTACCCCTTTGAATTCCTTCTCGGCTCCCCCTGTCATTCCCCCCACCTCTACTCCCACCCCGTTTGCCTCCACCTCAAAAATACCTATCACTAGATCTTCTAAAAAGTTGAACCTTGATACCCTTATTTCGGGGAACGTGCCTCAGGATTTGGAGGTTGCTCATAATCTCCTACACATTAGCAGCACGGGTTCTCAAGAGACACATGCTGAGAGCTCCACTAAAAGGCTGGAAGCTTTATAAACTGACATGTTGCTACTGAAAGAAGAAGTAAAAAACTTGTCCAAGCAAAAAGGTCAGAGAATGAAGGAGGAGGAGGCTGATATTGACAAAAATCAGGTTGAGGATATTTACAAAAAAAATTACTCCTTGGACAACCGACATGGAAAAAACAAGACTTGTCGTGATCATAATATGGCTATTTTTAGTGCAATTTAGGAGTTTATTGAGAAGAATGTCCGCTGCGTCTCTAATCTCAGTGGCATACCAACTACTCTTTGGGGCATGGAAAAAGAAAGAAAACAAACCATTCAACAGCTAGACACTACTGACCATTTTCACATGATGGCATTGGTTATGTTCACCTCTTGGCAGACTATCAATTCTAGAATTGCCAAAGCCACCAAGAAGTAATTGTGGATCTGTGATGTTCTTGCTGACTTCTATTATGGTTTTTGTTGTTTTGTTACTATTTTTTTGGCTACTCTTTTGTAGTGTTCGAATTGGTTAGTTTTTTTGGGGTAACTGCTCTTTGGTCGCACTGGATTCTTATGTATTATCTGGATCTTGATCCTTCTTATATTGTTTTTCACTCCTATTCTGGCTTCTAGGCCCCTTTTTGTATACAAGGGTATAGTCCCTTTCAAAAAACTATTTATCAATAATAAAAAAAAAACATATCGGAATCTTATAATTCTAAAAATCAACATTCATACAGCTGCTTATTCGAAGAGTTAAATTGTCATCTACCCAAAATTGGTAGATTTATTTTCATAATGAATAATTTTTTTCAAATTTCATCAGTTTGAAAAATTTAACTTTGTTCAAATAAAAAATGGAAAAGTAGTTTTCATATCTTCAAATTTTTCCCAGGTTGCACTTTCCTCATTAAACTAGTCCCACTGGACCTTACATTGCCTCAGTTCACAATTTCTTAAATGCAACTGATGAGTCTCTAATACTCATAACAGTTTAACCACGATTATTCCTTGGTCTTGAACCTGCAAGGAGTTCTAATTTAACACATGTGACAAATCTGAGACATATTTCTTAAGCAAATAAATATGAAAAACATCATGCATTCATGATAAAGTAGGAGGTAATGTTAAACAATAAGCTACTGGGTTGATAACTTCCACAATTTCAAAAGGTCCCATAAATCGAGGTGATAAATTGGTAGCCTTTCCAAAAGTTACAGAACTCTTTTTTGGTTTTACTCAAAGAAAGACATTCTCACCAAGCTCAAAATTCCTATCAACCCTCTTCAAGTCATCATAACTCTTTTGTCTATTTGCTACTTCCTTCAAGCATTCGCGTATCATTTTAACTTGTTGTTCCATTTCCATAAGGATTTCAAGTCTAATTACCTCTCTATCCTCAATGTTGTCCCAACTGATGGGAGTTCTGTATTTCCTTCCCTATAGCACCTCAAAAGGTGCCATCTTAAGGGAGGCATGATATGTATTAATGTAAGAAAATTCAACTAGTGGAAGATACTCTTCCCACTTGTACTAATGATCCATACAATACATGCGTAACATATCTTCTAAAACCTGATTTACTCTTTCAGTATGTCCATCTATTTTTAGATGATACACAGAACTAAAATTCAGCTTAGTTCCTAGAGATGCATTAAGTGTTTTCCAAAACTTGGATGTCATTCTAGGATCCCTATCAGATATGATTAACTCAATTACTCCATGTAACCTGAAAATGTCATGAACAAACCTTTTTGCCAAAACAGGAGAATCATCCTTCAGATTTCTAGCAATAAAATGTGCTACCTTTGTCAGTTTATCTACAACTACCAAAATAACATCATGTTTTTTTTGTCATAAGCAAACCTTGTACAAAATCCATGCTTATTACTTGCCATTTGTACTGCGGAATTCTATGTGGATATAATAAACTAGCTGGGTGCATGTGTTCAACTTTAACACACTGACAATCTAAGCAATGCTTAACAAACTCAATAACGTCCTTTTTCATTCCTTTCCAGAAATATTGTTGTTTTATATCAGCAAGCATTTTTGTAATGCTAGGATGCCCAGAAAAAGGTGAGATGTGAAATTCAACTAGTAATTTTTTCCTCAATTCATTAAGTGAAGGTATGTATACTCTGTTTTCAAATCGTAATATTCCTTCATTATCAAAATGAAATCCTTTATACCTAACATCCTTTAGATCTGCAACAATGCTATTTTCACTTGCTGAAAATAAGAATCAGATTCCATAACATCTTTTACTTCATCCTTAAACTACGTTCTTAATGTTATAAGAGCAGAAATGTGCTTCCTACGACTTAGAGCATTAACAACTCTATTTTCCTTTCCTTTTTGTAACTTATACCAAAATCATATTGTGATAAAAACTCTAACCATCTATGTTGCCTTGCATTCAGATTTGGTTGAGTGAAAATATACTTCAACCGTAGATGATCAGTTTTCAATTCAAAAGGTTTACCAAGCAGATAGTGTCTCCATACTTGTAGTGCATGAACAATGGCAGCAAGCTCTAAATCATGTGGAGCATAATTCATCTCATGTAACTTAAGTTTTCTACTTTCATAAGCTATGACATGATAATTTTGTAATAATATTCCTCCAAGGCCTTCACTAGAGGCATCCATCATAACTGTAAAATCCCCATTAGGATCAGGTACTGCCATAATAGGTGTAGAAGTTAACTAATTTTTCAAAGTTTGAAAAACATATTCACACTTCTCACTGCATATAAATTTATTATCTTTCTTCTGTAACAAAGTTATTGGTGCAGCTACTTTAGAAAAATCCTTAACAGATTTCCTATAATAACCGGCAAGACCCATGAAGTTTCTAACCTCATGTACGTTTTTAGGTGTAGGCCATTCTGTTATCACTGTAATTTTAGAAGGATCTACTCCAATCCCTTCTTTTCTTATAACGTGGCCTAAATAGTGTACTTCTGTATCATAGAAAGAACATTTAGACAACTTACCAAATAACTTCCTCTTTCTCAGGATTTCCAAAACAATCCTTAAGTGTTCATGGTGTTCCTCAACACTCTTAGAATATATGAGAATGTCGTTGAAGAATACAAGCACAAATTTGTCCAAATATTCTTGAAAGATATTGTTCATAAGATTCATAAAAGCAGCAGGTGCATTTGTCAACCCAAAGGGAAAAATAGTAAATTCATAATGCCCATACCATTTCCTAAAAGTAGTTTTATGAATGTCTTCATCTTTAATTCATAATTGATGATACCCGACCTAAGATCTATCTTAGAATATACTGATGCACCATGCATCTGATCAAATAAATCATCAATTCTAAATAGTGGGTACCTATTCTTGATTGTCACTTTGTTCAACATTCTGTAATCAATGCACAACCTAAGTGTCCCATATTTATTTTTAACAAAAATTACTGGTGCTCCCCAAGGGGAAACACTTGGTCTAATCAACCACTTTGACAAAAGTTCTTGCAATTATGCTTTAATCTCTACTAATTCTGTGGTAGTCATTCTATATGGTTCCTTAGAAATAGGTTCCGTTCCAGGTTTGATCTCAATAGTAAAATCAAATTCTCTTTTAGGGGGGAGACCCTGTAATTCCTCCAGAAAAACATCACTATAATTTCATAACAGTGGATAACGATTCATGAGGTTGCTATTTTATTTTGATGATTCAGAAATTTTTACTGCATACAAGGTACATCCTTTATTTTTGGCCTTTTTAAGTTACATGGTAGATAATTTCCTAACTAAAATCTCATGTTTCACACCTTGAATCTCTATTGTATTCTACAGATCATCTAAACAACTAATATATTTCTCAAAACAATCAACTTTTACTTTGTGATCTGCTAGCCAGTTAACCCCTATGATTATGTCATAAAATCCCAAAGGTGCTACATACAGATCAACCTCAATGGAAAAAGTGGGTAATTCAAGGACTGCTCCAAAAAGACACATACTAACTATATGAACAACATTATTCCCATGATTTACAGTCCATCTTTTATCCATTTTTCTATCTTTTCGTTTTAGTTTTGATACAAGATTATAAGAAATAAAACATTCAGTAGCTCCTGTATCAAAAAGAATAGTTACAGGTATACCAAGTAACTTGCCAGGAACTTCTATAGGTGTGACTTGATTTTTAGCTTGTTTGTCTGCTACGGCAACATGTATCTTGTGCTATGGATCACAATCATTCTTCTTCAAAGGACAATTATTTGCATAATGATCCTTGTCGCAGTTATAACAGCCTCCTATAGGTCCCTTTCTAGGCTCAGAGTTATTTCTATCCTTAAAATTATTATTTTGACCCCCATAAGACTTCTATCCATTGTTTTTGTTTCTTACAAAGTTTCTCTGTGTGTTTCTAGTAGGTTTATTCATCGTTGCTTTCTTGTTGTTATCAATGGTAAACTTAGTTTTATTACCAAACTTCTTCCATGGTCCCTTCTTTGGTGCAAGAGAGGTTGATGAGGAGTTTGGTAATTTCTTCCTTACTTCCTCTTTGTGAGCATAAATTGCTTTCAATTTATGTTCCTTCCTTATGGTCTTTTCCACAACTCCTTCCATCGTGGTTGGACTGTGTACATCCACCTCTCCCCTATTACGGGACTCAATCCCATGATAAATTTTCTTATTCTGAATTTTTCATCAGTCTAGTACTATAGAGCATACTTAAGGAATTTAGTAAACTTCTCCCATCATTCCGTTATTGTCAGCTTCCCCTGAGCTAAGTTCTAAAATTCATTCATTTTCTGGTCATAGTAAAGCTATGGCATCTAACATTGTCTAAAATAGCTTTTGAACTGGTCCTAAGCAATATTAGACTCATCAATATTTAACTCAACTTTTTGGCTGTCCCACCATGAGGAGGCCTCATGCGAAAGCTGATATGCTCCCCATATCACTTTCATTTCCTTGGAGAAGTTTTGTATCGTAAAATACTTCTCCATTTCGTTGAGCCAATTTTCTGCTCCATCTCCTAAAGTGGTGCCATCAAATTCAGGTGGACTTATCCTTTTTATGTCATTGGTGAGTTTAGCTACTAACCTTGTCTTTTTGTTCTCTAGTGGAATAGGCATGTTAACATTGTTATCATCAACACCCAAATTGGCATTGTCCTCAAAAGGTGGCCGATTGTTATCACCAGCATCATTTTCCTCCTCGTTGCCCATCACTTGTTGTTCCAATATAGCCAAATGATCCCTCATGTCCAACAGGGCAGCAAGGATCTCATCAATTTTTTGGGTTGTTGCTGCTCCATCAACAGGTGGAGGGTTATTTACAACATTCCCTCTAGTTCTAACCACTTTCTGTTAACAAGAAAATTTAAGTTTTGATCAGATTATGGACATAATAAGTCCAAGAGTTGCAACCTTCAGCTCTGATACCAAGATGTAACATTCCAATTTTCAGACAAAGACACGAGAATTTTTTTTTTTGAGCCATGTTCCCTATTCTAAATAATACATCAATTAGAACACACATTCTATGCCAATCAATCTTACAACAGATAACCATATGCAACTATAATGACTCGGTATCTTCTGATCTCTCATTTCATGACTTAGATTCATTTTGTTCTCTCATGCTAATCTAAACATAGAGTGTATACTACATATACTTGGCTACTTACCCTAATCCAGGTTTTGAGTGATCTGTTTAAAGAACCTATCTTAATATTTGTTGTTAATATTCATCCGACATCACATTCTGTTAAACTAAGTGGTACAGGACAACGCAACCAGCATCTTGTGATACTTTGGCTAAATATTTTCAACACATTGTCAATGTGATTATTCCTAGATGGCATACACATCAGTGGAATACGTTCTTCACTTTACTCTTCTGTTATCTTGAATGGTCTTTACTTACTTCTGTCAGTCCACTTGTCCAAGATTTTATCCTAGCCCAGATTAGTGACATGATATAGTTTATTGGATCACTCACGTTAACTAAGGGTATTTATACATATTTAATTGCCTTAAGCTGATTGAATGTTCCTACCTACCATTAGTTAAAGAGAGTCATCCCCTAAACTAGATCCTATTTCTAATTTGGCCCAGAAAGAAACCAGGTACAAGTCTCCAACATATGTAGTTTTGGATGGTCAAATGTAGAAGGGTGTTGCCACATGTCAACTGCAGTACTGTATCTTCGAGAAGACCATAGTCTTCTCAAAGGTACAGTTCTGCGGGCGGTGTGTGCCAACATCCATCTGAACTGACTCATCGAAATGTACATACTTCAAGGAGAATGTTAGCATTCAGTTAATTAGAGGATTATAGGTTCATTTTACAAATATTTGTGAGACGTAAAAATCTACACTCCTTAAGTTCCTTTCCAAAATCAGATTCAAGTAACCATTTAAGAACTTACTCAAGTTTGATTTTAAAGTTCATCTTGTTGGCTTAATAAACGGTTAACCAAAAACTGGACAACAACAACATAAGTCCCATAGAGGCATCTTATCTGATCAAGAATGTGTAGTAACCACATAGGATTACCTAAGTATACTTCATTGTAATGAGGTCTAATGATTTAATGCTTATTCCACCTTCCCTAGTACTTACATTCATCTTCAAAGAGGTAGATTCTTCCTCCTTATGTTAAAATTTAGGATTTAATAACCCTCTTCATCTTTTACAATATCTTTGGTTTTACTATTGTTTTATTACATCATATTTCCATACAAAATTATTTAGTTAAAAAAAAACATCATACTATACAACTTATCAAGTTGTATCTTATTTAGGGATATATAACTTAACCCCCTTTATCCAACATAACAAAGGATAACCAATTACGTATATTTAAAAATATTAATAATATCAATAAGAAAAAATTCCATTCATTCATAGCAACACCCGAAAGTCCATAAATCCAATTTAGGTAAGTTTTTAGCTTAACATTAACTTCTACAAACTTATATAATTACAATACTATGCATTTAAGGCAAAATGCCAATATATTAATCTTCTTTCAACAAGAATACAATTTCCCTTATAATTTACAACCCAAGAAAAGGAATAAGGTTTCTTCATAATGAATCAAACTTAAACTAGCCAATGTATCATAAAACTATTGCCTTCCTTTACCACTTACAGAATCCATCTGCAAAAATTGCTAGCACGGGTCAGTTCAAAGAACTGAGCATGATAAGAACCAAACATTAAAACTTCATGCTTTCTACTAATTGTCCCATTAAAACAACTCTTCCCTAATGAATCACTTAATATAACAACATAAAAGCATAAGTAATAACAAGAGATAAATAAACATGTTAAAAGCACTGAAAACCCTTTGAAGAAAAGAACCGACTATATTTCACAATACCTATCATATCATTTATGTTTAAATTGATTTTATCAACTAGAAAAAATAGTTCATACTATCATAATTTAAAAAGTCTATCTCCGAATTACGTACCAAAGCCAAATTCAAGAACGAACATATAGAAAAGAAGAACGAACCATTCGTCTACAAATTCGATTAAAGCTACAGTCTCAAAGAAATTTATAATAGTATCCATCCATTCTTCCTAAAGCTCTTAGAGTAATAGTTTGAACTAAAATAAATAGAGTTTAGAACTTAAACAGTTAACAGGATACAAGAAAAAACCCAATAGTAGAAAATCCATATCGATGCTATCGATAAAATAAAAGTCAGCTCATAACATAGAGTCCAAATTCCAAGTTACCTCAACAAACATAGAATTCACTTACAGCCCAAGGCAACTCAATGATTAATCATGGTTTCAGTGTAACATTAAGTTCCCATTCATATATTATATTCAAAATGAAGGAGACTCAAACTAGACTTAAAACAAAACCCCATAATTAATCAAGAATTTAAAGTTAAGAAAGTATCAAAAATACAAGTGCAGTATAAAATATGAGCTCCCAATGATAGCCAATCAATCCTAAGGGTAATTCCTGAGTATGGAAATCACTAACAGTCTTCCAAAATAGTTCCACATTACTCACTATCCCAAATATTTGTAGTATTTAAAGCCTTATCTTAACATTCAATGCCCATTGGAACCATCACCAATGTATATGCGGCCATAGGCCCCCTCGCAATTAGTTTTAGTTCAAATATTTTAAAAACTTAGGCTAGTTTAGGATTAGTCACCATAATTCCCAAATCAATGCCTTAGGTAGTCTCCACATAGTTTTTAGGAAATAGGTTTAGTTTAACTTCAAAAACCATATAACATTAGACATCAGGTTAGACTAACCTACTAATATGTAGTTTTAGGAACTAACTTAGATTAGTTCTCATTTATATAGTTTTAAGAATAAAATAAAATTAATTCACACTATACATAGCTTAGGAGATAGGTTAAATTAATTTTGATAGGTTATCAACCTTTACAACATCTCCTCAATTTTATTTAGCACTAAGGCTTAGGATAAAATAGGATTCAATTTACACAATATAGTTGAGAAACAGATAATCTTACCCAACTCAGGATTTCGATGATGATTGAAAAACAGGGACGGAAGCCTGATCAATTTATTAATCTCAATCAATCAACCATTACAGAGAATGGGCTGCAATATTTATAGAAATTACACAGCCAAATATAAAAAAATATCAAGTTGCACAGGTGAACCAAATTCCTAATTATACAGGCTTCCAATAACATCCGGGAAGCACAAATGAATAAATACAAATATATTGTTCAAAACAATATAACAGTATTTATAAAAGACAAATATGGTTTATGAACCATATAACAAAATAACCATTATTACTTAATTAAATAATTAAACTATGCATAATTAATATTAGGATAATAATATTTTATCCTAACATTCCCCCCCTTAATTGTGCATTGTCTGAAGAGATGAGGAGAGAAATGCTCTGAACAACTCAAACTTGTCACGTGCAAGTGACTTTGTGAAAATATCTGCTCGTTGTTCAGCAGTTGGACAAAATTGAAGTTGGATGTTGTGCTTCAACACATGTTCATGTATGAAATGAACCTGAACCTCTATGTGCTTTGTTCTCTCGTGAAAAACTGGATTACGAACAAGTTTGAGAACACCTTCATTTTCTACATACATGGTAGTAGGTTTGTCCTGTGGTATTCCAAGTCCTTCCAGTATGCAACGTAGCCAAATCACTTCACAGACAACTTCTCCTGCAGAGCGATACTCAGCTTCTGTGGAAGAGTGAGAAACAAAGTGTTGTTTCTTACTTCCCCATGATATTGGTCCAGATCCCATAAAGAATACAAATCCAGAAGTGGATTTTCTATCATCAATGTTACCTGCATGATCTGAATCCAAATATCCAGTCAAGAAGAAGTTTTCATTCTTCTTGTATTCTAGACCAAGATCCACTGATCCTTTGAGATATCTCAAAATGTGCCTTGCTGCTTTCCAATGACAAAATTTGGGTTCCTGTATGAACCTGGATAGATAGCTCACTGCAAAGCTGATATCTGGTCTAGTGTAGGTCAGGTAAATGAGACTCTTAATCATCTGCCGATAGAGAGTGGCACTTACCTCAGGAGATGGATCTGAACGAGATAACTGTAATCTATTCTCCATAGGTGTAGCAATTGGTGTGCAATCCATCATCCTAAACTTCTCAAGCGTAGTCTTGGTATACTTCATCTGAGAAACAGAGATGTGATTCTCTTTCTGCCATACTTCTAGTCCAAGACAGTAGTGCATAAGCCCGAGATCTGTCATGTCGAATGATCACTTAAGATCTTTCTTCGTTTCATCAATCATCTTCACTGAACTGCCAGTGATGACTAGATCATCGACACAAACTACAACAATCACCATCTCCCCCCCTTGCTTTTTGAGGTAGAGATTGGGATCGTATGGATTTATGACGAATACATGTTGTACGAGATGCTCATCAATCTTGATGTACCATGCCCGGGGTGCCTTTTTGAGGCCATACATAGATTTCCTGAGTCTGCATACCTTTGTTTCTTGACTAGGTATAACATATCCCTTAGGTTAAGTCATGTAGACTTCTTCTTGTAAATATCCATTCAGGAAGGCACTTTTTACGTCCATTTGGTGAACTTTCCATCCAAACTGTGTAGCTAGAGCAAAGATCATCTTGATCATTTTGATCTTAGTTGTGGGAGAAAATGTCTCCTCATAGTCAATGCCTTCTTTTTATGCGTACCCCTTTGCTACAAGTCTTGCTTTGTGCTTATCCACTATCCCATATACTTTGTACTTAGTTTTGAATATCCATCTGCATCCAATGGGTTTCTTCCCTGGTGGAAGATCAATAAGCTACCAAGTGTTATTCTTCATCACTGATTGATATTCAGAATCCATGGCATCTTTCCAAGCTTTTGACTGTAGGGCTTCCTGGACTGTAGAGGGCTCATCTAATTCAATAACTCTACTCATCAAAGCAAATTTAACTTCTTCTCTTGCTTTATTGTGAGTCTGTGGTCCAGGAGTGGATGTATCCGGTGGAACATCCATTCTTGCATCTCGTAATGTACTTGTACACCATTTAGGCATACGTTGAATTGTTCCCATGGGTTGTGGTTCTATCTGATCAACACCATCATCCCCATCATCACTTTCATCTTCTGAGGGAACATTAGCTTCAATTTTTACAATAGGTGGAAAATCTACATCATGTGAGTCCGAAGGAGGAGTCTCTACTTCCTTCTTCTCGAAAAACTCAACATATCTGCTGGTGTAGACTTTTCTGGTCTTAGGATCCATCAATCTATACCCAAGAGTTTCTTCAATGTATCCAATGAAGATGAGATTTTGTGACTTCATATCCAATTTATTTCTATTTTGTTTGGGTATGTGCATGCTGGCTTTACACCCAAATACTCTGAGGTGTGCAATGGAAGGTTTCCTTTTTTACCATGCTTCTTGTGGTGTAATTGCATCAAGAGTAGTTGTGGGTGCTCTGTTCAACAAATACACTATTGTTTTTACTACTTCTACCCAAAATGTCTTTGTAAGTCTAGAATCATCGATCATGCATCACACTATTTCCATGATAGTACGATTTCTTCTCTAGACAACACCATTTTGCTGCGGTGTGTGTGGAGGAGGTGTTTTTCGACGAATCCTGTGAGTTTGTAGGTAGTCTCTGAACTCATCACTGGTGAATTCCCCCCCTCGATCTGAGTGGAGAGTTCTGATGTGATGACCAGTTTCTTTCTCAACTACTACTTTGAACTTTTTGAATGTTTCAAAGGCTTCACTTTTCTTGCGAAGACAAAAAATCCACATTTTTCGTGAATAGTCATCAACAAAAAGCATGAAGTACTGGAACCCAGAATGACTTGGCTACATTGGACCGCAAAGATCAGTATGAACCAGGTCAAGTTTACCATGAGCTCAAAAAGTACTCTTTTGGAATGAAACTCTGTGTTGTTTTCTTGCTAAGCAGTGAGGACACTTTTCTGTATCCTTCTGAAGAGATGGTAGCCCATGTACCATATTACACCGGTGAAGTGTTTCAAGATATTTGAAACTTACATGACCAAATCTCCAATGCCACAACTAGGCTGAGGTGGAGTTTTTAGCCACAAGTGCTTGATTGTTTTTGTGAATGAAATCAAGTTGAAACATACATCCCACATTTGAGGCTTTTGCGATTATTTTCAAGCCTCTAGATTTATCTTGAATCAAACACATTTTCTTTCCAGATTGACTATCAAATTCGATTTTCAGGTTGTGATCTAGGAGTTGACTGACCGAAAGAAGATTCTTTGTCAACCCAGGGACATATAGAACATCTGATAGTTTGCATTTGTGTGAACCAAGGGGTAGAGAAATGTTTCCAATCTCCTGAACTGTATATGAAGAATCATCTCCAAATGAAACATGATTTTTCGATGGTGTGTCCCTCATTGAAATAAACCAGTCTCTATGGCTGGTCATGTGTCGAGTGGCTCCCAAATCAACATGCTAGACATCACTAGAAGATGTGGATGGTTCACTTGATTGAGCAGTGAACAAGAATTCTTCATTGTCTGACTATTCTTGTTGCTCAGCAATATTACCTTGCTGGTGGGGTCTTCTTTTCCAGTTCCCATTTTTCTACCCATGATAGTTGTTAGAATTTCCCTTGTAAGATTGTTGTTGTTGTGGTCCAGATTTGCTTGATGAACCTTTCTTATAAGTGTTATACCAACAATCTTGTAAGTCATGTCCTCTTTTGCAAATTGGACATCGCTTCTTCTGTTGATTGTCCCCATGATACTAATTCTGATGTGGTGAATTCTGATAGGATTTAGGTTTTCCTTTACCTTTTCCTTTCCATTTTTGATGTGAAGACAGTGCCTGCTCCTCTTCATCATCCTTATTGTGCATTGCTTCCTCTTGTTGCAGTAGGTTTACCAGCTTGTTAAAACTAATTGTCGTATCTGACAAGTTTAGAGTTGTGAAAAAAATGTGGTAAGAAGAAGGGAGAGATCTCAGAACAATGGGAACGAGAGATTCATATTTGACCTCTTCTCCTAGGGCTAGAAGTGAAGCCCTCAACTCTGTAACTCTTCTTAGGAAAGCTTCAATTTTCTCATTTTTCTTGAACTTCAATGTATATAACTGACTCTGTAAATTTAGTATGACATTCTTGTTCTTGGCCTCATATATTGTGCTCAGTTTATCCCATGCTTATTTTTTTGTTGTGGCATCTCGAATGTGGGCTTGCACATCGTCAGACACTCCAAACAAGATGATGAGTTTTGCTTTCTGATATGCTCTATCAAACTATCGTTGTTGTGTTGCATCAGTTGGTGATCTGGTTAGAGTACCAGTCACAATAGGTCAGATTTCTTCAAACTTAAGCCGTGTCTTTATTTTTGTCTTCCATGCAGCATAGTTGCTTCCTCTGAGCAATTATGAATCTGGAAGAAAAAATTTGGGGGCATTGGTGCTCATTTTGTAGAGATCACTGACAGGGTTTGGCTCTTATCACTCTAGGTATTAGGTCTCCCAATCTATATACCGTCAGTCTGATATACCGAACCTTTCTATATACGTGCCCTTCCGATATACCCATCGGTACGTGGAAGAAGCTCACCCTTTCTATATACTCGGCGGTACGTGAAAGAGGTGTTAATGTACGTGAAAGAATTCAATACATGGTACCAAGACAGTACTGATGGGGTCTGTGTGATTATTAACACCGGATCAAAGAAATATCCTCATACGTGCGTGTAACTTCGCTATATACTTGGATAATTTCTTAGTCCGGATTTATGTCTTGCAATCATTCACAGACGGATGGGATGGTTCATAGTGTGTGCATTGTGACATTATTACTCCCCGTTGATTTATAGGGACGATGCCTAGACAATGTTGTTGTAACTATATTAGGTGTTAAGTGTACTAGTAGTCACGATGGCTTTACCTGTAAGCACTTCCTAGGGGCACTATATATACCGAATGCTGCGAATGAGATCTAGGATCTCGTGAGTGTTACAGAACCAATTTTTTTATTGTTTTTGATTACAATTCTGCCAGTTTTTGAGCAGTTACAAAGTTTTACAGTTGACTATGGCAACCTGTAAATTAGTACAATATGCAGTAGTATATAATTTACATTCAAAAAACTAGACAATTTGAATGGCAGGCAAAAAAATTCTGTTTCACGGGCCCTAGTGGCCTCCTGAGCTCAATACGAACCAAAATGATAAAAATTGCAAAAAAGAAGCTGAAGATGCAATTTTTAGATAGATCTCCCTTTGCAAAAAATGTCCAAAATGAAAAAACAGACTAGATGGGAGAATATTTTTTTTTTACCCTAGCTTAGGGGTTTCTCCGCAAATTTTAGTTAGTTATAACTAAATTCAAAAAATCTGCTAAATTTAGCAGTTTCGCCAAAAATTCTGCCAAATTTCAAAAAGTAAGTTTTTGAGTGTTGGGGCAGGATTTGACCCCTAGACCTCTCACTCCCAAGGCGCATCCAATAACCAACTTGGCCTCTTAGGGGCGCTTCATATGAAAATGAACAAACTTGTATTTATAGACAGGTAAAATCGACTTACCTTTTTAAAAAATGCGACCTGGCAGAGGAGAGAGTCCACGTGGCGCTTGCGTGGCACGAGTTTGTCGGCGCTTTAGGGTTTCCTTCGCTCAAAAAACGGATCTGAAGCAATTACTTCTTATTGTTTTTGTTTGCCTTTGGTTTTGGCCGCTTCTTCCTTGCTTTGGCCGCTCTTTTTTTTACTTCTTCGTTTGATCTCTTGATGCACTGTGTTGCAGCTATGTTGGTCCGGTGCATGGATTTGACAGGTGCGTGGGATCTTGATCACTGTGTTTTTTTTATCTAGCCACCTTTTTGATACTTATCCACCGTTTCTTTATGTGAAGGTCCGTGGAGTCAAAGGGCTGTGAGGAGGATCTTTTTCAAAGCACCGATTGGGCGCCTTGTTTGTAAGATCGACTCTTCCTACAAATCATGAGATCTCCTAACACGCCAACTTATGTAATCGGTTTCAATTGCACGACATTTTCCGTGCACTTATTACTCAGATCAGCAAGAGTTTCACCTAAGATAACGTCTTGTGTCTCTCTCTTCTGTTTGGCCATGGAGTATACTCGCAGGCTTTGGCATGAGGAGGACTGGCTATTGCTTTGGCCACTTTTTTTAAATACACTTCCACCGTTTTTTGCTTGTGTGCAGGCCGCTTCTCTTTGCTATGCCATTTTGCTTTTGTATGATTTGCTTCTTCTTTTTTTATTGATTGTTTCTTTGTGCAGGTGCATGGAAGACTAATCTCAGGTCCAGCAAGGGTTTCCACGCCTCCTTCAACTACTGCCCCTATCTGATCTGCGCCTATAAGGAGTCCTTCACACGGCCTCCAAATATAACAACTAATCCTCCAAAACCAGATATACCTCTAAATGTAGAGGTTGGATAAAAATACAGAGACTAAAAACATCTCTAATATTAGAGATAAAACCCCAAATGGGGACAAAAATAATTTTTAAAAAAATAATTTTCAATACCTGCGGCAAATTTTGCCTGGTGCTGAGTGCACCAGTGCAAAAAAAATTTGTGTTCCAAACACCTGGAACTGCACAGGAGGTTGTGGGTTTGCAGGGTGTTCTGGGAAGCTGCAGGAGGCAGCACTAGCTCTCCTTCTGTTGCAGATTTCTTCTCCATGAATTCTCCTTCTTCTGCAACCTTCTCCAACCTTGCCAGGAGCTGCAATTCGCTCTGGTACCAAATGATGATTGAAAAACAGGGACAAAAGCCTGATCAATTTATTAATCTCAATCAATCAACCATTATAGAGAATGGGCTACAATATTTATAGATATTGCACAGCCAAATACAAACAAAATATCAAGTTGCACAGGTGAACTAAATTCCTATATATACAGGCTTCCAATAACATCCGGGAAGCACAAATGAATAAATACAAATATATTGTTCAAAACAATATAACATTATTTATAAAAGACAAATATGGTTTATGAACCATATAACAAAATAACCATTATTACTTAATTAATAAAATTAATTAAATAATTAAACTATGCATAATTAATATTAGGATAATAATATTTTATCCTAACATTCAAACCCTTCTTAAACCGTGAAATGTCTGCATTAAATTTATGCTTGAATGTCCTGCCAAGATAGACCTCTAAGACCAAAGCATAACCAGTCAACTAGATTGAAACACGTTCACATAAGGTAAAAGAACTTGTAACCAAAAGGTTCAGTCCATTTTTTCCTTTAATTCATTGATGTCAATATCTCATTCGTTCAATAAGAAGATTAAAAACACTCGGATCAATGGAATGGATCCAAGGATGTGTCAGATTAAGGGTAAAGTTTGCAACTCAAAATCTGATTGCATCTTACATCAAAAAGTGAAATATGGATTTAAGGAAACCATTTTTTTCGATCCAAAGGATCTTAAGAATAGGAATGATCCATTCATTTCAAGTATGATTTCCTATAATCAGAAGAACACATCTTTATAAGGAAAAATCACATGTCAACACTTGAAATACAAAGGAGAATCATAACAAATGAGAAGGGTGTTATAGGGATTTTAGGCTATGTTCTTGGTCTGAGGGTGAAACATAGAGACCGATGTTAGTCTGGTATGACCGATGTCAGTATAAGTGAAACCGGTGTCAGTATGGTCGGGGTAGGGGAAACTTATTAAAATCTTGGTGTGGTGACATATTTAAGGCTAAATGGAAATGGAGAGGGTAATGGTAAGGTCTGTGTGGGTCTTAGGTATACTCAGGGATCTTTAAAAGCTAGGTATGGGTAGTTCAATGGTGTGGGTGAAGGAATGATAAAGTTTTCATGAAGGTGAATGATGGGAGAATGAGAATGTAAGTAGAAACTGATAATAGAGGTAACAAATCCTACTAAAATGACAGTAGATGAATGTTGGTTAAAAAAATAATTACTATTGTATGAGCTTGATGGTTGGATGGAAATGGAAGGTGATCAAATGGAAGGAATTTGGTGTGGTGATGGCACTTCCCAGGATGCTCCCGTGAATGCAAATGGCTCTATGATAGCTTCTAATGTTGGGTGTGGATGCTCTGATGCAAGTATGAATGTTGGTTCTGCTTGCATGCAGCTTTGGTTTCATCTCTTTCTCTCAGAAAATGTGCCAACCTTGAAATAAGGTTGTTTTGGGGAATAAATGGTAATTGACGAAGGTTATGGGTTGACTGAAAGTGGTTCAGGGTGACTAACGTTGGTTGGGGCAGAATTTTCTATGTTTTTCTAACTGGGCAGATCCACTTGATTTCTTAGATCTTGTTCATTTTTCTCCATGGATTAGAATTGAAGTTACCTTTCTAATGAGCGAGAATGTGGTTAGAGGGAATGTAGGCTTTTGATTTTTGGGGTTTAGGTAGGTCTTAGTTAGTTATGGCAACATACTAAGTATAGGTCTTAGGGTGAGGTGGTGGTGTGGGTATTATCTCAATTAGGATATTTAAATATTAAATATTATGAGATCATGAATTAATTTAATTAATTTAATTTAATTAATATAAGAGTGGGGTGAAAGGGGCCATGGTTAGGTGAGTTTGTTTGAGTTGGTTATTTGATGAGCGACCAAGGGGAGTGTGACCCAATTTTGGTGTCTACAACTATCTTGTGGAAAGAAAGTTCTCCAAGTTAGGGTTTACAAGCTACGACATGGGTTTTCATGGAAATTTTACTGATGTAGAGCTGAGGGTTTGAGTAGTAATAGAAATTGACACAAGGGATAAACTACAAGGGACTAAGGAAGAGAAAAATGGTATCAAGGAAAGGAGTGACCACTTCACCAAAGAAGGGAAAGGGAAAGGGCAAAGTAAAATTGACCATTTCCACCAGTTTTAACAAAGAATTGTATGCATAGATGCAGTACCCATATGGTGTGTTGTTATGGAAAGAGTGGGTTTCATATATAAGGAAGATGGTCATGAGCGATTAAAATCATCACACAAGAACCACATGAATGGATATGACCTTGGATTTGGTTCCCCCAATGGAGAAGAGGATGTTAGATGGGAATCCCAGTTATGATGATGAAGTAAAATTTAAGATGGAGAAGGCTGGGCTGCTGTAACTCCATGAGTTTCCCTATTTTGGAAAACCTGAGTGACTATTCCAATGTTTGATGTCATGTGTGCATGAGGACTACTTCTATATTGTAGGAAGTTGAATGCACATAATCCCACAGTTGATTTATAAGTTCACTGACATGATCTATGAAGGGGAGTTGTTGGATGACGATTTAAGAAAAAAGGAGAAAATTAAGAAGACTATTGAAGCATATGATTTTAAGAAGGGTTTGTGATACTTTGACATCACTACAATCATTGAACCTTTTATGAGGATGGCCATGCACTTGGTGATAAAGATGAATGGGTAGAAGAGATGGACGTAGATAAATAAAGGTTGGTTGAATTTATGCCATAACATCTTGGAGAGCACCATTTAAAACCTCTCATATTTTATTGTAGAGGATATTATTGATGTTGCGCACAACGAGGAGAATATCATGTTCTGTAATTTCCTTCTTACCATTGTATTTTCAAATATTGGAGTGCTCGATGGGCCAAATAAGTTTGTTTAGGATTACCTAGATGAGAAACCCTCTCCTACAAAGAGGTTTGAAGCTTATACTTGTGACACCATGATGGCCACTCACAAGGTGCACTTGGAGAAATGGTATAAAAGGAGAAATGGTATAAAAGGATGTGCAATGCATTCAGATCTAAATGGAGGATACCAGAATAGTTTCTTGCACTAGTTGGCTGAGAAGCTGAATTCGTTGTATACCAACACTTTTGTATCAGCAAGTTTACCTTAACAGATAACACCAAGGGTCCTTGGTGTAAATTTCCCTTCTCCTTCATAGTGCATTATTTTCAAGGTGTGGTAAACAAGTTTAAGGAGGAGGAGAAAATTATATTTGATATAAGTGTTATAGATCAATATCACCGTGAAATGTGTCAGACCTTGGTATATCTCAAGAAGTACGTATATGTAGAGAAGTATGTATCTCATGACGTACGCATGATAAAACTGGTGACATTGCCTATTACATGTAGGATGGTAGCAACGGTTTATGTGTGGCTAAGGCCCAAGTATAAGAAGGGTGCTTATGTTAAAGATGACATCTCTATTGCAGAATACCCCACTAGGAGAAAGGATAAAGAAGTAATTAAGAAGAGACTCATACAGAAAAGGCACCAAGAGTGCATACAATGTAGATCATAGGGGTGCAAGAGTCAGGTGCGGGTACAAGAACCTACATTTGATGGAAGAATTCTCCCATGAGTAAGGAGTCACCTGAGAAAGAATAGTCTCCTAGGATATAAGTGTAACACAATAAGGATAAGTCCCCTATGTTGGAGTCACCAGTGAAGAAAAATAAAAGGGTGGCACAAGGTCTAGACTCAAAGGAGATGAAACTAAAGAAGATGAATAATGTGAGGAATCTCAGAACCCTCCTAAGTACAATGTACACAAGTCTAGTGAAGAAGGGGATGAAGAGGAGTATGAGGAGGGCACCCATGAAAAAATAGGAAGCGAGGAGGTAAACATGCATGATCAGAAGACCCCAACCATAACCAAGGAGTAGATAGATAACACTATAGAGAGGGAGGTGGCATGTATTATCTAATAGTTGGTGGAGAAAAAATTAGAGTGAATAACAGATGAAGTTCTAAGGGAAACAGAAGGTAGCGTGATCTTCCAAAAGGTATATGGAAGTATGGACGGAGACCCCAACTTAACAGTTAGTTTCCCCACGGTAGTGTGCATAGGTGGAAATGGCATAGTAGCAGCGTATGAGCACACCATGACTTATATTAATTATCCAAGTAAGGTATTGTGTGCACACTTCCAAAGTACATTACCCATAGACTAACTCCTCACTTGGTCATCTTTTGGTGAAGATAGTGTACCCACACACAAGAAATATGTTATCTTGGGCTTTTGAGTTCCACATCGATGAGCCCAAGTTCGAGGTAAATAATGTGCATTGATGGAGACACCATGAGCTGAAGGAATGAACCCCCTTGTAAATACTCAACAATTGTTAGATGATTAAGTTTGCAATGTGCTCAACAAGGTGTTAGTAGAAGTGGAGGAAATACTTTTTGGGAGAAATGACAGAATAAGAGATTTGGAGGAGGAACTTGAAAAGAAGAATGAGGAGATCATTGAGAGGGATAGGGAGATAAAGAAAAAGGATTTGATTAATGTGCAATTAAGGCGTGAGCTGAGGGATGAAAAGGTGAAGGTGTAAAAAGTCTAAAAGAAGATAGAGGCCATTTAAGATGTCATTATCTTGAAGCACCAGGACCTGGACCCTCCTAAACAAAACTATGAGTCAACCTTGCATTGCTTGGAAGACTTAATGTGCATACTCACCATGGAAAGGCAAAAACTTGCATTAGAATCAATGGAAGAAGTAATGGCACGCTAGAAGAAGGAAGAGAAGGTGAAGATTATGGAGATACTAACTCAGTACTACAAGCTCCTTTCCTTAGTAAAAACCACGATGTAGATGGTAGAAGTTGTATATGATAACTATGGTGATAGGGAAAAAGTAGAAAGCATATTAGTTTCCATCCATAAAGTGGATTTGAAAGAATTTCAAGAGAAAAATAAGGGAAATAGGGTGGAGTGGGACATGATATTGGCCGAGGTAGAGAAGAACTTAAAGGAGATCAAAACCTTAAGAGTTTTTATTAAAAATAAACTGAAAGATTTATACCCCCAAGTCACTCACACGATGGACACACTAGGATACCTTAGAAAGAAAATGGAAAGAATTGAAGATATGATTAAGGCTAAGGGGGATGAGATGAGTTTTTACAAGGTTAGTGTGATCATGGGTGACTTACTTCAATAGGCACAAAATGAGGTGGATGCTTAGGTTAATATTTAAGCCCCCATGAAGAGATATTTCTCACTTCTCATGCAGTAGTAGTAGGATTCTTCCATTCTTTATTCAATCACAGATTCTTTCATTTTCCCTATTATTTATTCTTTAGTGGAAGGGAAAAGTGTTTCTGAGGAAGGAAAACACACATAGTGTGGGGTAATTTTTGGCCCTGAAATTGACTAAGTCCTAATGAAGAGGTCAATGCGTGCGGGAGGTAGTAAATAAGGAAGGTGCTCAGGAAACATTTTGCAAAGGAAAGGTGCATGGGAGAAGAGGTTGGCATGCACGGGAGCAAGAACATTTAGGGACTTAGCCATATTTTCAAGGAGTTTTCATAGGAGAAACACGTGAAAAGCCTGAGTAGGCATGAAAAATGGATAAGGTGCTAGCTTGAAGCCTTGGAGGTCAAGAAAAGAGTATTCCATGTAAGGAATATTCCCATGATGATCATTATAGGTAGTGGAGGCATTTGCAAGCTGGCATAGGTAGTTAACCATGGAGGACTAAAGGTCCACTTGGAATGTGATCTATTCATGAAGGAAACCAAGGTGGTGTATCCAAATCCTATTTAAAGGATTGCTTGGGTCCAAAATAGGAGAGATGAGAGTGATAACGAAGTGTTGTTAGAATGTTAGGAGGGTTAAAGAGGGTTTTAAGTGGTAATTAGGTGTTGCAGGAATGCTTGAAAGGATGTTATTGAGCATATATGCATGGCTTTGGGTCTAAATAAGAGCTGTAATGGGTAGAATATCTAATAAATCTCTTTCTGCTGAGTATTTTCTTAGGGTTTAAGAAAATATTCCTTGATGTATTCGGTCAGTATGACCCTTTTGATGTAATGGAGATACTGTAAATGTTTATAAATCAATATATGGTGTGTGATTCTAGTTATTCATGTTTTAAAGTGTAAACCCTTGGGTTATCCATATTATTATAAGTTAGATCTAGTTTCATTATGCTTATTTACAATGATCATTCCCATTTATGATGCATATGTGCATAGATCTATTATATGTATCTTCTGTTTTTGGGTGAGTGTTGTATTTCCACTCTTGCAACTCATTATCCATTAATGACAGATTATTCTCATGAAGCTCACATAAATGAGGGGCTTGGTGCCCATGCATGAATCAAGTGAGAAACTAGTGCACAATGGGTGATATGCCAATGCGATTGGGGTAGAAAGGAGGTACATGAAAAGATGACTACAGACTGTATCCTCTGCCGTGGATACTTGGATCACATCAACCTTGATTGGATAAACTATCAACCTTTTGATGATGTATACTTTGTGTGCTCTTCAGTATAGTACCTTATTTCATTTTATACATGTGTGTGCATTTGAATGCCCCAACCTATTACCTACAACCAATCTCATCATACCTATACCCTAACCAATTTCATTTTTTATTACTCATCATTTTATCAAACCACTCACCGATTGAGTCTATCACTTCATATATTCCTGGTTTGAGGGGGATCACCTCAACCCCTACTTTAGGAAACCTAACTTTCAGTCATACCTGGAACATATAACTCTTTTTTTTTTCAACGTCACTAATCAATACAAAATATGCAAAAAAGGGGAAAATGTAGACACCACATTTGGGTCTCACTCCCTTGGCCCCTTTCAATTAATCAACTCAGCACATGTACCTATCCATAACTCTCTTATACACTTTAATATTAATTTAATCACTTATAATTGAATTAATATTCATCGTCACATTATTAATTAATTTAATTACTCTAATTAAGTTAATTTCCACCTCAATTAGCCACCTCATTATGGACCTATTCCCAATTTATTGATTAAATAAGACTAATTCTTTGCTTATTGTAACGAACTAGGACTCTTTGAAAACCTAAAATTAAAGTCCTATTACTTCTCGAACAACACTCCCACTTATCTAAGCTCTAACCCTAACTTGAGACCCAAATTGGAAATCAATATCATGCCAAAAATAGTAAAGATCAGGCTATTTTCCATAACTTGGACTAATTCTCCCTACCAGACACAGATTTTCCCTCGGATGATGCTGGTTCCCTAACCACCATCAGTTACCCTTAAATATGAGTTTCTAACTCTTTGCATGAGTTGACCAAACTCATTTTTCACACACAACTTTGGAATTTGAGTTTTTAGAAATAAGGTTTCCCAACGACGAACTAGAGTACATCATACTTCCACCAGCAACCGGTCATCACTTCGACAACTCCAAATTGACATAGCAGAGCGCACATGCACTGATACCATTGCACTAGAAAAAATACGCTTCTCCTCCAAATGATCAACCATTCCTACCACATTCAAATCTACTAAATTTATTAGATAAGTAAATCATTCTTACTTGTTAAGCTTGTGTGTTTGATCTTAATCATTTTATTTACTAATTTCGTTTAATTTCTTTCTGTTTCATTACCACTTCCTACCTGTTTATCATCTTTTCTACCAACCATAGCCATTTCACCTATCCCATCACCCTTTTTACCTTGTTGAGTCTTAATCAACAACTTTCCATCGTTCCCCAAACCTCCTCAGCTCTCCGTGTAATCACAGAGAGGCGCAAACTCCCATTTTTAATATTTTAACCAAATTGACCCTACTGACACCGGTTAGCTAACTAGCATCGGCACCAAAACAGCCCAAAACCTTTCCTAATTTCACCCAGACCTCAACTACAGCCTCTACTACACCTGCAGACCCAAACCAGCCCATTAATTATCCAGAATTAATTGTAACCATTTCTTGTTGAGTTAAATTCACTTATATGTTAATAGAAGATACCTAAATCTTATCAACTCTAATAAGAACTATTATTTCTTACATTAAGTTGTACAAAATAGAGGATTGACAACCATTCGAGGAAGCATCGTGCTTCTCAGATCTATCCTTGTTAGGAAATCCTCTAACTCTTGTTATTTAATACTATTTGGTGGTCTTGTTGTGTTTCTTATACAGATCATTCCTCCTAGGATAAGGGAAGCTCTCTACAACCATTAATATTCAACATCTACAACACGCAAAACCTTCTCCCTAAATTTCATAGGTATTCCTCCTACGCATGTTACATACTTATCTATTTTATCGCATTACTTTGAGGTGAAACACCTCTCTAAATTTCCTCAAAATTGTCTTCTTGTGTTCTCAATCGAAGATCTTGGTGATTTCATGATTAGGATAAATTGTGCATACCTACAAAAAAGTGGTGAAATTTCTAAATAACCTTTTTTTCTCATGAAGGTGAGGGTAATATTTCTTAATCCAACTCTTTATACTTTTCTCTTAAACTCACTTTGTCTTACCTAGGCTTCTAGGTCTCAACTAGCCCTGCAACTATGGTTTTCCTTGCATAAATTTTACAGAGGTTTCAAACTATATTATGGGGCTTTATAGCTACTTATTTACCTTATATAATTCTTTACCAAGTTTCAAGTTTAAATTTTATTCACAGATCCTTCTTCCTTACTAACCCAAGCCTATAAATTAGGCCTCCAACTTTAACTAGCACCCTTCTTCATGATTATCAAGAAAATCTATTTTTTTCTAGCTTATTAAATCTTAAAACAACAAAAATGTGTATGCATACGTTGTCTAGATAATTTCTAAAAAATATCAATCCATAATCTTATGTCTAGAGGCTTAAACCATAATACAAATACCAAACCCTACTGAGGGTTTCCTAACAACCTGAGAAGGCTCAAAACACCCTAAAACACTTCCAACTTAAATTATAATCACAAAAATAATATTTAGGCGTGTTTTAACCTCTTACACATGAATTTATTACTAGTTGAGCTCCTTGCAATGTTACTTCTTGGAAACTACTTAATTCTTGTCCTCTCGACCTGTAGATGATAGAGAACATGCATGCAAGATATCACTATACCAAGACCACTCTCACCCTCATAGGTTTTTTAGTAATCCTTTACATCAAGGTTGAAATGCTTCAAAATATGAACCTCTCCACTCTTTCATATAAATTAACATAAGGTATCTCATCAACCATTATTTCATAACGTACAGAAGATCCCTTTACATGCAATAGCGAGATGGAAGAAAACTGGGGTATCAATAAGTTAATGATTTGTTATTCTAAAGGAAAGAAATAAACATGACATATGATCCTCAAACTCTCTTTAGACTAATAATATCTTCACACAATGGTCTTTGTACCCTTATTTCATAAGGTTCAAGAAGAGCTTTACAAACACCAAGCAATTACATTCTAGGTTAGGGACAAAACAAAGTATACCTTGATCAAACTTGTATTACATTTGTGAGTTCAAGTCATTAAAATATCTCTCCTAATGCTATGATAAGGAATTTAGCATCAAAAAATGAATCTTCTTCAATGCAAATGATAATAATTTAAGAAATGTAGTCACATACATAGTCCTCATATGCAAAACAAAGTTCCTCATACATAAAAAACTATAGAATTAATATAAAATTTTCATGTTCTTCTTTCCTTCATCCTTTCCTCCTCGAGGAATGAATCCAATAAGTAACTTTCTTCCAGATTTTATCACCTTCTCCCTCCATTCATAACCATAACCAACCTTTTTCATGAATTCATAATCCCATACATAGCTAGATTAGCATAATACATCATTTTAAACATTTTACTGAATCATATTCCACCTAGGAATTGTTTTCATATGATAAGTACCTACTACATTCCCATAAACCACCTAAACCACTTTCATCCACTTGATAATCCAAAAATTTATTCTTATTACATTTGAAAATTCAAACTTTCCCTTTAGGTGGGAAAATACAAGATAAACCAAATTTCAACTTTTGTGATGCTTCAAAGTCTTCCAACCTCTTCGAATGATCTCTCCTAACCCTTTAATCATTTCCACAATGAATTTTTCTCAAATGGTATATCTTAAAATTATTCTCCTGCATCATACTCCCAAGGTGGGGAAAAGTAACTATTATCCAAATGTCTCTCCTAGCAATTTGGGTAACTCACATGCACATTTTGGCACTAGGTTATTCATTGTATTGTTGCACACACTCAAGATCACTTGGCACATTCCCTTGGTTGCAGTTTCCCTGCATGCCCCTTTCCTTTCTCTCCTTCCATTTTTCCCTTCCACCCACCTTCTATGCATTCACCTTCTTCCTAGTTAGTTTCTTCCCTTCCCACGTGTCCTAGACTTACTCCAATAAGCTAAATCCCTACCCCCCTCACGCATCACAACCATTACTTTGTAATAGTTGTGCCTTGACCATACATTCTCTAATCATCAGTTTGCTTCATTTTCCCTCCACACATGAGCTTACACACCTTCCTTCTTTCTTATTCCCACGCCTCATTCTTCCGTGCACATCCTCGCACCCTCTTTTGCACCCTTCTATGCTAGGTCATCTTCTGACATGCTTGAATGTTTCAGGTGTAACCAGTCAAAGTGCACCAATAGGGCACCAAATTATTGCAACAAAACAACAAGTGACACGTGGAAAAAATGATAAGTATTCACATAGTTGGCCATCATTTCAGTAAATCCACACATGCCACGTGTTTTGCATGTGCCGATGACTCTGACATCTTCTGACAGCCGTACCTTCTACTACAAAGCTCATCTTGGTGCACGCCTAGACTTGTTAGATAGTTTCTGACATTAGTTATAGTGC
Organism: Taxus chinensis; assembly: GCA_019776745.2. Taxonomy (NCBI): domain Eukaryota; kingdom Viridiplantae; phylum Streptophyta; class Pinopsida; order Cupressales; family Taxaceae; genus Taxus; species Taxus chinensis. Next base: position 465,604,966 of record CM034154.1, on the reverse strand, counting down.
CACAAAATTTAAATTCAATTTTTGATGGATATGGTAGGTGAGAAATGGGAAAATGTCTTGCTGAGCATTAATGAGCAGATTTGATTTCTCCAACCACTTGATTTGATATGATCCGCCCCCCTTTCTTCTTCAGCATGAAAAATAAGTGTGGGGAAGCATATTTCATAGATCTCCAGGTAGATTTGTAGGCATTGAATGCTTCTTGTTGGCGGTTGTGTTTCAAATTCAGTTTTTTTCCCTCCTTCATCCATTCTTCCTCCATGGATTCATCTATAAATGTAGGAACAAGGCTCATTTGTTATTTTGGATACTTTGGATCCTTATGAATTTTTCTAAGGACTCTATATTTTCTATATTTTGAGTTGCAGACCTCTATATTTTCCACTTACATGTGGATATCGGCCTCCTTCATCATTGTAATAGCTCTGTGCATTTTTGAAAGTAATAGAAGCATTGTTTTGTGACTACTCTTTGTCCTAACGTGTTTTCATTCCTTCTTCTTCCCTTTTCTTTTGCATTGTGTGGTGGTTGTGCTATTTTAGGTCCCTTACAGTTCCATATTTAGTTATGTTCCATGAAAATGATCTGGTGAATACGTATTTTGTTTTGCTACTCGTGCATAGCCTCCTTTCATGCAAAAAAAAAGATAGTGGTCATCCCTTTTTTCTAGTGTTTTTGCCTTTTATTGTAGTTTCCTTTCATGTTATTCTTCTACCCCTTGTCCCTTGGAATTATTAGCTTATTTTCCCCTTTTTAGCACTAGGAGTACTAGTAGCAGTAGAAATAGATAGAGGAACTAGACTTCTCTGAAGATCTGTCCCAAGCTTGCAAGGTCCCACAACTTGGAGACAATTCCATTGTGGTATCAAACACCTCGTTCCTTCCGATATCTGATACGCGGGTGCATGTTTGAGAAACCAATAGTTTCTGGCACGCCCAATGGGACAAACATTGAAATCTCAACTTTCATATCTCTAAGTTCTGATGTGTGGACTTAGTATTTCAGCCTTTAGAGGATCATTTCAACACATCTAGTGACTCCCAACATTTTAAGATATTTGTTTCAGAAATCTTGAGCACTTTTCATGAGAAGAGTGCATACAAGAAGTACAGTAGTTGAATATTCTTTTGAGTACCTCTAGCTATCCCTGAGAAGAGTTTGTTCTAGAAAGTCTACATGCACATCTCTATCTCTAGCGCATCATGCCCACTCAACTCCTCCTTAAAACATACAACCTATGCACCCTGCAATGGTGCATCAACAACCTCCTCCATTAAGAAACTTTGTAAAATTTATTGGAGGGAGTCCCTTGTTGTTGGCTGTACAACATGATATGCCAAATGACGCACTCAAGAGTATTCAAGACTTTACGGGTGAGAATCAAGTCACCCATCAGGATCATATCTAGGATATAGAAAACATGTGTTCATTCTATCTGATCACACATGATGATGTAGCAGTTAGACTACTTGTAGCCTTCTTCAAAGGTAAATCACTTCAATGGTGCCAAGGCTTGAGACTTGGATCTATCACTACCTGGGATGAGATGGGAACAACTCTTTATAATTACTTTAAAGATAAGTTGAATCACCTATCTCTGGTGGAGCAACTAACAACAACAAGAAGGGCACCCAATGAGCAGATGACTGATTTCAACATCATATTTCAGAAGACTTGGGATAGAATCCCTCTCATGGTAAGACCTATAGCTCAGCATGCTTTCATGTATTATCTGAAGGCACTAAATAGCAACATTTCAGTTATGATCCAATCCATGAGAGGTAGGACTTTACCAGCTGCTTACAGTATTGTAGTAAGGGAAAAAAATAGTCTTATTCAGGAGGGAAAGTTGGCTCCTAGACTACCTATACCCTTGTATCCCAAAATGTCACATGTGCCCTAAATTTTTTTTGTTGTTATTCCTATCCCTAAGAAAAGCATGCAACTAGTTGCCTCAACATACTATTCTCAAGCGCAACAGAAGGAGGATGAAGAATTGAAGGCCTTGATTAGAAATTTATCAAACAAGGTCATATCATTAGAAAAACAACATGCACAAGCCTATAGAATTAATTCCAAACCAATAGAATGATAGATGGAATCCTAATGTATATCTTCCCTTATAATTTGTTCCTTCCACACCTTCTCTTCCAGCACCTAGTTCAAGTCGAGCACTTGTTCCAGTTCAGAACAACTTGGCACAAGAGTCATAATGGTGCTTCCCTTGCAACATGCCTCATATTCAATATCATTGTGCTAATTTTACTCTCTCCTAATCCTTTATGATCCAAAATGCTTTAGCCTCTAAGCCCAAAACAAATTTCCATGAATAAGATAATCCAGAAAGACTAGAAGTTCCTCAGAAGACAAATTTCATATTATTTGGCACAGAGGACATCTATGCAATCAACGAAGCTATGGAAAATAAAAACAGACCGTGGACCCAAGTTGCAAACAACACAAGATACAATAAAATAATGTTAGAGTCAGGAACATAGGTTACAATCCTGACAACACAATCAGATCCTCAAAATAAGAAAGAAGAAGATAAGTCATATTGCAGAAAAAGCACTCAAATCCCTATGCAGGAGGCCCCAGATAAAGCTCCTTCTGAAGCAGCATGCATCCCTCCTTTGGTAGGTCAAGCCTCTTATCCAGCTAAATTTCAGGCTTTTGTGCCTAAATAGTTAAAAAGGGATGTTATTCCCCAAATGCACAATATGGGGGGGTTTCCCTTTAACATTTTTGACCAAATGAAGAGAACAAACATAAATTTCACTGTTGGGACCCTAACGTAGCTACCAAATCTTAAAGGTGTGTAGGTGTGCACGGCTGGAGGGAGCATGCAAGGTAGAATTCAAAAAGGGTTCTTGGAGAACCAAGGATGCGGGCACATGAAGAAAAATTTGGGACTTAGCCGTTTTCGGCCTTTTGGACAGAACACATGAAGAATGTGTTCCGTTTGGATAAGGTTCCAGCCTAGCAATAGGGTGTCTTGGAAAGAATATACCTTGTGATAAGAAGATCCATAAAACTAATCATGACATGGAGAGGCATACACCTTGGGTGACCTAGACCTTGACACTTGGGGCTAGATTTGAGGTTACAGAGGAGTTTGTTAGAGCTCAGATGCCTATTTATACACACACCCTTGGCAAAGAAAAAGAGACACAAGTGAGGTAGCGGAGCTCTATAGAATTACTGTGAGAACTATGGGATAAAATGGGTAGATGATTCTAGGAAGGATGTAATGAGGAAATGGGGAATGCAAATTTTGTTTTGTGAGCATACATGTATGAATCTAGATATGGTTTATGACTATGGTCTACCACTCTGTGATGTTTTGGAGTAATACTCTGAATGAATATGATAAGGTTACCACTACGTTTATATTAAGATCTCATTCTTGTATTATCTGCATGTTTCTACTATGCTTTTGATCTTATATAATCATGAACCTTACTTGAATGTTAAGTGTATTTTTGGATTTACAACTTCCTAGTTCTATTAATTCTGTTGCACACTTTACTTTTGTTATGATTGAAGGGGTGTAGAATCTGTTCTGAGCTCTATAGCTTTCTCATGTCTGTTAAATCACTAAGTCAAGATCATGAATTATGCCTTCCACTAAACTCACACAAAAGAGAGATTTGGCTCCCTCTCTCACACCTCAGGTAAGCGCCCAACGCTCACTGGGTGATAGGCCGGTGCGCATGAGGTTCCCTTTTTCTTGGTGGGTGTAAAAATGACTACATCTTGGTTCCATTGCCGAGACCTCTTTTCGAAGTTGTAGTGGAACATGGCATACATCATGATCTGTGCAAATAGTGATGATGGAGAGAATAACACTGGAAGGTGGTGAAGATTGGTTTAAAATCACGAAGGATGAATTCACTCAGAGATTGAATACTGGACCTAGGTTTGACATGTGAAGATGGTTGGAAGACACTCTTTATCATGAGTTGTACAAAACCTTCTTATACTGTTTCTAGTAGAGTTATTCGAATGGATCTCGGCTTATACAACTAGATCAGGGTGGTTTTATAAGTCACACCCTTGGACCCAACAAACATATCAGAACCTGCAAGATGTTGATCTGACGTGGACCCATGCTATAGATCATCGGTGGAAGGGAGTATTGACTAGCTACACTCTGGAATACACAATTTCCATGTATTCCATTCCAGAAGTTGTTGAGTTTGGGTTTTTATAGGAGCCTAGAGGATCATTCCTGCATGCTATCACCCTAGCAATCAAAATTTTGATGGTAACCATGGGTTTAGAGGCATTTCCTATGGCCAACTAAACCACTCTGAGCACTTGGCAAGGAAGCTAGGTTGGGGAAAGATGGTTGATATAATGACTAAAAATGAAAGGGAGGAGGGACAAATCAAGTATAATGAAGCATGTGAAAGGGAGATCAATAGACAATGTGGGATTACAAGTGGGTTATGGAGCCAGACATGGTGGAAAGGAGTTGAGGTTCACGTGGAGGATGTGGAACCTGAACAGTCTATGATATGCCATCTTGGTAAGTGTGGGAGAGAAAAACTTGCAGCTTCTGATGAGATTCCATTGCATAGAGAAAGAAGAGTCATTTACACACATCTGACCCCACCTAGCAACCGAACCTTGGCACTTGGTTTGTTTGAACAAGGGAAAAGTACAGTTGATCTATTTGATATCAGTAGAACCAACTGATCGGCACCTAGAAGATACAAATTCTCATTTGGGACTTCTATGGCTTCAGACACTATTCCAGCATTCGGTGGAATGTTTGGACAAGGCACATATATAGCTGGTTTTGGAAGCGCATTAGGAAGTAGTGGAGGAAATACGACTGTGAGTGGCACTAGTTCAAAAACTGTTGGTGCACAATTTAGTGGAATGACTGGAGCATTCGGCACAACAAACATAGGCCCTATACCTAAAACAGGAGGATCTAGAGGTGGGAGTGGTGGAGCTGGTGGCTCAGGATCTAGTGGATCCAGTGGAGGAGGAAACACTAGAGGAAACCAAGGGACTAGATTGGGAGGAAAAGGGCCTCAGCCACCTCCTCAAGTCTTTTTCAAGATGTCTCTACACTTACTAGATTACAGTGGGATAGAATATGCCACAGAGCATGTGCATAAGTGTGAGCTGCTATGGTGCGCGAAGGGGATCAAAAACTAGGATCAAAAGGCCAGTCAATTTTTGATGACCTTGCAAGGACTCATGCATAGTTGGTATAGAAAGTATGAACCTCATCAGACTTTTGTCGATTATACCACACTAATAAATGCATTCTTGGTGAAATTCCACATACTTGAGTTTAAACAGAAGAGCATCAAATCTCTCAAAGAAATCCACCAGGGAATGGAAGAGAGCATGTGGGAATATGATGCGTGTTTTAAAACTCTATTGTCTAAACTATCTTATGATATCCACCCTTCACAACATGCTCAGTGGTTTTTTGGAGGGTTGATCACACCCCTTAGGAGGGCTTTGTCTCATAAAACATTCATAGACCCGCGTGAAGCGTTGGAAGCCACTTTGCATGCTGAGGTAGTTGGTAGTGTTGAAACTAGTGTTAGCCCATTTCTAGAGGCTCAGATTGCTGCCATGGCTAAGAAATTGGAGAAATTATCTACCAACATAGTTCCAAAGACTCGCAGTGGGATGTGGTGTATAGATTGTAATGAAGAAGGGCACACAAAGGATAATGGTGGGATATGTACTCGGAAAGTGGTGCACACCATAGCGATAAATTGTGAAATATGTCATAGGGACCATGATGCAAGTAGGTGCCCCATTTTACAGTGCACGATCTGCAAAAACGTATCTTGTTATTGCAAGATATGTATCTCAACCACACATGACACCAAGGATTATAGATTGATTGACCAGATTCATGAGGAAATTGATCTTGGTGTGCGCCAGACTAGCATTGCCAATAGTTCCAAAGGAGATGAATGTCGGTATGAAGAGCATGGAGATGGAGGTGCACATGGAAGAGGATTTCATGGAGGATTTTGTGGTCATGGTAACCATGGGGGAAGAAGTGAGTTCCCATGTGGAACTGTTTCACTCGGAATGTTTCATTCCTTTTAGAAACAGATAAGGTTAGGGCTAGGAGGAATACCTGTTGAACGTCGAGATGGTGTGCGCGTACCGTAGAGAAAGATCAGGTTGACTGCGAAGAACTTCTTTTTGTCTTGGAAGGACTACCTGCAAATAAGAACACAAGACCACAAGATTTTGATTAGACAATAAATGAGGGAACTGCCTTGGGCCCAGGAAATATAAAACTTCCTTTCGAAGGTGGTCAGTTCCCCTGCTAATATGAATTAACACAAAAGACTGTAAGATATCAATTAAATTGCTTCGTTGAACTGGGTAGGGGAAAGGCTGGTTTTTGGTTATAGTCAGGATAACCGATACCGGTTGCTGATAACCGATATCGGTATGGTCTAAGATCTGAAGGTTGGTTGTTTTGTGGGGTGGTTGTGTTGTTTGGTAGTTGTGTTATTTGTAAGGCTGTATATAGGTGATATTAGGAAATAAGGTGATGAGAGGTAGATGAATGATAGTTAGATGCAATAGCACGCTGGGTAGTGGATCTAGGAATGGATTTGTGAGGATTGTGCTTCAAAAAGTCTAAGAAATGTTATTAAAGAGGACATGCAAGATGTAACTTACTGGTTATTGACGAAGATGCAGGTCCAAGAACTCTGATGACAAAGGCAGAACTCTAGGTAGGATGGCTTGACACACAGAAGATGAGAGATCTCCCTCCCGATGATCAGCTGAGTATCACAGGTTTCTGGCTATTCTGTCGCAGTTCTGGGCTTGATCTCCTTTTGCTGCAACTCTCCTTGTCTCTTCACTCGTCTCTGCTTGGCCAAGTGAAGATTCGAATGCTCTTGATCGCTCCCAATGATCTCTCTTGATTCAAAAATCCTTCCACCTTTGTTTTTGGTTTTGGGGAGCCCATTTTACAGGGAACCGATGGCGGTTACGTAACCGACGGTGGTCGAGTAGGAACCGGCATCGGTAAGGAAAAAGTAGGCTATTTTTAGTAAAATAGCCCACCTTCCCTGCTTTTCTCCCGAGAGATTAGTTGCGGGCTTGGTCAAATGACTAGAAGGTCGGTTTTGGGTGCGAGAAAGGGGTCCTTAGTCATGGGTGTAGGTGTAGACCAAGTTATAGGTCTTAATTAGGTTAGTTTAGGGTTAGGGCTAGGTCATGATGAAGTGGCAAAATGAGGTGGCAGGTGAGATGATGTGGATTTGTCAATTACAAGGTAATTAATAAATAATTGTGTAAGGTTTAGGTGATGAGGTTAGGTTGCGAGATGAGATGCGGGTCACAAGGGGTCGTAAGACACAAATTTGGTGTCTACATTAGCCCCTTATTGTCGTGTGGCTTGTTTTGTAAAGCTGCGCGGACAATAATATGAAGTGGTTTCTCCTGTTAAGGGTATAGGTAATCCCCCTCAAATCTATCACAGATTGAGGTAGCGTGAAATCAGGGATAGGGTTGATAAAGGGTAAATGGTGTAGAGATAATGGTGAGAGGGTGGGGTAGGTCCAAGAAAGCAGGCGCATGTTGAAATGCAATAGTGTGACTAGGGTACATGATTTGACGATCAAACCAGCAATGCATAGGCAAAGGTCGATAGTTTATCCAAACAAGGGTGATATAATCCTGGTATCCAAGGCATAGGAAGTAGCCCCAGGGTATATAACGGGTAAGGTACAGGAACGTTTAGGCTTGTTCGGCAGTACCAAATGGTTGGTTTGGTTGAGATAAACATCACGGTCTAGGTCTAGGCAAAGTTGGTCGACAGAGCAAGTCAAGGACCCGAATCATGCTAAAACACGAACAGGTGAGCTCAATTGAACAAGAAGGTACATGATGGGTGGAGAAAAGTGTATGTTGTTGATGTTGGGCGAGGTATTGAAGTGGTACGGCCTTGGGTCGGGCCAAGTTGTTGGGTTGCGGCCTTGGGTCGGGCCAAATGGTTGGGGTGAGGCCTTGGGTCAGGCCAAATGGTTAGGTTGAGGCCTTGGGTTGGGCCAAGTTGTTGGGTTGCGGCCTTGGGTCGGGCCAAATGGTTGGTTGCGGCCTTGGGTCGGGACAAATGGGTAGGTTGAGGTCCTTGGTTACGGCCTTGGGTCGGGCCAAATGGTTGGTTGCGGCCTTGGGTCAGGCCGGATTAGTTGGTGACGGCCTTGGGTCGGGCCAAAGTAGTTGGTTGAGGCCTTGGGTCAGGCCAAAGTAGTTGGTTGCGGCCTTGGGTCGGGCCGGATTAGTTGGTGACGGCCTTGGGTCGGGCCAAATGGTTTGAGGCCTTGGGTCAGGCCAAAGTAGTTGGTTGCGGCCTTGGGTTAGGCCAGATTAGTTGGTTGCGGCCTTGGGTCGGGCCAAATGGGTAAAATGTTTGCATGAAAGGTTGATATAGGCGATGTTGGTGAAAAAGGGCAAATAGTAAATAAGGGCAAAAAATTGGGGGAAAGGTGGAATACAACCGATGTCGATTGTAAATGACCGATATCGGTTAGGGGACCGATACCAGTTTCTTAGGGCAGAATAAAACCGATATCGGTTAGGGGCGAAAAACCTATAAAAAGAAAAATACGGCCTGTCATTGTTACTTTTGCAATTTGGAAGCCAATTTGAATTGTCTGACGTGGAGAGTGGAGATTGGAGCATTTGTTGCGTGAGGTGGCGTTATTTGACCGGAGGAGTGAGTTGTTAGCGGGCCCGAGTGAGGAGGAGGCAGTAGTTGATTGGTGGAGGACCCAGAAGAGGACATTTGGAGCCATGGCCCAGCCAGGAGGAGCAGGAGGGGCTGGACCAGCTGGACCACCACCACCCATCCCACCACGACGACGTGTCATCGTACGGGTAGGTTCGAAACCCCTCATTGTGTTCATTTTATTGCATTATGCTAAATTGGGGGTTTTGGGTATGAATCCAAGTTTTTGATAAAATAATGAATAAATGGAAGTTGTTTGGAAAATAGAGAGGGTAGGTAGGGTAGTTAGGCTAAAACGGTAGGGTGGGTAGGTTTGTAGGGCTTTTCAATGGGTAAAAGGGTAGTAATAGGCAAAAAATAGGTTTGGGGGGCCGCGTCGGGTTCGGCTCCACATTTTTACAGCGACCGATGTCGGTTGCTAAGCGACCGGCAGCGGTCACAAATTTTAGGGGCAGGGTGTTTTGTTGCTGACTAGCGCCGGTCGTATATCGGCCGGCGTCGGTGGGGTGGTTTTGGGTATTGTGGGTTGGTTTGGGGTTTGGGTGGGTTATGGGTGGGGCTTGGGGTGGGTATTTGGGTTGGGCTTGGGGGGTTGGGCTTGGTATGGTTTGGGTTTGGGTTGGGTTGGTTATGGTATGGTATGGGTTTGGGGGGTTTGTGTGGGGGTTATGGGTTGGGCTTGGGGTGGGTATGTTTGGGTATGGTTTGGGTTTGGGTTATGGTTGGGCTTATTGGGCTTGGGGTTTGGGTTTGGTTATGGGTTGGGTTTGGGTTGGGTGGTATGGTATGGGTTTGGGTTGGGGTTTGGGTTGGGAAGAGGGAGGGGGATAGTGGAGAAGATAGGTGGCTAGAGGGGGGTGGGGAGTTGGGGTGTGGTCGGGGGGATAAAAGGGGGTATAGAGGGGTGGGTTAGAGAGTCAGGATGTGGTCGGGGGGATAAAAGGGGGTATAGGTAGATATCGTGATGAAGAGTAGGGCTAATGTAGTGGGTGGGTTTTGCAGGCACGTCAGCAGCTGACGATGCGGGACAGGATGCCTCCGCTGTTGGTGCGGATGCGACCACATGTGTCCGCAGCGCACTGGGCTATCATGTGCGAGGTGGGACTCGGCGGAGTCCAGCGATATAGAGCGATCGACAGAGATCATAGTTTGATGGTTGCCCTCATCGAGAGATGGGATCCGGCGACCAATGTGTTCCATCTCCCGACTGGAGAGATGACCATCACATTGGAGGATGTATATCACATCCTTCGATTACCTATTGATGGAGAGGCCATTTTTCAAGTGGATGCCGAGACAGCCATGGACAGCATCCTACAGGTTTTCGGGGATGCAGCTGCGCTAGTGACATATCACAGCGCGAGCATCGGGTATGGTGATATGTACCGTGCGCACCGACATGAGACACGGCTTGCCGTGTTGATGATGATCGGGATCACCTGCTTCACCCTCCTGGACTCAGAGGGAGGCCGCTTTCCATGGGCATTGATGGGGGTGCTTCATGAGATGGTGGAGGAGCATACCTGTTATGCTTGGGCACCAGTATATCTGGTGCAGTTATACAGGGAGCTGTGGGGCTATCGCCGGATGAGGCGATTCAGGATTTGTTCGACATTTTTACTTCACTGTTGGGCATATGAGCACATCATATGCATCAGACCAGTAGGGTTACCCCAGCAGCCAGGGCCACAGGTCATATACAGATACGGCTTTCAGAGGTGGTTGGGGGTCGTGGGGCAGCCACGAGCAGTGCTTGCAGGTCGGGACGTTGCTTATTATAGACATTTGTTAGAGGGCCTGACAGCGGTAGATATCGTATGGAGACCTTACAGAGGTCATCACCCTCGCAGAGGAGCCCGCTTACAGTTGCGCCTGATTCAGTACACATTCTGGATAGCAGGACGGAGGCCGGGAGAGTACGAGAGGATACCCCTGGAGAGGGTACGCAGGCAGATGGGGCTACGACAGGACGAGCCACCTCCCTTCCCTCAGTACAGGAGGGATGATGTAGAGGCCCCACTGCCTGCACCATAGCCCTTGGACCCAGATTGGGTTGCTGAGAGGCCAGCAGGTGATGGTGTAGATGATGCTGGTTGTACGGGAGCATACATGGTGTGGTGGGCTGGTCAGAGAGCAGCTAGGATAGCACCGCCTGCACAGCCAGACTTGGCAGCAGTGATAGCAGAGCGAGATCAGCTCAGGGGCCAGGTGCAGTTATTACAGGGGCAGCTGGCTGCTGCACAGGCACAGATAGGTGTTTTACAGGGGTAGCTAGCCCAGGCTCAGGTACAGGCACAGGCACAACCACCAGCAATGGTACTGCCACAGCCCCAGGCACAGGTACAGGTACAGGTACCACCACCAACAGCGGTACAGCCACAGCCCCAGGCACAGGCACAGATACCACCACGGCCACAGGCACCACCAGCGGCACCATCACAGGCACAGGGGGCACTGGTAGTAGGAGTCCGGGGACCAGCCCCAGCACCTACGGTGGCACGGGACAGATATATGGAGGCGAGAGCGGAGGCCCGGTACTATCAAGATGTTCTTGATGGTACCGGAGCTGAGTATCAGCCATATGCAGCTTATAGAGCAGAGACCTCCCATAGTCAGAGATCGCAGGGAGGTGCAGCCACAGCCGGCGTGTCTGTTATAGGCAGGAGGCGAGAGGCACCACAGGGACCAGCAGGGAGAGGTGCTGAGGGCGGTGGGGAGAGCTGAGGGATCCCTGCATTGTTTTTGTATATGGACATGGGCACCGGTCTGCGCACCGGTTGTGTTGATAGAGGCCTGCGTGCCTACATTTATTCATTTATTCATTTATTGTATACCGGCCTGCGAGCTGAGTACGGGTTGTATAGTTGATACCGGCCTGCGAGCCGAGTATATTTTTGATATGAGGGACCGGCCTGCGAGCCGAGTCGAGGTTATTGACATTTATTGCGGCCTGCGTGCCGGCTTTGTTGTTGTATTATGAGATCACAGAGGCCCCGATGCAGGGCACGTTGTATATTTGAAACCTTGTATATATATATATATATATAGATATGATGATTTGACCCACATGCTCTGTTCAAAATGTTTTTAAGTATTTCGTCAATGGTTTGTGATATAGGTTGTATGATGAGTTTAATTGACATGTTGATATATTGATGATGTTGATGTCTTTTGCACGTATATATGGATGACATATTATATGATGAAATGTGGCATGTTTTGTTGTTGGTTTGGTGACATTGTTATATATGTATCTGATGAGTTGGATCCAAATGGTGTATAGATTGATAGTTTTTTTGATATCCTTAGATGATGGCATGTTTGTTTTGGGTAATGTAGATAGATGATATGGATGAAATCGTAATGAGAAGTGGATTGGATGGACAAATATGGATAATGGTGTTGTTATGCAGGAAAAGAGGCGGGCGCGATAAAAAATTAGGTAGAAAATGAAGAAAAGAACTATGTTTCAAAAAGGCAGGTGTGTAACCGATATCGGTTAGGTAACCGATGCCGGTAGTTAGTAGACCGATATCGGTTACATAACCGATACCGGTTATTTAGGTATGAGCTTTTCTAAAAATAGAAAAGATAGGGTGGCAACTTAAGTTCTAATTTTGAGAGCCATGCAAGAAGTTAAATACGTGAACGTGACGCTTTTTGACGACTGAGACAGGTAATTGCATGAGAGATTTGAGTGATAAGGAGAAAAGAGACAGGGAAAGTGAATGTGTTCTGAGATTCAGAAGGTAGAAAGGTGAATTTGAAAAGGGTGGTGATCATGGCAGAATGAGGAGAAGCATCCAGCAGGCAGGGACGAGAGGGAAGACAAGGGCCACCTCAAGCTGCTGCAACTCAAGAGGTAAACGTTTTGGTTGTGATTTGATTACTGCATGTTTTGTGAATAAGATGGGGGAGAGTAGGTGGGTAGATATGAGAAAGAAAACATGATAACAAGGGTTATAAATGAGGTGAGTGTTACGTGGTAGGTAATCAAGGGTTTTGGGTATGTCTGTGTATACAGAGAGGAATAAACGAGTAATTTATTGTCGTAGGTGGTTGTTTAGGCAAGGTGTATGTAATTGACAGTGACCGATAGCGGTTAGGGATAACCGGTATCGGTTACTGAACCGGTACCGGTTATTTATAACCGATACCGGTTACTGGAGGAATTTCCAGAATGTGAGAAAAACCCTTAGGGATTTGATGGATTGAATGGTTGTTTGTTGTTTTGATGTATGCAGGCAGAGGCAGGGTTGAGGATGAATGATAGTGTGCCAGCGCTGTTGTCACGAATCCGAGCGGATGTAACACCAGCGGAATGGACATTGATAAATCATTTGGGGTTAAGTGGAATCCGCTATTATTCACGAATCACACGTAACCATGCTATGTTGCAGGCGTTGATTGAAAGATGGAATCCAGAGAAGAATACGTTCTATCTGCCAACAGGGGAGATGACAGTAACATTGGAAGATGAGTTCCATATTTTGAGGCTCCCTATTACAGGAAAACCAGTATATCAGGCATTACCTAGCGCGGCATGGGGAGCGATAATAGCAGTATTTGGTCCATACGCGTGAGATTTGACACAACGAGGTTTGTCATTCACATATGGGATAATGTATGCAGCACACCCTGAGGAGACAAGGTTAGCAGTGATATTAATGATAGCGGTAGGGTATTATGCATTACCGAGGGCAGAAGGGGGAAGATTTCCAAAGGCATTGATGTGTGTTATCTGGGAGATGATAGAAAGGAACGTGACTTTTGCATGGGCACCTGCATATTTGGCGGAGTTATACAGGGGTTTATGGGCTTGTAGGTGAAATCACAGGACGACACTGGATTGTTCATACTTATTACACTGTTGGGCCTATGAGCACATTGTTTGTGTGCGACCAGTAGGCCGATCCATCCAGTCAGGAGAGACCGGAGTACAGAGGTTGGGATTCAGACGATGGGTCCAGACAGAACAAGAGGCAAGATCTCAGGCCGTGACGGGTGACATTGAGTATTACAGGCAGGTATGGGAGAGGGTGACGATTGCTGATATCTGTTGGAGGCCTTACGGGAACTATATGGTAACAGAGAATATAGCTGAGGAGTTGAGGGGTGTAGAGCGATTGAGGTGGATCGCAGGGCACAGGCCAGGTGAGTATGAGAGGATTCCTCTAGATCGCGTGCGGCGACAATTCAGATTTGTGCAGGATATACCCCTGGCTTATAGACCATATATGAGGATCGACGCCGAGGCAGCATTCTCACCTCCCCGGCCAACACCTCCAGAAGGGCCAGAGGAGATAGCAGCCGATCGCAGTGTAATGGATGCAGGAATGACAGAGGCCTATAGGTTATGGTGGGTAGCAGAGCTGCGAGGTGTACGTGATCGCCCTGACATAGCTATGATTACAGTGGAGAGAGATCGTCTGCAGAGTTTAGTTCAGCAGCTCCAAACGCAGGTGAATGAGGCAAGAGGATTGTTAGCGGGTGCGGAGTCACGGACGGAGAGACTAGAGGCTGGATTCCTCCATGCGAGAGGGCGTATTCATATGTTACAGGAGAGATTGGCAGATCAGTGGGCGGTACCAATAGCCGCGGTACCTTTGAGGATGGAGAGGCCCGGCGAGAGGCGTCGACGATCACGATCATCTCCTGGGTCAGGATGAATCGTGAGGGTCTAAGTAAATGTTAGCAAGGTATAAGAATAAATAAGGATGCCGACCTGCGTGTCGATGATAGAGAAGATGTATTTGTTTAACATCTAGATAAGACTGAATATGTATGTTGATTTGATAATAATAAGAATGTTTGCGTTGTGATTTTTGGTGTTTTGAAAAAGGATAAAGAGGAATGTGATTAAATAGAAATACACAAAAAATATTTATATTTACCACACATGATAGGTTATGGTAGGGGGTGGTCGAGCTAACCTTGGGAGACCCCATGTCTCCTAAGTGCTGCCTACATAGCCCATTGCACAAAGCAAGGAAGGGCCTCAGACCGATGTAGTTCTCCCTTAGGATCAGGGAGAGGTGAATTCAGGCAATTTGGTACGATTAGGCAATTGGTTGGTTGGTAAAAATGTTGATATTAATATTGGTAAGGTAAGGTTGAGGGTGTTGGTAATGAATTGGTGATGTTGTAAAAGGTATAAGGGAAGCGAAAGTTAGCCTACCCAAGTGGTAGGGAATCATGCCCTGATTAAGATCAACACACAATCCTAGATGCGAGGCAAAGAGGAAAGATTGCTCCGTAGGTGAAAAGAGCTAAACAAACCACACAACGTAGAACGAGCTTGAAGCCCTAGGTACCGTGCATAGACGAGAAGTCAATAGGTGAAAAGAGTTGTATGATCACAATATATCGGGTGTACGTTACGTCCCTTGAGTTGAAACAAATGGTGAGGTGAGGTGGATGATATAGCTGAGGTACAGAGAACTTGTTACAAAGTGAGTGTTCTGACGAAAGAGAACCTACCCTAAATAGACAAGTCCATGACCCAAAAAGTTCTTTTGAATGAGGCTTTTATTTTACTGAATATAGACTGATCGATGCGGGAAGTCTACAAGGGATATTGATTGTGCTAT
This sequence comes from Taxus chinensis, assembly GCA_019776745.2. Classification (NCBI taxonomy): domain Eukaryota; kingdom Viridiplantae; phylum Streptophyta; class Pinopsida; order Cupressales; family Taxaceae; genus Taxus; species Taxus chinensis. Next base: position 465,589,635 of record CM034154.1, on the reverse strand, counting down.
TCTTGAGGTCTTCACAAAGCTGATCCATGCGAGAAGCTTCTGATAAAGGCTGACTGTGTATAGCTGTCCTTCGAGGGAGCAGTCTATTTATAGTAGCAGATATGATTTTAGTGCATAGCTGTCCTTCGGGGGAGCAGTCTATATATAATAGCAGCAATAATTTGGCATATAGCTGTCCTTCGAGGGAGCAGTCTATATATAATTTAGATAGCTAGATGTTCTTTTGGCGTGAAGCATCTAGTTTGGTAGGAAGTTTGACTCAAGAAAATCCCATAAGAAGGTGTTATTTTAATACTTTGAAGTCATGGACTAGACTAAAAAGGGGAAGGCATCATTGAGGGGAGGTGAGAAGTGAGCTTGATTTTATTTGGAGATGTAGGAAACAAAGTGTATGTAGCGGTAAATGAGCTCAAGGGACGAGCAGTAGGTAGATAAGAAGTGATATAACACTAAATTCAATAGTAGAATGGTCGAAGATGCAAGGCATTAAGGGGTTCAGGCTCAGGTTTACCATTAAGCGAAGCTAAACGATAAGTGCCTGATCCATAAGTGTGAGTGATTATATAAGGCCCAATCCAATTAGGAGCAAATTTTCCACGTTTGCTCTTTTCTAGTTTGGTTACATGTTGATTCTCTTTGAGGACAAGATCACCAACCTTAAAGGTACGCTCATGAAGTTGCTTATCATAAGCACACTTGATACGTTTTTGATAGATTTGAAGGTGATCGAGAGCTGTAAGACGACGTTCGTCAAGAAGCTCCAATTGGGCTAACCGCTCTTGGCGGAAATCATCGTTGGTGAGAATATCCTGAAGAGATATCCTGAGGGAGGGTATTTGTATTTCGAGAGGCAAGATAAGCCTCGGTACCATATACCAAAGAAAAAGGTGTAGCATTAGTAGAGGTACGAATGCTAGTACGATAAGCCCAAAGGGCAAAGGGGATGTGATCGTGCCAATTTCTTCCAGACTCATTGACAAATTTCATGAGGATTTTGGTTAGGGTGATGAGAAGCTAAGTTTAATACCAAAGTTGTCACAAAGGTCTTGTAATAACTTATTTTTGAAAGATTTTCCATTATCTGTTATCAAGCGATGAGGAAAACCAAAACGACAGATAATGCGGTGGTTAATGAACTCTACAATTTTTTCTTTTTTGGTTGAAATGAGTGGAATAGCCTCCACCCATTTTGTGTAATATTCGGTTGCTGTGATAATCCATCGGTGACGTTGTGAAGAGGACGGGTGAATCTCACCAATAAGGTCTAAACCCCATTGTGAGAAAGGCCAAAGATCTCGGGCGACCTGTAGGGGGTGGCTAGGAGTATGTTGAAGGTTGGCGTGTTGTTGACACATAACACAACGCTTAACATATTCGTAGCAATCGTTATTGAGAGCAGGCCAATTAATAACCTAGGCGAAGGATTCGTTTAGCCACGGCTAAGGCCACTAAAATGTCCACCACAAATCCCATCGTGTACTTGTTGGATGGTATAGGTGACCTCCGTGCCGGTTAGACAGCGAAGGAGGATGCCATCAAAGTCACATTTATAGAGGAGTCCCCCCATGACTTACATAACGCGAAACACTGTTTAAGAAAAGCATGTTTGCTAGGTACTAGTAAGGTCAGAAGTGGGAGAACAGAGATTGTAAGGTAGTCGTGAAATTGGTGGTACCAGGTATCCTGCGAATTAGTAGACAGAGTATTTATCATACAAACTACCGGGGTTGAGTAGGATGGGGAAAAAAGTTTGTTGGACCAAGATGAATAATTCAGAGTCAGTTGATGAAGCTGGAATTTGCGAGGCTAACCAAGCCATAGTATCCGCAAATTTGTTAGTGGAGCGGGGAATGGTTTGGATAGAATAGTGAGTAAATAAGGCTAGAAGTGAATCCACGTAGTGTTTGTACTTTTGAAGTTCCTCATTTTTACATTGGTAGATGCCCATAACTTGATTGACTACCAATTGAGAGTCGCCAAAAATATTGATAGATTTGATACCTAAGTGTAACGCAACTTGGAGACCCAGAACAAGGGCCTCGTATTCCCGCTGTATTATTAGTGCAAGGGAAATCGAGTCGGAATGAAAGAGGCATGGGTTCAGCGTCGAGAGGAATGAGAACAACGCTGGCTCCTCCACCACGGTGGCATTTGGATCCATCGAAGAAGAGGGTCATTGGATACGACTCCTCCTTGAGGGAAAGAGTAGCGATGAGTTTGTCAGGGAAATTAAAATTGGTGAATTGTTCCCCAGGTAAAGAGGCCTCTGCAAGTTGTTCTACAAGAGTTTGTCCTTTGATTGACTTTCTGTTGTATAAACTCAAGGTCGAGGTCGGCGAGGAGCATAAGCCATCGAGCGATGCGTTGGTTTAGATGTGGTTTGGCGTACATATAATGAATGGGGTCCGTGTTGGTGATGACAAAAGTTTTGTGATTCAGGAGGTAATGTCAAAGTTTGGTGGCTACGAATGATAGGGCTAGGCACAATTTTTCTACATGTGTATACCTAGTCTCGTAATCCACGAGGGTATGACTTATATAATAAACGGCATATTCTTGACGTACCGAGTCCCGATGTGCGAGCATAGCTCCTATAGCATGGTCAGTGGTGGAAAGATAAAGGTAGAAAGGGCGGTCGTCCTGGGGTGGGATAAGCAAGGGTGGCTGCAAGAGATAGGATTTGAGAGCTTCAATGGCTTGGTGACACTCTTCACTCCATTGAAAATTAATGTCCTTTTTAAGAAGGTGATGAAAAGGTTGACATCGATCCGAGAGTTGGGAGATGAAACGTCAGATAGATTGGAGCTTACCTTGTAAACTACGCAATTGTTTGAGATTGGTAGGTGGGGGAATTTCTAGGATAGCTTTGACTTTAGATGGGTCGACCTCAATGCCACACAAAGAGATGATAAAGCCAAGAAGTTTCCCCGAAAGGACACCAAAGACACGTTTCTTTGGTTGAAGGCGGACAGAATATTGTAACAGGTGATCAAAAATAATGGTTAAAACATCGAGATGTTCACTACGATGTTTAGATTTGCCAAGAAGATCGTCGACGTAATCTTCAAGGATAGTGTGCATAATGTCATGAAAAATGTAGGTCATAGCCCGCTGATAGGTTGCACCAGCATTCTTAAGGCCAAATGGCATTACATGGTAATAGAAGGTTCCCCAAGGAGTTATGAAGGCAGTTTTATGTTGATCGGCGGGGGCAACCAAAATTTGGTTATATCCCGAGAAACCATCCATGAGAGAGAGCATCTCATGGCCTGCAGTGAGATCTACAAGTTGGTCAATGCTAGGCAGGGGGAAGTCATCCTTAGGGCAAGTGAGGTTAAGATCCTAGAAATCCGTGCATATCCGAAGTCCCCCCATCGCTTTAGTGATAGGTACGATGTTAGAAATCCATTGAAGATAGTCAATAGGCAGAATGAAAGAAATAGAAAGGAGTCGTTGAAGCTCCTCTTTGACCAAGAGAGCAATGCGTGGATGCATTTTTCTCAATTTTTGTTTAATTGGCTTGGAATCAGGGTTTAGAGTGATGTTATGGATGGCAATGGTAGGATCAATTTTTGGCATATCCGCATAGGACCAAGCGAAATCTTGGTTGTGGGTATGGAGAAAGGTAGTAAAGGCCACTTGTTCTGATGTGTTAAGGGATTGTCCGATCTTCACAATGTGAGGATCCTCCTCCATGTGGATGTTGATTTCTATAGTCGATTCATTCAACATGGTTTGAGTTTCAGATGGTAAGGTGCGTTGAATATAGGAGTCGTCCGCCCCAAGGTAAGTGAGGATGGAGTCGTCATCCTGGCACTCAACAACATTAATCGAAGGTGAATCCTCTTTGATCATGTCTGGATATAGAAGGGGGATAGAAGAGGGGTCCTCATTATCGCGTTGATAATTGAGAGGACTTAGGAAGATAGTATTTATGAAAACAAAAAGTTAGGAGGGATAGATTCGGGATCTATTGACTCTGTGGGTGACGAAGGAAAAATGGGTGATGATGGTTCGGTAGGGGTGACGTCATTGTCTTCTAGAAGATAACTGACACGAGGTTCCTCCTGTGTAGGTGTTTCAGGAAAACCGAGACCACTGTGATCATTGTGTTTGCGTGTAGTCACGGGAATGAGTGTATGTCGGCCTTGTTCATAAAGACCAAAACCAAAGCCTTTCCAAGCACAGCAAGTCAAGAAGGTGAGGGCAAAACGACGATTTGTCAAGTATTGAAAATCGTATTGGAAGGGAACCACACCAAGAGGGGGTTCAGGGGTAATGGGGGATGCGTCAACACCCCCATACGTTAGGTTGGTGCGTTAATGGGGTGGTCCGTAAGAGATTACTTCCCCCACACGACGGTCATAGGTAGGATGTGCATGTACCTGTCCGTATTCCTGTGGGGTATGGAAAGAACTAACATTATATAGGCAATACTCCCCCAGCGTAAGGCGTTGAAAAACATCTACTAAGGGGTCTGCGGTTGGGATGTTAGTTGAGGGAAGGCAAGTGGTTTTTGCGACGGGGGTTTCATCAGTTGAAGGCGTAGGTGCAGTTGAGGTGGATGGTTGAGGTACATTTGAAGAGGACGGTTGGGTTGAATGTATGGGTGTCTTGATTGGTATAAGCACATCATTAGGGCGGTATAACATATTGCAGGTTTTAAAGGGGGGAGGATCAGCTTTTACGGTGTAGGACTTCCCCTCGTACTCAAATTTTATGCATCTATGTAATGTTGAGGGAACGCATCCCATAGCCCGGATCCAAGGGCGACCTAGCAATATGTTATATTGGAACTCTCCTTCAAGGACATAGAAGAGTTCAGGTAAAGTATGTGGTCCTACCCGAATGTTGAGGATCACGGTGCCTAAGGTAGAGGTAATAGCGTCATTGAATGACCGCAACATGATGGGATTGGCACACATGTAGCTAGAAGGGATATTCATTTGTTGGAAGGATTTTGAAGAGATGATGTTTAGGCTAGCGCCCCCGTCAATCATAACACGACATACCCGAATGTCCCGGACGTAAGCTGAGATGAAAAGGGCAGGGTCAGGATCTTCTGTACCAAAGTCAACAATTTCATCTTCAGAGAAATTGACTGCCGCAACTTGTTGTTGTACAGAAGTGGTTGGGGCTGTGGGTTGTTTGGTGAGAGAAGCAACATGATTGGGTGTTAGAATGGAGGCAACAGGCAGGGTTTCATTAGGTAAGACCTCGATCCCTTGAAGAATTTCAACGAGAGCTTGTCAATGGGATTCAGAAGTCTGAATGAGATCATATAGTGTCATTTTTACGGGTGATTGGTGAAGTTGTTTGATCATGGCTCGATGGGCAACTCCATTAGAGACGGGGTAAATGGGTCCATGAATAACCACTTTGGGTGGTGGTGCAATCAGGATGCTGGATGGAGAAAGAGAGGACGCATGTGTGCTTTCTTTTTCTTTCTCGTTGTTTTTCTGCACTCGAGTAGCAACACTAATCATATTAATCTTGTAGACCTGAGATGAGGAAGATGGTTGGGATAAATCATGGTCTTCAAGAGGTGGGGTTGTAATAATGATAGATCTTGGTGAGGCGGGGATAGATGGTATAGTAGAGGGAATTGAAGCTAAAGGTCTCTCCCTTCGTAAGTTGTCTTTCTTAACCTTTGTATCTGGGAGAGGTGATTGACGAAGGATGGTTTTTAAAGCTTTGCATCTCTCCACATCCATGTCCTGGTGTGTGGTGATAGGTGCAGATTTTAGACTCATCATAGCCTATAGGTTGAGGTTTAGACGGGTCATAAGGTCTAACTGGGGGTAGGGAAATGGTCGCATTCTCCACCAACATAGCAAGGATTTTGGCGTAAGATCCTTTGAGTGGGTCAAAATCGGAGGAGGATGAGGGTATTGGTTTTGCGGGATTTGGTAATGTTTGGGCGTGGTTGGTTCGTATGGGTGGTGGTTTAGCCGAGGGGTGTTGACACGTGGTTTTCACTAAACGTGGTTTCTTTGGCGTAGAAGCTATATTCAGCTGGTTAGATGATGAGGCTATAGATGATGTGGTAGCGGGAAACAACCATGGAGAAAGGGGAGTGACAGAAAATAAATCCTTTGATGATGGAGTTCGTTTAGGGTTGATGGGTGGACAGGATATGTGGGGTGACAATGTTGATATACCCTTTGATCTCTGGATAGGTGCAGAAGGCGTAGTTCGTTTTGAAGAAAACGCAGGAGGTATGATATATTGATGCAAGGTGGAGGGATGAGGTCCCAATATGGAAGGTAGGTGTGACAATGATGGTTTTGATTGTGATAGAGGCACGGATTGAGTTTGTCACCTAGGTGGCGGGGTGGCTTTATTTTTAGATAAATCAAGCCGCTTAGGTGGGTGTGTTAGACTAGGTATGGGTGAGGTCCCAAGCATAAGGGAAGATTTGGTTAAGTTAATAGAAGTGGACGGGGCATTTGGTAGAGGTGAGGGGGGTGAAGGTGAGAACATGGGCATTTTAAGCTTCTGTAAACACTTCGGGTATATGGTGGAGGCATCAGGATCGGTCATTTGTATTTGAGTAGAATACGGCGTACTCAAACGTTCCCATAGGACTTGTCTATCTTCTGTGGAATGACAGTCCTCACATGTGAATAGGAACTTTTTTATGGAAGAAAGGTGGGTTGTGATTCCAGTCCACTATGGGTGTGGTACAGGGGGTAGATGAGGCACTGTATCAATAGATGTTAAGAGGTCGACTGGTCGTTGAAAAGATTTAGGTGATGAAGGACTAATAGGCAGGAGGGCATGTTTGAGAGGGTCTGTTATGGTTAAAGAATTTGGTGATGTTGGTGCAAGAGATTTCTCATCTAAGGATGTCAAAAGGAGTGGCGAGCCTTCCTCTTCTGCAGCAAGAGCGGTAGAAGGGGACATTTGGGAAATAGATAGATTAGATAACATCCGTTCGCAGTCTTGTAGGGATGTGGTGTAAGCAGACTCATTGATGAGAAGAGAAGTCTGGGCAGTTAACTCTTTTATGGGTAAATGAACGGCAAGGATTTCAGTTTGTCTTGATGGTGAGGAAGGGGATTTGGTTTCCTGCGTTAGTGAAGAGGCTTGATTGAGAATTTGTTCGATAGAGGTCTTTGGCTGGGAATCGAATACTGCATGGATCTCATGAACACTATCCTCGGCTAAGATATCTTGATTTAGATTACTGTTAGAAGAATGATTCGGGAATGGTTTGTTGAATATTTTTAAATTTCGGTTAGCATGGGCGTTAGGATTATTGAGGGCTATATCCCCCACATCAACCATTTCCTGCACTATGTTTTTCAACATCTTGTAGTTCTCATGACTGTGTCCCTTCATGCGGTGGAAGTTACAGAAGTCATTTTCTTTGTACCAGGAAGGTATGGCGTGAGTGGAATCAAACCCGGAATGAGGTTTAACAGGAGGTAAGGTAATGGCTCCTGCTTTGAGCAATTTTTCCAATATCACACCATATGTTTCTCCCAAGGGAGTGTAGTTGATGGGTTCTGCTTTATACTTATAAGTTGTTTTTGGCGGGGTATTAGACGGTGGTTGGGATTTGACCATCACCGCGTGCATGGCCCCTTTTGATTTCGAAGCGGTTGATGGGTGAGGATTGGTGGTGTTAGATTTGTTGGTGGAATCTGAAGTTCGGAAATTGGGGTTTTTGTTATGCAACCGCAATTTCTCTTCCTCTAAGGCTCGAATCTCTAGTTTTTGAGCCATAGTAAAGGCCTCGTCGAATGTACGGAAAGTTTGAATTTAAAGAGTAGGAGAAATGTGCTTAGCACATGCCCACGTAAAAAGTTTGATAAGTTCAGCCTGAGGCAAGGCATATGTAAGTTGGTTGATAAGGCCCCGCCATCGTCCAACGAAATCTGCGATAGATTCGTCTTCGAATTGTTGGATGGCATAAAGGTCAGTGATAGATACTTTCTTGGCAATGTTAATGGAGAAATGATCCAAGAAAGATTGGGCTAGTTGGTTAAAAGAGAAGATTGAGTGCTGGATTAAAGCACTGTACCACTCCAAGGCGGGTCCTGATAAGGACATGGGAAAGGTGCGGAGTAACAAGGCATCATCATGAGCAATCAAATAACAAGCATGTCTAAATTATCGCAAGTGTTGTTGAGGGTCCTCTTTACTGTTAAAATGGGTAAATTTTGGTAATTCCCATTGAGGAGGATACGAATGAAGGGGGACAGATGGGTCAATAGGCTCCCGACAAAATTGCTCGTATGTCAAGGTGCTACGACTTCCTGAAAAAGAAGCCTCCAGGTTTTGCATTTTGTCCGTCATTTGTTTAATTAAATCAGTAGTTAGATGAGATGATGGTGTGGTTGTGGTAAACGAAGGCAAATTGGGCCAAGGACCACTGCTAGACACTGGTGGGGTTAAGTGTTGATAAGGTGTGGAGGATGAATATGTTGAGGCGACCGAATAAGGATGTCCCATATAGGATGTTGAGGTCATTGGATATGTGTATGGGAATGAAAAGGTAGGCGGAGCTTGAGAAGGAAAGCTCGTGTGGATAGGTGGCAGAGAGCAAGTCATGAACGGAGCGGTCTGCAAGAGAGATGAGGTAGGGGCAGTCAGTGGTAGTGATATGTGGGGTCCAAGATTAACCAAAGGGAAGCTAATTTGTGTCGTATGAACCTCTGAAGTCATCGGGTTGGGAGACGGGGCTAAAGATGCAGGAAGAAAGGCGGTGTGATTAGGCGGAGTGGGAGCTAAATGAGTAGCTATACTAATAGGCATACCAACAAGGAGCTGACCATTGGGCATACGGTCAGGGGCATGAGACAAATAGTATTGTACAGCACTAGGATTAGCATCCAGAAACTTGGCAAAGTCTTTATCTCCCACAGGAATTTTAGGAACCTCGCTGGTATCCATAGGATTCCCCATAGAATGTGAAGGGGGTGATTCAGGCAAAGAAACAGAGCAAGCATGTGAAACCATGGCAGCGGCTTGCTTTCGAGTGATAACAACCATGGACAGGAGTTCACAGTAGGGTTTCAATCTATTAGGAATAGAAACAAACTCAGACCGGTAAAATTGGTAGGTTGCTGGTTTGTCAGGAATTGGAAAAGACAGTAACCGATATCGGTCTCGTAACCGATGTCGGTTATACTATAGCTGACGTCGGTCAGGTAACCGATGTCGGTGTAAGAAGTCTGGGCTAACAAGATATAAAGGGCTGCTAGTTTGATTTTTAACAACGTTTAGTATACTTGTCCAATTATTGATCACAGAAGACAGAGTATGAGAAAGAAAACAGAACTAAAAACAAGCAAGATGCACACGGAAATCCAGAGATTAACCCTAGGGTTAATTTTAATTATTGCGAGCTTATGACTTTAGACGTAGAATGATGTCAGACTCCTAAACAAAAGACTTAGGGGAAATGTCAAGTTTGTTTTGGCTTATAAGGTTACCTCAATCGGGCGGAGGAATACCGCGGAAAAAGGGGGGATGTTTGAGCTGTTGTGTTAATTGTGAAGTGATTCGGTATGTGTTGTGCAGTGAAAGTAAGATTAATTTCTTGTCAATACCATGGATATCACCCCCACGTGTATGACCTTTTACTTAATCTATGTTCACTAGAATTGAAAACAGCAAGCAATAATGCAATGCACGTGTTTTAAACCCAAATCAAAAATGATATTCGATGAAGCAAAAGAGATGACTTTCACTAATGCGAGATGTAAAAGCAAAGCAAGTTCTTTTATCAAAATAATACAAAACCTTGTGAATATCTTTTAGAAGAAGAAAACAGCAAGTATACTCCCTATATGAAAGCAAACAAGAAAGAAAGAAACCCAAAACGGGTCCCACCGGGCGTGCCAAAATGTTTCACTCGGAATGTTTCATTCCTTTTAGAAACAGATAAGGTTAGGGCTAGGAGGAATACCTGTTGAACGTCGAGATGGTGTGCGCGTACCGTAGAGAAAGATCAGGTTGACTGCGAAGAACTCCTATTTGTCTTGGAAGGACTACCTGTAAATAAGAACACAAGACCACACGATTTTGATTAGACAATAAATGAGGGAACTGCCTTGGGCCCAGGAAATATAAAACTTCCTTTCGAAGATGGTTAGTTCCCCTGCTAATATGAATTAACACAAAAGACTGTAAGATATCACTTAAATTGCTTCGTTGAACTGGGTACGGGAAAGGCTGGTTTTTGGTTATAGTCAGGATAACCGATACCGGTTGCTGATAACCGATATCGGTATGGTCTAAGATCTGAAGGTTGGTTATTTTGTGGGGTGGTTGTGTTTTTTGGTAGTTGTGTTATTTGTAAGGCTGTATATAGGTGATATTAGGAAATAAGGTGATGAGAGGTAGGTGAATGATAGTTAGATGCAATAGCACGCTGGGTAGGGGATCTAGGAATGGATTTGTGAGGATTGTGCTTCAAAAAGTCTAAGAAATGTTATTAAAGAGGACATGCAAGATGTAACTTACTGGTTATTGATGAAGATGTAGGTCCAAGAACTCTGACGACAAAGGCAAAACTCTAGGTAGGATGGCTTGACACACAGAAGATGAGAGATCTCCCTCCTGATGATCAACTGAGTATCACAGGTTTCTGGCTATTTCGTCGCAGTTCTAGGCTTGATCTCCTTTTGCTGCAACTCTCCTTGTCTCTTCACTCGTCTCTGCTCGGCCAAGTGAAGATTCGAATGCTCTTGATTTCTCCCAATGATCTCCCTTGATTCAAAAATCCTTCGACCTTTGTTTTTGGTTTTGGGGAGCCCATTTTATAGGGAACCGATGGCGGTTACATAACCGACGGTGGTCGAGTAGGAACCGGCATCGGTAAGGAAATAGTAGGCTATTTTTAGTAAAATAGCCCACCTTCGTTGCTTTTCTCCCAAGAGATTAGTTGCGGGCTTGGTCAAATGACAAGAAGGTCGGTTTTGGGTACGAGAAAGGGGTCCTTAGTCATGGGTGTAGGTATAGACCAAGTTATAGGTCTTAATTAGGTCAGTTTAGGGTTAGGGCTAGGTCATGATGAAGTGGCAAAATGAGGTGGCAGGTGAGATGATGTGGATTTGTCAATTACAAGGTAATTAATAAATAATTGTGTAAGGTTTAGGTGATGAGGTTAGGTTGCAAGATGAGATGCGGGTCACAAGGGGTCATAAGACACAAATTTGGTGTCTACAGGAACATGCTTTAATTTTGGAGCCACATACCATTATAAGCATGAATGTCTAGATCTTCTACAATTCTCTTGGTGTGGAAAAAAACATAGGTATGAAGAGTGCCTAGAGTTATATGAACATATGAGTCAGTAGTATCAGAAGGATAAGGGTGCTTCCATGGTGAGTATAAATAAGGCTGACGCGTAATGGCTCCTATGAGTAATATGTGAATCAGAACTAGAGCCTATTATGGTAACAAGGGTAGAGTCCATGCATGCAAGGGAAGCACCTAAGCAGAGATCTCTTGTTTCAAGGGAGGAAGTAGTACATGGGAAGTATCTAAACCTGGCTCACTAGAAAGAAGTCTACTAGGAAACCATGGACATACGTAATTTGAAGTTTACAAGGGGAGATCCAATGCTTAAAAGAGAAAACTAGAAAAGATGAGCAAAGAAGACTAGTAGAAGCACCAAAGGATGACTTGGACAAGGTTAAGGAGGTTTGTAAAATACTGAGGCAGGAGAATGTTATTCCCCTGCTAGGAGCACGATTGAGAGAAAATGTGCCACACGCAGGGGAAGAACACAAAAGGTAGATCCTGAATGCAAACCTCCCACCTCATAGACTTGATTATGACAAAGAGATCACCTTGAATGCAGTAGTGGATGGATGGATGCTTAGCAACATCCTCATTAACATAGGAATAGAGGTTAATGTTCTCACTCTGGATGCATGGCATCAAATGGGAATACCTTCATTACAACCATCTTCAAATGTGTTGTATATGGCAAATAATACAAAGTCAATGCCCATAGGTGTCTTGAAGGATGCAACCATTACCATTCAGGGGACTAAGTTCACTGGGGATTTTGAAGTCTTAGTGCTTGCCGAGGTAGATAATTTCCCAACCTTACTTGGGTGCCCATGGTGCTATAAGAATAATACAGATCTTTAGTTTAATAAGGGGTACATAAGTTTTGAAAACAAGGAGGAGAGGGGGATTATACCGCTTGCTGATGGAAATTCCACACCCTATACTAAACCCCTTGGGGAGGAGGTCCTTGATAGAATATATGTGCACTCCATAAGAGACCCAGAGACCATCCATCCTACAGAAGGAATCATCCAGTTTGATGATGCTCAATTTGTCAGTGATACTACCAATATGGCATGTGATAATTGGGTGCATGGGACTTATGAATTAATTGGGAAACATCTGAAAGGATCGGTAACCAGGGTAACCATGGTGCATATATTTCGGCACTTGGGAGGAAAGGCAATAACCAAGTATTCTAGGGATGCATACCTTGAGGTTTTTTTGAGGGAAATGGAAGCTCAATGAAGGGACGACGAGTGACGAGGTATGCTAGGTTATGTTTTGATAGGCATAACAGCAAGGTGGTGGGCCGTGCATAGCGAAAACTTGTTGGAGTGGCATGAAGTTAGAATTTTTCTCACTTTTTGATTCTCAAAGAACAACATACCCATTGCTATCAAGGATTACAATGGTAATGGACCTCCCTCTTCCCACATCTAAGCATGTGAGAGGGTCTGCGGGAAAGGCGTAGAAGCATTACCACCCTCCTTTTGGGTGCAGAAGTTGTATTCAACACTATAGGGTTGTGCGCGCGCTTGGTACATCCATTCTGAATCTCTCCGCCAAACGGGAAATTGGTAGGAATTAGTGGCTAACCTGGTTCACACATTCGAGTACCGAAGTACCATGAAACTGGTTGATGAGGTGTTGCGGACTATCAAGATCCTCACTCTGGGGGATTGCACCATGGAAAAATATAGATTAGTAAACTTACTTAGTGTACCTAGCTTGGAAGTGCGGTTTGAAGAGGAGGAACCAAAAGTCATACAATTCAAGCGCACGTGTGCTGAAAAGGAGAAAGGAAAGATGGTATATGTTATTAATGGAGAGGAGATGAAGAGCCTAAATGTCAAAAATTTGGTTGGTATGTGTGAAGTAGTTGACAGTACGAATGCATGTGCACACACGTATCATGAACCACTCAAAACCAAGAAAGTTAACATCGGCTCGGAGAATGAGCCCAAGGAATCTATCATTGGGGACTACTAGTCAGACAAGGAAGTATCAAATATCATTGATCTCTTGCGCAAATTCAAGGATTTATTCCTGCGTGGATACCATGAGTTGAAAGGCATCCACCATTCATTGGGGGAAATGAGGATAAAGTTAAAAGATGGTGTGCACCCAATTAGGAAGAGGCCTTATAGGATGAATCCTAACATGTGCGTAAGGGTTAAAGAAGAGCTAGACAAAATGATAGCATCTGGTATCATTGAGGCTATGGAGGAATCAGAATGGATAAGTCCAATTGTGATCAGCATAAAGAAGGATGGGTGGATTAGGATATGTGTGGATTATAGGGAATTGAACATTGTTTGTATCATAGATCCTTTTCCCACCCCCTTCACTAAAGAGATTTTGGAAGGAGTTGTTGGGTGTGACGTCTATTCCTTTATGAATGGATTCTTGGGATATCACCAAGTAAGGATTTCCAAGGAAGACCAAGAAAAGAAAACTTTCGCCACTGAGTGGGGAAGCTTTGCATACACGGTCATGCCCTTTGGATTGAGGAATATACCCACTGTATTTTTGTGCATGGTGGTACAAGCATTTAAAGACTTCATCCACAAGTTCCTTCAAGTATATTTGGATGATTGGACAGTGTATATATTGGTAAGGGACCATTGTGATAACTTGAGATTTATGTTTAAAAGATGTCAGTAGTTAAGGATTTCCTTCAACATCAAGAAATGTGTCTTTGCAACCCCTTTTGGAATGTTGTTGGGGCATATCATATGCAAAGAGGGCTTACTGGTGGATCCTACAAAAGTTAGAGTTATTGTGGGATTAGGGGAGCCCACCAGCCAAAGCACCATGCACAGATTTCTTGGACACACTAGGTACTACAGAAAGTTCATTAAGGGATACACTAAGATCACTGCACCTTTGGAAATATTTCTTAGACATAAGAGTGTATTTCAATGGGGATAAGCGCAGCAGAGGGCATTTGACACTCTAAAAGAAAGGCTTATCACCGCACCTATTCTACGCTTCCCATCATGGGATAAACCTTTCCATGTCCACGTGGATGCCTTTGGTATATAAATGGGAGCCATTATCTCTCAACCACGAGAGGGGATTGTTGATCATCCCTTGTGTTTTACAAGTAGAAAGTTGACACCAGTAGAACAAAATTATACAATGACTAAGCGCGAGGCATTGTCAATGATCTACGTGCTACACAAATTTATACAATATCTGCTGGCAAATCCCTTCATATTCTACATTGACCATATGTTCTTGAAGTATCTAGTAAAAAAAGTAGTGCTGCAAGGGCGCATATGCCGTTGGCTACTTTTATTTCAGGAATTTGAATTCGAAGTGGTGGTAAAAACGGGAAAGAACAATTGTGGGCCGGATCATTTATCAAGGATTTATTTGAGAGAGGACATGAAAATTATCAAGGAAACCATGCCAGACGTGCAACTATTTAGGTTATGGCACGTGCCCTTAGAGTTAGAATACATTGTTGTTTTTCTCAAGGAAGGTGTGGCACCTGAAAGGATGAATGCACTAGAAAGGAAAAGGTTAGCCATACATGCCACGCCATTCATGTTGGTCAATGAGGATTTGTATAAAATGGGTCGTGATGAGGTTTTGTGATGGTGTTTATTAGAACATGAACACAGCTATAATACAAGAATCCCATGGTGGGATTGCTGGAGGACACTATGCAGGGAATTGAACCACGCGAAAGATCCTAGTCACTAGACTATGGTGGGAGATGATTCACCAAGATTGTATTGATTTTTGCAAGGCCTGTGACCACTGCCTATGCCTTGGAAAACATGGAAGAAGGGATGAGATGCCCTTGCACCCCATCGCTAATTCAGAACCTATTGAGAAATGGGTAATAGATTTTGTTAGACCAATCTCACCGGCTACGGGAAGGACTAACTCACAGTATATCATTACTTGTACTAATTATTTGACAAGGTGGGCAAAGGCTGCGCCCACTAAGGATTGCACCACAACCACAACTACTAAATTTTTATGGGAAAACATTATCAGCAGGTATGGGTGTCCATTAAGTTTAACAAGTGATAGGGGCACTCACTTCTTAAATGAAACCATCAGGATTCTATTGGAAGAATTCATGGTAGCCCATCACAAGAATACTCCTTATCACCCTCAGAAAAATGGGACTGTAGAGGCATTCAATAAAATCCTTAGTCATTCACTGACTAAGATATGTGATGTGGGTAGGCGAGATTGGGATGACAAGGTATCAGCAGATCTTCGGGCATACAGAACAATGTATAAAAGGTTGAACAAGGCCATTCCATTTCAATTGGTGTTTGGCATGGAATCATTTTTTGAAATTGAATTCATGCTACCATCTCTACGTATAGCATGTGTAGGAGGGTTGGATGATGAGAAAGAGATGGAAGAAATAATAGATGAATTGATAAAGTTGGATGAAAGGTGCTCACTAGCAAGATGGAGCCAAACAACTGAGAAGGAAAAGCAAAAAGCATGGCATGACTGCCATATTAAGAAAAAATTGTTTGAGGTTGGCGAGATGGTTTGGCTATATGATTCAAAATTTCTACGCCATCCTGGAAATTTGAAGGTGCATTAGTTGGGTCCTTATGTAATTTCATACATCCTTGATTCGGGCACGTGCCAGTTACAAGTGCTGGATGGAACAAAATTACTTGGACACTTCAATGGGAGTAGGTTGAAGCCCTACTATAAATAATGCTTCTTGGTGTTTGTAAATAAGGTAGTTTTTCCAGTTAGTTTAGAATTTATTTTTATGCTTTTCCTTTCTTTTATTTCCCTTTTGCGTTGTTGCTTTGTTTTGCACCTTGGGTACCGAAAACCTTATTACTTTTTGACTTATGAATGCACAGAGGACCGTGCATCATTTTAGTGTGGGGTGAGATGATAAAGAGAAACTTGGAGTTAGTCTGCTAGGAAGATTTGGGTTGGTGTCAAAATAAGGGTACATTGGAAATCCACGTATAAAGGAGAAAAAGTGCAAAAACATGAGGTAGGTGAAATTAATAATCATGAGGATGGAGGAAGTTCATTTTGTTCTTGTAACATGCGCGCAAGAGTCTTCTGTCAAGATGGATTGTTTGCACACCAGAAAGGGTGGAAAAGTTTTTGTGCAAGGATTGGGCGTGGGTGAAAAAAATTTCACGCAAGGATTGGGCACGGGTGGAAAAGTTTTCACGCAAGGATTGGGCACCTCAGGATAACTGCTAAAGTTGGGTGTTGTTTGAGAACACCACATTAAACATTATCATATGGTGGTAGGTAGCCTATCCTTAAATGCATAAAAGTGGGAAAAGCTATAAATACAAGAAAGGGTTGTTCATTATTTTACTTTGCAAACACAAGAAAATAAATTTTATTTCAAGAGCTAGGGTTTTGAGAACTGACTCGTGTGAAGGAAAATCCTAAAAACTTAAGCGCAATCAATCCATTAGATCTAAAAACTAGAGCAGAAGTAATTCACGAGTGTGAGGAATGTTGTGAAGAAGTGCCATGATTGAAGGAGAAAAATAAGAGATTAGGGTTTTTGTTCTAGGGCACGAGGTGTATGAGGAAAATTTTCAAAAAACTCACAAGATAACCTAGGAATGAAAGCAAAGGGTGCAATGATGGCCACAAAACCAGTAGGTAAACCTGTAGAACAATCCAAGAAGGGAAAGGGTAAAGGAAAAGGAAAGAAGACACAAGAGGAAATACCCTTGGATATAAACGAGGAATGGTACTCAGAGATGTAATACCCATATGGGGTTTTGCTAGGGCAAGAGTGGGAGTCCCACATAAGATAGATGACTGTGATTGACTACAATCACTGATCAAATACAATCGCCAAGGAAATGGTGCTAGAGATGGTGCACCCCACAAATAAACAAATACCTGACGGGTTTCCAATCTACAACGATGTGGTCAAGGTGAAAATGGAGAAGGCATGGATTCTTCAACTTTTCAATTTTCCATATTTTGGGAAGCCTGAGCGCTTGTACCAATGGTTGATGACATGCATACATGAAGACTTCTTCTTCTTTGCAGGACATAAAATGTGCATAACTCCCCAACTAATTTCACACGTCACATGCCTAAAATGTAAAGGGGACGCACTCATAGACAACCTCCTGGACGAGGAGGTAATCAAAGAAACCATAGCATCCCAATAATTGAAGAAGGGATCAAGGTACTATGATGTCTCAGATATCAACAATCCAGTGATGAAGATGGCTGCACACCTTGTCTCTAGCTGAATGGACAAGAGAGGAGGACCCAGATGAGTAATCCCTGGCTGAATATCTGTATGAAGGTCACATAAGGCACCATATAAAACATCTCCAAATACATAATAGATGAAATCATAAGAAGCATGGAGAAGGGAGGAAAGAACCTATTTGGAAACATTATGTTGACAATTGTGTTCTCAAAAATTGGGGTGCCAGATGCATCCGACAAGTTCGTGTGGGAGTACCCTGCTAAAGATCCCTCACCTACGGAGATATCTCATAAATACACATGTGAATCAATGACAAGGATACATAAGGTGTGCTTAGATAAATGGTATAAGAACCTTAGGAATGCATTCGGGGCTGAGTGGCGAATCCCTGAACAACTCCCTGTGGTGACTAAAGGAGAAGCAGAGTTCATAGTCTACCAACACTTCTGCATTGGTAGGTTCATTTTGGTGGATGGCAGTTGGAGTCCATGGTGTAAACTCCCATTCTCATTTAGTGCTGAATTTTTCCAATCTGGAGTAAACAAATAAAAGGAGTCAAAGAAATTGGACCTTGAGTTGTCCACCCTTGACAAAGAGCACAGGGAAATGAGGAAGAAGCTGGTTTACCTAGAGAAGCACACATATGTTGAGAGGTACGTGTCACATGATGTGCATATTGTAAGGCCTTTAACGTTACCTTTTTCTGGGAGTAATGCCGCAAGGATTTACCTACGCATAAGGCCAAAGTTTGAAAAGGGCATGTACGTGGAGAATTAGGTATCCATTCTAGATGACCCTATTGGAAGAAGGATGCCTACACCAAAGTGTAAGGAGAGGGAAAAGAAAGAGGAACAGAGGGTGGTGGAGAAGTGGGATGTAGGTAATGTGGGGACAAGTACCCACATCTAGAAGAAGAAGAGAATGGTGGTTAGGGAGAAGACCCCAAAACCTGCGAAGCCACCATCCCCTGAGGAGCCCTTAGATGAATAGAAGACCACATCCCCGACTTCGAACTTTTCAGTAGAGGTAGAAGAAAAGGGGATGAAAGAATAAGAGTCTAAAGATAGAGATTACCCAAACACCTATATAGGTGAAAAGGATGATGATGAAGAGGAATATTTGGAGGTGGATCAAGAGCTAATTGATGTCCACGATTTGGGAGAAGAGGAAGTAGAAAATGCAAATCATGCCTTCATATTTACTAGGAGGAAGAGTGCCCATGGGGAGGAAGACACGCGGAGTGAAGAAAGGAGTGAGGGGGCAAGTACTAAGGGGCCATATATGCCTAAGAACACTCAAGAGGAGGTGAATGACAAAGTGACAAGGGAGGTAGAGAGGATAATTAATACTTTGGTCGATGAGGAGTTGGAGCGCAATGCAGATCTTATGCTCGATGAATTCAAGGAAGAGCAAAGGGAGAAGAGTGTAGATAGCAAAAAAGGCCCAACTCTTTCATTCCCAAGGGCGTGTGCATGGGAAGTAAATGTGTGAAAGGGGTAAGAATAACGATGGGATATGTTGATGACCCCAACAAAGTTTTGTGTGTGTGTTTCTAGAGTACCGTGCCCACTAAGGATCTCACCACTATGGAGTCCTTTCATCCTAAGGGTGGATACCTGTGCAAAAGGAAGATGCTATCATGTATGTTCGACTCCCACCTCATTAAGCCTGAGTTCGAGGTTAAGCAAGGAGTGATACTAGTGCTATCCGAAGGAAAGGGGGACAACCCCATTATAAACACACAACAACTATTAGATGATCAAGTGTGTAATGTGCTCAACAAAGTCTCTATGGAAATTGAGGTTAGGCTCTTCTGTAGAAATGAAAAGGTTAAAGTCTTGGAGGACTTGTTGGAAAAGAGGAAGGATGAAGTAGTTAAGCTAACAAAGGACCTTAGCCTTGAGAAACTAATCAACGCTCAACTACAGAGGGAGCTTCAGGAAGAAAAGGCCAGGGTATGTGAAGTTTCGAAGAAGGTGGAGCTCATCTCCCAAGCTATTATCATGAAGCACCCAAACCTTAACCCTCTCGTGCAAAAGAATGGGTCCTCCTTGGAATGTCTAAAGGACTTGACTCAGATCCTCACCATGGAAAGGAAGCCTTTGGCCTTGGATTTGGCAGAGGAGGTAGATGCGTGCTTGGAGGAGGAAAAATTGAAATTCATCACACTCATGGCTGAATACAACAAGATGCTTGCTGATGTGAAGATATCCGCACAAACCACGGAGGTCACCTACGACCATTGCACAGATCAAGACAAGGTGACAAGCATGCTACTTGCCAACGACGAGGCCGATCTGAAGGACTTTAGGGAAAATAATAAATGCAATAGAGCTGAGCGAGAAAAGTTCCTAGCTGAAGTGGAAAAGAATTCTAAAGCTATTGAGATCCTACGAGTATTAATCAAAACCTAGCTAAAATATATCTACAAGGTCATTACGAGGAAGATGGATGCCTTGGAAGATCACGCTAAGGAATTGGAGACTGTCATGGAGACCATTAACACAAAAGGGGAAGGGTTAACCTTTGACAAGGTGAGTACAATTGTTGGTGACATTTTCATAAGAGCGCAGGATGAAGTCAGCACATGGAATATGCTGGAGGTTGACCGATGGAAAAAATTTCCCCTTCTTCTTCTTTAGGTAGTTTTCCTTCTATTCTTTCTCTCCCCCATTCTTTATTCTTTCCCTCCATTATTTTCTGAGGCAAGGCCTTGCAAAAAAATTTTGTACTGCATTTTTTGAAAAGGTTTCCAAGGGCAGAGAACAGGTGAAGTGTGGGGTAATTTTGGGACCCTAATGTAGCTACCAAATCTTAAAGGTGCATTGGTGTGCACGGCCGGAGGGACAACACAAGTAAAGGTGTGCAAGGTAGAATTTAAAAAGGGTTCTTAGAGAACCAAGGACGCGCACACGTGAAGAAAAATTCGGGACTTAGTTGTTTTCATCCTTTTAGACAAAACACATGAAGAACGTGTTCTATTTGGATAAGGTTCTAGCCTGGCAACAGGGTGTCCTAGAAGGAATATACCTTATGATAAGAAGATCCACAAAGCTAATCATGACATGGAGAGGAATGCGCCTAGGGTGACCCACACCTTGACACTTGGGGCCAGATCTGAGGTTGTATAGGAGTTTGTTAGAGCTCAGATGTCTATTTATACATGCGCCCTTAGCAAATAAAAAGAGACACAAGTGAGGTAGCGGAGCTCTATAGAATTACTACGAGAACTATGGGATAAAATGGGTAGATGATTATAGGAAGGATGTGATGAGGAAATGATGAATGAAAATTTTGTTTTGTGAGCATACATTTATGGATTCAGATACAATGTATGACTGTGGTCTACCACTCTGTGATGTTTGGGAGTAATACTTTGAATGAATATGATAATGTTACCACTGCGTTTATATTAAGATCTCCTTCCTGTATTATCTACATGTTTCTACTATGCTTTTGATCTTGTATAATCATGAACCTTACTTGAATGTTAAGTGTATTTGTGGATTTAAAATTTCCTAGTTTTATTAATTTTGTTGCGTGCTTTGCTTTTGTTATGAATGAAGGGGTGTAGAAGCTGTTCTAAGCTCTATAGCTTTCTCATGTCTGTTAAATCACTAAGTCAAGATCATGAATTATACCTTATACTAAACTCACATAAAATAAATACTCGGCTCCCTCTCACGTGCCTCAGGTGAGTGCCCAGTGCCCGGTGGGTGATAGGCTAGTGCACATGAGGTTCCCTTTTTCTTGGTGTGTGCAAAAATGACTACAGTCATAATGTGGGATGCCTTGACCATTCCATCTCAGCAGGATCTATTGCATGAATATCTTGTGAACTCTCACGCATTGATTCAGTTATACAAAACCCATGCGCTTTTATCAAAATCTTCCAAGAAGAAGAGAAATAAGTAATTAAAGTTGTTAAAACCCCACCCTTCTATATGTCCCTTATTATAGTAGAACATCTAGTGCATAATTTCATGATTGACTCAGGCACTAGTAATTCTGTTATGCCTAAGAAAATAGTTGATGTCTTAGGTTTGAAATATACCCCTTTGTCTAAAGGAATCCTGCAACTTGATGGCTCAATTTTCAGTACCTTAGGATTCATCTAGGATATTGAGTTAACCCTCCATGCATGTCAAAGCTTAACAATTACTCAAGATGTGTCAATCATTGATCTATCTCCTTTGTTTTCCCTATGTCTATCAAGAGAATTTACTGCTAAAGTGGGTGGTTACTAATATTCTGATTGGTCTCATATGTTACTCAACATAAGGTATGGTACCCAGTTTACCATACAAGCTGATACTATATTTTCCTATCATGTAGAGTCATATGTCCCATCCCCTCTCTAAGACAACTATTTAATCCAAGAAGAAAGAGCTTCAGTTCTTAAAGAGGAGTCTCTTCTACCCTCTGTTCCTGACCTAGTGCTTGATGAATGGGTGGAAAGACACCATAAATTTGATCCCTATGATAAAGAACTAGAAGCTTATGAAACTAGGCTTAGTACTTATTTCATTCTAGAAGAAGACATTGTACTGCCACGCACCCTCAAACAATATTAAGTTCAACCTAGTCTATGGAAGTTGTACTTTGATGAATCCATAAGTAGAAACGGTGCA
This sequence comes from Taxus chinensis, assembly GCA_019776745.2. NCBI lineage: Eukaryota > Viridiplantae > Streptophyta > Pinopsida > Cupressales > Taxaceae > Taxus > Taxus chinensis. The sequence continues at coordinate 465,567,546 of CM034154.1, read as the reverse complement.
GGAGCAGGAGTGGTTTGCATTTCCCCTAAGAATAAGAAATTATTCTTCACACATAAGTTGCAGTTTGCATGCTCTAACAATGTGGCAGAGTATGAAGTACTGGTGTATGGCTTATTCATTGCTAAGAAGAAGAAAATTAAGGTGTTGCAGATCTTTGGGGACACATAATTGATCATCCATCAGGTTACCAAGAAGTTCTAGACAAAGAATAATCTTCTCAAAGCTTATAAATAGATATTTTGGGACCTCCTTTAGAGATTTGATGCTCTTAATCTATAGCTGGCGCCATCCAGAATGAACAAAGAAGCTGATCAGATGGCCACACTAGGTTCAGAGTTCTATCATGCTGAGGAATTTATCAGAGGAAATACTCAGGAAATCAAAATGGCAATCAAGCCATTCATTCCAGATAACAAAACTAGCTGACAAGTGTTTGACAATGATGTGTAGATCATCCAGTTTATCCAAAATGAGGTTGAGTTCTCATCAAGCATGTAAGCTGACTTGTATGATAGCTATGGAGACCAAGTGATATAGTTGAAGAAAAATAAGTTACCTATAGGTCTGGTCACCTTAGAGAAAAATTTTAGTCTTGATGATGAGTTCAAGGGTTAAGAAAGGTACATGCGCACCACATAAAAAGACTTCCCTTATGTCACCATTGTGTGCGGGAAAGAGTTTTTGCTTAGGAGGACTTGTGTGCATGATGAAAATCATGCCTTCATTTCTCTCTGTCAACATTACAGTGATATCTTCTCATGGGAATATGAATACCTCAAAGGTTTTTATCCAAGTGTAGCTCAACACTCCATTGACCTTTATCCTAGTACCAAGCCCGTAAGACAAAAGAAATGACCAATCAATCCAAAGATAGAGTCCCTCATGAGAAAGGAATTATCCAAACTCATTGAGGTAAAAATGATTTTCCCTATCAAATACTCTACCTGGGTTTCAAATCTAGTTCTAGTACACAAGAAGAATAGTGAAATCAGAATTTGTGTTGATATCATAGATTTGAATAAAGTATCTCTAAAGGACATTATCTTTTTCCTTCAATGGAGTAGATTCTATAGACTGTGGCTAGCGTGTAAATATTCTCCATGCTAGATGGGTATTTAGGTTTCAACCAGATCCTGGTCAAAGAAAAGGATCAATTCAAAATGACATTTACAACCAAGTGGGAAACATTTGCATATTTGAAAATTCCCTTTGGTCTTTCAAATGTAGGCGCCACATTTTAGTGCACTATGGATATTACCTTCAAAGGATATATCAATGAGTTCATCCTAGTTTACCTTGATGACATAACAGTCTTCTCAAAACAGAGTGCGGATCATATGGCACACTTGGAGAAAGTATTTGAGAGATGAAGATAATTTGGGGTATCTCTTAACCCCAAGAAGTGAAATTTTATAGTAGCATAAGGCATTCTTTTAGGACACATTGTTTAAAAGGATGGAATTGCAATTGATCCTAAGCACGTCTCATCCATTCTAGCTCTTTCCCTTCCAGTGCATAAAAAGGCCCTATAGTCATTCCTTGGCAAGATCAATTTTATTATATATTTTATCCCTAACTTTGCAGGACTAGTTCGGCCCATCACCTTGATGATCAAAAAGGACAAAGCCTTAAGATGGATTTCAAAAGGAAGAGAAAGATTCAACAAGATAAAGCAAGAGATTGCTTGTGGGCCAAAATTTATCAATCCATATTATTCAAAGGATTTCATCCTTTATGCTTATGATACTGATGCAAGTATTTTTGTTGTCTTAACATAAGAAAATGAACAAGGTATGGAACAACCAGTGGCTTTCTTCAGCCAAACGCTGAAGGATTATGAGTTAAAATATAGTCACATTGAGAAATAGGTCTTCATCATCATGTGTGTGCTCAAGAAATTCAAAAGTATGCTCACCACCAATCATATCAAGGTGTTAGTATCCCACTCTTCTATCAGAGACTTCATCATGGGAGAATAAATCAGTAAGAAAAAGGCATGATGGGTGACCAAAATCAAGGAATATGATGTGACTATTTAGGCCACAAACATGGTAAGAGGTAGTGCACTCTGTAAGAAAATTGTTGAGCATGCGTGGACTGGACTTGAAGCTTCATTATTTTTACATGAAGACCACCCGCGTGTAGATCTTGAACAAAATACAGACCCTGGCGCACGAGAATGGATGAATGACATGATCATATCCCTTTTCGAGGGTGAATACCCTCATGGTTTAAATAAAGAAAAGATAATGTTGGTACTCAAATTTGTTCTCCTATTTAGTCTGAGAAACATCAAAGATATGGCATGAAGCTTGAAGTCAGATAGATCATGATGTGTGTCGTTTTATAGCCGGGGATGTGATCTAATTGACACTCAGATTTGTGGAGCGATAGATAGCACTAAAATAGGACTTGATCTTGTCCTAACTGTTTTAGGTTGTGCCTTTCAACCAAGGTAAGAGGACCTATTTTTTAACCCTCAAACAGTGAAGGAGATGAAGATATCTCTCAATTTGTGTAAATAGTATGGAAAGGGCCTTGGGAAAATATGATCAACACTCCAAATCTGACTTTCACAAGTTGTCACTCCCAGATTATGGAGATATTTTCAATGCAAGGCAAGGGTTACTGAAGACATTGTATGATCCTGATTTGCTTTATGCATTTTTGTAGATGGAATGTATTATTTTATTGACACACAATGCAATGCAGGGGTAGTATGGGTAGGATTAGTTTGTTTGAATGAATTTTGATGGGATATTTTAGACAAGACTAACCAGAATTTGTGAAATTCTTTGAGAAACTTTGCAAGAAATTTCTAATACCTAAACAATAGAATGCTTCAAAAGGGTCAAGGTACTCCTTCAACCAGGATATGTGCACCAAATGGAGGCCCAGATCTGCACTCTTCCACAAAATATTTGACAACCTGCCACAAAATCTTGAAGCAGATGAACCAACAAAGCATCCAGAAACCTCTATTTTATCATGACCTAAGGTGCACCCAAAGGTTTACAAAAAATCTTTAAATTCAAGGAAGGTAAAGTGATTTTAATTCTGTTTATCTCTTTATCAGATGAAATCTCTTCTGAATGTGAGATTGCAAATGCCACTAAACTATCAACAAGAAATGAAACCATGTATGATCAAGAGAGATTTTAAACACAAGACTGCAATAGGAGAAAGAAACACAAATTGAAAACATTCTGAAACACAAGTGCATGCAAATTTTGCCAAAAGACAACACAAAATAATCCAGAATGACCAAATTTATCAGCAAGGGAATGTTATAAGAACAATCTCAGATCTTGTTGATGGATTTACAATTGAAACCAACTCAACATGATATAAATATTATGTAGAAAGGAATTAGAAATGGTTCTCAAGTTGTTTCTCAAAGAATGGGCTTCTTTGCATATTTTCCTGTGAAATTCTAAGTTTCTTCGACCTTTTACATGTCAAAAACATGCATTATATAACACTCTATTACATTTGATCCTTCTTTCCCAAGAAAAGAATATGCCCAACATCAAGTTTGTTATAAAATTTAAACATGATTCGCAGATAGGGACGTTTAACATAATTATAACAAAAGTTGCTAGGTGTTTCAAAAAAGGTGAATCGTTACAAATCCTTCATCATTATCCATTGTGGAGGAACGTTTTTTATCCTAAAAGAATGCAGGCCCCTTTCATTTCATTATTTCATTCTTATCCCTCCAAAATTTGATTATGTAAATTCTTGATTTGATATTTCACGTTTTAGATGGGTTGGGGCAGAAATTATTTCAAAAACACCTCAAATCTACAAATTGATCCCTAAAACCACTTGCATTGGTCCTTGCAGGCACAAACGACATGAATTTGCCAAAAAATTGATGAAAACTGATGCAAAATTTGCATTGCCACACTTCTTGGAGCAAAAATGGCGGCCAAAATGAAAAATGCACAGTTACTGTTGATTTGCCCTTTTTCCTTCAATCTGAGCCCTCCATGTGTCAAAATATGATTGGGAATGGATTTGGGATCATTTTTTGACTTTTTAACATCTTTGGAAAAATATAGAATTTTGAATTTTTTCTCTGCCCCTCTGCCCTTGAAATTTAGTGCTGACATGTGGCATATGGTGGGTCTCATTGGGACCGCGGCTCAATTCTGCACATTTCCACCTTTTTTTAGAAATTTGGAAATTTTTCATTTTTTCCTCACGGCCCCGCACCTCCACCTCTGTCCTTGACACATTTAACCTTCTCTATCACCGAGGATTTGCGGGCTCATTTCATGTTTTAACTCCCTTTTTCGCTAAGGAAAAATTTCTTACTTTTCCTCCATAGGCTCGTGCCTCCGATTCCTTCCCTACCACGTGTCTTCTTCTCCTTCATTACATGGAGCCACGTGCTTCAATTTTTTACTTTAACTCATTTTTTCTAAAAGGGAAAAAATTCCCTTTTTCCTCCGGTGGCCCGCACTTCCTTCTACACCCGCCATGTGTCTCCCTGTGGTTCATTTGCGGGCTAGCGGTTCAAATTCTCACTCTGACTCATTTTGTGAAAAAGGGAAAAAATTCCCTTTTGCCTCCGACGTGCCCTGCTAACCCTGCTCCATGCCCTTAACCCGCCATGTGTCTCCCTTCGCTCCATTGCAAACCTATGGCCTTTTCCAATTGCAACCTTTCATCCCTTTCACCAAAAAAGGGCAAAAATCTTCTAATTTCCCCACCAGCCTTCCATCCTGCCACTGAATGAGAACATGGCATGTGTCCTCCTCTGGGTTCTGTGGAGTTACAGGATATTTTTGCAAATTTTTCCACAACAAAAAAAAAATGTTAAGTTTTCAAAGAAACCTGCCGATCCTTGTCCAACCACAAGTAGCCATGTAGGAGACGTCATTTGAGATAGAATTTTGATGGTCAAAGTACACCAGTATGACTGTAAAAAAACACACATTTTTCCAGAGATGCCCGAATTTGATTTTTTCTTCCTGGGTGAAGGATTTTTTGGTCAAAAAATAGATGGAAAGTGATTTTAGGTAATTTTTGACCATGGGGATATATTTTTGAGGGGAAATATGCATGGAACGAACAAATTCAAGCTCCAAAGGCTGAGAAAGATGGAAAAAAATGAGAGAGGTATATGGATTTGGAAAACTAAGGCATAAAACAGAGCACACATGTATTTTTCCTTCAAGTTGGGGAAAAATAATAAGTTGATGAGCTTTTCAAAGAATTCAATATGGATGGAGAAATTTGTAGACCACCAAGTTTGAAGAAAACGTTTTAGAGCATGTAAACCAAAGGGGAAAGATAGAAATATAATAGAGGAGATCAAAATGGGCACCAACATCGGCTCCTACTTGGGGATGGGCACTCCCAGTGAGTGCCACAAGAACAATAAGTAGACCAAGTGCCAAAATAATCCATTGGGAAAATGGAGTCATGAGCCAAAGACACCAAAAACCAACTAAGAAACCGACAAAAATGGCTGCCACACACCAAGGAAAACCAAGAACCACCAAAACACCAAAAACAAAGAAAAAGCCAAACACTATACACTATACAAGTTGGTGCAAACCTCAAATTTGGGGATTAATCGAAGAAATGATTTAGATGCCTACCATTAATAGGTAGTTCAAGAAATTCCCCATCTAAGTCCTTGAGAAAAAAAGTATTCTCACCAATTTTGATATCAATGGAGTAAGGGCCCATCCACAATGCATCAAATTTCCCATGTTTGCCGTTATCTTCATTTTTGTTGTCCCATAACAAAACCAAATCTCCAATATTGAAGGCCCTAGGAGTGACCTTATTTTCAAACAACCTCTTCAACTTCTCTCTAAATTTGACATGCCTTTAGTGGGATGATCTTCTCTCTTCATCTATCTCCACAATTTGATTAATGCTTGCTTTATACGGGCTGACCTCCTGATCTTCAAGTTGTTGAACAAAATGAAATGAAGATAATTGTAGATGTAAGGGCAACAGAGCTTGAGTTCCATACGCCAACTCAAATGGGCTCTTACAAGTAGCTCTCTTGGCAGTGATTCTATCAGCCCAAACCGCAAATTTCAGTTGTTCACTCTATTTTCTCTTGTTCAACTCCAAGGTTCTCATAACGATATTCAATAAGTTCTTATTGCTAGACTCATCTTGTCCATTTCCTTGGGGGTTATAGTTTGAAGAATAAGTCAGATTGGTTCCGTACTCTTTACACATTTCCATCAAAGGTTTAGCTCTAAAACACATGGCATTATCAACCACAATCTTGATTGGCACACCAAATCTGCATATGATATTATTCAACAAGAAATCCATAACAACTTGGTGTGTTTATTTCTTGGTGGGGTTTGCTTCCACCCACTTGGTGAAGTAATTTATGGCTACAAGGATCCACTTATGTCTAGCAATGGAAAGGTATGAGATCTCACCAATGAATTTCATCCCTCATTGTTTGAAAGGAGCTTCAATTGATACAGGCTGTAAAAGAAGGGATCCTAAGCTTTCATTCTTCCAAAGAAATGCTGGCATCTTTCACATTTTCTAATCAACATGGTTACATCTTTAAAGAGAGTAGGCCACCAATAACCAGATCTCAAAACTTTGTGTGCTGTAACCCTTCCAGCAAATTTTCCTCCAAAAAATCCCCCATGGAAATCAACAATTACTTTGGGAGCTTCATCTTCAGTTATACATTTCAAGAGGACACCTTCAGGGTTCTTCCAAGCTAGCCCAAAGTCAGTGATGATGTATTTTTGAGAAGCCATCTTAAGGGATCTTTTCTGATTTTTATTCAAATGATCAGGACAACATAGGTGTCTGAGGTAAAAGATTATATCCTTGTACCACTCAGAACTCACCAGTTCCTCAAGAACATCTACCTTTTTCCTCTACCTCATTCACTTCCATAGTCTGCAAGTTACTCTCAGCCATGAGATTAGAAAGACCCAAACCTCTTACCAAATTTGTGGTTTGGATGTCCATATCATACCCTTGCAGTTTGTTCACCCATCTACATCTTTTGATTGAGATCTCCATCTCTGATAAGATGTCTTTTACCATGGTGTGGGGAACATAAGAAACAACTTTTGAAATTAATATATAAGGCGTAAAAACCTTTGTTGCTTTTACCAAGGAAAATGCTTGTTTTTCCATGATTGTGTACTTCAGCTCAGTAGCTTGTAAAGCCTTGATAAAGAAGGCAATAGGCCTCTCAGCCCCACGTTAATCCTTTTTGAGCAAAACAGATGTAATAGTATTTCTAGAAGCAAAAGAGAAGATTTGGAAAGGCTTCTTGTAATTCGGAGCTGCCAAGACAGGTGCATGTTTCAATTCCTCTTTGATTCCTTCAAAATATTTAAGGGTAGCCTCCTCCCACTTGATAATTTGATATTTCTTTAACATTCATGTGATAGGAAGAGTTAACTCAGCCAAATTGGACACAAACCTTCTAATGAAATTGATCTGCCCAAAGAAAGATTGGATACCCTTCTTTGTTCTTGGAATTAGAACCTTACTGATTGCTTCTACTCTTTCAAGGTCAATCATGACACCATCCTTTGAAACAATATGACCAAGCAGCTTGGCCTTTTACACCCCAAAGTGACACTTCTTTGGATTGAGAGAGATTCCAAATTCTCTACATCTGATTAGCATTCTTTCTAAGTGCCGCAAGTGATCTTTTCTGCTCCTTGAAAACACAGTCACATCATCCTGATAAACTGCAATGAAGTCATTTATGTAACCAGAAAAAGTAACATCCATTGCTCTTTGGAAAGTAGCTCCAGCATTCATGAGACCAAAATGCATTCTCACATAAACATACGTTCCCCAAGAAGTGGTAAAGGCAATTTTAAATCTTTTTGAATCCTTAACAACAACTTGATTATAGCCGAAGAAACCATCCAAGGTGGACAATAATTCAGATCCAGTCACTAACTGCAGCATGTTTTCCATATTTGGAAAAGGATAATTTTCTTTCAATGAAGCTCTATTCATATTTATGAAGTCTACACAACGTTTGATATCTCCATTCTTCTTTTTGACATGAACAAGGTTTGTAACCCAAGATGAATACCTTGTGGGCTGAATCATCCCACCCTCCTTCATTTTCTTCAGTTCATCTTGCATTCTCATGGAGAGGAGTGGATTAATTGGCCTTTTATTCTGTCTGAATTGTTTGGTATTTTTATCAAGAGGTATCTCATGTTGGAACAAGTCTTCTCTATATGCTTTTAGCTCTGAATATGACCTGGCAAGATAGTCTTGATATTGTTTTAACAATTGGAGGTAGGACTATTTTTCTTCCTTGATTAAACTACTACCTAACCAAAACATCCTTGGTTTTTCCTTTGTTCCCAAGTTATGCTCTTCCACATCCCTTAAGTCAGACACATTTCTATTGATGATGTAATTAGCATTGCTAAAATTTGACTCAAGTGTAACAAGACCTCTAGGAATGGTGTTAGTTTTCAATTAGATAATATCTTTTCCAAACAAAGTCTCTCTTCCTTTAGTCATAAACACCATTGGATCCCAATCAATATTCTAATCTAAAAAATCACCTTGATTTTGTAAGAACCTCTGCACTTGAGCATCATCATTAAACACTTGCCAATGCTTGATGTTGTCAGGGACAGCTGGCCTACTTAACATTTAAAAATTGTACTCACAATAAGGTGAAACAGTGCAATCTCCAAATCTTGATCCCAACAATGCCAATTTTTTAACAGTAGCATTCAAACTTTTTTCATGATGCACAATATTGAAAGAATCAAACATCTCAATTAGATCCCAAATTTCATGCTTATACTATTTCATCTGCTAATTTTTTATAGCATACAGTTTTCTTATTTGTTTGACAACTAGCTCTGGATATCTTTTTACAATGATGTCCTTGACACCATACTTCCATGAAATTCTCAAACCCAAAAATAAGGCTTCATACTCAGCAATTTTGTCAGTATATTCAAAATAAATCTTGAAAGAAAAAACAAACTCTTCCAAACTAGGAGAAATTAGAATTATACGAGCACCATTTCCAAATTTGGAGCAAGCTCTATCAAATAGCAAGGTCCAAGGAGAACCTACCTATTCAAGGAACTTTGACTACTCCATCTTGTGTTATTTTCCATCAAAAAACCCAATAAAATTATCATCATCAACATAAAAAAACAACACCTCATAGGAAGCATTGTTTGGATCCTCAATTAGATGCAACATATTCTTTTCTCCATAGAGCTTGACAAGGCTTCCCTCAATGGGAATTATGGCAAAAGACATCCATTTGGACACTCCCTACAACAATTGCAACCCACTTTCTTGACAATAACATACCCCATTTGGTAGGGCAATCAACAATCACAACATCCAATTTTAAATTCCTCCTGGGATAAGATGCAAGCTGCACCACCAAACCCTTCACACAACCAACTACCAAAACTTCCCTTAAGTCCATGGTAGTACACTTTCCATAGGCTGCTATCACTTTGATATCCAACTCATTCATGACTTCTAGAGGCATGACATTACATGATGCATCAGAATCAAGCATACAATTATGAAGTATCCTGTTCTTTATGATCAAAGTTGTGAAGAATGGATCAAAATTCAATTGGGAATCAACCAAGGATGTCCCCAAATATACCTTAGGTGTCTCTCCAAGATCTTCTACTGCTAGTGGTTTTTCAAGGTCAACAATGATCTGAGGAGGAGTTTCAATAACATTTACATTTCTGCTTGGGGTACTCATCTCCTCCTTCAATCCCAAGTACTCAAATGCTCTCTTATTATGCTCAGGAATCCTAAGAAACTCAATGATTGGAACACTCACATTGATTTGGATTAATACTTGGGCTATGTCATAGGGAACATTCTTTGGAAAGGTAGCATTGGAATGGAGACAAGCAGATTCATTAGATGGAGTGGGATTCTTAGTAGCTTGGGCATGAGGAGGACTATAATTTTTTCTTGGGACAATAGAGATTTTGGCAGGTGCTTCTATTCTAGGAGCTTCTTTGGGAATACTTGTAAGAAAGGGTGTTTTAGGTTTGACTAGAGGCCCAAATCCCTTAACAACTTTGCTCCTAGTGTTATATTCTTTCTCTTCAGCTACAACATCATTCATTAACATTTTTCTATCCTCTTTCGAAGGGATACCACCATCATACTTCTTAATCATCAAAGCTCTTAAGTATTCAAAGTCATTGTTAGGAATTTCAAAATCTTGCATTACATAAACTTTAAGAGTATGAGGGGGAAGAAAGACTTGTACCCATTTGATGCAATCCAAAAATGTAGCAACAGTCCTAACACTTATCACTTTAGTAGATGTTTCTCCTCCTTGTGAGCTTGAAGAACAACCCACCATGTAGATATCATCATCAGTTCCATCTTCATTATTAGCTTCACCATCTTGCTGGTCCACTTCACATAGAGGATCGGGTAGAAAACACATATCACACCAATCAATATCAGCAACGTCCTCAATAGCAGCAACCCTGACAGTTAGGGGATCAGGTAACACTCTTCTTGCACGTGCTTGAGGATGTCTATTTGCAGACCCCATGGGTCCTTTCCCTCTATCATCTGCCATTTGATCACCTCTAGGATGATTGGAAAATATTTCATGGTTTTATGCTTTTGGCTGACCTTGTGAAGTCTTCCCAATTCCTTTCTCAGCTCTTACCAACATGTATGAGATTTCTTTGACAACCCCTGCCAAATTTTTCACCTCCTCCAAATCACCACCCTTGCTAGCTTGAGGTTTTTTAGGTTTTTCAACTTTACACCATCTCTCTTGAGAGGTTTCCCAATTGCTTTGATATTGTTTTTAATTTGAAATGCCATGGTGAAAGCTTGTCTTAGATTAGTGTTGGTTGGATATTTTTTGAAGCCAAAATATGACGTTCAACCACACATGGGATTAAATCCCTCCTCAAAGACAGGTGAGGCTGCCTGTTTATTACTAATCTAAAATATAACAAAAATAATATATACAATATTCACACTAATCTAACCATTAGGGTTGGGATAGAATCCAAAAATACATATAAAAACTAGGTGAAGATGTTTTTTGTTTTTATAAATGGAATGGATCGGAAAGGAAATTATTATTATGGAAGAAACACAGTGGAAAGGAAATGAGGGGAACAAATTTTCTTTCGAGAAAACACAGATCACGAAATAATCATACGAGTTCTAGATAAAAAATGTATTGTAATGTTTGAAATAATTAAAATAATTGAAAATTCTAAACAAATAATACCTCAAGATCCTGAACATAAGAACAATATCTTAAGAGGGATAAATCTCACAACACAAAGTCTACAAAAATAGCATCGGTTTCTATTCCTCAAATAATTAAAAGAAAACACAAAGTTTTTCTTCTTCACAATAGTTCTCAATATTCCAAAAATCTCAATCCTTTAAAATTCACAAGCATCCCTTATTTATAATAAAATGAGTTGAGATAAAATAGGATAAATCCTAGAAAATAGTCCTTTTAATAAGAGTCATATTTTTCTTGACTCTCACGTAGGAGACCAAGTCAAAATTTTCTTCTTATGTGATGAAATGAAAATGAAAAATACATGTAAATCTCTGGATTGAAAAGATATGAAGCATTGTGCTTATTCTGTTTCATCATCCTTGTCTTCCTCCAGCGTAGCTTGCTTGTCTCCAAATTCCTAAAACTTCTAGATTGTGCCCTACATCTTAGCTTCATCTAGTGCATTGGAATGATTGCTAATACACCTCACTTGACACGTGTACCAACTACCATAAAATTGGACATTAATGACATGTCATCATGCTTGGAGTGTCCAAAAACCTATAACAAAGGATTTGCTTCATTTTGGGCTTCAGGTTTCTAGAAACATGAGACATGATGCATTTTAGGTTTTAGGTTTTGGGAAACATGAGACATGATGCATTTGCTTCATTTCGGGTTTCATGTTTCGGGAAACATGAGACATGATGCATGAGATGTTTAGATGCTTCTAAGTTCTAAAAACTTGACATGAAGGACTTAGGAAATTCAGGTTTCAGGTTTCGGGAAACATGAGACATGATGCATGAGATGTTTAGATGCTTCTATGTTCTGAAAACCCAACATGCAGGACTTAGGAAATTCAGGTTTTGGGTTTCAGGAAACATGAGACATGATGCATGATATTTTTAGATGTTTCTAAGTTCCGAAAACCTGACATGAAGGACTTAGGAAATTCAGGTTTTGAGTTTCAGGAAACATGAGACATGATGCATGAGAGAAACATGTTTTCATGCAATAAAAACCTGAAAACCTAGAAATATCTTTCAGAAGGGATTTTAAAGATATTTTTCAAAAAATTGCTATGGTTATCTCAATTTTTAGCTAAAATCACTAAAATGAGATAACAGTTGGCTCCAGTTGGGGACTTTCTTTGAGAAATCAAAGGAAGAGAACTCATGTATCAAAAATCTTTATCCATTAGGCTATGGGGTCAGAAGAAGAAAAACCAAAAACAAATGAAGGAAGAAATAAATAAAACAAAAACACAATAGAAAATAAATTATAATACAGTGCAAGAGAGCATCTTGCATTACTGATGGAACCACTTCAGATGTTGGCCACTGCAAGGTAGAGGGAGAAACTGTCCATCGAGATATGATAGACAAAATCTATTTTCACCATTTAGCTGATGAATTTTGAAAGGACCTTTCCATAAAGAATTGAACTTTTCATGTATCCCTTTCTGTTCCCTTCTCTTATCCCAAAGAAGTACTAGATCTCTAATATGGAAATTGTGTTGCTTTGATTTTTTGTCAAATATATTTTTGAATTTTCTCTGATGATATGCAATGTGATCTACCACCTTGCTCCATTCTTCTTCTATCCTGGCTAGGTACATTATCCTTTTCTCAATGGAACTTTGAAAAGTTTCATCCTTAATTGATTTAGCCAACTGGAAGGTCGGCAATTCTACAGAGATAGGAATTTCAACATCAATTCTATAGAATACCTAGAATGGGGACATTATAATAGCTCACTTAGGAGTAATCTGATCTGATCATAATGCATCATACAATGCTTTGTGCCATGTCCTTTGATTCTCATCGACCAGCTTCCTGATTATGGTTACTAGGTTCTTATTGCTGGATTCAGCCTGACCATTGCCTTGGGGGTAATAATCGGATGAATGAGCCAACATGATCCCAAAGCCATAAAAAAATTATGTCAAATCATGAGATGAGAAATTGGAAGCGTTGTCAGTAACGATCTTTTGAGGAATACCAAATCTAACAATTATATTATCCTTGACAAATTTACACATTGCTTCAGAGGTTGCTTGTTTGATTGAAGCAACTTCCACCCACTTGGTGAGATAATGTGTGGTGGTGAGCACATAATTATGACTGGCACTAGAGGTAGGGTTCAATACTCCAATGAAATCAATTCCCCATTGGTGAAAAGGTTCTTCGATTACCACAGGCTTCAAGGGAAGAATAGCCAACTTAGGGAGACCGGTAAAATGTTGGCAAGCTTCACACTTAGCCACCCATTTAGCTGAATTTCAAAAGAGAGTAGGCCAATAGTACCTGGCCTATAAGATCTTGTAATCTATCACAAAATATGAGAAATTTCCTCTGCATGCTATATTGTGGAAGGATTCTAGCAACCTTACCTATTGAGACTTATTAACACAACGCAGGAATACACCATCAATACCCTTCTTGTATATACCACTATCCCAAAGAATGTATCTTGTGGACCTGAGTTTAACTATCCTTATTTATTTTTGGCTTAAATTCTAGGGGAATTCATAGTAAGTTAAAAATAAATCAATATATGCATACCATTCATCGGTTGCACTTACAAAAATTGCCATGGGCAATTATGAAGAAGTATATTTAGTCTCCTTGTACTCTATCTCAAACTTATTTTCTACAATAAGTTGGCACAAGCCTCTTCCTTGTACTAACTTGGTAGGTCTAATGTCCAAGTCATATTCTTGGAATTTTTCTATCTAGTTACCCCGTTGACTACCCAACTCTTGTTTAGTCAGAATGGACTTAACTGCAATATCAGGAACAAGAGCGAGAGTGTGAGAACTCAACACAGTATCTAAAATGCTTCACCACTCTCACCATTGCATAAGAATTCTTTTCAATTTGAGACATCTTCAATTCATGTTCCTTTAGTGGGAAGATCATGAAAGCAATGGGAGATTCAATTCCTTCTACATTATCCTGCATTAGAATGGCTGATACTATATGTGTGGAAGTGTAGCTATTCATGATGAAATCCTTCTTGAAGTCTACGCATACCAGAATAAGAGCGTGAGCAATTTCCCACTTGAATTCTTCAAAAACATGCTTCCCTTCAGTGCTCCATCGAAATTGATTTTTACCTTTCATCATCCTAAGGATATCCTTGGTTTTATCGGCAAATTCAGGTACAAATATTCTTAGGAAATTGACCTTCCCAAAAAAGGAATGCACCCCAATTTTGTTTGTAGGTAGGGTAAGATTTTAGATGGCCTTCACCCATTCTGGATCGATCTTGGTTCCTTCCTTAGTCATGATGTGATCCAAAAACTTTCCTTTTATTACTCTGAACATGGATTTTTTAGGATTTAATGAAATCCCATGACACCTACACCTTAAGAGTACCTGCTCCAGGTGATCATAATGATCATTTCACTTTTTAGAGAAGACTGTCAAGTCATCCAAATACACAACTATGACTTTGCCCATAAAATATCGAAAGGCTAAGTCTATAGCTCTTTGAAATGTGGCTCTAGAATTAATCAAACCAAAAGTCCTTCTCCTATAAGCAAAGGTTCCCCATGGGGTGGTGAATGTTGTTTTATGTTGATCTTCAGTAGCTACCTCAACCTAATTATACCTCAAAAATCCATCAAGCATGGATAACAATTCTGATCCAGTGACAGTCTATAATACTTGGTCCATGATGGGAAATGGGTAATTATCTTTCAATGAAGACTGATTGAGGTTCTGGAAGTCAACACAAATCAAGATTTAACTGTTCTTATTTATGACAGGGACAATGTTAGCCAACCCAGGTGGAATGATGGAGTGGAAATATAATCATTGCGTCTAACATATTCTAAATTTCTACAAGGATAGTCCCTGAGATATTTGGGTTGTAATTCCTTTGCTTCTGCCTATAGGTTTTAACCTCAGGCTTCAAAGGAATGCTATGTTCCACATCCTTCAGCTTGAAAGATTTTAGATTTACACATAACCATGCTAGGATGTCCATATATCTCTTTAGGAGTGAAGTGAATTTTTATTTTTCCTCAAGAGAACAAAATTTCTTGATGTTTACCATCTGTGGTTGGTTAGGAGAGCCCAGATTAACTTGATCTACCTCTGATAAGGAATCACCTTCATCTTGCCTTTTATCCTGAATGAAATAGTCATGGTTGTCAAACAAACCTTCCAGAGAGACCAACCCCTTCAGAATCTTATTTCCTTTGAGCTGGATGAATTCACCATCGATTTTTTGATATGAATTAGAGATGGACTCATGAAAATCTGATTCTAATCCTTCAAAATAAAGTTCACTAAAATTGTCAGCTTTCTCAAGAAAAGACAATACCTATTGATCGTCATTAAACACTTGCCAATGTGTTGAGTTATCTGGAATGCTTGGACAATACACAATCTCAATGGTATACATGTCATGTTTGAACTGTGGGTGGGGGAGAAGAAGAGATGTAAAAAAACAGCTAAGGAATCAACTTTATCATTGTAATCTCTTAAGACTGCCTTAATGGAAAAAGCATCAAAGCATTCTATGTTGTCCCAAACTTTGTTCTTGTAATGTCTTAGGTGATCTTTTTTACCTGATAAATCCCCCTTACTTGATTCAAAATCAACTCAGCATCTCCCTGTACTTTGAGATTTCAAATTCCTTTTTGTCTTGTCATTTCTAATCCTAATAAAAAAGCTTCATATTTGGCTATGTTTTTAGTATTATCACTACAACATGAAAGTAAAGGGAAAGATCTCAAAATTTGGAGATATAAGAACCATGCGAGCACCTGAACCAGTAGTTAAACAACTCCCGTTGAACTCAAGGGTCAAAATAGCATTAGGATCTTCTTATTTGACTTCTATAGAGGGCACCTCAGATGTTAGGAAATAATTACCCAAGCCTCCATCTTCAAAGAGAATTGGAGCCTTAGGATCATCTGATTTAGTAACTAGGTACTTAGCTTGTGCTTCGGGGTGAAGGACACAAGGAACTCCATTTACTGGAATTTTAGATTTTTTCCAATCCATGTTGATTTATCCTCCAACATATTTGAAAAATCCTCTTCCCATAAGAATCCCATAAGTAGCTAGGATATCAACAACTAGGATAGCCATTTTTACTCTCCTTTTCAGAAATGTAACAAATGCAAACTGCGCATCCTTGATTTGGCCAATCAAGGGGACTTGTTTAGTTTCCATGGAGTAACACTGCCCATAAGATTTAGTCAGTGTGAGTCCAAGGGCATGAGCTACTTTTATGGGAATTACATTATCAGAGGCTCTTGAGTCAGTTATGTAATTACTGAGTTTAAAACCATTTATAAGTCAAGACAAATAAAAAAGTTCAATCTTTCCCAAAGAAGCAGCAGAGGTCATATTACTCTGAGGTAAAGGATGAGTGGGGATAGGAAAAATTCCTTTCGAAGAGGGAGGAATAACAACCTTGCTTCTAATGAATTTGGAAAGTTTCTCAAATTACTCAGGATTGAACTGAAGGTATTCGGCTTCCGACATTTGGATTTTGGTTTTCTTTGCATGATCAATGATGTCAAAAGTGGTATATGAAGGAACGATGAAGGGCTTAGTTTTGGTTACATTGGTCTCAGCCAAGGTACTGGCCTTGAAAGTAGGAGAAAAATATTTGGAAGGTGAAGTTACCTTTTTAGTTATCTCCTTTTCAGTTTGTACTAAGATGGGGGATCCTCTTTTAGCCAGAACTATGGGAGCTTCCTTACTTTTATCCTTGGAGATTTCAACCGGCTTTCTGGGGTTTTGAGATTGGGATTGGGTGAAGACTGGAAAGGATTTTACATCATGCTCATCTTCATATTCCTCATACTCCAAGTACCTAATGATAGAGTCGTCAGGTAAATCATCAAAAGAATTATCAACATATCCTGAAGCTTCAAAAGCTCATGGGAATCTTGATTTTTTGGTTCTTCATCTTCCTCAACTACTTCAACTATTACGTTGATAGGAAGGGCTTCAAAAGCTAGCCTAGTGGGAGCATCATTCAACTAATTCCTATCTCTTGTGGGAGTGCTATTAGCATTATTGAAATTTCATCTATGAATATCCCGATAAGGAATGTTGGTTGCTTGTTGATACATTTGCTTCTTTAAAGCAATCAAGTCATTGGCCATCTTCTAAATCATAGGATCAGTAGTACTCTAATTTTTAGGCTTAGATGATTCTCTTATGATATTTTTGGCCAGAATAAGATCATCTTCTATTTCAGTGGTTGTAGCTTGAGTGGTGGCCAAATCGGGGATAATAGATCTTCTCAACAAGAAGCTTACATCAGGGGGCTGAGCGTTGATGAAGAACCAATTCTGATTTTCAAGAGTGGGAACGACTAACTTTGGAATCTTATGAATCAGCTTGTTGAATTTAGCTATGAAATCCCACATGGGTTCATAAGACTCCTTCATGTGTGTAAGCTATGCTAACAAGGTGTGAGAGTCTTCAGCTGGTTTGAACCTTGCTTCGAATACAAACCACATGGTATTCCAGTTGTTAATGCATGCATTCGAAATATGGTAGAACCATTTTACTGCTACACCATGCAATGTCTCAATGAAGAGTCAAAAAAATAAATCTTCATGAGAAACTCCAAGAACACCACATGTAACAAACAATGAAGTGATGTGTTCATCAGGGTGTTTATTCCCATCATCGTTGAACTTAGAAATATTCTTACGTGATCCATGAGGTAGGTCATGCAACGGTGGAGTAAGGTAAAGAGGACCAATAGCTGCACCCCAAGGCACAGGTTGTGCTTCCATTCTTCTAAATGAAGTGTGTATAGGAATCTGAATATCTAATAAGAATAGTGCATGAAAATTTGTAGAAACTTCTTTTTCTTAAGGAATCCAAGTTCTTCGGATGGAAGAACTTCTTGCTCGGCTAGATGCAACACTGTTAGATGAAATCCTGAAATTATGCTATTGAAGCAAATCAAAGAATGTATCAGTTTCACCCCAGGATCAACTTGACCGAGTGAAGATATTTTTGGCTAGCTTGAATTGGAAAATAGATCTTGTTGAAAATAAGGCAAATACGGAGTCGCCAGACACCAATACGACAAGCTTAGTTTTATCAATCCGTATTCCCTAGCAGAGTCACCAAAAACTATTGTTGAATATTTTGTCAAGCCAAAATATGAGGTTCAACCATAGTACATGAGATTAAATACCTCCTCAAAGACAAGTGAGGCTACCTATTTATTACTAATCTAAAACACAAAAAAAATAATATATACAATATTCACACTAATCTAACGATTGGGGTTGGGATAGAATCCTAAAATCCATATCCACACTAGATGAAGATGTTGTTTTCGAAATGGAATGGATCGGAAAGGAAATTATTATTATGGAAGAAACACAATGGAAAGGAAATGAGGGGAACGTATTTTCTTTCAAGAAAACACAAATCACGAAATAATCATATGAGTTCTAGATAAAAAATGTAATGTAATGTTTGAAAAAATTAAAATAATTGAGAATTCTAAACAAAGAATAGCTCAAGATCTTGAACATAAGAACAATATCTTAAGAGAGATGAATCTCACAACACAAAGTCTGCAAAAATAGCATTAGCTTCTATTCCTCCAATGATTAAAATAAAAAAAGAAGTTTTTCTTCTTCACAATAGTTCTCAATATTCCAAAAATCTCAACCCTTTAAAACACATAAGCATCCCTTATTTATAATAAAAGGAGTTAAGAGAAAATAGGATAAATCCTAGAAAATAGTCCTTTTAATAAGAGTCCTATTCTGCTTGACTCTCACATAGGAGACCAAGTCAAAATTTTCTTCTTATGTGATGAAACGAAAAATGAAAAATACATGTCAATCTCTGGATTGAAATGACATGAAACATTATGCTTATTTTGTTTCATCATCCTTGTTTTCCTCCAGCGCAACCTTCTTGTCTTAGAATTCCTAGAACTTCTGGATTGTGCCCTACATATTAGCTTTATCTGGTGCATTGGAATGATTTCTAATACACCTAACTTGACACATGTACTAATTGTAAGAAAATTAGACATTAATGACATGTCATCATGCTTGGAGCGTCTGAAAATCTATGACAAAGGATTTTCTTCATTTCAGGTTTTAGGTTTTGGGAAACATGAGACATGATGCATTTTAGGTTTTAGGTTTTGGAAAACATGAGACATGATGCATGAGATGTTTAGATGCTTCTAAGTTCCAAAAACCTAACATGAAGGACTTAGGCAATTTGAGTTTCAAGTTTTGGGAAACATGAGATAGGATGCATGATATGTTTATATGCTTCTAAGTTCTGAAAACCTGACATGAAGGACTTAGGCAATTTGGGTTTCGGGAAACATGAGACATGATGCATGAGATGTTTAAATGCTTGTAAGTTCCAAAACCCTAACATGAAGGACTTAGGCAATTCAGGTTTTGGGTTTCGGGAAACATGAGACATGATGCATGAGAGAAACATGTTTTCATGCAATAAAAACCCAAAAACCTAAAAATCTCTTTCAAAAGGGATTTTTAAGATATTTTTCAAAAAATTCCTATGGTTATCTCAATTTTTAGCTGAAATCACTAAAACAAGATAACAATTAGTAGGGTTCTTGTATCTTAGGTAATAGGTTGCCTTTTTATCAAATGCATATACATATTTGATTAAACAAGACTCATCACAAGGCTTCAGACTAACATGCAACCTTCTCAAAGTTTTTTTAAACCTTGTGTTGAAGTCATGAACTAATTCATTGGGGTTATTCTTGATATTCTCAAATTCATACAAGAGAAATCTAGGATCAGTCTTGTCACCATATTGTAACCAAAATGCATTCTTCATTTCAGTCCATGAATCAATAGAATTATCAAGCAGAGCCTTGTACCAATCCCTAGCATCCTCTTTTAGTGTATGAATGAACAATTTAATATACACATCTTCAAACTCTATTTCAAAATCCTCCATCATGTTAACAAAAAGCTTGAGATGCTGATCACCAGTTATAACATTGTTAACTTGGAATTTTGGAAACCTATTTCTGAAATCTTGTGGGACATCATTTGGGTAACCATCCATTCCTCTAAAGTATATAGGACCAAAGGCATTAACAAAAAATGGAGGTCTACGCTAAACCATATTGTTTGGTGGAGGTGATCTTGGGGTGACACAAGCTGATGAGGAGTGAAAGGTCTTTGGGGTTCAAGAATGTGATTCACAAGACTGGTATCCTCTTAAGTGCTGATTTTATTAGAAAGTTTTATTTGATTTGAAACACAGAGGTGCAGATTGAAGAAGGAAATTACCAGGTATAGCAGAAGGACCTTCACTAGCTGAGGCAAAAAAATTTACAAGAGGATTGCTTGAATCAGAATCACTTGAAGAAGAGTGATAATCCTCTACCAAAGGTTTATCTCTCTCACCAATGGATATAGCTTTGCCTGATGTCTGACCTTTAACAACTTTCCAAACTCTTCTCCCTTCTAATTCTGAGTTCTTTGAATCTAAAAACAACTTGTTATCAGTGTCCCTAATGAAGAGAGATCTTCCTTCTAGTTTTGTAGAGATTAGCAACACAAAAATAAATGACAGAAAGCTTAAGACACAGGTATTTATTAAGATAAAATCAGCATGGAGTCGCCACTAAGGATTTTCACCTTAGTTTTGTAAATGCACTAAAATACTCTGTCAAACACCTATCAACACTAAAAACCTTGCCAAAATTTATAGATCAAACCTTCCTTTCTTGAATCTATCAGTCACAAGTGTAAATGAAGTGCAACAACTGCTGGAAACTGATAAAATTGCAGGTAGAACTTATATGTTCACTTAATCCTTACAAATATGATTATAAAATGATGCTTCAATAATGTATTTGCATAAAAACTTTGCAAGGGACATTACCAGGGTTTGATATGCATTCAAATATCTCAAATATGTATGCACATGGATCAGATTGAACTAAGAATCTATCAAACCCAGAACTCCACTCTTCATTCCAACCTTGTAAATCTAATCAGAAGATGATACTTAGATTTGTAATTGCACATAAATCACATAAGAAATATTACCAAGGATCTGAAATATTGAATAATGTCCTCGCAGCAGCGCCAAGAAAGTGTTGGTACCCAATTTTGTCCTCTTTTTCAGTTTGAGTAGAATTAGAGATATGACATGAAGCTTGAAGTTAGATAGATGATGATGTGTTTCATTTTTTAGCCAGGTATGTGATCTAACTGGCACTCAGATATGTGGAGAGATGGATATCACTCAAATAGGACTTGATCTTGTCCTAACTATTTTAGGTTGTGCCTTTCAACCAAGGTAGGAGGACCTGTTTTGTAACCCTCAAATGGTGAAAGAGATGAATATATCCCTCGATTTGTGCAAATATTATGAAAAGGCCTTGGGAAAATATGATCAACACTCCAAATCTAACTTTCACAAGTTATCGCTCCTAGATTATGGAGATATTTTCAATGCAAGGAAAGGGTTACTGAAGATGTTGTATGATCCTAATTTGATTTGTGCATTTTTTTAAATGGATTGTATTCTTTTGTTGACACATAATGAAATGAAGGGGTAGTCTAGTGTAGGATTAGTTATTTTGAATGAATTTTTTGGTGGGATATTTTAGACAAGACTAACTAGAATTTGCCAAATTATTTAAAGACCTTTGCAATAAATTTTTAGGACCTAAAAAATAGGATGCTTCAAATGGGTTAAGGTACTCCTTCAACTAGGATATGTGCAATAAATGGAATCCAAGATCTACACTCTTCCACACAATATTTGACAACCTGCCACAAAATCTTGAAGTAGATGAACCAACAAAGCATCCAGAAACCTCTATTTTATCATGACATAAGGTGTACCCAAAGGTTTACAAACAATCTATAAATTCAAGGAAGGTAAAGTGAATTTAAATCTGTTTATCTCTTTATCATATGAAAGCTCTTTTGAGTGTGAGATTGCAAATGCCACTAAACTATCAACAAGAAATGAGACCATGTATGATCAAGAGAGATTTTAAACACAAATTGAAAACATTATGAAACATAAGTGCATGCAAATTTTTTGAAGAGACAACACAAAATAATCTAGAATGACCAAATTTATCAGTAGGGGAATGTTATAAGAACAATATCAAATATTTTTGATGGCTTTACAAATCAAACCAAATCAGCATAATACAAATCTGATGCAAAAAGGAATTAGAAATGGTTCTCAGGTGGTTTCTCATAGAATGGGATTCTTACCAGATTTTCCTGTGAAATTATAAGTCTCTTCAACCTTTTACATGTCAAAAAACTTGCATTATATAACACTCTATTACATTTGATCCTTCTTTCCCAAGAAAATAATATGCCTAGCATCAAGTTTGTTACAAAATTCCAACATGATTCACAGATAGGGATGTTCAACATATTTGCAACAAAAGTTGCCAGGTGTTTCAAAAAAGGTGAATCATTACAAATCCTTCATCATTATCCATTATGGAGGCACGTTTTTAATCCTCAAAGCATGCATGCCCCTTTCATTTCATTATTTCATCCTTATCCCTCCAAAACTTGATTTCGTAACTTTTTGATTTGACATTTCACATTTTAGATAGGCTGGGTCAAAAATTATTTCAAAAACACCTCAAATCTACAAATTGATCCTCAAAACAACTTGCATTGGTCCTTGCAAGCAAAAACTACATGAATTCACCAAAAATTTGATGAAAATTGATGCAAAATTTGCATTTCCACACTTCCTAGAGCAAAAATGGTGGCCAAAATAAAAAATGCATAGTTATCGTTGATTTTCCCTTTTTCCCTCAATCTGAGCCCTCCACGTGTCAAAATATAATTGGGAATGGATTTGGGATCTTTTTTGACTTTTTAACATCTTTGGAAAAATGTAAAATTTTGAATTTTTTCTTCGCCCCTCCGCCCTTGAAATTTGGTGCTGACACATGGCATATGGTGGGTCCCACTGAAGTCATGGTTCAATTCTACACATTTCCACCCTTTTTGGAATTTTGGAAATTTTCACTTTTTTCCCCACGGGCCCACACCTTCGTCTCTGTCCTTCACACATGTCACTTCCTTTATTGCTGAGGGTCTATGGGCTCAAATCACATTTTAACACCCCTTTTTTTCCGATGGAAAATTTCTTACTTTACCTCTGTGGGCCCATGCCTCCAATTCCTTCCCTGCCACGTGTCTCCTTCTACTTCATTGTAGTCCAGCGCTTCAAATTTTAACACTAAGTCATTTTTTCAAAAGGGATAAAATTCCCTTTTTCCTTTGGCATCCCGCACTTCTTTCTACACCCACCACGTGTCTCCCTATGGTTCATTCATGGGACAGTGCTTCAAATTTTCACCCTGACTCTTTTTTACAAAAAGGGAACGATTTCCCTTTTACGTCCGATGACCCACATACCTCCTCTATGCCCTGAAGCTTCCACATGTCTCCCTTTGCTCCATTGTGGACCCACGACCTTTTACTCACCCTTTTTCCCTTTGCCAAAAAGAAAAAAACTTTCCTAAGTCCTCCACTAGCCTTCCATTCCCACCTATAAATAAGAACATGACACATGTCCCTCCTCTGGGACCTACAGAGCTATGGGGGAAATATTAAATTTTTTTCCCAAAACCAAAAAAAAAGGTTAATTTTTCAAAGAAACCTTCTAAATCTCATCCATCCACAAATGGCCATGTATGAGGAGATGTTTAGGATTAATTTTGATGGGAAAATGACACCCGTATAACTATAAAAAAACACAAAAAATTCCAGAGATGACTGATTTTGATTTTTTCTTTGTGGGCGAAGGATTTTTTAGTCAAAAAACAAATGGAAAGTAATTTTAGGAAATTTTCAACCATGGGGATAAATTCTTGAGGGAAAATAAGCATAAAATGAGAAACTTTGAGCTCTAAAGGCCAGGAAAGACGGAAAAATGATAGAGGCCCGTGGATTTGGAAAACTAGGGCATAAAACACAGTATACATGTATATTTCTTTCAAATTTGGGAAAAATAATAAGTTGTGAGAACTTCAAGGCATTCAATCTAGAGGGAGAAAGTTTACAGACCACCAATTTGGGAGAAAAGCATTCTAGAACATGAAAACCAAAGGAAGATTTATGATGAAATGGCAGAGGATCAAAATGGGCACCAACAGAGAAGATATATGAGGTTACAATATATCCCTTATGTGTTGATTGATGGAATTCTCTTCAAAATAAATCTTGATGGAATTTTGTTAAGATGTATCAACAACGTGCAGAATGATAAATTTTTAGTAGAATTTCATGATGGATTCTCTAGTGGACACTTCTCTGCCAAAACTACAACAATCAAGATCATAATGGCAAGTATCCTCTGGTCTACCCTATTTGCAGATGCACATAGGTGGGTCACAAAATGCAAGGAATGCACCTTCTTTGTAGGAAAGACAATATTGGCAGTGCTCCCCCTCTGACCAATCCAAGTGGATCATCCTTTTGTGCAATGGGGTATCAACTTCATAGGCATAATCAATCCACCATCAAGAGTTTGACATCATCGGCCGAAGGAGTGTTGATAATTACAAATTACTTCACCAAATGGAAAGAGGCTATAAAACTTAAGGAATCAACCGAGGTAGTCATCCTTAGATTTCTTGAAGCTATAATCACAAGGTTTAGTGTTCCTCAAACAATTATCTCTGATAATGAAAAGGCCTTCCTTAGTACTAAAATCACTGATTGGGCTCTAAGTCTGGGCATTTACCTCAAGACTTATTCCAACTATTACCCTTAGGGAACTGTCTAGTAGAATCACCAAACAAGAACCTAATCAGAATCATGAAGCGCATAATGAACATTATGCAAATACTGTGGCATACAAAGGTCTCGCACACACTCTAGCCTTATAGAATCACACTCAAAAACACAATAGGAACTTCACCTTACAAGCTTGTCTATGGCAAGGAAGCTACCCTTCCTTTCATAATAAAGATGAATTCTTTAGCACTTTCCCAACAACTGGAATTTAAAGGCGTAAACCAAAGAGAAATATGAACGGTAGAGTTGGTTAATCTTGAAGAACTCAGGAACTCTGTCATGATTAAGCTAGAACAACATCAACGAGCAACAAAGAAATGGTTTGACAAAAGGCTAGGCCTTAAGTTTTCAAAGTTGGGGACTTGGTTATAAAATGGGATGCTGAAAAAGCTAAAACAAGGCGTCATTCAAAGTTTTATGCACTTTGGAGTGGCCCATACATCATCAGTTACTGCAAAGAATGTAACATCCTCATTTTATACATTAGAACAAGTCAATTTCTTTTTTATAAATGCATCCTGGTTCTAAATACGTAATTTAGAACTCACAAATCAAATAACCATTCTTATAACAAATAACCATATGCAGTTGTAATGACTCAGAGTACCTCCGATCTATTCATTCCATGACTTGGTAATCTACCGATCTATTCATGAGTAATAAGAGTTGGCGTTTTTATTTAACACACCACTCTTGCGGTTCTCTTCCCTATTCTGGGATTCAGAATTCTCTGTCTAAGGAACCTATCTGAATAATTGTTACCATTATTCATCGGCATCTCATCCCTTAGACCAGGTGACTTAGGACAATGCAATCAGCAGCTTGCGATACTTTGACCAAATATTTGAAACATACTGCTTATGTCTCATATTCCTTAACGGCATACTCGTCAATCTGGAATACGTCCTACACCCCATTCTTATGTTATGTAGAATGTCTTATACTGACTTCTGTCAGTCCCTCCTATCCCAAGTTATTCACTCGGAAACAGATTAGTAAGGTGACAACGTTCTATGGATGCTCCCAAGGACTAGGGATACGATGACATACTAGGTCAATCCTAGTTAAACCAGTGTGTCAAGATACCCCGAGTCTCCTAGGCAACCTTATAACGTGACCACATTCCTAATCGGTCCTAGAGTAACTTGTTCGAGTTTAAGGTGTAAATCTTAACGATCAATGCAAAGGGTGTCGTCATAAGTCACCTGCATTGTTGTATCTTCGAGAAGATCCTAATCTTATCAGACGTACAACCCTGCAAATGACTTGTGCCGTTAACCTTTAAATCCACCTCGAAAAGATCTACTTATATAAAAAAAAATGTTACATACGTTGAGTTAAATTATACCATAAGACGCTCCCTTTAAGAGTAGTCTTTCCCAACCCCTGGGTTCCTCACCTTAGAATGACCCTTCTTAATAAAACCCAATACACAAGAGAAGTTATTAAGACTAGAGGTCCCATCAAGGAGTTCATAGAATATACATAATTCTAAATCAACGAAATTGGACAATTACTCCCATCCTTCACATGAGATTGCTAACCAAACCCCTTTTTTTTTGGTTTATATCAGTTCTCATAACTGAATTTATATCGTACTTATTAGTATCAAGATATAATGATTAAGAATCCAATTAAACGTTCTCCTGGCTTAATCAAGACTAGGAATTAATAATTTAATCCATCTTGTTTAACGTCTTGCTTAGGTTTATTTTTACCCTATCTTCCAGAAAGACAGTGATCTAAATCTTAATTTAGCTTTAGATAGAACATACTAGAACTGCTAAACAATCATAAGTATTCATTCACATATTCTTGCAAGCTTACATTGATAATCACAAAAGTCTCCAATTTAAGCAATAATAACAAGCTCTCAAGATCATTTGATCCGAAGAAGGTCAAACTATCCAGATAAGAATACAAACACATAAGTAACAAATATCTCACTTTATTCCCTTCAGGCTAATCAAATACATTTTATGCTTTCAGCTTACTTGATACAATACTCAACGGAAAAAGAACATCTTTCCTCATATAGTACATTTAGAGAATCAAGCTGAAATTCATCATAAAACCAAATTAAACAATCTGAACATCCTATCAGATCTGCGTGCTTTTACCACTTACGGAAACCATCTGCAAAAATTGTCAACATGGGTCAGTTCGATGAACTGAGCATGATAAGCACTAACTCTTAAAACAATTGCAATCCACCAACTGTTTTCATTAAACAACCTGTTTAAATGAGATCATTTCACCAAACAAGTAAACATATTTCAGACTATGCTCTTGTAATACAAACATGACTATAAACGCGTAGCTCATATTATAGTCACTAAATAGTCTCGGATACCTTTCAAATATTTCATCAAAACGTTAGTGACCAAGAAGACAAATGCATCTAAACAACTATCCATCTGAATCCCAAGGACAGTAACATCAGACGGACTAATATATTCAACATAATAAATGAATATCATAACCTTTCATGATTCCATCAGCATGTTAGAACAATTCCAAAAGTTAGATAAACAATTATATCAACCTATACTTTACAACAGAAGAGAAATAAATGAATCATACATATTTCCCTCAGAACTAGCTCATGACTGTACCATCTTTCCAAGAGCAAAGCATTCACCTTAAACACATGCGAATAAATCAGACGAGGCCACCAGAAGCACCACAATTTTGTTAAATTTTAAAATATAACAAACTACTAGAGTTTAATAGCAGTACAGTAGCTCTCACGCCAAACAGTGATGACTATCTACCAAACAGACTCCACATGACCTTCCACACGAAGCGAAAAACAAGAAGATATTCACTGCCATCGCCTGTTGAGGTGCAGTCGACAGCTCCTAAGTTCAATCAAGCTCTAGACTAGATATCCATGCAACAGAAGACGTAATCATGCTCAAACATGACAACAATCCCTCTCAGCAACCTACAGCTCACTCTAATCCCTACTAAACACTGTAAGGCTTTAGATACAAGGTCGAAATCAAAGAACTTCTCTTTTATCGCAGTCAACAAGAGACTCCTTGACATTAAAGCAAATGATGTTTCCCTAAGACTATGCAGAGATATTCATACAAAATCCATGCACATGCACAACCTCATTTAACTGGAATTATTCAGAAAGAAACATAACATACTGTATTCACATCTGAACTCATTCAGAGTTTGAAAAGTATGGTAATCACGACCCACTTTTACAGAAGCCAAGATAGATGATATCTATCTAAATTAAGGAACCCAACAGAGCCAAAAACAACAAGTGTACAAAAACAAGCTTATATAGAGGCAGATACACTGGTTACCAATCAAGTATTTCAACTAAATCCGAACAACAGTATACACGATAAAGCTCCTACAGAAGCTGATATACAAAATAAATATCAGTTAATGATTCCAACTGTGCCAACAATGGTAAATATACAAAATCAGGCTTTTACAAAAGCTAAATACTGATTTCGTAACAATGAATCCAACTGAGCCTCTAAAACATTATTCACTCAAGCTTACACAGATAGGAAACGTAAAAAGTACACCAACTGAGTCTGTACCAAAATTTCATTACTTAAATGAAGGTATACATTACAAGATAACAGAAGTCGTATTACAAGTTACCCCTCCAGGACTCTGATGGAATCATGCTACCAGTATACACATACATGACTTATACAGTAGTCCAATATACGAACCAATCCAAGGACTCCACAAAGTCATCTTGTAAATAAAATAAATATAATGCAAACCATCAACGGGTTAAATCCCGTAATTGCAACACAAGGGAGGGAAAAACAACTTCTACAGGGTCGCATCAAATACTGAAACACAGCCAGTTATCTGTTCAACATAACCTAAGTATCATAGTGAAACCCAACAAGATTCAGTAACCACCACCTATACTAACCACAACGGAACTTACAAAGAATTCCAATTAAGCTGAACATTCAAACAAAAGTCCATCAGTATCCTTTCTGACAAGTATCAACAACAAGTATCAACTATAGCTTGAACCCAACAAGGGAAAAATTCATGGGCTCTCACAGAGCAGGTCTAATATTCTTTCTTGCATACATTTCACAAACTTAAGCTGGAATGCAAAACACAACGAAATAGAGCAACAGTTCGAAACACAATACACACCCATCAAGGGTTAAACTTGAAAAATCGAACCAGCAAGAAGATATAGTAACAAAATCACACAAAGCTACCATAAAAACCATCTAAACCCATAAATCATCTGAACAGAGTTGTTCTAATGAAATCAATTGAAAGAAAGCAAGATTTTTAAAGGTTAAGGCCTAACATGCCTGGTTATTTGCTTAAAAATCTGAAGAAGACCACTGAAAGAGCTCGAGCCTTCTCCTCTTTTTCCAAGTTAGATTCACCAACAAAAATTTGTTATTTCCATGACTTATAAATTTTCCTTGCCAGAGAAAAGAGCTAGTTACGCTCATACTTGCCATGCAACACCAAGAAGACTGGTGCGAAGAACCAGTGATCAGGCAGAGGGAAAACCGGAGCGCATGAAAAACCAAACAAACTACTAATTTTCCATTTTGCATGCCTTCCCGTGAAACCCGAGCTCGAAGACCGAGTTCATAAATGGCATTTACTCCTAATTTCCCGCTCAATTTCCATTGCCACCGACCGCCATAGTTGGCGATGGATAAAACCAGTTCGAAGACCATTTCCAACTTTGGCGACCTGCCACGTCGGCTCTAGCTAGCCGTTTAAAAACTTCTACCAAATTACCTGTCCTTCATACTTATCCCTCCATTTAATGCCATAGAAACTTCCACCCATGGTTCGCACCCTTCCATAGGTCCCCTTTCTTCCTTGTTCATTAGTTAGGTTAGTAACTTAGGTTAGGATTTAAGATAACACTTAGTCTAACCTCATAGCACATAGATACTAACTTAGAACATTAGCTTATAGCCTAGGCCTAGGTTAGATTAACACTAATCTAACCCCTAGGTTATAGTTTAGTTTTAGGTTACTAACCTTAATAAATCCAGCTTAGGTCTAACATTTCAAATGCTCAGAAAAAGAATCTACAACATACATTCACGAACAGGGTTCACTCCTGCACTGCTAATAGGCTAGTGGAAATAAATGTATCTGAATTTATTACCTGGTCCACGATCAAGACCTTCCTGATATTACGATATCGGGAACCAATTCATTTAACACGATCAGCCTAAGTTAGACTCTGGTACATTTTAGTCAATGCATCTAGACCTTGCAACCTGCGAAAGGTCTATAATTTTAGTTCATCTTAAATAAACTTAAAGCATTACTTGGATCAATGCCACTGATCCAAGGCTGGGTCTTATAGATGGATAACTCCATATTCATTTCGAGATCAGATTAAACTTAAGTTTAAAATGAAAGAATTAAAAGAGTCCAATTATGTTCTGACTCAGTCAAAGATTTGCAATTTCAAATAAGATACAGTTCATATCAAGCATGCCTTCACAATCAAAGGAGCACATCCTTTTTCAAAAGAAATCACATATCAACACTTGAATGCTCAGGAGGAAGTAACAACAGTTCAGGGTGTTACATGCTTCCCTCCTAAAAGATTCATCGTCCCGATGATTACATATTCGATTAACCTTCAGGTCAACCAATTTATTAGTTCACAAAATAATGCGACTATTTTCCAACTTAATAGTTCCAGAAATCAATGTCACAACACATTTTATTCAGTCTGAATAATGTTTGCCTCCATCTAGCTTTCATATAAACTTAAAAAAAAATAAGTTCATAAAAGAAATGTTTTGTCAACAGATTTCATTTTGTTGAAAAAGAGAAGGAAAAGCAATTTTCATCTCTTCCAGATCTTCCCAAGTTACACTTTCTTCATTAAACTGGTCCTACTGGACCTTACATTGCTGTATTTCATGATTTCTCAAATGCAATTGGCGAGTTTCCAGCACTCGTGTGGGTTTAACCACAATTATGCCTGGGTCTTGGACCTGTAAGGAATTCCAATTTAAAACATGTGACAAATCTGAAACGTATTTATTAAGCAAAGAAATATGGAAAACATCATGCATGCGAGATAAAATAGGTGGTAATGCTAAACGATAAGCTACAGGATTGATTATTTCGACAATTTCGAAAGGTCCCACGAATCGAGGTGACAACTTGGCAGCCTTGCCAAATGTTATAGAACTCTTTCTAGGTTTAACATGAAGAAAAACCTTCTCACCAAGATCAAACCTTCGATCAACCCACTTAAGGTTAGCATGGCTCTTCTGCCTATCCACTGCTTCCTTTAATCATTCACGAATCAGCTTAACTTGCTATTCCATTTCTATGAGAATCTCTGGTCCAATTACCACTCTATCCTCAACACTATCCCAGCTAACAGGATTTCTGTACTTTCTTCCATAAAGTGCTTCAAATGGTTCCATTTTAAGAGATGAGTGATAAGTGTTGTTGTATGCGAATTCAACTAATGGAAGATACTCTTCCCATTTTTACTGTTGATCCATGTAATACATTCGCAACATGTCCTCCAACACTTGATTTACCCTCTCAGTTTGTCCATCCATTTCCAGATGATATGCAGAACTGAAGTTTAGTTTCGTTCCAAGAGCTGTATTAAGTGTTTGCCAAAACCTTGACGTCATTCTTGGATCCCTGTCAGATATAATCAATTCTGGTACACCATGTAATCTGAAAATTTCGTGTACGAATCTTTTGGCCAGCACTGGTGAATCATCCTTTAGATTTCCAGCGATGAAATGAGCTACCTTCATCAGTTTATCTACAACTACCAGGATAACATCATGTTTATTCCTAGACATGGGTAATCCTTGTACAAAATCCATGGTTATTACTTTCCATTTGTACTGCGGTATGCTATGAGGATATAATAGTCCAGCAGGGTGCATATGTTCTGCCTTAACCCGCTAACACTCCAAACAATGAGTCACAAAATTAATGACATCCTTTTTCATACCTTTCCAAAAGTATTGCTGTTTCAGATCAACAAGCATTTTTGTGATACCTGGGTGTCCAGAGAAAGGTGAATTATGAAATTCAACTAACAACTTCTTTCTCAAATCGTTCAGCATAGGTACATATACTCTGTTTTCATAACGCAAGATTCCTTCATTATCAAAATGAAATCCTTTATACCTTTCATCATTAGGTTCTGCAGCAAGCGCTGCTTTTACTTGCTGAAAGTAAATATCAAATTCTAAGGCACTTTTTACCTTGTCCTTAAACTGAGTTCTTAATGTTATAAGAGCAGAAATGTGCCTCCTACAACTTAGAGCATCAGCTACTCTATTCTCCTTCCCTTTGATATAGCTAATATCAAAATCATATTGTGATAAAAATTCTAACCACCTTCTCTGTCTAGCATTAAGATTAGGCTAAGTGAAAATATATTTCAGTCCTAAGTGATCAGTTTTCAACTCAAAAGGTTTCCCAAGTAAATAGTGTCTCCAAACTTGAAGTGCATGAACAATGGCAGCAAGCTCCAAATCATGAGGAGCATAATTCAGCTCATGTAATTTAAGTTTTCTACTTTCATATGCTATGACTTGATCATTTTGTAGCAAAACACCTCCAAGACCTTCCCCAGAAGCATCTGTTACAACAGTAAAGCTCCCATTAGGGTCTGGTACAGCTAATATAGGGGCAGAAGTCAACTGGCCTTTCAGAATTTTGAAAGCCACTTTGCACTTTTCATTCCATATGAATTTCTTATCCTTCTTCTGCAATGAAGTTATTGGTGCAGCTACTTTAGAAAATCCTTTACAAATTTTCTATAGTAACCAACAAGACCCATGAAGCTTCTTACTTCATGCACAATGCACATTCTTTGGTGCAGGCCACTCAGTTATTGCCACTATTTTTGAAGGATCTACAACAATTCCTTCTTTGCTAATGACATGACCCAAATAGTGAACTTTTGAATCAAAGAAAGAACATTTGGATAACTTACCATACAACTTTCTTTTTCTCAAAATTCCCAAAACTATCTTCAAATGCTCATTGTGCTCCTCAACGCTTCTAGAATAAATGAGAATATCGTCCAAGAATACAAGTACAAACTTGTCCAGATATTCTTGAAAAATATTGTTCATTAAGTTCATAAAGGCTGCGGGTGCATTAGTTAATCCAAAGGGTAGAACCGTGAATTCATAATGTCCGTACCTTGTTCAGAAAGCTGTTTTATGAATATCTTCTTCTCTAATCCTTAACTGATGATAACCAGATCGAAGATCTATCTTAGAATAAACTGCTGCCCCATGCATCTGATCAAATAGATTGTCAATCCTTGGAAGTGGATATTTGTTCTTGATTGTTGCTTTGTTCAACATCCGATAATCGATACACAGCCTAAGTGTTCCATCCTTCTTTTTCACAAATATTACAGGCGCTCCCCAAGGTGAAACACTTGGTCTAATCAAACCTTTAGATATAAGTTCTTGCAATTGTGCCTTAAGCTCTACTAACTCTGTAGTAGTCATCCGATAAGGTGCTTTGGAAATAGGTTCTGTTCCTAGTTTGATTTCGATGGTGAAGTAAAATTCCCTCTTAGGTGGTAACCCTAGTAATTCCTCAGGAAAAACATCCCTGAAACTTTGTAACAGAGGAAATCACTTCATGTAATCACCATCTTCTTCTGAAAATTTAGATATCTTTACTACATAAAGGGTACATCCTTTATTTTTAGCCTTTTTAAGCTGCATAGCTGACAGTTTTCTAACTGAAATTTCCCGTTTCACACCTTGAATCTCTGCTGTTTCCAGTTGATCATCTAAACATTTTATGTTCTTTTCACAGCAGTCTACCTTTGCTTTATGGTCAGCTAACCAATTGACACCGATAACAATGTCATACAATCCCAAAGGTGTAACATAGAGGTCAACTTCTGTGGAGAAATTAGGTAAGTCAAGGACTGCCCCAAAAAGACACATACTCACTATATGAACAGAGTTATTACCATATTGTACAGTCCAAGATTTATCCATTTTTCCATCTTTTCTCTTAAGTTTAGAGGAAAGTTTATTAGAAATGAAACATTCAGTAGCTCCTGTATCAAAAAGAATAGTGACAGGTATGCCAAATAGCTTACCTGGAACTTCTATAGGTGTCACTTTCTTTTCATCTTGCTTGTCTGCTACTACAACATGTATCTTATGTTGCTGATTACGATCATCCTTCTTCAAAGGGCACTGATTTACGTAGTGGTCTTTGCCACAATTGTAGCAGCCTCCTACAAGTCCCTTTTTAGGCTCAAAATTGCCTCCAGCCTTGTAATTGTCACGTTGTCCTCCATAGGGCTTCTGCCCATTGTTATAATTTTTGGCAAAATTATCCCTTACATTTCTAGCAGGCTTATTTACTACTGCTTTCTTACTGTTATCCCCTAGAAACTTGTTTTTGTTTCCAAACTTTTTCCATGGTCCCTTTTTGGGTGCAAGAGAGGTTGAAGAAGGGTTTGCAGTCTTCTTCCGCACTTCCTCTTTATGAGCAGAAATAGCCTTTAATTTCTGTTCATGCCTTATGGCCTTTTCAACAACTCCTTCCATAGTGGTTGGCCTGTGAACATTGACCTCTGCCCCTATCACAGGATTCAATCCCATGATGAATTTCCGTATTCTGAACTTCTCGTCAGTTTGATACTGCGGTACATACTTGAGGAGTTTTGTAAACTGCTCCCAGTATTCAGTTACGGTTAGCTTCCCTTGAGCTAAGTTTTGGAATTCTGTCATTTTCTAATCATAGAAAAGTTGTGGCAGCCAACGTTGCCTAAAATAGCCTTTAAATTGATCCCAAGTAATATTGGTCCCATCAATATTTAGTTCAGCTTTATGGCTATCCCACCACGAAGATGCTTCGTGGGAAAGCTAATAGGCTCCCCAAATAGCTTTGGTTTCCTCTGAGAAGTTTCTTATTGCAAAGTACTTCTCCATTTCACTGAGCCAGTTCTCAGCTCCATCTCCTAATGTGGTGCCATCATACTTAGGTGGACTTATCCTTTTTATATCATTAGTGAGTTCTGCTACCAACCTGGCCTTTTTGTTTTCTGGTTGGACCGGTGCATTCCTAGCATTAACATCAACACCCATATCAGGGTTGTCCTCAGGAGGTGGCTGATTGTCATTACCAGCTTCTTCATCCTCCTCATTTCCCATCGCCTATTGTTCAAGTATAGCTAAATGATCTCTTTTGTCCAACAGGGTAGCAAGGATCTCATCAAGTTTCTGGGTTGTTGCCACCCCTCCATCAGGTGGAGCATTATTCGCAACGTTCCCCTTTGTTCTAACCATTTTCTGTTACAAGAAAACTTAGGTTCTCATCAGATTATGGACACAATAGGCCCAAGAGCTGCAACCTTCAGCTCTGATACCAAGATGTAACATCCTCATTTTATACATTAGAACAAGTCAATTTTTTTTTGATAAATGCATCCTGGTTCTAAATACGTAATTTAGAACTCACAAATCAAATAACCATTCTTATAACAGATAACCATATGCAGCTATAATGACTCAGAGTACCTCCGATCTATTCATTCCATGACTTGGTAATCTACTGATCTATTCATGAGTAATAAGAGTTGGCGTTTTTATTTAACACACCACTCTTGTGGTTCTCTTCCCTATTCTGGGATTCAGAATGCTCTGTCTAAGGAACCTATCTGAATAATTGTTATCATTATTCATCGGCATCTCATCCCTTAGACCAGGTGACTTAGGACAACATAATCAGCAGCTTGTGATACTTTGGCCAAAGATTTGAAACATACTACTTATGTCTCGTATTCCTTAACAGCATACTCGTCAATCTGGAATACGTCCTACACCCCATTCTTATGTTATGTAGAATGTCTTATACTGACTTCTGTCAGTCCCTCCTATCCCAAGTTATTCACTCAAAAATGGATTAGTAAGGTGACAACGTTATATGGATGCTCCCGAGGACTAGGGATACGATGACATACTAGGTCAATCCTAGTTAAACCAGTGTGTCAAGATACCCCGAGTCTCCTAGGCAGCCTTATAACGTGACCACATTCATAATCGGTCCCAGAGTAACTTGTTCGAGTTTAAGGTGTAAATCTTAATGATCAATGCAAAGGGTGTCATCATAAGTCACCTGCATTGTTATATCTTCAAGAAGATCCTAATCTTCTCGGAGGTACAACCCTGCAAATGACTTGTGCCGTCAACCTTTAAATCCACCTTGAAAAGATCTACTTATATAAAAAAAGTGTTACATACGTTGAGTTAAATTATACCATAAGACGCTCCCTTTAAGAGTAGTCTTTCCCAACCCCTGGGTTCCTCACCTTAGAATGAACCTTCTTAATAAAACCCAATACACAAGAGAAGTTATTAAGACTAGAGGTCCCATCAAGGAGTTCATAGAATATACATGATTCTAAATCAACGAAATTGGACAATTACTCCTATCCTTCACATGATATTGCTAACCAAACCCCTTTTTTTTGGTTTATATCAGTTCTCATAACTGAATTTATATCGTACTTATTAGTATCAAGATATAATGATTAAGAATCCAATTAAACATTGTCCTGGCTTAATCAAGACTAGGAATTAATAATTTAATCCAGCTTGCTTAGCGTCTTGCTTAGGTTTATTTTTACCCTAGCTTCCAGAAAGACAGTGATCTAAATCTTAATTTAGCTTTAGATAGAACATACTAGAACTGCTAAACAATCATAAGTATTCATTCACATATTCTTGCAAGCTTACATTGATAATAAAAAAAGTCTCCAATTTATGCAATAATAACAAGCTCTCAAGATCATTTGATCCGAAGAAGGTCAAACTATCCAGATAAGAATACAAACACATAAGTAACAAATATCTCACTTTATTCCCTTCAGGCTAATCAAATACATTTTATGCTTTCAGCTTACTTGATACAATACTCAACGGAAAAAGAACATCTTTCCTCATATAATACATTTAGAGAATCAAGCTGAAATTCGTCATAAAACTAAATTAAACAATCCGAACATCCTATCAGATCTGTGTGCTTTTACCACTTACGGCAACCATCTGCAAAAATTTTCAACATGGGTCAGTTCGATGAACTGAGCATAATAAGCACTAACTCTTAAAACAATTGCAATCCACCAACTGTTTTCATTAAACAACTTGTTTAAATGAGATCATTTCACCAAACAAGTAAACATATTTCACACTATGCTCTTGTAATACAAACATGACTATAAACACGTAGCTCATATTATAGTCACTAAATAGTCTTGGATACCTTTCAAATATTTCATCAAAACGTTAGTGACCAAGAAGACAAATGCATCTAAACAACTATCCATCTGAATCCCAAGGATAGTAACATCAGACGGACTAATATATTCAACATAATAAATGAATATCATAACCTTTCATGATTCCATCAGCATGTTAGAACAATTCCAAAAGTTAGATAAACAATTATATCAACCTATACTTTACAACAGAAGAGAAATAAACGAATCATACATATTTCCCTCAGAACTAGCTCATGACTGTACCGTCTTTCTAAGAGCAAAGAATTCACCTTAAACACATGTGAATAAATCAGACAAGGCCACCAGAAGCACCACAGTTTTGTTAAATTTTAAAATATAACAAACTACTAGAGTTTAATAGCAGTACAGTAGCTCTCATGCCAAACAGTGATGACTATCTACCAAACAGACTCCACATGACCTTCCACACGAAGTGACAAACAAGAAGATATTCACTGCCATCGCCTGTTGAGGTGCAGTCGACAGCTCCTAAGTTCAATCAAGCTCTAGACTAGATATCCATGCAACAGAAGACGTAATCATGCTCAAACACGACAACAATCCCTCTCAGCAACCTACAGCTCACTCTAATCCCTACTAAACACTGTAAGGATTTAGATTCAAGGTCGAAATCAAAGAAATTCTCTTTTATCGCAGTCAACAAGAGACTCCTTGACATTAAAGCAAATGATGTTTCCCTAAAACTATGTAGAGATATTCATACAAAATCCACGCACATGCACAGCCTTATTTAACTGGAATTATTCAGAAAGAAACATAACATACTGTATTCACATCTAAACTCACTAAGAGTTTGAAAAGTATGGTAATCACGACCCACTTTTACAGAAGCCAAGATACATGATATTTATCTAACTTAAGAACCCAACAGAGCCAAAAACAACAAGTGTACAAAAACAGGCTTATTTAGAGGCAGATACACTGGTTACCAATCAAGGATTTCAAATTAATACAAACAACAGTATACATGATAAAACTCCTACAGAAGCCGATATACAAAATAAATATCAGTTAATGATTCCAACTGTGCCAACAATGGTAAATATACAAAATCAGGCTTTTATAAAAGCTAAATACTGATTTCGTAACAAGGAATCCAACTGAGCCTCTAAAACATTATTCGCTTAAGCTTACTCAGATAGGAAACGTAAAAAATTACACCAATTGAGTCTGTACCAAAATTTCATTACTTAAATGAAGGTAAACATTACAAGATAATAGAATTTGTATTACAAGTTACCCCTCTAGGACTCCGATGGAATCATACTACTAGTATACACATACATGACTTATACAGTAGTCCAATATATGAACCAATCCAAGGACTCCACAAAGTCATCTTGTAAATAAAATACATATAATGCAAACCATCAACGGGTTAAATCCCATAATTGCAACACAAGGGAGGGAAAACAACTTCTACAGGGTCACATCAAATACTAAAACACAGCCAGTTATCCGTTCAACATAACCTACGTATCATACCGAAACCCAACAAGATTCAGTAACCACCACCTATACTAACCACGACGGAACTTACAAAGAATTCCAATTAAACTGAACATTCAAACAAAAGTCCATCAGTATCCTTTCTGACAAGTATCAACAATAAGTATCAATTGTAGCCTGAACCCAACAAGGGAACAATTCATGGGCTCTCACAGAGCAGGTCTAATATTCTTTCTTGCATACATTTCACAAACTTAAGCTGGAATGAAAAACACAATGAAATAGAGCAACAATTCGAAACACAATACACACCCATCAAGGGTTAAACTTGAAAAATCGAACCAACAAGAAGATACAGTAACAAAATCACACAAAGCTACCATAAAAACCATGTAAACCCATAAATCATCTGAACAGAGTTGTTCTAATGAAATCAATTGAAAGAAAGCAAGATTTTAAAAGGTTAAGGCCTAACATGCCTGGTTATTTGCTTAAAAATCCAAAGAAGACCACTGAAAGAGCTCGAGCCTTCTCCTCTTTTTCCAAGTTAGATTCACCAACAAAAATTTGTTATTTCCATGACTTATAAATTTTCCTTGCCAGAGAAAAGAGCTAGTTATGCTCATACTTTCCACGCAACACCAAGAAGACTGGTGCGAAGAACCAGTGATCAGGTGGAGGGAAAACCGGAGCGCATGAAAAACCAAACAAACTACTAATTTTCCATTTTGCATGCCTTCCCGTGAAACCCGAGCTTGAAGACTGAGTTCATAAATGGCATTTAGTCCTAATTTCCCACTTAATTTCCATTGCCACTGACCACCATAGTTGGCGATGGATAAAACCAGTTCGAAGACCATTTCCAACTTTGGCGACCTGCCACGTCGGCTCTAGCTAGCCGTTTATAAAATTCTACCAAATTACCTGTCCTTCATACTTATCCCTCCATTTAATTCCATAGAAACTTCTGCCCATGGTTCGCACCCTTCCATAGGTCCGCTTTCTTCCTTGTTCATTAGTTAGGTTAGTAACTTAGGTTAGGATTTAAGATAACACTTAGTCTAACCTCATAGCACATAGATACTAACTTAGAACATTAGCTTATAGCCTAGGCCTGGTTAGATTAACACTAATCTAACCCCTAGGTTCCTAGTTTAGTTTTAGGTTACACTAACCTCAGTAATAAATCCAGCTTAGGTCTAACATTTCAAATGCTCATTGAAAAAGAATGTACAACATACATTCACGAACAGGGTTCACTCCTGCACTGCCAATAGGCTAGTGGAAATAAATGTATTTGAATTTATTACCTGGTCCACGATCAAGACCTTCCTAATATTACGATATCGGGAACCAATTCATTTAACACGATCAGCCTGAGTTAGACTCCAGAACATTTTAGTCAATGCATCTAGACCTTGCAACCTGCAAAAGGTCTATAATTTTAGTTCATCCCAAATAAACTTAAAGCATTACTTGGATCAATGCCACTGATCCAAGGCTAGGTCTTATAGATGGATAACTCCATATTCATTCCGAGATTAGATTAAACTCAGGTTTAATATGAAAGAATTTAAAAGATTCTTTACAAACTATGTTCCGACTCAGAGGCTCAAAGATCTACAATTTCAAAGAAGATAACAGTCCATTGTCAAGCAATGACTTCACAATCAAAGGAGCACATCCTTTTTCAAAAGAAATCACATATCAACACTTGAATACTCACTGAGGAAGTAACAACAGTTTAGGGTGTTACAAAGAAGCTAACTCTTTCGAGTTAACTCATCTTGATGGAGGCGATCTGCAAATCCTATTAAATGGGATCTATCTCAAATCCTTCCATTAAGTTTGTTGCATCATGTTATATATATTAGACTAGTTTCAATTCCTCTAAGTGTGTTGTGTGCACATTGTTTGCTTATACATAGTTCTTTCTTCTCATGTGCTTCCTGTGTGTTCTCTTTTGTTGCTTCTAGAACACAGTCTCTCTCAGTAGTTGCAAGATTCATAATAGAGTCAATAAATGATCCTCAAGGGACTACAAGGGCAGCTTCACGATTACATAAGTGGACTCCATGCCCAATGGATGCTTCAAGCTACTGATCTTCTTCATCTAGTAGGTAGATGGCCCTAAAAGTCACCAAAACTATTATCCAAATGTCTCTCCTAGCAATTTGGGTAACTCACATGCACATTCTGGATCTAGGTTATTCATTGCATTATTGCGCATGTTCAAAATCACTTGGCACATTCCCTTGGTTGTAGTTTCCCTGTGTGCCCCTTTCCTTTCTCTCCTTCCACTTTTCTCTTGTGCCCACTTTCTATGCATTTGCCTTCTTCCTAGTTCATTTCTTTCCTTCCCACGCATCCCAGAATTACTCCAATCAGCTAAATCCCTATCCCCCTCATGCGCCATTCCCATTAGTTTGTAATAGTTACACCTTGACCATACATTATTTGCTCACCAATTTTTTTCATTTTCCCTCCGCACATGACCTTGCATGCCTTCCTTCTATCTTCTTCCCACACCTCATTCTTCCATGCACATCCCCGTGCCCTCCTTTGTGTTCTTCTATGCTAGGTCATCTTCTGATATGCTTGAGTGTGCTAGGAATAACCAGTCAAAGTGCGCCAACATGGAACCAAATTCTTTCAAAACAAAAATAGTGACACATGGCATAAACAATAAGTATTCACACAGTTGGCCATCATTTCAGTCAATCAGCACACACCATGTGTTTTGCATGTGCTGACGACTCTGACATCTTCTGACAGCCATATCTTCTACTACAGAGCTAAGATAGGCATGCGTTTGTACTTGTTAGATATTTTCTAACATCAACTATAGTGCCATAAATTCAAATTCAAATTTTTGTAGATCTGGCAGGTGATAAATGGGAAAATGTCTTGCTGAGCATTAATGAGTGGATCTGATTGCTCCAACTACCTGATTTTATATGATCTTCCCTCCTTTCTTCTTCAACATTACAAACAGGTGTGGGGAATCATATTTCACATATCTCCGGGAATATTTGTAGGCATTGGATGCTTCTTGTTGGTGGTTATGTTTCAAGTTTTGTTTTTTCCCTCCTTCGTCCTTTCTTCCTCCATGGATTCATCTATAAATGTAAGAGCAAGGCTCATTTGTTATGTTGGATACTCTAGATCCTTACACATTTTGCTAAGAACTCTATATTTTCTGTATTTTGAGTTGTAGACCTTTATGTTTAGCTCTTGCATGTGGATATTGGCCTCCTTCATCATTGTAACAGCTCTGTGCATTCTTGGAAGTAATAGAAGCATCATTTTGGGACTATTCTCTATCCTAACGTGTTTTCATTCCTTCTTATTGCCTTTTATTTTATGTTGTATGCTGGTTGTGCTATTTCAGGTCCCTTTCAGTTCCATATTTAGTTGTGTTCCATGAAAATGATCTAGTGAATACATGTTTCATTGTGTTACTCGTGCCTAGCCTCCTTTCACACATTTCCTTTCATTCTCACTTAGAACAGATAGTGTTCATCCCTCTTTTCTGGTGATATCACATTTTAATGTAATTTCCTTTCATGTTATTCTTCTACCCCTGTTCCTTTGGCATTATTAGCTTAGTTTCCCTTTTTCAGCACTAGGAGTAGCAATAGCAATAGCAGTAGAAATAGATAGAGGAACTGGCCTTCTCTAGAGATCCATCCCAAGATTGCAAGGTCCCAACACTTGGGGATGGTTCCATCATGGTCTCAAACATCTCGTTCCTTCCGAGATCTGAGACGTGGGTGTATGTTTGAGAAACCAACATTTTCTGGCATGCTCGGTGGGACCACCATTGAAATCTCAAATTTCATATCTCTAAGTTCTAATGTATGGACTTAGTCTTTCAACCTTTAGAGGCTCATTTCAACACATCTAGCGACTCCCAACATTTTAAGATCTTTGTTTCAGTAGTATTGAGTGCTTTTCATGAGAAGAGTGCATATAAGAAGAAGTGTAGTAGTTGAAGATTCCTTTGAGTACCTCTAGCTATCCCCAAGAAGAGTTTGTTCTAGAAATCATGTGCACACCCATCTCCATCTCCAATGCGTGCCGTGCCCATTCAACTCCTCCTCAAAAGACAACCTAGCATGCCCTGCAATGACAGCATCAACCACCTCCTCCACTAAGGAAATTTCCAAACTTCACCAAAGGAAGTCCCTTGGTTGCTGGCTATGTAACATGATATGCCAAATGGCATGCTCAAAAGTATTCCATACTTTACTGGTGAGAATCAAGTCACCCCTCAAGAGTCATATCTAGGATATAGCAAATGTATGTTCAATCTACCTTATCACACATGATGATATAGTAGTCAAGGCTGCTTGTAGCCTCGTTCAAAGGTAAAGCACTTCAGTGGTACCAAGGCTTGAGACTTGGATCTATTTCCACCTGGGATGAGCTGGGAACAACTCTTTGTAATTATTTTGAAGATAAGTCAAATCACCTATCTTTGGTGGAGCAACTGACAACAACAAGGAGGGAACCCAATGAGCAGATGACTGATTTCAGCATCATATTTCAGAAGACTTGGGACAAAATCCCCCTCGTGGTAAGGCCTACAGCCTAACATGCTTTTTTGTATTATCTAAAGGCACTAAAAATGATATCTTCAGTCATGATTAAATCCATGGGAGGTAGGACTTTACCAACTACTTATAATATTGCAGTAAGGGAAGAAAATAGTCTTATCAGAAGGGAAAGATAACTCCTAGACCGCCTATGCCCTTGTTCCCAGAAATTTCATAAGGGCCCCAACCTTCTATGACCTTTACTCCTATCCCTGAGTAAAGCATGCAACCAGTTGCATCAACATCCTACTCTCTAGCGCAATAGAAATAAGATGAAGAATTGAAGACCCTGATTATAAATTTGTCAAACAAGGTCATATCATTAGAGAAACAATAGGCACAAGCCTATAGAGGCATAGTTGCATAATCAGGCGCATAGCCAAAGAAATCAGACCTTGGTGAGAATCAATATGGAAATCAAAGATACGCACCCAACCAGCAGAATGATAGATGGC
Source organism: Taxus chinensis (assembly GCA_019776745.2). Taxonomy (NCBI): domain Eukaryota; kingdom Viridiplantae; phylum Streptophyta; class Pinopsida; order Cupressales; family Taxaceae; genus Taxus; species Taxus chinensis. The sequence goes on along the minus strand of CM034154.1, from coordinate 465,523,649 downwards.
ATGCTAATGCACATCTTCCCTTGCAAGTTGTTCCTCCCGTGCCCTCTCTTCTAGCACCTAATGTGATTTGGTGAACTTGTTCCAGTTCATAACAACTTAGCACAAGAGTCATGATGGTACTTCCCTTGCAACATGCCTCATAGTTAATATCATTGTGCCAATGTTGCACGTGCCCATAAGCCTACATGATCCAGAATGTCTTCCAACTTGTGAGCCTCACAACAAGTTCCCTTGAAGTAAAGAACTAGAAAGGCCAGAAGTTCCTCTCAGAGGTAAATTTGATATTCTTTGGTGCACTGAGGACTTCTGTGCAATCAACCAAGCTAGAAGATAGATATAAACAGACCGCACGCCCAAGTTGTCCAACAACACAAGATACAAGAAGGAAATAATGTTAGATTCATGGCACATAGGTCACAGTTACAACAACGACAATGCATGTAGCCTTCAGAAGTTGAAGGATATGCAGCCATAATTCATATTAGTAGTAAAATTTCTCAAGTCCCTACATAAGAGGTCCCACAAAAGCTCCTTCTGAAGTAGCACATGTATGGCCCTCCTTTGGTAGGTCAAGCCTCATCTTCAGCTAAAGTTCCCTTGTGTCCACGCCTGAACAGTCAAGAAAGGATGTCATTGTACCCAAATGCACAAGTTAGTGGGGCTTCCATTTAGCATTGTGGATTAGATGAAGAAAACAAACATAATGCCACAATGTGGGATGCCCTAACCATTCCATCTCAATGAGATCTAATACATGAGGCCCTATCCCAACTTCCACACATTGATCCAAATATTCATAAGCCATGCAATTCTATCAACATCTACCAAAAAGAGGAGAAGCAAGTAAGTAAAGGTGTAAAAACCCCATCCTTCTATATTTCCTTGATTATAGGAAAACACCTAGTGCATAATTTCATGATAGACTCGGGTGCTAGTACCTTCTGTTATGCCTAAGAAGATAGTTGATGTCCTAGGTCTTAGGTATAGCCCCTTGTCTAAAGGAGTCCTGCAACTTGATGTCTCAGCTGTTACTACCTTAGGAGTCATCAAGGATCTTGAGTTGAACCTTCATGCATGTCCAAGCTTCACCATAACTCAAAATGTATGTATCATTGACCTAACTCCTTTGTTTTTTTCCTATGTCTATCAAGAGAATTTACTGCTAAAGTGGGTGGTTACTTGTCTTCTGATTGGTCTCATATGTTACTCAAGACAAGGTATGGTACCCAATTTACCATACAAGATGAGCCTATACTTTCCTATCATGTAGAGTTATATGTCCCATCCCCTCTCCAAGCCAACAGTTTAATCCAAGAAGAAAGAGCTTTAGTTCCTGAAGAGAAATATCTTCCACCCTCTTTTTCTAACCTAGTACTTGATGAATGGGTGGAAAGACACCATAAATTTTATCCTTATGCTAAATAACTAGAAGCTTATGAAACTAGGCTTGGTAATTATTTCATTCTAGAAGAAGGCCTTGTTCTTCCACATGCCGTCAAGAAAGACAAAGTTTAACTTGGTCTATGGAAGTTGAGCTTTGATGGATCTAGAAGAAGAAACAAAGTAGGAGTAGGAGTGGTTCTCATTTCCCCTAAGGATGAGAAATTATTCTTCACGCACAAGCTATAGTTTTCATTCTCTAACAATTTAGTAGAGTATGAAGCGTTGGTATATGGCTTTCTCATTGTTGAGAAGAATAAAATTAAGGTGCTGCGAATCTTTGGGGACACAAAATTGATCATCCATCAGGTTACCAAGAAGTTTCAGACAAATAATAATCTTCTCAAAGATTATAAATAGAGAGTTTGGTACCTATTTGAGAGCTTTGATGCTTTTAATCTACAGCTGGTGCCACACAGAATGAACAAGGAAGCTGACTAGATGGCCACACTAGGTTCACATTTCTCTCCTGCTAAGGAATTTATCAGAGGAAACACTCAGCACATAAAAATGGTGATCAAGCCATCCATTCCAAATAGCAACACAAGCTGATAAGTGTTTTAAAATGATGCAAAGATCATCCAATTTATCCAAAATGAAGTTGAGTTCTCATCAAGCATGCAAGCTGACTTGTATGACATCTATGGTGACCAAGTGATACAGCTGAAGAAAAATAAGTTACCTATAGGTCTGGTCACCTTAGAGAAAATGTTTAGCCCTAATGATGAGTTCAAGGGTGAAGAAAGGTACATGTGAACCACATAAGAAGACTATTGTTATGTCCCCATTTTGCATGGGAAAGAGTTGTTGCTCAGCAAATATTGTGTGCATGATGAAAAGTAGGCCTTTGTTTCTCTGTATCAAAATTACAATGATATCTTCTCATGGGAATATGAAGACCTCAAATGTTTTGATCCACATGTTTCTCAACACTACATTGACCTTGATGATGGTATCAAGCCTATCAGACAAAAGTAGTTACCAATCAATCCAAAGATAGAGCCCCTCATGAGAAAGGAATTATCCAAAATCATTGAGGAAAAAATTATTTTTCCCATCAAATACTCTACCTGGGTCACAAATCTAGTTCCAGTATGTAAGAAGAATGGTGAAATCAGACTTTTTGTTGATTTCAGAGATTTGAATAAGGCATCTCTAAATGGTCATTATCATTTTCCTTCAATGGAGTAGATTCTAGAGACTGTGGCTGGCGTGAAAATATTCTCCATGCTAGATGGGTATTCAGGTTTCAACTAGATCTTGGTCAAGGAAGAGTATTTTTGGGCCCCTATCAAAGCTTCCAAATCTTAAAGGCACGTAGGCACACATGGCCGAAGGAAGAGCACAAGTTAAGGCATGCAGGGAAGTATTCAAAAGGCTTCTTGGAGAACCCAGGATGTGTGTGCCACATGAAGAACAATTAGGGACTTAGCCATTTTTGGCCTTTTGGGCATGACACATGAGGAATGTGTTTCATTTAAATAAGGTTCCAGCCTCGCGACAGGGTTTCTTGAAAGGAATATACCTTACGATAGAAAGATCCAAAAATTTAATCATGACATGGAGAGGCATACGCCTGGGGTGACCTACACCTTGACACTTGGGCCAAATTTGAGGCTACAGAGAAGGTTGTTAGAGCTCAAAGGCCTATTTATATGCACACCCTTGGCAAAGAAAACATACAGAAGTGAGGTAGTGGAGCTCTTCAGATTTACTATGAGAACTATGGGATGAAATGGGGTAAAGAATTCCAGTAAGGATGTAATGGGGAAATGGGGAATGTAATTTTTTGTTTTGTGAGAATACATGTATGGATCCACACATGGCGCATGACTACAGTCTTCCTTATGTAATCTTTTATATGTAATACTATGAATGAATGTGATAAGGTTACCATGCCAAACGTATTAAGACTCTTTCTCTGTATTACTTGCATATTTCTATTGTACTTCTGTTCTTGTATAATCATGAATCCTACTTGAATGCTATGTATAATGGTGGATTTACAACTTCCTAGTTCTATTACTTCTATTGCGTGCTTTTCCTTTATTATGACTAAAAGGTTATAGAAGCCGTTCTGATCTCTATAGATTTTTCATGTCTTTTAAATCACTAAGTCAAGATCATGAGCATGCCTTCCACTGAACTCACATAAAAGAGAGACTTGGCTCCCTCTCACACACCTCGGGTGAGCACCCAGTGCTTGTTGGGTGATAGGCCCGGTGCGCATGAGGTTCCCTTGTTCTTAGTGGGGTGCAAAAATGACTACATCTTGGTTCCGTTACCGGGATCTCTTTTCGAAGTTGTAGTGGACCATGGCATATATCATGATCTCTATAAAAAGTGATGGCAAAGCACTTAACACTTGAAGGTTTTGAAGATTGGTTTAAGATCATGGAGGATGAATTAGCTCAGATATTTAGTACCAGATCTAGGTTTGATATGCGAAGATGGGTGGAAGACACTCTTTATCATGAGTTGTATGAAACCTTCTTCTGCTATTTCCCAGTAGAGTTATTTGAATGGCTCTCAGCTTATACATCTAGATCGGGGTGGTGTTATAAATCACACCCTTAGACTGAAGAAACATATCAGAACCTGCAAGATGTTGATCTAACATGGACCCATGCTATAGATCATTAGTGGAAGGGAGTGTTGACTAGCTACACTCTGGAATATGCCATCTCCATGTATTCCTGTCTAGAAGTTGCTGAGTTTGAGTTCTTATGAGAGCCCAAGGGATCATTTCTATCTGTTATTCCCCTTGTGATCAAAATATTGATGGTGACCATGGGTTTAGGGGCATTTCCTATGGTTGGCTAAACCACCCTGAGTGTTAGGTGAGGAAGCTATGTTGGGGAAGGATGGCTGATCTGACGAATAAAAAGGAAAGGGAGGAGAGATGGCTCAAGTATAATGAAACATGTTGAAAGGAGATCGATAGACAACATGAGATTATAAGTGGGTTAAGGATCTAGACTTGGTGGAAAGGAGTTGAGGTTCACACAAAGGATGTGGAACCTGAACAGTCTATGACACCCAATCTTGGTAAGAATGGGAGAGAAAACCTTGCGGATTTTGATGAGAGTCCATCACGTAGAGAAAGAAGAGTCGTTGGCATGCATCTGACCCTACCTAGTGACTGAACATTGGCACTTGGTTTGTTCAAACGAGGTAAACATATAGTTGATCCATTTAATATCAGTGGAAACAACTGATCAGCAACTGAAAGATATAACTTCATGTTTGGGACTTATATGGCTTCACACACTATTCCAGTATTTGGTGGAATGTTTGGGAAAGGCACATACACATCTAGTTTTGGGATCATGCTAGGAAGTGGTGGAGTAAATATGACTAGAAGTGGTACTAATACACAAACTATCGGCACACAATTCAGTGGGACGAAGGGAGCATTCAGCATGAAAAACACAAGCCCTGTACCTAACATAGGAGGATCTAGAGGTGGAAGTCATGGAGTAGGTGGCTCAATATCTAGTGGATCTGGTGGAGGAGGAAACACCAGAGGAAACCAAGGGACTAGATTGGGAGGAAAAGGGCCTCAGCTACCTCCTCAAGTCTTTTTCGAGATGTCTCTACACTTACCAGATTACAGTGGGATAGAAGATGTTGTGAAACATGTGCATAAGTGCGAGCTACTATGGTGCGTGAAGGGAATCACAACCCAGGATCAAAACACCAGTCAATTTGTGATGACCTTTAAAGGATGTGCACATATTTTGTATAGAAATTATGACCCTAATCAGTCTATTGTGGATTATACCGCATTGAGAAATGCATTCTTGGAGAAATTCCACATACCTAAGTTTAAATAGAAGAGCATCAACTCTCTCAAAGAAATCCAGCAGGGCATGGCAGATAGCATGTGGGAATATGATGCATGTTTTAAAACTCTATTGCCTAAAATGTCTTATGATATCCACCCTTCACAACATGCTCAGTGGTTTTTCGGAGGGTTCATCACACCCTTTAGGAGGGATTTATCTCATAAAACATTCATGGACCCACACGAAGCTTTGGAAGTTTCTTTACGTGCTGAGGCAGTTGGTAGTGTTAACACTGGTGTTATCCCATTTCTGGAGGCTCAGATTGCTGCCATGGCTAAGAAATTGGAGAAATTATCTAACAACACAGTTCCAGAGATTCATGGAGGGATGTGGTACACGGATTGTAACATAGAAGAGCACACAAAGGATAATGGTGGGATATGTACTCATAAGGCGGTACGTGCCTTAGCGGTAAATTTTGAAATATGTCACGAGGACCATGATGCAAGTAGGTGCCCCTTGATGCAGTGCGTGATCCACAAAAACATATCTTGTTATTGTAAGATATGTACCTCAACCACACATGACACCAAGGATTGTAGATTGATTGGGAGGTGCGCGTGGAAGAGGGTTTCATGGAGGATTTCATGGTCAGGGTAATCACAAAGGAAGAAGTGAGTTCCTGCATGGTACGTGTTTTAATTGTGGAGCCATAGACAATTATAAGTGTGAATGTCTAGATCTTCTACAATGCTCCTAGTGTGGAAAAAAAAAAATTATGGAGAGTGCTCAGAGTTATATGAACATATGAGTCAGCAGTACCAAAAGGATAAGGGCACTGCCATGGTGAGTTTAAGAAGGCTGACATGCAATGAATTCTGCGAGTAATACGTGGATCAAAACTAGAGCCTGTTATGGTAATAACAAGGGCAGAATCTACGTGTGTAAAAGAAGCACCTAGGCAGAGACCTCTAGTTTCAAGGGAAGACGTAGTACATGGGAAGTATCCAAACCTGGCTCACCAGAAGGAATTCTACCAGGAAACCATGGATGTAATTCAAAGCTTACAAGGGGAGATCCAATGATTTAAATAGTAAACTAGAAAATACGAGCAAAGGAGACTAGTAGAAGCACCAAGGGATGACTTGGACGAGGTTAAGGAGGTGTGTAAACTACTGAGGTAGGAGAATATTATTCCCCTTCTAGGAGCGTGGTTGAGGGAAAAGTTACTACGCGTCGGGGAAGAACACAAAAGGAAGATCCTGCATGCAAACCTCCCACCTCACAGCCTTGATTATGACAAAGAGATTACCTTGAACATAGTAATAGATGGATGGTTACTTAGCAACATCCTCATTGACATAGGTGTGAAGGTTAATGTTCTCACTTTGGATACCTGGCATCAAATGGGAAGACTTGCATTACAGCCATCTTCAAATGTGATGTATATGGAAAATAAGACAAAGGCAATGCCCATAGATTTATTGAAGGATACGATCATTACCATTCAGGGGACTATGTTCACCAGTGATTTTGAATTCTTGGCGCTTGTCAAGGCAGATAACTTCCCAGCGTTACTTGGGCACCCGTGGTACTATAAGAATAATGCAAATCTCCAGTTTAACAAGGGGTGCATAAAATTTGAAAACAAGGAAGAGTGGGTAGTTATACTATTGGTTGATGGGAAGTCCACCCCCTATACTGAACCCCTTGGGGAGGAATTCCTAGACAGAATATATGTGCACTCCATAAGAGATCCAGAGACCATCTACCCTACAGAAGGAGTCATCCAGTTTGATGATGCTCAATCTATCAATGATACTACTAGTATAGCATGCGATAATTAGGTGCATAGGACTTAGGAATTGATTGGGTGACATATGAAAGGATCAGTAACCAAGGTAACCATGGTGCATACAGTTCGATGCCTGGGAGGAAAGGCAATAACCAAGTATTCTAGGGATGTATATCCTGAGGTCTTTTTGAGAGAGATGAAAGCTCACTAGAGGGATGATGAGCGACGAAGTATGCTAGGTTATGTTTTGATATTCACAACAGCAAGGTGGTGGGCTGCCCATAGTGAAAACTTGTTGGAATGGTGCAAAGTTGGAATTGCGCTCACTATCTAATTCTCAAAAAGTAACATACCCATCGCTATTAAGGATTACAATGGCAATGGACTCACCTCTTCCCACATCCAGGCATGTGAGAGGGTCTGGGGAGAAGGCGTGGAAGCTTTACCACCATCCTTTTGGGTGCACAAGTTGGATTCGACACTACAAGGTTGTGCGTGCACTTGGTATATCCATTCTAAAACATTCCACCAAATGGGAAGTTGGCAGGAATTAGTGGCTGACTTAGTTCACACATTCGAGTACTGAAGTACCAAGCAACCAGTTGATGAGGTGTTGTAGACTATCAAGTGCCTCACTCTAGGGGATTATTCCATGGTGAAAGATAGGATAGTAAACTTACTCAGTGGGCCTAGCTTAGAAGCACAATTCGAAGAGGAGGAACCAGAAAACATACAATTCAAGCACGCATGTGCTGAAAAGGAAAAAGGAAAGATGGTATACGTTGTTAAGGGAGAGGAGATTGAAATCTTTAATGTTGACCATTCAGTTAGAGTGCATGAAGTATTTGATAGTACGGATGCATGTGTGCACGCGTATCATAAACCACTCAAAACCAAGAAATTTAACATCGGCTTGGAAGAGGAGCCTAAGGAAGCTATCATTAGGGACTACTGGTTGGACAAGGAAGTATCAAAGATCATTGATCTCTCGCATGAATTTGAGGATTTATTCCTACCAAGATACTATGAGCTAAAAGGCATCCACCATTAATTGGTGGAATTGAGGATAAAGTTGAAAGATGGTGCACACCCGGTCAAGAAGAGGCCTTACAGGATGAATCCCAACATGCGCGTAAGGGTTAAAGAAGATATAGACAAGATGATAACATTCACTATCATTGAAGCTGTGGAGGAACCAGAGTGGATAAGTCCAATGGTGATCAGCATAATGAAGAATGGGTGGATTAGGATATGCATGGATTACAGAGAATTGAATGCTGTTTCCATCATAGATCCTTTTCCCACCCCATTTACTGAAGAGATTTTGGAAGGAGTTGCTGGGCACAAGGTCTATTCCTTTATGGATGGATTCTTAAGATATCACCAAGTAAGGATTGCCAAGGAAGACCAAGAAAAGAAAACTTTCACCACTGAGTGGGGAAGCTTTGCATACACGGTCATGCCCTTTGGGATGAAGAATGCACACGTTGTATTTTCGTGCATAGTGGTACAAGCATTTAAGGACTTCATCTGCAAGTTCCTTCAGGTATATTTAGATGATTGGACAGTGTATGGATTGGTAAGGGACCATTGTGATAACTTGAGGTTTATGTTTGAAAGATGTCAGAAGTTGAGGATCTCCTTCAACATCAAGAAATGTATCTTTGCAACTCCTTTTGGAACATTTTGGGACATATCATATGTAAAAAGGGCTTACTAGTGGATCCTGCAAAAGTTGCAATTATTGTAGGGTTAGGGGAGCCTACCAGCTAAAGTGCAATGCACAGATTTCTTGGACACACTAAGTACTATAGAAATTTCATTGAGGGATACACCAAAATCGCCGCACCTTTGGAAATATTGCTTAGACACAAGAGTGCCTTCTAGTGTGGAGAGGCATAGCAGAAGGCATTTGACACTCTGAAAGAAAGGCTTATCACCACACCAATTCTATGATTCCCATCCTAGGATAAACCTTTCCATGTCCATGTGGATGCCTTTGGTATGGAAATGGGATCTGTTCTTGCTCAACCGAGAGAGGGGATTGTTGATCATCTCTTGTGTTTTGCAAGTAGAAAGTTGACACCAACATAAAAAAATTATACAATGATCGAGTGTGAGGCATTTTCAATGATCTACGTGCTCCACAAATTCAAACAATATCTGCTGGAAACTCCCTTCATATTCTACACTAACCATATGGCCTTGAAGTATCTAGTAAACAAAGCAGTGTTGCAAGGGTGCATGTGTGGTTGGGTACTTCTATTTCAAGAATTAAAATTCAAAGTGGTGGTAAAACTGGGAAAGAACAATTATGGGCCAGATCATTTATCAAGGATTGATTCGGGAGAGGATGCGCAGAGTATCAAGGAATCCATTCCAGACACACAACTATTCAGGTTGCAGCTCATGCCCTCAGAACTAGAAGACATTACCATTTTTCTTAAGGAAGGTGTGACACCTAAGGGGATGAATGCTCTGGAAATAAAAAGGTTAGCCATACACGCCATGCCCTTCATGTTGATCAATGTGGATTTGTATAAAATGGGTAGTGATGAGGTTTTACACCGGTGTGTATTAGAACATGAATGCATAACTATAATAGAAGAATCCCATGGTGGGATTGCTGGAGGACACTATGCGGGGAATGAAACCACACGTAAGATCCTAATCATTAGACTTTGGTGGGAAATGATTCACTGGGATTACATCAAGTTTTGCAAGGCTTGTGACCACCACCAGCACCTTGTCAAACCTGGAAGAAGGGATGAGATGCCCTTGCACCTTATCACTAGCGCAAAACCTTTTGAGAAATGGGAAATAGATTTTGTCAAACCAATCTCACTAGTTGTGCAAAGGAGTAACTCGTGGTATATTATTACCTGTACTGATTATCTGACAAGGTGGGAAGAGGCTGCGCCCACTAAGGATTGCACCGCGGCCACGACTACTATATTTTTGTGGGAGAACATTATCAACAGGTATGGGTGCCCATTAAGTTTAACAATTTATAGGGGCACTCACTTCTTAAATGAAACAATCAGGATTCTATTGGTAGAGTTCATGGTAGCCCATCATAAGACTACCCCTTATCACCCTCAGGAAAATGGGACTACAAAGGATTTTAACAAAATCCTTATTCACACATTGACTAATATATGTGACGTGGGTAGGAAGGATTGGGATGAAAAAGTATCATAAATTATTTGGGAATACAGAACAACATATAAAAGATTGAACAAGGCCACACCATTTCAACTGGTGTTTGGCACAGAGGTTGTTTTGCCGGTTGAATTTATGCTACCATCGCTGCGTATAACGCATGTAGGAGGGTTAGACGATGAACAAGCGCTAGAAGAGAGAATTGATGAATTGGTAAAGTTGGAAGAAAGGTGCTCACTAGCAAGATGGAGCCAGAAAATTGAAAAAGATAAGCAAAAGGCATGACATGACCACCACATTAAGAACAAACAGTTTGAGGTTGGCCAGATGGTATTGCTATATGATTCAAAATTTCTACACCATCCTAGAAAGTTGAAGGTGCATTGGTTGGGTCCTTATATAATTTCATACATCTTTAATTTGGGTGTGTGCCAATTACAAGCGCTGGATGGAACAAAATTATCTAGAAACTTCAATGGGAGTAGGCTAAAGCCCTACTATAAATAATGCTTCTTGGTGTTTGTAAATAAGGCAGTTCTGCCAGTTAGTTTAGCATTTACTTTTATGATTTTCCTTTCTTTTTTTCCCTTTCGCATTGTTGTCTTGTTTTGTGCCTTGGGTGCCAGTAACCTTATTAATTTTTTACTTATGAATGCATAGAGGACCGCACATTGATTTAGTGTGGGGTGAGATGATAAAAAGAGAACCACAAAGTTATTCTGTAGGAGGATTGGGTTGGTAGACCATTTGAACTAGCCCCATTGAAAAGATGCACTAGGAGAAATGAAGGAAAATGTGTGGCAAAATAAAGTTATATGGGAAATCCACGTACAAGGAGAAAAAGTACAAAAACATGAGGTAGGTGAAAGAAAGAATCATGAGGATAGAAGAGGTGCCTTTGGCCCTGGTAACATGCGTGTAAGAGTCTTCTATCAAGATGGATTGTCTACGTGCCAGAAGGTTGGAAATTTTTTTGCACAAGGATTGGGCGCAGGTGAAAAAAATTTCGCGAAAGGATTGGGCGCGTAAGGAAAAGCGTTGACGTTGGGTTTGTTTAAAAAAATCTGCATTAAATATTGTCATACAGTGGTAGGTATCCTAGCCTTTAATACATAAAAGTGGGAAAATCTATAAATACAAGGATGGGAAGTTCACAATTTTCTCTTTACAAAAATAAGGAGAACGATTTTCTTTTAAGAGATAGGGTTTTGAGAGCTAACTCGTGCGAAGGAAAATCTCAAAAAATCATGTGCAAGAGTGGGAATCCCATATTAGACAGATGACCGTAATCGATTACAATCACTGGTGGAGTATAATTGTGAAGGAAATGGAGCTGGAGCTGGTGTGCTCCATTAAAAAAATGAACACCTAATGGGATGATGATCTACAGTGACGTAGTTACGGTGAAAATGGAGAAGGTAGGGAATCTCTAGCTTTATGAATTGCCATAATTTGGGAAGCCTGAGCACCTGTAGAAATGGTTAATGACATGCATGCATGAAGATTTCTTCTACTTTGTAGGGCGTAAAATGTGCATAACTCCCCAATTAATCTCACACTTTATAGACCTAAGCTGTAAACGGGATGTGATCACAGATTACCTCTAGGATGAGGAGGTAATTAAAGAAACCATTCCATCCTAGGATTATAAGAAGGGATCAGGGTATAACGATGTCACAGATATCATTGATCTGGTGATGAAAATGGCCGTACACCTCATTTTCAAGCTAAATGAGCAAGAGAGGTGGATGCAGGTGAGCAAGCCCTGGTTGAATGTTTGCAAAAAGGTCAAGGAGGGCACCATATACAACATATCCTAGTATATAGAAAACAAGATCATAAGCAACGCAGAGAACAGAGGGAAGATATTATTTGGGAACATTCTATTAACCATTGTGTTCACAGAGATCAGGGTTCCGGATGCATCTGATAAGTTCGTATGGGAGTACCCCGATGAATACCCTTCACCCATGGACAGGTTCCATAAGTATACTTATGAGTCAATGATAGGAGTGCACAAGGCATGCTTGGATAAATGGTATACACGCCTCAGGAATGCATTCAGGGTGGAATGGTAGATCCCAGATCAACTCCCTGCGGTGACTGAAGGTGAAGCAGAGTTCACAGTATACTAGCACTTCTGCATTGGCATATTCATCTTGGTGGATGGAAGTTGGAGTCCCTAGTGCAAAATCCCCTTCTCAGTTACTACCCAATTCTTCCAAGTAAGGGTAAACAGATACATGGAGTTGAAGAAATTAAGACTGGACCTATCAACCCTTGACAGTGAACACAGGGAAATGAGAAATAAGTTTGTCTACCCGGGGAAGCACATGTACATTGAAAGGTACCCATTGTTGAGAGCGCCGCTGCTAGAATCTACCTGCGCATAAGGCCAAAGTTTGAAAAGGGCACATACTTGGAGAATGAGATATCCATTCCAGGTGACCCTATGGGAAGAAAGAAGCCCGTGCAAATTCATAAGGAGAGGGAATAAGAATAAGAATAAGAAGAAGAACAATAAAGGGTGGTGGAGAGGTAGAATGTAGGTACTGTAAGGACGAGTACCTACATCAGAAAGAAGAGAAGAACGGTGGTCAGGGAGAAGACCCCATAGCTTGTGAAGCCACCATCCTCTGAAGGACCTTCAAATGAAGAGAGGAAAACATCCCCGACTTTGAATTTTTCTGCAAGATAAAAAGAATAAGGAACAGAGGAATAAGGGTCTAAAGACATAGATGACCTGAATGCCTATAGAGGAAAAGAGGATGATGTTGAAGGGGAAGAGTTGGAGGTGGATCAAGAGAAAATTGATGTCCATGACTCAGAGGGATAGGAAGCAGAGTATAAAAATGATGTCTTCATCTTTGTAAGGAGGAAGGGCACCCAAAGGGAGGAAGGTGTGAGCAGTGAAGAGAGAAGTGAAGGAGCTATTACCAAGGAGCCAGGTATGCCCAAGCTCACTCAAGAGGAGGTGAATGAGAAGGCGATAAGGGAGGTAGATAAAATAATCAATACCCTAGTCAAAGAGGAGTTAGAGCATAGTGCAGAGCTAGTGCTCAGTGAATTCAAAGAGGAGCAGAGGGAGAAGAGTGTGGGTAGCACAAAAGGCCCAACTCTTTCGGTAACTGTTCCCAAGGGCATACACACGAGAAGTAAATGCGCAGAAGGAGGAAGAACAATGATGGGTAACATTGATGACTCCAACAAGGTTTTGCGCACATGTTTCCAGAGTACCATTCCCACCAAGGATCTCACTGCCATGGAGTCCTTTGACCTTGAGGGTGGATACCCATGAACTAGGAAGATGCTATCATGGGCATTCGACTCCCACCTCGATGAGCCTAAGTTCAAGATTAACCAAGGAGCGGTATTGAAGCTATTCGAAGGAAAGGGGGAAAACCCCATTGTAAAAATGTAGCAACTATCGGATGAGCAAGTGTGTAATGTGCTCAAAAAAGTCTCCATGGAAATCAAGGCTAGGCTCTTCGGCAAGAATGACAGGGTTAGAGTCTTGGAGGACCTATTGGAGAAGAGGAAGGAAGAATTAGTGAAGCTAACGAAGGATCTCAGCCTTGAGAAATTAATCAGCACTCAACTGTAGAGGGAGCTTCAGGAGGAAAATGCCAGGGTATGTGAAGTTTCCAATAAGGTGAAGCTCATCTCCTAATTGATCATCATGAAGAACCCGAACCTTAACCCTCCCATGTAAAATTATAGATCCTCCCTGGAATTTCTAGAGGACTTGACTCAGATCCTCACCATGGAGAGGTAGCCCTTGGCATTAGAGTCTGTAGAAGAGGTAGCAGCACACTTGGAGAAAGAAGACAATTTGAAGGTCATTGCACTCATGATTGAATACAACAAGGTGCTCACTAATGTAAGAATAACTGCATAAACCATGGTGGTCACTTACGACCATTGCATAGATCAAGACAAAGTGACAAGCATACTACTTGCCAGCGATGAAGCTGAGCTGAAGGAATTAAAAGAAAAGAATAAGGGCAATAGAGATGAGTGGGAAAGGATCATAGTTGAAGTAGAAAAGAAATCTGAAGCAATTGAGAACTGGAGAGTCTCAATCAAAACCCAGCTAAAAGATCTCTACAAGGTCATCACAAGGAATATGGATGCCCTAGAAGATCATGCTAAAGAACTGGAGAATGTGGTGGAAACCATTACCACACAAGGGGAAGGGCTAACCTTTGACGAAGTGAGCACCTTGGTTGGTGACATCTGCACTAAAGCACAGGAGGAAGTCAGTGCTTGGAGTACATTGGAGGCTAACCTCCAGCAAAATTTTCCCCTTATTCTTTCTCTTCCCCATTCTTTATTCTTCCCCCCATTCTTTTCCAAGGAAAGGTCTTGCATTCTTTTTGTACTACATTCTTTGAGAAGGTTCTCGAGGGTGGATAATAGGTGAAGTGTGGGGTAATGTTGGGCCCCTATCATAGCTTCCAAATCTTAAAGGTGCATAGGTGCACATGGCCAGAGGAAGTGCGCAAGTTAAGGTGCACAGGACAATATTCAAAAGGCTTCTTGGATAACCCAGGGCATGCGCACCATGTGAAGAACAATTTGGGACTTAGAATTGTTTTGTCTTTTGGGTAGGACACATGAGAAATGTGCTCCATTTGGATAAGGTTCTAGCCTGGCAACAGGGTGTCCTCGAAGGAATATACCTTGCAATAGAAAGATTCAAAAATTTAATCATGACATAGAGAGGCATGCACCTGGGGCAACCCACACCTTGACACTTGGGGCCGGATCTGAGGCTGAAGAGAAGGTTGTTAGAGCTCAAAGGCCTATTTATACACGCACCCTTGGCAAAGAAAATAGACAAAAGTGAGGTAGCAGAGCTCTGTAGAATTACTGCGAGAACTATGGGATGAAAATGGGTAAAGGATTCCAGTAAGGATGTAATGGGGAAATGGGGAATGTAATTTTTTTTTTTGTGATAATACATGTATGGATTCACACATGGCGCATGACTATGGTCTGCCTTCTGTAATATTTTATAAGTAATACTATGAATGAATGTGATAAGGTTGGCATGAAAAATGTATTAAGACTCTTTCTTTATATTACCTGTATATTTCTATTGTACTTTTGTTCTTGTATAATCATGAATCCTACTTGAATTCTATGTATAATGGTGGATTTACAACTTCCTAGTTCTATTACTTCTGTTGCACGCTTTTCTTTTATTATGACTAAAAGGGTATAGAAGACATTCTGAGATCTATAGATTTTTCATGTCTTTTAAATCACTAAGTCAAGATCATGAGCATTCCTTCCACTGAACTCACATAAAAGAGAGACTCGGGTCCCTCTCACGTGCCTCGGGTGAGTGCCCAGTGCTTTCTAGGTGATAGGATGACGTGCATGAGGTTCCCTTATTCTTAGTGGGGTGTGAAAATGACTACAAGGATCAATTCAAATTTGAATTTACAACCAATTGGGGAACATATGCATATCAAAAAAATGCCCTTTGGTTTGTTAAATATGGGTGCCACATTTCATTGCGCTATGGAAATTTCCATCAAAGGATATATCAATGAGTTCACCCTGGTTTACCTTGATGACATAATAGTCTTCTCAAAGCATAGTTTGGATCATACACCAAACCTAAAGAAATTATTTGAGAGATGAATATAATTTCAGGTATCTTTTAACCCCAAGAAGTGTAATTTTGTAGTAGCGCAAGACAATCTTTTGGGCCACGTTGTTTCAAAGGATGGCATCGTAATTGATCCTAAGTGCATCTCAGCCATTCTAGATCTTTACTTGCTAGCACACAAAAGGGACCTACAATCCTTCCTTGGAAAGATCAATATTTTTAGGCATTTTATCCCTAACTTTATGAGACTGGTTCAACCCATTACCTTGATGCTAAAAAATGATAAAGCCTTCTGACGGATAGCAAAAGGAAGGGAAATATTCAACAAGATCAAACAAGATATTTCTTGTGCACCAACACTTATCAATATGGATTATTCAAAGGATTTAATCCTTTATGCTTATGGTGCTGATGCAAGTATTGCTGATGTCTTAACATAAGAAAATGAACAAGGGTTGGAGCAAGTGGCTTTATTTTTCCATACGTTGAAGGATTATGAGTTAAAATACATTCACACGGAGAAGCAGGTCTTTGTAATCATGCACATGCTCAAGAAATTCAATAGTATGCTCACCACCAATTATATCAGGGTGTTATTCTCCCACTCTTTTGTCAGATACTTCATCATGGGAGCAGAAATCAATGAGAAAAGAGCACGATGGGTGTTAGTCTTCCACTCTCCTTGCTTACTCGTTGTCCACATGGGTCCCATATTTGGTTCTTTAACCTTGCATGTGCCTTAAATATGCATCTTTATCTTTTGAGTTTCACCTTCATCTTTTTAATTTCCAAGCTTTCATCAGCTACAACTACAAAAACCAATAAAAAAACAACAAAAATATACTGATCTTTATGATGTATGATGCTCTGTATCTCATCATAGTATTTTCTCAACATGTTTCCATCTTTTTTATATTTTGAAAGGATTGAAAATTGTCCATATCCCTCACTCTTCCTCTTCTCGTCATCTTTACCAACCTCATCAATGGTTTCTTCATCTAATAGACCTTTATCTTGGTCCATAAGAACCTCCTCATGTGCTTCTTCACTCTTACTTTCATCTCTCTCTTATTTCACTTTGTCAACTTTATCTCTCTTAGCCTCTTGTTGTCTTAAGGCCTTCTCACTCTCTTCACATTCTTATTTCTCACTCTCTACTATTGTTACATGCTCTTTTTCTCTCATCTCTTCCTTAAATCTCTTTTCACTTTCCTTTTCAAGTGATTTCTTGTGCACTATACCTTGATGGTTTTCATCAAATTATAAAAAAACATCTAATGTTTGTTCTAAGACCTCTCCATCTTTTTCTTCACCTAATCTATACCTCTGACCTGTCATTTCTCTTTGCTTTTACTAATCCTCTTTCACCTTCATACATGTTTTTCTGGTTCCCATCAAGAATCTCTTAACTTCTATCATCATAATAATCTCTCCTAAAATGGTATCTTTCTTTTCAACATGTGATTTACACAAATCTTCATCATACACAATACTATCATATTTTCTTTCTTCATATTCTTGAGTAGTTATAATGAAGAAATATTCATTTGAATTTGAATTTGTTTACATACTTCTCTCTCAAATTTATTTTTTGCTGATGCACTAACTTTATCTTCATTCAACCTTTGATTTCCTTCATACACAACCTTTTTGAATACCTCTTTCTATGAATTTCTGATCTCCTTTCTCATTTTCCTCAGCTTCTTCTCTTCTTTCCTGATGACCTATATCAATTGCAATATTTTTTTCCTCTTTAAAATTTGTTCTATTGGTCACTTGACCTTTCTTCTCATCACATATACAACTTCTCTGTCCTCTTTCATCATCTACTCTCCCAGATTCTCTACATCCTCTCTCAACTCTCTCAATTATTTCTCCATCCACTCCTCTTGTATTCTTTCCTCTTCTCTCTTATTCTTAGCTTCTCTCTCCTTTATTTATCTCTTGTTTTTATTTTCCTTATGGGTTATCAACTTCACCAACTCTGTCACTAATTATTCTCTGTCTATTATTCTTTTTGCCTATCACTTCACAATACTAAATAACTTTCACAATTTCTTGTTAGCATAATCAAAAATTATTCATAAGATCTTACCCCCTTACTCTAATACAAAATTATGTAGATCTCATAGAAATTCCATGCAAAATCAATCATCTTATCAAGATAATAATAACTCATTTCTCATTATACCTTGTTTTGAGGTCATGTTCTAGTTTATACACATATTTCAAATAGAAAAACCTTGATCACTAATGGATAAACATGCCTCCATCCCCAAATAACATATCTCATATATCACATACAATGTCCCACCAACCTTTAGCAGAGGTCAATATTCAAGAATTAAAAAATTCTTACCTTCTAACAAACTGCCCTTCAATAGTTATCATTGATCTTATCCCTATATTAGTCAAATTTTGGATTTTAAACTCTCACTATCCTATCCAAACCTTTGAACCTGATACACAAACTATAAATAATGTTAATAAAAATGTTAAATTGATTCAAAATGATGAAAAATTCAACTCTCTCTCAATTTCCTCAAAACAGTCTTCTTGTGCTCTCAAGGGTAAGATCTTGGTGATTTCATGATTATGATAAACTGTGCATACCCACAAAAAAAGTGGTGAAATTTTCAAACAACCTTTCTTCTTATGAAGATGAAGGTGAAATTTAATGATCCAACTCTTTATACTTTTATGTTAAACTCACTTTCTCTTACCTAGCCTTTTAGGTATCAACTAGCCCTACAACTCTAGTTTTCCTTACATAAATTTTTATAGAGGAGGTTTCAAACTATATTATGGGGTTTTTCTGGCTACCCATTTACCTTATCTAATCCTATAAAATTTTCAAGTCCAAATTTTATTCATAGATGCTTCTTCCTTAATAACCCGAGCCTACAAATTAGGCCTCCAATTGTAACTAACACCCTTCTTTGTGTCTTTCTTGAAAATATATATTATTATGGCTTGTTAAATCTTAAAACCACGAAAATTTGTATGCATACATTCTATGGATAATTTATACAAAATATAAGGCCATAATCTTGTGTCTAGAGGCTCATACCATAAAATGGATACCAAACCATACTGAAGGTTTCCTAGCAACCCGAGAAGGCTCAAAACAACCTAAAACACTTCCAACTTAACTTCTGATAACTGAATTGATATTTAGGTATGTTTCAAACTCTTACAGATTAATTTATTACCAGTGGAGCTCCGTACAATGTTACTCCTTGGAAAATGCTTAATTTATGTCTTCTTGACCTGTAGATGACAAAGAACATGCATGCAAGATATCACTATAAAAATACCACTCTCACCCTCATAGATTTGTTTAGTAATAATTTACAAGGTTGAAATGATTTGAAATATGAACCTCTCCACTCTTTCATAAAAATTACCATAAGTAATCTCATCAACCATTGTTTCATAACCTAGAAAAGATCCTTTTACATGCAACAGTTAGGTGGAAGAAAATTTGGGTATCAAAAATTTATTGCTTTGTTATTCCAAAGTCAAGAAATAAACATGAAATATGATCCTCACACTCTATTTATACTAATAATTCCTTCATGTAATGATCTTTACACCCATATTTCATAAGGGTTAACAATATTTTTACAAACAAGCATTTACAGTCCAAGTTTCACTAGTTAGGGACAAAACAAAGTATACCTTGATCAAAATTGTATTACATTTGTGAGTTCAAATCATTAAAATATCTCTACCAATGCATTGGGAGGGAATTTAACATCACAAAATTAACCTTCTTCAATGAAAATTCCAAGAACTTGAACAATGTAAGAACATACAAAGTCCTCATATGTAAAAAAAAGTTCCCCATACATTAAAATATAAACATTTCATACAAAATTTTCATGTTCTTCCTTCCTCCATCCTCTCCTCCTCAAGGAATGAATCTAATAAATAAATTTCTTCAATATTTTATTTCCGTATCCCCCCATTCATAACCCTAACTAACCTTTTTCATGACTTCATAAGCCCATACATATCTAGATTAGCATAATACATCATTCTCAACATCTTACTAACTCATATTCCACCTAGGACTCATTTTCATATGCTAGGTACCTACTACACTCCCACAAACCACCTAAACCACTTTCATCCACTTGATAAGACAAAAATGGATTCTTATTACATTTGAAAATTCAAACACCCCCTTTGGGTGGGAAAATACAAGATAAACCAAATATAAATTTTGTGATGCTTTAAAGTCTTCCATCCTCTCCTAATGATCTATCCTAACCCTTTAATCATGTTGAAAATGAATTTTTATCAATTGATGGCTCTTCAAATGATGCACCTACATCACACATTTGATGTTTTCAATGATTTTCAACACGTAACAAATAAAATCCAATATAATTAATTGATTATAATCCATCTAATAAAAAATGATAACCATGTGTAATTATAAGAGTCCTATATATTTCCTTATATCCCTTAATCACTATTCCCAAGTGAGTATCCATTGTATACCTTTGGTTATACATTTTTTATAGGTTTTGAGAACCTGTGCATCTTCTTAGTGTCAACTAAAAATTCACTTAAGTAACCTCTATCCGAATCTATACATTTTTGATAAAAAGTAATGGTGAATAGATAATGTATTCATTAATTTGCACTCATATGGCCATAGTTCTATGACATTTTCCTAGCAAGATATTTTCAAAATCACACACAAGCCTACAAAATATCCCTTCACCGCACAACCATCTCAATATTGTTATCAAGATCTCATTTGTTTTTTATGATTTAAATTTCAGTTATAAAGATGTACAGATGATGACTTGATATTCAGATTGATTGGATCCTGCAAGTTCCATCTTAGGATCCCTATGGGAAATGAAACACTCACATAATGACTTGCGTCATTATATGATTGTTATACTCCTCGTAGCCATCTTAAGCTGGCATAGACAAGATTCAAATGACATGAATGTAGTTTCATAATATCTACACTTCATTGTTATTGACTTGATATGTTTTGGTATTGAGATAAGTTATTTCATTCTCAATAGAGGTGTACAAAAACTCATTGAGTTGATGTCTATTAATAATACCTTTTACCGCACTATCGTACGAATTGATTTCATCCCATGATGATATGATTAAATACGTTAATTGTAAACATAATCTAATTATAAGTTAGGATAGATAATAGTTTTAATCATACATCATTATTTATTCATATTTGTATTCTTAGGTTAATTTAGTACATCTATACTATATCTCATAATGATTATAATGTACCTTTCATAATTTGTTTTATAATGACGTATTTATATTTCAACAAAGGTAAAATAGATATAGATATGGTTTCAATAACATATATACATTATTACATTCATGTATGTTTTCCACTGTAGTCTCTATTATCACCACCTGTGTCAGTAACCGATCCCAAGTGCATCATCATATCATCCATTTTTAGCCTGGAAGCTCACCCGAGGCATGCGCAGGTGCCAAGTCCCTTCTTTATGTGAGCTTTATGAGAATGTTCCTTCTTAACAAGAGGATGTAATATAACCATAAATAAGTGCATTCATTCACGAAATTTAAGATGTAAGCACTAAACCCTAGCTTAATGCATTCCAAAGATAGAGTAAGATGATCAACTAAAGGAAAGTAGAATCAACCCATGAGCATCATCAAGAAAACCCATAACACACACATGAACATAAAGGAAAAATAAAAAGATCAAGATCCATCACATGATTGTTTCAAAATCACTTCATTATATTCATAATCCAAAATATGGCAGCCAAGATTACATCAAGAGAGTTCAATTTGTGAAAATGTTCACACTAGTAGAGCTTACTCTACATCAAAGAGCTTGCCATTACATAAATTTCACACACTCTCATACTCTCTACCTATCCTTACTTATCTATCCCTTCCTCTTTGAAAACTATCATACCCAAAGAATAATCATTCTCCTTCCATATTAACCACTTATCATCACATGTGAAGGCCTGATGGAATCCTTTCATCATTTCTCTACCACTACCCAAGAATATGTTAGGTGTCATCATGTGTTTCCTTCAATCAAGTGCCTTCTAGAAATCATGTTCCAGTTAATCCTTCAAAGCCTCGACTCCTTATCCTTTCATGATAACCATATTGATGCCCTGAAATATCCTTTCCTTGATTCGCAAGTCTCCATGGTGTTGGTGCCATTTTTGAGCTTGCAAGCTTTTGCCCTAATTTTCCTTCATTCTGCATGCTCTAAAGTTTTTTTCTCTCGAAACTGGTGGCCTGTAAATTTTCCCTCTGGATTGAATGCCTTGAAAATCTCATAAAGTTGTTGTTTTGTCCCAATAAGAAATAAAATTACATATCTTCCCTCTTTTGTTCCTTAATTTTCCAAAAAAATCCATGGGATCTATTGTTTTTCCATTTTTCCCGATCGTGGATGCTTGAAAATGATTGATTTATGCTTGTTTTCCTTTGAAAATATATCCCCATGGTCATAAATTACTTTGAATCACTTTCCATTTGTCTTTTTATCGAAAAATCCTTCACCCACGAAGAAAAACTCAATTTTGGAAATCCTTGGCATTTTCTGTGTTTTTTTACTGTCAGACAAGCGTCATTTTCCCATCAAATTCATCAACACCATTCTAGGGCATCACTGGAAACTCTTACATATTTTGATGGTCATACGGGCATCCTTTTCCCATCATATTTTATCTCAAACATCAACTCATACGTGGCCGTTTGTGGTTGGACAAAATTCGGTGGGCCTGTTTGAAAAACTTAACATTTTTAATGTTTTGGAAAAATTTACAAGTTACCCCCGTAACTTTGCAGGCCCCAGAGGAGGTACACGTGTCATAAGTAGAGTGAAGGTGGACGGGCAGGTATTTTTGTGCCTTAAGGCATTTTGGAAAAAAGAGTTAAGGTACAAATAAAGATCCTATGGCCCGTAATGAATCAAAATGGAACACGTGGTGGCTTTAGAGTGTAGGCCCACAATGAAATAGAATGGAACACGTGGCGGCTTCAGAGAGCAGGACATCAGAAAATAAGAGGTGGACACATGTCGTGTTTTCATCAAAAGTGAGATGGAAGGCTAACGAAGGACTTAGAAATTTTTTTCTTTTTTGCAAATGGGGAAAAAGTTATGAATAAGGCCGCGGGTCCGTCGGGCCACTCAGGAGAGGACACATGGCAGGATCAAGGGCAGAAGGGAGTGCGGGCCGCCGGAGGAAAAAGGGAAATATTGTCTTTTTGGAAAAGTGAGATAAAGTAGTAATTTTAAGGGTGGCTCTATAATGAATCAGAGGGAGACACGTGTCAAGGATAGAAACGGATGTGTGGGTCCGCGGAGGAAATTGTGAAAATTTTCCTTTTTTCCAAAAAAGGTGGAAATCTGTAAAATTGAACAGTGACCCCGGATTCAATCATATTGTGCCACGTGTCAGTGCCAAATCTCAAGGGTGGAGTGGCAAAGGAAATTGTAAAAATTTTCCTTTTTTCTAAAAAAGGTGGAAATGTGTAGAATCGACCCATGATTCTGATGGGACCCACATTGGGACACGTGTCAAGCTCGGAGGGATAGAGAAAAATGTCAAATTTTTACATTTTCCAAAAATGTTAAAATATCAAAAAGTGATCCCAATCCCATTTCTAATCACATTATGACATGTGGAGGGGTCAGATTGAAGGGAGAAAGGCAAATCAATAGTAACTGTGCATTTTTTAGTTTGGCCGCCATTTTTGCTTCAAAAAGTGTGGAAATGTGATTTTCACATCAATTTTCACCAAATTTTTGGTGAATTCATGTTGTTCTTTCCTTCAAGGATCAATGGAATCAATTTGAAAATTTAATTTGTAGATCTGAGGTACTTTTGAAATGAAGTTTTGTTCAGGCTCAAGCAAAAATGTGAAATATCAAATCCAAAAGTTGCAGATTCAAATTTTGGAGGGATAAGGATGAAATAATGAAAGTAAGGGGGTCTGCATGCTTTGAAGATGAAAAAATTGCCTCCACAATGGATAATGATGTGAATTTTACAATGATTCACCTTTTTTGAGGCACCCGGTAACTTTTTAAATGTTTTTCTTTTAGATGTCGCTTTCTACAAGTCATGAGTGATTTTTTAACAAACTAAGACGCCATCGGATATTCTTTTCTTAGGAAAGAAGGATAAAATGTAATAGAGAGATATATAATGCATGTTTTGAGACATGTAAAAGGTCAAGAAATTGAAAATCATGAGAAAATTTTGAGAGAAGCTCATCTTCTACGAAACCCTAAAAAAAACTTGATTAATGTCTTTTGTGTTAGATTTTCATTCATGTTGAGTTGATTACAAGTGTATAGCTATCACACAGCTCTAATATTGTTCCTAAAACTCTCCCTTGCTAATGAATCTAACAATATTTTGAATTAATCTATGTTATTTTGGGAAACATGATGTCTGTTATCATGTTTAAATGTCTGCAAATAGTTTTCCTTGTTCTTGTTGCAATCTTGCATTGAAATATTTAGGAATCACACAAATCTCATCCTTATTGATAGTTTAGTGGCATTTTCAATTTTATTTTCTAGAAGAGCTTTCATCTAGAATTGAAAATAAGTAGTTTAAAATCACTTCACCTTCATTTTGTTGATAGAGATTGCTTGTTAGCATTTGGGGGTACCTTAGGCGTGATTTGATAAGAGATTTTGATGTTTAATTGAGTCCTTTAACTCAATATATTGTGTTGAGGTATCAAATATTATGTGAAGAGTGCAAACCTGGGCCTCCATTTGTGTAGCTCTTCTAGTTGAAAGAACATTCTGACTGTTTTGAATCATTTTATGTGATAGTTGTTCAAATGTTGTAAGAGGTTGCCAAAGATTTGGCATAGTCAAGTTTGTCTTGTCAATATCCCACCAAATATCATTCTAAACAAATAATCCTACCCCATACTACCCCTATTTTGACCTGTATACCTAGAGAAGATTAAAATCCATTTGCTAAAGTATGTAGAACAGAATAGGATTTCAAAATTTCTTCAGTAACCCTTTCCTTGCATTGAAAGTATCTCTATAATCTGGAAGTGACAACTTGTGAAAGTCATATTTGGAGTGTTGATCATATTTTCCCAAGGCCACTTCATACTATTTGCAAAAATTGAGGGATATCTTCATGTCCTTCACCACTTGAGGGTTACAAAATATGTCCTCTTACTTTTGTTAAAAGGCACAACCTAAAAATGTTAGGACAAGATCAAGTTATATTTGAGTGCTATCCATCTCTTCACAAATCTGAGTGCCAGTTAGATCACATCCCTGGGTACAAAACAACATACATCATGGTCTATCTACCTTTAAGCTTCGTGTCATATCTTTGATGCTGCTCAGACTGAAAAGGAGAAAAAATTTGGGTACCAACACCAATGGTGCCATTACCAGGGACTTGTTGAAAATATTTGAGATATTTGGATACATGTCAAACCCTGGTAATGTTTCTTACAAATGATGCATACAAGTACATTGTTGAAGCATCATTTTATAATCAGATTTGTAAAGATTAATTGAAGATATAAGTTTTGCCTGTAATTTTATTAGTTTTTTAGCAGTAGTTGCACTTCATTTACATTTTTGGTTGATAGATTCAAGAAAAGGAAGGTATGATCTATAAAGTTTTGTAATATTTTCAGTGTTGATAAGTATTTAACAGAGTATTTTAGTGAATTTTCACAACTAGGGTGAAAGTCCTTAGTGGCGAATCCATGCTGATTTGATCTTGATAAATACTAGTGTCTTATCTTTCTATCATTTATTTTTGTGTTGTTAATCTCTGCAAAAATGGAAGGAAGAAGATCTCTCTTTAGGAGGGACCCAAGTAAAAAGTTATTTCAAGAATTGGGAAAAACACTTTCAGAGGAAATAAAAGTTTGGAAGGTTGTTGAAAGTTAGACATCAAGCAAAGGAATATCCATTGGTGAGAGAGATCAGCCTTTAGTAGAGGATTATCACTCTTCTTCCAGTGATTCTGATTCAAGCAATCCTCTCATAAACTTGTTTACTACAACTAGTGAAGGTCCTTCTGATGTACCTAGTAAGTTCCTTTTTCAAACTGCACCTGTGTGTTTCAATTCTAGTAAAACTTTCCAAGAAAATCAGCACCTAGAGAATACCAACCTTGTGAACCACATTCTTGAGACCCAAAGACCTCTTACTCCTCATCATTTTGTGTCACCCCAAGATCACCACCTCAAAATCATATGGCTCAACCTCCCCCTAGACCTCCATTTATTATTAACACCTTTGGTCCTATAAACTTTAGAGGAAAGGATGGTTACCCAAATGTTGTCCCACAAGATGTCAGAAATAGATTTCCAAAATTCTAAGGTAATAAAGCTATAACTGATGATCAACATCTCAAAATTTTTGTTAACATGATGGAGGAATTTGAGATTGAACATGAGGATGTGTATATTAAATTTTTCATTCATACACTAGAAGAGGATGCAAGGGATTGGTACAATGATCTTCCTGAGAATTCTATTGATTCATGGACTGAAATGTAGAATACATTCAGATTGCAATATGGTGACAAGATTGATCCTAAATTTCTCTTGTCTGAATTTGAAAATATCAAGAACCCCAATGAATCAGTTCATGACTTTAACACAAGGTTTAACAAAACTTTGAGAATGTTGCCTATTAATCTAAGGCCTTGTGATCAATCTTTCTTGATCAAATATGCAGATGCATTTGACAAGAAGGTAGCATATTACCTAAGAGACAAGAACCCTACCAATTTAAGGCAGGCCTTTACCATGGCATTGCAGATTGAAAAAAATATCAAGGCTATTGGGAAAGCTCTCAAGAGAAATGGTGTAAAGTTGATAAACCCTGAAAAACCTCAAGTAAGCAAGAGTGTAGACTTGGAGGAAGTGGTGAAAACTTTGGTAGGGGATATCAAAGAGATTTACTACAAGTTGGAAAGAGCTAAGAAGGGAGTTGAGTAGACTTCACAAGGTTAGAAAAAAACAAAAAACCGTGAAATATTTTCCAATCATCCTAGGGGTGATCAAATATCTGATGAAAGAGGGAAAGGACCCATGGGGTATGCAAATAGACATCCTCAAGCACGTCAAGGAAGAGTGTTACCTGATCCCCTAACTCCTAGGGTTCTTGTTGTTGAGGAAGTTGCTGATATTGATTAGTGTGATAGGTGTTTTCTGCCCCATCCTCCATGTGAAATGGACCAGTAAGATGGTGAAGCTGGTAATGATGATGGTATTGATGATGATATTTTCATGGTGGGTTGTTCTTTAAGCTCATAAGAAGAAGCAACATTAACTGAGGTCATAAGTGCAAGGACAATTGCAACATTTTGGGATTGCATCAAATGGGTACAAGTCTTTCTTCCCCCTCATACTCTTGAAGTTGATGTAGTGAAAGATTTTGAAATTCCTAACAATTACTTTGAATACTTAAGAGATTTGATGATCAAGAAGTATGATGGTAGTATACCTTCGGAGGAAGATAAACAATTGTTAATGAATGTTGTTGTGACTCAAGAGAAATATTATAACACTAGGAGCAAAGTTCTTAAGGGAGTTAGGCCTCAAGCCAAACCTAAAACACCCTTTCTTACAAGAATTAGCAAATAAGCTCCTAGAAGAGAAGCACCTACAAAAATATTTGTTGTCCTAAGAAAAAATTACAATCCTCCTCATGCCCAAGCTACCAAGAATCCCACTCCATCTAATGAATCTACTTGTCTCCACTCCAATGCTACCTTGCCTAAGAGTGTTCCATATGACATAACCCAAGTATTGAGCCAAATAAAAGTTATTTTTCAAATAATTGACCTGCTTAGGATTCTTGATCACAAGAAGAGAGCATTTGAGTACCTAGGTTTGAATAAAAAAAGGAGTAATCCAAGAAGAAATGTAAATGTTCTTGAAACTCCTCCTCAGATCATTGCAAACCTTGAAACACCACTAGCAGTAGAGGATCTTGGAGAAACACCTGAGGTATACTTGGGTACATCCTTGGTTGATTTCCAATTGAATGTTGATCCATTCTTTATAACTTTGATCATAAAAGAAATACTACTTCACAATTGTATGTTTGATTCCGGTGCATCATGTAATGTCATGCCTCTGGAAGTCATGAATGAGTTGTGTTGGTATCAAAATATGTTCTCCTTTTGTATCTGAGTAGCACCATAGCTATGTCATGGAGCTTAAAGATAGGTTAGACCATGTTGTATGTCATTTTTAGCTAGGGATATGGTCTAACTATCACTCAAGTTTGCAGAGAAATGAATAGCACTCCAATAGGACTTGATCTTGTCCTAGCTATTTTACATTGTGCCTTATAACCAAGGTAAGAGGACCTATTTTGTAACCTTGTAATGGTGAAGGAGATGAAAATTCCCTTTTATTTGCTTAAAATTTTATGATAGAGACCTTGATGAAAACATGATCAATACCCCAGGTTTGAACTCTCACATGTTGTCACTTCTCAAAACATGGGTATGTTTTCAAAACAAGGCAAAGGTTACTAGAGACATTGGAAATCCTGATCTATTATGCATACTTCTGCATATAGATTTTGATCTTCTGTGGGTATACACATGCAAATTAGGGATAGTACATGATAGGATCTTTTTTTTTTTGATGAATTTTGGTGGGGGGTTGATAAGACAAACTGGGATATGTCAGATCTTTGACAACCTCTACAATACTTGAAATAACTATTAGATGAAATGCTTCAAATAATCAGGACATTATTTTCAACTAGAAGAGGCATAGATGGAAGCCAAGGAATCACTCTTCACACAATATTTGAGAATTCACCACAAAAGCTTGAAGTAAAGAACTTAATTAAACAGAAAAATCCATGATCAAACCACGCCTGAGGTACCCCCAAAGGCTTACAATAAATCTCTATAGTCAAGGAAGGTAAAGTGATTTTAAATTTGTTTATCTCCTTATCAAATGAAGGCTCTTCTGAAAATGAGATTGAAAATTCCACTGAACTATCAACAAGAAATAGAGATCTTGTGTGATTTCTAAAGACTTTCAATGCAAGATTGCAACAAGAACAACAAAAATTATTTGCAGGCATTCAAAAATGATAACAGACACCATATTTTCCAAATAAACATATTTTTAATTCAAAACTTGTTGGATTCAACAACAGGGGAGAGTTATATGAACAATCTCAGAGCTGTGTTATGGCTATACACTTGTAACCAACTCACATACATGAATTCTCCAACACATGAAACATTAGCCTTGTTCTTTGGTGGATTTTTCAGAAGATGAGCTTTCTCTCAAAATTTTCCCATAATTTTCAACTCCCAGCCATTAAAAAATTCTCCAAGGTACACAATATACCACATGCCACATTGGAGTCTTCTTCCCCAAGCAAAGAATATGCTATGGGATCAAATTCTGTTATAACAACTCTTCATGATTTAAAACACAGTGACATCAAACAACTCGTGAGCTGTTAGGTATGCACAAAAATCAAATTATTACACAAATTTTGATCATTATCCACCCCAAGTTCATGTTTTTATAATTCAAGCATGCAAATATCTTTCATTCATCATTTTTTACCTTTTCCCCTTTTCAATTTTACCTCTATAACTTCCAGATCTGACTTTTTACGTTTTTTCTTGGGCCTGAGCCAAAATTACATCAAAAAACCATAGATCGACGAATTAGGTCATAAAAATTCTTCCAATTTTCTCAGAATCCGAAGACGGCCCAAAATTATATAAGGTTTGATGAAATTTAATGCAAAAAAGTGATTTCAAAGCTTTTTGGAGCTTCCATGGCAACCAAAAATGAAATTACACAGTAACAATTGATCTAACATCAAATTTTAATATCATCCCTCAATTTGGAAGATGAGATCTAGAAATAAGCTCAAAATTAACTTTTTAAACCTTGGACAAGGTGAGACGTGTGTAAAAAATGTGACTGGCTCGGGCCCATGCTTCAAAAAATGCTTTTTCGACCCTTTTAAAGTTTTGGAAAATTTTGTCACTTTTCCCCACCTACCTCCTAGGCCTGCCATG
This sequence comes from Taxus chinensis, assembly GCA_019776745.2. Classification (NCBI taxonomy): domain Eukaryota; kingdom Viridiplantae; phylum Streptophyta; class Pinopsida; order Cupressales; family Taxaceae; genus Taxus; species Taxus chinensis. The sequence continues at coordinate 465,493,769 of CM034154.1, read as the reverse complement.
TGTCCAAAGGTGGGCCTCATTGAAAACATGGATCAATTCTATTAATTTTTCCATTTTTTAGATTTTGGAAAAAAATTACATTTTTCCCCGTGGGCCCGCACCCCGGTTTTCTCCTTTGCCACATGTCCATTCGCTATTTTCTACGGGTTTAACCTTTCAATTCTACCCTCAATCCTCCCTGCCAAAATTTTAAAGTTTCAAAACTCTCCTCAGGCCTGCATTCTTTATTTGAACCCTTTGAAAAGTGCCATGTGTCCTCCATAGATTGATTGCAGAGGCACGCCTTCAAGCTTGACATTAGCTCCCTTTGCCAAAATTTGTAAAATTTCCAAAAGTTTCTCTGAGGCCTGGACCTCCGCCCCTCCTACAAATTTATTTCATATGGAAAGGCATACCAAACTTTACATTTGATAATTTTGCCTCCAAAGGTAAAAATTCTCAAACTCTCCCAAAGCCACGTTTCTCCATTTTTCCTTTTGGGAAACATGTTGGCTCTAGGTTGGAATGGCAAAAATTTCACAAAATTTTCCTTCAGCCCCCCTGCTTGACTTTTTGCATTTCTGGACACATGTCCACTTCTCATTGGTCGAGGACCTTCGGCTTGAAACTTGAATTTATACCATTTGAAGTTAAAAACTTCAAAACCATCACAAAACCCACTGACCTATTTTCCTTCTTGGACACGTATCACTTCATGATTGGACAAGGGCTTTCTGGGCATAAATTTACTTTGAAAATTTTGCAAAGTAAAATATAAATTTCTCAAGGACAACCCACCACCCGCCAATCCTCTAACCAATAATATCATGCCACGTATGCACTTTACTATAGAAGGCGGAGCTACGGATCAATGTTTTCCCCTTTTCCAAAATTTAAATATGAAAATTTATAAACATTTCCCACATATCCCTAGCCAATAGGAACCCGTCACATTGCTAATGTGTTGGTATGATGAATTTGATGGGAAAATGACATCCGTATGACTGTCAAAATGTCAAAAATTCACAGGATGCCTTAGAAATCAAATTTTTTGACAAGGAAGGTAGTTTTTCAAAAACTTTAAACCAACTGAATCATTTTTTGACATTTCTTTCAACCTTGGGATTAGGTAATTAATTGCATAAATTTGGGATTCGATCAATTTTGAGTTTTTGCACGATTTGACAAAGGAAAAATGACACATCCTGACCACTTGAAAAAACTAGGGCACAAAAAGGGGGAAACTTGGATTGTTGTTTCAAATTAGGGCAAAACAATAAGATCTTGGGCATTCTCGAGGCATTCACTTGGGGAAGACAAACTGCAGACCACCAAATCGAGAAGTAAAATGTTTTCAAGTAGATTTGGACATGGAACATTAGGGCACATTTTGCAAACTGAGAAATAGCACCAACATTTGGCTTCTACTTGGGGATGGGCACTCCCAGTGAGTGCCACAAGGACAATACATAGACCAAGTTCCAAAAAACAATTGGGAAAAGGATTCAAAACAAAAGGCAGCCCAAAAACTAGAACTACCACCAAAAACAGACCAAGAAAACAACCAGAATGGCTGCCAAGGACAAAAGGTCAAACCACACACCAACAAACAAAAAAAAAACAAAGCAAGAAAAAGGATGATAAAAAAGTATAATTTGTGCATACCTCACTTTTGGGACTAATCCAAGAAATTTTTTAAATGTCTACCATTAATAGGCAGCTCCAGTAATTCCCCATCTAGATCTTTGAGAAAAAAAATATGTTCACCAATTCTGATGTCAATGGCATAAGGGCCCATCCATAATGCATCAACCATGTCATGCTTGCCCTTGTCTTCATGCCTACTATCCCACAACAAAACTAGATCTCCAACACTAAAGGCTCTAGGAGTAACCTTCTTGTCAAACAAATTCTTCAATTTCTCTCTAAATCTGATATGCCTTTAATGGGATTTTCTTCTCTCCTCATCAAGATCAATAATCTGATTGATCCTTGATTCATATGGGCCAAGTTCTTGATCTTCCAACTATTGGGAAAACTGAAATGAAGATAATTTTAGGTGCAAGGGTAGAAACGCTTGAGTTCTATACACTAATTAAAATGGGCTCTTACCAGTTGCTCTTTTAGGAGTTATTCTATCAGCCCAAACTGCAAACTTCAATTGTTCATCCCACCTTTTCTTGTTCATTTCCAAGGTTCTTCTAATGATATTCAGTAAGTTCTTATTACTGGACTCAGCCTATCCATTCCCTTGGGGGTTGTAGTTTGAGTAATAAGTTAGATTAATCCCATATTCATTGCACATTTCCATTAAAGGTTTGGCTCTAAATCGCATGGCATTATCAGATACAATCTTAACTGGAACTCCAAATCTACATATGATATGATTCGATAAGAAGTCCACTACCACTTGGTGTGTTTCCATTTTAGATGGGATTGCTTCAACCTATTTTGTAAAATAATCAGTGGCTACAAGAATCCACTTATGACTAGCACTAGAAGGATATGAAATCTCACCAATGAAATCCATCCCCCATTTCTTGAAAGGAGCTTCAATTGATACAGGATGCAAAGGAAGGGAGTATAAAGCTTTCAGTCTTCCAGAGAAATGTTGGCAACTATCACATTTTCTAACCAACTGGGTTTCATCTTTGAAGAGAGAAGGCCACCAATAACCAGCTCTCAAAATCTTATGTGCTATTACTCTCCCAGAAAAGTTTCCTCCACAAAATCCTCCATGGAAATCAGAAACTATCTTCGGAGCTTCATCTTCAGCTATGCATTTCAAGAGGAAACCTTCAGGGTTATTCCAAGCCAGCCCAACGTCTATAATGATATATTTTTGAGAAGCCAACTTTAGGGATCTTTTCTAATTTTTATTTAAATGATCAGGACAACAAAGGTGTCTAAGGTAAAAGATTACATCCTTGTACCATTCATAATTTACCAACTTTGTAAGCACATCTACCCTTTCTTCCTCTACCTCATTCACTTCCACAGTCTGCAAGTTTCTCTCAGTCATGAGCTTAGCAAGACCCAAACCTCTTACCAACTTTGTGGTTTGGATGTCCATGTCATACTCCTATAGTTTGTTCACCCATATACACCTTTTCCTTGATATCTCCATCTCTGATAATATGTCTTTCACCATGGTGTGGGGAACATAAGCAAAAAATTTTGAACTCAATATATAAGGCCTGAAAACTTTTGTTTCTTTCACCAAGGAAAATTCTTGTTTCTCCATGATTGTATACTTTAACTCAACAGCTTGTAAAGCCTTTCTAAAGAAGGAAATAGGCCTCTTAGCTCCATTCTCATCCTTTTGTAACAAAACATAAGCAATGGTATATTCAGAGGCAAAAGAAAATATTTGGAAAGGCCTCTCTTACTTTGGTGTTGCTAGAACAGGTGCATCCTTAAGTGCATCCTTTATTCCTTCAAAAGCTTGAATGGCAGCCTCCTCCCATTTAATAACTTGGTCCTTCTTTAGCATGCTTGTGATTGGAAGAGTCGTCCCAGCAAAGTTGGAAACAAACCTTCTAATGAAATTAATCTAACCAAAGAAAGATTGAATGCCTTTCTTGGTTCTTAGGATAGGTACCTTGTTGATTGCTTCCACTCTCTCAGGGTCTATCATAACACCATCCTTTGATACAATGTGACCAAGAAGCTTAGCCTTTTGCACACCAAAATGTCACTTCTTTGGATTAAGATAAATGCCATACTCCCTACATCTAATCAATATCTTCTCCAAGTTCTGCAAATGATCACCTCTCTGCCTTGAAAATACAATCACCTCATCTTGGTAAACTATAATGAACTCATTGATGTAACCATTAAAAGAAACATCCATTTCTCTTTGGAAAGTGGCACCAGTATTCATCAATCCAAATGGCATCCTAACAAAAACATATGTCCCCCAAGGTGTAGTGAATGTTGCTTTAAGTCTTTCTTATTCTTTAACTACCACTTGATTATATCTGGAGAAACCATCCAATGTAGAAAGCAATTTAGACCCTTTCACAAGATATAACATATTTTCCATATTTTGCAAGGGATAGTTGTATTTCATGGATGCTCTATTTATATTTCTAAAATCCACACAAAGTTTGATGTCTCCATTCTTCTTCCTAACTAGCACAAGGTTTGTAACCCAAGATGAATATCTAGTGGGCTGAATAATAACCCCCATATCTCAACTTCCTTAATTCCTCTTGCATTTTCATGGAGAGAAGTGGATTAATTGAACTTTTCCTCTATCTGAATGGTTTTGAATTTGTTTCAAGAGGGATTTCATTTTAAAATAAATCTTCTCTATATGCTTTTAGCTCTGAATAGGACCAAACGAGGCAGTCTTGATATTTTTTCAAGAGTTGGGCATAGGAGTGTTTTGCCTTTGTTCCCAGGTCATGCTCAGTCTTGATACTTCCTTGGTTTTTCCTTTGTTCCCAGGTCATGCTCTTCCACATCCCTTGAGGAAGACATGTTTCTATTTATGATGCAATCAACATTGTTAAAATTTGACTCAAGTGCAACAAGACCTCTAGGAATGGTGTTTGTTTTCAATTGGATGATATCTTTTCCAAAAAAAATCTCTCTTCCTTCATTCATGCATACCATTGGTTCCCAATCAATATTATGATTTTCAAACTAACCATGACTTTGCAAGAACCTTAGCACTTTAGCATCATCATCAAACACTTGCCAATGTTTCACATTATCAGGGACAACTAGCCTATTCAGCACTTCAATGTTGTATTCACAATAAGGTGAAATGGTACAATTTTCAAATCTAGAACCCAACATTTCCAATTTATCAGTAGCAACATTAAGAGCTCTGTCATGGTAAACAATGTTAAAGGAATCAAACATTTCAATTAGATCCCAAACTGCCTGCTTATACTGTTTCATACGCTGATCTTTTGTAGCATACAGTTTTCTTATTTGTTTGACAACCAGCTCTCCTTTTACAACAATATCTTTCACTCCATACTTCTATGTAATTCTTAACCCCAACAACAATGCCTCATACTCAGAAATGTTGTTAGTGCATTCAAAATTAAGTTTGAAGGAAAAATAAAACTCTTCCAAACTAGGAGAAAGTAGAACTATACTAGCGCCATTTCCAAATTTAGAGCAAGCTCCATAAAAAAGAAATGTCCAAGGAGAACCTACCATATCAAGGAACTTTGATCTATCCATCTTGTGTTCTTTTCCTTAAGCAAAACTAATGAAATTCTCAGCATCTACATCAACAAACAATACTTCATAGGAAGCATTATTTGGATCCTCAATTAGATGTAACATTTTCTTTTCTCCATAAAGTTTTACAAGGATTCCCTCAATGGGAATAGTAGAAAAATAAATTTCCATCTGAATGCTACCACAACCACTTGCAGCCCATTTTCTTGACAAAAGCATACCCCATTTAGTAGGGTAGTCAACAATTACAACATCAAGTTTCAAATTTTTTCCTGGATAGGCTGCAAGTTGCACTACCAAACCCTTCACGCAACCAACCACAATCACTTCCCTTAAATCCATGGCAATACACTTCCCATAGGTAGCTATCACCTTGATATCCAATTCATTCATGACTTTTATAGGCATGAAATTACATGATGCACTAGAATCAAACATACAATTGTGAAGTAGCCTATCTTTTATAAGAAAAGTTGTGAAGAATGGATCAACATTCAGTTGGGAATCAACCAAAGATGTCCCCAAATATACCTCAAGTGTCTCTCTAAGATCTTCAACTGCTGGTGGTGTTTCAAGGTCAGAAATGATTTGAGGATGAGTCTCAACAACATTTACATTTTTTCCTGGAGTAACCTTCTCTTCCTTCAACCCCAAGTACTCAAATGCTCTCTTTTTATGCTCAGGAATTCTAAGTAACTCAATGATTGGAACACTCACTTTAATTTGGCTCAATACCTGGGCTATGTCATAGGGGACACTCTTTGGAAAAACAACATTGGAAGGGATACAAGAATATTCATCAGATGGGAAAGGATTCTTGATAGCTTGGGCATGATGAGGACTGTATTTTTTGCTCAGGACAGCAGAGCCTTTAGCAAGTGCTTCTTTCCTAGGAGCTTCTTTGGCAATGCTTGTGAGAAAGGGTGTTTTAGGTTTGGTTTGAGGCCCAAATCCCTTAACAAGTTTTCTTCTAGTGTTATAGTCCTTCTTTTGAGCTACAATAGCATTCATCATCAATTGTCTATCTTCTCCGAAGGGATACCACCATCATACTTCTTAATCATCAAAGCTCTCAAGTATTCAAAGTCATTGTTAGGAATTTCAAAATCTTTCACTACATCAACTTCAAGAGCAGAAGAGGGGATAAAGACTTGTAACTGCTTGATGCAATCCCAAAAGGTAGTAACAGTCCTAGTACTTATTACTTTAGTAGATGTTACTCCTCCTTTTGATCTTGAAGAACAACCCACCATGCAAATATCATCATCAGTTCCATCCACATTGTCAGATTCATCAACTTTTTGGTCCACTTTACATGGAGGATGAGGAAGAAAATATCTATTACACCATTCCATATCAGCAACTTCATCAACAACAGTAACCATGGCAGTTAGAGGGTCAAGAACCAATCTATTTTCACATGTTTGGGGTTGTCTATTTGCATATCCAACAGGGCATTTACCCTTGTCATCAAACCTCTACTAATTCCTATGGTGATTTCCAAATCTATCTTGTGTCTGCTACCTAAGCTAACCTTGTGAAGTCTGCCCAATTACCTTATCAACTCTTGCCAACTTGTATGAGATTTCTTTGACAACCCCTGCCAAAGACTTAACAACCTCTTCTAAATCAACACCTTTGCTAGCTTGAGGCTTTTCATGGTTCATCAATTTTACACCATCTCTTTTAATAGGTTTCCTAATAGCCTTGATATTGTTCTCAATATGAAGTTCCATGGTGAAATCTTGTCTTATATTGGTTGGGTTCTTGCCCCTTAGGTAATAGGATTCCTTTTTATCAAATGCATCTGCATATTTGATTAAACAAGATTCATCACAAGGCCTCAAACCAACATGTAGCCTTCTCAAAGTATTGTTGAACCTTGTGTTGAAGTCATGGACTGATTTATTAGGATTCTTCTTGATATTCTCAAACTTATATAATAGAAATATAGGATCAGTCTTGTCACCATATTGCAACCTAAATGTATTTTTCATTTCAGTCCATAAATCAATAGAGTTATCAGGTAGAGCCTTGTACCAATCCCTAGCATCTTCTTCTAGTGTATGAATAAACAACTTAATATACACATCTTCAAACTCTATCTCAAAATCTTCCATCATATTATCAAAATTTTTGAGATGTTGATCACCAGTAATAGCATTGTTACCTTGGAATTTTGGCAACCTATTTCTGACATCTTGTGGGACAACATTTCGATAACCATCCATTCCTCTAAAATTTATAAGACCAAAGGTGTTAACAATGAATGGAGGTCTAGGATGAGCCACATTATTTGGTGAGGGTGATCTTGGAGGTGAGACAAGCTGATGAGGGGTGTTATATCTTTGGGGCTCAAGAATGTGATTCAAAAGACTAATATCCTCTAAGTGCTGATTTTCTTGGAAATTTTTACTTGAATTAAAACATAGAGGTGCATATTGGAGAAGGAAATTACTAGGTACAGTAGAAGGACCTTCACCAGTTAAGGAAAAAAAATTTATGAGAGGATTGCTTGAATCAGAATCATTTGAAGAAGAGTGGTAGTCCTCCACCAAAGGCTGATCTTTTTCACCAATGGCTATATCTTTTCCTGATGTCTGACCTTTAACCACTTTCCAAACTCTTCTTCCTTCCAACTCTGAATTTCTTAAATCTGAGAACAATTTCTTGGCAGATTATTTAAGGAAGAGAGATCTTCTTCCCTCTAGTTTTACAGAGATCAACAACACAAAAATAAATGATAGAAAGCTTAAGACATTGGTATTCCCAAATTCAAATCAGCATGGAGTCACCACTAAGGAATTTCACCTCAGTTGTACAAGAATGCACTAAAATAATTCTGTCAAATGTTTGCTAATACTGACAAATTTGCAAGGCTTTATAAACCAGACCTTCCTTTTCATAAATCATCTAAACATAATGCAAAAAAAGTGTCTGAACTGCTAGTACATAGAAAAAGGCAAGTTGGGCTTCAAACCTTTACTTTAAAACCTGTAGATATGAAACATAGGATGATATCTTAATGATGTAACAGCTCAAAAACTTGAATACACAAATGTTAAAACCCTTCAAACACTTCAAAAACACTAAGGAAATCCAATAGCTCCTCGGCAACGACACCACTCAGGTTAATATCCAAATTTGTTCTCCTTTTCAGTCTGAGCAGCACCAAAACTATGTCATGGAGATTAAAGATAGATTAGACCATGTTGCATGTCATTGGTAGCTAGGGATATGGTCTAACTAACACTAAGGTTTTTGGAGAAATGGATAGCACTCCAATAGGACTTGATCTTATCCTAGCTATTTTAGGTTATGCCTTGCAACCAAGGTAAGAGGACCTATTTTATAACCTTGTAATGGTGAAGGAGATGAAAATGCCCTTCTCTTTTCTTGAAATTATATGATAGAGACCTTGATGAAAACATGATCAATACCCCAGGTCTGAACTCTCACAAGTTTTCACTTCTCAAACCATGGGTATGTTCTCAAAACAAGGCAAAGGTTACTAGAGACATTGAAAATCCTGATCTATTATCCATACTTTTGCAAATAGATTTTGATTTTTTGTGGGTATACACATGCAAATTAGGGATAGTACATGATAGGATATTTTTTGTTTGGATGAATTTTGGTGGGGGATTGATAAGACAAACTGGGATATGTCAAATCTTTGACAACCTCTACAATACTTGAAATAACTATTAGATGAAGTGCTTCAAATAATCAGGACATTCTTTTCAACCAGAAGAGGCATAGATGGAAGCCCAGGTAGAAATATTCACATAATCTTTGAGAATTCACCACAAAATCTTGAAGTAAAGAACTCAATTAAGCACAAAAATCCATTGTCAAACCACGCCTGAGGTACCCCTAAAGGCTCACAAGAAATCTCTGCAGTCAAGGAAGGTAAAGTGATTTTAAAGTTGTTTATCTCCTTATCAAATGAAGGCTCTTCTGAACATGAGATTGAAAATTTCACTGAACTATCAATAAGAAATAGAGATCCTGTGTGATTTCTAAAGACTTTCAATGCAAGATTGCAACAAGAACAACAAAAATTATTTGCAGGCATTCAAAAATGATAACAGACACCTTATTGCTCAAAGAAACATAGATTTAATTCAAAACTTGTTGGATTCAACAACAAGGGAGAGTTACATGAACAATCTCAGAGTTGTGTGATGGCTATACACTTGTAACCAACTCACTTACATGAATTCTCCAACACATGAAACATTAGCCTGGTTCTTTGGTGAATTTTTCAAAAGACGAGATTTCTCTATAAATTTTCCCATAATTTTCAACTCCTGACCATTGAAAAAATATCCAAGGTACATAATATACCACATGCCACATTGGAGTCTCTTCCCCAAGAAAAGAATATGTTATGGGATCAAATTCTGTTACAACTCTTCATGATTTAAAATACAGTGACATCAAACAACTCGTGGACTACCAGGTATGCAAAAAAATCAAATTATTACACAAATTTGGATCATTATCCACCCCAGAGTCACATTTTTCTCATTCATGCATGCAAGTATCTTTCATTCATCATTTTTTACCTTTTCCCCTTTTCAATTTGACCTCTGTAACTTCTAGATCTGACTTTTTTACGTTTTTTCTCAGGCCTGAGCCAAAATTACATAAAAATGCCATAGATCGATGAATTAGGTCATAATTTTTTTTCCAATGTTCTCAAAAGGCTAAGACGACCCAAAATCATATAAGGTACAATGAAATTTGATGCAAAAATGTGATTTCTAGTCTTCTTGGAGCTCCCATGGCAGCCAAAAATGAAATTACATAGTAACGGTTGATCTAAGATCAAATTTTAATATCATCCCTCCACATGGAAGATGATATCTAGAAATAAGCTCAAACTTACCTTTTTAAACCTTGGATAAGGTGAGACGCGTGTCAAAATGTGACTGGCTCAGGCCCATGCTTCAAAAAATGCTTTTTTGACCCTTTAAAGTTTTGGAAAATTTTGTCACTTTTCCTCGCCTGCCTCCTGGGCCCTCCATGTGTCCAAAGGTGGGCCTCATTGAAAACATAGATCAATTCTATTATTTTTTCCATTTTTTAGATTTTGGAAAATTTTTACATTTTTCCCCGTGGGCCTGCATCCCGGTTTTCTCCTTTGCCATGTGTTCATCCTCTATTTGCTATGGGTTTAACCTTTCAATTCAGCCCTCAATCCTCCCTGCAAAAATTGCAAAGTTTCAAAACTCTCCTCGGGCCCGTTCTCTTTATTTGACCCCTTTGAAAAGTACCACATGTCCTCCATAGATTGGCTGCGGAGGCATGCCTTCGAGTTTGACTTTAGCTCCCTTTGCCAAAATTTGTAAAATTTCCAAAAGTTTCTCCGAGGTCCAAACCTCCACCCCCTCCTAAAAATTTCTTTCAGGTGGCAAGGCGGACCAAACTTTACATTTGAGATTTTTTCCTCCAAAGGTAAAAATTCTCAAACTCTCCCAAAGCCCCGCTTCTCCATTTTGCCTTTTGGGACATGTGTTGGCTCTGGGTTGGAGCGGTAAAAATTTCACAAAATTTTCCTTCGGCCCCCCTGCTTGACTTTTTGCATTTCTGGACACATTCCTAGTTCTCATTGGTCGAGGACCTTCAGCCCAAAACTTGACTTTATACCATTTGAAGTTAAAAACTTCAAAACCATCACAAAACCCACCGACCTATTTTCCTTCTTAGACACGTGTTGCTTCATGATTGGAAAAGGGCTTTCAAGGAAAAAATTTAGTTTGAAAATTTTGCAAAGTAAAAGCCAAATTTCTCAAGGACAACCTGCCACCCAAAAATCCTCCAACCAAACATTATCATGCCATGTATGCACTTTACTATAGAAGGCGGAGCTACAGATCAATTTTTTCCCCTTTGCCAAAATTTGAATATGACAAGTTAGAAACATTTCCCACATATTCCTAGCTAATAGGAACCCACCACATTGCTAATGTGTTACGATGATGAATTTAATGGGAAAATGACACCCATATGACTGTCAAAACATCAAAAATTCATAGGATGCCCTAGAAATCAAAATTTTTGACAAGGCATATTTTTTTAAAAAAATTTTAAACCAACTGAATCATTTTTTGACATTGCTTTCGACCTTGGGATTGGGAAATTAATTGCATACATTTGGGATTCGATCAATTTTGAGTTTTTGCATGATTTGACAAAGGAAAAATGACACATCCCAACCACTTGAAAAAACTAGGGCACAAAAAGGGGGAAACTTGGATTGTTGTTTCAAATTAGGGAAAAATAATAAGATATTGGGCATTCTCAAGGCATTCAATTTAGGAAGATGAACTGTAGACCACCAAATCAAGAAGTAAAACGGTTCCAAGAAGATTTGGACATGGAACATTAGGGAACATTTTGTAAATTGAGAAATAGCACCAACAAGTTGGATATCAAAGTGACAGTAGCATATGGAAAGTGTAATTCCATGGGCTCATGATAAGTGCTGGTAGTTGGTTGTGTGAATTGTTTGGTGGTGCATCTTGCATCTTATCCTGGGAGCAATTTAAAATTATATGTTGTGCTTATTAATTGCCATACCAAATGGGGTATGATTTTGTCAAGAAAGTGGGCTGCAAGTGTTGGAGGGAGTTTCCAGATGGACATGTCTTTTTCCACTATTCCCATTGAGGGAATCCTTGTCAAGCTCTATGGAGAAAAGAAGATGTTGCATCTAATTGAGGATCCAAACAATGCTTCCTTTGAGGTGTTGTTCTTTGATGTTGATGTTGATAATTTTATTGGGTTTTCTGATGGTAAGGAGAACAAGATGAATTATTCAAATTTCCTTGAACATGTAGGTTCTATGACCTTGCTATTTTATGGAGCTTGCTCCAAATTTGGAAATGGTGCTGGTATAATTCTGATTTCTACTAGTTTGGAAGAGTTTGTTTTTTCCTTCAAGCTTAATTTTAAATGTACTAACAACATTGCTGAGTATGAAGCCTTGTTGTTGGGTCTGAGAATTGCATGGAAGTATGGTGTCAGGGACATCATTACCAAAGGATATTAAGAGCTAGTTGTCAAAAAAATAAGAAAAGTGTATGTTACAAAAAATCAGTGGATGAAATAGTACAAACATGCAGTTTGGGTTCTAATTGAGATGTTTGATTCCTTCAATATTGTGCATCATGACAGAAGTTTCAATGCTACTTTTGACAAGTTGGTAGTGTTGGGGTCAAGATTTGGAGATTGCACCATTTCACCTTATTGTGAGTACAATATTGAAGTGTTAACTAGGCCATTTGTCCCTGAAAACATCAAGCATTGGCAAGTGTTTAATGATGATGCTCAAGTGCAAAGGTTCTTACAAAATCAAGGTGATTTTGTAGATCAGAATATTGATTGGGAACCAATGGTATGTGTGACTGAAGGAAGAAAGACTTTGTTTGGAAAGTATATTATCCAATTGAAAACTAACACCATTCCTAAAGGTCTTGTTGCACTTGAGTCAAATTTTAACAATGTTGATTGCATCATCAATAGAAACATGTCTACCTCAAGGGATGTGGAAGAGAATAACTTGGGAACTAATGATAAACCAAGAAAGGTTTGGTTGGGTAGCAATCTAAACAAAGAGGAAAAACAGTCCTATGTCCAACTATTAAAGAAATATCAGGACTGTCTTGCTTAGTCTTATTCAGAGCTGAAAGCATACAAAGAAGACTTGTTTCAGCATGAGATTCCTCTTGAAAAAAATTCCAAGCCATTCAAACAAAATTAGAGGCCAATTAATCCACTCCTCTCTATGAAAATGCAAGATGAATTAAAGAAACTGAAGGACGAAAGGATCATTCATCCCACAAGGTATTCATCTTGGGTTGCAAATCTTGTGCCTGTCAGAAAGAAGAATGGAGATATCAAACTTTTTGTAGACTTCATAAATCTGAATAGAGCTTCATTGAAAGACAATTATCCTTTTCCAAACATGGAAAACATGTTGTAGTTAGTGAATGGATTTGAGTTTTTTTCCACCTTGGATGGTTTCTCTGGCTACAATCAAGGTGTTGTCAAGGAGTTACAAAGATTTAAAACTACCTTTACCACTCCTTGGGGGACATATGTTTATGTAAGAATGCCTTTTGGTCTCATGAATGATGGAGTTACCTTCCAAAGAGCAATGGATGTTGCTTTTTCTAGTTACATAAATGACTTCATTTCATTTTATTAGGATGATGTGAGTGTTTTCAAGGAGAAGAAAATATCACTTGTAGCACTTGGAAAGAATGTTGATCAGATGTAGAGAATATGGCACTTTTATCAACCAAAGAAGTGTCATTTTGGGGTGTAAAAGGCCATGCTTCTTGGTCATATTGTTTCAAAGGATGGTGTCATGATTGACCCTGAGAGGGTAGAAGCAATCATCAAAGTTCCAATTCCAAGAACAAAGAAGGGCATCCAATCCTTCTCTGGGAAGATAAATTTCATTAGAAGGTTTGTGTCTAATTTTTCTGAATTGATTCTCCCTATTACATCCATGTTATAGAAATACCAAGTTATCAAGTGGGAGGAGGTTGCTATTTAGGATTTTGAAGGAATCAAATAAGTACTTAAACATGCACCTGTCTTGGCAGTTCTGAATTAGAAGAATCCTTTCCAAATCTTCTCCTTTTCTTCTGAAAATACCATTGCATATATTTTGCTACAAAAGGATGAATATGGGGATGAGAGGCCTATTACCTTCTTTAGCAAGGCTTTACAATCTTCTAAGTTAAAGTACACAATCATGGAAAAACAAGCATTTTCCTTGGTGAAAGAAACAAAAAATTTCAAGACTTATATCTTAAGTTCAAAATTTGTTGCTTATGTTCCCTACACCATGGTAAAATACATCTTATCAGAGATGGATATCTCAAGAAAAAGATGTAGATGGGTGAAAAAAATACAGGAGTATGACATGGACATCCAAACCATAAAGCTGGTAAGAGCTTTGGGTCTTGCTAAGCTCATGGCTGAGAGAAACTTCCAAATAATTGAAGTGAATGAAGTAGAGGAAGAAAGGGAAGATGTTTTTGAGAGGTTGACAAGTTCTGAGTGGTACAAGGATGTAGTCTTTTACCTCAGACCCCTATGTTTCCCTGATCATTTAAATAAAAATCAGCAAAGATCCCTCAAGATGGCTTCTCAAAAATACATCATCACTGACTTTAGGATGGCTTGGAAGAACCCTGAAGGTTTCCTCTTGAAATGTATAACTAAAAATGAAGCTCCCAAAATAGTTGTCGATTTCCATGGGGGAGTTTGTGGATGACACTTTACTGGAAGGGTTATAACACAAAAAAAATTGAGGGTTGGTTATTTGTGGCCTACTCTTTTCAAATATGAAACCCTACAGGTTAGAAAGTGTGAAAGCTACCAGCATTTCTCTAGAAGAATGAAAGCTTTAGGCTCCCTTCCTTTGCAGCTTGTATCAATTGAAGATCCTTTCAAACAATGGGGAATGGACTTCATTGGTGAGATCCTAGACCCTTCTAGTGCTATAAATAAGTGTATTCTTGTAGCCATAGATTACTTCACCAAGTGGGTAGAAGCAATCCCCACCAAGAATGCAACACACAAAGTTGTTTTGGACTTCTTGTTGAATCATATCATATACAGATTTGGTGTGCCAGTCAAGATTTTTGCTAATAATGCCACATGTTTTAGAGCTAATCCCTTGATGGCATTATGCAAGGAGTATGGAACCAATCTGAATTATGCTTCAAACCATAACCCTCAAGAATATGGATAAGTTGAGTTCAAAAATAAGAACTTGTTGAAGATCATTAAGAGAAACTTGGAGTTGAACAAGAGAAAATGGGGTGAACAACTTAAATTTACAGTTTGGGCTGATAGAATCATTTCCAAAAGAGCTACTGGTAAGATCCTATTTGATTTGGTGTATGGAACTCAGGCTCTGCTGCCCTTACATTTACAATTATCTTCATTTCAGTTTGTTAAAAAACTTGAAGATCAAGAGGTCAACCCATATGAAGAGAGGATTAATTAGATTGTTGAGCTGGATGAAGAAATAAGAGCATCACACCAAAGGCATGTCAGATTTAGGGAGAATTTGAAGAGGTTGTTTGAAAAGAAGGTCACTCCTAGGGCCTTCAATGTTAGAGATCTAGTTTTGTTATGGGATAGCAGAAATGAAGATAAGGGTAACCATGGTAAATTTGATGTATTGTGGATGGGCCCTTACTCCATTGATATCAGAATTGGTGAAAATACCTTTTTTCTCAAAGAATTAAATGGGGAATTGCTTGAAATACCTGTTAATGGCAAGCATCTGAAGCATTTCTTGGATTAATCCAGAAATTTGAGGTATGCACCACTTGTATAGTGTATAGTCTTTGCCTTTTTGGCTCTATTTTTACCTTTTTTGTTGGTTTTTGGTTTTCCTTGTTCTTGGAAACCATTTTTTTGTCAATTCGGTCTGGTTTTTCATCTCTACAATTTTGATTTCGTTGCCTAATGGTTATTTTTGGCACTTGGTCTACTTATTTTGTTCTTGTCGCACTCACTGGGAGTTCCCATCCCCGAGAAAGAGTAGATGTTGGTGCCATTTTTGAGCCTGCAAGCTTTTGCCCTAATTTTCCTTCATTCTACGTGCTCTAAATCATTTTTCTCTCAAAACTGGTGCCTGCAAATTTTCCCTCTGGATTGAATTCCTTGAAAATCTCATAAACTTGTTGTTCTGTCCCAATTTAAAATAAAACGACATGTCTACCCTCTTTTGTGCCCTAATTTTCCAAATAAATCTGTGGCCTCTACTATTTTTCCATTTTTCCTGATCGTGGATGCTTGAAAATGATTGATTTATGCTTGTTTTCCTTTGAAAATCTATCCTCATGGTCATAAATTGCTTTGAATCACTTTCCATTTGTCCTTTGATCAAAAAATCCTTCACCCATGAAGAAAAAATCAATTTTGGGCATCCCTGGCATTTTCTGTGTTTTTTGACTGTCAGACGGGTGTCATTTGTCTGTCAAATTCATCTTCAGCATTCTAGGGCATCGTTGGAAACTTTTATTTCTTTTGATGGTCATATAGGTGTCCTTTGCCCATCAAATTTTAGCTCAAACATCTTATCATACGTGGCCATTTTTGGTTGGACAAGATTCGGTGGGCGTGTTCGAAAAACTTAACGCTTTTTGTGTTTTAGAAAAATTTACAAGTTGCCCCCGCAGCTCAGCATGCCCCAGAGGAGGTACACGGGTCGTAAGCAGAGTGAAGGTGGATGGGCGGGTCTTTTTATGCCTTAAGGCATTTTGGAAAAAATAGTTAAGGTACAAAGAAAGAGCCTATGGCCCGCAACGAATCAGAATGGAACATGTGGCGGCTTCAGAGTGTAGGCCCGTAAAAAAATAGAATGGAACACATGGAGGCTTCAAAGCATAGTCCATCAGAAAATTAGAGGTGGAAACATGTTGTGTTTTCATAAAAAGTGAGATGGAAGGTTAGTGAAGGAATTAGAAATTTTTTACTTTTTTGCAAAGGGCGAAAAAGTTATGAATAAGGCCGCAAGTCTATCGGGCCACTCAGGAGAGGGCACATGGTAGGATCGGGGGTAGAAGGGAGTGCAGGCTGCCAGAGGAAAAAGGGAAATATTGCTTTTTTGGAAAATTGAGTTAAAGAGGTAATTTGAAGTGTGGCTCCACAATGAATCAGAGGGAGACACGTGTCAAGGATAGAAGCAGAGGTGTGGGTCCATGGAGGAAATTGTGAAAATTTTCTTTTTTTCCAAAAAAGGTGGAAATGTGTAAAATTGAACGGCGACCATGGATTCAATCATATTGTGCCACGTTTCACCACCAAATATCAAGGGCGGAGTGATGGAGGAAATTGTGAAAAATTTCCTTTTTTCCAAAAAAGGTGGAAATGTGTTGAATCGAGCCACAATTCTGATGGGACCAACATTGGGACACATGTCAAGCTCAGAGGGGCAGAGAAAAATGTCAAATTTTTACTATTGTTACAAATCAGCAGCACCCCTGGATGTTGATCAGGCTTCTAGTTTGACATTTTGGACATCCAATGTGATTGCACAACATTGAATCCTCTCCCCAAGTGTGGGACTTGTAAAAAATGGGAGAGGAATCTCTAGATTAGGCTGGTTCCTCAACTCCTCTGATCAAATATATCACTTACAAGTTGCAGTGGTTTGAATTCCTAGTTCCTACCCTAAATTCAAAGGCGAAAAGGATAGGGAATGCAAGAAAATGAAGCTAATGCTAATGAGGTGATGCACCAAAGGAGTTGCAAACACCTGATACTACAATACATACACAATCTATAAGAAAAAATAGCACAAAGCATGCACAAATTGCTCAAAATGTAATGAAATATCAGGAAAACAATGGTAGATATATGAAAGGATTGACGGATTTTAATCATAGAGCATATATTAACATTCAAGATCCAATACAATGCATTACAGTGATCAAGAGGAAAAAAGGGGTGCTGTATTGCATGGAAAGGTAAAAATTTCCACAAATTCTGCCAAAAAGGAAGAAAATGGGGAGTTGCAGAGCTGAAAAGTGTCTCCCCTTTTTTAAAAAATGAACTCATTCTAGCTTTTTCAGTGCAAGCCATGACCCCAGGAGAGAGAAACATGGGAAAACATGGGAGAGATTCAACCACCAACCCAAAATGCATTAAAACAGCATGGGCATCCTTAAAAGCCCATCCCCTGACATTTTTTGCCATGCTGGGAGAGAATGCTAGCCAATCTTCATTAAAAATGGTGGTTGAAACGTCATTTCTGTCCATGACAATGTGCCAGATGCACTTTTAAATTTTATCTCTCCAAACTCCATCAAAATTAAAAAATGGCCTCGGAATCTTGAACATAATTTCACCATCTTTCCATTGATATAAAGAACACAAAAAACCGAGCTCTGGATCGAAAGATATGGCCGTTTGAAATTTCAGGGAAAAATAAGGCCAAATTAGGTTGGCGGGCAAAATTTTTAAAATTTTCCACTTTTTGGTCATTTGGAAAATTTTCCAAAAAATTCCCACACTCTGCCATTATGGGTGCCACGTGGCATGTTTTGATTGGGTGCGGGCCTCTAATGCTTCATTTTCCATTGTTTTTCCCTTTGGAAAATTTTCCAAAAAAAAAATTCCCGCCAGGCCGATAATCTGAGGACATGTGGCGGGTGCTGAATTGGCATGGGCCTGTCCTCCTAAAATTTTTGTCACTATTTGACCCTATTTCTTGACTCGGACATGTGGAAAAACTCATTCGTTATGGGCCTTTCCCTTTGACTCCCATGTGAAAGACCAACAACTGAACCTTTTTGTTTGAAACTAGATGCCTGAATTTTTTCAAGCTTCTGATTACTACAAGAACATGCTTTTTAATGAAAGAATATCTCACCTTGTAATCCTCCAGGATTTGGCTAAAGATGTAACATCCTCATTTTATACTTTAGAACAAGTGAATTTTTTTTATTTTTTTTTTATAATTGCATCCTAGTTCTAAATACATAATTTAGAACTCACAAATTAAATAACCATTCATATAACAGACAACCATATGCAGCTGTAATGACTCGGATTACTTCCGATCTATTCATTCCATGACTCGGTAATCTACCGATCTATTCATGAGTAAAAAGAGTTGGTGTTTTTAGATAACACTTTACTCTTGCGGTTCTCTTCCCTACTCTGGGATTCAAAATTCTCTGTCCAAGGAACCTAACTGAATAATCGTTACTATTATTCATCGGCATCTCATCCCTTAGACTAGGTGAATTAGGACAACGCAATCAGCAGCTTGCGATACTTTGGCCAAAGATTTGAAACGTACTGTTTATGTCTCGTATTCCTTAACGGCATACTCGTCAATCTGGAATACGTCCTTCACCCCATTCATATGTTATATAGAATGTCCTACACTGACTACTGTCAGTACTTCCTTTCACAACTGAATCACCCGGAGGCAGATTAACAAGGTGATAATGTTATATGGATGCCCATGAGGATTAGGGATATGCTGACATACTGGTTCAACCTTGTAGTTCAACCAGTGTGTCATGATACCCCGAATCTCCTAGGCAGCCTTATAATATGACCACGTTCTTAATCGGACCCTAGGTAACTCGTGCGAAATCAAGTGTAAATCTTAGTGATCAATGCAAAGGGTGTCGCCATAAGTCATCTGCATTGTTGTAACTTCGAGAAGATCCTAATCTTCTCGGAGGTACAACCCTGCAGTTGACTTGTGTCATCAACCTTTAAATCCGCCTCGAAAAGATCTACTTAATATCATGCATTACGCACTTGAGTTTAAATTACTTTTAAGACTTTTCCCTAAGGTTATCCTTTCCTGTTCCCTGGATTCTTCGTCTTAAGATGACCCTCCTCTAAAAAACCCATTACATGGTAGAGGTATTAAGGTCAAGCTCTCATCAAGGAGTCATTAGAATACACCTGATTCTAAAACAACAGAATTGGACAATATCTCATAACCTTTGCTTGAGATTGCCATCTGAACTCCATTTGATTGTATATAAGTTCTCTTAACTGAATTTATATCATACTTATTAGTATAAAGATATAAATGATTAAGAATCCAATTTAATATTGTCCTGTCATACTTAGGACTAGGGATTAGTAATTTAATCCAGCTTGTTTAGCGTTCCGCTTAGGTTCATTTTTAACCTATCTTCTAGAAAGACAATTATTTAAATTCAATATTGCTTTTGCTAGAACAAATTAGAACTACTAAACACTCATAAGAATTCAATCTCATTTCCTTATAAGTTTTCATTGTCAATCACAAAAGCATCCATATTACACAAAGATAATGTTACCACTCTGGTATATAAACCGAAGAAGGTCAACTATCAGAAATAGAATACAACACATAAGTATCAAACACTTATTTCCATTCCTTTCAAAACTATACAATTACATTTTATGCAAACAGCATACTTGATACAATGCTCAACGGAAAAGAAACATCTTTTCACATATAGTACATTTATAAAATCAAGCTGTAATTCATTATAAATCAATTAAACAATCTGATCAGCCTGTCAGATCTGCATTGCTTTTACCTCTTACGGCAACCATCTACAAAAATAGTCCACATGAGTCAGTTCAATGAACTGAGCATGATAAGCACTAACTTTTAAAACAATTGCAATCCATCAATTGTTTTCATTAAACACCCTTTTTAAATGAGATCAGATATCCACATAAGTAAACATATTCAGACTATGCCTTTGTAATACAAAATGATTACAAATATGTAACTCTATCATTGTTACAAAATAGTCTTAATCACTTTCTAATATTTCATCAAATATTAAGAATCAAGGAACGAATGTACACAAACAATCATTGCATCCAAAACCACCACATTGGACAGATCGTTTCATTCATCCAAAAAGGGAAATATCATAACAATTCGGGATTCCACCAATATGTTACAAAACAATTCCCACAGTTAGACAGATATCATCAAATAAGCAAAAGAAGAGAAAGAACCAAATCATTCACACTTCCTTTCACATAAGTTCATTACTTTAATGTCTTCACATATGAATTGTATTCATCCAGTATGTATACGATTAAGTCCGTCAAACTATAAGAAGAATTACTGTCATAATAAAAATCGAACAAAACAAGGCTTTTCAACCCAAGTTTGAAATCAAAGAACCTCTAGAATTGCGGTCAACAATGGACAACATTGCATTAGGCAATTGAATGTTTCCCTAAGATTATGCCAAGATAATCACTCAAAACTTCCGAACATGCTGATTCACAATCAGACAGGAGTAAACGGAGAGGAATATAACCAATCTATTCTTACCTTGGCGCATGCAAGTCTAAAGTGTGGTATTCGCGACTCACCCCAACAGGGACAGAACACGAAATAATTAACCATACTCAAGGAACTCAACAGTGACAAACGATAGTGTCCAAGTAGCAGGTTCATTAAGAGACAAAAATACAAGTTACCTTCCAAGAACTCAAATGATTCCAACAGTAGTAACAAGTCAAACAATTACATATGATTCCATCTGAGCTCATCAACGGAGCATAATAAAAATCAGGCAAAAAAATTTAATTACTGATTTCAAACAAAGAATCCAACTGAACTCTTGCCAATGCGACACAATGATATTCTTACGAATAACAGAGATCAAAATACAAATTATTCCCTTAAGTCGCTGGAACAACGATTTCCAAAATTCATCTATATTCAATCATGAACAGTGACTTAAACATATAAATCATTCAATCGACTCCACTGAATCATTCAAATAAAAATGAATATAATTCTGTATTTATATTGCATACTGATACGAGTTAATATCCATGACCTAACTCATAAGGCCGATATACAAGATGTCAAACTATTCAGAGAAATCCGTCAAGGCCAAATAGACATCACGAGTTCAATTTCAAACTTATACAGAAGCCAAAAGAAACAAGATACCCTCTATAGGGTCAAACAACAGATTAAACCCAACAGTCCCAATTTGAAGCGATCACACTGGTTGTTTATCAAGAATCAAACCAAGTCTATACAATGGTATTCAAGATAATAAAGAAGAATAATTAATGATTCATCTACTCCAGTAATGATAAACATAAAAGAAACAGGCTTCAATAATTACTGTTTTTGTAAAGAAAATACCAACTGAACCTTCTTCAACATTTTGAACAAGTTACACAGAAGGAAACGAAACAGTACAACCGGGGAATCTATACCCAAAAATTACTATAGTTAACAGAGGTCAAAAGACCTGTTACTTCTCAAGATTTCAAACAAATCCTTGTTTAATATTCAAATATATATACATCCATAATGCATACTGTAACGGTTAAATCTCGTTACCCCTATGAAAAGGAAAACAATTCCAAAGAGTTGCAAAAAGATACTGTCACATCGAAAGATGTTATTCACAAACAACCTTCAAGACAAACGAAACCCAACAGTATCAATAACTGCCATCAACAAAACCCACGACAGAGCTTACAAAATTTTCCAAAACTCTGAACAATCAAACAGGTACACCAGTATCCTTCCCGACTGTTTTCCCCACAAAATTGACGATCAAAAATCGAAAAACAAAACAATGGCCGATACCCATTACAAGAACGATCTATGGGCTCACGCTGTACAGGCCGAGCATTCACACATTTCATATGTTTCGCATATTTAAGCCCAAAATGCAAACACAAAGAAATAATGCCACAGTTCGAATTTAATAAACACCCAACAAAGGATAAATGAAGATTCGAACCAGAAGAGAAACAGTACCAAGAAAAATCACACCAGTCATCCATAGATAAACAACTAATTTCTTAAATCATTAGAACAGAGTTGTTCTAATGAAATCATTTGAAAGACAACAAGATATTTAAAGGTTAGGGCCTAACATGCCTGTATTTTTTGCTCAAATTTCTGAAGCAGACCACTGGAAGAGCTCGTGCTTCCTTTTCCTTTTCCAAGTTAGAGCGACCAACAAAATTTCGCTATCTCTATCACATATATATCCTCCATGATAGAGAAAAGAGCTAGATAACCTCATGCTCGCCATGCAACACAAAGAAGACTGGTGCGAAGAACTAGTGAATAGACAGAGAGAGATCCAAAAATCGCGACAAGCCAAACAAACCAACAAACTTCCCGTTTGCATGCCTTCTCGCGAGTTCCCAGCTCGACTACCGAGAATATTGAATGCAATTAAACCAACTTTCCCGCTCAGACATGTGGAAAAACTCATTCGTTATGGGCCTTTCCCTTTGACTCCCATGTGAGAGACCAGTAACTGAACCTTTTTTGTTTGAAACTAGATGCCTGAATTTTTTCAAGCTTCTTATTACTACAAGAACATGCTTTTTAATGAAAGAATATCTCACCTCGTAATCCTCCAGGATTTGGCTGAAGAAAGCAATTGGCTACTCATCATTGTTTTTGTTCTGCTGTACCAAAATTGCAGAAATAGTATCATCACCCCAAAATGCATTGAGGATCAAATCCTTGGAGAAATCCGAGCTAATGAGAGTTGGGGCTTGAGAGATGGCTTCTTTTATTACTTCAAAACTTTCCTTTCCTTCTATTTTCCATTTGAAAACCATGCTTTTCTTCAACATCTTGGTGATAGGCTTGACTAAGGCTACAAAATTTCGGACAAATCTCCGAACAAAATTTATTCTCCCCAAGAAACTTTGAAGGGCCTTCTTTTGGCTTGGCAATGGTAGTGCTCTTATGGCTTCAAATCTTTCTAGATCAATTTCTAACCCCTCTTTGGAGATAATGTGGCCAAGGAGCTTTCCCTCATGAGCTAGAAAAATACACTTTTTAGGATTCAAGGATACTCAAAATATTTTGCACCTTTGGAACACTTGCCTCAAATGAAAGAGATGGTCTACTGCATTTAATGAAAAAAATAGTGATATCATCAAGATATATAAGCACAATGTTGTTAATCAAACCCTTGAACGCCAAGTCCGTTGCTCTTTAGAAAGTAGCTCCAACGTTGGACAGCCCAAATGGCATTTTCATGTATGCATAAGTTCCCCATTTTGGTTGTAAAGGCTGTCTTGAACTAATCCTCTTCTTTCACCATAATGTGATTATAACCTGAATAGCCATCAAGTAATGAAAACCTCTCAGAGCCGGCAACAACCTCTAAAATCTGCTCCATAGAAGGATGCTGGATAATGATCCTTGAGAGATGCTCTATTCAAATCATCTGAAGTCAACACACAATCTGATTTCCCCCACTCTTATTTCTAACTGGAACCAAGTTGGCCACCCCAACTAGAATTCTTGATAAGGAATATGATTCTTGATTCTATCAACTTATTCAATTCCTTTCTCATGAGAGGCTCCATGTGTGGATTAACTGGCCTTTGTTTTTTTCTGATGGGTTTAGTACATGGATCCAATTCAATGGTGTGTTAAGCTAATTTGGGATTGAATCCTTTCAAATCTTCATAGCTCCAAGAAAAAAAAATTAGGGAATTCTTAAAAAAAATGTATGAACTCATACCTTTCTTGCTCAGTTTTCACCTTACCAACTCGGAGTGATTTGCCTTCTTCCACCAATATGGACTTTGAATCTTCTCCCTTGACTTAGAATGTTTACTTTCTCCTTCCTAAACTGATCATTAGGATTGAAAATGGACTCCAAAGTAATAAGTCCCTTTGGTAGTTTGTTGGTTCTCAGCTGTACCACTTGGTCACCATACTACTGCTCAAACTTTTCCTGATTTTTAGCTGAGAACTCAGCCTCTTATTATAAGAAATGGATGATTTGCTGATCATTTTCAAACACTTTCCAACTTACATTGATGTTTGGTACTAAAGGCCTCACAATCACATGGATGTTTGGTTGTACCTTATCTTTTTGGATGCTTTCAACAACGTCAAAGGCTGCCCTAACTGCTGCAAGCCTCTCAGCAGCTTGGTTCTCTTTTCTAGGAATGGATTTTATGCCAAAGCCCTCAAAATCTTCAATGAGGTCCCAAACCCTATTTTTGTCAGCACTTGAGTAGATCATTCTTGACAACATGCTACCCCCTTGACTTGGTTAACAATCAACTCACTGTCACCAAAGACTTGCAAGTTCTTTATCCCTCTCTTGATTGACCAATGCAATCCTTGTATCAAAGCTTCATATTCAACAATGTTATTAGAGCATGCAAACTAAAATCTAAAAGTTAAATAATACTTAGTTCCTTGAGGGGAAACTATCATAGCTCCCTCTCCTTCACCTTGTCTACTCCTTGATCCATAAAAAAAAAACTGCCATACCTCATTGTCATCCTTATGGTTTGGCTTGGTGATGTTAGGAATTGGCTAGATTTTCTTCATGCATGCAATAGACTCCTAGCTCAGATTCTTCTATTTCTTGATAAGGGTAAAAATCATGCACCTTATTTACCCATTCATCAAGAGTTAGATATAGGATGCTTCCTACCTTGGTGTCAGATTCATCAGTGCTCGGATAATCCTCTTGATCAAACACTGAAAAAATTGGTATTGATCTGACTTGGAGTGTAAGGCTCAATGTGGAAGTTTGCAATAGCCTTCAGATCTGATTGTGGCTTTAGTTCCATATCTTGTTATGAACAACATGTGTGACCAATGAACAGATAAGTAACCTCCAATCTTGGCTATGAAATCCCTTAACAAACATAGGGTAAAGAGTTGTGGAAGATCTATTACTGAGACATCTTGTAAAACAACAACATTGGGGCAGGCATGCAAGGTAAGACTCAAGTTTTTTTATCACTCCAAATGTTGTTACTACTGTCCCCATCTAATTGCACTACCCCTTTGGAATAGATAGACCTTCATACTGAATTCCCAACTGATCAGCTATTTTCTTGGGCATTACTAAACCACTTGCTCCAGAATCAATCATGTAGTTGTGTACTAATTGGTTTCCAATGATCAATGAAACATAGAATGGAGGGGGTTTCAACATTTTACGTTACTGTCCTCCATGATTCCTCTTCAGGATGGGCAACATTTTTGAGCACCTTTTCTTGCATTTGGACTTGCTGATTTGAAGTTGAACGGTCCCTTCATGGTAGCTTGTAGAAAATCTCTCTGGCCTGGGATAGATAGTGATTCCCACATTGATATGTTTACATTTGTCTTCTTCATCTGATCAATGATGTTGAATGGAGATGAAGCATCTCTCTACTATCCCTTGGCCTGCACATTCATTCCTTCGCATATGGGCACCAACAACTGATGCATTTGAGTTGGCCTAGGAGATGTTTTAGGCAGCCCTTGTGTGTTTGGAACCGAATTTTGTTTGCTAATAATTTGTGGAGTAGTAGGAGGTTGTGGATTATTTGGAGCCAATGGCTGTTCTTCACCCAAATTCCTCCTTTTTGACCTTGTGTTGGCTGCAACACTTTGGGAAACTATTTGATTCATTCCACAAAAATCCTCTGCTTTCCAGTTTACAAGTGTAGTATCATTTGGAGCTGATTGCTGCTGGAATGTTTCTTGTTGTTGGTTATTTCCTTGACCACCTTCACCCTCCACAACAGTAGTTGTCACCATTAATGCTTGATTTAAGGCACCGTTGAAACACATAGAATATTTTTGAGGTTCATTACATGGGAAACACCAATCATACTCTTGAGCTATGTTGTTTTGCAATGGAACTAATGCCTTAGATGCAGATATAACATTGGGATTATAGGGCTAAAATGGTCTGTTGGCAGGACGTCTTGCTTGGTTTAAATTTGCAACTAGACTGGGTGGTCTTTGAGGTTGGTATGGCTGCCTGTATCAGGCTAAGCTTGAGGCTAGAAACAAGGCCTAAAACCTTGGGATTGCTGCCTCTTAAGTGTAGCCAGCCCATTACCTAGATTTTGCAATTGCTTCATGACTTCTTGAAGTTCATTTGAGGCACTACAAGATGAAGTAGAAGCTTCACTTGAATTCTGATTCCTAGGAGTGGGAATAGGGGCTAAATTAGGCAATTTGATTTTTACTTGGGCTCTCTAGACTTGAAAATAATGGCATTAGAGGCCTAGGAGCTAGCTTGCCCAGCTTGAATCAAACAATTTTCATCTCTAATGACAATGCTATAAGTAACATGGATAGTTGTGCCTCCCATGGATTGAATCAACATAGAAATATCAGAGTTTAAAGCTTTAAGGTAATATAGAAAAGCACCTTCTACTGCTGATGCCTTACTGCCACTTGGAATTCTCTCCCAAGTCATTTGAAATTTTAAGTTGAAGTCAGTCAGCTGCTCATTGGGATCTCTCTTGATGGTTGTCAGCTGCTCCAAAAGGGACAAGTTTTCTCCCTTTTCTCCAAACTGCTCATGGAGGGCTATACATAGCTAGTTACTAGTTTTGAGATAGAACCTAAGGCAAGACTCCTGAACCATTGCAAAGCTTTCCCTTTGAATGAAGATGCCAACAGTTTGACAAAAACTTACATCTCATTGATCTCATGGATTGCACAAATATTAGCAATATCGTTAACATGATCGCCAGGAGTGGTCTGATTCTCTCCAGTAAAGTATGGGATTTTCTTCAATGCTGCAATTGGGATTGGATTTTGTGCATTGAGAGCAAGTGGGCTGCTGCCAGTGAAATTGACATAAGGGTTGTTTTGTGCCATTCTGATTGGCCTTAGAACCCTTGTCGATTAAATGAAGGGGCTACTAGGTGGAGGAGTTGATAGAGTTCTGTTTGGTGGATATGGAGACCTTTGAATTCTCATTCACTCTTTCCCTCCTTCTTGGAGATAAATATATGATACTCAAACAACACCTCTTCTTCTCCAACTCTTGACCTTTTGGTGATCCTTCTCATGAGTTTTCAGGCCTGCACTACTAAAACCAATTGATTCTTCTTCCTTGGAGTCGCCAGATATGTAATTTAGGGATGCTTTTAAGCAAGAAACTTGCAACAAATGCACATCAATTTTGTTGCAATGAAGATGAATACCTCTAAGCTCCCACGGGGCATGCCAAAACTGTTGTTGCAAATCAGCAGCACCCATGGATGTTGATCAGGCTTCTAGTTTGACATCTAAGACATCCAGTGTGATTACACAACATTGAATCCTCTCCCTAGGTGTGGGACTTGTAAAAATGGGAGAGGAATATCTAGATTAGAGGTTGGTTCCTCAACTCCTATGATCAAATATATCACTTACAAGTTGCAGAAGTTTAAATTCCTAGTTCCTACCCTAAATTACAAGGGGACAAGGATAGGGAATGCAAGAAAATGAAGCTAATGCTAATGAGGTGATGCACCAAATGAGTTGTAAACACTTGATACTGCAATACATACATAATCCACAAGAAAAAATAGCACAAAGCATGCACAAATTACTCAAAATGTAATGAAAGATTAGGAAAACAATGGTAGATATATGAAAGGATTGAGGGATTTTAATCACAGAGTATATATTAACATTCCAGATCCAATACAATGCATTACAGTGATCAAGAGGCAAAAATGGGTGTTGTATTGCATGGAAAGGTAAAAATATACGCAAATTCTACCAAGAAGGAAGAAAAAGGGAAGTTGCAGAGCTAAAAAGTGTCTCTCCTTTCTAAAAAATATGAACCCATTCTGGCTTTTTACAGTGCAAACCATGACCCCAGGAGAGAGAAACACGGGAAAACATGTGAGAGAGATTCAACCACCAACCCAAAACATAGTAAAATAGCATGGGTATCCTTATAGGCCCATCCCCTAACAATTTTCGCCATGCTGGGAGAGAATGCGAGCCATTCTTCATTAAAAATGGTGGTTGAAATGTCATTTCTGTCCATGACCACGTGCCAGAGGTATTTTTCAATTTTATCTCTCTCCAAACCCCATCAAAATTCAAAAATGACCCCATGGAATCTTGAATATAATTTACCCTAGCTTTCCATTGATATAAAGAACGTGAAAAACTGAGCTCTTGGATCGAAAGATAAGGCCATTTGAAATTTTAAGGCAAAAACAGGGCCAAATCGGATTAGCGTAGGCAAATTTTTTTAAATTTTCCACTTTTTGGTCATTTGGAAAATTTTCCAAAAATTCCCCCACACTCCACCATTTTGGGTGCCACGTGGCATGTTTTGATTAGGCACGAGGCCTTTAATGCTTCATTTTCCATTGTTTTTCCCTTTGGAAAATTTTCCCCAAAAAAGTCCCCGTCGGGCTCGATGATCTAAGGACACGTGGCAACGGGCTGATTCAGGCACGGGCATTTCCTCCTTAAATTTTCCGTCACTGTTTAACCATTTTTCTTGATGTTGGACAGATGGAAAAACCCCATTGGATGTCGGGTCTTTCCCCCTTCTGAATTTTCCTTGCCATAGGCTTGTCCTATGAGTTTTTTGCCGCCACCAGACACGTGGCGAGATTCCATTGGGTTCACACTTGGGAGGGGGGGGGCGATTTTTCCTTTGAAATTTCCTTCCTTTTTCCCTTGGGAAAATTTCCCAAATTCTTCCCCGCCTTCTGCCGGTCTGGGAAACGTGGCATCAGTGTGGTTACTTGACGCGGGCCCTGGGTAAACATTTTTCCTTTTACGCAATCCCTTTGGGAAAAATTTCCAATCTCCTCCTGCGCTCCTCTAGCCCGCATGCCCATGGGGACATGTGGACTCATGGCCTTCTGACTAAATGGTTCGCATCGGCCAGCGGGCCAACAATTTTCCTTCTCCTTTTTCCCCAATACACTTCACTAAAATTTTAAGTTCATCTCTGTCACGCTCCACTGTTCTACATGCCTCCGGTGACACAGTGGCAAAAACGTGATTGGGCACGGGCCCTTCCTCTAAAATGTCTCCATAGTGCCAACACTTAGTCGAATTTTTCAAACTTTTTCCCTTTGGAAACGTGGCACCATCTGATTCGTCGGCAGTGGATCTATGGGGTGAAATATTCCCTTTTGAAAATTTTTCCAAACACTTTGTAAATTTTCCAAGTCTCCCTCCGACATCCCGCCACTTCCTTCGACACGTGGTGCAATATTCATTAGCTGTGGGCCTTCCAGGGGAAAATTTCCCACAAAAACTCCGCCAAGCCATAACTTCAAAAATACATGGAGTTAGGAGGAAAACTTTACCTTTCTGGAAAGTTGAGAAAAAGATCTATCCAATGGTTCCATTTCTAGAAAGCCTTGAGTGCCTAAAAAGCAAAATTTTATGACTGAGGCACAAGAGAGGGAAGAATGAAGGGAGTTAGCCACAAAATGAGTAAGGGGCACATTTTGGATAACAATTTTGGCAACTCAAAGGGGTTATCTACCTTCTGGATGAGGTTACCAGTTTCTTGAAGCAATCCATTGGCCATGGAGTCATTAAATTCTCTGCTTGGTACCCCCAATTGATTAGAACACTGCAAGGAGGAAGATGGATGGTG
The DNA here is from genome assembly GCA_019776745.2 of Taxus chinensis. Classification (NCBI taxonomy): domain Eukaryota; kingdom Viridiplantae; phylum Streptophyta; class Pinopsida; order Cupressales; family Taxaceae; genus Taxus; species Taxus chinensis. The sequence continues at coordinate 465,463,680 of CM034154.1, read as the reverse complement.
GAACATCACCTGATTAGATCAAGGCCTGCAAACATATTTCCAAGAACAACAAGCTTGTGCCAAAGAACTTAGGGAAAAAAAAGCTAAACTACAACAAAATAATGTGCACAAGCACTTGGAGGAATGAAAACCTAAGCTAATATTTACATGGTGGAGAATTCCCTTCAGTAGCAATGCTTTAGATGGATTCCATTGACTGAAATCTGTAGTTCTTTGCCATGCAATGAAGACAATTGGAAAGCATTGCTATCCTTACACTTTGTGACCATGTATGGGCCACTCTAAATGGCATCAAATTTTGAGTGCCTTCTAGGTTTTTCTCTATCTGCATCCCATTTTAACACTAGATCTCCAACTTGGAAGGATCTATTCTTGGCCTTTCTATCAAAGGTATTCTTTATCAAAGCCTGATCCTTCTCCATTGCATGGGATGCCTGATTTCTGATTTATTGGAGCTCCATCAACTCTGCATATCTAACCTCCATGGGCCCAAACTCCAACAACTCCAACTGTTTCATGAGTTCCAATGTTGGAAACTCAAGTGACATGGGAAAGATTGCCTCTCTTCCATAAACAAGCTTGAATGGAGAGTTACCTGTAGATTTCTTGGGAGTTATCCTATCAGCCCATAAGGCTGATTTTAACCTAGTATGCAAAGACCTCTAATTTTCATTAAGATTCCTCATAATGATCCTCAACAAGTTCTTGTTTGTAGATTCAGCTTGGCCATTACCCTAAGGGTGATAATTTGATGAAGTGATTAGGTAGATCCCATTCTTGACATCCAATTCAGTTACCTTGGACCCAATGAATGCCAATGCATTATCTAATATTATTGTGGCAGGTATGCCGAATCTAGTTGCTATTCCCTCATAGAAGTCCAGGATGTTAGATTCATTTGCTTCCTTGAGTTCTACTACTTCAGTCCACTTGGTGAAGTAATATGTGGCTGTTAAAATCCATTTGTGCCCTTGGCTTGAATTGTGATTAATGACTCCAATGAAGTCCAAACCCCATTTCATGAATGGCTGGTCAACTAAAATTGGATGCAACGGAAGGGCAGACAACCTCTCTTTACTTGTGAAGAATGCACAATTGTTTCACCTCTTGATCCATGCATAACAATCACCAAAAATCTTGGGCCAATAATAGCCAGCCCTCATGATCTTTAGAGCTATCACTCTTGGTGCAAAATGACCACCAACTGGTCCACCATGGAACTCTTCCAACACCCTATGAATATGATTTGTACTAATGCATCTCAGCAGCACTCCATTCACATCCTTTTTGAACAAAACACCATCAACAAGGGCATATGGGACAGACTGCAATCTGAAGTGTCTTCTTTTGGTCTTGTTCATCTCTGGAGGGCATAGACCTGTGTTTAGGAAGTGCATTATGTCTTGGGTCCAGCAAGGAGTGAGGGCACCATCATTCTCCTCTTGAGTGCTTCCTTGCTCATGGCTATCTTACAACGCCAAAACAGCCTCCTTCTCATTGCATGCTTCCTTTTGTTTTCTCAAAATCAGCTACTCACACAATCTTCTTCCTCTAAACAACTTGGTGAATTTGATCTCAATGTCATACTCCATGACATGAGTAATCCAAACTTCTCTCTTTTCATTCAAGTCTTAGTTGAGGAGGAAGTCTTTAACTCCCATGTGAGAGACCAACAACTGAACCTTGTTGTTTGAAACTAGATGCTTAAATTTTTTCAAGTTTCTGATTACTGCAAGAACATGCTTTTCAATGAAATAATATCTCACCTCATAATCCTCTAGGATTTGGCTAAAGAAAGCAATTGTCTGCTCATCATTGTTTTTGTTCTTCTATACAAAAATTGTAGAAATAGTATCATCACCCCCAAATGCATAGAGGATGAAATCCTTGGAGAAATTTGGGTTGATGAGAGTTGGGGCTTGAGAGATGGCTTCTTTGATTGCTTCAAAACTTTCCTTTCCTTATATTGTCCATTTGAAAACCATTCTTTTCTTCAACATCTTGGTGATAGGATTTACTAGGGCTACAAAATTTGGGACAAATCTTCGAACAAAATTTATTCTCCCCAAGAAACTTTTAAGGGCCTTCTTGTGGCTTGGCAATGGTAGTGCTCTTATGGCTTCAACTCTTTCTGGATCAATTGCTAACCCCTCTTTAGAGACAATGTGGCCAAGGAGCTTTCCCTCATGAGGTAGAAAAATACACTTTGTAGGATTCAAGGATACTCCAAATCTTCTGCACCTTTGGAACACTTGCCTCAAATGAAAGAGACGATCTACTGCATTTTTTGAAAAAATAGTGATATCATCAAGATATATCAGCACCATGTTGTTAATCAAATCCTTGAATGCCATGTCCATTACCCTTTGGAAAGTAGCTCCTGCGTTGGATAACCCAAATGGAATTTTATTGTATGCATAATTTCCCCATTTGGTTGTAAAGGCTGTCTTGAACTGATCCTCTTCTTTCACCATAATTTGATTATACCCCGAATAGCCATCAAGTAGTGAAAACCTCTCAGATCCGCCAACAACCTATAAAATCTTCTCCATAGAAGGAAGTGGATAATGATCCTTGAGAGATGCTCTATTCAAATCTCTGAAGTCAACAAAAAATCTAATTTCCCCACTCTTCTTTCTAACTGGAACCAAGTTGGCCACCCAAATAGAATACTTGATAGGGAATATGATTCCTGATTCTATCAACTTATTCAATTCCTTTCTCATGAGAGGCTCAATGTGTGGATTGACTAGCCTTTTTTTTTTGTCTAATGGGTTTAGTACTTGGATCCAATTCAATGGTGTGTTGAGCTAACTTGGGATTGAAACCTTTCGAATCTTCATAGCTCCAAGAAAACACATTAGGAAATTCTTTACAAAGTTATATGAACTCATACCTTTCTTGTTTAGTTGTCATCTTACCAATTTGGAGTGATTTTCCTTCTTCCACTGAGATGGACACTGAATCTTCTCCCTTGACTTGGATGTTTTCTTTCTCCTTCCTAAACTGATCATTAGGATTGAAAATGGACTCCAAATTAATAAGTCCCTTTGGAAGTTTGTTGGATCTCAGTTGTACCACTTGGTCACCATACTGCTGCTCCAACTTTTCCTGATTTTTAGCTGAGAACTCAGCCTCTTCTTGCAAGAAATGGATGATTTGTTGATAATTTTCAAACACTTGCCAACTTACGTTGTTTTCTGGCACTGAAGACCTTACAATCACATGGATGTTTCATTGTATCTTGTATTTTTGAATGATTTCAACAATGTCAAAGGCTGCCCCAACTGTTGCAAGCCTGTCAGCAGCTTGGTTCTCTTTTCTAGGAATGGATTTTATGCCAAAGCCCTAAAAATATTCAATGAGGTCCCACACCCTATTCTTGTAGCACTTGAGTAGATCATTCTTAATAGCATGCTTCCTTTTAACTTGGTTGACAATCAACTCACTGTCACCAAAGACTTGCAAGTTCTTTATTCCTATCTTGATTGACCAATGCAATCCTTGTATCAAAGCTTCATATTCAATAGTGTTATTAGAGCATGCAAACTAAAATATAAAAGCTGAATAATAATTAACTCCTTGAGGGTAAACTAGCATAGCTCCCCCTTCTACACCTTGTCTACTCCTCGATCCATCAAAAAACAATTGCCATACCTCATTGTCTTCCTTGAGGTTTGGCTTGGTGATGCTAGGAATAGGCTAGTTTTCTTCATGCATGCAATAGACTCCTAGCTCAGATTCTTCTATTTCTTGATAAGGCTCAAAAGCATGCACCTTATTTTCCCATTCATCAAGAGTTAGATCTGGGATGCTTCCTACCTTGGTGTCAGTTTCATTAGTACTTGGATAATCCTCTTGATCAAACGTTGAACAATTGGTATTGATTTTACTTGGAGTATAAGGTTCAATGTGAAATTTTACAATAGGTTCAGATCTGATTGTGGCCTTGGTTCCATATCTCGTTATGAACAACATGTGTGACCAATCAGAAAATAAGTAACCTCCAATCTTGGTTGTGAAATCCCTTGACAGACATAGGGCAAAGAGTGGTGGAAGATCTATTACTTAGACATCTTGCAAAACAACAATGTTGGGGTAGGCATGCAAGGCAAGACTCAAGTTTTTTATCACTCCAACTATTTTTATTGTTGTCCCATCCAATTGCACTACCCATTTGGTTATGACTTCATACTGAAATCCCAATTGATCAGCTATTTGCTTCGGCATTACTGAACTACTTTCCCCGGATTCAATCATGCAATTGTGTACTAATTAGTTTCCAATGATCAATGAAACATAGAATGGAGGGGGTTTCAACATTTTACCTTGATTTCCTTCATGATTCCTCTTAGGTTGGGTAGCATATGTGAGCACCTTTTCTTTCATTTGGACTTTCTAATTTGAAGTTGACCAGTCCTTCATGGCAGCTTGTAACAAATCTCTCTGGCCTGGGATAGATAGTGATTCCCACATTGATATGTTTACATTTGTCTTCTTCATCTGATCAATGATGTTGAATGGTGATGAAGCATCTCTTTGTTGTCCCTTGGCCTACACATTTATCCTTTGCATATGGGCAACAACAATTGACATTTGAGTTCACCTAGGAGCTGTTTTAGGCAGCCCTTGTGTGTTTGGAACTGAATTTTGCTTACCAATAATTTGTGGAGTAGTAGGAGGTTGTGGATTATTTTGAGCCAATGGCTATTCTTCACCCAAATTACTCCTTTTTGACCTTGTGTTGGCTGCAACACTTTGAGAAACTATTTGATTCATGCCAAAAAAATCCTCTACCTACTAGTTTACAAGTGTAGTATCATTTGGAGCTGATTTCTGTTGGAATGTTTCTTGTTGTTGGTTATTTCCTTGACTACCTTCACCCTCCACACTAGTAGTTATCACCATTAATTCTTGATTTAAGGCACCATTGAAACACATAGACTGGTTGTGAGGTTCATTGCATGGGAAACCCCAATGATACTCTTGAGCTATGTTGTTTTTCACTAGCACTAATGCCTTAGAGGCAGATATAACATTTGGATTATAGGGCTGAAATGGTCTGTTGGCAGGAGGTCTTGTTTGGTTTAAATTTACAGCTGGATTGGGCGGTATTTGAGGTTGGTATGGCTGCCTATTAGGCTGAGCTTGAGGCTGGAAAGAAGGCTTAAAGCCTTGGGCTTGCTGCCTCTTGAGTGTAGCCAGCTCATTACCTAGATTTTGTAATTGCTTCATGACTTCTTGAAGTTCATTCGAGGCACTAGAAGATGAAGTAGAAGCTTCACTTGAATTATGATTCCTAGGAGTGGGAATAGGGGATAAAATAGGCATTTGATTAGTGCTTGGGCTCTCTAAACTTGGAAACAGTGGCATTAGAGGCCTAGGAGCTAGCTTGCCAGCTTGAATCAAACAATTTTCAGCTCTAATGGCAATGCTATAAGCATTAGGGATAGTTGTGCCTCCCATGGATTGAATTAACATAGAAATATCAAAGTTTAAAGCTTTAAGGTAATATAGAAAAGCACCTTCTACTGCTGACCTTACTACCACTAGAATTCTCTCCCAAGTCATTTGAAATTTGAAGTTGAAGTCAGTCAACTACTCATTGGGAGCTCTCTTGATGGTTGTCAGTTGTTCCAAAAGGGACAAGTTGTCTCCCTTTTCCCCAAACTTCTCATGGAGGGATATACATAGTTGGTTCCAGTTTTTGATAGAACCTCAGGCAAGACACTTGAACCATTGCAAAGCTTTCCCTTTGAATAAAGATGACAGTAGTTTGACAGCAACTTGCAACTCATTGATCTCATGGATTACAAAAATATTAGCAATATCCTTGACATGATCACCAGGAGTGGTCTGATTCTCTCCAGTAAAGTATGGGATGCTCTTCAATGCTACAACTAGGATTGGATTTTGTGCATTGAGAGCAAGTGGGCTGTTACCAGTGAAATTGACATAGGGGTTGATTTTTGATATTCTGATTGGCCTTAGAACCCTTGTTGATTGAATGAAAGGCCTACCAGGTGGAGGAGTTGATAGAGTTCTATTTGGTGGAGATGGAGACCTTTGAATTATCCTTCCTCTTTGCCTTCTTCTTAGAGATAAATGTAGATACTCAAACAACACCTCTTCTTCTCAAACTCTTGACCTTGTGGTGATTCTTCTCATGAGTTTTCATGTCTGCACTGCTAAAACCAGTTGATTCTTCTTCCTTGGAGTTACAAGATGTGTAATGCAAAAAATGCACATAAATGTTGTTTCAAAGAAGATGAAGACCTGTAAGGTCCCACCGGGCTTGCCAAAACTATTTTTGCAAATCAGTAGTACCCCTGGATGTTGATCAAGCTTCTAGTTTGACATTTTGGACATCCAGTGTGATTGCACAACATTGAATCCTCTCCCCAAGTGTGGGACTTGTAAAAATGGGAGAGGAATCTCCAGATTAGAGGCTAGTTCCTCAACTCCTCTGATCAGATATATCACTTACAAGTTTCAAAGGTTTGAATTCCTAGTTCCTACCCTAAATTCCAATGGGACAAGGATAGGGAATGCAAGAAAATGAAGCTAATGCTAATGAGGTGATGCACCAAAGGAGTTATAGACACATGATACTTCAATACATACACAATCCACAAGAAAACATAGAACAAAGCATGCACAAATTTCCCAAAATGTAATGAAATATCAGGAAAACAATGGTAGATATATGAAAGGATTGATGGATTTTAATCACAGAGCATATATTAACATTCAAGATTCAATACAATGCATTACAATGATCAAGAGGTAAAAAGGGGTGCTGCATTGCATGGAAAGGTAAAAATTTCCACAAATTCTACCAAAAAGGAAGAAAATGGAGAGTTGCAGTGCTGAAAAGTGTCTCCCCTTTTTAAAAAAATGAACTCATTCTGGCTTTTTCAGTGCAATCCATGACCCTAGGAGAGAGAAAAGTGGGAAAACGTGAGAGAGCTTCAACCACTGACCCAAAACACATTAAAATAGCATGGGCATCCTTACATGGCCATCCCCTAACATTTTTTGCCATGATAGGAGAGAATGCGAGCCATTCTTCATTAAAAATGGTGGTTGAAACGTCATTTCTATCCATGACCACGTGCCAGAGGTGTTTTTAATTTTTCTCTCTCTAAACTCCATCAAAATGCAAAAATGACCCCAGAATCTTGTAGATAATTTCACCAGCTTTCCATTTATATAAAGAACACGAAAAAATGATCTCTAAATCGAAAGATATGGCCGTTTTAAATTTTAGGGCAAAACAGGGCCAAATCGGATGGCGGGCAAAAATTTTTAAATTTTCCATTTTTTGGTCATTTGGAAAATTTTCCAAAAATTCCCCGTACTCCACCATTCCAAGTGCCATGTGGCATGTTTTGATTGGGTGCCGGCCTCTAATGCTTCATTTTCCGTTGTTTTTCCCTTTGGAAAATTTTCCAAAAAAAAAATCCCCGCTGGGCCAATGATCTGAGGACACGTGGCACGTGCTGATTGGGCGCGGTCCTGTCCTCCTAAATTTTTTGTCGATGTTTGATCCTATTTCTTGACTCAGACATGTGGAAAAACCTCATTCATTGTGGGCCTTTCCCTTCAAATTTTCCATGTGGGCTTGTCTTGATTTTTTTTGCACCACCTGACACGTGGCGAGATTACATTGGTTCGTACTCGGGGGGCGATTTTTCCTTCGAAATTTTCTTCCTTTTTCCTTTGGGAAAATTTCTTAAATTCTCCCTGCCTTCCACTAGTCTAGGACACATGGCAGCATCTTGCTGGATGCGGGGCCTGGGCAAACATTTTTCCTTTTGTGCAATCTCTTTGGGACAAAATCCCAATCTCCTCCCGCGCTCCTCCGTTCCGGGGATTGAGGACACGTGGCCTTCTCTGAATGGTTGGTGGGCCAACGGGCCTATAATTTTCCTTTTGAAATTTGGAAAAAACACTTCACCAAAATTCTAACTTCTCCTCCATGCTCCACCAATCCGATGCCATAGGACACGTGGAAAAATGTGATTGGGCATGGGCCTTTCCTCCCAAATTTTCCATGCACAAACACTTAGTCAAAATTTTCAATTTTTTCCCCTTGGACACGTGGCAGGATCTGATTCACCAGTGGGTCTATGGGGAAAATCTTCCCTTTTGAAATTTCACCAAACACGTGGTAAAAAACCAATTTTTCCTCTGACCCCTGCCACTTCCTTGGACACATGGCACCATTTCATTGGCTACGGGCCTTTCAGGGGATAATTTCCCACAAAAACTCCACCGAGCCATAACTTCAAAAATACATGGAGTTAGGAGGAAAAATTTACCTTTCTGGAAAGATGAGAAAGATCTCTATCTAATGGTGTCATTTCCACAAAGTTTTGAGTGACTGAAAAGCAAAAAATTATGACTGAGGCACAAGAGAGGGAAGAATGAAAGGAGTTAGCCACAAAATGAGCAAGGGGTACATTTTGGCTAACATTTACACTTTTCCAAAAATGTTAAAATATAAAAAAGTGATCCCAATCCCATTTCTAATCACATTATGACACGTGGACAGCTCATATTGAAGGGAGAAAGGAAAATCAATGGTAACCATGCATTTTTTAGTTTGGCCACCATTTTTACTCTAGGAAGTGTGGAAATCTGATTTTTGCATCAATTTTCACCAAATTTTTAGCGAATTCATGTCATTTTTTCCTTCAAGGATGAATGGAATCAATTTGAAAATTCAATTTGTAGATTTGAGGTACTTTTGAAATTAAATTTTGTTCGTGCTTGAGCAAAAATGTGAAATATCATATCAAAAAGTTGCAGAGTAAAATTCTGGAGGGATAAGGATGAAATAATGAAAGGAAGGGCGTCTGCATGCCTTCAAGATGAAAAATGTGCCTCCACAATGGATAATGATGTGAATTTTACAATGATTTTCCTTCTTTGAGGCACCTGGCAACTTTTTAAATGATTTTCTATTAGATGTCCCTTTCTGCAAGTCATGAGTGAATTTGTAACAAACTAAGATGCTATAGGATATTATTTTCTTGGGAAAGAAGGATAAAATGTAATAGAGAGATATATAATGCATGTTTTGAGACATGCAAAAGGTTTAGGAAATTGAAAATCACGAGAAAATTTTGAGAGAAGAATTTCATCTTCTGAGAAACCCTCCAAAAAACTTGGTTAATGTCTTTTGTGTTAGATTTTCATTCATGTTGAGTTGGTTACAAGTGTATAGCCATCACACAGCTCTGAGATTGTTCCTAAAACTCTCCCCTACTAATGAATCTAACAAGATTTTGAATTAATCTATGTTATTTTGGGTAATATGATGTCTGTTATCATGTTTAAATGTCTACAAACAATTTTCCTTGTTCTTATTACAATCTTGCATTGAAATCTTTTAGAATCACATAGATCTCATCCTTATTGATAGTTTAGTGGCATTTGCAATTTTATTTTTAAGAAAATATTTCATCTGGCATTGAAAATAAGCATTTTAAAATCACTTCACCTTCATTTTTTTATAGATATTTCTTGTAAGCCTTTGGGGGTACCTTACGCATGATTTGATATGAGATTTTGATGTTTAATTGAGTCCTTTAACTCAACCTTTTATGTTGAGGTCACAAAGATTGTGTGAAGAGTACAAACCTAGGCCTCCATTTTTGTATATCTTCTAGTTGAAAGAACATTCTGACTATTTTGAAAATTTTTTAATCTGATAGTTTCTCAAATGTTGTAAGAGGCTGCCAAAGATCTAGGAGAGTCATGTTTTTCTTGTCAATATTCCACCAAAAATCATTCTAAACAACTAATTCTACCCCATACTACCCCTGTTTTGACCTGTATACCCACAGAATATTGAAATCCATTTTCTAAAGTATGCAGAACCAAATAGGATTTGAAAATGTATTCAGTAACCTTTCCTTGCATTGAAAGTATCTCTATAATTTGGAATTGACAACTTGTGAAAGTCAGATTTGGAGTGTTGATCATATTTTCCTAAGGCCCCCTTCATACTATTTGCACAAATTGAGGGAGATCTTCATCTCCTTCACCATTTGATGGTTACAAAATAGGTCCTCATACATTGGTTGAAAGGCATAACCTAAAATATTTAGGACAAGATCAAGTTCTATTTGAGTGTTATCCCTATCTCTCCATGAATCTGAGTGCCAGTTAGATCACATCCCCGGCTACAAAACAACATACATCATGATCTATTTGTATTAAAGCTTCATGCCATATCTCTGATGCTTCTTAGATTCAAAAGGAGAACAAATTTTGGTACCAACACATGGCTTATCCACATCCATATCTAGTAGCTTTTATGTTCGGTCCGTATGTGCTTCTTTTCCTATTTTCCAAGAATTACTAGGTCTTGAATCCATTCTACCCTGGCATGAGCCTTCGTGTCTCTCTGAGAATTACTTCTGCGTGTGAATTTATGCCCTATTTCTGTGTGCCACAAAGGCTTCGCACCTTAGGTAATTAGTTAATTTTAGGGGTCAAACATCACCCCACACTAAACTAGTTTCTGTTCCAACAAACCTCCATGTTTGGAGCACTAAACAAAGTTTGATGCGATTTGGAGGTCTTCCACTATGAGTTGGAAGAAAGAATGTGAGGTGTTATGAGAGAATCTAGATTTATAGATAAGTTTGAGGACTGGGGAGTGGATTTCTATGAGTTACGAATGATGATCTTAGTTTATGTGAACTTCATTTGTTTCTTGGGACTTCAATTTTTCCTAGTGACTTAAAACTCTGAGTAAGGCATTACTTGCTCGCTTCACTTATGAGTGTTGGTAACTGGTGGAGATGTGATGTTTGAGTTCCCCCTACCCTCTCAATCCTGTTAAAAGCCACCCCTAGCTCTGGACAAACACCCTCAAACTCATGTTTCCATTCATTGATTGATGATAGCTCATGAGCTTACTAATTTATAAATACCTTGGAGGTGCTTGAGCATTTGCTAGAGCTTTGAGAGGGCATTTTGAGCCTGTTTGAGAGTCATTGTGATTTTTAGAGATGCATTGACCCCTTCTGACCTACTTGGATAATTGAAATTTATTCATATGACACTTATAATTGATGTTTTTTCCTTTAGGATGAAAAAGGCATACGTGCTCATTGACCGACCTAAGAGGTATTTCTACATCTATTGAAGCCCCTAGTCCTCTGGTATATCTCCCTCCTTGAGTTGGGATGTAGTCAATCTTGTGACTTTGTGATCCGAGATTCAATGGTGACCTTATGAGTTTTTCTCATAGAGGAGCTCTGCAACTATGGGATCATGGAAAATTATTAGAATAGGTAATGAGGAACTTCCCCATGAGTTCCTTAAGGTATTCCATGTGCATCCCCATAATTGAAATCCTGGCCTAAGCCCATGAAGAAGAAGACTTGATCGAGTTAGGAGAGGGATTGTTTAGATGAGGGTTTGATGTGTTTGGAGCTGAACATGGATCACAATAATTTATGTGAGAAACCTATTATATAAGATCATTCATTTGAAAAATATCTTATGATGTGTAATATTCATAGGATTGCTTTTTTGTGAGTCATATCAAAAAAGTTTTAGGGCTTGGTGCTCGTTGTGGGGTGGGTGCATGTAGTCATTTTTATGCCCTCTCAAAGAACAAGGAAATCCCATGTGCGTCAGCCTATCACCTAGTAGCAACTGGGTGCTCATTCGAGGCACATATGGGTGTTGAGTCCCTCATTTATGTGATTTGTGTGATAATTCATTGTTTACGATAGAAAATTAAGTGAACAGATTGGAAAGGAACCATACATTCATCTTAGAGCTTAGAATGACTTTTAGACCAATGTCCCAGACCACCAAATTTGTGTCTTGCGACCCCCTGTGCGACCTGCATCTCATTTCGCAACCTAACCTCACCACCTAAACCTTACATAATTATTTATTAATTACCTTATAATTAATAAATCCACATCGCCATACCTACCACCTCATGTCGCCACCTCATCATGACCTAGTCTTAACCCTAAACTAACCTAATTAAGACCTATAACTTGGTCCACATTCCACACCCATGACTAATTACTCCTCACCCGCACCTAAAACCAACGTCATAATGACTTGACCAAGCCCGCTAACTAATCCCTTCAGAAGAAAAGGAGGGAAAGCTGGCTATTTTACCAAAAATATCCCACTTTGAACGTGACCGACATCGGTTCCTACTTGAACCGTCTGTCGGTTGCGTAACCGCCATCGGTTCCTTGTAAATGACCACCTCCAACCAAAAACAAGGGATCGGATTTGCATTTGATCGGGAGGAGGAGAAATCATTGAGAGGATCCGGATTTTGCTTGGCTGAAGCAGAGACAAGTGAAGAAACCAGGAAGAGTTTGCAGAGAAGGACATCAAGTCCAAGACTGCAACTGAATAACCAGAGCCCAGTGACACTCATCCAAGCATCGTCAAGAGGAAGATAGCTCATCTTCTGATTGTCAAGATCGTCCTATCTTGAGCCCTGTCTTCGTCATCACAGTCCTTGGAACCTGCATCTTCAGTCAGGAACCTTGTAAGTAGTGTCTTTGTTAACATTTCTAAGCACCATTTCTTGAGCCTGCGGACTAATAGTAATTACAAGATCATTCTTAGATCTACTACCAGTGACCAGCACCCTGAACTTAACCTTCATCCATACATCCTTGATACTGCCCAGAAGACCATTTTATCACACTTTGAGTCTTCCCTGCCCTCTCCTTCATTCCCCTCAGCCATCCACCAATCTTAATAACCCCACAATCACCCCGCAACCAACCTCTATCCATAAGCACCTAGATTACTGACCCTACCAATGTCGGTTATCCCCTACCGGCAGCGGTTCTGCAACCGTGGTCAGTTATCCAGTGACCGGCATCAGTCACTATGAATTATACCCCAAAACCTTCCTGCTCACCTATTTGTCCACCTAACAACCTTAGGTCCAGTCTGGTTTATCCTTGTAACGCAACCTGAATGTATCAACGACCAGTAACCGAACAAACAACATGACTCTTTATTATTGATAGTTTAGCCTCTATTTGATTTTTAACGAGGTACCTAAATCGTGAGTTTGCAATAGCTTTCTTTGTTATCATTTGTGTTAATTCGTATTAAAAGGGGAACTGACCACCTTCAAAAGGAAGTTTTTATATTTCCTGGGCCTAAGGCAGCTCCCTCATTTATTGTCTAATTAAAATCTAGTGGTCTTGTATTCTTACTTGTAGGTAGTCCTTCCAAGACAAAAAGGAGTTCTTCGCAGTCGATTTGATCTTTCTCTACGGTATGCACACACCATCTCAACATTCAACAGGTATTCCTCCTAGCCCTAACCCTTATTTGTTTCTCAAAGGAATGAAAGGATAGAAGCAAGTCTATTCCAAAGAGCCGAAACATTTCATGTGAAACATTTTAGCATGCCCGGTGGGACCCATTTCAGGTTTTTGTTTCTCTTGCTTGCTTTCATTTTAGGAAGCATACTTGATGTTTGCTACTTTTTGTTATATATTTAGTAAAAGAATTTGTCTTGTTTTCCCAGTTTTGCATTAGTGAAAGCCATCTTCATTTGCTTCATCGAATATCATTTTCGATTTGGGTTTAAAACACGTGCATTACATTCTTGCTTGCTGTTTTCTATTCTAGTGAACATAGATTAAGTAACAGGTCATACACGTGGGGGTGATTTCCACAGTATTAACAGGAAATTAATCTTACTTTCATTGCACAACACATACCGAATCACTTCATAATTAACACAACAGCTCAAAACATCCCCCCTTTTCTGCGGTATTCCTCCACCAGATTGAGGTAACCTTATAAGCCAAAACAAACTTGACATTTCCCCTAAGTCTTTTGTTTAGGATTCTGACATCATTCTATGTCTAAAGGAATAAGCCCAGAATAATTAAAATTAACCCTAGGGTTAGTCTCTGGATTTGTGTGTGCATCTTGCTTGTTTTCAGTTCTATTTTCTCTGTTATACACTGTCTTCTGTGATCACCTTATAACAATTTGATAAAGGTACTAAGCGTTGTTAACAATCAAATCAGCAGCTTCTTATATTTTCTTATACCAGTCTTATTACACCGACATCGGTTAACTGATCGACGTCGGCTATAGCCTAACCGACATCGGTTACTCAGACCGATATCGGTTACTATCTTTTACAGTTCTTGACAAACCAGCAACCTACCAATTTCACCATTTTGCAGGTCTGTTTTTGTTCCTGATAGATCGAAGCCCTACTGTGTACTCTTGTCCATGGTTGTTATCACTCGAAAGCAAGCCGCCACCATGGTTTCACATGCTTGCTCTGTGCCTTTTCTTGAATCACCCCCTTCACATTCTGTGGGGAATCCTACGGACACCAGCGAGGTTCCTAAAATTCCTATGGGGGATAAAGAATTTGCCAAATTTCTGGATGCTAATCCTAGCACTATACAATACTATTTGTCTCATGCCCTTGACCGTACACCCCGACGGTCAACTCCTTGTTGGCATGCCTATCAGTATAGCTGCTCATTTAGCCCCTTTTCCACCTGATAACTCCGCTTTGCCTTCCGCATCTTTAGTCCCGTCACCTACCTCAAAAGCTTCAGGGCTCCATACGGCACAGATTGGCTTTCCTTCGGTTAATCTTGGGCCCAACATGTCATTACCACCAACTGCTCCTACCTTGTCTCTCTTGGAGACCGTTCCGTTCATGACTTGCTCTCTGCCACCTATCCACATGAACTTTCCTTCTCAAGCTCCGCCCACCTTTTCATTTCCACACACACATCCGGTAACCTCAACAGCTTATATAGGACATCCCTATTTGGTTGCCCCAACACAGTTGTCCTCCATACCTTATCAACATTTAACCCCACCATTGTCTAGCAGTGGCCCTTGGCCCAATTTTCTTCCGTTTACCACAACCACACCATCATCTCATCCAACTACTGATTTAATTAAACAAATGATGGACAAAATGCAAAACCTGGAGGCTTCTGTTTCAGGAAGTCGTAGTGCCTTGACATACGAGCAAGTTTGTCGAGAGCCTATCCACCCTTCAGTCCCCCTTCATTCATATCCTCCTCAATGGGAATTACAAAAATTTACCCATTTTAACAGTAAGGAGGACCCTCAACAACACTTGCAATCATTTAGACATGCCTGCTATCTAATTGCTCATGACAACACTTTACTACTCCACACCTTTCCCATGTCCTTATCAGGACCCGCCTTGGAGTGGTACAGTGCTTTAAACCCAACACTCAATCTTATCTTTTAACCAGCTAGCCCAATCTTTCTTGGATCATTTCTCCATTAACATTGCCAAGAAAGTATCTATCACCGACCTCTATGCCATCCGACAATTTGAAGACAAATCTATCGCAGATTTCGTTGGACGATGGAGGGGCCTTATCAACCAACTTACGTATGCCTTGCCTCAAACCGAACTTATCAAACTGTTTACGCGGGCCTGCGCTAAGCACATCTCTCCTACCCTCCAAATTCAAACTTTCCGTACATTTTGACGAGGCCTTTACTATGGCTCGAAAACTAGAGATTCGAGCCTTAGAGGAAGAGAAATTGCGGTTGCGTAACAAAAACCCCACTTTTCGAACCCAAGATTCCACCAACAAACCTAACACCACCAATCCTCACCCATCGACCACTTCAAAATCAAAAGGGGCTATGCACGCGGTGATGGTCAAATCCCAACCACTGTCTAATACCCCACCAAAAACCACCTATAAGTATAAAGCAGAACCCATCAACTACACTCCCTTGGGAGAAACATATGGTGTGATATTGGAAAAATTGCTCAAAGCAGGAGCCATTACCTTACCTCCTGTTAAACCTCATTCTAGGTTCGATTCCACTCGTGCCATACCTTCTTGGTACAAAGAAAATGACTTCTATAACTTCCACCGCGTGAAGGGACACAGTCATGAGAACTGCAAGATGTTGAAAAACATAGTGCAGGAAATGGTTGATGTAGGGGATATAGCCCTCGATAATCCTAACGCCCCTGCTAACCGAAATTTGAGAATATTCAACAAACCATTCCCGAATCATTCTTCTAACAGTAATCTAAACCAAGATATCTTAGCCGAGGAGAGTGTTCATGAGATCCATGCAGTCTTCGATTCCTAGCCAAAGACCTCTATCGAACAAATTCTCAATCAAGCCTCTTCACTAACGCAGGAAACCGAACCCCCTTCCTCGCCATCAAGACAAACTGAAATCCTTGCCGTTCCTTTACCCATCAAGGAATTAGCTACCCAGAGTTCCCTTCTCACAAATGAGCCTTCTTATACCACATCCTTGCAAGACTGTGAGCGGATGTTATCTAATTTATCTATTTCCCAAACGTCTCCTTCCACCATTCTTGCTATACAAGAGGAAGGCTCGCCACTTCTTTTCTCATCCTTAGACGAGCAACCTCTTGAACCGACATCACCACATTCTTTAAACATGACAGATCCTCTCAAACACACTCTCCTACCTATTATTCCTTCATCACCTAAATCTTTTCAGCAACCGGTTGATCTCTTAACGCCCATTGATACAGTGCCTCATATACCCCTTGTATCACACCCACAGTGGACCGGAATCACAACCCACCTTTCTTCCATACAAAAGTTCCTATTCACACGTGAGGACTGTCATTCCATAGAAGATAGACAGGTCCTATGGGAATGTTTGAGTACGTCATATTCTACTCAAATGCAAATGACCGATCCTGATGCCTCCACCATATACCCGAAGTGTTTACAGAAGCTTAAAATGCCCATGTCCTCATCTTCACCCCCCTCATCTCTACCAAATACCTTGTCCACTTCTATTAACTTAGCCAAATCTTCCCCTACGCTTGGGACCTCACCCATACCTAGTCTAACACACCCACCTGAGTGGCTTGATTTATCTAAAAATAAAGCCGTCCATCCCATTAGGAGATAGACTCAATCTCCTCAATCTATGCCGTTAACACAACTAAAACCATCGTTGTCACACCTACCTTGCATATTGGGACCCCCTCCCTCTACTTTACATCAATATATCATACCTCCTGCGTTTTCTTTAAAGCGACCTATGCCTTCTGCACCCATACAGAAATCCAAGGGTATAGCAACACTGTCACCCCGCGTATCCTCTCCACCTATCAACCATAAACAAATTCCACCATCAAAAGATTTGTTTTCTGTCACTCCTATTTCTCCATAGTTGTTTTCTGATACCACATCATCTATGGCCTCATCATCCAACCAGCTAAACATAGCTTCTACGTCAAAGAAACCACGGTTAGTTAAAACCCATTACCAAAACTCCTTGGCTAAACCACCCCCCATACAAACCAACCACACCATGTCATCACCAAAATCGACCCAGTCAATAGCCTCATTTTCCTCTGACTTTGACCCACTCAAAGGGTCTTACGCCAAAATCCTTGCTATGTTGGTGGAGAATGCGACCATTTCCCTACCCCCACTTAGACCTTATGATCCATCTAAACCTTGACCTATAAGTTACGATGAGTCTAAAATCTGCGCTTATCACCGCACACCAGGACATGATGTGGAGGGATGCAAATCTTTAAAAACCATCCTTCATCAGTCACCTCTCCCAGATAGAAAGGTTAAGAAAGACAACTTACGAAGAGAGAGACCTTTAGCTTGAATTCCCTCTCCTATACCATCTGTCCCCGCCTCACCAAGATCTATCATTATTACAACCCCACCTCTTGAAGACCATGATTTATCCCTACCATATTCCTCCTCTTGTATTCACGAGATCAATATGATTAGTGTTGCTACTCGAGGGTAGAAAAACAATGGGAAATCAAAAGAAAACATGCCTGCGGCATCTCTTTCTTCGTCCACCATCCTGATTACACCACCACCTAAAGTGGTTATTCACAGACCCGCCTATCCCGTCTCTAATGGCATTTCCCATCGAACTATGATCAAACAGCTTCACCAATCGCCTGTAAAAATGACATTGTATGATCTCATTCAGACTTTTGAATCTCATCGACAAGCTCTTGTTGAGATCCTTCAAGGGATAGAGGTTTTACCTAATGAAACCTTGCCTGTTAACTCTATTCTAACACCCAATCATGTTGCTTAGCTCACCAAACAATCTATCTCCCCAACCACTTCTGTCTCTGTATAGCAAGCCGCTGCTGTCAGTTTCTCCAAAGATGAAATTATCAACTTTGGTGCCGAAGATCCTGACCCTGCTCTTTTCATCTCAGCGTACGTTCAGGATATTCAGGTATGTCGTGTTATGATTGACGGGGGCGCTAGCCTAAACATCATCTCTTCAAAAGCCTTCCAACAAATGAATATCCCTTCTAGTTGCATGTGTGCCAACCCCATCATGTTGCGATCATTCAATGATGCTATTACTTCTACTTTAGGCACCGTGATCCTTAACATTCGTGCAGGACCACGTACTTTACCAGAACTCTTCTATGTCCTTGAGGGAGAGTTCTAATACAACATGTTGTTAGGCCGCCCTTAGATCCGGGCTATGGGATGCGTTCCGTCCACCTTACATAGATGCATAAAATTTGAGTACGAGGGGAAGTCCTACACTGTAAAAGCTGATCCTCCCCCCTTCAAAACTTGCAATATGTTGTATCACCCCAATGATGTGCTTATACCAGTCAAGACACCTATTTATCCAACCCAGCCATCTACTTCCGACGCACCTACACCTTCAACCAATGAAACCGCCGTTACAAATATTACTTCCTTTCCCGCAGATAACATCCCAACCTCCGACCCCTTAGCAGATGTTTTTCAACGCCTTACGCTGGGAGAGTACCGCCTATATAATGTTAGTTCTTTCCATACCCCGCAGGAGTACGGACAGCTACATGCCCATCCCACCTACGACTGTCACGTGGGGGAGGTAATCTCTTATGGACCACCTCATTGCCACACCAATCTAACATATGGGGGTGTTGACGCATCTTCCGTTACCCCTAAACCTCCTCTTGGTGTGGTTTCTGTCAAATCTGATTTTCAATACTTGACAAATCGTCATTTCGCCCTCACCTTCTTAACTCGCTGTGCTTGGAAAGGCTTTGGTTTTGGTCTTTATGAACAAGGCCGACATACAATCATTCCCGTAACTACATGCAAGCACAATGATCACAGTGGTCTCGGTTTTCCTGAAACACCTACACATGAGACACCTCGTGTCAGTTGTATCCTGGAAGAAGACGACGTCACCCCTACCAAACCATCATCACCCACTTTGCCATCATCACCCACAGAGTCGATAGACCCTGAATCTATCCCTCCTAACTTTTTTTTTTCATAAATGCTATCTTCATAGGTCCTCTCACTTATCAACGCAATAATGAGGATCCATCTTCTCTTCCCCTTCTGTATCCAGACATGATCGAAGAGGATTCACCTTCGATTAATGTTGTTGAGTGCCAGGATGACGACTCCATCCTCACTTACCTTGGGGCGGATGACTCCTATATTCAACGCACCTTACCGTCTGAAACTCAAACCATGTTGAATGAGTCGACTATAGAAATCAACATCCACACAAAGGAGGATCCTCACATTGTGAAGATCAGACAATCCCTTAACACATCAGAACAAGCCGCCTTTACTACCTTTCTTCGTACCTGCAACCAAGCTTTCACTTGGTCCTACGCTGACATGTCAGGAATTGATCCTACCATTGCTGTCCATAACATCACCCTAAACCCCGATTCCAAACCAGTCAAACAAAAACTGAGAAAGATGCATCCACGCATCGTCGTCTTGGTCAAAGAAGAGCTTCAACGACTTCTTTCTGTTTCCTTCATCTTACCTATTGACTATCCTCAATGGATTTCTAACATCATACCTGTCACTAAAGTGATGGGGGGACTTCGGATATGCACGGATTTCCGAGACCTTAACCTCGCTTGCCCCAAGGATGACTTCCCCCTCCCAAGTATTGATCAACTTGTTGATCTCACTGCGGGCCATGAAATACTTTCTCTCATGGATGGTTTTTCGGGATACAATCAAATTTTGGTAGCCCCGGCCGATCAACATAAAACTACTTTCATAACTCCTTGGGGAACCTTCTATTATCGTGTCATGCCATTTGGCCTTAAGAATGCTGGTGCTACCTATCAGCGGGCTATGACTTACATTTTTCATGACATTATGCACACTATCCTTGAGGATTATGTCAATGATCTTCTTGGAAAATCTAAACATCGTAGTGAACATATCAATGTTTTAACCATTATTTTCGATCGCCTGTTGCAATATTTAGTCCGGCTTCAACCAAAAAAATGTTTCTTTGGTGTTATTTTGGGAAAAACTCTTGGCTTTATCGTCTCTTTGCGTGGCATTGAGGTCGATCCATCTAAAGTCAAAGCTATCCTAGAAATGCCCCCACCCAAAAACCTCAAACAATTGCGTAGTTTGCAGGGTAAACTTCAATCCATCTGGCATTTCATCTCCCAACTCTCGAATCAATGTCACCCTTTCCATCACCTTCTAAAAAGAACATTGCCTTTCAATGGAGTGAAGAGTGTCACCAATCCTTTTAAGCTCTCAAATCCTATCTCTTGCAGCCACCCGTGCTTATTCCACCTCAGGATGATCGTCCTTTCTACCTTTACCTTTCTGCCACTGACCATGCTATAGGAGCTATGCTCACACATCGGGACTCGGCACGTCGAGAACAAGCCGTTTATTATATAAGTCGTACTCTCGTGGATTACGAGACTAGGTATACACATGTAGAAAAATTGTGCCTAGCCCTATCATTCGTAGCCACCAAACTCCGACATTACCTCCTGAATCACAAAACTTTTGTCATCACCAACACGGACCCCATTCATTATATGTATGCCAAACCACATCTAAACCAATGCATCACCCGATGGCTTATGCTCCTTGCCGACCTCGACCTTGAGTTTGTACAATAGAATTCAATCAAAGGACAAACTATTACAGACCAACTTGCGGAGGCCCCTTTACCTAGGGAACAATTCACCAATTTTAATTTCCCTGACGAACTCATCGCCACTCTTTCACTCAACGAAGAGTCGTATCAAATGACCCTCTTCTTCGATGGATCTAAATGCCAGCGTGGCGGAGGAGCCGGCATTGTTCTCATCCCTCTTGACACTGAACTTATGTCTCTTTCATTCCGGCTTGATTTCCCCTGTACTAATAATACAGCAGAATACGAGGCCCTTGTTTTGGGTCTCCAGGTTGCATTACACTTAGGTGTCAAATCTATTAATATTTTTGGCGACTCTCAATTGGTAGTCAATCAAGTTATGGGCATATACCAATGTAAGAATGAGGAACTTCAAAAGTACAAACATTACATGGATTCACTTTTGACCTCATTTACTCGTTATTCTATCCAGACCATTCCCCGCTCTAATAACAAATTTGTGGATACTATGGCTTGCTTAGCCTCACAAATTCCTACCGCACCTACTAACTCTGACATATTAGTCTTGGTCCAACAACTTTTTACCCCATCCTACTCAGCCCCGGTAGTTTGTATGATAAATAATGTGTCTACTAATTCGCAGGATACCTGGTACCACCAATTTCACGACTACCTTACAACCTCTGTTCTCCCACCTGACATTTCTAGTAATGGAAAACGTGATTTTCTTAAAAGTGTTTCTCGTTATGTTGTCATGGGGGGACTCCTCTATAAACGTGGCTTTGATGGAATCCTCCTTCGATGTCTAACCGGCGCAGAGGTCACCTATACCATCCAACAAGTCCATGACGACATTTGTGGTGGACATTTTAGTGGCCTTGCCATGGCCAAACAAATCCTTCGCCTAGGTTATTATTGGCCTACTCTTAATAATGACTGCTACGAATATGTTAAGCGTTGTGTTATGTGTCAACAACATGCCAACCTTCAACATACTCCCAGCCATCCGCTACAGGTCACACGAGATCTTTGGCCTTTCTCACAATGGGGTTTAGACCTTATTGGTGAGATTCACCCGCCTTCTTCGCAACGTCACCGTTGGATAATCACAACAACTGAATATTACACAAAATGGGTGGAGACCATTCCACTCATTTCAATCAAAAAAGAAAAAATTGTCGAATTCGTTAACCATCACATTATCTGTCGTTTTGGTATTCCTCATCACCTAATAACAGATAATGGTAAATCTTTTAAAAATAAATTGTTACAAGACCTTTGTGACAACTTTGGTATCAAACTTAGTTTCTCATCGCCTTACTATCCGTAGGCCAATGGTCAGGCTGAATCTTCTAATAAAACCCTAACCAAAATCCTCATGAAAGTTGTCAATGAGTCTGGAAGAAACTGGCATGATCACATTCCCTTTGCCCTTTGGGCTTATCGTACTAGCATTCGTACCTCCACTAATGCCACACCATTTTCTTTGGTATATGTTACCGAGGCTGTCTTGCCTCTCGAAGTACAAATACCCTCCCTTAGAATATCTCTTCAGGATATTCTCACCAACGATGATTTCCGCCAAGAGCGGTTAGCCCAATTAGAGCTTCTTGATGAGCGTCATCTTACGACTCTTGATCACCTTCAAATCTACCAAAAACGCATTAAGCGTGCTTATGATAAACGGCTTCATGAGTGTACTTTTAAGGTTGGCTATCTTGTCCTCAAAGAGAATCAACATGTAACCAAACTAGAAAAGAGTAAACATGGAAAATTTACTCCTAATTGGATTGGGCCTTACATTATCACTCACACTTATGTATCAGGCACTTATCTTTTAGCTTCGCTTAATGGTAAACTTGATCCTGAGCCCCTTAATGCCTTGCATCTTCGACCATTCTACTGTTGAAATTAGTGTTATATCACTGCTTATCTACCTTATGCTTATCCCTTGAGCTCATTTACCACCGCATACACTTTTTTTCTTACATCTCAAAATCCAATCAAGCTCACATGGTTTGATTATCACCTCCCCTTAAAAGATGCCTTCCCCTTTTTAGTCTAGTCCATGACTTCAAAGTATCAAAATGACACATTCTTAATTACACACTTATGGGATTTTCTTGATTCAAACTTCTTACAAAATACTAGATGCTTCATGCCCAACGGACATCTAGACCTCTAAATTATACAATAGACTGCTCCCTTGAAGGATAGCTATATGCCAAACTATTGCTCTTATTATAAATAGACTGCTCCCCTGAAGGACAGCTATACATAAGCACCGCATCTGCTACTATAAATAGACTGCTCCCTTGAAGGATAGCTATACACAGTCAGCCTTTATCAGAAGCTTCTCGCATTGATCAGCTTCGTGAAGACCTCAAGAACAACAAAATACATATCCCATGTCGACTTCCCGCATCGATCAGTCTATATCCAGAAAAATAAAAATACAAGCAGTACTTCAAAACACTTCTGAGTCATGGACTTGTCTATTTTGGTTTGGTTTTGGTTTTTTAGATTAATCATCTTATAATAAACTCACCTACACCCTCGTCCACATCAACCACCTCACCTCACCATTTGTCAAAACAACAAAACTCAAGGGACGTGACATATATTTGATATATTTGATATAAAAATATTCTGACTATTGTATATCTTCTAGTTGAAAGAACATTCTGACTAGTTGTATATCTGATAGTTTCTCAAATGTTGTAAGAGGCTGCCAAAGATCTAGGAGAGTCATGTTTTTCTTGTCAATATTCCACCAAAAATCATTCTAAACAACTAATTCTACCCCATACTACCCCTGTTTTGACCTGTATACCCACAGAATATTGAAATCCATTTTCTAAAGTATGCAGAACCAAATAGGATTTGAAAATGTATTCAGTAACCTTTCCTTGCATTGAAAGTATCTCTATAATTTGGAATTGACAACTTGTGAAAGTCAGATTTGGAGTGTTGATCATATTTTCCTAAGGCCCCTTCATACTATTTGCACAAATTGAGGGAGATCTTCATCTCCTTCACCATTTGATGGTTACAAAATAGGTCCTCATACATTGGTTGAAAGGCATAACCTAAAATATTTAGGACAAGATCAAGTTCTATTTGAGTGTTATCCATCTCTCCATGAATCTGAGTGCCAGTTAGATCACATCCCCGGCTACAAAACAACATACATCATGATCTATTTGTATTAAAGCTTCATGCCATATCTCTGATGCTTCTTAGATTCAAAAGGAGAACAAATTTTGGTACCAACACATGGCTTATCCACATCCATATCTAGTAGCTTTTATGTTCGGTCCGTATGTGCTTCTTTTCCTATTTTCCAAGAATTACTAGGTCTTGAATCCATTCTACCCTGGCATGAGCCTTCGTGTCTCTCTGAGAATTACTTCTGCGTGTGAATTTATGCCCTATTTCTGTGTGCCACAAGGCTTCGCACCTTAGGTAATTAGTTAATTTTAGGGGTCAAACATCACCCCACACTAAACTAGTTTCTGTTCCAACAAACCTCCATGCTTCCTAAACAAAAATTATGCCAACTAGAATATTACTGAAAAAGAATAAAGAATATAGGTTATGAGAGAATCTAAAAAAATAATTTGAGGAATGGGGGGTGGATGTTATGTGACCAATTTGAGTAGTTTAGGGAACTTCACATCTATCTTGTCCTTCAATTTTTCCTAGGCCTTCAACTCTGATAAGGCATTACTTGGTGCTTCACCTATGACACTTGGTAACTGGTCTAGTGTGATTTCTTCCCCCTACCCTCTCAATGTGTTAAAAGCCACCCCTAGCTCTGCACAAACACCCTCAAACTCATCCTTCCATTCATTGATTGAGTCTCGGAGCTTGCTAATTTATAAATTTAGGTTTTTGTGCTTTGTCTTGATTTTCTCCTTCTGGGTCATGGTGTTAACGACCAATTGTGCGTGCTCCACCTTTTTGGTGGGGATGGTCTCATGTAACACTTTGATTGATGCATCTTCCTTTGTCACCCATGCATCGTTAATTGGCTCACATTTTCTACATCTATTGAAGCCCCTATCCTCTAGTATATCTCCCTCCTTGAGTTGGGAGAGAAAATCTTCTAACTTTGTGATCCGAGATTCAATTGTGACCTTTTATTTTTTCTCATTTGTGAGCTCTGCAACTATGGGGCATGCACCATCCTTGATGTTAATGAGTAACATCCCCATGAGATCCTTAAGGTACTCCATCTCATCCCCATAATTGGTCCTGGCCTAGCTCACAAACACCAAACATTGTCCTATAATGTTTTTCAAGAGGTTGCTAACTCAGTCATATGCCTCCTTTGTTTGCGTCTGCTCTCCCCTTAACTATTGGTGAAACCTATCGATTTCCTTCTCCTTGATCTTCCTCTTTGTGATCAAGGTCCAAACAGTGGCCCGTATATCCATACTACACCAGATTACCTTTAAAGACATATTTTGCAGAACATTGCATACCTGCTTGTCTGTTAGGTGGTTAGGATCCACCACTTTATATGTATCTCCTTGCTTATTCTTAAAGTAAATGGTCTTGATCGCATGATCGTCAACTTTCTTGGTGTGGTAGTGCATGGTCCATCTAAGCATCTTCCTGTTAATGGGCACACCCCCGTCTTGATCCATCAAATCCCAACCATCAAATTTGTGTCTTACGACCCCTTGCGACCTGCATCGCATTTCGCAACCTAACCTCACCACCTAAACCTTACACAATTATTTATTAATTACCTTATAATTAATAAATCCACATCACCATACCTGCCACCTCATGTCGCCACCTCATCATGACCTAGTCTTAACCCTAAACTAACCTAATTAAGACCTATAACTTGGTCCAATTCCACACCTATGACTAATTAATCCTCATCTGCACCTAAAACCAACGTCATAATGACTTGACCAAGCCCGCTACCAATCCCTCGGAAGAAAAGGAGGGAAAGATGGCTATTTTACCAAAAACAGCCCGCTTTGAACGGACCGATACCGGTTCCTATTCAACCGTCGTCGGTTGCGTAACCACCATCGGTTCCCCATAAATGACCACTTCCAACCAAAAACAAGGATCAGATTTTCATTTGATCGGGAGAAGGAGAAATCATCGAGAGAATCCAGATTTTGCTAGGCCGAAGCAGAGACAAGTGAAGAAATAGGAAGAGTTTACACAGAAGGACATCAAGCCCAAGATTGCAACCGTACAACCAGAGCCCAGTGACACTCAGCTGATCATCGTCAGGGAAGACATCTCATCTTCTGATCATCAAGACGTCCTATCTGAGCTCTACCTTCATCACCACAGTTCTTGGACCTGCAGTAAGTAGAACCTTGTATGTCTCTTTGTTAACATTTCTTAGACTTTTTGAATCACAGCCGTCATAAGTTTATTCCTAGATCTACTACCAGTGACATACTGCACTTAACCTTCATCCATACACCCTGATATTGCCCAAAAGGCCATTTTACCACACTCTGATTCTTCCCTATCCTCCCATCATTCCCCTCAGCCATCCCCCAATATTAATAACCCCACAATCACCTTGCAACCAACCTTTATCCAAAAGCACTTAGATTGCTGACCCTACCGGTATCGTTTATCCCCTACCGGTAGCGGTTCACTAACCGCGGTTGGTTATCTAGTGACCGCCGTCGGTCACTGTGACTTATACCCCAAAACCTTTTGCTTGCCTATTTTCCACCTAACAACCCCAAATCCAGCCCGGTTTATCCCTATAACTCAACCTGAATATATCAACGACCAGTAACCGAGCAAACAACGTGACGCTTTATTATTGATAGTTTAGTTTCTATTGCTTTGTAACGAGATACCTAAATCGTGATTTTGCAATAGCTTTCTATATTATAATTTGTGTTAAATCATATTAAAAGGGGAACTGACCACCTTCGAAAGGAATTTTTTATATTTCCTGGGCCTAAGGCAGATCCCTCATTTGTTGTCTAATTAAAATCTAGTGGTCTTGTATTCTTACTTGCAGGTAGTCCTTCCAAGACAAAAAGGAGTTCTTTGCAGTCGATCTGATCTTTCTCTACGGTACGCGCACACCATCTCAACATTCAATAGGTATTCCTCCTAGCCATAACCCTTATCTGTTTCTCAAGGGAATGATAGGATAGAAGCAAGTCTATTCTACAGAGACGAAACATTCCGTGCGAAACATTTTGGCACGCCCGGTGGGACCCATTTCGGGTTTCTATTTCTCTTGCTTATTTTCATTTTAGGAAGCATACTTGTTGTTGCTGTTTTTGTTATATATTTAGTAAATAATTTGTCTTGCTTTCCTAGTTTCGTATTAGTGAAATTCATCTCATTTGCTTCATCAAATATCATTTTCGATTTGGGTTTAAAACACGTGCATTACATTCTTGCTTGCTGTTTTCGATTCTAGTGAACATAGACTAAGTAACAGGTCATACACGTGGGGGTGATTTCCACGGTATTGACAGGAAATTAATCTTACTTTCACTACACAACACATACCGAATCACTTCACAATTAACACAACAGCTCAAAACATTCCCCCTTTTCTGCGGTATTCCTCCACCCGATTGAGGTAACCTTATAAGCCAAAACAAACTTGACATTTCCCCTAAGTCTTTTGTTTAGGATTGACATCATTCCACGTCTAAAGGCATAAGCCCACAATAATTAAAATTAACCCTAGGGTTAGTCTCTGGATTTGCGTGTGCATCTTGTTTGTTTTCAGTTCTGTTTTCTCTGTTATACACTGTCTTCTGTGATTACCTTAGAAAAATTTGATAAATGTACTGAGTGTTGTTAACAATCAAATCAGCAGCTTCTTATATTTTCTTATACCAGTCTTATTACACTGACATCGGTTAACTGACCGACGTCGGCTATAGTCTAACTGACATCGGTTACTAGACCGACATCGGTTACTGTCTTTTACAGTTCCTGACAAACCAGCAACCTACCAATTTCACCATTCTGCATCTGTTTCTGTTCCTAATAGATTGAAACCCTACTCTGTACTCCTGTCCATGGTTGTTATCACTCAAAAGCAAGCCGCCGCCATGGTTTCACATGCTTGCTCTGTGCCTTTGCCTGAATCACCCCCTTCACATTCTGTGGGGAATCCAACGGACACCAGCGAGGTTCCTAAAATTCCTATGGGGGATAAAGAATTTGCCAAATTTCTGGATGCTAATCCTAGCGCTGTACAATACTATTTGTCTCATGCCCTTGGCCGTACACCCGACGGTCAACTCCTTGTTGGCATGCCTATCAGTATAGCTGCTCATTTAGCCCCTTTTCCGCCTGATAACTCCGCTTTGCCTTCCGCATCTTTAGTCCCGTCACCTACCTCAGAAGCTTCAGGGGTCCATACGGCATAGATTGGCTTTCCTTCGGTTAATCTTGGGCCCAACATGTCATTACCACCAACTGCTCCTACCTTGTCTCTCTTGGAGACCGTTCCGTTCATGACTTGCTCTCTGCCACCTATCCACATGAACTTTCCTTCTCAAGCTCCGCCCACCTTTTCATTTCCACACACACATCCGGTAACCTCAACAGCTTATATAGGACATCCCTATTTGGTTGCCCCAACACAGTTGTCCTCCATACCTTATCAACATTTAACCCCACCATTGTCTAGCAGTGGCCCTTGGCCCAATTTTCTTCCGTTTACCACAACCACACCATCATCTCATCCAACTACTGATTTAATTAAACAAATGATGGACAAAATGCAAAACCTGGAGGCTTCTGTTTCAGGAAGTCGTAGTGCCTTGACATATGAGCAAGTTTTTCGAGAGCCTATCCACCCTTCAGTCCCCCTTCATTCATATCCTCCTCAATGGGAATTACCAAAATTTACCCGTTTTAACAGTAAGGAGGACCCTCAACAACACTTGCAATCATTTAGACATGCCTGCTATCTAATTGCTCATGACAACACTTTACTACTCCACACCTTTCCCATGTCCTTATCAGGACCCGCCTTGGAGTGGTACAGTGCTTTAACCCAACACTCAATCTTATCTTTTAACCAGCTAGCCCAATCTTTCTTGGATCATTTCTCCATTAACATTGCCAAGAAAGTATCTATCACCGACCTCTATGCCATCCGACAATTTGAAGACAAATCTATCGCAGATTTCGTTGGACGATGGAGGGGCCTTATCAACCAACTTACGTATGCCTTGCCTCAAACCGAACTTATCAAACTGTTTACGCGGGCCTGCGCTAAGCACATCTCTCCTACCCTCCAAATTCAAACTTTCCGTACATTTGACGAGGCCTTTACTATGGCTCGAAAACTAGAGATTTGAGCCTTAGAGGAAGAGAAATTGCGGTTGCGTAACAAAAACCCCACTTTTCGAACCCAAGATTCCACCAACAAACCTAACACCACCAATCCTCACCCATCGACCACTTCGAAATCAAAAGGGGTTGTGCACGCGGTGATGGTCAAATCCCAACCACTGTCTAATACCCCACCAAAAACCACCTATAAGTATAAAGCAGAACCCATCAACTACACTCCCTTGGGAGAAACATATGGTGTGATATTGGAAAAATTGCCTCAAAGCAGGAGCCATTACCTTACCTCCTGTTAAACCTCATTCTAGGTTCGATTCCACTCGTGCCATACCTTCTTGGTACAAAGAAAATGACTTCTATAACTTCCACCGCGTGAAGGGACACAGTCATGAGAACTGCAAGATGTTGAAAAACATAGTGCAGGAAATGGTTGATGTAGGGGATATAGCCCTCGATAATCCTAACGCCCCTGCTAACCGAAATTTGAGAATATTCAACAAACCATTCCCGAATCATTCTTCTAACAGCAATCTAAACCAAGATATCTTAGCCGAGGAGAGTGTTCATGAGATCCATGCAGTCTTCGATTCCTAGCCAAAGACCTCTATCGAACAAATTCTCAATCAAGCCTCTTCACTAACGCAGGAAACCGAACCCCCTTTCTCGCCATCAAGACAAACTGAAATCCTTGCCGTTCCTTTACCCATCAAGGAATTAGCTACCCAGAGTTCCCTTCTCACAAATGAGCCTTCTTATACCACATCCTTGCAAGACTGTGAGCGGATGTTATCTAATTTATCTATTTCCCAAACGTCTCCTTCCACCATTCTTGCTATACAAGAGGAAGGCTCGCCACTTCTTTTCTCATCCTTAGACAAGCAACCTCTTGAACCGACATCACCACATTCTTTAAACATGACAGATCCTCTCAAACACACTCTCCTACCTATTATTCCTTCATCACCTTTTAAATCTTTTCAGCAACCGGTTGATCTCTTAACGCCCATTGATACAGTGCCTCATATACCCCTTGTATCACACCCACAGTGGACCGGAATCACAACCCACCTTTCTTCCATACAAAAGTTCCTATTCACACGTGAGGACTGTCATTCCACAGAAGATAGACAGGTCCTATGGGAATGTTTGAGTACGTCATATTCTACTCAAATGTAAATGACCGATCCTGATGCCTCCACCATATACCCGAAGTGTTTACAGAAGCTTAAAATGCCCATGTCCTCATCTTCACCCCCCCTCATCTCTACCAAATACCTTGTCCACTTCTATTAACTTAGCCAAATCTTCCCCTACGCTTGGGACCTCACCCATACCTAGTCTAACACACCCACCTAAGTGGCTTGATTTATCTAAAAATAAAGCCGTCCATCCCATTAGGAGACAGACTCAATCTCCTCAATCTATGCCGTTAACACAACTAAAACCATCGTTGTCACACCTACCTTGCATATTGGGACCCCCATCCCTCTACTTTACATCAATATATCATACCTCCTGCGTTTTCTTTAAAGCGACCTATGCCTTCTGCACCCATACAGAAATCCAAGGGTATAGCAACACTGTCACCCCGCGTATCCTGTCCACCTATCAACCATAAACAAATTCCACCATCAAAAGATTTGTTTTCTGTCACTCCTATTTCTCTGTAGTTGTTTTCTGATACCACATCATCTGTGGCCTCATCATCCAACCAGCTAAACATAGCTTCTACGTCAAAGAAACCACGGTTAGTTAAAACCCATTACCAAAACTCCTTGGCTAAACCACCCCCCATACAAACCAACCACACCATGTCATCACCAAAATCGACCCAGTCAATAGCCTCATTTTCCTCTGACTTTGACCCACTCAAAGGGTCTTACGCCAAAATCCTTGATATGTTGGTGGAGAATGCGACCATTTCCCTACCCCCACTTAGACCTTATGATCCATCTAAACCTTGACCTATAAGTTACTATGAGTCTAAAATCTGCGCTTATCACCGCACACCAGGACATGATGTGGAGGGATGCAAATCTTTAAAAACCATCCTTCATCAGTCACCTCTCCCAGATAGAAAGGTTAAGAAAGACAACTTACGAAGAGAGAGACCTTTAGCTTGAATTACCTCTCCTATACCATCTGTCCCCGCCTCACCAAGATCTATCATTATTACAACCCCACCTCTTGAAGACCATGATTTATCCCTACCATATTCCTCCTCTTGTATTCACGAGATCAATATGATTAGTGTTGCTACTCGAGGGTAGAAAAACAATGGGAAATCAAAAGAAAACACGCCTGCGGCATCTCTTTCTTCGTCCACCATCCTGATTACACCACCACCTAAAGTGGTTATTCACGGACCTGCCTATCCCGTCTCTAATGGTATTTCCCATCGAACTATGATCAAACAGCTTCACCAATCGCCTGTAAAAATGACATTGTATGATCTCATTCAGACTTTTGAATTCATCGACAAGCTCTTGTTGAGATCCTTCAAGGGATAGAGGTTTTACCTAATGAAACCATGCCTGTTACCTCTATTCTAACACCCAATCATGTTGCTTCGCTCACCAAACAATCTATCTCCCCAACCACTTCTGTCTCTGTATAGCAAGCCGCTGCTGTCAGTTTCTCCGAAGATGAAATTATCAACTTTGGTGCCGAAGATCCTGACCCTACTCTTTTCATCTCAGCGTACGTTCAGGATATTCAGGTATGTCGTGTTATGATTGACGGGGGCGCTAGCCTAAACATCATCTCTTCAAAAGCCTTCCAACAAATGAATATCCCTTCTAGTTGCATGTGTGCCAACCCCATCATGTTGCGATCATTCAATGATGCTATTACTTCTACTTTAGGCACCGTGATCCTTAACATTCGTGCAGGACCATGTACTTTACCAGAACTCTTCTATGTCCTTGAGGGAGAGTTCTAATACAACATGTTGTTAGGCCGCCCTTAGATCCGGGCTATGGGATGCGTTCCGTCCACCTTACATAGATGCATAAAATTTGAGTATGAGGGGAAGTCCTACACTGTAAAAGTTGATCCTCCCCCCTTCAAAACTTGCAATATGTTGTATCACCCCAATGATGTGCTTATACCAGTCAAGACACCCATTTATCCAACCCAGCCATCTACTTCCGACGCACCTACACCTTCAACCAATGAAACCGCCGTTACAAATATTACTTCCTTTCCCGCAGATAACATCCCAACCTCCGACCCCTTAGTAGATGTTTTTCAACGCCTTACGCTGGGAGAGTACCGCCTATATAATGTTAGTTCTTTCCATACCCCGCAGGAGTACGGACAGCTACATGCCCATCCCACCTACGACTGTCACGTGCGGGAGGTAATCTCTTACGGACCACCTCATTGCCACACCAATCTAACATATGGGGGTGTTGACGCATCTTCCGTTACCCCTAAACCTCCTCTTGGTGTGGTTTCTGTCAAATCCGATTTTCAATACTTGACAAATCGTCATTTCGCCCTCACCTTCTTAACTCGCTGTGCTTGGAAAGGCTTTGGTTTTGGTCTTTATGAACAAGGCCGACATACAATCATTCCCGTAACTACATGCAAGCACAATGATCACAGTGGTCTCGGTTTTCCTGAAACACCTACACAGGAGACACCTCGTGTCAGTTGTATCCTGGAAGAAGACGACGTCACCCCTACCAAACCATCATCACCCACTTTGCCATCATCACCCACAGAGTCGATAGACCCTGAATCTATCCCTCCTAACTTTTTTTTTTCATAAATGCTATCTTCATAGGTCCTCTCACTTATCAACGCAATAATGAGGATCCATCTTCTCTTCCCCTTCTGTATCCAGACATGATCGAAGAGGATTCACCTTCGATTAATGTTGTTGAGTGCTAGGATGACGACTCCATCCTCACTTACCTTGGGGCGGATGACTCCTATATTCAACGCACCTTACCGTCTGAAACTCAAACCATGTTGAATGAGTCGACTATAGAAATCAACATCCACACAAAGGAGGATCCTCACATTGTGAAGATCAGACAATCCCTTAACACATCAGAACAAGCCGCCTTTACTACCTTTCTTCGTACCTGCAACCAAGCTTTCACTTGGTCCTACGCTGACATGTCAGGAATTGATCCTACCATTGCTGTCCATAACATCACCCTAAACCCCGATTCCAAACCAGTCAAACAAAAACTGAGAAAGATGCATCCACGCATCGTCGTCTTGGTCAAAGAAGAGCTTCAACGACTTCTTTCTGTTTCCTTCATCTTACCTATTGACTATCCTCAATGGATTTCTAACATCATACCTGTCACTAAAGTGATGGGGGGACTTCGGATATGCACGGATTTCCGAGACCTTAACCTCGCTTGCCCCAAGGATGACTTCCCCCTCCCAAGTATTGATCAACTTGTTGATCTCACTGCGGGCCATGAAATACTTTCTCTCATGGATGGTTTTTCGGGATACAATCAAATTTTGGTAGCCCCGGCCGAACAACATAAAACTACTTTCATAACTCCTTGGGGAACCTTCTATTATCGTGTCATGCCATTTGGCCTTAAGAATGCTGGTGCTACCTATCAGCGGGCTATGACTTACATTTTTCATGACATTATGCACACTATCCTTGAGGATTATGTCGATGATCTTCTTGGAAAATCTAAACATCGTAGTGAACATATCAATGTTTTAACCATTATTTTCGATCGCCTGTTGCAATATTTAGTCCGGCTTCAACCAAAAAAATGTTTCTTTGGTGTTCTTTCAGGAAAAACTCTTGGCTTTATCGTCTCTTTGCGTGGCATTGAGGTCGATCCATCTAAAGTCAAAGCTATCCTAGAAATGCCCCCACCCAAAAACCTCAAACAATTGCGTAGTTTGCAGGGTAAACTTCAATCCATCTGGCATTTCATCTCCCAACTCTCGAATCAATGTCACCCTTTCCATCACCTTCTAAAAAGAACATTGCCTTTCAATGGAGTGAAGAGTGTCACCAATCCTTTTAAGCTCTCAAATCCTATCTCTTGCAGCCACCCGTGCTTATTCCACCTCAGGATGATCGTCCTTTCTACCTTTACCTTTCTGCCACTGACCATGCTATAGGAGCTATGCTCGCACATCGGGACTCGGCACGTCGAGAACAAGCCGTTTATTATATAAGTCGTACTCTCGTGGATTACGAGACTAGGTATACACATGTAGAAAAATTGTGCCTAGCCCTATCATTCGTAGCCACCAAACTCCGACATTACCTCCTGAATCACAAAACTTTTGTCATCACCAACATGGACCCCATTCATTATATGTATGCCAAACCACATCTAAACCAATGCATCACCCGATGGCTTATGCTCCTTGCCAACCTCGACCTTGAGTTTGTACAATAGAATTCAATCAAAGGACAAACTATTACAGACCAACTTGCGGAGGCCCCTTTACCTGGGGAACAATTCACCAATTTTAATTTCCCTGACGAACTCATCGCCACTCTTTCACTCAAGGAAGAGTCGTATCAAATGACCCTCTTCTTCGATGGATCTAAATGCCAGCGTGGTAGAGGAGCCGGCGTTGTTCTCATCCCTCTTGACACTGAACTTATGTCTCTTTCATTCCGGCTTGATTTCCCCTGTACTAATAATACAGCAGAATACGAGGCCCTTGTTTTGGGTCTCCAGGTTGCATTACACTTAGGTGTCAAATCTATTAATATTTTTGGCGACTCTCAATTGGTAGTCAATCAAGTTATGGGCATATACCAATGTAAGAATGAGGAACTTCAAAAGTACAAACATTACATGGATTCACTTTTGACCTCATTTACTCGTTATTCTATCCAGACCATTCCCCGCTCCAATAACAAATTTGTGGATACTATGGCTTGCTTAGCCTCACAAATTCCTACCGCACCTACTGACTCTGACATATTAGTCTTGGTCCAACAACTTTTTACCCCATCCTACTCAGCCCCGGTAGTTTGTATGATAAATAATGTGTCTACTAATTCGCAGGATACCTGGTACCACCAATTTCACGACTACCTTACAACCTCTGTTCTCCCACCTGACATTTCTAGTAATGGAAAACGTGATTTTCTTAAAAGTGTTTCTCGTTATGTTGTCATGGGGGGACTCCTCTATAAACGTGGCTTTGATGGAATCCTCCTTCGATGTCTAACCGGCGCAGAGGTCACCTATACCATCCAACAAGTCCATGACGACATTTGTGGTGGACATTTTAGTGGCCTTGCCATGGCCAAACAAATCCTTCGCCTAGGTTATTATTGGCTTACTCTTAATAATGACTGCTACGAATATGTTAAGCGTTGTGTTATGTGTCAACAACATGCCAACCTTCAACATACTCCCAGCCATCCGCTACAGGTCACACGAGATCTTTGGCCTTTCTCACAATGGGGTTTAGACCTTATTGGTGAGATTCACCTGCCTTCTTCGCAACTTCACCGTTGGATAATCACAACAACTGAATATTACACAAAATGGGTGGAGACCATTCCACTCATTTCAATCAAAAAAGAAAAAATTGTCGAATTCGTTAACCATCACATTATCTGTCGTTTTGGTATTCCTCATCACCTAATAACAGATAATGGTAAATCTTTTAAAAATAAATTGTTACAAGACCTTTGTGACAACTTTGGTATCAAACTTAGTTTCTCATCGCCTTACTATCCGTAGGCCAATGGTCAGGCTGAATCTTCTAATAAAACCCTAACCAAAATCCTCATGAAAGTTGTCAATGAGTCTGGAAGAAACTGGCATGATCACATTCCCTTTGCCCTTTGGGCTTATCGTACTAGCATTCGTACCTCCACTAATGCCACACCATTTTCTTTGGTATATGTTACCGAGGCTGTCTTGCCTCTCGAAGTACAAATACCCTCCCTTAGAATATCTCTTCAGGATATTCTCACCAACGATGATTTCCGCCAAGAGCGGTTAGCCCAATTAGAGCTTCTTGATGAGCGTCATCTTACGACTCTTGATCACCTTCAAATCTACCAAAAACGCATTAAGCGTGCTTATGATAAACGGCTTCATGAGTGTACTTTTAAGGTTGGCTATCTTGTCCTCAAAGAGAATCAACATGTAACCAAACTAGAAAAGAGTAAACATGGAAAATTTACTCCTAATTGGATTGGGCCTTACATTATCACTCACACTTATGTATCAGGCACTTATCTTTTAGCTTCGCTTAATGGTAAACTTGATCCTGAGCCCCTTAATGCCTTGCATCTTCGACCATTCTACTGTTGAAATTAGTGTTATATCACTGCTTATCTACCTTACGCTCGTCCCTTGAGCTCATTTACCACCGAATACACTTTGTTTCTTACATCTCAAAATCCAATCAAGCTCACATGGTTTGATTATCACCTCCCCTTAAAATATGCCTTCCCCTTTTTAGTCTAGTCCATGACTTCAAAGTATCAAAATGACACATTCTTAATTACACACTTATGGGATTTTCTTG
The DNA here is from genome assembly GCA_019776745.2 of Taxus chinensis. Taxonomy (NCBI): domain Eukaryota; kingdom Viridiplantae; phylum Streptophyta; class Pinopsida; order Cupressales; family Taxaceae; genus Taxus; species Taxus chinensis. Next base: position 465,426,918 of record CM034154.1, on the reverse strand, counting down.
ATTCAAACTTCTTACAAAATACTAGATGCTTCATGCCCAACGGACATCTAGACCTCTAAATTATACAATAGACTGCTCCCTTGAAGGATAGCTATATGCCAAACTATTGCTCTTATTATAAATAGACTGCTCCCCTGAAGGACAGCTATACATAAGCACCGCATCTGCTACTATAAATAGACTGCTCCCTTGAAGGATAGCTATACACAGTCAGCCTTTATCAGAAGCTTCTCGCATTGATCAGCTTCGTGAAGACCTCAAGAACAACAAAATACATATCCCATGTCGACTTCCCGCATCGATCAGTCTATATCCAGAAAAATAAAAATACAAGCAGTACTTCAAAACACTTCTGAGTCATGGACTTGTCTATTTTGGTTTGGTTTTGGTTTTTTAGATTAATCATCTTATAATAAACTCACCTACACCCTCGTCCACATCAACCACCTCACCTCACCATTTGTCAAAACAACAAAACTCAAGGGACGTGACATATATTTGATATATTGTGATTATACCACTCTTTTCACCTATCGACTTCTTGCCTATGCAAGGTACCAAGGGATTCAAGCTCATCCTACATTAATATGTGGGTTTTTTTAGCTCTTCTCAATTACGGGACACTCTTACCTCTTTTGCTCGTCTCTAGGATTGTGTGTTGACCTTAATCAAGACACGATTCCCTACTACTTGGGTATGCTAACTTTCGCTTCACCCATACCTACACCAACAACATTACCCTACCAACACCAACAACATTACCCTACCAACATCAAATTTTTACTAACCAACAAAATTTCCTAACCACAACCAAATTGCCTGAATTCACCTCTCCCTGCTCCTAAGGGAGAACTACATCGGTCTGAGGCCCCTCCTTGCTTTGTGCAATGGGCTATGTAGGCAGCACTTAGGAGACATGGGGTCTCCCAAGGTTAGCTCGACCATCCCCTACCATACCCTCTCATGTGTTGTCAATATAAATATTTTTTGTGTATTTCTATTTGCCAACATTCATCTTTATCCTTTTTCAAAACAAACAAAAACAACATTCAACACACAACCATTCTTATTATTATCATCACTCAAAACCACATACATATTTAGTTTTATTTTAGATGTTAAACAAATACATCTTCTCTATCATCGACTCACAGGTCGGCATCCTTATTTATTCTTATATTCCTATAAAATTCACTTAGACCCTTGCACCTCCTCCCGAATCAGGTGGTGATTGTGATCGTCGATGCCTCTCAGCTGGCCTCTCCATCCTCAAAGGTGCCACTGCCATTGGTTCCTCCCATTGATCCACCAACATCTCCTGTAACATATGAATACGTCCTCTCGCGTGGAGGAATCTTGCCTCCAGTCTCTCCACTCGTAGCTATGAAGCCTCTAACATTCCCATTATCTCATTCACCTATGTTTGAAGCTGGCGAGCCAAATCCTGCAGATGATCTCTCTCCGCTGTAATCACAACTATGTCAGGGCACTCACGTGCACCTCGCAGCTCTGCTACCCACCATATTCTATAGGCCTCCGTCGTTCCCACATCCATAACCCTATGATCGGCTGCTATCTCTTCTGGCCCTTCTGGAGGTGTCGGCCGGGGAGGTGAGAATGCTGCCTCAGCATCGATCCTCATGTATGGTCTATATGTCATAGGAATATCCTGAATGAACCCAAATTGTCGCCACACACGATCTAGAGGAATCCTCTCGTACTCACCCGGCCTATGCCCTGCGATCCACCTCAATCGCTCTACACCCCTCAACTCCTCAGCTATGTGCTCTATCACCATATAGTTCCCGTACGGCCTCCAACAAATATCCACAACAGTCACCATTTCCCATACCTGTCTCTAATACTCGATGTCATCTATCACAGCCTGAGATCTCGCTTCTTGTTCTGTCTGGACCCATCATCTGAATCCCAACCTTTGCACTCCTGTCTCTCCCGACTCAATGGGTCAGCCTATTGGACGTACACAAACAATATGCTCATAGGCCCAACAATGTAATAAGTATGAACAATCCAGTGTCGTCCTGTGTTTTCACTTGCATGCCCATAAACCCCTATATAACTCTGCCAGATAGGCGGGTGCCCATGCGAATGTCACACTCATTTCTATCATTTCCTAAATAAAACTCATCAATGCTTTGGGAAATCTTCCACCTTCTGCCCTCGGTAATGCATAATACCCCACTGCTATCATTAATAGCATGGCCAACCTTGTTTCCTCAGGATGTGCTGCATACATTGTACCATACGTAAATGATAAACCTCGCTATGTCAAATCTCATGCAGCATCCCCAAATACTGCTATTATTGCTGCCCACCCCGCGCTGGGCAATGCCTGATATACTGTTTTTCCTATCATTGGGAGTCTCAAAATACGGAACACATCTTCCAATGTCACTGTCATCTCCCCTGTTGGCAGATAGAAGGTATTTTTCTCAAGATTCCATCTCTCAATCAACACTTGCAACATGGCATGGTTACGTGCGATTCGTGAATAATAGCAGATTCCACTTAACCCCAAACGATTTATCAATGTCCATTCAGCTGGTGTTACATCTCCTCGGATTCGTGACAACAGCGCTGGCACACTATCATTCATCCTCAACCCTGCCTTTGCCTACATACGTCAAAACAACAAACAACCATTCAATCCATCAAATCCCCAAGGGTTTTTTCTCACATGCTGGAAATTCCTACAGACACCGGTATCGGTTATGGCTAACCGCTACCGGTTCAGTAACCGATACCGGTTATCTCTAACCGCTATCGGTCACTATTACTTTTATACACCTTGCCAAAACACACCGCCTACGACAATACTTTGATCGTTTACTCCTTTCTGTACATACAAACATACCCAAAAACCCCTGATTCCCTACCCCATAACACTCACCTCATGTATAACCCTTTCTATCACGTTTTCTTTCTCATATCTAACCACTTACACTACTCTCATCCTATTCACAAAACATGCAAAAATCAAATTACAACCAAACCGTTTACCTCTTGGGTTGCAGCAGCTTGAGGTGGCACTCGTCTTCCCTCTCATCCCTGCCTGTTGGATGTTTCTCCTCGTTCTGCCATGATCACCACCCTTTTCAAATTTTCCTTTCTACCTTCTGAATCTCAGATCACATTCACTTTCCCTGTCTCTTTTCTCCTTATCACTCAAATATCTCATGCAATTCCCTGTCTCAGTCGTCCAAAAGCGTCGCGTTTGCATATTTAACTTCTTGCATGGCTCTAAAAATAAGAACTTAAGTTGCCACCCTAGCTTTTCTATTTTTTAGAAAAACTCATACCTGAGTAACCGGTATCGGTCTATTATGTACCGACATCGATTACCTGACCGATATCGGTTACGTACCTACCTTTTCTAAACATAGTTCTTTTCTTTATTTTCTACCTAATTTTCGTGGCACCCGCCTCTTTTTCCTGCATAATAACACTATTATCTATAAACTTTTCATCCACATCTCATTATAATTTCATCCACATCATCTATCTATAGTACCAAAAAAAACAAGCCATCAACTAAGGATATCAAAAAACTATCAATCTATACACCATTTGGATCCAACTCATCAGATACATACATTCAATGTCACAAAACTAGCAACAAAACATGCAACATTTCATAATATAACATGTCAACCATATATACGTGCATCCCATTAACAAAAGACATCACCATCATTAATATATCAACATGTCAATTAAACTCATCATACATCCTATATCACAAACCATCGACAAAATACTTAAAAATATTTTAAACATAGCATGTGGGTCAAATCATCATATCTATATATCCAAAGTTTCAAATATACAATGTGCCCTGCATAGGGGCCTCTGTGATCTCATAATACAACAAAGCCGGCACATAGGCCGCAATAACCATCAATAATTTCAACTCGGCTCGCAGGCCGGTCTCTCATATCAAAAACATACTCGGCTCGCAGGCTGGTATCAACTGTACAACCCGTACTCAGCTCGCAGGCCGGTATAATAAATAAATGAATGAATAAATGAATAAATAGGCATGCAGGCCTCTATCAACACAACCGGTTCGCAGACCGGTGCCCATGTCCAATATACAAAATGTGCAGGGACCTCTCAGCTCTCTCCACCTCCCTCTCCCTATCTGCCTACTGGTCCCTGTCCTACCTCTCGCCTCCTGCCTGTGACGGACCCACCAGCTATGGCTGCACCTCCCTGAGACCTTTGGCTCTGAGAGGTCTCTGCTCTATGTGCTGCATAGGGCTGATAATCAGCCCCGGTACCATCAAGAATATCCTGATAGTATCGGGCCTCCGCTCTAGCCTCCATGTAATGCTCTCGAGCCACCGTAGGTGCTGGGGCTGGTCCCCTGACACCTACTACTAGTGCCCCCTGTGCCTGTGCTAGTGTCGCTGGTGGTGCCTGTGGCCGTGGTGGTACCTGTACCTGTGCCTGGGGCTGTGGCTGTGCCACTGTTGGTGGTGGTGCCTGTGCCTGTACCTGAGCATGGGCTAGCTGCCCCTGTAAAACACCTATCTGTGCCTGTGCAGCAGCAAGCTGCCCCTGTAATAACTGTACCTAGCCCCTGAGCTGATCTCGCTCTGCTATCACCACAGCCAAGTTTGGCTGTGTAGGCTGTGCTATCCTCGCTGCTCTCTGACCAGCCCACCAAACCATATATGCTCCCGTATAACTAGCATCATCTACAGTGTCATCTGCTAGCCTCTCAGCAACCCAATCTGGGTCTAAGGGTTGTGGTGCAGGGAGTGGGGCCTCTACATCATCCCTTCGGTACTGAGGGAAGGGAGGTGGCTTGTCCTGTTACAGCCCCATCTGCCTGTGTACCATCTCTAGGGGTATCCTCTCATACTCTCCCGGCCTCTGTCCTGCTATCCAGAAAGTGTACTGGATCAAGCGCAACTATAATCGGGCTCCTCTGCGTGGGTGATGACCTCTGTAAGGTCTCCATACAATATCTGCTGCTGTCAGGACCTCTAATAAATGCCTGTAATAAGTGACATCCCACCCTACAAGCACTGCTCGTGGCTAGCCCACGACCCCCAACCACCTCTGAAAGCCGTATCTATATATGACCTGTGGCCCTGGCTACTGGGGCAGACCTACTAGTCTAAGGCATATGATGTGCTCATATGCCTAACAATGCAGCAAAAACGTCGAACAAATCCCGAATCACCTCATCCGGCGATAGCCCCACAGCTCTCGATACAACTGTACCAGGTATACTGGTGCCCAAGCATAACAGGTGTGCTCCTCCACCATCTCATGTAGAACCCCCATCAGCGCCCATGGAAAGCAGCCTCCCTCTGAGTCCGGGAGGGCAAAGCAGGTGATCCTGATCATCATCAACACGGCAAGCCGTGTCTCATGGCGATGCGCATGGTACATATCCCCATACCTGATGCTCACGCTGTGATATGTCAATAGCGTGGCTGCATCCCCGAAAACCTGTAGGATGCTATCCATGGCAGTCTCTGCGTCCACCTGAAAGACTACCTCTCCCTCAATCGACAGTCGAAGGATACGATACACATCCTCCAATGTGATAGTCATCTCCCAAGTTAGGAGATGGAACACATTGGTCACCGGATCCCATCTCTCGATGAGGGCGACCATCAAACTATGATCCCTATCGATCACTCTATACCGCTAGACTCCGCCGAGTCCCACCTCACGCATAATACCCTAGTGTGCTGTGGATACGTGTGGCCACATCCGTACCAATAGCGGGGGCATTCTGTCCCACATCATCAGCTGCTGACGTGCCTACAAAACCAACACACAGTATTAGCCCTACTCTTTATCACAACATCTACTTATACCCTCTATACCCCTTTTTTTTATTAACCCCCCGACCACAACCTGACTCTCTAACACACCCCTCTACCCACCTATCTTCTCCACTATCCCCCTCCCTCTTCACACCCAAACCAACAACCTACACAATACTAAAACACCAAAACAACCCAAACCATAACCACACAACCCACACCATACCCAAACTCAAAACAAACCCAAACCCCACAACCAACACCCAAAAAAAAAAAAAAAAAAAAAAAAAACCCACCGACGCCTGCCGATATATGACCGATGCCGCCAAACCATAACCACACAACCCACACCATACCCAAACTCAAAACAAACCCAAACCCCACAACCAACACCCAAAAAAAAAAAAAAAAAAAAAAAAAAAAATCCACCGACGCCGATCCAACACAAAACACCCTGCCCCTAAAATTTTGCGACCGACATTGGTCGCTGTAACTTCCTGGAGCCGAACCCTGCGCGGCCCCCCCCGCACCTACATTTTTTCATTTTTCTACCAATTTACCCACCCAAATACCCTAAAAACCTACCCACCCAGCCGCCTTGGCTTATTTCACCTGTCTACCCTCTCTCTTTTTCAAATCATTTCCATTTTCTAATTATTTCCTAAAAAATGTACATTCCTACCCAAACCCCAAATATAGCATAATGCAATAAAATACACACAATGAGGGGTTTCAAACCTACCCGTACGACGACACGTCGTCATGGAGGGATGGGTGGTGGTGGTCCAGCTGGTCCAGCCCCTCCTGCTCCTCCTGGTTGTGCCATGGCTCCAAATGTCCTCTTTTAGGTCCTCCACCAATCAACTGATGCCTCCTCCTCACTCGGGCCCACTAACAACTAACTCCTCCACTCAAATCGTGCCACCTCAGCCAACAAATGCACCAATATCAATATTCCACCTCAGACAACCCAAATCGGTTTTCAAATTGCAAATGTGATAATGACAGGCCGTATTTTTATTTTTATAGGTTTTTGACCTATAACCGATATCGGTTATATTGTGCCCTGAGGAACCGGTATCGGTCCCCTAATCGATATCGGTCATAGATAATCGACATCGGTTTTATCTCACCTCTACCCCAATTTCGGCCCTTATTTACTAATAGCCCTTTCTACCAACATCGCCTATATCCACCTTCATTGACAACCCCTTGTTAACTTCATTGGCCCGACCCAAGGCCGCAACCAACCTATTCGGCCCGACCCAAGGCCGCAACCAAACTATTTGGCCTGACCCAAGGCCTGACCCTACCCATGTGGCCCGACCCAAGGCCGTAACCCACCTATTTGGCCTGACCCAAGGCCGCAACCAACCATTTGGCCCGACCCAAGGCCGCCACCAAACCATCTGGCCCGTCCCAAGACCTCACCCCAACCATTTGGCCTGACCCAAGGCCGCAACCCAACAACTTGGCCCGACCCAAGGCCTCACCCTAACCATTTGGCCCGACCCAAGGCCTCACCCCAACCATTTGGCCCGACCCACGGCCGCAACCCAACAACTTGGCCCGACCCACGGCCCTCACTCATCAATTAGCCCGACCCAAGGCCGTACCACTTAACTACTTCACCCAACATCAACAACATACACTTTTATCCACCCAGTAGCCTTTTGTTCAATCCAGCGCACCTGTTCGTGTTTTAGCATGATTAGGGTCCTTGACTTGATCTGTCGACCAACTTTGCCTAAGACCTAGACCGTGACATTTATCTCAACCAAACCAACCATTTGGTACTGCCGAACATGCCGAAACGTTCCTGTACCTTACCTGTTATATACCCTGGAGCTACTTCCTATGCCTTGGATACTAGGATTATATCACCCTTGTTTGGATAAACTATCGACTTTTTCCTATGCATTGCTGGTTTGCTAGTCAAATCATGTACCCTGGTCACACTACTACATTTCAACGTGCGTCTGCTTCTTTGGACCTACCCCACCATCTCACCCTCATCTCAACACCATTTACCCTTTATCAACCCTATCCCTGATTTCACGCTACCTCAATTTGTGATAGATTTGAGGGGGATTACCTATACCCTTAACAGGAGTAACCACTTCTTATTATTGTCCGTGCAGCTTTACAAAACAAACTACACGATAATAAGGGGCTAATGTAGACACCAAATTTGTGTCTTACGACCCCTTGTGACCCGCATCGCATTTCACAACCTAACCTCACCACCTAAACCTTACACAATTATTTATTAATTACCTTATAATTAATAAATCCACATCACCATACCTGCCACCTCATGTCGCCACCTCATCATGACCTAGTCTTAACCCTAAACTAACCTAATTAAGACCTATAACTTGGTCCAATTCCACACCTATGACTAATTACTCCTCATCTGCACCTAAAACCAACGTCATAATGACTTGACCAAGCCCGCTACCAATCCCTTGGAAGAAAAGGAGGGAAAGCTGGCTATTTTACCAAAAATAGCCCGCTTTGACCGGACCGATACCGGTTCCTATTCGACCGCCGTTGGTTACGTAACCACCATCGGTTCCTCATAAATGACCACTTCCAACCAAAAACAAGGATCAGATTTTCATTTGATCGGGAGAAGGAGAAATCATCAAGAGAATCCAGATTTTGCTAGGCCGAAGCAGAGACAAGTGAAGAAATAGGAAGAGTTTACACAGAAGGACATCAAGCCCAAGATTACAACTACACAACCAGAGCCCAGTGACACTCAGCTGATCATCGTAAGGGAAGACATCTCATCTTCTGATCGTCAGGATGTCCTATCTGAGTTCTACCTTCATCACCACAGTTCTTGGACCTACATTCTCGTCAATAAACAGTAAGTAGAACCTTGTATGTCTCTTTGTTAACATTTCTTAGACTTTTTAAATCACAGCCGTCATAAGTTTATTCCTAGATCTACTACCAGCGACATACTACACTTAACCTTCATCCATACACCCTGATATTGCCCAGAAGGCCATTTTACCACACTCTGAGTCTTTCCTATCCTCCCATCATTCCCCTCAGCCATCCCCCAATCTTAATAACCCCACAATCACCTTGCAACCAACCTCTATCCAGAAGCACTTAGATTGCTGACCCTACCGGTATCGTTTATCCCCTACCGGCAGCGGTTTGCTAACCGTGGTCGGTTATCTAGTGACCGCCGTCAGTCACTGTGACTTATACCCCAAAACCTTTATCTTGCCTATTTTCCACCTAACAACCTCAAATCCAGCCTGGTTTATCCCTATAACTCAACCTGAACATATCAACGACCAGTAATCAAACAAACAACGTGACACTTTATTATTGATAGTTTAGTTTCTATTGCTTTGTAACGAGATACCTAAATCATGATTTTGCAATAGCTTTCTATATTATCATTTGTGTTAAATCGTATTAAAAGGGGAACTGACCACCTTCGAAAGGAAGTTTTTATATTTCCTGGGCCTAAGGCAGATCCCTCATTTGTTGTCTAATTAAAATCTGGTGGTCTTGTATTCTTACTTGCAGGTAGTCCTTCCAAGACAAAAAGGAGTTCTTTGCAGTCGATCTGATCTTTCTCTACGGTACGTGCACACCATCTCAACATTCAACAGGTATTCCTCGTAGCCCTAACCCTTATCTATTTCTCAAAGGAATGATAGGATAGAAGCAAGTCTATTCTGCAGAGCCGAAACATTCCATGCAAAACACATGGGAACACCCCCGTCTTGATCCATCAAATCCCAACCATGAAACTTTTCTAGTGGGAGGGTGTCCTGGAATCTTGCACACAAGACATCCATGGGGTCATCCAAAAATTCTATGTGTGGGGACATGGGTGTCCACTTATTCCTTGTATCTTTTCTCTTGATTTTTTACTTCTTCATCCCAGGGGTGAACCCCTTATCATCCTTTTATAATAAAGGAGTACCATTTATCTCCCTTTGGGTTGGTGTTCTGTGAGGTAGCACCCTTGCACGTTGGACTCTTCTCATCCCCTAAAGAGTTTTATTCTCCTTATCCATGTGCCTTACCTACATCCATAGTCTCCATCTTAGCCTTATGAACCTCAAATTATGATTCCAATTCAAATTTAAAAGTGGTGGGTTATTTTTCCTCTCTTTCCTCTAAGTTTGTAATGGGGCTTGATGCATTGCGTGTCTTTTGTATCTTTTCTTCAAGCTCTTCATTTTCCTCCTCCTCCACACACCCTGATAATGAAGCCTCGGTGCCACCCTATACCAAAGTGCTGACACCCTTTCTACCAGTATGTTGCATGTATTACTTCCTCTTTTTAGAGGTATCCAACCCTTCTTCATCTTTTTCTTCTTCCTCTTCCTCTTCCTCTTGCACTTCTTTCGTGGGAGGGATTAGCATTTCCTATGGATTTGGAAAGGGAGAGTATGTAACCTCCACCTCAATCCATCCTTGAGTTTTGGGGCGCAGCTGTATGAACACCTGAAGGGCATACCCCTTGATGGTAACACTAACTTTTGGGTGTAAGTCCAGGAAATCTGGATCCAAAAATTTGACGTAGATAGGTCGAGCGCCATACTTATATATAGAGCATAATGTTTGGACATCAACATCCACCTTGTCTGCATCAAAAATAAACTTATGCATATCCTTGATCTGGTTGATGGCACACTTCATACATCAAACTATGAATGTGAAGGGGATTTTACACCATGGCCCCATATCTCCTTTCACCGTCATAAACTTCACTTGATAGAATTGTTGGGTAACAAAATTTTTTACCTTGTCTCCAACAACTTGTGGTTACTCATGGGGGATGTGCCAATCATTATCAAAATCCCCACATAAAAAATCAAACCATTTATTCATCCAATCCTTGTAAGCACTTGAGATGGTCCCATCATAGGTGAAATTTATGAATTGGATTGCAGGGGAGGCGTGTGTGGGTGGGTGAACCCACATATTCCCATCTTCTGTCTGGGAAACCAATCTCCCAAAACATGATCAATAACATGATGGATCCCCAAGTGATCTTTACTACTACCTCATTATGTACCCGCACCTCTTTGATGATGCCACTCACAATGAATTGGCCAAATTTGTAGTGTGTCCTCTTGGATACCCTATAGGCCATGTACAGGAACCTCCAATTAATGTCTGTCCACATTTACGATGTGCCTAATTTGTAGCTAATGAGCTGGGAGGAAACTCTCAATGCTGGGTCTAGGAGGTTTACAATTACTTGTGCCCTAACCCCCTTCTCATAGTTCAGATTTTTTTCCAGCTCCTCAATCTTGGTTGTGGCACATAAATCAAGTGCCATATCCTCTATAGTGTTTTGCAGGCCTGTAACCATTTGAATCAATTGACATGTGATTATAATTCTTATTCCCACAAAGTAGAATAAATCTTCGTGTACCCATGACATTAACCACTTGAAACTTGGGGTGGTTTTTGCAAAGAAGGGAAGATCCCATAAATTCAAAACTCTAGTCTTTTACAACACTTATTGTACTGAGTCGTCAACCTTAGGGTTTATGAGATCGTCCACCATTGTAATTTCTGACACTAGGTACACCCACATCATCTTTTCATTATCAGATGTTTTGTATTTTTATTCATTGATATTACATTTATATAGCTTTGAGCTCCACTTTTTGGCCTTAATAACTCCAAGAGGGTATGCATCTTTGAGTAGATCTCCACAGGATCCTCCTTTTCCACTAGTGGTTTCTTTGTTTGATCCTTCTTTGGTGCCATCTCCCTCTCCTTTTTCACTCATGCCCTAGGTGTTATGTTCCTCTCTTTCCACTTCCCTAACTCGATAACCTCCCTACTTCTCTTTCACGCCACCTCCTTCTTGCTCTATTATCTTCTTCCCTTTGTGCTATGTCACAAATTTTACTATAGCTTTACACAAGTCCACTCGTTCCTAATAGTACTTCACGTTGCTTTTCTTTGAAAAATCTTTGTTGTACTATTCTTATCTCTTATTTATACTTTTTCGATGGCTTAGAGTTCCTCCGGCCACGTGTCCTAATGTCACTTTTTGATAAATTGATTTATGTCAATTATGTCAAATTCCACGAATTCCCCTTACGATTTGTAGCTATAACCTTTAAGCACTCCAATACCACTTAAAATGCCATAGACCTCCGTCATGCACATCTCCATGCCGAAGTACATAACCTCTGCATTATCTACTATGTATTTCCCTATAATGTTTCCTATCTTATGTCATACTACATGATCCTTCCCTTATTGTGGTCTTCAGATTCTTTCATCGCACCATCATGACTGAATGAATTTACACATCTTAACCATTATGTTTCCCATTCTTTTGTCTTCATGTTAATTCTCCCAATAGTCCACTGTCAAATAATTTTGTCCTCCATGTTCAATATAGTTGTTACCTCACGCCACACAAAAATTTATGCGCGGTCCCCTACGCAGAAAACCTATTATAATGTAATTATCTGTCCAAACATCAACATGCAATATAAATATGAAAACAATGAAAAAGGAAACAAAAAAAAGGACTTAACCAAATCTAAACTAATTGGTAAAGATACCATATTTTAGACTATACGAAAGCCTTATTTATAGTAGGGCTTCAGTTGAATCCCATTAAAGTAACCTGGTAACCTCGTACCATCTAGTTCTTGTAAATAGCATGCTCCTGAATCAATGATGTACAAGATGATGTATGGTCCTAATCAATGGAATTTTAGTTTCCTAGGATGGCACAAAAAATTTAGAGTCATAAAGCAAGACCATCTGCCTAACCTCGAATTGTTTATTTTTGATATGAATATTATGCCATGATTTTTGTCACACCTTCTTAGTCTTCTAACTCCACCTAGTAATTGATCACCTTTCATCCAACTACATTAAGTTCTCCATGCAGTCCTGTAGTGATTGTTTGTTAGCTAATCCTTCTGTGTGCACAATACATAGGGACAATAGTATAAAATCTATAGGTAAAATAGCTTCCACACTAAACACCAAATGAAATGGTGTGGCCTTGTTCAAATCTCTTGTAGATTGTCCTATATGACCATAGTAGGGATGTGACTTTATCATCCCAATCCTATCTTCCAACATCACAAATTCTGGTCAGTGTGTGACTCATTATCTTGTTAAATGCCTCAGTGGTTCCATTAGCTTGGGGGTGATATGGGGTGGTATTGTGATGGGCCACCATGAACTCTACTAACAAAATCCTAGCTGTCTCATTCAAAAAGTGTGTGCCTCTGTCACTAGTCAAGATTAAAGGACACCCATACCTATTGATTATGTTTTCCCATAGGAATCTTGATGATGTGGTTTATGTAAAATCCTTCATAGGCACTGCCTGTACCCACCTTAGTAATTAATTAGTTATGTTGAAAGTAATGATATAGCGTAAACCAATCCTTCATTTGGCAGGTGAAATTGGTCCTACAAAATCAATGGCCCACTTCTCAAATGGTTCTACGCTAGCTATCGGTCTCAAGGGAATCTCATCTCTTCTTCCTATTTTTCCAAGGCACTGGAAATGGTCATAGGCCTTGCAAAACTCAATACAATCCCGGTAGATGCTTTCCCACCAAATCCCTACTAGTAGAATCTTCCACGTGGTGGAATTCCCTGTATAGTGTCCTCTTGCAATCTCATCATGTGCTTCATCCATGATTGCAATGTGCTCATGTTCCAACACACACCGGCGCAAAACTTCATCGTGGCCTAGATTGTATAAGTCTGCACTAATTAACATGTAGGGTGCAGCTCATATGGCTAACTAATTCCTTTCTAAGGTCTTCATTCCCTCTGGTGCCACACCCATTTTGAGAAACATAGCAATATCTTCTAAGTCATAGGGCACATGCCACAGTCAAATAAGTTTTTCATCTAACATTGTATCCTCAATGCTCTGTGCATCCTCCCCTAAGTCAATCCTAGATAAATGGTCAAGTCCTAAGTTACTTTTTCCTAGTTTTACAACTGTAAAATCAAACTCTTGAAATAATAGGACCCACCGACATATGCACTCTTATAAAATGAGCTTGTTTACCAAGTAATTCAATTTCATGTGGTCCATATAGAATATGAAGGGTGTTGCCAATAGATAATGCCTAAATTTATGTAGTGTGTAGATCATTGATAATGTTTCGCACTCAGTAGTAGTATAGTTCTGTTCTACTTGGGTTAGTTTTCTACTAGTGAAACACAAGGGGTGGTCAAAAATTCCTTCTTTAGGTTGTGCTAAGATTTCCCCAATCACCATCCATGAAGCATCAGCATGTACATAGAATGGCTTATCCCAAGAGGGAAAGCATAATATGGGAAAAATGATAAGCTTATTCTTCAATGTTTCAAACATCATCTGTTGCACTTCTCCCCAATGGAATTTACATTTGTTCTTTAACAATCCTTTTAGTGGCACAAAAATTTTCGCATACCCCTAAATAAATTTCAAGTAATACCTCATATGCCCAAGGAATCTACACACTGCGCTCTGGCTGGTAGGTTCCCCTAATCCCATAATAATGAAAACTCTGGTAGGATCCACCAACAAACCTTCCCTACATATGATATGCCCCAATAAGGTTCTAAATGGAGTAGCGAAGAGACATTTCTTGATGTTGAGGGATATGCACAACTATCAACATCTCTCTAACATCAACCAAAAATTGTCACACTTGTCTTTCACTAGTGCATACACTGTTAAGTCATCAAGGTAGACCTGAAGGATCTTGTGGATAAAATCTTAAAATTATTGGACCACTATTCACGAAAAAACAATAGCCACATTATTTGGTCCAAAAGGTATGACTGTGTAGGCAAAGCTTCCCCACTCAATGGAAAAATTTGTCTTTTCTTGATCCTCCTTTGCAATTCTAACTTGATGATACCCCAAGAATCCATCTATGAAAGAATAGATCTCTCACTCGACTACTCCTTCCAGGATCTCTTCAGTGAAAGGGGTTAGAAAGGGATTAATGACACATACCACATGTAAATATTTGTAATCAACATAGATCCTTATCCTCCCATCCTTTTTAATGATAATGATGTTTGGGATTATCCATTTTTATTCCTCAACAACTTTAATGATACCTAAAGTGATCATCTTGTCTATTTCTTCCTTGAACTAGATGCACAGATTTGGGTTCATTCGGTAAGGTCTCTTCCGAATCGAGTACGCTCCCTCATTTATTTTGATCTACATCTCTCCTAAAGAGTGGTGAAATCCCTTAAGCTAATGGTACCCATGTGGAAATAAATCTTGAAACTCACGTAATAGATTAATGATCATTGAAACCTCCTTTTCTGACCAATAGTCCCCAATAGTAGCCTCTTTAGGTTCTATTTCTGAGCCAATGTTAACCTTCTTTGGTTTGAGAGGTTCGTAGTAGGTACGCACTTGCTCATGAACACTATTATTTACCTTGTGTGTACCCATATTATGGTTAACATCCAAGTTCTTCACTTCCTCACCATCTATCACATATACCAACTTTCCCTTCTCTTTCTCCATACAAGTGCACTTAAGTTGTATCTCCTCTAATTATCCCTCATTAGAGTGCTCTTCTAAGCTAGGTTCACCCAATAATTATATTTTTCTATCGTACACCATGAAACTATCTCTTATAGTAAAGCACTTAAAAACCTGTAATGCCTCGTTCACCAATGACTTAACACTTTGATATTCAAAGGTTTGAATCAAGTCATGTGTTACCTCCTACCAGTTCATTATTTGATGGTGTAATTCCGAATGAACGTACCATATGCATGCATAGCCTTGTATTGTGGAATAGAAATTTTGCACCCATAGGGAAGGAGGTAAGGCCTCCATGCCTTCCATCTAGATCCTCTCACACTCCTGGACATGATTTGAGGTGGATCCTTTCCCATCATAGACACAAAGTTTAGTTGGTACATTTGTCTTGAAGAATCTAATAGAGAGTGAAATCCTCACCTCATGCCTCCCTAGAAGATTATTCTGATGCAGAATCTACCAATGTGTTGTGGTCCCATGCAAAGTTTAGAAATGCATTCTCCTTCTTTATATCTCACATCTCCATTGAGATTCCATGGCTTGTAGGAAAACATCAGGGTTTCCATCCCCAGTGTATCTTGGTAACTTCTTCCCTTCCAGGAACCTAAGTGGGTATGCCCTTGTCACTCTTATAATGAAGCCTCTCAATTTCCTCCCAATTAACTTATAAGTCCCATGCACCCAATTATCACATGCTACACTAGTAGTATCACTCATAGATTGAGCGTCTTAAAAATGAATAACTCTTTTCATAGGATTAATCACCTCAGGGTCCCTGATAGTGCACACATATATTCTATCAAGGAATTATTCTCCTAAGGGATCAGTATAGGGTGTTCACTTCCCATCAGTTAAAGGGATAATAACCTATTCTTCCTTATTCTCAAAACTTATGAACCCCTTATTAAACCATAGGTTAGCATTGTTCTTATAAAACCAGAGGCACCTAAGTAAAGCTGCAAAGTTTTTTGCCTCAACTAGCACCAGGACCTCCAAGTCTCCAGTGAATTTCACCCCTTAGATAGTGATAGTAGTGTCCTTTAAGACACCAATGGGCAATTCCTTTTTCTTGTTATCCATATACAACACATTTAAATATGGATCTAATGGGGGCCTTCTCATTTGATTCCAGGAAGCTAGGGTAAGAACATTAACTTTTGCACTCATATCTATCAGAATATTTCTTAGGATCCATCCATCGACTACTGCATTTAAGATAATCCCTTTATTGCAATAAATGGTTTGAGGAGGGAGGTTAGTGTGCAGGACCTATTTTTTGTGCTCTCCTTCGACGCGTGGTAGTTTTTCCCATAACCATTCCCCTAGAAAAGGGATGATATTCTCTTCCCTCAACATTTTTCATACCTCCTTGAATTCATCCAGATCCTTCTATGGAGCCATACCACTCTCCCTTAGCTCTAACTACCATGACTTCTCATTTAGGCACTGGATATCTCCTTGTAGGCTTAAAATTACATCCATAGTACCTTGATAAACCTATTTCTATTGAGTAGGGTCCAGATACTTCCTGTGCATCACCTCTTCTCTAGTAACTAGCGGCTTTTTCTTGGTATCTCCCTAGTGTGTGCAACCTCAAGTCGCGTTGTCACAAGTACAGGTTCTAACTCTGACTCATGTGCCACCCTTGGCATCCATTGCGAGTTAGCCTTCTTCACACTTACCATTCATGTTCCTTTATCCTTCAAGTTTTTTTGGCTCATGTGTTCAAATAAATCTAGATACTCATCATACTTGTGCTTCTTTCTATACCAAGAGTATTATAACAGATTAGGGAATTTGTGCATACAGTGCTTCGTAGACCCACAATTATAACAAGTTCCATAAGGGAACTCACTTCTTCTTCCTTCATGGCTGCCTCGACCTCAAAATCCTCCACAAAAATGTCTTCCACAGGATCCTCCATATGTGTTCCCTTCATAGTGAGGACCATCATCCTTGCAATTGTTTGCAATGTTGGTCTAGCACACACCAATATCAATAGCATCATGTATCTAGTCAATGAATCTACAATCCTTGGTGTCATGAGTAGTGGAGGTGCACATCTTGCACTGACAAGACACATACTTATGGATTACGTGCTGTAGTAATGGAAACCTACTTGCATCATGATCTCCATGGTAAATATTATAGTCTACTGTCATGGTGCATACCGATCTCTGAGGGAAATTTTCCTTTGTATGCCCCTCTACCTCATGATGAAACCTTAAACTCTACAAAGAAAATTGTATGAGTAATCAAGGGAAGCTAACACCATTTCCCTCCATATATCCAAGGGTTCTAAGTCTAGGAATGTAACATTAAGATATAAGCTTAAAATAATGCTTAACTAGTATGAAAACCATACAAAATATAACTAAACATGCCTACTAATATTCTTGAATTACCTAACATGAGCCTAAATAGACCTAAGAGGGAAATCAAATGGTTATGGTTTCTACTCCAAATAAGGTGAAACAATAACTACTTGGTCATTTTGGATATCCATTTACTAACCCCATTAAAGTCTTTAAGAAAGGATTGAAATTGGCTATATATCATATTTATTATATGAGATGCAAATCAAAGCATGGTGTGTAATATAAAGGAATGAGGTTCAACCTTTTTATAGTTTTCCTTTTGGGAGAAACTTGTATTTTGGTGCATGTGGGATTAAAATCCCCAAATTAGATTAGAATTACTAATCATGATTAGGCCTTGCTAATCACAATCAGTGAATTACCAAGTGATTAATAGGTGTGAAGCCTTAATCAACTGCTCAGGGTCAACTAGGAGGTTAGGGTAATATTTTGAAGCTTATTGAGACATTATGGAGGTGAATGGTGTGATTTTAAGTGTTTGGAAGAGGGGTTTTAGTCAATACTAGGGTATATTGACTAAAACAAGGGCAAAATAGGCTTAATTAACTAATAAATGCTAATTGTTTGTTTTGAAGAGGATTTTGACTTACGATTCACCATTAAGTGGCATCCTGAATGTGACATGGGTTACACAATCAAAAAAGAGTTGTTAATTAGATAAAATGGTAAGAAACATTAGTTAATTAGAGAAAACCACCAATTATAACATTTTTGGCAAGAATGAGAGTGATTTACATGTGTTTTTGGCAATAAGATTACAAAAGTATAATTTAGGTGTCTACATTTTCTCCTTTTGAGGTGAAGTTAGTGACTTCACTTCAAACATAGCAGACAAGTGTAAAACATGTAAATTTTTGAAGAAAAATTAGTAGGATGAAGGATTCCCCCTTGATTGTCGATGGGGTGATAGAAGAATTCAATCCACAATAAAAAATATGATCGAAAAGGATAGAAGAAAATAGGTCAGAACGGGCGTAAAACCCTTAGGTATTGAGAAGGAATAATAATAAGGATAAACATGGTTGTTTATTTCCATAGGTGATTTTTAGAAGAAAAATTCGTAATGATAATAAATGATAATGGAGAAGAAATGATTAATGGATAAATATAGGACAAGCCCAATCTTTTCATCCAACCTTTCAATAAGAAACTTGTTTATATCATTTTTCCCCTAGGTCTATATCATCGACCTTTATTTAAAATAAACAAAAGTTTAAGATAACATGAAAATCTAAATTTCTAACAATTTTTTACTGCTAAAAATGCATAACTCCATGTAACATACATTATGGAATGTAATATGAGAAAGTAAACCAGTTAACCTAACATAGAAACTAGTACAATCACACATATTCAAACAAACAACATTTAAGATAGTTGCACCAATGTTTTTGTAATCAAGCTATAGTTCCCAAATGTTTGTGTTGTAACAACAAGGCTTAAAAATGATGCCCCAAGAAATAACACATGGGAGGGAAAAATGGAGGACACAAGTAGTCCCATGGAAAGAATTTGTGCATTATGACACAGTATTTGGAAACTCACTATTGCATAGGAGTACTAATATAATAAGTAGACCTAACTTTGTTAATGGAGGTAGATCACAATGATCCATAAGTTGTTTGAGAATAGAACAAACAAGAACCTTAGAAAGATGTTTTTCTAGTACAAATTTCAATGTTTGAGGATAATGCAAGTGATACAGGCTTCAGCTGTATGCACGTTTTTACCAATTTTTTTTGGATTTTTACTAAACGTATTTGAATGTTTTTAATGATTTTTATAGTTTTATGAAGCTATGTATAGAAAATGAAGAAATTTGGATGTCTCAATGACAGATGGGATGTACAAGGGTAGAATGCCACATGTATGCGAAAGAAAATGAAGATGTAAAATTTCCCCAGCGTTAGATGGGAATATTCAAGGGCAAACTCTTCATGTGCAAAAGCTAGGTCAGGGCCAATATAGATAGGTTTAACACTATGATGAACATAACCCAATGACATGCTAGGAAGGAGAAAGGAAGCCCCTAGCGTAAGCTGGCCAAGAAGCACATGATAGAAAGAAGTGGAAGTTTGTTTTGAGAAAGGGTACAAAGGTTCCTGTAAACATGGAAAAAAGGAAATCTTATACACATGGATGTTATTAATGAAGTAAAGAATAACATGAATTTTTTGAATTTATCTTATAATCCTCAGGATGAAGAAGCAGTTAGCAAAAGGCACGAATCGTGAAACAAGATACAAAATATAGTAAGAGTTTGAAAAAGGTCTAAGAAAAAGACACTCAGTAACATACTAATCATGTTTTCTCATAGAGATCCAGTATGTGCATGTGGAAATTTATTACCTCTTGGAGGGAATATTTGATAGACAACAAGTGAAGACACCCTAGCCAATGTGTAGGAATGATTTATTTTTCAAATTTGATTTTTTATGGATGGATTGTGAAAGGAGAGTAGTACATTGCTCTGCTACCATCTATGCATCCATAGAAATAAATGTTGCAATATACATGCAAATAGGCTAACCAAAATATCATCAAAGGGATGAAAATGGTATAAAGACTTACAAAATAATAACAAAGAAGGGAAGAAAGAACATCCATGTGTATGTAATACATTATTGCAATGTGTGTTCATTTACCTTTGAGTTTTTGAAATGTTTTCTCTCTTTTTTAAAGGTGGGACCAACAAGGTCACTTGGCATGATAAGATCCAACAAAAATGTTGGAAATTTCCTTGATAAGGAAAACTAGGCATGTTTGATTATCAAGAGTCATATTATCCCTGATCTCAATGATCGTGGTGTGCTCATACTCAATAAATGATTTTTTTTTATCGTGAAACATGGATGTTGTGTGCAGGATATTGAGGTCACTATCCAGAGGTTTCTGCACTTTATGCCATACTTTGTGGGTGCATTGATGTGCCTTTTTAAAGCACGTTTGAGTTTGAAATTTAATATTGTTTAAATTATTTTGAGCTTTAGAGATCTTGGAATTTTTGATCTGAGCCTGATGAAGGAACCGTTTTGGTTTCCTATGAGCTATTACATGACTTGTCTTATTTGGAGAAGTGGGATAATAAAGTGGATGAATAGAATTGGGAGTAAAAATGACAGTGGGTTTTCCACAATCATTGATAGAAGAAATATGATGGATGTAAAGGGTACGGTCCAAGAATTAAAGAGGATGGGCTACCGGGAGGTGTCCCATAGACTGAAGATAAAGGACTACAAGCATGTGGCCCTAAGAATGAAGATGAAGGACTTCTTGGTGGCATCCCATAGATAAAATATGATGGGATACTAGAGCGTGGCCCAAGAATCAAAGGTGAGGGACTTCTAGGATGTTACCCTAGTATAGATGAAGATGGGTTTCCAGGATTTGAGCCACATATAAATGATGTGGGGATACTTGGAGGTGGCCCACATATAAAAGAAAATGATGGGCTACCAAGTGGTGACCCAAGGTAAGAATGTGATGGAGGAATAATGATAAGATAGGTTGTGGATCAATGCTATACCAAGGAATTTCATCAGCCAATGAAGAATGTGAAGATGGAAAAATAAGAGAAGGATCATGTTTAATGGTCTTAGGGTCTTCTTGTGTTTTTTTGACAAAAGGAATCAATCTCTTCCTCCCAATACATGAATTTATCGAGGTCTAAAGAGGTTTATTTCTTACAAAATTCTAGAGGAATGTCTTCATGTACCCTCATAAATTCTCTAATTACTTATTCATTCTGAAATGAATCAATCGGTGTGGGTAGTTGTTCTACCAAAAGAGGTTGATTAGATGAATGTGACATGGGAGTCGACTTGGATGATTGATTAGAAGTACTTTGAATTAGAGAGATATTCGATGGAAGAAGGGGTCATTGAGGCGGTGATTAAGGGAGGTCCTAAAAAGTAAGGGAGGACTGCGGTTCAAGAACCAAATTAAAATTTTCAGCAGATCTAGGTGAGTCTAAAGAATTAGAATAATAGTTTGGATCAAAGTCAAAATAAGAGTGGTAGGAACCTGAATAATAATTTGGATCAGAAGTTTCTAAACCATACCACCGACTATTAGTTGAAGGTGGGGAACATGGTACCTGAATGGGCTCTCTAGCACAACAAATCAAATGAGGTCTAGTTGTGATAGGCATCCTTTGATGGGAATTCTGAAACCTAGGTTCCTTACTATCATAAGTATGTGAAACTACGTGATGATCAGTATTTGTTGGCTCATTCCTAGACATAAATATTCTAGGGGATATCACAAACATTATTGTTTTGACATTTTCAACATGTGTATCTACACAACAAATTAGGGCATCAAAATGATTCTCCTCATTAGACACATAATTAGCGTTCATTTTCCTGATTATGTTTAGGAAGATTCTTCATATTGGGGGATTTGTTAGGAGTGGATGAATCCATCTCCACATTGCCACTTTCGATTAAGTCCTGGATGTAGTACTGTAAATTCAAACACTTATCCATTTTGTAGCCTTTACCATGGTGGAATTAGCAATATTCATTATCTCTAAACCATGATGGTTTAGGCATGTCATCCTCATAAGGCATAGCTTTAGGATATCTAACCATATTAACCACCTCTATTTGTTTTAGTATTGATGACATTGAGTTAGATAGAGGAGTCAAATTATGTCATTTATACTTGGTAGGTGGATTACCCTTTGCAAGATTCAAAGGAGTATTGTTTTGAATGTCTTGTACTCGTTTAGAGTCTACTATTCAATCATTAACAATGTTTTTGTTTTTATTAGGAACAAACTTTGGATTGTCCTTGTTCTTGGAATCCTTATGATCCCTTGAAAAGGGCTTTACGGTCCCTCTATTTAACAATGCATTTTCAATTTGACTCCCTTTTTATATTACTTCTTCGAATGTGTTACCACAATGCATTTGCAAGTGGAACATAATGTCCAAATGGAGGTTAGGAAATTTTTTTCCTATCAGCTATTTTTTGGGTATGGAGTAAGGAAAGCGGCTAGCTAACTCTCTCCATATAAGTAAAAACACAATGAAGTTTTCATTGTTTCATTGTTTGGCATTGCACAGATCTAACATGGTAACGTCATTTTCTGTATTGAAAGAGAAGTGTCATACAAAACTCTCTGCTATTTCTAGCCATGTTGATATGGATCCCTTAGGAATATGCACAAACCAATCTAGCATCGTTGCCCCTAAACTTTGTGGAAACAAGCACATAAGATAATTTTGACTGAATGCCACCTCTTGACATGCCATATAAAAGTGCTTTATATGAGCATGAGGGTCACCTTTTCCCTTATATTTATCAAATTTTGGAAAATAAAAATGTCTTGGGAAAAGTACCTGCAACATGGATTTTTCAAATGGGAAAGGACATAACTCATCGAACCGATACTTCTTGTTATTTCTACTAGTTTGGCCCTCTTGTAACAATTGAAGGGTGTTCTTCATTGTTGACCACTCTTGATTAAAATGTGGATCTTGCATGGGTGGTGGCATAGGTATATACAAAGGGTTAAGCCTAGGTGTATGCTCACCTTGATTTATTGTGATAATCTCTTCATAAAGATCTCTTTGTTCCTCCCATCGAGGAGTATTTATTAGGATTTTGTAAAATGTAGCTTTAAGTTTTATCTTTGGTATAGTTTATTTCACAAATTTCAGTTGTTCCTTTTGTATATGCAAAGCCAAACTTGCCAATTGATGAGTGAGGGTTTGGACCTGTTGTTCTAGTGTAACCTCTTTAATAGGTATTTCATGATGATATTTGTTAGGAGGTTCATCATGATGAACATTTTCTTCATGGTCTTCACAACAAATTTCAATAGGAGGAAAATGATAGTCTCCATCATTTTCAAATGGTATCTATTCATTATTCTACCATGCATAAGTAGAGGCATGACCCGGATTTAAATTTTCATTAAGAGTGTGACGAGGGAGGTCTACTTCTTCTTCTCCCCAAACCATGTCGGCGATAAGAGAAGGTTCTACTGTGGAAGGTAATTTGACTCCTAGTTCCACAACCCACATAATAACTTCATGTTTTTTATGAAAAATGTAATCTTCAAAATGGGTAGAATGAAGCTCTGCATACGCGCAAGGAGAATATTCCTCTCCACCACTATGATCGACCATGAGATTATCCTCCATAAGAGGTTTGTCACCTCAGAAGATATTTGATGCTGAATTTTGCGACCCCATTCTTGTAGTAGGAATTACTTATAATAGAAGGTACAATTTGAAATATTTCCACTAAGGTTTACTAACAAGGGACCCTAGTCAAATTTGTGTAGCGTAACGACCCTAAGTTATTTAAAATAAGGTGACTATAGAATAACCATAAAAGTGATAGGTCAAAGCCAACATAAAAACTAAAGAATAATGAACAAGCTATCCTAACAAGGTAATATATGACTCAAGTTTTACTTAGAACAATATAATGATGTAAAATGCTCAAATTTTGGTTTACACTAAATATTTTATTCTCTAAGACTTTGTCTAGATAGGTTTGAAACTAAATAGTGACAACACAATATCACCAGTTAGGTCAAGTTTGCAATAAACAAGGCCTAAATGATAATATAATGTTGACACGGTCTTCTAACAATATATATTAAAAATGAGTTTCTAAATACTAACAAAGTCCAAGTATCGTAAAATGGATGATAACAATGTGAGCAGCGTAATGACACTATTTGGACATGTGAACCAAGATTTCGGGAAAGCAATATTTCTAGTGTCAAAATGATGTTATCGTGATGCTAACAATATATCCTCAACACTCACAAAACTCAATACAAAGTTAGGATGTAAAAACTATGTCTAAGAATAGCAAGAAATTACTATGAGTGCGAACAATGTAACTCTACCATATAGAGATTTAGGCCTAATTTCACAATGGAAACAAGATGTAAATATCTCAATTATATGGCTATAATGTGGGAAGTGAAAAAAATAAAAATAAGACAAGGATGAAAACACCTAACTGTGATGATAATAAGTCTTAAATATGGGGTTTTGATAAAATGAGGCCTACTAGATCATGAGTACATACCATGCACACTTTCAACACTTGCACTTTAGCATTGCATCCTAGTCACATAAGTAGAATACAAAATTGGAGGACACACAATATCTAGCGATATCCATATATATTGTTTCCTTTTTTCCAAAAAATGGGCAACAAGAAAAAAATAGTGTAGACCAAATGGTGTTGAAATAAACTTGGTGTTATTTTGGTAGAGTTTCACCTTGTCTTAAGACAAGTGAAAAACTAGGAAAAAATGAATCTAAGTAGATTTTGTGATGAAATGTCATGTCATTTCAAATTTAAGAGATTCTTTACTATGTTCAAAAAATAAGAGTTTAAATCTAACAAATTTTTCACGTTGTGAGAGCTCTCAAGTATACTATCTAATACAAAAACAATGGCTCCAATCTGAAAATCTTCCTAAGTGGTTCTCTCTCTAGGTGTCACAAGATATCTAGGAGCAAGCTCAATTTACCCAAAATGTTGCATTGACTAATTTGGGATTATCTCGACTTTACTTTACCCCCTTCAATATAATATGCACTGAAGTGCATTCATTTATAGTTTCATCGGGGTCATGATATGGATATATTTTACGCTAATCTCACTAAGGTGTACTAGACAAGTCGGTAGTGTGGAGCACTTTCTTGTTTCATTCACAAGGTTCCCTCTTGCGTGAACTACTTTAGGCTTCCTATGACCACCCCCATTGTTGTAGCTTAACGCTTATGCCAAAGGGTTATTTCCTAGTTGAGAGGATGAGCCATAGCTCTTAATTGAAACCTACAAATACAATGTGATGATTGTGGTGTATTTTTATCTTTCAGACTTAATGTGGTTTTTGTCATAGTCCTTTTGGAAACCTACAATCACACGTGTAGTTACAATTTGTTTTTATGTCCTCCTTTGTTTGACTAGTGTTAGGTCCTTCACAAAATGGTTAGTATTTTCAAAATAGATTCACAATATCATCAGAAAATAACCATAAAATATGCTTGTAAATCAACTAACTACCATCAAATTTTGTAAAAACAAGGTTTATTCCCAATTCATCCAAGTGATTTTTAATGAAAAGACTAAAATTGATTTTAATTCCCAAGATCACACTAGGTGCAAGGGGAGAGCATACAAAAATTCTAGCCTTGGTTATTTAGCAAGTGAAAAGGCATTTAAACTAAAATATGATTAACAAATTTTCCTACTTACTCTAATGATATCAAAATAAGGTTTAACAGTGCTTTTGATTCTCTAGATCACGTGAAGTGTAAGATAAGAACATACACACCTTAGCCCAAACTCATACAAAACATGGAAACAAGATTAATTCCTTCAAACTCTAAGTGATTTTATAAGAAAAATTACTCTAAATTTATGAAATTGACAAAAATGGCATCTAAAAGCCTCTGAAAAGTAATAGAAATCCTAAAAACTAAAAATGGAAACTTTGAGTTTACAGGAAAAATTTATACAGACACACCTGTGTGCCCCTGTTAATGTGTGCACTCCTATTTTGATGCCTATGCTCATAATTCAATGCTTGTGCTCACCTTTGTTAAAATGCCAGATAGTTGAAAAATACAAGCTGACATGTGCGCTTCAAAAGTGATGTGTGCGCTCATAGTTTTTACGTTTGTGCTCAAATTTCAACACCTGTGCTCCCCTTTATAAAAAAGACAGAGTTGAAAAATAGAAGATGACATGTGCACTCCTACTTTGACGCCTACGCTCATAGTTCGACACATGCACTCACAGATCAACACCTGTGCTCCCCTTTGTAAAAATGACAGAGTTGAAAAATACAAGCTAACGTGTGCGCTCACAGTTTTACGCCTGCGCTCATAGTTTGACGTTTGCACTCACATTTCAATGCCTACACTCCCAGTTTAATGCCTTCATGCCCCTTCGTATGAAGTGGAAAAAATTCTAGTTTTGAAGAGAATTTCTTCAAAACAGTCAAATCTTTGGTTTTTTTGGCAATTTTGATAGGGCTTTGCCTCCTTGAATCTTGCAAAAAGAAAGAAAACACAACTTCTACCACTAATCTAGTTGAAACAACTTTAAAAAATGAAAATTAATCTATAAAACTTTGAAAATTACTCTAAAACTTTGAAATTAATCTAAAAATCTTGAGAAACTAATCTAAAAAGCTTGAAAGTACTCTAGAAAGCTTGAAATTTAAACTAGAAAACTTGAAATTAATCTAGGAAACTTGAAACTAATCTATAAACTTGAAATGAAAAACTTTGAAAATTACTCTAAAACTTTTAAATTAATCCAAAAAGCTTGAGAAAGTAATCTAAAAAACTTGGAAATAATCTAAAAAGCTTGATATTAAACTAGAAAACTCAAAATTAATCTAGGAACTTGAAACTAATCTATAAACTTGAAATAAAAAAACTTGAAACTAAGTTAAAAAATCTTTAAAAATTGAATGCAATGGGGTATTCTCCCACTGAGCGTGCCAAATGATGACACCCTAAACTCACAAAGAAAATTACATGACTAAACAAAGGAAGATAACACCATTACCATCCATCTAGCCAAGGGTTTTAAGTCTAGGAATGTAACATTAAGATAGAAGCTTAAAAAATGCTTAACTAGTATGAAAACCATACAAAATCTAACTAAACATGCCTACTAATATGCTTGAATTACCTAACATGGGCCTAAATAGACCTAAGAGGGAAATCAAATGGTTATAATTGCTACTCCAAACAAGGTAAAATGGCCTCTCCAAAAGACTACTTGGTCATTTTGGATATCCATCTACTAACCTCATTGAAGGATTTAAGCAAGGATTGAACTTGGCTATATATCATATTTATTATATGAGATGTAAATCAAAGCATGGTGTGTAATATACAGGAATGAGGTGCACCCTTTTTATAGTTTTTCTTTTGGGAGAAAATTGCATTTTAGCACATGTGGGACTAAAATTCCCAAATTATAGTAGAATTTCTAATCATGATTAGGCCTTGCTGATCACAATTAGTGAATTACCAAATGATTAAGAGGTGTGAAGCTTTAATCAACCGCTTAGGGTCAAGTAGGAGGATATGATAAGCTTTTGAAGCTTACTGAGACATTTTGGAGGTGAATGGAGTGATTTTGAGTGGTTGGAAGAGGGGTTTGAGTCAATACTAGGGTATATTGACCAAAACAAGGGCAAAATAGGCTTAATTAGCTAATAAATGCTAATTGTTTGTTTTGAAGAGGATTTTGACTTACGATTCACCATAAAGTGGCATCCTGAATGCGACAGAGGTTACACAATAAACAAAGCATTGTTAATTGGATAAAGTGGTAAGAAATGTTAGTTAATTAGTGAAAACCAATAGTTATAATAGATTTGGCAAGAATGAGAGTGATTTGGATGTGTTTTGGCAATAAGCTTGCAAAAGTTGAAATTAGGTGCCTACACCTCACAATCCATTCACCATAGGCCACTGCGAGTCTCATGGGCTGAGTTTGCAGATATCTTCTCCATTTTCTTTGTCATTGCAGTAATATAAGCTTTTAGAAAAGGACTAACACAGGTATCCACACTTCCTACAACTTTAGCGCGGAGGGTAGACTCCAAGGCCTCACATGGGTCTATAAAACTCTTGTATGAAAGCGCTCTCCTAAAAGGTGTTATCAACCCTCCAAAAAACCATGGATGAATATCATAAGATAATTTTTATAAGAGAATCTTAAAAAATGCATCATACTCATGCACACTCTCTACCATACCTTTTTGAATCTCCTTTAATGCGTTAATGCTCTTTTGTTTAAACTCAAGAATATGAAATTCAGCTAAGAAGGCATTCCATAATGCAGTGTAATCCACTAGTTTCTAGTGGGGGTCATACTTCTAGTACCAACTAGGCATTCGTCCTTCTAAGGTTGTTACAAACTAACTTACCTTCCATTAGGGGGTAGTGATCCCCTTTGCACACCATAGCAGATCACATTTGTGTACATGCTCTGCAACATCCCCAACATCTTTATAGTCTGGTAGATGTAAAGACATTTCAAAAAATACTTTCTAAGGTGGTTGAGGCCCTTATCTTCCTGATCTGGAACCTTGATTCCCTTTGATGTTTCCTTCACCACCAGATCCACTAGATCCACCAGTGCCTATTCCACCTGATCCACCTCTCGTAGATGGTAAATGTCCTGAAGTATTTATGCCTTGTGTCCCTAATGTTACGCTGAAATGTGCACCAATAGTCTTTGATATTTCACCACTACCATATGTGTGTCCCACACCACTTCTAGATGTGATACCCAATCTTTGTGTACCTATAAATTTCCCATATGTCATTCTAGACAATATACCTCCAAACACAAGAAATGATTGTGTAGCCATAGATGTGCCAAATGAAAATTTATACCTCCTAGGTGCTAATCGGTCACTTCCACCAATACCAACTAGGTTAGTAATACTTATCTTTAGATTTGGAAAACTAATTTCTAGGGGTTTGTCAGCATGTGGATTCAGATGCATGACAATGACTCCTCTCCTTTCTTCATATGATGAGCCTTCTCCAAAATCCAAGGGGGTTTCTCTTCCACACTTTCCAAGATGGGGTAGCATAGACTGCTAAAACTCCACATCCTCTATGTGAACCTCAATTCCTTCCCACAACATCTACCTCCATAAATCCATCACTCCTACAACTTCACGTTGTCTATCTAACTCCCTCTCACAAGCTTCATTATACTTGAGTCATCTATCTTCCCTTCCCTTTTCAACTGTAAGGTCCGCCATCTTACTCCACCCTAACTTCCTCATCCAACGCTCAGAATAATATTATCCAGACATAGGAAATGCTTCCAAACTCATTGTAATGATCAATATCCTTATAGCTAAAAGGATAGAACACAAGAACTATCCTCTTGGATCTCTCAAAAAATAAAACTTAACAATATCTAGAAAATAATACGTAGAAATCACATACTCCAAGGTGTAACTCGTCAACAATCTACTCCACCAATGATCAACAACATGTGTTCAAGTTAGATTGGCATCATGCAGCCTTTGATACTCCTCTTAGGTCCATACAAGAGATTTATAGTAGCATCTTCATCTCAGTGCATACATCGAAAGCCATTCATACAACTCCACTAGAAACAAAGAAAAAAGGTCTCATAAAAATCATGATACATATGTTCTTCTACCCATTTACGTGCATCAAAATTAGGTCAAGTACTAAATCTTTGAGAAAAATCATCCTCCATGCTTTTAAGACATAATTGGACACTATCCAAGGTCAAACGCTCTGTCATCATGTACCATTCTCACAACAGCTCCAAAAAGAGGTCCCGACAATGGAACCAAAATGTATTCTCTATTATCACTTCATGTTTCAGCAACCGATCCCAAGTGCATTGGCATATCATCCAGTTTTAGTCTGGAAGATCACCTAAGGTGCACACAGGCACCGAGTCCCTCTTTTATGTGATCTTCATGAGAACGTTACTTCATAACATGAGGATGTAATATAACTAGAAACAAGTGCATTCATTCATGGAATTTAAGATGTAAGCACAAACTCCTAGTCTAATGCATTCCAAGCATAGATTAATATGATCAACTAAAGGAAAGTAGAATCAACCCATGAGCATCATCAAGAAAGCCCGTAACACACACATGAACATAAAGGAAAAATACACATATTAAGATCCATCACATGAGTATTTTAAAATCACTTCATTATATTCATAAGCCAAGATATGGCAGCCAAGATTACATCAAGAGAGTTCCATTTGCGGAAATTTTCACACTAGCAGAGCTTACTTTACATCACAGAGCTTGCCATTACATAATTTTCACACACTCTCCTACTCCCTACCTATCCTTACTTATCTATCCCTTCCTCTCTAAATACTATCATACCAATAGAATAATCATTCTCCTTCCATCTTAACTTCTCATCATCACCTGTGAAGGCCTGATGGAATCCTTTCATCATTTCTCTACCACTATCCAAGAATATGTCAGGTGTCACCATGTGTTTCCTTCAATCAAGTTCCTTATAGAAATCATGTGCTAGTTAATCCTTAACAACCTTGACTCCTTACCCTTTTATGATAACCTTATTGATGCCTTGGAACATCCTTTCCTTGACTTGCAAGTCTCCATGGCTTATCCACATCTATATCTAGTCACTTTGTCATTCACTCCCTATGTGCATCTTTTCCTGTTTTCTAAAACTTTCTAGGTCCCGAATCCTTATGCCTTGGCGCGAGCCTTGGCGCCTCTCCTAGAATTACTTCTTTGCATGCCTTCGTTCCCTATTTATGCATGCCACAAGGCTTCACAGCTTAGGTACTTTGTTGCTTTTAGGGGTCCAACATCCACTGTTTAAAGGACAACAATATGTTTATTTCAGTTTATGACTTATAACTATTACATATTACATTATTCATACATGATAAACTTATAAAAGAAGTTAAGTTATAATGTCGTGATAATATTTTCATTTCTTAAAGCTCAATAATATAATGCATTGTCTTGTCTTGCTGATTTCATGGTCATATAATGAATATTTAATACATATATGTTCTCTAATAATGATGCCATGATAACCGATTAAATATTGTAACAACATTACTCAATGATATTCATACAATGTTGTAAATACAACTTTTATACACTTTTGTATAGTAAAAAAAGATATTATAAAAAACACAATTTATATTTAATAGTCATATGAAATAATTTCATGTTCTTTCAAAATAATGATCAATTTGATCAAGAATAATGCATAAAGAAAATTACCTTTTTATACAATCTACAAAGTAATATTTTCACATTTCAATTAAATACAATAATCTGAATTGGATAAATAACAATCATTGCATGAAAAAATCATGCGTTAAAATCAATCAATCACTTCATAATGAATACTTTGTCTTGCATGTTATAAGAGAGAAAAAATAGTTTGCATGGTTATTTCAACAAACTGGCATGAATTATCAACTCGAAATCATGTTGCACTATTTTTAAATAAAGAATATAAAATGGTTATCTATCATTTTCCTTCATATTACATTTAATACATTAATATAATAATTATACACAAGGTAGTAATGAAATCTCTTCTTTCTAAAAAACCATCAAATAAATTGAATTTCATAATCATACAGTCCTATCAAGGTAAAAATACTTGTAAGGTAATGTTCCTTAATAGACAGTAATGATCAAGTTCTTATCTCAATAAACCAATTTGTAACTAAGTCTCAGAACTTATAGTCAATAATGAAATATGCATGAATTAGACAAGGAATGATCATTCAGTATCATGTTTTCTAACATTCACTATCTTTGTTGTTGATTATTTTAATAAGAGTCCTTGAAGAAAACAATAAGACAAATAATATACATATTAAATTGTTTTGCAATAAGGAAATCAATCATTCCCAAAAGATAATACAATACTTCTATTACATATGTAAAAAGGTCTGAAAAACTTACCTTCATGAGATGTATATTCCCCAATCAGAGTCTACCCAAAATAGTTACCCACCTTAAGAGCATAACCTCATATCTAAAAGATTGAATAATACTAAGTCACATTATATATATATATATATATATATATATATATTCACCTTCCTATATTGGGATATATTTACTACTCAGCTTGTGTGAGCTAACAGGACAAAAAAAACTTACTTGGAGAGCCCGCGAAATACCCACACATCTCAAATGAATTGTCACAAAAATACAACACGTATTCCTAATTCTTCTAAAGATAATCTTGTCATTTGTATAAATACATAAAGGTTCCATGCACAACCCATATTCTTAAAATAAGATACAAGTAGAGTTTAACAATAAAATTTGAGAGGGAGAACTATTTCACCCCATCATACATCTTCTTAAACAGACGTATTCACCATTGTAGACACATAAAATGTGTATCACTAATTTCCTTCACCATATGCACCATCTTCATAATCATATTAAGTCAGAGCAAACCATTTTAATACATCATTCAAATCCATGCATCTCTTATCCTAAGTGTAAATCCACTACAATATTTACTCCATGTAAATATTCTCTCACACCTCATTTCACAGTTGTAAAATCCCATTTTATCTCATCCTAAAACCATCCAAAACCTATCAGAGACTAAATTAAATAAATACATATCTAAACCAATACCTCCTTAAACCATTTAACAAACTCCTTAACCTCTTCACCTCAACTTCAAACATTCCCTTAGTCATTTACTCACATCTCAAAACAAAAACCTTTGATTATAAGTGGTTTCAACCACTTCTGTAGTTGTTTCCCTAGGAAAAGTGGATCGCCAACGATTCAATTGAATTGCCAACGATTATAAATAACACCTTTTTTCTTTCTCTCAGGGATCTTCAATCTCACCTCCTGGACCCCCTTCTTGATTCCACACTTCATTTTCTAACACACCAGCATCCATGACATCTTCAAGTACTATCAACCATAAACATAAATTACTTTCAAGTATTTTTGTGCTCATTTGCATCACTCAGTTTCTCAAGAACGCCATAGGACAAGTTATCAACTCAGATATTTTCCATAAAGGATTTGAGGCATATTTTAGCTCCACATCTACTCAAAGATATTCCTATGTCTCTATCCTTCAATTTTAAAGTCATAAGTAACTCCTAAATTAATCAAAAGCATCATTTTAGAACTTCAAAACATTCATTCTAGTAGAATTGTCAAAAATCACAGAAATCGCTAGCGATTCACCCTAATCACCAGTGATTGGCCTAAATTACTAGTGATTCCTACCAAAATCATATTTTTATAAATTTATTAGCTTTTTATCATTTTTATCAAAAAATCTACATTTAACGTGTTGTTTCCAAGTATGGATCTCTATTAGATGGCAGTTCCTAGATGTTCACATCCCATTACAAGCATTTATATCCTTTCTATAGTCCAACACCCTTTCTTCTAGGAAAAATACAAATTCCTACATGAGTTGAAACTTTGTGCTATCTGATTTTCCATTGACAAAAAAGACATCAAGGATTAGATCAAATCCCTCCATTATATATGAAAAGAGACTGATAACTTCTGGTACGATTACTTCGAACATGTTTAGATCGCATCTACACTTTTTTGGGCCACCTTTGAAGCTACTCAAGATTTTCCTATCCATATTGAATTTTAGAAAAATATTTTATATGTTATCTACTTGTCAGCATTTACTACATGTTCTTAGCATCTCTTTTATCAATATACTTAATTGTCTAAAAATAAGCTAGCATCCTCTAAGGAAGTCCTTTTGGATTCTTGGAATCGACCTTTACCGAGCAGCTCATTTATCCATTTATAAAATCCTTTCTCTTTAGTGTCTATGTTTGTAGGTTTCTTTACATAGTAGGAAGACTCACACACTCATTTAGACTTAGAAATTTCAATCAAACATCAGCTTCAACATCCATCCTCATAGGTATCGGTAAACCCCTCCAGCTTCTGAGGTCGGTTTTTTTTTTGTTTAAATTCATTAATTTAAAGTTGGAAAGAAAAGATTATTTGAACATTTTAGAATGCCTAGTGGGACCCTTAGTCCCTTTTTATTTGCGTTATTATTTCATTTAAATCAAATTTTCATCCATTATTATGCCTTCTTCTCTATAATCTCCAACGATCCAGTCAAATCGCCAACGATTGGGTGAAGTTAGTGATTCTATCAATCATCGATGATCTCTGTGAATGCTTTTGATTACTTAGTTAGTTAGCCTCTAACATCATTTTCTTATGTTCTTTTGTCTTTTGCTAACCTTTTTGCAAGTTTTTGGCTTTGGTGACTTTTGCTTGATGCACTATTGCATTGCTAAACATAAAAAATAAAAACTCTAAATATTAAAAAGGAAGCATTCTTCAGGTGATTCTTTTCCTTTTCTTGTCATTTTCATTTTCAAGAATTACATTTTTCTTTCTATCTTCATCAAAATCAATTGTTCATTTGATTTTAAAAAGAACCTTGCATCCTACTTGATCACATAGATTAATTAAAGGATTCATTTATTGCATTCAATTAATCTTCCCTCACAAACAACTGAGCCACATCAAACATAAAATGCATTGAAACAATTCTTCTTAGGTGCTATTGGGATTTCATCACCCAAAAATGAAATTGGCTTGGTGTTCTGGCTGAGTATAAATAATTGGTTGTCTGTATATTGGCTAAGCACCCTACTCCCTTATCACCGTGAGATTGTGAAGTGAGGGGGTAGGCCCCAATACCAGGCCCTGTACCATCACCAACACAGATTAG
Organism: Taxus chinensis; assembly: GCA_019776745.2. Lineage (NCBI taxonomy): Eukaryota > Viridiplantae > Streptophyta > Pinopsida > Cupressales > Taxaceae > Taxus > Taxus chinensis. Next base: position 465,391,892 of record CM034154.1, on the reverse strand, counting down.
GGCCTCACGTACCTTTAGGTATATTGAGGACTTCATCCTTAAACATTCTTAAAACCATCCATAGATGACCATTTCTTAGGACCTTATCAACCGTTCTACTTATTGTACTTTTCTTCTAAATTAATAAGGATAATAAAAAAACTTCTTTTGTGGGACTTTCTTGCTACTTGTAATCAACCCATCTAGATTTTCTTCTCTTCTTATTAGATGATTTTTTATTTGTTATTATGGTTCTTACAAGACAACAATCCCACATCTAGACTTCTAAAAATATGTCTAGTCCATTTAAGCAATATGGACAACATGCCCATCAAACCTTACAACATGCTCAATCCTGTATAAAAAATGCTCAATGAATCATTGATCAAAACCAAACATTCTTATCAACACCTTTACTAGATAATCAAGAACAACTAAATTTACACAAGATTCAATACTCTTCATCTGAGACACCCGATCCTTTATGTCCCTGTTTCTTCAATAGTGGATACCCTATCTTTTCAGATATCTTAGACTCAAACTCCTTAGGTCTTATTCAACACCTTTTTGCCATGGGGGCTTCACCTTCAATCATCGTTACCTAAACCACTACCTTACAAACTTGATACTTCATGTGGTTTTTCTCATCTCATCGATCCAAACCACAAACCCATCATCCAAAAAATATATTATTATCCTACTAGTAGCTGACAAAACACATCTAACGTTGCATCTCCAATACCTATAATTAATTTTTATCTCAACATGATTTTGTCACAAGACACAACCACTCAATAAATAATATCTTCACCCAACCTTTACATTGGTTCCACACCACCTCAAAATAACACAAACATTCCTCCATCCCCACAAACCCCTCCAACATCCTCTATCATCCAAACTCATGTTGTAAGTTATATCATTGTTTCTATTAGTCTGTATCAACCACCACCTTCTCAATAAACTAAACCACCTCTACAAAACATTACCATGTCTATCCTTGTATCTACACCCTTAATCAACACTAGTGATGTTGCTAGTACCCAACTAGTTTCACAACAATATTTAACCCACTTATTTCACAATACATACCTTAACATACCTAATCACTTGATTCCTCTCAATATATAACACAAGAATCAAATCCCCTCATACATACTTCTATTCCTCTTCAGAACATCTTATAACCATCACAACCCCTTGTTTTCACTTCCATGCCCTTCCAACAAAAACCATAATATTTGTAACCCATTATCCACACATCTATTCCTTTTCAACACATTCCAAAACAATCACAACCTCTTTTGACTACATCTATCCATTATTGGTATCAGTACATCCAACCATCATAACCATTTATCTCACAACCCACTTATAACATCCCTATAAATATTCCCTAGTAAAACATTCCTTTTCAGAAAAGTATCCCACAACCATACAATTCATATCAACAACATTTTCAAATTTTATTCAATCAACCTAGTCTATCCTCATCTAGTATATGTTGACGATTATCTTTACGGATGAACCGTTACAGTCATTGGATACCTTAGGTTAGTGGGACGTGCACCCTAAGGTAACCTTAGGATTTTAAAGAAGATGGATTTTATTTGTGGAGGAGATGAGGGTCAAAGAAAAATAAAACCTAGCATTAAACTAATAGAAGTGATGTGCCAGAAAAAGGGGAGAAGCTAACCAAGAATCCAACTGCCTTAATGGGGAAAAGGTGAGCAATGAAATGGGTGGACGAAATGCACCAAAAGACAGAGATATATATACATAGAACACCACTTAAAACCCATTAATCACATATTCTAAAACCCATAGTGAGCATTTTAAATATTAACAGTATACGAAAAATGAAATAAAGGCTATTAGAGATGATAAAAACATGCAAAGGATGGACAAAATGCATCATAGGACATATTATATTGCTCTAAAATTGTGCACAGTATAGCAATGAGTAGGTAAGAGGCAAGAAAATTCCATTACAATGCTTCATGAAGAAGGTTTGGGTTCCCAGATCATCCCCCTAACAGGGAAGAAACATGCACATAGAAGAAACATGACTAACTCTCCAGAGATATCTTTTATGAACCCCATAGATTACAATATATAGAACGAGAAGAAGAGAAGAGATGAATTATGGAACTAGGATTTTAAATCACCCGCCCCTTGTAATAAATGAGATGAAGTGACATAAATAGATTGGCCAAATATTTCTCACACTATCCCATGATCTATCATTTAAGGAATGAGAGCCATACTCATTTACCACATTCTCAACTAATTTGTAATTTCATCCCTTGAAGTGGGCTTGTCATTTAAGGAATGCACCCTAAGATCTTTATTACACATCCAAATTTCTTGATTTTTTTGCATCGGATTCAGGGTCATGGTTTCGATGACACCTAGTTTTGTGCTATTTTGTTTAGAAATGGTCTCCTAAGTGCAGGTAAACCTTTTGAGTTTCTGTGGTTTATCTTCCTTTACACAGAATTGTGTATTAACTTCTCCACTAAAGTGACAAGTTAATAACTTCTTCAACCTCCACTTTTGAAAGGTATGATCATTTAAAATTTATGAATAAGTTCCATTACCACCCATATGTGGCATTAACCAGCCTCCATTCTTTGCAACTTCCTTTAGTTTTGGGGCCCATTCGTGCTGAGATTTTTGTAGAGGTCAGGCACATCTCCATGGTCCCTATTTTCCTTTCCTCTTTTGAAATTTTATTAGGCTGACACATGGCATTTCCCACGTCTTTTCTATTTATCCTCAAGACTATCTGTATATAAATATGAGGAGCTTGTCCTTTGCAGACACTTTATTATTGAGTCCACGTGGAAGTCCCACAAGGTTTTGGGTTTTTCTTTCTCCTTTTCAGTTTTTGAAATTGTGTTGGGCCAACACATGGCACTCTCTGTAGCTATTCTACTTCTCTAAATTTATAATGGGACTTGTTACAGGCTTCTAATTTTCATAAATATTTGGCTAATTCTTCTCTTATATTTCCAAGGGCTTGACTCTTTTTACATTTTCTCTGACACTCTTAGAGCTATCTTGATTAACCAACAAGAATTTTCTTGTTATCTAATTTTAGCGGGAAGTGGAGGAAATTTTATAACAATTATGATGACTCACGAGGGGCCATTATCCTACTAGATTGAATGAACCCACTATCTACATCTATTCATTCAGGTATGGAGTTTGTATTATGAGATGATCTAAACCTGGTATCAGAGCCTTTGAAATGCCACTGCTTGTTTATGTAGCTTCCAACTGATCCTTCATGCCTTTCAACTCTTATAATGAAACTCTACATTTTTTTTTGTGAGATTAGAAAATTATTTTTGATATTGAATTTCACTCCTTACATCATAAGCTTTGAGGTTGAAAGATGGAGTGTATTCTATTTTGGGCTTGCCAGAAAAATTGCATGTCAACCTTGGGGATGAGGCCTGCCACAATTCATTCTGGAGAGAGTTGAAAAGATTTCCTCTTTAGCCAATTTTAGTTTCTTTGCATTTGTTTTTGAAGTTTGCAACTATCGTAGGCAGCTGAGGATCTCCCTACTATAAATACTAAGGGGCCAGGTGTATTTTACTATTGGAGAAACATTGAAAAGAGCTACATATAAATATTAAATCATACATTCCTCAATTAAGACATGTAGAGTGTTCAAAATAACTTTTTTTGCTAAAAACAAATCTACTTCTACTCCTACACTAACCAGGATATAAAAAGATTAAAAAAAACCTGAAACATGAAGAGAAAAATAACTTCCCTTCCTTATAAAGTGTGGCCATGTGATTAATTTAGTAGTATATATGTCCTATGACAAGAGTGGAAAATTTTCTCCCACTCTTCTACCCATGGTATCAACAAACAATATGAATACCTCCTCAAGACATGTATCATTTGGTTGGAGGCATTGCAATTGACCCTTGGGGCTTTGAAGATTGTCCTCATGATCTAAAGTGAGAAAGACTGGTGTTGGATTCTCCTTTAGCTCTGATGCATCCAAAATCTTAATGGGGTGGGGTTATAAGATTTTTTGTGCTTTCCCATCACTCTATATTTTGACCTTGGGGATGAAGCCTTTCTGTAGACTTTCTTGGATGGAGTTTTTTGCATATTGACTTGAACTGTCTTGTGCTCCTACAAATAGTTGATCTTATATCTTGATGAATAGTATAGGAGTTGTTTCATACTTGTCTTCCTTTTCCTGCTTCACCTTAACAACTTCGTCAGTGAATCCACACTCTTTGATTGAAAGCAAAAATCCTTTAATGATTTTATCTTCATTAAGAGATTTTGAATATGATTCAGGGGGACTGTCGTGAGTAGAAGGATCTTGTTTTTGGAGAATTAATGATGAATCCAAAAAGGTTGTGATTCATGTGGGATTCTCTTCATTGATACATTCCTCCTGGTTAGATAATAAATAAATCTCATCTTCATCCTATTGTCCCAAGGTTTCTCCATTTTTCATGATGGTCTTTGAGTCAACAAATTTTTCATCATGTATAGCTTTATTTTCAAAAATGAATCTTGTGAGATCAAAATTTTCCAAAATTTCCATGTTTTGGATAGAATGGATAGGGGAGATATGTGCAATTTCTTTGGCACCAGACTCATGATTCAAATCCTATAAATTTATTTTAGTCATCCCTATGTACTCCTCTTCTTTTGGATTTGGAGTTACTTTTTGTTCATATTGAAGGGATGAATATTTGGGAGGAAAATGGATAGAAGAGATGGGGTGGGATGAAAGGATAGGAGATGGGGAAAGGAACTCATACCTTGGATTGGTATGACATGGAAGAGCTTGGGAAAGTGGGCAAGATGCACAAAGAGTCGGTGATTGAATTACCCATTGACAAGGTTGTCTCGCACTTCACTCATATGTTTCAATACCCTTGATCTGCTAAAAAAGTGGGGGAAACACTTCTTCTAAGAATTCAAGCTTCTCCTCTGGGTTATAGTGTCTAGAAATAGGGCCTTCCCATATACAAGGTGCCCTGCATCTTATCACTAATGCCTTCATTTGTGTTATAGCCCGACATTGAACCATGCCTACCTATATTGTTTTGATCTTCTCTAGTATATCAACATCATCCAGTTGATTGTATTCATTATATGCATACTTGTATCCTTGATAGGTCTCATAGCCAAAATAATATTTTCTTTGTTCATATGGGAAAGCATAGAGTATTTGATATTGGTTATACTTCTAGTTTGGAGAATTCGTGAATATCATTAGAGGCTGATGATACTGCTGAAAGTGTGAATTCCATTTTGGGAATGAAGTCATGATTGCATAACTTCATAGAATGAAAGAAGATGGGAGACATGGAAATAAATATGAATAGAGATGGATGAAAGAAAGGTATACAAATTTTAGAGCAGGTTGTTTCGACCCTGCGAAGTCACCATATGTGCTTTACATGTGCCTCCAAAGGATGAATCTCACCAAGAACACACTAAATTGATGATGTGGAATGATAGGATGCTTTGAGTACCACCAAGCACGCCAAGAAAACTATTGACAATTATATTTTTGGATGAACCATTAGATTCATTGGATACCTTAGGTTAGTGGGATGTGTGCCTTAAGGTAACCTCCATATTTTAAAGAAGTTGGCTCTTCTCTGTGGGAGAGATGAGGGTTAAAGAAAAATCAAACCTAGCACAAAACTAATAGAAGTGATGCACCAAAAAAAGGGGAGAAGTTAATCAAGAATCTGACTGCCTGAAATGGGGAAAAGGTGAGAAATTAAAAGGGTGGATGAAATGCACCACAAGCTAGAGATATATTTTCATAGAACACCACTTCAAACTCAATAAGTATAGATTGTAAAGCCCATAGTGAACATTAGAAATATGCACAATATACCAACAATGAAATAAAGACTATTCGAGATGATGAAAACATGCAAAGGATGGACGAAATGCATCACAGGACATTATATTGCTCCAAAATTGTACATAGTATAAGATTTAGCATGTATGAGGAAATAAAATGCCATTAAAATGCTTCAAGAAGAAGGATTGGGTTCCCAACACATTCCTGTAGCAGGGAAGAAACATGAGTAGAGAAGAAACATGACTAACTCTTTGGAGATATCTCTTATGAACCCCACATATTACAATATATAGAACGAGAAAAAGAGAAGAGATAAATTTTGGAACTAGAATTTTCAATCACATGCGCCTTGTAATAAATGAGATGAAGTGATAGAAATGGATTGACCAATTATTTCTCACACTAGCCCATGAATTTTCATTTAAGGAACCAGAGCCATACTCGTTTATCACATTCTCAACTACTTTGTAATCACCTCCCTTGAAGTGGGATCGCCTTTTAAGGAATGCACCCTTAGATATTTATTACATATATGAATTTATTGATTTCTGCACATCGAGTTCTGGGTCATGGTTATGATGGAATCTATTTTTGTGCTATTTTTTTTAGAAATGGCCCCCTGAGTGCAGGTGAAACTTTTGAGTTTATGTAGGTTAGCTTCCTTTACACATAATTTTGTATTAAATTCTCCACTGAAGTGACAAGTTAATAACTTCTTCTCCTTCCACTTTTGAAAGGTGTGATCATTTAATAGTTCCGGATGAGTTCCATTACCACCTATACATGACATTAACCAGTCACCATTCTTTGCAACCTACTTTGGATTTGGGGCCCATTCATTCTGAGATATTTTTAGAGGCTAGGCGCATCTCTAAGGTCCTCGTTTCTTTTGAAATTGTGTTGGACTGACACATGGAACTTTCTCCAGATTTTATTTTTCTCCTTGGGACTCATATATTAATTTGAGGAGCTTATCCTTGGTAGGAAATTTATTATTGACTCCATGTGGAAGTATCATGGGGTTTTGGGATTTTCTTTCTACCATTCGGTTTTTGAAATTGTGCTGGGCCAACACGTGGCACTCTCTGTGGATTTTCTACTTCTCTGAATTTAGAGTGGGAATTGTTCTAGGATTTAACTTTTCATCATGATTTGGCTAAGTATTTTCTTATATTGTCGATGTCTTGAATATTTTTTCATTTTCTTTGAGTCTCAGAGCTATCTTTATTAACCAGCAATAATTTTCTTGTTATCTAATTTCAGCGGGTGGTAGAAGAAATTTGATAACAGTATACAATAATAACCACAAATTGACCCCATTTAGGCTTTAATAAATAGGATATCCAGCCTTGAAGTTACTTCCATAGACCCTTAAAATACACTATTGTATGAAAAAATACGTAATGAGCCTATTCATCCATCATTACCCTATAAATCTTACCCTCCTCACTAGGAGCTTATAAAATTTATCAAATTCTATAAGTAGGATCCTCAACAATACATCTGATCTTTTTTTCATGCTTGTTACCTCATATATCATGACTATGAGCTTATGTTAAGATCATTCCCCATGTCTTTGGTAGGTCCTATTGTAGACTGATATAATAACATTCCACAATATTACCTCTCTCATTTACACAACTTTCCCAACTATTTATTGAACACTATGCAATCAACATCTCCCGTAAAATCACCATTACAAAAATTTATGCAATTAAAAAATTTGAAGTTGAATCCATTATAGAATTTTTCACCCACTGGAGAGTCATAATCAATAAACTATAATTTTCTCTCCCACAAACAAAGATAATTGAACTATTCTCCCATTTGTATGACAAACACATCCATTCTACACTCTAATTACAATCATTTTAGACATTCGATGAAGCCTTTACCATATCCTATAAAAATGAACTTCATGCTCTTGAAGAAGGTGAATTCAAACTTAGACCGAAGAAACCAAAATTTGAATTCCCATCTAAACCATCCTCTAGTCAAGACAAACCCAAATCCTCAGTGATGCAGCCTAGAATTCATTGTAAGTGACCCATGTTCGCTTGCACATCACTCAGCTTGAGGTGAGCGCTCACTCAAAGCATTCAAAGGCACTAGGTCCCTCTTTAGAGTTGTTTGTACAAAATGTTAGCATGATAGTGCATATGTATATTTAGATTCATAACCAACAGTAAATAATCCATAATTCATAAATAAGATCTAGATCTTAGAATATATAAAATATGAGATAAACAATGACTATAACAAGATTTACCATAAAAGAACTAGTTTCAGTCATGTTTAACACCATTATCCAGCCAATATGATCCATTGTATTAAATATTGTAAACCAAAAAAGCTTCATACATTATAAGGTATCTTCATGAGTCATGTGCGTGACAAAACCAGTAGCATAACTCTATAATAATTGACACTTAACCATGCAAATCAATACATATATACAGGGGTGGGGACTTTCCCTTCACCACCCATGCACTATCTCAAAAAAGGACACATGCTTATACTATCCATGTGCCTTTATAAAAGGATGCAAAACATGCAAGTGCTCTAAAAATAGACTTCCTATAGTTAAATATGAGTAGAAATCCTATTATTAACCTAAACTATGCATGGTGCTTAGCTGATGCTTGTTCCCAAAATACCCTTGCATGGACCACAAGTCTTCATGTCTTTGTGTGGTTAGCATGGTAACTCAAAAAATAACCTTAACAAAAAAATGACTAAGTCCTGATCCTAGGCACTTCAGCCATATTGTAACATTACGCACTCTTCCAACGCCCTACATTCACGTGCCTAACACTTAGCCCCTTTTGTCCATCCAACATTACCCCACAATAAAATAGATTTCCTCCCCAGAAATGGGTAATCACCTTGTCATTCCAAATAATATAGGATAATGAATGAAAGAATAAAGACTAAAGAATATGTTGAGTCATCTTATTGTTTACCCTTTTCTTCCTCTAGTAGAATGAATTCTGGATATTCACTTTGAATTTCCACTTCAAACTCATACCATTCCTTAAGCGCTGCATTTTTCTTATCAGGGATGTCCAAAAAGATGCCATATAGCTCATCTAGAGTCATGTTTCCACCCGTACTCTTCAAAATTCTAAGGATTTTGGCCATACCTGAGACGATCCCTTATATGACATCCATATTTGTGGTAATGAGCTTCCCAAAGATCTTGATTCAATCCATATGGTGTTTCCTAGTAGAATCTAGTGTGTCGCGCTTTGTTTCTATGAAGGTAACTCATTTTGTGTGCCTGATTGTTTCATCTTTTGTTGCTTGTAGAACTTCATTTTTATCTACTTTCATTATTTCCTGTACTAAGTTATCATGCAAAATACACATGGCCAAAACCAAATCTATCTTCTTCATTTCATCCTTTAAGTCTTACAAAACAACCTCATAGCTAGATATCTTCCTTGTAATTGAAGCCTTGGCCCTCAATGATTATTCCTCAACATTATTTTGTTTAGGGAGGTGTGCTAGTCCTTACTCCAGAAGTAGATGAATTTTTTTACACAAATAATGTAGTTCAAAATTAAAATCCCATGGTACCTTCTCCTGAAAAATCAGGCCTCTTCTTTAAGATCTCATCTGCTATATTTTCGCCATCTTCTTAACATTTTGTGCCTCAGCCACAACATTATCCTGCTCCTGGGTGAGTCTCTTAATCTGTGTGTCTTTATCCTTCTTATCATCCAACAACACCCATATTTTTACTGCCTTATCAATATTCCAACATGCTACTTCTAGAGACACTTTAACCAATGTGTTTCTCACTTGTTCATCTAAAATATGTGTGGGCTTGATGGTCATTTGGCATGTATGTGGCACCTTCCTCAGCTTATTCAAACTACACACCTCCTTTCTAACATACAAATAGGTCTCATCCATGTGATTCTGCATACTCCATGATAGTTTCTTGCGAGTGTGCATATTTTCCATCTATGGGTCCATCAAATCCTAGCCATACAATTGTTTATTGGGCATAGTGATCTTAAATTGAGCACGAATGGTTTTTTATAGGTCATCTATATAGCCCAAATTCTAAGTACCTACTGCCTCTTCATCTTCATGTCGACCTGTATGTTCCCAATGTCCTCATGAAAATATGTGCCCTCATTTTGCTATACCACAATGTATGCATCCTTCTATATAGTATCACCTACATTCTGGTCTAGTTTTCTTCATTCTCTCCTTATTTTAGCGCGGGTTATACCAATACTTCCATGTCTCCATCAGTGTTGCTTTCTCCTTCACCTGAGAATTGTTCATGGACACTCACACTTTGTTCTATAGTCTCATAGAATACCTACTCTCCTATATCCTCATCCTCATACATTTTCACACTCGGGGCGGCCTTTACTCTATGCTCTCCCATAAATGGACTGGCCTCCTTTTTCTTCACACTTGGCTATGTGGAATTCTCCTCACTATCCTTTACTGGAACATATTTTCAGTGATTTCTCCTTTCTTCTTCCTCATTCTTCATAGGAGTTATGCGCAGTGATCTTCTTACCAGCTACAAAGTCCCTATACAAGTGTCTCTAGATGTGTTCCTTCTCCATATAACTTTCCTTGTATGAATCATCTTGACACTGTCTTCTGGCTCCTCCTGCTCCAGGATGTTCTCTAACTCGGTAGCCATTGGATCTTCTTGAGTAGGGGGCACCGATGTAACTTTCCTTGAGGTTCCTACTATCATCCCCTTCTTCAGAGATCCCAGAAGTGTATTATCTGCACCTTTCACCACCTTTCCCTCCTTGAACCTTGGCCTCAAATAGATGTACACACACACTATTTCAATTTGTTCTACAACTAAACTCTATGGTGTAATATCCACATTGTCAGACTCCATTGTTTCAACATAGGACTCTTTACCTGGCCATACATAGGTCTTGTGCAAAATGTGAACATCTTTTTCTATTTTATCCATGTAAAAATTCAGTGTGCACATGTCATGGAATCTATTCACAAAGTCTCTAAAGTACCTTGCAGTAAAGGTGAATGAAAACTTACACCACAGGATTTTCTCGTGAGACTTCATATGGAAGCTCCCTAAGATGAAGTGATGGTAAATTTCAAATTCATCCTCTTCATCCAACACCTTGGGTAATTCACACAGAATGCACCATTCTCCCTTAAATGCCCTGCATAGCCTCCACAACCACTTCTCTAGGAACTCCTTACATGTATTATTTGAAATATCCCCACATAGAGTATACTTAGCATATTTATTTTCTAGGGATTTGTTTTCCAATGAAAACTCCCAAATGTTCTCCTTGGTCTGTAGGGTACGCTAATTTAACTAAATACAATCAACAAGAGGATGGTGCCCCAAGTTATTTTCTCACCTTTATCTACCTGGATGTGTGCATCATTCGTGAGGCTTTCTACAATGTATCCATCAATGTTGTAGTATGTCTTATTTACCATCTTATGTGCTATATGTAACCATCACATATTTACCTCATTCCACTACTCAATGCCACCCAACTTTCTCCCTGCTAAGAGTGCTACAACCCTGGTGGCCATGTTTGCAATGTTGGTTACTTTAAAGGATTGGCTCAACTTCTTGTACTGATGTATAATAGCCTTCAAATCAATCCCCACATTTTTTGATAAATCACCAGTGATATCAAAACCCAAGTCATGCAACCCTGTCACCTTCTCAATCATCTTGGTTTTGATCCTCATTCTCTTTCCCATGAAGTAGGAAACGTCTTCATACACGCATGACATTAGCCATTGATACAAATACTTAGGCTTCTCAAATTATGGTAATTCCATAATTTTTATGACCCCCTCACTATCAATTAACCTTTTCACAGAGGTGTCCAAAACCTAGTGTTGTCTGCCAACTACCAATTAGTTTTCTTATAGACTTTTGTTGCAATGTTCTTAAGGAACTTCTTAGTTTGGTGGTTGATTTCTGAAACTCTACACTATTTTATTTTTTTCTTCCATGGCCTCCCCTCAATCACCTCTTCTAGGAATAACATTTCAACCATCCATTCTTCTGTTGGGTCGTCAACCTCCTTATCCATAACTGGAGCCCTTCGTGGTGCCATTTCTCCTTTGGATCTTGTAAGTGCAAAGGAAACCCTCACTGTTGTTCAAAGGAAATCTAATTAATCCCCTCATCATACACACACACCACCACTTGAATCCTACTTCCATGCCTAGATGCTAAATAATGTGCTTCGAATTTTTATAGGTTTACTTGATCTACGTAGTGCTCGTTGTCTCTAGCACTTCTTTGCACTTTTCAATTTTTTTGGAACTCGCAAGGTAACAAATAACATTGTAAATGCTAGATTTATTACAAGTTTCAAAAAAACCCCTTCCTTAATTGCTCCACCTACCACTGTACAAAGAAATAATTTCAATTGAGCATTTTTTGCACTTCTTTGTCCCGCGCCCCAATCTCTCACGCCTCAAACTCTTATGCCTCAGTCATAAATTTCTGGCATGCCACTACTTATCTGTAACAAATCACCTCTACCTGCACTTCCTTATCCCAAAGTATTTTATCCAATGTGATCCAACATATGTATTCTCTAATGATGTAGCCTCTTTTCTTTATAATGAGTTCTCATTTCCTTACACGTGGTGTTAAATTTGAGTAATTTCTCCTAAAATTTTCTTTAATTTTGAAATATTGATCCCTTTATGGTCACCCGTGAGTTTACTTATTTTATGTACTAGACTAAACTTCTTTATCCACCCCAAACTAAGGTTATGTGTAGTCCTTTGTGCATGAAATCACTTTATATTGAAACCAGCTTCCAGCGTGCAAGTGTACTTATCACACATAAAACTGAACTAAATTGACAAAGCATAGTGACGATGAAGGAAACACATATAAAGGAAATACATTAAGGGAAATATAATCTAAATGGAAATAATACCTTATTACAAACACCAAGAAGGTTTATTTATATTAGGGCTTCATCCTACTCACGTTCAAGTAATTGAGAAACCGTGTTCCATCAAGTGCCTCTAACTAGAAAGTTCCTGAGTCAAGTATATGAGTGATAACATACGGTCCCAACCAATGCACCTTAAGCTTTCTAGGGTGGCACAAAAACTTTGAATCATAAAGAAGTACCATCTGCCTAACCTCAAGCTTCTTTTTGTTGATGTGCATGTCGTGTCATGCCTTCTTCCTAGATTTTTCTTGCTTTTAACTCCATCATTCTATTGCACGTCTCTCATCCAATTATATCAACTTGTTAATTCTTTCTTCCAAAGATTTCTCATTGGCTATACCTCTTGCACACGTAATATTCAAAGAAGGTAATATGAATTCCATGGGAAGAACTACCTCTATGTAAAACACCAACTGAAAGGGTGTTTCCTTATTTAACCATTTGTAGGTTGCTCTATATTACCAAAGCACAACAGGAAATTTATCATCCCATTCTTTCCTTCCAGCATCATAATTTTTTGTCAAAGTCTTGCTCAATATATTGTTGAAATCCTCAACAGTCCCATTTTCTTGAGGGTGATAGGGTGTTGTCTTATGGTGTGCAACCATAAATTCATCCAATAATATCCTGATGGTCTCATTAAGGAAATGAGTGCCTCTATCACTTGTCAAACTTAAAGGACATCCATACATGGTAAGAATATTTTTCCCACAAGAACATTGTTTTTCTATCCATTATACAATCCTTTTTAGGTTCCGCTTATGCCAACTATTGGTATCTAGATTTGATCTCCTTCACAACTTGAACAGCATCATGAATCTGCACAAGACACTCAAGGATAGATAGATGTTTTGTATGTCATTTGTAGCTGGGGATCACACCTATCTGCTTGTTTGCATTCAAGAATTGAGGGAGTGGATAGCACCTTCATAAGGGTTTTGATCTAACCCTCACTATTTTAGGTTGTGCCTATCAACCAAGGCAAGAGAACCTATATTGCAGCCCCTATATGGTAAGGAGATGAAGATATCCTTGTGTTTTGCATATGGTGTGGAGGAGGCTTTGTGAAAACATGATCAAATATCCATTATCCAAACTCAAAAGAGTTGTCACTACTAAATGATGGAAATGTTCTCAAAACAAAGCTAGAGCTGCTAAAGACATGATAAAAACCCTGATCAACCTTGTGCATTTTTGTGAAAGGATTGAATTACTTTTATGGACACACAATGTAGATGTAGGGGTATTGTAGGTAGGATGAGTTAGTTTAAAATGAAATTCTGATGAGAGACCTTGGAACAAGAGTAGATAGAAATCATCACCTTCTTTGGGAAAACCTTGCAAAAGAATTACAACACCTAAACAATAGAAAAGTTTTCAATGAATTTGAAGTGCTCTTTCATCCAGGATGTGTGCACAATGGATGCCCAAATCTGCACTATTCCATACAAACTTTGATAGCCTACCACAAAGGCTTGAAGAAAAAATATCAATAAAGAATTCAGAACCCCTTGTTAGATCATGTCCTAAGGCACACCCAAAGGTTTGTAAATACCCTCAATTTACAAGGAAGGTAAGATGGATTTAAATCTATTTATCTCCACTCAAATGAATGCTCTTCTGAATGGAATATTGCAGATGCCTTCAAACCCTCTACAAGAAATGAGACCATGTATGACCAATAAAGATCCCAAAACACAAGATTGCAACATGAGCATGAAACACAAATTGAAAACATACTGAAATATAAGTGCATGCAAGCTTTGCCAAGAAATTAAAACTAGTTAATCCAAGAATTTGATCAAATATATCAGCAAGGGAAAGTTATTTAAACAATATCAAAGCTTGTTGATGGCTTTACAAGCTGAAACCAACTCAACATGATGAAGCATTTGATGCAAACGGGAATCAAAATGGCTCTCAGGTAGTTTCTCCAAAAAGGACTGGAAATCTGGACTTTCTTCCAGTTTTCCCTGTGAAATTTCTTCTCTCTTTTCTCCAAAATTCTCCACCATACCTTGCTTTTAAATGTTTTCAAAAAATACATCATATACCCTCTGCCAACTTGGATCCTTGCATCCCAAGCAAATAATATGCCAAAGGGATCAAGTTTTGTTACAAAACCCTATCCATTTGATGAAAAATGATATAAAACAAATGTGAAAACATACTGAAATACAAGCCAAGATGCCAGAGATGCAAAAATATTTTAAAATATTACATGAATATATCAGCAGATCCTTATCCATCCCAGGGTCACGTTTTTGGCATTCCACCATGCCAACATGCATTTGCAATCATTTTTCACCTTTTTCTCTTACCATTTTTAACTCTGCAACTTTTCATTTTTACATTTCACGTGTTTTTCATGGGCTGAGAAAAATATCTCACGAAAAACACTATAGGGCACCAAATTAGCTCAAAAAAATGATGCCATTGTGTTCAGAAGGCCGAAGGGATGCAGATTCATATAAAATTTCATGTGTTTTGGTGTAAAAATGAATGATTCCACACTTCTTAGAGCTCCAATGGCGCCAAAATGCAATGAAAATGCACAACTACCGTTGATTAAAATCAACTTTAAATGCTAGCCCTCTCCACATGGCAGATCCAAATCCTCTTCAAAATGCCCAAATTACCTTTTTTCCTTTACTCAAGGTGGGACACATGTCTAAACATGATTGGGGTTGGCCCCCAATCCTAAAAATGCATTTTGAACTTTTCTCTGTCCTTTTGAATTTTGGAAAATTTTTGAAAATTTTCCCGTGGGCCCCTAGATGTGCCACGTGTCCTCCTGTGGGCCTTTACCAAAACTGCACGAGGGATGATTTGATGCATTTCACCACTTTTTCACAAAAAGGAACATTTTCTCAAAATTCCCCCATGGGCCCGAAAATGCACCCGTTGTTTCTTTGCCACGTGTCGATATCCCATTGGAGGTGGAGCCGACTCATCACATTTGCCTTCAAATTCCTCCTCAAGCATCAAAACTCTATGTGGGCCCGACATCTCTCTTTTGACATTTGAAAAATGCCACGTGTTGCTATCCTATTGGATGCGGAGCCAAAACTCCAAATTTTTCCGTGGGTTTATTTTTCTCTTTGAGATTTTTCGCTAAAATTTGGAAAATTTTCCATCTTTCCTCCACGCTCAAAATGAATTTCCATCAAAATTCAGACACGTGTCCATTTCATTCATTGTCACATATCCCATTGTGGCGGGACCTTGAACCCAAAATTTTTCCTTTTACCTCTTTGAAGTTTAAAATTTTGAAAAAAAAACTTCAAATTCCTCCAAGCCTTTCTCACGCCTCTCCATTTCATCCCTGTGCATACACGTGTCACATTCTCATTGGTGCGGGCCATCGGGTCCAACTTTTTCTTTGAGGTCTTGAGCCAAAAAATCGACATGAAAAAATTTCAACTCTTCGCTCCCCTACTTAACATTCCTGTGCCATGTGTCGCCCTTCCATTGGGCGCGGGTCTTCGGGCCAAATTGTAACCTTAAATTTTTGAAGTTAAAAGACTTCAAAATTTCCATAATATATTATTTCTATATCAATTACAATTCCCTATTAAATAGCCATCCATGCCACCTTTCTTGGACACGTGTCCACCTTACATATTGGATGCGGACCCCCCGGGCAATTTTTTCCTTTTGCATTTTGAAACCAAAAAGAAAGGCTTCAAATTCTTCTAAGTTCCCTCTATTTCCTGGTTGATCTCCCTGGATACGTGTCACCTTTCCAATGGTTACGGGCTCACAGGCCAAATGTTTCCCCTGACACTCCGAGCCAAAAAACACCAAAATTTTTCTAAGTCCTTGATCATCCACCTGGCCCTCCTGGACACGTGTCATCATGCCATTCGTGCTGCTAGGGGGCCTTCATGGAGAAAAAACTTGATTTTGAGAAATTTTTCAAAATGGAAGAAAAACTTTCCTAAGTTACTTCCGCCACCCACCAATCCTCATTGACCAAATCACATGCAGGCCACATAAGCACATCCTAAAATGTGACACTGCGGGGCCGCAAGGGAAAAATTTGATTTTGTTGACATCCTTGAGTCTAAAACAATAAAAATTTTCCTAACTCCCACGCTGTCTATTTGATCTCCCTAAATGCCACATGTCAGCCCTCCCATTGGGCGCAAACCAAGCAAGTAGGAGATCCTTCAGGGCAGAAATTTGATTTTGAGAAATTTTTTAAAAATGAAGGCAAAATTTTTTAAGTGACCTCTGCCACTCGCTGCTCCATCTAACCAATCAAATCATGCCATGTAGGCACACTAGGAAAATGCGGGGCCATGGAGAAATTTTTTCCCTTCGCTAAAAATTGAAAATCTGACAAGTTATAACATTTTTTCTGACCGCACCCAGCCAATGAGAGCCTGCCATGTCAGCATAAACTGTTGCAATGATAAATTTGACGGGTAGAAGATGTTCCGTATGCCCCACATCAAAATGAAAAAACGCAGGGGAGGCTTCCGAAATCAAATTTTCTCACAAAGGAGATGGATTTTTTTACACCTTAAATCCAACTAAATCATGATTTCACAATTACATGATTTAGGCCTGGGGAGCTAGGATTTTAGCAACATAAAAACTAACCATATAATAAACCATGGAATTCCCTCAAACACGGGTTTTTTCACTGGACTTGATTTAAAGGAAAAATAATTCGATCAGCCACTCATCCCTGCAACATGAAAAACTAGGGCACAAATAAAGGGGAAACTTGGATTTTGTTTCAAAAAGGGGTAGAATAACAACATTGAGGGCATTTGAAAACATTCAACTGGATAAAATGAGTTACAGATCTTCAGCTCGAGCCACAAGGACATTTTGGAGTAAAAATGGAAAATGGAGAATAAGAGTAAAGTGTGCAAACCCATAAATTGCACCAACATTGGCTCTTTCCTGGGGATGGGCACTCCCAGCGAGTGCCACAAGATCACAACGTAGACCAAGTGCCAGAAATCCATTGGGCAAGGAGTCAAAACATGCATAACAGCCCTAAAAACCAGAACTTTCACCAAAAACAAAGTGAGAAAACCACACCAACAATGGTTGCCAAGGACAAAAGGGAAAACCATGAGCCAACAACAGCAAGAACAAGGAAAAGAAAAAACAAAAACAAGGGCTATACAAAATGTACAACTTGTGCATACCTCCTTTGGGGATTTAATCCAAAAAGTGTTTTAAATGTCTTCCATTAACAGGCAGCTCCAACAAATCCCCATCCAAATCCTTGAGAAAAAATGTATTTTCTCCAATCTTGATATCAATGGCATAAGGGCCCATCCAGAGAGCATCAAATTTTCCATGCTTTCCCTTGTCTTCATGCCTACTATCCCACAGAAAAACCAGATCTCCAACACTGAAAGCTCTAGGGGTGACCTTCTTATCAAACAACTTCTTCAATTTCTCCCTAAACCTGACATGCCTTTGATGAGAAGCTCTCCTTTCTTCATCCAACTCAATGATCTGATTGATTCTTGATTCATATGGGCCATGTTCTTGATCTTCCAACTGCTGGGCAAACTGAAAAGTGGATAATTACAGGTGTAATGGCAGCAAAGCCTGAGTTCCATACACCAGTTCAAATGGGCTTTTACCGGTTGCTCTTTTTGGAGTTATCCTATCAGCCCAAACTACAAATTTCAACTGTTCTCCCCACTTCTTCTTGTTGATTTCCAAGGTTCTTCTAATGATCTTGAGAAAGTTTTTGTTACTTGATTCAGCTTGCCCATTCCCTTGTGGGTTGTAGTTTGAAGAATAGGTCATATTTATCCCATATTCATTGCACATTGCCATCAAAGGCTTGGCTCTAAAACACATAGCATTATTAGACACAATCTTAACTGGAACCCCAAATCTGCATATGATATGATTCAGCAAGAAATCCATTACCACTTGGTGTGTTGCCTTTCTAGATGGAATTGCCTCAACCCATTTTGTAAAATAATCAGTTGCTACAAGGATCCATTTATAACCAGCACTAGAAGGATTTGAAATCTCACCAATAAAATCCATTCCCCATTGTTTGAAAGGAGCTTCAACTGATACAGGCTGCAAAGGAAGGGATCCTGAAGCCTTCAATCTTCCTGAAAAATGTTGGCAACTATCACACCTTCTAACCAGCCAGTTTGCATCTTTGAAAAGAGTTGGCCACCAATAACTATCTCTTAAAATCTTATGTGCTGTCACTCTCCCAGTAAAAATTTCCTCCACAAACTCCCCCATGGAAATCAGCAATAAACTTGGGAGCTTCATCTTCAGTTATGCATTTCAAGAGGACACCTTCAGGGTTCTTCCAAGCCAGCCCAAGGTCTGTTATGACATATTTCTGAGAAGCCAGCTTGAGGGCTCTTTTCTAATTTTTATTTAAGTGACTGGGACAGCATAAGTGCTTGAGGTAATAGACCACATCCTTGTACCACTCAGAAATCATCAATTTGTCAAGGAGATCTGCCCTTTCTTCCCCTAGCTGATTCACTTCTACATTCTACAAATTACTCTCAGCCATGAGTTTGGCAAGACCTAAACCTCTTACCAGCTTTGTTGTTTGGATATCCATATCATACTCTTGTAATTTGTTAACCCATCTACATCTCTTGCTTGATATTTCCATGTCAGATAAGATGTCTTTAACCATGGTGTGGGGAACATAAGCAACAACCTTTGAACTCAAAATATAGGGCCTGAAAATCTTTGTTGCTTTTACTAATGCAAATGCTTGTTTCTCCATAATTGTGTACCTCAATTCAGCTACTTGTAAAGCCTTGCTAAAGAAAGCAATAGGCCTCTCAGCTCCATTTTCATCCTTTTGTAGCAAAACTGAAGCAATAGTAAATTCAGATGCAAAAGAGAAGATTTGGAAAGGCATCTTATAGTTTGGAGCTGCCAAAACAGGTGCATGCTTGAGTGCATCCTTTATCCCTTCAAAAGCTTGGATGGCAGCCTTTTCCCACTTAATAACCTGATCCTTTCTTAGCATGCTTGTGATTGGAAGAGTCAACTCAGCAAAATTGGAGACAAACCTTCTAATGAAATTGATTTGGCCAAAGAAAGATTGAATACCCTTCTTGGTTCTTGGAATAGGCACCTTGCTGATTACTTCCACTCTCTCAGGATCTATCATAACACCTTCTTTAGATACAATATGCCCCAACAACTTGGCTTTTGGCACACCAAAATGACACTTCTTTGGATTAAGTGAAATGCCATACTCCCTACATCTGATCAGCATCTTCTCTAGGTGTTGCAAATGGTCTGCTCATTGTCTTGAAAAAATAGTCACATCATCTTGGTAAACTGCAATAAACTCATTGATATAACCAGCAAAGGCAACATCCATTTCCCTTTGAAAAGTAGCCCCAACATTCATCAATCCAAAAGGCATCCTTACAAAAACATAAGTTCCCCAAGGAGTAGTGAAGGTTGTCTTAAGTCTTTCTGATTCTTTGACAACTACTTGATTGTATATGGAGAAACCATCCAAAGTAGAAAGCATTTCTGACCCTGTCACAAGCTATAGCATATTCTCCATATTTGGCAAAGGATAGTTTTCCTTCATAGATGCTTTGTTTAGATTCCTAAAATCCACACAAAGTCTGATATCTCCGTTCTTCTTTCTAACTGGCACAAGGTTGGCAACCCAAGAAGAGTATCTAGTAGGCTGAATGATGCCACCATCTCTCAATTTCTTCAACTCTTCTTGCATTTTCATGGAAAGTAGTGGGTTAATAGGCCTTTTTTTTTGTCTAAATGGTTTGGCTTTAGCCTCAAGAGGGATCTCATGCTGAAACAAATCTTCTCTATACGCCTTCAACTCTGAATAAGACCAAGCAAGGAAATCTTGATATTTCTTTAAAAGTTGGGCATAGGACTGTTTTTCTTCTTTGCTGAGATGACTGCCCAACCATATCTTCCTTGGTTTTGTCTTTAGTTCCCAAATTGTGCTCTTCCACATCCCTTGAAGTAGACATCTTTCTATTAATGATGCAATCAACATTGCTAAAATTGGATTCAAGTGCAACAAGACCCTTAGGAATGGTATTTGTTTTCAATTGTATAATATCCTTGTCAAACAAAGTTTCTCTACCTTCATTCATGCACACCATTGGTTCCCAATCAATATTTTGACCAGAAAACTCTCCTTGGCATTGTAAGAATCTCAACACTTGTGCATCATCATCAAAAATTTGCCAATGTTTCACATTATCCGAGACAGCTGGCCTTGTTAGCACTTCAACATCATATTCACAAAAAGGTGAAACAGTGCAATTATCAAACTTAGAACCAAGAACAGCCAACTGATCAGCAGCAGCATTAAGACTTCTATCATGGTAAACAATGTTAAAGGAATCAAACATTTCAATCAAGTCCCAAACAACATGCTTATATTGCTTCATATGCTAATTTTTTGTAGCATACAACTTTCTTACTTGCTTGACAACCAACTCTGAATATCCTTTAGCAACAATATCTTTTACTCCATACTTCCATGCAATCCTTAATCCCAATAATAATGCCTCATACTCAGCAATGTTGTTAGTACATTCAAAATTGATCTTGAAGGAAAAAGGAAACTCCTCTAAACTAGGGGAAACCAACACTATACCAGCACCATTTCCAACTTTGGAGCAAGCTCCATCAACTAGTAATGTCCATGGAGAACCTACCATACCAAGGCACTCTGATTTTTCCATCTTATTCTCTTTTCCATCAGCAAAACCAATGAAATTTTCAACATCTACATCAGCAAACAACACTTCATAAGAAGCATTGTTGGGATCCTCAATCAAGTGTAACATCTTCTTTTCACCATAGAGTTTGACAAGGCTGCCCTCAATGGGAATGGTGGCATAGGACATGTCCATTTGAACACTACCACCAACACTTGCAGCCCACTTTCTTGACAAAAGCATACCCCATTTGGCAGGGCAGTCAACAATTACAACATCAAGTTTTAAATTCTTACCCGGATAGGCTGCAAGTTGCACTACTAAACCCTTCACACATCCAACAACTGGAACTTCCCTTGAATCCATGGCTGTACACTTTCCATATGCTACTTTCACCTTGATATCCAACTCATTCATAACTTCTAGAGGCATAACATTACATGAAGCACCGGAATCAAACATGTAATTGTGAAGCAACCTACCTTTTATGAGAAAAGTTGTGAAGAATGGATCAACATTCAATTGGGAATCAACCAAGGATGTCCCCAAGTACACTTCAGGTGCCTCTCTAAGATCTTCCATTGGTGGTGGTGTTTCAGGGCCAACAACGCTTTGAAGAGGACTCTCAACAACATTGACATTTCTTCTTGGTATACTCTTTTCTTCTTTCAATCCCAAGTATTCAAAATCTCTTTTCTTGTGTTCAGGAATTCTAAGAAATTCAATAATGGGAACACTCACTTTAATTTGGCTCAATACCTGGGCTATATCATATGGAACATTCTTTGGCAAAACAACATTGGAAGGGAAACAAGAAGGTTCATCAGATGGAGAAGTATTCTTGGCAGCCTGGGCATGAAGAGGACTGATATTTTTACATGGGACAGCAGGGTTCTTAGCAACTGTTTCTCTTCTAGGATTATCTTTGGGAATGCTTGTGAGCAAGGGTGTCTTTGGCTTGGCTTGAGGACCAGCTCCTCTAATAACTTTACTTCTAGTATTGTACTCCTTTTCTTGACCAGCCACAACATTCATTAACAATTGTCTATCTTCCTCCGAAGGAATACCACCATCATACTTCTTGATCATTAAAGCCCTTAGGTATTCAAAGTCATTATTAGGAATTTCAAAGGCCTGAACTACATCTACATCATGAGTTTGAGGAAGAGAAAGAAATGGTACCCTCTTTATGCAATCCCAAAAGGTTGTAGCAGTCCTTGCACTTATCACATCTGTTGATGTTGCTGCTTGCTATGAGCCTGAAGAGCTTCCCATCATACAAATGTCATCATCCATTTCATTCTCATTATCATCATCTATATCTTGCTGGTCCATTTCACATGGCGGATGAGGAAGAAAAGATCTGTCACACCAATCCATATCAGCCACTTCTTGAACAACAGAAACTCTTGCAGTTAGAGGGTTAGGCACCACTCTATTTTCATGTGCTTGGGATTGCCTATTTGTAGATCCAATAATCCCCTTACCTCTATCATCTTGTCTTTGATCACCCCTAGGATGATTGCCAAATATATCATGGTTTTGAGTTCTTTTTGTCCTTGTGAACTTTTCCCAATTCCTTTCTCAGCCCGGGCTAATTTGTAGGAAATTTCTTTGACAGCCCCTGCCAAAGTCTTGACAACATCCTCCAAATCAGCACCCTTTCTAGTTTGTGGCTTCTCAGGGTTTATCAACTTCACACCATCCCTCTTAAGTGGTTTACCAACAACTTTAATATTATTTTCAATTTGAAGTGCCATGGTGAAAGCTTGCCTCAAGTTTGTAGGATTTTTGTCTCTCAAGTAATAGGCTGCCTTTTTATCAAATGCATCTACATATTTGATCAAGCAAGATTCATCACAAGGCCTCAAAATTACAGGTAGCCTTCTCAATGTCTTATTAAACCTTGTATTGAAATCATGAACAGTCTCATTAGGGTTATTCTTGATGTTCTCAAACTCGGATAGAAGGAACCTTGGATCTGTTTTGTCTCCATATTGTAATCTGAATGCATTACTCATCTCATTCCACGAATCAATAGAGTTATCAGGCAGAGCTTTATACCAATCTCTTGCATCTTCCTCAAGTGTATGGATAAACAAACTTGATATACACATCCTCAAATTCTATTTCAAAGTCTTCCATCATGTTAACAAAGAGTTTGAGGTGTTGATCTCCAGTTATGGCATTGTTACCTTGGAATTTTGGTAATCTATTTCTCACATCCTGTGGGACAGCATTTGGATAACCATCCATTCCTCCAAAATTTATAGGACCAAATGTGTTTACAACAAATGGAGGTCTAGGTTGAGCCATATTGTTTGGTGGGGGTGATCTTGGAGGTGAAACAAGCTGATGAGGAGTAGTAATGGGTCTGATTGGAATAGATGAATGATCTCTAAAATGAAAACCCCCCAAAGGCTCTCTCTCTTGATAGACTTTAGCAAACTTAGAAACTACAGGAGTAGATTTAGGAGCAAGTTTTTTAAATACACAAGAAGGTCCCTCACCTGATGGAGAATGTAAATCAGCAAGAAGATTTCCTGAATCAGATCGACTTGAAGAGGAATTATAATCTCCAATGACAGGTTGTTCTCCTTCAAATTCAACTATGGGGACTCCTTTCCTTGCAACCAAATCATCAACCACTTTCCACACTTTTCTTCCTTCTAGTTCTGAGCTTCTTGATTCGGTGAGAAACTTCTTAGAAGAGTCCTTGATGAAGAGGGATCTCCTTCCCTCCAGTTTGATATATTTAAACAACAAGTTTCAACTGATAAAAATGTATTAGACAACTGGTATTTCAAGATCCCAACAGCATGGAGTCGCCACCAAGGATTTTCACCTTAGTTGTGCAAGAAAGCACTAAAAAATATTCTGTCAAATGCATGCTATACTGAAAACTTGTAGGGATTTACAAATCAGATTTTCTTCTTCTTAATTCAACCAAAAATAGTGCATCCAAATCACATAAACTGTTGGTAGATGAGGAGAGCAGGCTGAGTTTGAAGTCTTTCTTACCCAAAACATCCAGATCTGAAGTATGAAATGATATCTCAATAATATAATAGCTCGAATACTTTATCACACAAATACTCAAACCTTTCATGTACTTCAAAACCACCAAGAAATTGCAAGAAATCCCCTAGCAACGGTGCCACTCGGGTGTTGGTATCCATATTTAATCTCCTTCACAACTTGAACAACATCATGAATCTACACAAGACACTCAAGGATAGATAAATGTTTTGTATGTCATTTGTAGCCAAGGATCACACGTATCTGCTTGTTTGCATTCAAGAATTGAGGGAGTGGATAGCACCTTCATAAGGGTTTTGATCTAACCCTCACTATTTTAGGTTGTGCCTATCAACCAAGGCAAGAGAACCTATATTGCAGCCCCTATATGGTAAGGAGATGAAGATATCCTTGTGTTTTGCATATGGTGTGGAGGAGGCTTTGTGAAAACATGATCAAATATCCATTATCCAAACTCAAAAGAGCTGTCACTACTAAATGATGGAAATGTTCTCAAAACAAAGCTAGAGCTGCTAAAGACATGATAAAACCCTGATCAACCTTGTGCATTTTTGTGAAAGGATTGAATTCTTTTGTGGACACACAATGTAGATGCAGGGGTATTGTAGGTAGGATGAGTTAGTTTAAAATGAAATTCTGATGAGAGACCTTGGAACAAGAGTAGCTAGAAATCATCACCTTCTTTGGGAAACCTTGCAAAAGAATTACAACACCTAAACAACAAAAAATGTTTCAATGAATTTGAAGTGCTCTTTCAACCAGGATGTGTGCACAATGGATGCCCAAATATGCACTATTCCATACAAACTTTGATAGCCTGCCACAAAGGCTTGAAGAAAAATATCAATAAAGCATTCAGAACCCCTTGTTAGATCATGTCCTAAGGTACACCCAAAGGTTTGTAAATACCCTCAATTTACAAGGAAGGTAAGATGGATTTAAATCTGTTTATCTCCACTCAAATGAATGCTCTTCTGAAAGGAATATTGTAGATGCCTTAAAACCCTCTACAAGAAATGAGACCATGTATGACCAATAAAGATCCCAAACACAAGATTGAAACATGAGCATGAAACACAAATTGAAAACATACTGAAATACAAGTGCATGCAAGCTTTTCCAAGAGATAAAACCAGTTAATCCAAGAATTTGATCAAATATATCAGCAAGGGAATGTTATTTAAACAATCTCAAAGCTTGTTGATGGCTTTACAGCTGAAACCAACTCAACATGATGAACATTTGATGCAAACAGGAATTAAAATGGCTCTCAGGCAGTTTCTCCAAAAAGGAAAATGGACTTCTTCCAGTTTTCCCTGTGAAAATTCTTCTCTCTTTTCTCCAAAATTCTCCACCATACCCCGAAAATGTTTCCAAAACTACATCATATACCCTCTGCCAACTTGGATCCTTGCATCCCAAGCAAAGAATATGCCAAAGGGATCAAATTTGTTACAAAACCCTATCCATTTGATGAAAAATGATATAAAACTGTGAAATAGCTTGCCAAATGCCAGAGATGCACAAATATTTTAAAATATTGCATGAACTCAGATCCTTATCCATCCTAGGGTCACGTTTTTGGCATTCCACCATGCCAACATGCATTTGCAATCATTTTTCACCTTTTTCCCTTACCATTTTTAACTCTACAACTTTTCATTTTTACATTTCACGTGTTTTTCATGGGCTGAGAAAAATATCTCATGAAAAAACACTATAGGGCACCAAATTAGCTCAAATAAATGATTCCATTGTGTTTAGAAGGCCGAAGGGATGCAGATTCATATAAAATTTCATGTGTTTTGGTGTAAAAATGACGATTCCACACTTCTTGGAGCTCCAATGGCGCCCAAAAAAAATGAAAATGCACAGCTGCCATTGATTAAAATCAACTTTAAATGCCATCCCTCCATGTGGCAGATCCAAATCCTCTTCAAAAGTTCCCAAATTACCTTTTTGCCTTTACTCAAGGTGGGACACGTGTCTAAACATGATTGGGGCGGGCCCCCAATCCTAAAAATGCATTTTGAACTTTTTCTGCCCTTTTGAATTTTGGAAATTTTTTGAAAATTTTCCTGCGGGCCCCTAGATGCACCACGTGTCCTCCTGTGGGCCTTTACCAAAACCGTGGGCCGATTTGATGCATTTCACCACTTTTTCGCAAAAAGGAACATTTTCTCAAAATTCCCCGTAGGCCCGAACACCCGCTGTTTCTCTGCCATGTGTCGATATCCCATTAGAGGCAGAGTCAACTCATCACATTTTCCTTCATTCCTCCACAAGCATCAAAACTCTATGCGGGCCCAAAATCACTCTTTTGACATTTGAAAAATGCCACGTGTCTCTGTCCTATTAGATGCGGAGCTGAAACTCCAAATTTTTCTGTGGGTTTATTTTTCTCTTTGAGATTTTTCGCTAAAATTTGGAAAATTTTCCATCTTTCCTCCATGCCCCAAATTTCCATCAAAAGTTAGACACGTGTCCATTGTTCATTGGTGGTGGGACCTTGAACCAAAATTTTTCCTTTTACCCTTTGAAGTTTTTTTAAAAACTTCAAATTCCTCCAAGCCTCTACCTCTCCATTTCATCCCTGTGCTTACGTGTCACATTCTCATTGGTGTGGGCCATCGGGTCCAACTTTTTCTTTGAGGTTTTGAGAAAAAAATTCCAAAAAAATTCAACTCTTCGCTCCCCTGATTGACATCTCTATGCCACGTGTCGCCCTTCCATTGGGCGTGGGTCGTCGGGCCAAATTGTAACCTTAAAATTTTGAAGTTAAAAGACTTCAAAATTTCCATAAATTCCACCCATCCATGCCACCTTTCTTGGACACGTGTCCACCTTGCATTGGGTGCGGACCCCTAGGCCAATTTTTTCCTTTTGCATTTTGAAACCAAAAATTTTTCAAATTCCTTCCAAGTTCCCTCTATTTCGGTCGATCTCCCTAGACACATGTCACCTTTCCAATGGTTGTGGGCTCATGGGCCAAATGTTTCCCCTGACACTCCGAGCCAAAAAACACCAAAATTTTTCTAAGTCCTTGATCATCCACCTGGCCCTCCTGGACACGTGTCATCATGCCATTCGCTGCGGGCCTTCGGGCAAAAATACTTGATTTTGAGAATTTTTTCAAAATGGAAGAAAAATTTCCTAAGTTACTTCCGCCACCCGCCAATCCTCGACCAATCATAGCAGGCCACGTAAGCACATCCCTGTGACACTGCGGGGCCACAGGGGAAAAATTTGATTTCGACATCCTTGAGTCTAAAACAATAAAATTTTCCTAACTCCCACGCTGTCTATTTGATCTCCCTGTGCCACGTGTTGCCCTCCCATTGGGCGCGGGCCTTCGAGCAAAAATTTGATTTTGAGAAATTTTTTAAAAATGAAGGCAAAATTTTTTAAGTGACCTCTGCCACTCACTGCTCCATCTAACCAATCAAATCATGCCATGTAGGCACACCTAGGTAAATGCAAATTTTTTTAAGTGGGCCGCTCACTTCTCCATCTGGGGCCAATAGAAATTCTCCATTTGCCAAAAATTGAAAATTTGACAAGTTATAACATTTTTTCTGACTGCACCCAGCCAATGAGAGCCTGCCATGTCAGCATAAACTTTTCCTTGATAAATTTGACAGGTAGAACATGCCCGTATGCCCGTCAAAATGAAAAAATGCAGGGGATGCTTCCGAAATCAAATTTTCTCACAAAGAAGATGGATTTTTTCGGTTTTGAATCCAACGAAACATGATGTGGGGATGATTTAAGCTTGGGGAGCGAGATTTCACCCTCATAAAAATGGAATTCGATCAAACATGGGTTTCTTTCACTCTTTGGCCAAGGAAAAATAATGCAGCCCGTGCAACATGAAAAACTAGGGCACAAATAAAGGGGAAACTTGGATTTTGTTTCAAAAAGGGGCAGAATAACAACATTGAGGGCAGTTTGAAAACATTTAACTGGATAAAATGAGTTACAGATCTTTAGCTCGAGCCACAAGGACATTTTGGAGTAAAAATGGAAAATGGAGAATAAGAGTAAAGTGTGCAAACCCATAAATTGCACCAACACGAACCTTGTAAGATAATATGTACAAGTGATGATGTAGCATGATCCATTTCTATGTGCGGTTGGGGAAATATGACCCACATTCAATTTCTCACTTCTCAAAAGGTACTACACTAGAAATATGCCCCAAAGGAATTTCATCCCTCTTCCCAAGTTTTCTAAGGCACTGACAGTGATCACACGCCTTACAATATTCTTTGCAATCCTTGTACAAGGTCTCCCACCATAAACCAGCTAGTAGAATCTTACGTGTGGTGGTGTCACCTGCATAGTTCCCACTTACAATACCACCATGAGCCTCCTCCATGATTTCCATTCACTCATGCTCTAGTACACACCAATGCAATACTTCATCTCGACCTAGTTTGTATAAGTCACCATTGATCAAAATGAAAGGTGCAACATGAATTACAAGTTATTTCTTTTCTAAGAAAATCATTCCTTCAGGTGACATACCTGTGTGTAAAAAGATAGTAATATCATCTAATTCCAAGGGCACATGGTTTAACCTATATAACTATGCATCTGACATTGTATCTTCAATACTCTACGTTTCCTCTCCTGATTGAATCCTTGAAAAAAGATCTAGATCATAATTGCTTTTACCTGGCTTTACCACCAATGTAAATTCAAACTTCTGGAATAATAGAACCCATCAGCATATGCACCCCTTTAAGATGGGCTTGTTCACCAATTATCTCAATGCCACATGATTTGTATAGAAAAAATTAACCTCAAATTTTCACAATGATCCTTGAAAATCCCATACACAGTGCAATCATCCAAGTAAACCTGCAAGAATTTGTGAATAAAATCATGGAATTCTTAAACAACAATGCACAGAAATACTACATACGTGTTCTTCAATTCAAAGGGCATCATAGTGTATGGAAAAATTCCCCATTTAGTGGTGAAAGTTGTCCTCTCTTGATATTATTTAACAATTATTAGTTGATGATACCCAAAAAATCCATCTGTAAAAGAGTAAATTTCGTGCCCTGCAATGCCTTCCAATATTTCTTCAGTGAATGGTGTAGGGAAAGGATCAATCACACATGCATCATTAAAATTCATGTAATCCACACAAATCCTGATTCTCCCATATTTATTTATGTTGATTATCATAGGGCTAACCCACTTTCATTCCTCTATGGGCTCAATGATTTCAAATTTCAACATCTTATCATTTTCTTCTTTAACTTTTACGCATAGGTTAGGGTTTCTCCTGTAAGGTCTCTTCCTAACCGAGCATGTAACTTCCTTTAAATTAATTTTCATCTTGCCCACAGATTCATGTACTCCTTTCAAATCATTGTAGCCTCTAGGAAACATGTCCTAGAAATTGTGTAATAACTCAATTATCTTAGCCACTTCAGAGTCAGGACAATAATCTCCAATTAGGGTCTCCTTAGGTTCAACATCTGTTCCAATATTCACTTTCTTCTTCTTCACAGGTTCATGGTAGGTACGAGCCTTCTCATCTGCACTATATAAGACCTCACATGTACCCTCTAAATGAACTATGTCTAAATTTTCCACTTCTTCATCATCCACCATGTAGACCATATTTCCTTTCTCCTTCTCTAAGAACATGCGCTCAAGTAGTTCTACATCTATCTCATCTAATTCTTCAAAACTTGCTTCTATTTCTGACTCATAAAGTAAATCTTGAATGATTTATTCACATTTTTCACTATCTCCCATATTCAAGCACTTCATAATGTGTAATGCCTCATTCACCAGAGGTTTAGTGGAGAAGTAGTCAAAAGTCTAGATCATACATATAGTCAAGTCTTACCGATTTCCAGTCTCTCTATTCAACTCCGCATAAACATACCATGCATGTGCGTAACCTCATAAGGTGAAATAAATTTTGTGCACCCACAACAAAGGTGGTAAAACTTCCTTCCCCTCTATCCAGATTCTCTCACACTACTAAACATGGTGTTGAACAAGATTATTACTATGATATTCATAAATTTGAGTAGGTGCATTACTTCTGAGAAACCTTGTTGATAGAGAAATTCTCACCTCTCTCCATTCTATGAGATTATCCCTATGAACCATCCACCAACGCATTGTTGTCCCACATAGGGTATAAAATAACATGTTCCTTCTTTCCACCTAATCCTTCCACTATACTTCCATGGCTTGGAGGAATACCTCAGGGTTTCCTTTTCCAGTGTACTAGGGTATAGGGTTGTTTCCTAACCGCCTAACACAACACAACCTACTTATGTGCATAGATTTTCTTCTTACCTCACACCCAACTATCTCATAGATTCCATGCGCCCAATTATCACAATAAATAATTGTAGTATAGTTTATGGATTGTGCATCATCTCATTTGAGAAGTCCTTCCTTAGATGGCTCAAGTACTTCCAGGTCTCAAATGGTGCACACATAAATTTTGTTTAGATCTTCTTCACTTATGGGCTCAACATAAGGTGCAAATTTCCCATTTTTCAAAGGGATAATAAATCATTATTCCTTGTTCTAAAAATTGATATATCCCTTATTGAACCATATATCAACATTATTTGCATAGAACCAAGGGCACCCAAGTAGAGCTGGGAAGTTTTTCACTTCTTCAAGTGCTAAGACCTCAAAGTCCCCAGTGAACTTGGCCCCATGCATAGAAATGAATACATCCTTTAAGACTCTAAGTAGCCTAGCCTTAGTCATATTTTCCATATATAGTACATTAGAAGATGGCTATAATGGAGGTCTACCCATTTGAACCCATGCATCTAAAGTAAGAAAACTCACTTCTGTGCATGTGTCAAATAAAAATATTTCTCAAAAGTCATCCATCCACAACAACATTCATAGTGATCTCCTTGTCATAATCCAAGCTATGAGGAGTGAGATTAACATGTAAAATCTTCCATCCCTTCTAAATAGTAGCACATAGAGTGTTCCCTTTAACAAACTCCCTAGTAATGGAATAATGTTCTCATAGCCCGACATCTTGCATACTTCCTTCAGATCATCCTCATTCGACTAGAAAGTATCATCTACCTTCTTCTGTTCCAAATTTTGTGACTGTTCATTTAAATAGTGCATTTCACCCTACAGATTTCTAAGTATGTCCATGTGTTCTTGATAAACCTCCTTCTGATGTGTAGGGTATGGATATTTTACATGTAAAACCTCTTCCTTAGTAATGGTAGGCTTCTGTTGCAATGTTTCTTTGGTGTGCGTTGTTTCACTCGGAATGATTCATTCCTTTTAGAAACAGATAAGGTTAGGGGCTAGGAGGAATACCTGTAGAATGTCGAGATGGTGTGCGCATACCGTAGAGAAAGATCAGGCTGACTGCGAAGAACTCCTTTTTGTCTTGGAAGGACTACCTGCAAATAAGAACACAAGACCACAAGATTTTAATTAGACAATAAATGAGGGAACTGCCTTGGGCCCAGGAAATATAAAACTTCCTTTCGAAGGTGGTCAGTTCCCCTGCTAATATGAATTAACACAAAAGACTGTAAGATATCAGTTAAGTTGTTTCGTTGAACTGGGTAGGGGAAAGGCTGGTTTCATGGTTTTGATCAGAGGAACCGATGCCGGTTACTGATAACCGATACCGGTGGGTTCTAGGATCTTCTTGGTAGCTATGGTGTTTGTAAGGCTGGTTTATGGATGATATTAGGAAATGAGATGATGAGGGGTAAAGGAATGGCAGTTAGATACAATGGCACGTTGGGTAGTGGATTCAGAAACGAATTTAGGAGGACTAAGATTCAAGAAGCATAAGAAATGTTATAACAGAGGACATGCAAGATGTGACTTACTGATTTTGACAAAGATGCAAGGTGATCTCCTTTGCTGTAAACACTTCTGGTATTTCCACTTGTCTCTGCTCGGTCAAGTGAAGATCTGGACTCTGTTTCTCCCTCCTAATGCTCTCTGTTGATCCAGAAATCCTTCGACTGATCCCAAAATGAAATTCCAATCCGTTGTTTTGGTTTGGGGAGTCCATTTACAGGGAACCGATGGCGGTTGCGTAACCGACGGCGGTCGAGTAGGAACCGGCATCGGTAAGGAAAAAGTAGGCTATTTTTAGTAAAATAGCCCACCTTCCCTGCTTTTCTCCCGAGAGATCAGTTGCGGGCTCGGTCAAGTGACTAGAAGGTCGGTTTTGGGTGCAAGAAAGGGGTCATTAGTTATGGGTGTAGGTGTAGACCAATTTTTAGGTTTTAATTAGGTTAGTTTAGGATTAGGGCTAGGTCATGATGAGGTGGCAAAATGAGGTGGCAGGTGAGGTGATGGGGATTTATCAATTACAAGGTAATTAATAAATAATTGTGTAAGGTTTAGGTAATGAGGTTAGGTTGCGAAATGGGATGCGGGTCACAAGGGGTCGTAAGACACGAATTTGGTGTCTACATTAGCCCCTTATTGTCGTGTAGCTTGTTTTGTAAAGCTGCGCGAACAATAATATGAAGTGGTTTCTCCTGTTAAGGATATAGGTAATCCCCCTCAAATCTATCATAGATTGAGTGAACGGGAAATCAGGGATAGGGTTGATAAAGGGTGAATGTTGTAGAGAGGATGGTAAGGTGGTGGGGTAGGTCCAAGGAAGCAGACGCATGTTGAAATGCAATAGTACGACTAGGGTACATGATTTGACGAGCAAACCAGCAATGTATAGGCAAAGGTCGATAGTTTATCCAAACAAGGGTGATATAATCCTGGTATCCAAGGCATAGGAAGTAGCTCCAGGGTATATAACAGGTAAGGTACAGGAACGTTTAGGCATGTTCGGCAGTACCAAATGGTTGGTTTGGTTGAGATAAACGTCACGGTCTAGGTCTAGGCAAAGTTGGTCGACAGATCAAGTCAAGGACCCTAATCATGCTAAAACATGAACAGGTGAGCTCGATTGAACAAAAGGTACATGATGGATGGATAAAATAAAACGTTGATTGTGGGTATGGTATTGAAGTGATACGGCCGTGGGTCGGGCCAAGTTGCTAGGTTACAGCCTTGGGTCAGGCCGGATGGTTAGGGTGAGGCCTTGGGTCGGGTCGGATGGGTAGGGTGAGGCCTTAGGTCGGGCTAGATGGGTAGGGTGAGGCCTTGGGTCGGGCCAAATGGGTAGGTTGAGGCCGTGGGTCAGGCCGAATAGGTAGGTTGAGGCCTTGGGTCGGGCCGAATAGGTAGGTTGAGGCCTTGGGTCAGGCCAAATGGGTAGGGTGAGGCCTTGGGTCGGGCCAAATGGGTAGGGCGAGGCCTTGGGTCGGGCCGAATAGGTAGGTTGAGGCCTTGGATCGGGCCAAATAGGGTAGGTTGAGGCCTTGGGTCGGGCCGAATAGGTAGGTTGAGGCCTTGGGTCGGGCCGAATAGGTAGGTTGAGGCCTTGGGTCGGGCTAAATGGGTAGGGTGAGGCCTTGGGTCGGGCCAAATAGGTAGGTTGAGGCCTTGGGTCGGGCCAAATAGGTAGGTTAAGGCCTTGGGTCGGGCCAAATGGGTAGGGCGAGGCCTTGGGTCGGGCCAAATGGGTAAACAAATGGTGTTCAGCAAAGGTGGATATAGGCGATATGTGGTTAAAAAGGGGCAAATGGTAAATAAGGGCAAAAAATTGGGTAAAAAGGGACAAAACCGATATCGGTTATCTATGACCGGTACTGGTTAGATAACCGACGCCGGTTCCCTTAGGGCACGATTTGACCGGTATCGGTTCTATGTTAAAAACCTATAAAAAGAAAAATACGGTCGGTCATTGTCACTTTGTCAATTTGGAAACCAAATTAAGTTGTCTGAGGTGGAATATTGATATTGGTGTATTTGAAAAAGGATAAAGAGGAATGTGATTAAATAGAAATACACAAAAATATTTATATTTACCACACATGATAGGTTATGATAGGGGATGACGTCGTCTTCATCCAGAATACAGCTGACACGAGGTGTCTCCTGTGTAGGTGTTTCAGGAAAACCGAGACCACTGCGATCATTATGTTTGCGTGTGGTGATGGGGATGAGCGTATGTCGGCCTTGTTCATAAAGACCAAAACCAAAGCCTTTCCAAGCACAGCGAGTCAAGAAAGTGAGGGCGAAGCAACGATTTGTCAAGTATTGGAAATTGAATTGGAAGGGAACCACACCAAGAGGAGGTTCAGGGGTAATGGAAGATGCGTCAACACCCCCATATGTTAGGTTGGTGCGGCAATGGGGTGGTCCGTAAGAGATTACTTCTCCCACGCGACGGTCGTAGGTGGGATGTGCATGTAATTTTCCATACTCCTGCGGGGTAGGGAAAGAACTAACGTTATATAGGCGGTACTCCCCCAGTGTAAGGCATTGAAAAACATCTACTAAGGGGTCAGAGGTTGGGATGTTAGCTGCGGGAAGGGAAGTGGTTTTTGCGACGGTGGTTTCATCAGTTGAAGGCATAGATGCAGTTGAGGTGGATGGTTGAGGTACATTTGAAGAGGATGGTTGGGTTGAATGTATGGGTGCCTTGATTGGTATAAGCACATCGTTAGGGCGGTATAACATATTGCAGGTTTTAAAGGGAGGAGGATCAGCTTTTACGGTGTAGGACTTCCCCTCGTACTCAAATTTTATGCATCTATGTAATGTTGAGGGAACGCATCCATATGGCCCGGATCCAAGGACGACCCAACAATATATTATAGCTTGGAACTCTCCCTCAAGGACATAGAAGAGTTCGGGTAGAGTACGTGGTCCTACACAAATGTTAAGGATCACAGTGCCTAAGGTAGAGGTAATAGCGTCATTGAATGACCGCAACATGATGGGGTTGGCACACATGCAACTATAAGGGATATTCATTTGTTGGAAGGCTTTTGAAGAGATGATGTTTAGGCTGGCGCCCCCGTCAATCATAACACGACGTACCCATGATATCCCGGACATAAGCGGAGATGAAAAGGGCAGGATCAGGGTCTTCTGTACCAAAGTCAACAATTTCATCTTCCGAGAAACTACTGCAGCGGCTTGTTGTACAGAGACAGAAGTGGTTGGAGCAGTGGGTTGTTTGGTGAGAGAAGCAACGTGATTGGGTGTTAGAATGGAGGCAACAGGCAGGGTTTCATTGGGTAAAACCTCTATCCCTTGAAGGATCTCAATGAGAGCTTGTCGATGAGATTCAGAAGTCTGAATGAGATCATACAGTGTCATTTTTTACGGGCAATTGATGAAGTCTGTTTGATCATAGTTCGGTGGGCAACTCCATTAGAGACGGTGAAAAACTCGGCATATAGTTGACGGGATAGGCGGGTCCACGAATAACCACTTTAGGTGGTGGTGCAATCAGGATGGTTGAAGGAGAAAGAGATGCCATCAGGTGTGTTTTCTTTCACTTTCCCATTGTTTTTCTACCCTCGAGTAGCGACACTAATCATATTAATCTCGTAGACCTGAAATGAGGAAGATGGTTGGGATAAATCATGGTTTTCAAGAGGTGGGGTTGTAATAATGATAGATCTTGGTGAGGCGGGGGACAGATGGTAGAGGAGAGGGAATTGAAGCTAAAGGTCTCTCCCTTCGTAAGTTGTCTTTCTTAACCTTTCTATCTGGGAGAGGTGACTGATGAAGGATGGTTTTTAAAGCTTTGCATCCCTCCACATCATGTCCTGGTATGCGGTGATAGGCGCAGATTTTAGACTCATCATAACTTATCGGTCGAGGTTTAGACGGGTCATAAGGTCTAAGTGGGGGTAGGGAAATGGTCACATTCTCCACCAACATAGCAAGAATTTTGGCATGTAAGATCCTTTGAGTGGGTCAAAATCAGGAGGATGAGGGTATTGGTTGTGCAGGTTTTGGTAATGTTTGGGCGTGGTTGGTTCGTATAGGTTTTTGGTAATGTTTGGGCCGTGGTTGGTTCGTACGGGTGGTGGTTTAGCCGAGGGGTGTTGACACGTGGTTTTCACTAAACGTGGTTTCTTTGGTGCAGAAGCTATGTTGGATGATGAGGCCGCAAATGATGTGGTATCAGAAAACAACCACGGGGAAATAGGAGTGACCGAAAACAAATCTTTTGATGATGGAATTTGTTTAGGGTTGATAGGTGGACAGGATACACAGAGTGACGGTGTTGCTATACCCTGGGATCTCTGTATAGGTGCAGAAGGTGTAATTCGTTTTGAAGAAAACGCAGGAGGTATGATATATTGATGTAAGGTGGAGGGATGAGGTCCCAATATGGAAGGTGGGTGTGACGATGAGGGTTTTGATTGTGAGAGAGGCACGGATTGAGTTTGTCTCCTAGGTGGCGGGGCGGATTTATTTTTGGATAAATCAAGCCGCTTAGGTGGGTGTGTTAGACTGGGTATGGGCAAGGTCCCAAAGCGTAGGGGAAGATTTGGCTAAGTTAATAGAAGTGGACGGGGCATTTGGTAGAGGTGAGGGGGGTGAAGGTGAGAACATGGGCATTTTAAGCTTCTGTAAACACTTCGGGTATATGGTGGAGGCCTCATAATCAGTCATTTGCATTTGAGTAGAATATGGCGTACTCAAATGTTCCCATAGGATTCGTCTATCTTCTGGAGAATGACAGTCTTCAGGTTTGAATTGTAAATTTGGTACGGAAGAGAGGTAGGTTGTGATTCCAGTCCACTGTGGGCGTGATACAGGGGGTAGATGAGGTATTGTATCAATAGATATTAAAAGGTCCGACCGGTTGTTGAAAAGATTTAGGCGATGAAGGACTAATAGGCAGGAGGGCATGTTTGAGAGGGTCTGTCATGGTTAAAGAATTTGGTGATGTCGGTGCAAGAGATTTTCTTGTCTAAGGATGTCAAAAGGAGTGGCGTACCCTCCTCTTTTGCAGCAAGAGGATGGTAGAGGGAGACGTCTATAGAGGAATCCCCCCATAGATAACATTACGATAAACATTTGTTAAGCAAAGCACGTTGTAGGGATGTGGTACTAAGTAAGACTCATTGATGGGAGAACAGAAGTCTGGGCAGTTAACTCCTTTAATAGGTAAAGGACAGTGATTTCGCTTTCGGTCTTGATGGTGGTAAAGGAGGTTCGGTTATCCCGTGTTAGCCGAAGTCGGTCTTGATTCAACCAATTTTCGGTCGTATAGAGGCTTTTGGCTAACAAGATATCGAAAGACTGCTAATTTGATCTCATGAACACTCGTCCTCGGCTAAGATATCCTGGTTTGTGTTACTGTTGGGAGAGTGATTCGGGAATGAGCTTGTTGACAGATTTTCAAATTTCGGTTGGCAGGATGCGTTAGCATTATCGAGGGACTATATCCCCTAGCATCAACCATTTCCTGCACTATCGTGGGCTTATGCAACATCTTAGACAGTTTTCATGACTGATGTCAAAATCCTTCACACGGTGGAAGTTACAGGAAATGTCAAGTTGTTCTTTGTACTTAGGAAGGTTACCTGGCAATCGAGTGGAATCAATATCGTGGAAAAGGGGGGATGTTTGAGCTATTGAGGTAATTGTGAAGTGGCTCGGTATGCTGTTGAGCAGTGAATGTCCAAGATCACATTTCATATGTCAATCCCCTAAGGGAGTGTCAACCCCATGGGTTCGACGCTTTATACTTATAAGTACGTTCACTGGAATGGGGTATTGGACGGCAGGAATGGGATTTGCACGTGTTTTAAACCCAAATGGACAGCTCCTGTTTGATTTAGAAGCAAGTGGACGCGTGAGGAGTGGTGGTCATTAATGCGTTTATTAGGAAAGCAAGACAAATTCTTTACGAAATATATAACAAAAGCAGCAATAGCAAGTATGCTTCCTAAAATGAAAATAAGCAAGAGAAACAGAAACCCAAAATGGGTCCCACTGGGCATGCCAAAATGTTTCACTGGGAATGATTCGTTCCTTTTAGAAACAGATAAGGTTAGGGGCTAGGAGGAATACCTATAGAATGTCGAGATGGTGTGCGCGTACCATAGAGAAAGATCAGGCTGACTGCGAAGAACTCCTTTTTGTCTTGGAAGGACTACCTGCAAATAAGAACACAAGAACACAAGATTTTAATTAGACAATAAATGAGGAAACTGCCTTGGGCCCAGGAAATATAAAACTTCCTTTCGAAGGTGGCCAGTTTCCCTACTAATATGAATTAACACAAAGAATGTAAAATATCAATTAAGTTGTTTCGTTGAATTGGGTAGGGGAAAGGTTGGTTTTCTAGTTTTGATCAGAGGAACCGATGCCGGTTACTGATAACCGATACCGGTGGGTTCTAGGATCTTCTTGGTAGCTATGGTGTTTGTAAGGCTAGTTTATGGATGATATTAGGAAATGAGATTATGAGAGGTAAAAGAATGATAGTTAGATGCAATGGCACGTTGGGTAGTGGATTCAGAAACGGATTTAGGAGGACTGAGATTCAAGAAGCATAAGAAATGTTATAACAGAGGACATGCAAGATGTGACTTACTGGTTTTGACCAAGATGCAAGCTGATCTCCTTTGCTGTAAACACTTCTGGTATTTCCACTCGTCTCTGCTCGGTCAAGTGAAGATCTGGACTCTGTTTCTCGCTCCCAATGCTCTCTGTTGATCCAGAAATCCTTCGATTGATCCCAAAAATGAAATTCCGATCCATTGTTTTGGTTTGGGGAGCCCATTTACAGGGAACCGATGGCGGTTGCGTAACCGACGACGGTCGAGTAACCGACGGCGGTCGAGTAGGAACCGACATCGGTAAGGAAAAAGTAGGCTATTTTTAGTAAAATAGCCCACCTTCCCTGCTTTTCTCCTGAGAGATCAGTTGCGGGCTCGGTCAAGTGACTAGAAGGTCAGTTTTGGGTGCGAGAAAGGGGTCATTAGTTATGGGTGTAGGTGTGGACCAAGTTATGGGTCTTAATTAGGTTATTTTTAGGGTTAGGGCTAGGTCATGATGAAGTGGCAAAGTGAGGTGGTAGGTAGGGTGATGTGGATTTATCAATTAGAAGGTAATTAATAAATAATTGTGTAAGGTTTAGGTGATGAGGTTATATTGCGAGATGAGATGTGGGTCACAAGGGGTCGTAAGACACGAATTTGGTGTCTACATGCGTAGCCTCATCACATGTAGTAATCTTCAAAGGTACCATCTCAAGATCTGGTGCTAACTTTGACATCCATTAGTTTTCCATGGTGCGCTGTATTCTAACCATCCTTGTGGCCTTGTTCTCCTATTTTTTTTCTTTCTCAGATGTTCATATAAATATGGTAACTCTTCATAGTTATGTTTCTTTTCGTAAAAATAACAAGTAACATTCTGAGGACACTCATGCATGTAATGGTCAGGAGATCTACATGTATAATAAGTTTAATGAGGGAAATCACCTCATCCACTGTTGTGGCCTTGACCTTTGAATCCACCATGGTATCCTCAACCTCTACCACAGCCTCCCTCAAAGCACCCTTCATTATGATCACAGCACCCTTGAGCATGATCATGATCATGTTACTCACTTTTTTCCTTAGAGTTATTCACAAATCCATTCTATCATACACCAATATCAATGAAATCATGGATATAATTAATCGACCTTCAATCTTCAGTATTGTGAGTTGTGGTCCAATAAATATTACAATAGTCAGAAACATTCTTCCTTATCGCATGATACAAAAATGGGAATTCACTCGCATCATGGTCTAAATGAAATATCTCACAATCTAGTAACAAGGAGAGCACCAATCTGTGAGGAAAACTAATGTTAGTATGTCCCTCTACTTCACAATCTGTGTACCAAATTCCACTGTGTGTCTCATGTGCTGTATTTCCTGATAATTTCTCCAACTATTTTTTCATTTCTGCAATCTAAGCTTCTAAGAATGGGCTCACTCTAGTGTCTATCCTCCCAATTACCTCAACATGTAAAGTTTCTTCAAGTGCCTCGCGCGGGTATATATAAGTCTTATGTGAGAGTTCCCTCCTAAAAGTCATGACCAGACCTCCTAAGAACCATTGTGCATGTTGAATTCCATGGATATCATAGGAAAGTTTAGACAAGAATGTTTTGAAATGAGCATCATATTCCTAGAAACTCTCAGAAGTTCCATGCTTGATATCCTTGAGCTCTCTTATACTTTTATGCTCAAAATTAGGGATATAAAATTCTTTAAGGAAAGTTTCTCATAACATCGTATAATCCACACAAGTCTGATCAGGGTCAAACTTCATGTACCAGCTATGCATGCGTCTCTGCAATGTAGTTGCAAACAAAATGGCCTTATGCTCTCAAGGTGTAATTCCTTTCACATGTCATATTATATCACACATATGGACATGCTCAGTAGCATATTCTATTCCCCTATACACTGGTAGATGAAGTGACATGTGCATGTAAATATTATGAGGCTGGTGAGTACGATGCCCACAAGATCTAAAACCTCCTGTGTTACCTCCACCTCCAAATTTCCTAGATCTGCTAGATCCTGAGAAACTTGTGCCTTTTGATCCTCCCCCTATAACAAGAATTGAACTAGAGTATGAAATTCCTTATGTCCCAACAGTGGTACTAAATTGAACCCCCACGGTCTGTGAAGTTACACTACTCCCATATGTGAGTCCAAATTTTTTCATGCTTGTGTTCTGTACTGATGATGCACCTAAAAATGTACCTCCAATCAAACCTCTAAATAACAAGGAAGACATATGCCTGACCATAAATGTACTTTCTATTTGTTATCTTGAAATTACTGATAATTAAACTTTACCTCTTACTACTCTAGTGCCCAAACTAGCTTTCTGATTATTGGATGTACTAGAAACTAGAAAACCAAGTGGAAGGGATAGGTCTCTAGGTAGATTCAGATGCGCACCCATGGCCCATGTTGTCTTTTCTGGCATGATCTCATAAGAGGCTGATGAGGGTTCAATA
The DNA here is from genome assembly GCA_019776745.2 of Taxus chinensis. Classification (NCBI taxonomy): domain Eukaryota; kingdom Viridiplantae; phylum Streptophyta; class Pinopsida; order Cupressales; family Taxaceae; genus Taxus; species Taxus chinensis. The sequence continues at coordinate 465,350,465 of CM034154.1, read as the reverse complement.
TCATGCTTTCCCAAATGGGGGAGTTCTAAATTCTCTAGCTCCAAGTCCTTTACTTGAGCTCCAAATATTTCATGAGCCACCTCTCTCCACAATGTCATCCATTCTGCAACCTCTCATTACTTCTCTAAATCCCTATCATGTGCATCATTGAACTTAATTTTCCTTTCTTCTCTTTTCCTCTCTACCGCTATGTACTCTATCCTTCACCACACCTTCTCCTTCCCCTGTGTGTGGTGGGGTTTTGCTAGCCATTGACCTCTCTTCTAAATTCATGGTTACCATTGAGATCTTGATCACTAGTAGAATTACGTGCAGATATGATCTCCTAGGATAACGTAAAAATTGAAACTCAACTACCTCTGGACAAGAGTCAGTAGAGATTGAGTACTAAAAAATATAGCTATTCAGAACACCACATAACCAAGTATCCACAATGCACATCCAAATCAGATCAACATTATAGAGGGTTTGAAATTATTCTTGTGTCCAAAAAAGTGTACGAAACCTCTAATTACTTTTAGATGCATAAGAAACCACCCACTTGTATAGCTCTATGCGAAAAATAACAAAGAATCTCTCATATAAGTAGTCATACAAATTTTTCTCAACCCATGGGCGTGCATCAAATTCAGATCCAGTGTTGAATCTCCAAGCGTATTCTTCTTCTATATCTACTATCCCCTCCTCAACACTTGCTAAGGTCAATCGGTACATCTTCATCATGCAACATCTTGAAAAACAACTAAGAAAGAAGTCCTGGAAATGAAACCAATGACGTAACCTATAATTTACTATAAATTACCCAGGCACGATGGTGCAACACTTAACCTAAGCTAAGTGCTCACCCAAAGTGCACAAAGGCTCCAAGTCCATCTTTAGATGTCTTCCAGACCATAAATGTACTTTCTATTTGATTTACTCTTAAAATTGTTGATAAGTCAACTTTAACTCTTGCTTACTCTACTACCCAAACTAGCTTGTTGACTATTGGATGTACTAGAAACTGGAAAACCAAGTGAAAGTACTAGGTTTCCAGGTAGATTCAGATGTGTGCCCGTGGCCCATGTTGTCTTTGCTGGAATTATCTTTTAAGAGGCCAATGAGGGTTCTGTATCATGCTTTCCTAAATGGGGGAGTTCTAAATGCTCTGGCTCCAAGTCCTTTGGTTGAGCTCCAAATCCTTCACGAGTTGTCTCTATCCAAAATGTTATTTGTTATGCAACCTCGCATTGCTTCTCTAGATCCCTCTCACATGCATAATTGAACTTAATCCACCTTTCTTCTCTTTTCCTCTCTCCCACTAGGTCCTCCATCCTTCACCACACCTGCTCCTGCCCCCATGCATGGTGGGGTTTTGCTAGCCATCATCTTCTCTTCCAAATTCATGGTTACCATCAAGATATTGATCGCTAGTGGAATTAGGTGCAGATATGATCCCCTGGGATAATGTAAAAAATGAAACTCAGCTACCTCTGGATATGAGTAATTAGAGATTGAGTACTCCAAAATATAGCTATTCAGAACACACAAAACCAAGTATCCATAACACACGTCCAAATCAGATCATCATCGCAGAGGGCTTGAAATTATTCTTCCGTATAGAAAAGTGTACAAAACCTCTGTTTCCTTTTATATGCATAATCAACCACCCACTCATATAGCTCTATGGGAAAAATAACAATGAAGCTCTCATATAAGCATTCATACAGATTCTTCTCAACCCACATACGTGCATCAAACTCAGATCCAGTGATAAATCTCCAAGTGTATTCTTCTTCTAGATCTACTACCAATCCTCAACACTTGCTGAGGTCAACTGGTATGTCTTCATCATCCAACATCCTGAAAAATAACTAAGAAAGAGGTCCTGGAAATAGAACCAATGATGCATCCTAGAATTAATTGTACATTACCCAGGCGTGATGGCATATCACTCTACCCAAGCTAAGTGCTCACCCAAAGTGCACAAAGGAACCAAGTCCCTCTTTATATTTACTTATACATAATTTTAGCATGATAGTGCATATGTATATTCACAACTTCATTCTTTCATACACCAATATCAATGACATCATGGATTTGATCAATCAACCTATAATCTTCACTATTGTGAGTTGTGGACTAGTAAATATTACAATAGTAGGACACATTCTTCCTTATCACATGTTGTAACAATGGGAAGTGGATTACATCATGGTCTAAATGACATATCTCACAATCCACTAACAAGGAGCGCACTGATCTCTAAGGACAACTATCCTTAGTTTTGTATGCCTGTGTTCTGTATCAATGACGCGCCTGAAAAGGTACCTCCAATCAAACCTCCAAATAAAAAGGAATATGTATTCCTAACCATAAATGTACTTTATATTGTATTTACTCTTGAAATTTTTGATAAGAAATCTTTACCTATTGCTACTTTACTTCCCAAACTAGCTTTTTGACTACTAGATGTACTAGAAATTGGAAAACCATGCACAAGGGCTAAGACTCCAGGTAGATTCAAATGTGCTCCTGTGGACCATTTTTTCTTTGTTGGCTGCTCTCATAAGATGCCGATGAGGGTTCCCTATCATGCTTCCCAAACTATGGAGTTCTAAATGCTCTGGATCTAAGTCCTTTGCTTGAGCTCCAAATACTTCACGAGCCATCTCTCTCAACAATTTCATCCATTCTTCAACCTCACACTTCTTTTCTAAATCCCACTAACACACATCATTGAGCTTAATCCACCTTTCTTCTATTTTCCTCTCTACCGCTAGGTCTTCCATCCTTCATCACACATGCTCTTGTCCCCACGTGTGGTGGGGTTTCGCTATCCATCGGCTTCTCTTCCAAATTCATGGTTAGCATCAAGATCTTAATCTCTAGTTGAATTACATGCAAATATGATCACCTAGGATAACATAAAAATTGAAACTTAGCTACCTCCAGACAAGATTAAGTAGATATTGAGTACTCAAAAATATAGCTATTCAAAACACCACATAACAAAGTACCCATAACGCACGTCCAAATCAGATCAAAATCATAAAGGGCTTGAAATTATTCTTGCATCCAAAAAAGTGTATGAAACCTATAATTACTTTTAGACACATAAGCAACCACCTACTCGTATAGCTCTATGGGAAAAACAACAAAAAAGTTCTCATATAAATAGTCATATAGATTCTGCTCAACCCACACACATTCTCCAAACTAAGACCTAGTGTTAAATCTCTAAGTGTATTCTTCTTCTAGATCTACTATCCACACCTCAACACTTTCTAAGGTCAATCGGTATGTCTTAATTATACAACATCTGAAAAAATAGTTGAGAAAGAGGTCTTGGAAATGGAACCAATGATGAAACCTATAATTCACTGTAAATTACCTAGGCATGATGAAACATCACTTATCCCAAGATAAGCACTCACCCGAAGTGTGCAAAGGCACTAGGTAACTCTTTAGATTTAATTGTACATAATTTTAGCATGATAGTGCATATCTATATATCCAGATTCATAACCAACAGTAAACCGTCCACAATATATAAACCAGATCTAGATCTTAGAATTTATAAAAATATGAGCTAAAAATGACTATAACAAGATTTACCATACAAGAACCATTTTCAATCATGTTCAACACCATTATCTAGCCAATTTGATCCATTATATTAAATATTGTAAACCACAGAAGCTTCATACATTATAAGGTATCTTCATGAGTCATGCACACAACAAAACCAGTAGAATAACTCTACAATAATTAACACTTAACCATGCAAATAATTACATATATAGGAGTGAGGACTTACACTTCACCACCCATGCACTATCTCAAAATAGGCCACATGCTAATAATAGCCATGCACCTTTACAAAATGATGTAAAACATGCAAGTGCTCTAACAATAGAATTCCTATAGTTAACTCTAAAGTAGAAATCCTATTATTACCCTAAACTATGCATGGTGCTCGGCTGATGCTTGTTCCCAAAATACCCTTGTGTGGAGCACAAGTCTTCATGTATTTATGTGCTCAACACACTAAATCCAAAAATAGCCTTAATAACAAAAACAACTAAGTCTTGATCCTTGGTGCTTCAACCATATTATTGCATTGCACTCTCTTCCAACACCCTACATTCATGTTCCCAACACTTAGCCCATTTTTGTCCATCCAACACTCAGCTAATGTTGTAGTCATCAAGTCTACTCCTAAATAACACTTGACTGCCAAACGATCCCATTGTCAATGAAAATATACCACCATTGTAGAGACTTACAGTGCGTTCTTTGATAAACTACTCTCCGCCAATATGATTTTTTTTCCACCTATCTGTCCTATCAAAAAATTTGTTTTGAAGCCCTCTTGGTATAGGGATAGTGACTATTGTAAGTACCATAGGGTCAAAGGTCACGCCATAAATTTTTTTTGTTCATTTCATAATTTCCTTAGGGATCTAAATGATAAAGTTGAGATACATTTATACAATTGTAATGTACCTCAGAATCATAACCTCGACGTCTTTAAACAACTATTTCCAAATCATTCCCCATTAATTAGCCTACCAAAAAATAATAATGTTCAATCACCTCATACCATAAAAACCATCAATAAAACAGTACCTATCACTGAATCTACATCTGTGTCTTCCTCTAGAAGTACCCTTGAAACAACATAGGATGGAAAATCAAAAACATCAATGAGAAATGAAGCATCTTCATCTACCACCTCTTCATCTAGTTCATCTATAAACTCTTCTCAGACGTCTTAAAAATAACCTATTATTCATATCATGAAGAGTTCACATGATGAATTTTTCACCCAGTATTACCCTCATAACCTTCAAAAACTTATTCCAACCCAATCTAAAAAATTTACAATCATAAATTGGTCAACTACCCCTATAAAAAGATCTAAACATCTTCCCTCTATCCTAGGACCACATCCTTTGTCTAAATCACCTAGTACCTTTGCAAAATTAAAAACTACCCATAAATGAAAAAATAAAGAACCTACACAAAAATAAATGCCTCCCGTAATCACCAAACCAAAAGAGATATTGTCTCCCTCGACATCTGCATCAAAAGGAAATTATGCAGTAATTCTAGGAAAAACTTCTTCAACAATCACTCATAGTGTTTTTGTCTCATAAAATTTCCAACTCTCAAGGTTGTAAGCCTTCTTGGTATAATTTTTAATCCTTTATTGACTACCATCAGACACTAAGATGCTCTTTAGAAGACTATAAAGTGTTTCATGCAACCATTAAACAACTTGAAAATAAAGGCCTTCTTCCCTCAGAGTTACATAAATAAAATAAATATCACCTAGCACCTATCATTTCATCATCCCCCACTATGAAGGAATCATTTAGTAAGCTTCTTCCCCACCAATTTTATGTTGTCCACATTACTGCCCAAGAACATACCCATGAGTCCAATCCTTTAGAATAAAAGAAATATAAAACCTTCGTCACTATCCTGCCTCCTCCAGAACTTAGATCATCCTCATCCAAATATAAAATGAATGTTTCCATCTCTATTTCCCTTGAGACCTCCAATCACTCATCACAATCTAAGACTAAAATCTCCATCCTTTTCACACCATCATCTACCACCATAACATAGAAAGTAGTTATTAAATAATTACACCAAGGTCCTATCAAAATGTCACTTTATGAGTTGGTTTAGACATCCCCTTCACACAAAAAATCCATGATCGAAACCCTTTAGTCCATCTTAGTGCCTGTAGATGATCCTCGCTCTTTCACAGACTTTTTAGGTGGTCTCAAAACATCTTCAACCATCTCCTTTGACTCTACCAAAATACCATCACTTCAGCTTGAGGACCAGGACTTACCTCTTTTCATCATCACCCAAATCAATGATGCCCTGTTTAAAATGGTCATGATTGATGGGGGAAAAAAAATCAATATCATCTCATCTATTTCCTTCAACCAACTTAGATTACCAAACATCATTATCGCATAAAAACTAGTCCTGATTAGATCCTTCAATGATACAATCATGCCCATTTTAGGTACTATCATTCTACCTCTTAAATTCTACATCAAGACCCTTCCATAAATCTTCTACATCATAGAGGGGGAGTTCTAATATATCATTTTGTTGGGACAACCTTGGATATGTACTATGAATTGTGTCCCCTCAACACTTGATCAATGTCTTAAATATGAAGACAAGGGTAAAACATTCACATTCTATGCAGATCCTAATCCCTTCCTCAATAACAACATGACATACCATCCAAATGATATCCTTATTCCAAAATAAGAATCATAATCCTTCAATAGAGCATCCACAACTCATCTGTTCCATCATCCAAACTTCCTGATGACTCATCCCTCAGTGATGTTTGGAACATCTCTCGCTAGCGGAGTAACATCATCTCATGCTCAACTTGCTTCTTATAACTTAAATATATGGAAGGCTAGACAAAAAACCCCTCTATGATCCCGATGTCAGAGATATTATCTCCTACGGTCTTGCATATCTAAAAATGAACCTCATATATGGAGAGATTGATTATTCTTCCACATAATACATTCATCAACACCCTGTTATTCCTTTCAAATTTGACTTCAACTGTTTATATAATCCCACTTTCATTCAAATGTACCTTCATCTCTGCGCATGGAAGGGTTTTGGATTTGGAAGATAAGAACAAGGAGTACACGATTTGAATTTCCAATATTACCTTAAACCAGATGAACATTATTGGATAGGATATGGAAGACCTGTTATCAAATAATCTTCCCATACCACATCCCTACATATTACAAAATTATAACCATCATCCCCCGCAAAACATGACAATCATATGGACACTGATAACAACATCTCCATCCCACCTAACATTTTTTAGTCAATACTATTTCCTTAGGACCATTAACTTATTAATATAATCATGTTACTAAAAAAATTCCTCTCATCTAGCTAGAAATTATTGAAGAAAATTCACCCATCATTGATATCCTCCAATGTCATGACGATCAAGAAATTGTCTCCCATTTGGGAGAAGAAGACCATCCTCTTTAAAAAACCTTACCACTTGACACATCAACCCTCCTCAGGAACCTTGTATAGTTAAGGTCGGTTAATCACTAAATCCACAAGAATTAAATGATTTCACCAACTTTTTATCTAAACATAGTCAAGCCTTTTCCTAGTCACATAGTGATATGCTAGGTATCGACCCTAATATATTCATACAAAACATCGTCACTTATCCCAATGTCAAAATAGTCAAACAGAAATTCCGTAGAATGCACCCTCGCATATCTCTTCTCATAAAAGAAGAGTTACAATGCTTTCTTTTTGATAATTTCATTATACCCATTGACTATCCATAATGGGTCTCCAACATCGTACCCATAACCAAAGTCTTAGGCAAGTTACAAATTTGTACTTTTTTCTCAGATCTCAATCTTGCTTGCCCTAAAGATGAATTTCCTCTTCCAAACATTGATCAAATTGTTTACCTAACATCCGGCCATAAAATGTTATCCCTTTATGGATGGTTTTTATGGTTATAATCAAATTCTCATCACCACTGACGATCAACACAAAACATCATTTTTCACCCCCTGGAAAACTTTCTACTACCATGTCATGCCATTTAGACTTAAAAATTTTGGGGTCACCTATCAACACACCATGACATATATGTTTCACAAACTTATCCACAAAACCATAGAAGACTATGTAGATGATTTCCTAGGAAAATCTAAACAATGCAAAGATCATCTCGCTATCCTCAAATCAATATTCATCCAAATCATTCAATATTTCCTTCATCTTAAACCCACTAAATATGTTTTTAGTGTTCTCACTGGTAAAATTATAGGGTTCATCGTATCTATCTAAGGTATTGAAGTAGATCCATCCAAAATCAAATCAATTATCGAAATGCCTCCTCCATAAAACATCAAGAAATTACATAGCCTTCAAGGTAAACTACAATCTATTCAATGTTTCATATCTCAACTCTCCGATTGTTTCTAACCATTCCATCATATCCTTCATAAATATGTTGACTTCATATGGGATCTTAATTGTCAAAAATCCTTTGACAAACTCAAACATTATATTTTATCACCACCTTTACTCACACCTCCTTGCGATGGGAAACCATTTTATCTTTACATATTAACCACCAATCATGACTTAGGATTCATGCTCTTTCATCAAGACATGCACATTTGTGAAAAAGTCATTTATTACATAAGTCGTACCCTTTACGAATATGAAACTCGTTATACTAAAGTTGAAAAACTATGATTCACCTTATACTTTTCAACCTCTAAGCCACACCACTATCTCCTCAACCAAAACACTTACATTTTCACCATTTTCAATCCACTTGAAACCATGCACTCTAAACCATATCATAGTGACCACATCACTCGGTGTCTTATTCTTATGACTAAGTTTGATATTGAATTCCTATCATAGAAGTCCATTAAGGGCTAGGCCATTACATACCAACTTTATTAAGAACCCCTTCCTAACATTCAACTTCTTCAAGAATAATTTCCTGATGAATCTATCCACACTATTGATAAAAATGAATTCAATCCTATAAAAGTGAACCTCTTCTTCAATGGATCTAAATGCCAGCAAAAGGAAGGGGCTAGTATCATTATCATACCTCCCTAGGGAACTCCTATTCCTTTATCATTCAATCTTAACTTTGACTTCACTAATAATACTATTGAAAATGAAGCTTTAATAATGGGTCTTCAAACCACTATCCTGATAGGCATTCAAATATTATAAATCTAAGAAGACTCATAACTCATCATTAATCAAATTAAAGGAGAATATCAATGTAAAAATGAAATGTTGTAAAAATATAAATCTAATGTTTAATTTATCCTTGATTAATTCAATCATTATACCATCAAAACAGTTCAACAATCCTCCAATAAGTTCACTAACACCATAGATTCTTTAAGATCCCTTATTCCTCTATCAACTGAAAAAATCAACTGATAATTCTAAAATTTTCATCGTCATTCATAGATTAGATGAACCGTCTCATAAAAACTAACTCCCTTCTATCAACTCTATCAAAAATCATCTAATTGATCTATAGTATTCTCAAATATTTGACTATCTTTTAGAATCTAAAATACCATCCTATTTATCTAGAAAAGATAAAATATCATTCCTTCAACACACCATTTGCTATGCCATTATAGGTGATATCTTGTATAAACATGGATTCTATGGCCTTCTATTAATATTTCTTAAGTCTAATGAATCTATAAAATAAATTCAAGAAGATCATGATGGTCTATATGGCAGACATTTCAATGGTAATGTCGTCACTAAATGTGTCTTACGACTGGGTTATTACTAGATTAATATTAATCAGGATTGGTGCACATATGTTAAGTAATGCGTTAAATATCAACAACATTAAAATCACATTCATGCCCCTATCCATGCTTTACAACCCTCTCATGACTTGTGGCCTTTCTTATAATGGGGGTTATACCTCATTGGTACTATAAATCCTCACTCATCTCAATAACAACATTGCATCATCATAACCATTGAATACTTTGAAAAATGGGTTGAATCCATTAATTTAACTTAAACTAAGGAAAATAAAATAATCAATTTTATCTATCAATACATAATATGTCACTTTGGTGTTCCTCATAAGCTTTTCACAGAAAATGGAAAATTATTCAAAAAAAGGATTTTCCTAAACTCTGCAACACTTTCAATATCAAACTTAACTTCTCGTTTCCATACTATCCCCAAGAAAATGGAAAATATGAATCCTCTAACAAAAAAATTAATAAAATCCTTATGAAAACAATATATGAAGTTGGAAGGAATTGTCATCTCCAAATTTAGTTTTCTCTCGGGGATTATCAGACTAACATCCACACTCTTATAGGTGATATGCCCTTTTCATTCATCTATGGCTCTAAGGAAATCTTACCTCTTGAGGTTAAAATCCCATCACTTTTTGTATCACTCAGAGAATTTATCCTTGACGTCAAATAATGACAAGGCTGACTAGCACAACTAGAATTGTTATATGAAAAACATTTAACCACCCTTTAACATCATCAAGTTTATCAAGAATGCATTAAATGTGCATATAATAAGTATGTAAAAGAATGTGACTTCAAAATAGGTGATCTCATTCTCAAATAAAATCAAAATGTCACTACTTTAGAATTGAGTAAATGTGGAAAGTTTACCCCTAATTAGATTGGTCCATATGTTATTACTCACAAGTATGGGTCAGGAGCGTATCGCTTGGCCTCCCTTGATGTTACACCTAATAAATAACCCTTGAATGCCTTGCACTTGAGGCATTTCTACTATTAACATTTGACCACCATGACAATAGTCACATTAAATATCTTAGTCCACCTTCAACTTACCATCTTCTCATTGTAAAGATTTAAATGTATGTGGTTTCTCGTCACCATCCTTAGAAACCTTAAAGATGAGCAACACAACTCTATTCATCACATATTTCACTTTGATAATTTCCTCCTTAGCAGGGACTCTGTAATCATTACTTCCATCTACCTTATGTACCAATTAGAGACATGTCATGGGGCACACATGTGTAGGTCATGTACAGATCTCTTTCCCCTCCTTGAAATGGTCTATTAGGGGTTTTCCCTCAGCTCAAAATAAAATCAAAATTATCTATGGATGTTTCTGATCAAAAAATTCTAAAATAATAATAGACTAATCCCTCAAAGGAAAACTATTTAAAATCATATTTTCAAAAGAAAATAAAATAAGACTGATCCCTCAAAGGACAGATACTTATCAAATATAGACCAATCCCTTGAAGGATGGCTATCTCTGTAATAATCAAAAATTAAAATTGTAAACCACTCCCTTAAAGGATGGATACTTATGTAAAAATGGATTCCAACATCGATCAAACTTCAAAAAGACAAAGTCTCAAAATTATCCTAGGAAAGTTTCCCATATTGATCAGCTTTCCCATCAAAGAAAACTTCCCGCATCGATCAGTATGCATAAAAAATATATATAACTGGGGCATACCTATATGAAACTATTAAAAAGGACAACCCTACTATCCCACATCAACTTAAACATGCTAAAATCCTTTCATATCGTAGAGAGTTATATCTTATCAATTCAACTTAAAGATCCCACATGTAATTACCTACTTGTAGTCTTATGTTAACATTCATTGAAAATGCCTAATGTATAAGTTCTTTCACATTTTATACCCATCAGACATGTATCAAATTAAATATTAAAGAAAAAATTTCCTTTTTACTCCTATTATACAAAGATATCATACACTTTTTATCACATATAAAGTCACAACCATCTTAATAACATCAACCACCCACATCACATAAATATCCAAAATACAAATAAACATCATACAAGTTTTTCATATTTAAATCCCATAAAAGCATCAATTAAAAACATATAAAAACATACATCAAGACATATACCATACACAACACATAAATCATACACCAAAATAAGACATATATAGAATCATAATCAAAGTCCCAGATACATCATTAAAGGATTCCCCCACTCCATGTGTTTAAAACTATACATCAAAGGCTTCATAAAAAGAGTCATATACAATCGGAACATATATCATCTAGTAAAATGGATGTCACTAACAAATACACCAGCACGAATAAAAATCCCATCACCCTCCTGCATACCACCATCACCACCATCTCCTCCAATAGCTCCTCAAGGTGACTGACCCACACTCATCGCACTCGCACTAGGACCTGCCCCCTATCGTGTTAGGTGATCCTCATAAAGAATCACATTGGGTAAGTCCTGTATCACCATATCCTCATAATAAGACAATTCTACCTGTAAATATTGATAGTGAGCATAATTAACCATGCCATGTGCACCCACCTAACCACTAGCCTAGGAATGAGCCACCAACTTTGCACCTAATATTAAGGATCTTGTAATACCGAGAGCCCTTTTTTAGGGTATCTTGTTGTCATATATCAATTTTGATCATTTATGTCATGTGCTATCTGTACTCTAAGCCCATCCTACTCAACAATGAAACTATCCTTAACACCAATCAAAGTATCCCTCATCCTAATCAAATCATCCTTCTCCCCTACAAACTATCTCTCCCTACCTCCACAATAACCTTCTCGGCCATTAACTATATAATGGTGGCCTCAAGGTCCTCCTCATTGTCACTAACACCAACAATCTTGTGTGTTCCTTCCACCAGAGCACATACCCTCCTCCCTCTTTGAATCAATCGAGTCCTCTCAAACTTTTTATAAGCACCATTCTATAACCTCATATAACCTGAAGTCACTCAAACATCATCAAATGTCTCTAATTCACCATGCTCATATAGACCCATGGCTCCCCTTTCATAAGCTATAATAGAAGTCTTTCCCATAACTCCTTTGATAGTATTCGCATCTCCCTCATCACATCTGTAAAGCACTGGAGCCTCAAGAACATCCTAGACCAAACCAAACTCATGTCTAACATAATTGGATCTGAAAATATCCCACTCCCCTCTCGTCTCCTCTACACCTAGTAATCCTACTATAACCCATCAAGATCATGACCATACCTCAACCACACTGGAAAATCAAGATAAGGTATCGACAACATGTCTCCTACATGTAACCATGTAAGATGGTATCTATAATAAGCCACCTTCATCTTCCCTTTTAATCGATCCACATCTCCTTTCCTCCTCATAAATGCTATAGATCTACCAATCATATCTACACCTCCCCATAGAAAACCCTGCAGACGAGCTATACCAATATGCTTGAAAGAAAAACATTTTAATAGACACACAACATCTATCCCATATCTCTTGTGGACTTACCAAGCCCAAAAATCCCTATATTTCTATCCTAATAATGTAGGGGCCCAAGAAAAAATAGTCTGATGCTCTATCATCTCCACAACTAATCCATTCATCATCCATAGAAATCTCTCCCTCCTAAATTACGTAAAACAAAACATGAAATACCCATCATTAACATAGTCATCCATGAACAACCATATCTCCCTGTAGAATATAAATACTCACAATACAAACCCCCAAAGTATACCTCACATCATCTGCATCATCCCCATATAATATCCTCATCACATCTTCCCTATCCATCTCATCAATATAATAGATCCTCTCCCTACAAATGTGAAATCTCGTAATCCTATGAACATCCTCCATAATGATCATCACCTCACTCGTTGATAAGCAAAATGTGTAGCTGGATGGATCCAATCTCTCCATAAATGTCAAAAATAATCCTTTACATCTATGGATGCATCTATAATCTTATATCTTAACAAATCACACTACCTCTACATGACTCCAATAATCATTTGACATATCCTCTCATACCTCCTCTGGGATCACTAGAATCCTATCTCAGATAGTTAGTTTCACATCTACCTATGATAAAAAATATAAAAAACACACATTAAATAAAAAATCATCAAAAATTCACCACACACATTGGTCGCTAACAAATAAATATAGTCACAGCAAAAACAACCAATCACCATAAATCTACCTAAATCGCTGGTGATTTTAAAACTAAACCCTCCATACACATGAAAATGACAAAAACTCTCAAAAATAGCTAGAAACCAAAAAAAAATAACAATAAGAGGTACTCACCTCTACCTGTGTTTGTCTTATGTTCTTGCTCGATGATGATATTCCTCCAAAACACCTTTTTCACTCCCTCAAAGCTCTCTAATTCACAAAAACAAGTCATAAAAGTGAACTGTTCACCACTGACCTAGGGATTTTATAGCCTCCCCCCAAATTTCACAACAATCACAAGTGATTCAACTCAATCACCAGTGATCATCATAAATACCTAGCGATTCATCCTTTTTTACCCTCAAAACATTATTTTACAAAATCATCACATTTTTCAACAAATTGTCACATTTAAAAGACACTCAATCTTCGAAAAATTAAAATTTTTTACCAATCAAACCACATTATATGTCATACATCTATGGGATATGTTCCCTTTAGGAACCCATCATTTTAATTTCCTATCCTATTAGCCTAACCATATAAATCATATGTCCATAGATAACAAACCCTTTGGTTCCCCCTATCCATTGATTCCACATTAACACCCATCATTTTGATACCCCATCTTGGGGTCATTTGTAAAAGCAATGCATATCAAACCTACCCAAATCCATCCTATCAAACTTGTGTTCCTTACATTACAATGCAATCACCCCATTTTGAAGGGGGGTCACCCAAATAAATTCAACTATTGAAAATTGTAGTCATTTTTACACCCACCAAGAACAAAAGAACCTCATGCGCACCGGCCTATCACCCAACAGGTACTGGGAGCTCACCCAAGGTGCATGAGAAGGAGACGAGTATCTCTTTTAAGTGAGTCTAGTGGAAGGCATAGTTCATGATTCTGACTCAGTGATTTAACAGACATGAAGAAGCTATAGAGCTCAGGACGGATTCTATACCCCTTCAGTCATAACAGAAACAAAGCACACAACAGAAATAATAGAACCAAGAAGTTGTAAATCAACAAATATACTTAATCATTTAAGTAAGGTCCATGATTATATAATATAAAAAAGTAGATTTAAAATATGTAGATAATACAAAAGGATATCTTAATGTAAACATAGTGGTAACCTTATCATATTCATTCATAGTCTTGCTACAAAGTATCATAGAGAAGCAGACCATAGTCATGTGCCATATCTAGATCCATACATGTATACTCACAAAACAAAATTTCATCCTCCATTTCCCCATTACATCCTTATTGGAATCATTTACCCATTTTTATCCCATAGTTCTCATAGTAATTCTGCAGAGCTTCGCTACCTCACTTTTATCTCTGTTCTTTGCCAAGGGTGCACATATAAATAGGAATATGAGTTCTAACAAACCTCTCTGCAACCTCAGATCTGGCCCCACGGGTCAAGGTGTGGGTCACCCTAGGAACATTCCTCTCCATTTCATGATTATCTTTTTGGATCTTCCTATCGCAAGGTATATTCTTTTCAAGACACCCTATCGCTAGGCTGGAACCTTATCCAAACGATACATGTTCTTCATGTGTTTTGTCTAAAAGGCTGAAAATGGCTAAGTCCCAAATTTTTCTTCACGCGGTGCGTGTGTCCTTGGTTCTCTAAGAAGAATTTTGAATTTTGCCTTATGCGTCTTCACTTGCGCGCTTCCTCTGGCCATGCGTACCTACGCGCCTTTGAGATTTGGAAGCTATATTAGGGGTCCAACATTACCCCACACTTCACCTATTCTCTACCCTCAGGAACCTTCTAAAATAATGTAGTACAAAAATAATGCAAGGCCTTGCCTTGGAAAAGAATGGAGTTAAAGAAAAAAGAATGGGGGAGAGAAAGAATAGGGGGAAAATTGCCTAAAGAAGAAGGGGAAAATTTTGTCGTAGGTTGGCCTCTAGTTAACTCCAAGCACTAACTTCATCCTACGCTTTAGTGCAGATATTGCCAACCAGGGTGCTCACCTCATCAAAGGTTAACCCTTCCCCTTGTGTGGCAATGGTTTCCACCATAGTCTCCAGTTCCTTAGCATGATCTTCTAGGACATCCATCTTCCTCATGATAATCTTGTAGAGCTCTTTTAGTTGGGTTTTAATTGAGACTCACCAGTTATCAATAGCTTCAGACTTATTTTCTACTTTGGCTATGATCCTTTCACACTCAACTCTATTGCCCTTATTATTTTCCCTGTAGTCCTTCAGCTCAGCCTCATCACTGGCAAGCAACATGCTTATCACTTTTTCTTGATCTACGTAGCGGTTGTAAGTGACCACCGTAGTTTGTGCAACTATTATTACGTCGAAAAGCACCTTGTTGTATTCAGCCATGAGTGCGACAACCTTCAACTTGTCTTCCTTCTCCAAGCACATAGCTACCTCCTCTACTGACTCCAAGGCCAAAGGTTTCCTTTCCATGGTGAGGATCCGAGTCAAGTCCTCTAGGCATTCTAGGGAGGATCTATACTTTTGCATGGGAGGGTTGAAGTCGCGGTGCTTCATGATAATCTCTTGGGAGATGAGTTCCACCTTCTTGGAAACTTCACACACTTTATCCTTCTCCTCTTGAAGCTCCCTCTATAGTTGAACACTAATTAATTTCTCGAGGCTTAGGTCCTTCGTTAGCTTCACTACTTCTTCCTTCCTTTTCTCCAACAGGTCCTCCAAGACTTTAACCATGTCATTCCTGCTGAAGAGCCTAGCCTCGATTTCCATGGAGACCTTGTTGAGTGCATTACACACTTGTTCATCTGATAGTTATTGTGTGTTTACAATGGGGTTGTCCCCCTTTCCTTTGGATAGTGTTAATACTTCTCCTTTGTTAACCTTGAACTCAGGCTCATTGAGGTGGGATTCGAATGCCCATGTTAACATCTTCCTCGTTCGTGGGTATCCACCCTCAAGATCAAAGGACTCCATGACCGTGAGCTCCTTGGTGGGCACAGTACTCTGGAAACATAGATGTAAAAAATTGTTGGGATCATCAACATAGCCCATCGTTGTTATTCCCCCTTTCATGCATTTACTTCCCATGCGCACACCCTTAGATACAGTTACCGAAAGAGTTGGGCCTTTTGTGCTACCCACACTCTTCTCCCTCTACTCTTCTTTGAATTCACTGAGCATGAGCTCCACATTGTGCTCCAAATCCTCTTCAACCATGGTATTGATTGTCTTCTCTTCCTCCCTTGTCACTTTCTCATTCACCTCCTCCTGAGTGAGCTTGGGCATATCTGGTTCCTTGGTACTAGCTCCTTTGCTCCTTTCTTCGCTCCGCAAACCTTCCTCCTTTTGGGTGCCCTTCCTCCTTACAAAGATGAAAGCATCATTTTTATCCTCTACTTCCTCTCCCTTCAAATCATGGACATCAATCGGCTCTTGATCCACCTCCAAATCTTCCCCTTCATTAGCATCCTTTTCACCTATATAGGCGTTCGGGTCATTTGTATCTTCAGACCCTTATTCCTTCGTCCCTTATTCTTCTTCCTTTTCAGAGAAATCCAGAGTCGGGGATGTTGTCTTCTCTTCACCTGAAGGTTCTTCAGGGGATGGTGGCTTTGCAGGCTCCGGGGTCTTCTCCCTAACCACTGTTCTCCTCTTCTTCCAGACGTAGGTACTCGGCCCTACGGTATCTACTTTCTACCTCTCCACCGTCCTTTGTTCTTCTTCCTCTTAGCTATCCTTGTTATTTGGTGCGGGCTTCTTTCTTCCTATGGGGTCATTATGAATTGATATATCATTCTCCATGTATGAGCCCTTTTCAAATTTTGGCCTTATGCATAGGTAGATCATAGTAGTAGTGCTTTCACCAATCGGTAAGGTCAATGGCCTTACAATGTACACGTCTTGCGACACGTACCTTTCAAAGTAAGCACGCTTCCCCTGGTAGACCAACTTCTTTCTCATCTCCCTATGCTCTCTATCAAGGGTGGACAACTCTAGATTTAATTTCTTTGATTCCTTATATCTGTTCACCCCTACTTGGAAAAATTAGGCAGTAAATGAGAAGGGGATTTTGCACCAGGGACTCCAAATTTCATCCACCAAGACAAATCTGCCAATGCAAAAGTGTTGGTATACCGCAAACTCTACTTCTCCTTTAGTCACCATGGGGAGTTGCTCAAGAATCTGCCATTCAGCCACAAATGCATTCCTAAGGCACATGTACCATTTTTATAAACATGCCTTGTGCACCTCTGTCATTGACTCACATGTGTATTTCTGGGATTTGTCTCATGGGCGAGGGATCTTCAGTGGGGTACTCCCATATGAATTTATCAGATGCATCTGGCACCCTGATTTCTGAGAACACAATTGTTAACAAAATGTTTCCAAACAAGATCTTTCCTCCATTCTCCGCGCTTGCTTATGATTTCTTCTGCTATGTACTGGGAGATGTTGTATACAATGAACCCTCTGTGACCTTCCTGCAGACATTCAACTAGGGCTTGCTCACCTAGGTCCACCTCTCTTGTCCATTCAGCTTGGAGACAAGGTGCACAGACCATCTTAATCACCGGATTGTTGATATCTGAGACATCATAGTATCTTGATCCCTTCTTATAATCCTAGGATGCAATGGTTTCTTTGATTACATCCTCATCCTGTAGGTCATCTATGAGTGCATCCCCTGCACAGTTGAGGCCTGTGAAGTGTGAAATTAATTGAGGATTTATGTTCATTTTACACCCTGCGAAGAAGAAGAAATCTTCATGCATGCACATCATTAACCATTGGTACAAGCACTCAAGCTTCCCGAAGTATGGTAACTCGTAAAGCTAGAGAATCCCTACCTTCTCCATTTTCACCTTGACTATATCGTTATATATTGGCATCCCGTCAGGTGTGCATTTGTTTATAAGGTGCACCAGCTCTAGCACCATTTCCTTTGTGATTATACTTGACCAGTGATTGTAGTCGATCATGGTCATCTGTCTTATGTGGGACTCCCACTCTTTCCCTAGCAAAACCCCATCTGGGTATTACATCTTTGAGTACCATTCCTCATTGGTATCTAAGGGGATTTCTTCTTCTTTCTTCTTTCCTTTTCCCTTACCCTTTCCCCTCTTGGATTATACTGCAAGTTTATCAACTGGTATTGTGGCCATCATTTTACCCTTTTCTTTCATTCCCTTGTTACTTTCAAGTTTTCTAAGATTTTTCTTCACGCGCCCTATGCCCTAGAGCACAAACCCTAATCTCTGATTTTACTCTTTCAATCACGGTGCTCTTGCACAATGTTTCTTACACCTGTGAATCACTTATAATCTTATTTTTAGATCTAATAGACCGATTGTGTGTAAGTTTTTGATATTTTCCTTCATACGAGTCAATTCTCGAAACCCTAGCTCTTGAAAAAAAATCGCTCTCCTTGTTTTTGCAAAGTGAAATAATGAACTGCCCATCCTTGTATTTATAGATTTTCCCACTTTTACGCATTAAAGGCTAGGATACCTACAACCATATGATAATATTTAATGTGGCATTTTCAAACAAACCCAACTTTAGCACTTTTCCTTACGTGCCCAATCTTTGCGTGAAAAGTTTTTCACCTGCACCCAATTCTTGCATGAAACTGCTTCCACCTGTGCCCAATCCTTGTGTGAAATTTTTTCCAACTTTCTGGTGCACACGCAACCCATCTTGACAAAATACTCTTTTATGTGTGTTACCAGCACCAAAGGCACCTCTTCCATCCTCATGATTCTTTCTTTTTCCTACCTCGTGTTTTTGTGCTTTTTCTCCTTGTACATGGATTTCCAATGTAACCTTATTTTGCCATCCATCTACCTTCTTTTCTCCTAATGCATCTTATCAATAGGGATAATTCCAATGGTCTACCAGCCTAATCGTCCTACAGAATAACTCCATGCTTCCCTTTATCAACTCACCCCACACTAAATCGATGCGCGGTCCTCTGCGCATTCATAAGTCAAAAAGTAATAAGGTTACCAGTGCCCCAAGGTGCAAAACAAGACAACAACATGAAAGGGAAAAAAAAGAAGGAAAAGCATAAAAGGAAATTCTAAACTAACTGGAAAAACTACCTTATTTACAAACACCAAGAAGAATTATTTATAGTAGGGCTTTAGCCTACTCCCATTAAAGTGTCCAGGTAATTTTGTTCCATCCAGCGCTTATAACTGGCACATGCCCGAATCAAGGATGTATGAAATTACATAAGGACCTAACCAATGCACCTTCAAATTTCTAGGATGGCATAGAAATTTTGAATCATATAGCAATACCATCTGGCCAACCTCAAACTATGTGTTCTTAATGAGGCAGTCATGCCATGCCTTTTGCTTAGCTTTTTTAGTTGTTTGGCTCCATCTTGCTAGTGAGCACCTTTTATCCAACTTTATCAATTCATCAATTCTTTCTTCTAGCACTTGTTCATCATCCAACCCTCCTACATGTGCTATACACAGTGATGGTAGCATGAATTCAACTAGCAAAATAGCCTTCGCGCCAAACACCAGTTGAAATGGTGTGGCCTTGTTCAACCTTTTATACGTTGTTCTGTATGCCCAAAGAACTGTTGATACCTTGTCATCCCAATCCTACCTACCCACATCACATATCTTAGTCAGTGTGTGGCTAAGGATTTTGTTGAATGCTTCTGCAGTCCCATTTTCCTGAGGGTGATAAGGGGTAGTCTTGTGATGGGCTACCATGAATTCTACCAATAGAATCCTGATGGTTTCATTTAAGAAGTGAGTGCCCCTATCACTTGTTAAACTTAATGGGCACCCATACCTACTGATAATGTTCTCCCAAAAAAATGTAGCAGCCATGGTTGTGGTGCATTCCTTAGTGGGTGCAGCCTCTGGCCACCTTGTCAGATAATTAGTACAGGTAATGATATACCGTGAGTTAGTCCTCTACATAGCTGGTGAGATTGGTCTGAAAAAATCTATTTCCCATTTTTCAAAAGGTTTTGCGTGTAGCGATGGGGCACAAGGGCATCTCATCCCTTCGTCCAGGTTTTCCAAGATGTTGGCAGTGGTCACAGGCCTTGTAAAATCTCAATGTAATCCTAGTGAATTATCTCCCACCATAGTTTGATGACTAGGATTTTTCACGCACTTGCATTCCCCACATAGTGTCCTCCAATAATCCCACCATGGGCTTCTTCTATTATGGCCACGTGCTCATGTTCTAATACACACCAACACAAAATCTCATCGCGGCCCATTTTATACAAATCCCCATTGATCAACATGAAGGGCGTGGTGCATATGGCTAACCTTTTCCTCTCCAGAGCATTCATCCCTTCGGGCACCACACCTTCCTTGAGAAAAATGACAATGTCTTCTAACTCCAAGGGCACATGTCGCAACCTAAATAGTTGTGCATATGGCATGGTTTCCTCGATACTTTGTGTGTCCTTTCCAAATCAATCATGGATAAATGATCCGGCCCACAATTGTTCTTTCCTAGTTTTACCACCACTTTGAACTCAAATTTTTTAAATAAAAGTACCCAACGGCATATGCGCCCTTGCAACACTACTTTGTTTACTAGATACTTCAAAGCCATATGGTTAGTGTAGAATATGAAGGGAGTCACCAACAAATATTTTATAAATTTGTGGAGCACGTAGATCATTGATAATGCCTCACACTCAGTCATTGTATAATTCTGTTCTACTGGTGTCAACTTCCTACTTGCAAAACAAAAGGGATGATCAACAATCCCCTCTCACGGTTGAGCAAGAACGGCTCCCATTGTTGTACCTAAGGCATCCACATGGACATGGAAAGGTTTATCCCATGATGGGAATTGTAGAATAGGTGTGGTGATAAGCCTTTATTTTAAAGTGTCAAATTCCCTATGCTATGCCTCTCCCCACCGAAAGGCACTCTTATGTCTGAGCAATATTTCCAAAGGCGCGGTAATCTTGGTGTATCCCTTAATGAAATTTATATAGTACCTAGTGTGTCCAAGAAATCCACGCATAGTGCTTTGGCTAGTAGGCTCCCCTAACCCCACAATAATTGTAACTTTCATGGGATCCACTAATAAGCCCTCTTTGCATATGATATGCCCCAAAAATGTTCCAAAAGGAGTTGTAAAGATACATTTCTTGATGTTGAGGGAGATCCTCAACTGCCGAAATCTCTCAAACATCAACCTTAAGTTATCACAATGGTCCCTAACCAATCCATACACATTCCAATCATCCAAATACACTTGAAGGAACTTGTGGATAAAGTCCTTAAATGCTTGCACCACTATGCACGAAAATATAGTGGGTGCATTCCTCAATCCAAAGGGCATGACCGTGTATGCAAAGCTTCCCCACTCAGTGGCAAAAATTTTCTTCACTTGGTCTTCCTTGGAAATCCTTACGTGGTGATATCTTGAGAATCTATCCATACAGGAATAGACCTCATGCACCCAGCAACTCCTTCCAAAATTTCTTCAGTAAAGGCGGGTGGGAAAAGGATCTATGATACAAACAACGTTCAACTCCTTGTAATCCACACATATCCTAATCCACCCATCCTTATTTATGCTAATCACCATTAGATCTTATCCATTCTAATTCCTCCACAACCTTAATGATACTGGATCCTATCATTTTTTCTAGTTCTTCTTTAACCCCTACATGTATATTGGGATTCATCCTGTAACATCTCTTCCTGATCAAGTGTGCACCATCTTTCAAATTTATCCTCATTTCCCCCAATGAATGATGGACACATTTCAACTCATGGTATCCACACGGGAATAAATCCTCAAATTCATGTAAGAGATCAATTATATTTGATACTTCCTTTTCTGACTAGTAGACCCCAATGATAGCTTCCTTGGGCTCCTTCTTTGAGCCGATGTTAACTTTCTTATTTTTGAGTGGTTCATGATATGCATGTGCACATGTATCCACACTATCAACCACTTCGTGCACATCCTAAGCTAAATGATCGACATTCAGGTTCTCCATCTTCTCTCCATCCACAATGTATACCATATTTCCTTTATCCTTTTCGGCACATGCACGTGCTCAAATTGTATGTCTTCTGGTTCCTCCTCTTCAAACCATGCTTCCAAGATAGGTCCACCAAATAAGTTTACTAATCTAACTTCCACCATAGTGTAATCCTCTAGAGTGAGGTGTTTGATAGTCTGCAACACCTCATAAATCAGTTGCACGGTACTTCGGTACTAAAACGTGTGAATCAAGTCAGCTGCTTAATTCCTGCCAATTTCCCATTTGGCAGTGTGTTGTTCAGAATGGATGTAACAAGCACGCACACATCCTTGTAGTGTTGAATACATCTTGTGCACCCAAAGGGAGGGGTGGTAAAGCTTTCTGTGCCTTCTCCCCAGACATCTCTCACATGCATGGATGAGGGAAGAGGTGGATCCATTGCCATTGTAATCCTTGATAGCGGTGGGTATGTTACTTTTTGAAAATCAAACAGTGAGCACAATTCTAACTTTGCGCCATTCTAACAAGTTTTCACTATGCGCAACCCACCACCTCGTTGTTTTTCCTATCAAAACATAACCTAGCATACCTCATCAGTTGTCCTCCCTCCATTGAGCTTCCATTTCTCTCAAAAAGACCTCAGGGTATGCATCCCTAGAATACTTGGTTATTGGCTTTCCTCCCAGGTGCCGAACTATACATGTCATTGTTACCTTGGTCACTGATCCTTTTAGATGTCACCCAATTAATTCATAATTCCCATGCACCCAATTATTGCATGTTATAATGGTAGTATCACTAACAGACTGAGCATCATCAAACTGGATGACTCCTTTTGTAGGGTCGATGGTCTCTGGATCTCTTATGGAGTGCACATATATTCTATCTAGGACCTCCTCTCCAAGGGGTTCAGTATAGGAGGTGGACTTCCCATCAAAAAGTGGTATAATCACCATCTCTTCCTTGTTTTCAAAGCTAATGTACCCCTTGTTAAACCAAAGATTGGCATTATTCTTATAACACCATGAGTGCCCAAGTAAATTTGGGAAATTATCTACCTCGGCAAGTGCCAAGACTTCAAAATCCCTAGTGAACTTAGTCCCTTGAATGGTAATGGTCGCATCCTTCAAGACACCTATGGGAATTTCCTTTGCCTTATTTTCCATATACAACACATTTGAAGATGGCTGTAATGTAGGTCTTCCCATTTGATGTCAAGCATCCGGAGTGAGAACATTAACCTCCGTGTTGTGTCAATGAGGATGTTGCTAAGAAACCATCCATCTACTACTACGTTCAAGGTAATCTCTTTGTCATAATCAAGGATGTGAGGTGGGAGGTTGGCATGTAGGATCTTCCTTTCATGTTCTTCCTTAACGTGTGGCACCTTTTCTCTCAACCATGCCCCTAGCAAGGGAATAACATTCTCCTACCTCAGCAGTTTACACACCTCCTTAACCTCATCCAAGTCATCCTTTGGTGCTTCTACTGGTCTTCTTTGCTCATCTTTTCTAGTTTATTCTTTTAAGCATTGGATCTCCCCTTATAAACTTTGAATTACATCCATGGTTTCTTGGTAGAATTATTTCTGGTGAGATGGGTTTGGATACTTCCCATGTACTACTTCTTCCCACAAAACTAGAGGTCTCTGCCTAGGTGCTTCCCTTGTGTGCATGGACTCTACCCTTGTTATTACCATAATAGGCTCCAGTTTTGATTCATGTATCACTCGCAGAAGCCATTGTGTGTCAGCCTTCTTAATACTCACCATGGCAGTGCCCTTATCCTTCCGGTACTGTTGACTCATATGTTCATATAACTTTGGGCACTCTTTGTACTTATGTTTTTTTCCACACCATGAGCATTGTAGAAGATCTAGACATTCGCGCTTATAATGGTCTGTGGCTCCACAATTAAAACACGTCCCACGTGGGAACTAACTTCTTCCTCTGTGGTTACACTGACCAAAAAATCCTCCATGAAACCCTCTTCCACGTGCACCTCCATCTCCGCACTCTTCATACCCACAGTCATCTCCTTTGGAATTGATGGCAATGCCAGTCTAGCGCACACCAAGATCAATTACCTCATGAATCTAGTCAATAAATCTACAATCCTTGGTGTCATGTGTGGTTAAGGTACATATATTACAATAACAAGATATGTTTTTTGGATCATGCGCTATAGCAAGGGGCACCTACTTGCATCATGGTCCCCATGATATATTTCACAATTTACCACTATGACACGCACCGCCTTCCAAGTACATACCCCACCAGTTTCCTTTGTGTTTCCTTCTACGTTATAATTTGTGCACCATATCCCACCGTAAATCTTTGGAACTGTGTTGGTAGATAATTTCTCTAGTTTCTTAGCCATGGCAGCGAGCTGAGCCTCTAGAAATGGGCTAACACTAGTG
The DNA here is from genome assembly GCA_019776745.2 of Taxus chinensis. NCBI lineage: Eukaryota > Viridiplantae > Streptophyta > Pinopsida > Cupressales > Taxaceae > Taxus > Taxus chinensis. Next base: position 465,325,528 of record CM034154.1, on the reverse strand, counting down.
TCAACACTACCAAATACCTCAGCGTGCAAAGCATCTTCCAACATTTTGCGCGGGTCTGTGAATGTTTTATGAGATAAATCCATACTAAATGGTGTGATAAATCCTCTGACAAACCACTGAGCATGTTGTGAAGGGTGGATATCATAAGATAGTTTAGAAAAAAGATTTTTAAAGTGTGCATCATATTCTCATATGCTCTCTGCCTTGCCCTACTAGATTTCTTTAAGAGATATGATGCTCTTTTGTTCAAACTCAGGTATGTGGAATTATACCAACAATGAATTTCTCAATACGGTATAATCCACAAAAATTTGAGCCACCACTTCCACCTCTAGATCCTCCTGTGTTAGGTACAGGGCCTATGTTTTTCATGTCAAATGCTCCCATCATCCCATCGAATTGCGCATAGATAGTTTGTGAATTAGTACCACTCCCAGTCGTAGTTTCTCCACCACTTCCTAATGCACTTCCAAAACTAGCTGTATATGTGCCTTGTCCAAGCATTCCACCAAATACCAGAATAGTGTGCAAAGCCATATAAGTCCCAAATGAGAAGTTGTATCTTCTAGGTGCCGATCGGTTGCTTCCACTAATATCAAATGGACCAACTGTACTTTTCCCTCATTCAAAAAAACCAATCGCCAAGGTTTGGTTACTATGTGGGGTCAGATGCACGCTAATGACTCTTCTTTCTCTACACAACAGACTCTCATCAGAAGCCACAAGGTTTTCTCTCCTGCACTTACCAAGATGGGGTACCACAAACTTTATAGGTTCCACATCCTCCATGTGAACCTAAACTCCTTTCCACCATGTCTGTCTCGATAACCCACTTGTAATCCCGCACTATCTATCGATCTCCTTTTCATGCACTTTGTTATACTTGAGCCGTCTCTCCTCCCTTTCCTTTTCAGCCATTAGATCAGCCATCTTTCCCCAACTTGTATTCTTTGTCAAGCACTCAGAGAGGTTTAGCCAGCCATAGGAAATGTCTCTAAACCCATGGTTACCATCAATATTTTGATTGCCAGGGGAATAACATGCAGAAATGATCCTCTGGGCTCTCATAAAAACTCAAACTCAGCAATTTCTAGACAAGAATACGTGGAAATGGTGTATTCCAGAGTGTATCTAGTCAATACTCCCTTCCACTAATGATCTATAGCATGGGTCCACATTAGATCAACATCTTGCAAGTTCTATATGTTTCTTGGGTCCAAGGTTATGATTTATAACACCACCCTGATATAGATGTATAAGCTGAGAGCCATTCGAATAAATCTATTGGGAAATAGTAGAAGAAGGTTTCATACAACTCATGATAAAGAGTTTCTTCCACCCATCTTTGCATATCAAACCTAGTTCCAGTACTGAATCTCTGAGCAAATTTGTCCTCTGTGCTTTTAAACCAATCTTCAACACCTTGAAGTGTTAAGCACTCAGCCATCACTTCTTGCACAGATCATGATGTATGCCATGTTCCACTACAACTTCAAAAAGAGGTCTTGGAAATGGAACCAAGATGTAGTAATTTTTACACCCACCAAGAAAAAGGGAACCTCATGCGCACCAGTCTATCACCCAGTGGGTGCTAGGTGCTCACCTGAGGTGCATGAAAGGGAGCCGAGTCTCTTTTTTATGTGAGTCTAGTGAAAGGAATAGTTCATGATTCTAAATCAGTGATTTAATAGACATGAAGAAGCTATAGATATCAGGACAACTTCTACACCCCTTCAGTCATAATAGAAACAAAGTGAGAAATAGAAATAATAGAACCAAGAAGTTTTAAATCCACAAATATACTTAATCGTTCAAGTAAGGTCCATGATTATACAAGATCAGAAGCAAAGTAAAAATATGTAAATAATACATAAGGAGATCTTAATGTAAACATAGTGGTAACCTTATCATATTCATTCATAGTCTTTCTACAAAGTATCATATAGAGGCAGACCATAGTCATGCGCCATAACTAGATCCATACATGTATAATCACAAAACAAAATTTTCATCCCCCATTTCCCCATTACATCCTTATTGGAATCATTTACCCATTTTTATCCCATAGTTCTCACAGTAATTTTGCAGAGCTCCGTTACCTCACTTATGTCTCTATTCTTTTCCAAGGGTGAACGTATAAATAGGCATCTAAGTTCTAACAAACTTCTCTGCAACCTCAGATCTGGCCCCAAGTGTCAAGGTGTGGGTCGCCCCAGGTGCATTCCTCTCCATGTCATGATTATATTTTTGGATCTTCTTATCACAAGGTATATTCTTTTCAGGACACCCTGTCACCAGGCTGGAACTTTATCTAAATGGAACACGTTCTTCATGTGTTCTTTCCAAAAGGCTGAAATTGGCTAAGTCCTGAATTGTTCTTCGCGTAGCGCGCACATCCTTGGTTCTCTAAGAAGACTTTTTAATTATTCCTTGCACATCTTTTCTTGCATGATTCCTCCAGCCATGGGTGCCTATATGCCTTTAAGATTTGTAAGCTATATTAGGGGCCCAACAAAAATTGTTTTTGTCTAGCACTTTACCTACACCAAACTACTTGACAAAAAGGGGAAAATGTAGAAACATGAAATGTGCACCACTAATTTTCTTCACCATATGCACCATCTTCACAATCATATTAAATAAGTGAAAACCATTTTAATACATCATTCAAATCCATACATCTCTTATCTTATGTATAAATCCACTACAATATTTACTCCATGTAAATATTCTCTCACACCTCATTTCATAGTTGTAAAATACCATTTTATCTTATCCTAAAACCATCCAAAACCACTTAGACACTAAATTAAATAAAGATAAAACTAAATCAATAACTCCTTAAACCATTTCACAACCTCCTTAACCTTTTCACTGCAACTTCCAATATTCTATTAGTCATTTACCCATTGTTTAGAGTAAATTTTACCTCTTCAACTTAACCTAATAAGAAATATAATAAAACCTACCAAACCTCAAAATGGATGGGTTTAGAGATACCTAAAGATGATGTGTCATGTTGTGCACTGTGAAATTAATGATATAAACTCTTGTCCTATAAAATAAAGTTGCAATCAAAGACACTACACAATATGGGATTAGAAAAATGTATGGCATATTTCCTGGAAAAAGGTTGGTCCCCGGAAGTAAATGGACTTCCTCACAAGGATGTCAATCCACTTTTAATAAATTAATTGAGTAAATGATATGATGAATTGACAACTGATAAAAATAGATGATATAAATTTCAATGCAGAGGCAAAGGGATAGATGCATTCCAAGGCTATATGTTATCCTAATGGTGATTCCCAATTCCAAAGGTAGTTTAGGAAATCGTAGTATGGGTCAAGGGAGAAAGGATGTGGATGGTTTACGTGCTCACAAAGTCAAGAGAAGTAACATATATTTGATTAATTGATTGATAAAATGTTTTAAATGATTCAAAGGAGAAAATATATTTTTGACTATATGCTTACAAAGACAAGTTACACAATGTGTTTGATTTAAGACGATTGGTAGGATAGTAAGGTTGGCTCAAAGGAGGTGGATATGGATTAGAGGAGCATGATAGGACTGAAGGATACTCACAGAGATAGAGTGTTGATTTAAAATTTAAGTTTGAATTTCTAAAAAGAAAGTTGTAATGGTCAAGGGGTTTAACAGATAGGAATAAATGACAATTAGGAAAATCACTACCGATTTGGAGAAGATACACACAGATTGACAAAATCCTCGACAAAATGGATAAAAACTTTCAAAGGATGAATGATTAAACTAATGATGTGAAAATAAGGTACATATTGATTCAAATGATAGTCAAAGCTGAGAATTGATGTTACCGAGAGATGTAGACATCTAAAGGGGTCACTGATTTGTGCTTCAGAATGTACTGATGAAGTTTATAGACTGAGTGGTAAGGATCTAACTATAAGTGATCCAAAATGGATCTAGAACAATCCTAGAATATAGATCACGATGCTAGATGATATTTCGTTGATGTGGATGTGATACAATAGCCTATAAACTCTGATAAAAATTCTCTGGCTCAAAAATGAGTGAAGATGATCCTCCCAAACAAGAGCTGGGAATTGGGATTAAATAATCATTGACAATTTAACCAATCATCGGTGATTTTGGATAGTTTGATTTTGTTTAGTAATTTGTTGAAAAAAATTTCTAATTAAAGTTTATTTGTTTATGTATTCGATGGATAGGATATGGGTTTCTTATTGAATGTGTTGTGTTGTCATATGAGGTGTTGTATTTGTATAAAAATTAGTTAGATCATGTTCTATTTTATGCTAGGTTTATTTAGGATATATTTTAGGTTGTTTGGTTAGATATATTAAACATATATCATAGGATAATGTCTAATAATAATATATTATGTTAGGATATTTAAATAAAACAAGATTGTATGAGTATATGAAATAGTTCATGGTAGATATGTCGGGATAACAAGGTTTTGGAATGATTTCTCATTAGGGGATAACTTTTAAATAGATTTATTTAAATAATAAACTTAACTGATAATATATATATTCAAGCTAATGGATATGAATGTGATAGATTATAAATGTGAATGGGAAAAATTATTGAAGAGGAGGGATTGTAGAATTTTGTTGTCTATATTTGCCCCTTTTTGTCCGGTAGTTCTAATACTACGGCGTCAGACAAAAACAATGAAAATTTATATGGGTGATCCACAAGGAACACCAATTTTTGTGTGTCATGTGTTTGGTAAAAATTTTCCCCAATCTTAGGGGTTACTGAAACAAGATGTTCTACCAGCATTTTAAATGTTAGCGGAACCAAGGGGGTTAACACCTATTGACGTATGAACCACAAAAGTAGGTGAAGAGGATGGGAAAACCAATTGATAGGGGGCCAAATGGCACACATCACATATCAATGGTAGATACCGATGTAGATTTCACTTTTTTTTTAATGTTTCAAGGACTAGGGTCCAAGAAATTTGGAAACTCTTATGGAAAAGTGTGATTGCCAAGATTTAGGGAAAAAGTGGGCACATATACCAATAGGGTATGATTTTGAGTGATTAGAGGCAAATTGCCAGTGATTGAGGAAATTGCTGATGATTTTTTCAATGTAAAAATTAGGCTATAAAAATCCAATTCACATGATCATTTCACCATATGGTGAAAATAACTAGATAGTGCGAGTTACATGGGGAAAATGTATTTTCAAGGGTAAAAAGGAAAAAATTGGATGCAATGGTGACTTTGAGAAGGAAACGAAAACCCACGATGGTCGAGGTAGGTGATCTACCCCTGTTTCTGTCATTTTTTGTAGCTTTTTGTGAATTTTTAGTAGTTTTGCCATTTTGGGGGCCATATGGATGCCCTAAGGAAAAATCGCAGGAATCCGTGGTGATTGAAGTGAATCGCTGACGATCCACTTGCTTTGTGGACGATTTTGCTTTTGTATTTATTTTCATGATTTTTAAAGAAATGTTTTAGGGTCTTACATAGTGTTTGTGGTTTCAATATTTATATTAATGTTGGATGTAATTGATATTGATGAAATTCTATTTTGTGACAACATATATTTTGATAACTAAGTATTTTTGTGTAATTTCCTTTTTACCTTCGAATATGGAATTTCGTGTTTTTAAATTGTGATGTGTCATTTAATTTTGATTTTGTTGGTATTTTTTTTGGGTGAAGATATCCATGTTGATGTGGATGACGTTTTGATATGTTTTAAATGATTCTTATCACTTATCTTCTTAATAATGGTACTAATGTTAACTTGTTTTTATTTTTCAAGTGGATGTGAAGTTGATGCTTCACGATCATATACCATTGATTTTGGATGAGGTGAGAGATGATAAGTCTAATGACTATTGGGATCATGTTGAGGCCATAGGCATTGGTTCCATTAGGAATTTTTTTCAATTACACATGTCTCAAAGTCTTATGTTAGCCTTGTTAAAGTAGTGGAATGCTTCCACCAATACTTTTTGGTTTCCTACCAGCGAGATCACGATTACTTTGGAGGATGTACACTGCATCTTGAGGGTGCCTATTTGTGGAGCGTGTGTATATATCATCACTAAAGAGGAGATAAATAGGGTGATGACTAGATTCTATGGAGTAGATCCAACTGATGTTAGATATGAGTCAGGAGCATTTTCCAATGGCCATCTTTATTCACCTGACACAGAGGGTCATACTTTGATGACCCTGATGATGATAGCCATTATTTTTTATGCTCTACCAAATTCACGAGGTGCCTGATTTCCTTGGATGATGATAGGAGTTATGGCCGAGATGATGGATCACTGTACCATTTTTGAGTGGGGTCCTACCCTAATCACACAAATATATAGAGAGTTGTGGGCTTGGAAAATCTAGAAGAGATATGGTATTGATATTGTATTTCTACTATAGGCTTGGTCTTTCGACCATATTACTATTAATCGACCAATGGGATTTCCTAGGGTGATTGGTGATGGACACCCTGATTTCTTGAGATGGAGGGAGGATTCCAGTCATGTCTTGAAGATTATGAGGACTGGGTATTACCAAGAGCTATTGTCTAGACTGCAGATTGGAGATGTGATATGGAGGCCATACTTAGATTTTGATGTTTAGCCTCAGTTTCCAAATGATCTAACCAGTTTATAATATCATGTATGGGTGCACGGTCTCTTATTAGGTGATCATGAGTTACTTCATTTTGATTGTGTTATAAGATAGTTTATATTGGCACAAGGAGTGCCAGTGGAGCCTATACAATATAAATGAGAGGATGGAGATACAAAGACCCTAAGGGTTGTTGTGATAGACTTTGAGGATATCATGGATCATCCAAGGGCCACGAGTCCTAATGATGAGGTTCAAATTATTCCTATTGATGATGCGATGGTTACCCCTGAGTATACTGCATGGTGGATCTAGGCATTGAGGACTTTTAAATAGGCTCGGGTTACATAGAGAGTAGTAGAGAGAGATAGAAGAGTGTAAGATCATGTGGTGAGAGCACTAACATAGGAGGAAGCAGAGAGGGCCGAGGATGATGGTGAGGATGATGATGATGATGATTTGGCTAAAACTATTGTACTAGTGACTGCCAAGAAGGCCATAGTTGAGGGTGAGAGAGATGCATCTAGGAGGGAGAGGGATGACCTCATTGGTATCTGAGACACATTGATTGCTAATAGGGATGGCTTGATCACTGAGAGAGATAGTGTGATAGTAGAGTGAGAGGATTACAGAGCTCAGTTAGACCTGGCCATTGCAGATAGAGATCGGTACAAGGGTCGGAGAGATGGGATGAGGAAGGGCTTAGGGATTACCTGGCCTTCTATTTCTAGTGCAGAGTTGGCTGATATGGCTTAGAGAGCGTAGGCTAGTGGGAAGATACCTGGGACTAGTGGAGAGAGGCCATAGGTTAGTGTACAGAGGAAACCTATGGGGTTTGGGATAGTTTCTAGGGATCACTATGAGTCAGTGTGGGCTGAGTTATAATATTATACTAATATGGTGACTCATGATTTACCAGTTGCAGGTTTTTATGCCAACTGTTTGATTAGTAGGATTACATTCCCTACTACTAGTGATCCAAGTGTAGGTCACCCACGTTAGGTACCTGAGTGAATGAGAGATAGCGAGGGGGGAGCTAGAGGAGATACGGGTGTTGTGGGTGGTGTAGGAGTGGATAGAGGTAGAGGTGATCAAGGAGGAGAGGGTAGTATAGCCCCTCATCGCCAGTCCCTTAGAGATTTTTAGTTTACTGATTCATGATACATAGTTGTATGGCTCATGGAAGCCAATTTTTGTATGATGTATTTCATTGACATGACTCTTAAAAGATTATTTTTGATATTGATGTATATGTATTTAATTGATATATATGATGACGATGAGGTTTTTTTGAGACACATTGATTGATAATAGGGATGGCTTGATCACTGAGAGAGATAGTGTGATAGTAGAGTGAGAGGATTACAGAGCTCGGTTAGACCTGGCCATTGCAGATAGAGATCGGTACAAGGGTCAAAGAGATGGGATGAGGAAGGGCTTAGGGATTACTTGGCCTTCTGTTTTTGGTGCAGAGTTGGCTAATATGGCTTAGAGAGCATAGGCTAGTGGGAAGATACCTGGGACTAGTGGAGAGAGGCCATAGGTTGGTGGATAGAGGAAACCTATGGGGTTTGGGATAGTTTCTAGGGATCACTATGAGTCAGTGTCGGCTGAGTTATAATATTATATTAATATGGTGACTCATGATTTACTAGTTGTAGGTTTTTATGCCAACTGTTTGACTAGTAGGATGACATTCCCTACTGCTAGTGATTCAAGTGTAGGTCACCCACGTCAGGTACCTGAGTGAATGAGAGATAGTGATGGGGGAGCTAGAGGAGATACGGGTGTTGTGGGTGGTGTAGGAGTGGATAGAGGTGGAGGTGCTCAAGGAGGAGAGGGTAGTATAGCCCCTCATTGCCAGTCCCTTAGAGATTTTTAGTTTACTAATTCATGATACATAGTTGTATGGCTCATGGAAGCCAATTTTGGTATGATGTATTTCATTGACATGACTCTTAAAATCTTATTTTTGATATTGATGTATATGTATTTAATCAATATATATGATGATGATGAGGTTTTATGACTATTCCTATCTTTCATGTGTTGAATATGTATGGTGATATATGTTTTTCAATTTGAACGTGTTGATGTTAGATGAATTTTAATAAATATATGATATGATGTTATGTGTTTGGAAAAAATGGTTAAATTAATCAACTTAAAATATGATCTTAGTTATATCAAAATATGGCTCAATAAAATAGGATAATTATGAAATGATCATCCCACTATGGATTTGGTACGTACATAATGGGTTTTGAAAGCTTGAATTCTCTTGCACTTACAACCTTTAACAAATGTTAACTATGATCATCAATGGATAATTACAAAATACTTAATAAAATGTGGGATTAAATGAGTGCTTCTTTATTAGGACACGAAAGGATGGTTTGGACATGTATAAATCAACAGGGAGAATTAGATTATCCTTTTCTATAGGTCTAAAGAGAGATGCCCCAACTATACCTTCATTTTTGAAGAAAACTGATTAATGCGAGAAGTTTTCTATAAGGAGAAGGCTAATCAATGTGGGAAACCTTCCTGGGTGATTATGATATTGATGTATTTATTTAAAAGGTTGATCAATGTGGGAATCCTTTTTTTATGATTAGCCATCCTTTAATGGTATGGTCTACATTTTTAACTAGTAGTTTTCCTTCAAGGAAGCATTCTACTCTTTTTCCTTTAATTTTTTTTATAGATAGACATCCTTTAAGGGATCAGTCTACCATTTTCATGGATAGTTGTCCTTTAAGGGATCGATCTATAATTTTGGATCATAGCTATCCTTCAAGGGATCAGTTTACAATGTTTTGACTTTTGAGAAGTGCATCTAAATAATTTTTTTACGTAGATTTTTGAGCTGAGAGAAAAATAAAAATAAACCATTTCAAGGAGGGGGATAAGATATAAATATGATGTACACATTTGTACCCCATGTCATGTTTTTTAGCTGGTACAAGGTGGATGAGTGTAATGGTTTTAATTGGTTCTTTTTAAAGAGGAACTTATTCATGTGATGAATAAATCCATGTGTTCATCTTTAAGGTATTTTTAGGAAAGTGAGAGATAACCATAAGCATTCAAACCATTATTGGGATACAATGAATGGTTTTGATGAAATGATAAAATGTAACTATTGTCATGATGATCAACCATTGAATAGTAGAAAGGCCGAAAGTGCAAAGCATTCCAAGGTTCACTTTGAGGTTCACCATTAAGAGAAGTGATACAATATGCTCTTGACCCATACTTATGAGTGATGATGTATGGACCGATCCAATTAAGGGAAAAATTTCCATGTTTACTTCATTCTAGTTGAGTGACAATTTTATTTAGATTAAGTTGATAAGGATGTGTGAAGTAAGATTTTGAAGTCTTAATATATAAGAGCCCTCTTAACATAACACAGTGCATAACACATGCTAAAAGGAATAATGTTTTTAGGATGATGGAAATTTTGATTTTGATGGATTAAATATATGGTAAATGGAGGGGAATGAAGAACCTTTAACAAAGGAGTTGACAAGTCTTTGGTTTTACATTTCCTTTGTATGTATTGATTTTTTGTTTGTATAGGTGGATGAACCATACTATTCTCAGACAAAGGAATTTCATTATATGGTGACAAGAAGAAAAAAAAGATGGATTTATCGAGACCTAATTGAAGATGACTCCCTAGTTCTGTAGATATTAATGGAGATACCGTCAGTGTCTTGGGTGTAGGTGTTGATAGTGTTGACATACCTTCAAGGGAAGGTATTGACTACGTAAGTGGATCTTCAAGGGAAGGTGCTAGCATGATGAAGTGACCTTCAAAGGAAGGTACTAACGAGATTGACAAACCTCTAATTGAAGGTGTCAAAAAGGTACATGGACCTTCAATGGAAGGTGTTAATGGGATTAAAAAACTTTCAAGGGAATGTTTGAATAGAATTGATTGACCTTTTATAGAAGGTGCTGATAAAATTGATTGACCTTTAATGGAAGGTGCTAACAAGGTTTCCGAAAAAATTTAGTTGATGGCAAAAGAAGGATGACCCCCTTTTCCTAGAGATATCAGTAAGGATATTAATGAGGGTATAGGTATTGGTGATGGCTTAGGATGATCTTATTTTGGAAGAAGATCATCGATAAGGAAAATTTGTTAGATTATGGCTTTAAGCACTTTACAACTCTTTGTATCATGACCAGGGATTCTATGATAGACACAAGATTTGATTTTTTCATACCATACGGGTTTTTCAGTATGTGGATTAGGTGTTTTGATGGGTGGTAATGTGATAAGAGATGCTTGTATGAATCTCTTAAGGATATTAGTATAAGTTCCTTTTGGAGGGTTTGGATTGATGGATTTTAATTTTGGTTTTTATTTATGATAATGTTTAGTAGGATATGTATTTTGTTTATGTAGTCAATTTTATCCACCTAGTAACTTCTAACCCCATGCACACTAGCCTATCACCTAGTGGGTGTTGGCTTCTCTCCCGAGGCATGCATGGGTGTTGAGCCCCTCCTTTATGTGAGAATTGTGAGAAGATCTTGCCATTGTTAAAGGATTAGATGCAAAAAATTAAATGTTCATGCATTCATTTTAAAATATTAGGATGAGCTATCACATCTATATACCCATGTAGTTAATAACAAGGGAAACATCATGTCATGAAATAAAAAGAATAGATATGCCTTATAAGTATGAGGGAATAACACTAGATTTTGTACCCATGAACTAAATGTTCATAACATAGCCATATATTTACATTAATCATAGTCTCAGTAACCACACTACATTATAAAGGGTCATATCAAACCAAACATATTAAGACAGATATCTAACCCGTATATTAGAAGTCCTATATATGCTTCCCTTATTACAAAAAATTTACAGACCCATCCCTTAGACATGATAGCATTCCTACAATCCTCTAATGAGAACCCCAACTCCTAGGGCATCCTAATATTTTTTTGTAGAGCTTCATTTTCCTCATGTTATATGTCTTCCATGTATGTCTTCATCGGTATCTCTTATTTTCTTCCAAACAAATCTCTTTATAGTATCAACACCCAATGCCATTCCTTTTCTTAGGAGTAGATCAGATGCCAAGTGTCCATGTGGTCCTTCAATGGTGCATGCTTATTCTGTTCCAAGCTCTCCACTTTCTGCAATGATGTCTTCTAATAATATTCCATGTGTGGGATATTATTTTGTTGACCTCCAAGGTTTGAGGATGGCACCTTATCCACTCGGCACACCTAGATGGGTCACATTTTTCCTCAAGTACCTTTACAAGTTCAAATATGGCTAAGTCCTTAGACCTTATTGTCATGTCTTGTGCGTGCACCCTGGTTTCTTAAAAACCATTCGTAAACCTCTATCTTGTGCACTTATCCCCACATTCCCATCTTCTTTATCGATCATGTTTACTCACACGCCCTTTGGTACTTAGCCAATATTTGAGGCCCAATAGTTTAGATATAGTTGTATTAGATGTCATATGGTGTTGCAACATCGTAGGAATGTTTTGAGGTTGATAAGAAGTATAATGTGACCCAAGAAAGGGATTGAAAAAATTGGATGAGGGATAAGGTCCTAAAATGGATGAAGAGGGATGGATAGGGTATGACTATGTGTAGTATTGAGATAAAGGATGGTGTCCTAAAATAGATGGAAAGTTTGATGACGTGCACTTTGGCTTTATAATTTTGATTTCAAGAAAAGGAGTTTTTATGATAGATGAAGAGGATGAGGTGGTGGATGTGACAAGTTTTGAGTCTATAATATTTATTTCAGATCTATGAGAAGGAATCACATTAGATGACGAGGGTACAATTTTTGATGTGATGGTATTTGATTTCATAATATCTATGTAACATTCCCATTTTAAGACTTTAGAAACAAGGGATTTTCTTCTTCTTCTAAATAGTGTTCACTATTCTAAATAAAGCATTATTTAGAACAAACATTCAATGCCAATCGAATTCAATGGATAAACATATGCAACTGTAATGACTCAGTGATTCACCAATCTATTCATTCCATAACTCGGTAAGATACCGATGTATTTATGTTATCTTATGTATTGAATACATATTGTATACTTCGTATACTTTGTCTTCCTACCCTACACCGGGTATTGAGTGATCTGTTTAAAGAACATATCTGAATATCTGCTACCAATATTCATCTGATATCACATTGTTTTAAACTTGGTGACATAGGACAACACAACCAGAAGCTTGCGATACTTTGGCCAAAGCTTTATAACATACTGTGTATGTCACTATTCCTAGACGACATACTCATCATATTGGAATACGTCCTTCACCTCACTCCTCTATTATCATGATTGGTCTTTATTGAATACCATCAGTCCACTTGTTCCAGGTTTAACCCTAGCCCTAGATAGGAACATATCCTATTATAGGAAGATGCTCACAATGGCTTAGGGTAAACAGGCATACTCGGTTGACCTAAGTCAACCGGATGTGCCAACGTACCCTGAGCTATTGGAAGCTGATTCATATCCTAAATATGGTCCTATCTAGACCTAGAGAGAAACTAAGTTCAAGTCTGAGTTCCTATTGTGTGTAGATCTAGATGATCAATGAAGAAGGGTGATGCCACATGTCAACTACAATGCTGTATTATTGAGAAGACCCAACCCTTCTTGAAAGTATAGCCCTGTAGTTGGCATGTGCCAACATCCTATAGAAACTACCTCATCAAGATGTACATACCCCCGAGGATATTGTTAATACATTTTTAGTTTGAATTATTTCTTGATTACAGTAACCTTGCCAAACCGTAATCCAACACTCAATAAATTCTTTCCTAAATTTTCTTCATTTAGTCCATGAATAAATTTGTTATACTTATGGTTGTTTTTTAATGTTATATCTCTCATTTACACTACCAATTAACCGCAACCAAACATCGTTATCATAAGTTTCATTTAAAAAGTATAATAACTTTTAGACATGTTCAACGTCCAAATATATCCAATTTAAAGTAGACTTCATACAAAATGAAGTCTAATAAATTGTAATCATATTTCCATACCTTTTTTGGTTTATATTCAATTAAGAGAGAGAAAGAGTCTTTATCTACATGTTTAAGTGTTAGGGTATATCCTACCCAATATCCATATTTCTTAATGTATGTTCATCACACATTACATTACTATACTATATAGTTTAGATAAAGAACATCATATTCTGTAACTTAGCAAGCTGCATCTTAATTAGGGAAATTGAACTAAATAACTTTATCCAACTTATCAAAGGATAGCCAATTAAGCATTTAAATAATATAAATAATATCAACAAGATAGAAATCCATCTCTTTCTTACAAGCACAAGATAATTTACACAACCAATACAAGTAAATTCTTAGCTTTCATTTCATCTTTATAACTTATACATTTACAAGCCTTATGCATTTTAGGAATACTCCATAACAACTTCCTTCATTATAAAAGAATATTACTTTTCTTTTTCAATACAATCTCAAGAACGAACTAGAATTCTTCACAAAGAATTAGACTTAAATCAGCCAATGCATGATATAAGTTTTGCCTTGTTTTATCACTTACAGAGTCCATCTACAAAAATTGCTAGCACGGGTCAGTTTAATGAACTTAGCATGATAAGCACTAAGCCTTAAAATGAAGTGCATTCCACTAATTTTTCCATTAAAAAAACTCTGCTTTAATGAGACAATTAATACATCATAAATATTAGTATAAGTAATAGCAAATGGAAAAGAAGTACATTAACCAATTTGAATTTACTTCTAAGAGAAGAACATAATATAATCCACAACATATGCCTTACAAAATTTAAAGTTTAATTGATCCTAACAATTACCTTTAAACAAAAAAGAAAGGGTTTACAACATAGTTCTCATTGGGATGATTCATCTAGCTCCTAAGCAAGGAAGAAGGATATCCATTCCAAACTATGCTCAACACAAAAATATCAGAAAATAGATACAAGTTCATAACATGAATTTAATTGTTTCATTTAAAGGTCAACTAACTTTAAACACAACATTTAATATTTTAAATAGAACAGAATCCCATATCAATCTAAGAAGGAATATAGAATTTAAACAGTTTGACAACAAGATTGTATTTTCTGTTAAACAAAACTGAAATATCAAATTTCTTCCTTCTTCACTTTAACAAATGATATGAACAAGGAAGACTAAACATGTATAATAAATCTCCATTTTTCAAGAGAACTAATAATAAAAGGGTTAAATCAAATGAACTAATCCCTATAGATTAGAAAGGGAATCTTATCAGAATTTGACTCAATCTTTAATTCATTCTCCAACCTAACAACAAATTCCCGTCTCTAATCCAAACAATAAGCTCATACATAGGTTCCCATAAGAGAGAAAAAAACCAACTCATTGCAAGAAATGTACTACAAGTCCCCCTTACAATCCTTATCATTACAAGCATGAGTTCCAATTTTAGTTTAGAAAAACATTTAGTAAATTTCTAACACAACACCCTGTCCCTAAGGGTTCCCAATTTCCTTCTTCTTTTAAAAGACTCAAGCATTCACTTATTGATCCCAACAAGATTAGAAAACCCAAAACCTTAAACTAAACCAGTTCAAGAGTATCCTCAAACTTGAAACTAAATTTCCTTTACATGCCTCCACAACATTATACTTAAACGTAGGTGATTCATAATTCTTTTAGAACTATAAAAAAAAATCAGATTGAACAAATTTAAGTATTCTACCTCCACTACTATTTCTAATCACTGGTACAAACTCATTTTAAAAGAATTCCAAATCATACTATCAAACTAAAACATTTCCAGTTAAATCTCTAAGAGATATTCAAATAGCTCAGTCATACTACTTACCCAAAATTACCTAGAGTAAGCGGTTTGCATTAAAGGAGTTATAAGCTTCCAACTAGAATATAATTTAAAACCAACTCACAAATACCAGAATAGAGCTAACACGTCGTTTAACTAAAAATTCCAAACACTATGTATCAAATTACATGTACAGTGCCGAATCACAAAGTCTCAAACGTGAGCACAAAGGTATACAAATACTATGATACAAGTCAAAATATAACACAAACAACCCTAACCAGTTTATAGCATAAACAAGAAATCTTATTTCCAACTCAAAATGAAACAAAAGTTTCTCATAGAGGAGTTCAGAACCATTCAAGTAGATATTTGTAGGTTCAGGGCAACCACAAATTCCCATTCTAGTTTGTATTTCAAACAAAGAAAGGTCATACCAGCTCAAAACACGAGCTCCTACCATAGTTCATAACTATTCAAACAAATACTACTATTGTGTAAATTATGAACTTCCTTTAACACTCCAGAATAACACAAGAATAAACATGAGTAAAAAGGTACATATGGACTTAAAACAATAGTCCAAGATTACTCAATAATCCAAACACTGTTACAGAGTAACAAGAACCTCCAACCCAAATTCTTAACAAAAAATAACCCCGAATCAAGCTTAAACTACACACAAACTTGAATACAGGCTCTAGCTCAAACAAAAGACAAGCTCAACTACAAGCTTTAGCTAAAACAAAAGATGAGCTCAACTACAAGCTTTAGCTCAAACAAAACATGAACCCGAATACAAGATCTAGCTCAAACAAAAGATGAGATGAACTACAAGCTTTAGCTTAAACAAAAGACGAGCTCAACTACAAGCTTAAGTTCAAACAAAAGACGAGATCCATAGAAAGATCAGATGGGATTAAAGGTTCCCAAAACTTAGAACCAAATAAACAATGACAAAGGTTAGTTAAAAACACAACTTCTTCGTATAATGGTTCAAGAAATGAAAAACAGAGTTATAGTAACAAGTTTCTCATGCATGTCTCACTAATTAACACATACCAAGAAATTTTCAAACACATATCATCAATTTTCCATGGATTTATACCCAAATTTCCAAAGATTACAAAGCCCAACAAGCAAATAACTAGATAAAACATGCAAGCCAAGAATCTCGTAAGAGCAAAGTCATTTTAATGAAACATTTAGAAGAAAACAAGTGATCTTAATGGTTAGAGCCTATTATGCCTGATAGCGCTTCGACCAAATCAAAGGAGACTTCTAGACGAGCTTCCAACTCCTTTTCTCCTCCATGAAAGATCAACCAACCAAAAAATTTCCTCAGCATGCCTCATATAATTTCCCATGATCGAAAATAGACCGGGTGAGTTAAAAATAGCAATTGAGTGCAAGTTAAAATACTGGTTCAAAGAACTAGTTTGCTTCATGCAGAAAAAAATCTAAAAAGCATGAAAAAACCAACAACCTCCAATAAACCCGCCTTACAAGTTTCCTAGATGGTTTGTGAACAAAACCCAAGGCCAATTAATTTCATTAATTCCAATTTTCCCTCTCAACTCTCCTTTCCACTGCCTCCCAAATCTGGCAAATGCCAATTCCCATTTAACATGTAATTCCATATTTAGTGGAGATTCCATATAAGCCTCCACCAAATCAACTCGCCCCTGCCAAAACTGGCAGTACTTAAAGCCTTTAAGAACCTTATCAACAATTAAATGCCATTGGAACCATTACCTTAGAGGTATGCGACCCATTTAGGTTCCCATTTAAATAGCTTAGGATAGATCCCTTAAAAATTAGGTTAGTTTAAGAATAATTACCTTAGGCCTTAACATAGTACCTTAGGTAATTCCAACATTAGGTTAGATCATCTCATAACGTTATAACATTAGGTTTTAGGTTAGTTTAGATAACCTAGCAACCTTTCCATATTCGCTTAGCATAAGGCTTAGGTTAGAAAAAATTCAATTAAGTAACATAGCTAGGTAGTAAATATTCTTACCCAGCTTAGGATTCCATAGGACAATCCTTTAGTTTTAGGAATCCGAATCCTTCCTATGTCATGAACATGATGTGTTTCATTTATGTCAACAACGTACTGCCAAGATCAATCTCCAAGGAGCTAAGCACAACATACAACTGAATAGAAACACGTTCACACAAGATTAAAGAACTTGTAATAACAAATTTCAGTCCACCATGTCCCTCAATTATGGAATGTCAATTTACCATGCATTCAACTGAGAATGTTTAAAAAATTCCTTGGATCACTGAAATTGATCCATGGATGAGTTAGATAAAGAGTTAAGTTTGCAACTCTTAAATCAGATTGCAAATCACCTACAAGAAGTGAAAAATGGATTTAAGGAAGCCATTCCATTCCAGTCTAATGATCTTAAGAATAGAAAATATTTATCCATATCAAACATGATCTCAAACAATCAAAAGAACACATCTTTAGAAGAAAATCACATGTCAACACTTGAAATGCAAAGGAGGAATATAACAATTGTTGAGGCTGTTACATACTTCCCTCCTAAAAAGAATCATCGTCCTGATGATTACCTCATTTTAACAATTTATATCAATGACAATAAATTCATTCACTTCTCTTACCATAAGTCAAATATATCAAAAACTTATAGTTCCAGAAATCAGCATTAAATAGCTATTTATTCAATTCATATAAATATTTACCCAAAACTGGCATACTTATAGTCATATACAGAAGAAAAATCAATTTTTTCTAACAGTCTACAGAATCAATTCTGTTCAAATAGATATGGAAAAGAAGTTTTCATATCCTCTAGGTTTTCCCAAGTTGCACTATCTTTGTTAAATTGGTCAAATGTAACTGGCAAGTTTCAAGCACTCGTATGGGTTTAACCATGATTATTCCTGGGTCCTAGACTTGCAAGGAATTCCAATTTAACACGTGTGATAAATCTAAAACATATTTCTTAAGCAAATAAATATGGAAAACATCATCACGCATTCATGAAAAAGTAGGAGGTAATGACAAATGATAAGCTACAGGGTTGATTACTTCAACTATCTCAAAAGGTCCCACATAATTAGGTGATAACTTGGTAGCCTTGCCAAAAGTTATAGAACTCTTTTTCGGTTTAACCTAAAGAAATACTATCTCACCAAGTTCAAATTTCCTATCGACCTTCTTTAAGTCAACGTAATTATTTTACCTATCTGCTACTTCTTTAAAGCGTTCACGAATCAATTTAACTTGTTGTTCCATTTCAGTGAGAATTTTAGGTCCAATTACCTCTCTATCCTCTATGCTATCCCAACTAACAGGGGTTCTAAATTTTCTTCTGTATAATGCCTCGAAAGGTGCCATCTTAAGAGAAGCATGATATGTATTATTGTATGTGAATTCAACTAATGGAAGATACTCTTCCCACTTATACTGTTGATCCATGCAATACATTCGTAACATATCTTCCAAAACCTGATTTACTCTTTCAGTCTGCCCATCTGTTTTTGGATGGTACGCAGAACTGAAATTTAGCTTAGTTCCTAGAGCTGCATTAAGCATTTTCCAAAATCTTGACGTCATTCTAGGATCTCTATCCAAAATGATCAACTCAGGTACTCCATGTAATCTAAAATTTTTGTGTACAAATCTTCTTGCCAAAATAGGAGAATCATCCTTCAGATTTCTAGCAATAAAATGTGCTACCTTTGTTAGTTTATCCACAACTACTAATATAACATCATGCTTATTTCTTGACATAGGTAACCCTTGTACAAAATCCATGCTTATTATCTACCATTTGTACTGCGGTATGCTATGAGGATACAACAACCCGGTTGGGTGCATATGTTCCACCTTCGCATGTTGGCACTCAAGACAATGTATCAAAAAGTTTAGAACATCCTTTTTCATTCCTTTCTAGAAATATTGCTGTTTTATATCAGCAAGCATTTTTTTAATCCCAAGGTGTCCAGAAAAAGGTGAATTATGAAATTCTGCTAACAATTTCTTTCTCAAATTATTTAGCGAAGGTACATAGACTCTGTTTTCAAATCGTAAGATTCCTTCTTTATCAAAGTGAAAACCTTTATACCTCAAATCATTTGAATCTACAGAAAGTGTTTCTTTTACTTGTTGAGAGTAAGAATCAGATTCGATAACACTTTTTACTTCATCCTTAAACTAAGTTCTTAACATTATAAGAGCAAAAATGTGCTTCCTATGACTTAGAGCATCAACCACTCTATTTTCTTTACCCTTTATATAACTGATGTCAAAATCATATTGAGACAAAAAATCCAACCACCTTCATTGTCTTGCATTAAGATTTGGCTGAGTGAAGATATACTTCAGTCCAAGGTGATCGGTTTTCAATTCAAAAGGCTTACCAAGAAGGTAATGCCTCCAAACTTGTAGTGCATGAACAATGGCAGCAAGCTCTAAATCATGTGGAGCATAATTCAACTCATGTAACTTAAGTTTCCTACTTTCATATGCTATAACATGACCACTTTGTAATAAAATACCTCCTAGACCTTCACCGGATGCATCAGTTACCACCATAAAATCTCCATTAGGATCTGGTACTACAAGAATAGGTTCTGAAGTTAACTGTTCCTTCAAGGTTTTAAAGGCAATTTCAAATTTATCACTCCAAACAAACTTTTTATTCTTCTTCTGTAAGGAAGTTATTGGTGCATCTATCTTAGAAAAATCTTTTACAAATTTCCTATAGTAGTCAACGAGTCCCATGAAGCTTTTAACTTCATGTACATTCTTTGGTGCAGGACATTCTGTTATAGCTATAATTTTTGAAGGATCTACAACAATTCCATCTTTACTTATAACATGACCCAAATAGTGGACTTCTGTGTCATAGAAAGAACATTTGGATAGCTTACCAAACAACCGTCTCTTTCTCAGAATTTCCAAAACTATTTTCAAATGCTCATGATGCTCCTTAATGATTTTAGAATATATGAGAATGTCATTCAAGAATACGAGCACAAATTTTTCCAAGTATTCTTGAAAGATATTATTCATTAAATTCATAAATGCCACAGGTGCATTAGTTAATCCAAAAGTTAAAATCATAAATTCATAATGTCCATACCTTGTTCTACAAGTTGTTTTATGAATATCCTCATCCTTAATTCACAATTGATGATATCCAGATCGAAGATCTATCTTAGAATATATTGATGCTCCATGCATATGATCAAATAAATCATCAATCCTAGGGAGTGGATATATTTTCTTGATTGTTTCCTTATTTAACATTCTGTAATCAATGCACAATATAAGTGTTCCATCTTTCTTTTTCACAAAAATTATGGTTGCTCCCCAAGGGGAAACACTTGGTCTAATCAAACCTTGAGACAAAATTTCATGCAACTGAGCCTTAAGCTCTACTAATTCTGTAGTAGTCATTTGATATAGTGCTTTAGAAATAGGTTCAGTTCCAGGCTTGATCTCAATTGTGAAATCAAATTCCCTTTTGGGTGGAAGACTTGACAATTCTTCTAGAAATTTATCACTAAAGTCTCATAAAAGTATATATCATTCCATAATATTACTACTCTCTTCTATTGATTTAGTAATTTTTACTATGTATAAGGTACATCCTTTATTTTTGGCCTTTTTAAGTTACATAGCTGACAATTTTCTAACAGAAATCTCATGTTTCACACCCTGAATCTCTGTTGTTTTCTATAGGTCGTCTAAACAACTAATGTTTTTTTTCAAAATAGTCCACTTTAGCCTTATGTTCTACTAACCAGTTAACACCTATGATTACATCATAAGACCCCAAGGGTATAACATAAAGATCAACTTCAGTGGAAAAGTTAGGTAAGTCAAGGATTGCTCTAAAAAAGACACATACTAACCATATGAACAACATTATTCCCATACTATATAGTCCATGTTTTATCCATGTTTCCAGCTTTTATTTTTAATTTTGATGCTAATTTACTAGAAATAAAACATTCAGTAGCTCCGGTATAAAAAAGAATAGTTATTGGCAAGCCAAATAACTTACCCAGAACTTCTATGGGTGTGGCATGTTTCTCAGCCTTCTTGTCAGCTATTGCAGCGTGTATCTTGTGCTACTGATTATGATAATCCTTCTTCAAAGGAAATTGATTTATGTAATGATCTTTGCCATAGTTATAACATCCTCCTACAGGTCCCTTCCTAGGCTCAGGTTTATTTCCAGCCTTAGAGTTATCGTTCAGACCCCCATAGGACTTCTGTCTGTTATTATTGTTCTTGGAAAAGTTGTTCTGTGCATTACCAACAAACTTGTTTATTACTGCTTTCTTATTTGTATAAGATGAAAACTTACTTTTCATTCCAAATTTATTCCATGGTCCTTTCTTGGGTGCAAGAGATGATGAAGAGGAGTTGGGATTCTTCTTCCTTACTTCCTCCTTATGAGCAAAATTTTCCTTTAATTTTTGTTCCTGCCTTATGCCTTTTTCAACAACCCCTTCCATCGTGGTTGGGCTGTGATCATCCACCTCTCCTCCTATAATGGGATTCAATCCCATGATAAATTTCTATACCCTAAACTTCTCATCAGTTTGGTACTGAGGCACATATTTAAGGAGTTTTGTAAATCACTCCTAATACATAGTTATAGTTAGCTTTCCTTGAGCTAAGTTCTAAAATTCAATCATTTTCTGATCAAAGTAGAGTTGTAGCAGCCATCGTTGCTTAAAGTAACCTTTAAATTGGTCCCATGTGATATTAGATTCATCAATGTTCAACTCAGCCTTACGGTTGTCCCACCATGAAGATGCTTTGTGAGAAAGTTGATATGCTCCCCATATCACCTTTGTTTCTTCTGAGAAATTTCTTATTGCAAAGTATTTTTCCATTTTATTGAGCCATTTCTCAACTCCATCTTCTAATGTGGTGCCATCAAACTTGGGTGGACTTATCCTTTTTATGTCATTAGTGAGTTCTGCTACTAGCCTAACCTTTTTGTTCTTAGGCTGAACAGGTATGTTAACATTGTTATTATCAACAACCAAATTGGTTTTGTTCCCTGGAGGTGGCTGATTATTGTTATCAGCTTCTTCTTCCTCATTACCCATTACTTGATGTTCAAGCACAACAAAATGATCTCTTGTGTATAATAGGGAAGTAAGGATCTCATCGAGTTTCTGGGTAGTTGCTACTCCTTCCTCAGGTGGAGGGTTATTTATAACGTTTCCTCTTGTTCTCACCATTTTCTATTACAAGAAAATTTAAGTTTTATCAGATTATGGACACAGTAGGTCCAAGAGCTGCAACCTTCAGCTTTCGATAACAAGATGTAACATTCCCATTTTAAGACTTTAGAAACAAGGGAATTTCTTTTTCTTCTAAATAGTGTTCACTATTCTAAATAAAGCATTATTTAGAACAAACATTCCATGCCAATCAAATTCAATGGATAAACATATGCAGCTATAATGACTCGGTGATTCACCGATCTATTCATTCCATAACTCGGTAAGCTACCGATCTATTTATGTTATCTTATGTATCGAATACATATCGTATACTTCTTATAATTTTTCATCCTACCCTACTCCGAGTACTGAGTGAACTGTTTAAAGAACATATCTAAATATCTTCTACCAATATTCATCTGATATCACGTTGTTTTAAAATTTGTGACGTAGGGCAACACAACCAACAACTTGCGATACTTTGGCCAAATATTTATAACATATTGTGTATGTCACTATTCCTAGATGGAATACTCATCATATTAGAATATGTCCTTCACCTCACTCCTCAATTATCATGATTGGTCTTTACTAACTACCGTCAGTCCACTTGTTCTAGGTTTAACCCTAGCCATAGATAGGAACATAACCTATTATAGGAAGATGCTCATAATGGCTTGGGGTAAATGGGCATAATCAGTTGACCTAAGTTGACCAGATGTGCCAATGTACCATGATCCATTAGAAGCTAATTCATACCCTAAATATGCTCCTATCCAGACCTAGAGGGAAACTAAGTTCAAGTCTGAGTTCCTATTGGGTGTAGATTTAAATGATCAATGCAGAAGGGTGATGCCACATGTCAACTACAACACTGTATTATTGAGAAGGCCCAAGACTTTTTGAAAGTACAGCCCTGCAATTGGCATGTGCCCACATCCTACATAAACTTCCTCATTGAGATGTATATACCCCCGAGGGGATTGTTAATACATTGTTATTATGAATTATTTCTTGATTACAATAACCCTGCCAAACCCTAATCCAATGCTCAATAGGTTTTTTCCTAAATTTCCTTCATTTAGTCCATGAAGAACTTCGTTTATACTTATGGTTGCTATTAATGTTAGATCTCGTAGTTACACTGCCAATTAACCGCAACCGAATATCGTTATCAAGTTTCATTTAAGAAGTAAAATAACTTTTAGACATGTTCAACATTCGAGTATATGTCCAATTAAAGTAGACTTCATACAAAATGAAGTCTAATAAATTGTAATCACATTTACATACCTTTTTGGTTTATATTCAATTAAGAAAGAGAAAGAGTCTTTATCTACATGTTAAAGTGTTAGGGTATATCCTACCCAATATCCACATTTCTTAATGTATGTTTAACACACATTACATTTCTATATAATATAGTTTAGATAAAGAACATCATATTCTGTAGCTTAAAAAGTTGCATTTTGATTAGGGAAATTGAACTAAATCCCTTTATCCAACTTATTAAAGGATAACCAATTAAGCATAAAAATAATATGAAGAATATCAACAAGATAGAAATCCATCTTTTTCATACAAGTACAAGATAATTTACACAACCAGTACAAGTAAATTTTCAGCTTTTAATTCATCTTTATAACTTATACTTTTACAAGCCTTATGCATTTTAGGCATACTACATAATAACCACCTTCATTCTCAAAGAATACTACTTTTATTTTTCAATAAAATCTCAAGAATAAATCATAATTCTTCGTAAGGAATCAGATTTAAATCAGCCAATGCATCATATAAGTTTCTCTTTCTTTTATCACTTACGAACTCCATCTACAAAAATTGCTAGCACAGGTCAGTTCAATGAACTGAGCATGATAAGCACTAAGCCTTAAAACTAAGTGCATTCCAATAATTGTTCCATTAAAACAACTCTGCTTTAATGAGACAATTATTACATCATAAATATCAATATAAGTAATAGAAAATGGAAAAGAAGTACATTTAACCAATTTTAATTCACTTTCAAGAGAAGAACATACTATAATCCTCAATATCTTCCTTACAAAATTAAATTTTAATTGATCCTAACAATTACCTTAAAATGACAAAGAAAGGGTTTACAACATAGTTCACATTGAGATGATACATCTAGCTCCTAAAGAAGGAAGAAGGATATCCATTCCAAACTATGCTCAACAAAAAAATACCATAAAACAAATACAAGTTCATAACATGAATTTAATTGTTTCGTTTAAAGGACAACCACCTTTAAATGCAAAATTTCAGATTTTTAAACAGAATAGAATCCCATATCAATCTTAAGAAAGAATATAGAGTTTAAACAATCTTATAACAAGATTGTATTTTTTGTTCAACAAAACCCAAAAAAAAAATCTCTACCTTCATCACTTTAAAAAATGATTTGAACAAGGAAGGCTAAATAGGTATAATAAATATCCATCTTGCAAGAGAACTAATAAAAGAAGGGTTCAATCATATGAACTAAACCGTATAGGTTAGAAATAGATTCTTATCATAATTTGACTCAACTTTAATTTATTATCAAAACTTAACAAATTCCTGTCTCTAATCCAAACAATAAGCTCATACACTAGTTACAGAAGAGAGAACACAACCAACTCATTGCAAGAAACATACTCTAATTTCTCCTTACAATCCTTATAATTACAAGCATGAGTTCTAATTTTAGTTCAGAATAATACTCAGTAAAGTTTTAATATAGCACCCTATCCCTAAGGGTTCCCAATTTCCTTCTTCTTCTAAAAGACTTAAGCATTAACTTATTGGTCCCAACATGATTAGAAAACCCTAAACCTTAAACTAAACTAGTTCAGGAGTATCCTCGAATTTGAAACTGAAGTTCCCTTACATGCCTCCACAACATTGTACTTAAACATAGATGATTCATAATTCTTTTGGAACTATAAAACAAAATCAGGCTAAACATATTTAAGTATTCTTCCTCCACTACTATTTCTAAGCATAGGTGCAAACTTGTTTTAAAATAATTCCAAATCCTACTATCAAACAAAAATGTTTCTAGTTAAATCTCTAAGAGATACTCAAACGACTCAGTCATTCTACTTACCCATAATTACTTGGATTAAGTGGTTTCCATTAAAGGAGTTATAGGCTTCCAACAAGAATACAATTCAAAACCAACTCACAAATACTAGAACAGATCTAACACGTCGATCAACTAAAAATTCAAACACTATGTATCAAATTACATGTACAGTGTCGAATCACAACGTCTCCAACATGAGCATAGATAATACAAATATTATGAAACAATTCAGAATATAACATGAAAACCTTAACCAGTTTATAGCGTAAACAAGAAACCCTAATTCCAACTTCAAAATGAAACACAAGTTTCTCACAAAGTAGTTCAGAACTAGTCACATAGATATTCACAGGTTCAGGACAACCACAAATTCCCATTCCAGTTTGATATCAAAAAAAGAGAGCTCACACCAGCTTGAAACATGAGCTCCTACCATAGTTTAGAACTAATCAAAATACTGTTATTGTGTAAAATTACGAACTTCCATTAACAGTCCTGATTAACACAAGAATAAACATGAGTACAGAGAACATATGGACTTAAAATAACAGTCCAAGATTACTCGAGAATCCAAACAGTGTTCAAAGTGACAAGAATATCTAATCCAATCCTTAACAAAACACTATCCCCAAATCAATCTTAACCACACATGAACTTCAATATAGGGTCAAATGAGACACCATCTCAACACAAGCTCATGTTCAAAGAAAACATGAGCTCAACTACAAGCTCTATCTCAAACAACATGAACCCTAATACAAGCTCTAGCTCAAATAAAAGATGAGCTCAACTACAAGCTTTAGCTCAAAAAATGATGAGCTCAACAAAAATATTTAGCTCAAACAAAGATGAGCTCCAAAGAAAGATCAAACAAGATTTTTTTCGATTTTTCGTCACATCAAAAGCTCAAACTGATGGTGGAGAGGGATCTCATCATGTTAATCACCTGCTATGCCAACACTCTCCCGCACGATGGAGCCAGATGCAACCACATGAGCTCTAGGCCCACCACATATACACCTAATTAGGCCCAACGACATTAGGAGGTAGTGACATTGGGAATTTCCTGGGAGGTCACCCATCCCAATACTACTCTGGGGTTGACACGCTTAACTTCCTAGCTCTGATACCATGTATGATTTTCCGTCACACCAAAATCTTGAACTGATGGTGGAGAGGGATCTCATCATGTTAATCAGCTGCTACACCAACAGATTCAAGTTCCCAACACCTAGAACCAAAATAAACAACAACGAAGGTCAGTTGAAAACGTAACATATTCATATACTGGTTCAAGAAATGACAAGCAGAGTTATAGTAATAAGTTTCTCATGCCTTTCATGCTAAATAATACATACCAAGATAGTTTCAAACACATATCAACCATTTGCCAAGGATTCATACCCAAATTTCCAAAGATTACAAAACCTAGCAAGCAAATAACCAGATAAAACATGCAAGCCAAGAATCTCATAAGAGTAGAGTCATTTTAATGAATCATTTAGAAGAAATCAAAAGATCTTAAATATTAGAGCCTATCATGCCTAATAGTGCTTCTACCAAATCAAAGGAGACTTACAGATGAGCTTCCAAATCTTTTTCTCCTCCACAAAAGATCAACCAAATAAAAAATTTCCTCTGAATGCCTCATATACCTTCCCATGATTGAAAATAGACCAAGTGAGTTAAAAATAGCAATGATGTGCAAGTCAAACTACTGGTTCGAAGAACCATTTTGCTCCATGCAAAGAAAAATCCAAAAAGCATGCAAAAACCAACAACCTCCAACAAATCTTCCTTCCAAGTTTACTAGATGGTTTGTAAGCAAATCCCGAGGCCAATTAATTTCATTAATTCCAATTTTCCCACTCAACTCTCCTTTCCACCGCCTCCCAAATCTGGTGAATTCTAATTCCAATTTAATATTCAACTCAATCTTTAGTGGAGCTTCCACATAAGCCTCCGCCAAATCAACTAGCCCCTACCAAAATTGGCAGTACCTTATGCCTTTAAGAATATTATCAACAATTAAATGCCATTGGAACCGTCGTCGCCTTAGAGGTATGCAATCCTTTTAAGTTCCCATTAAAATAGCTTAGGATAGATCCTTAGATTTAGGTTAGTTTAGGAATAGTTACCTTAGGCCTTAACACATTACCTCAGCTAATTCCAGCATTAGGTTAGATCATCTCATAACCATATATCATTAGGTTTTAAGTTAATTTAGATAGCCTAGAAACCTTTCCATACTCCCTTAGCACAAGGCTT
The DNA here is from genome assembly GCA_019776745.2 of Taxus chinensis. NCBI lineage: Eukaryota > Viridiplantae > Streptophyta > Pinopsida > Cupressales > Taxaceae > Taxus > Taxus chinensis. The sequence goes on along the minus strand of CM034154.1, from coordinate 465,297,485 downwards.
AGGTTAGAAAAAAAATCAATTAAGTAACATAGCTAGGTAGTATATATTCTTACCCAGCTTAGGATTCTGTAGGATAATCCTTTATTTTTAGGATTTCAAATCCTTCCTATGCCATGAACAGGTTGTATTTCATTTACATTAGCAATGGACTGCTAAGATCAATCTTCAAGGACCTACGAACAACATATAACTGAATAGAAACACGTTCACACAAGATTAAAGAACTTGTATTAAAAAATTTCAGTCCACCATGTACCTCAATTATGGAATGTCAATTTACCATTCATTCAACTGAGAAGGTTTAAAACATTCCTCAGATCACTGAAATTGATCCAGGGATGAGTCATATAAAGAGGTAAGTTTGCAACTCGTAAACCATATTACAACTCACCTATAAGAAGTGAAAAATGGATTCAAGGAAGCCATTCCATTCCATTCTAACGATCTTAAGAACAGAAAATATTTATCCAAATCAAGCATGATCTCCAACAATCAAAAGAACACATCTTTAGAAGAAAATCACATGTCAACACTTGAAATGCAAATGAGGAATATAAAAATTGTTGAAGGTGTTACAGTCTGATTCAAGACAAGGTTTCATGTTAGATGGTAAGTGATGAGATGTAGATAATATTGGATTAAAGTTAGATGAAGGTGAAATTTCCTCTAGACATGATTGAGGTGTATTTAGGAAGTTTTCTAATTGTTTGATTAGTACAATGAATGGTGGGATATCAGGATTTTCAATTACAAAGGCTTCTTTAGTAACTACTTCTAAAGTGGAATTCAAAGATTGCAAGGAGGTAATAGGTGTTTAAGTAGGGGACACTGGTAATTTCAGTGTATGAGTATAATTAAAAGGAGGATATGAGTGTGTTTAATTTTTGAGAGGAAACACTGAGGATGAGGGGGTTTCCTGATGGGGAAAAACTTATGTAATAACATTAAAGGTATGACTAGAAGGATGCATAGTATCCATATGAACCGATTCAATTGAGGGTGTTGGATTAGGAAGATAAGTAAAGTCCTCATGTGTGATATCTTCATCATGAGAAGATCTAGGGGAGTCATATGTAGTTTGATTTAAATCATAGGAATTCCTAGGGGATTGAGGTGGAAAATTCATAAATTGAGGATCAAGTTAGGCCTCTTCAAGGTCTTTGATTTCTAACTTCTTGGCCATGCTAAAGACTTCATCAAAAGTTTAGAATGTGTGGATTTTAAGAATGGATGAGATGTAATGAGAACATGATCGAGTGAACAACTTAATTAGTTATGTTTGCGAAAGTGAAAAGGACAATTGATTGACAATATTTTGCCATCTAGCGACAAAGTCTGCAAGGGATTCATTTTCAGACTGTTTGATAGTAGCAAGATCAGAGATGGTGATTTTGTGAGTGACATTGGAAGCAAAGTGATTGAGAAATAACATGGATAGCTGTGTGAAAGAGAACAAATAATGTCGAGGAAGGGATTTGAACCAATCCAAGGAAAGTCTTGCTAATGATATAGGAAAGGTCTTAAGAATAAGATCTTGATAATGGATAATGAGATGACACGAGTGTCTGAAAGATAGTATGTGTTATTGAGGATCGTCTTGGCCATAGAATAAGGTGAACTCAGGAAATTCCCAATGCGGAGGGTATGATTTACATGATATTAATGGATGGATGGGTTCATTACAAACCTCATCATAAGTGAGGACATGTTTGGGCTTTACAAAAGTAAATTCTAAATGGTCTAATATATTAGATAGGGCTTGAAAATTAACATTTCTGGGATTATACTTGGAATACTTAACATGTGAGTACAAAGGAGAATGTGATTGATTTGAATGTGGATTAGAATAATTCTACTGTAGAAGAGTTTGATGTGGCAATTGATAAGGAGTGGTCAAAGATGATACTGATTGTAAAGAAAGTTGTAATGAAGGAATATGGGAAGACATGTATAAATATTGACTTGGTTGTTGAATGAGAGGGGCTGATTAGGCCTGAGATGGGATGTGTGTGTGGGTTTGAGATGTCTGAGGTATTGAGAGAGATAGTGAAGTTGAGATAGGTTGATTGAATGAGGGATGAGGGATATTAGAATTTTTGTGAGATTGAGATGAAGGAAGGGATGTAGAAAAGACCATTTGATTTGATACAACTGGCATGTGAAAAGAAGGATGTGACAGATGCCCAGAGGGTTGTTGAATGAAATTTTTGTATGATTTTTGGAGTAATTGATATGTAGGTTTCCCATAAGGGACATGAGATGGTGTAGATGGTTGTGGGAATATGATGGAGCTAAATGAGGTTGAATAAGTTGTGATAGGTTGATAAGTTTCATAAGGACTAGATCTTGTATAAGAGATATTTTGGAATTGATTGGGATCAAGATATATTGGAGTAGCTGAGGATAATTATAAATATGTTGCAGAGTTATTTGGGGGATATACTGATGTAGAAAGTTGAGACATGATAATTATTTATCAATAATACAAACAAAGCTCTAATGAATATGTAAATTTAACAGACAAGTCAAATAGAAGAATGTTTTAATTATCTTAAATTAATTAAGAAAAGGTGAAATGTGTAAGATGGATAATAAAGGTCCTAAGAAATGGTTATCTAAGACTGGTTTCAGGAATTCTTTGGACGAATTCCTCAATATTCCCAAAGGTACACGAAGCCTAACTTTGTACCTTTGCCAGTATGAGCATGTTATTGGGGCCTAACCCCTCACTTCACATTCCCGCTGCAATAAAGGAGTTGGGTGCTGAGCCAATATATACTGACAAACATGAGATTATACTTGTTCAGAACACCAAGTTGGCTTCTCCTCTTGGTGATCAAATCCAAGTAGGTATCTGTTGAGAAGAAAATGTATAACACTTAGCGAAAGGAATACAGAAGATTTACGTACAGAAGAGAAGAGCGGATCCAAAGGCACTGGTGGATTGGGAAGGAATCACGCGTGGAGGATAGAGACAGATTCAGTACTTAGCCGTTTTTATGATTATGATGTATTTTTGGAAGATGACATGCGGAGCACAAAAACAAGATGAATACTTGCACGACACGCATTGGTTATTTTTGGAAGAGCGGCTATGGAGCACTTTGCATGGATATGGGATAAAGATAGAATTGCTACTGATAGTTAACTAAAAGAGATCTATTGTTAGCACACTTGCATGTGTGGATGTAATTGTAAAGGCACATGGCTATTTTTAGCATGTGACCTATTTTAGGATTAGATAAGCAGTCAAGGGAAATTCCCCACCCTTATAAATATGTATTGAATTGTGAAGTATAGTAGTGACCTATGTGAGAACTGAATTATTATTAGGTTATGCTACCAAATCTGATGTGCACATAAAATATGGTATTATCTATTGTAATGATCTTATGTGTATTTGTCATGTTTAATATAATGGAGTGTACTGGCTGAATCTGAGTATTAATCCTAAGTATAATTGGCTCTTGCATGTGTTTATTTCATGATGATTATCATTTAAATATGTTATTCTTTAGATATATATCTAAACATGCACTATATAATGATGTATTAATTATGGACCTGAAAGCATTAAGTCTTCATCATGATAACATCTTGCAACAACAACCCTAAAGAGGGGCCTGCTACATTTACATGCTTCGGGTGAGCACTCAGTTTAGGTTGAGTGATGTGCCAGCACACCTGGGCATTTACTAGTAAATTCTAGGTTGCATAATTGGTTCCATTTCTAGGACCTCTTTTTCAGTTGTTTTCAGGATGGTTTGCAATGAAGACATACCAATTGACCCTAGTAAGTTTTGAGGAGTGGATATACAACATAGAAGAAGAATATGCATGGATGTTTAACACTGGATCTGAGTTTGATGCACGCACGTGGGTAGAGAAGAATTTGTATGAATGTTTGTATGAGAGATTCTTCACTATATTTTTGATGCAATTATACGAGTGGCTGGTTGCTTATGAATCTAAAAGGAATTGGAGGTATCACACACTTGTCTATACGCAGGAAGAATTTCAGACCCTTTATGATGCTGATCTTCTTTGGACTCACACAGTGGATATGTGGTTATGTGGTGTTTTGAATAACTATATCTTAGAGTACTTAATTTCTAGTTATTCATGCCTAGAGGTAACCGAGTTCTAATTTTTATGATATCCCAGGGGAACTTACCTACAAGGCATTCCACTAATGATCAAAATTCTGATGGTAACCCTGAACTAGGAGAGAAAAATGATGGCTAACTAAACCCCACCACGTGTGGGGGCAGGAGTAGGTTTGGTAAAATATGTTAGACCTAGCATTAGAGAGGAAGAGAGAAGAAAGGTGGCTTAAGTACAATGAGGTGCACAAAAGTGAGATAGAGAAGCAGTGGGATGCTGCAAAGTGGATGGTGTTGTGGAGAGAGATGGCTTGAGAAGGATTTGAAATTCACGTAGAAGATGTGGAACCTGAGCATCAAGAACTCCCCCATTTGTAGAAGCACGCCAGAAGAGACCCTCCTCAACGTCACATAGAAATGCGCCAGTGGAGACAACCTAGGTTGTGGGTGCGCATCTGAATCTACCTGACAAGCTTGCCCTTGCACTTGGTCTTCTAGTATATATTACAAAAAATAGTCAACAAGCTAATTTATGTAGTGGGAGAGAAAGAGTAAGTCATGTAAGAAACACATCGATGACAGAAAAAATTTCTTCATTATTGTTTGGAGGTACCTTTTCAGGTGTATCTTCTACACAGAACTCAGGTGCGTAGAATTTTGGACTCTCTTCGAGGAGTGGTAACACTTTGTAGACCATAGGGGTGTAGTTCAGTACTACTATTGGAACATAGGGGAGTATATCTTCTAGTCTGACTCTGGCTACAGGTTCAAGATCAAGAGGTATAGGTGGTTCTAGTTCTGTTGGATCTAGTGGTTCTAGAGGTAGAGGAAACACAGCAGGTTCTGGATCAGATGGGTAAGGTCCGCACCAACCTCATAATATTTACATGGAGATGTCTCTTCATCTTCTAGAGTATAGGGGCATAGAATATGTATTTTAACATGTTTATATGTGTGAAATAATATGGCATGCCAAATGAATCACAGCTTCTGAGCACAGGGCAAGTCAATTTGCTACTACGTTACAATGGCATGCACATAGTTGGTAGAAAATTTTTAACCCTAATAAGACTTGTGTAGACTATGCAGCTTTAAAATATGCTTTCCTTAAAGATTTTCACATCCATGCATTTGAGCAGAAGAGTATAAGCGCACTTAAGGATATTAAGCAAGGCATTACTAAGAGTGTTAGAGAGTATGATGATCATTTAAAAACATTGTCATCTAAGCTTTATTATGATATTCATGTGATCCAACATGTGTAATGGTTTGTTGGAGGTTTGATTACACCTTTTAGAAGGGCGTTATCACATAAGACATACACTGATCTACGTAAAGCACTTGAATCATCCTTATATGATGAGGTAGTTAGAAGTATAGACACTGGGGTGGGCCCATTTTTAGAAGAACATATTGTAGCTATGGCAAAGCAGTTGGAGAAGCTATCAAAAAATTCAGCACATGAGACCCACATTAGGATTTGGTGGATAAAGTGTGAAGTGGAAGGTAACACAAAGGATAGTTATCCCCACAGATCAGTGCACTCATTGCTACTAAACTATGAGATATGTCATTTAAACTATGATGCTAGCCACTTCCCATTATTACAACGTACAATAAGGAAGAATGTATCTTATTCCAATAAGATTTTTAGGTCCACAACTCATGACATAGAAGATTTCTAGCTGATTGGTAAGATCCATGATGTTATAGACATTGGTTAACGATAGACCGGAGTTTACGATAACTCTAAAGGAAAGAAAAACCATCAGGATCGGGATCATAATCAAGCACACTATGATCGGAATGAAGGGAATTTTGAAGGCGATCACTGCAGAGGTCGAGGATATTATGGTGGATTTGGAGGATGAGGCCGTGGTGGTGGATGAGGTGAGTTCCCTCATAGAACATGTTATACATGTGGATCTCCTGACCACTAAAGGTGTGAATGTCCTCATACTATTACATGTTCTTTCTATGGAAAGAATCATAGTTATGAGGAATGCCTGGACTTGTATGAGCATCTTAATAAGTAACACAAATAAGAAAACAAAGGCACATAGATGGATAGGATATAGCGCGTTGTGAAAAATTATTGGATGCCCAAGTTGGAACTAGAATCTGAGGCATTACAAGTAAGGATCACTACCTGTGCTAAATTGATGTGCGCCAAAGAAACATTGTAGCAAAATCCTACCATCATTAAGGAGGAGGTTCTACATGCACGGTACCCAGATCCTGCCCATCAGAAGGAGGTTTATCAGGTAACCATGGAGGTACTAAAAAATATTCAGGGTGAAATATAATATTTAAAGGAGAAATCATGGAAGACGGAGCATAAGAAAGCATCAAAGATAGTCCAATCTGATATGGATGACTTAAAAGAAGTGTGTAAGATGTTGTGCCAAGAGAATATCATTCCACTTTTAGGGAATTGGTTAAAGGGAAACAATCTACGTGTAATTATTGAGACTGGACGACAGATCCTACATGTAAATCTTCCCCCTTATAGCCTAGATTATGACAAGGAGATCATTCTGAATATTGTTGTGGATGGGTGACTTTTGAGTAATATATTGATTAATATAGGCATGAAATTCAATTTTCTTACCTTAGATGCATGGGTACAAATGGGGTGACCTCCATTGCAACCATCTTCAAATGTATTGTTCATGGCTAACTGGACTAAGGCCACTCCCATCAGAGTTTTAAAAGATGCCTCCATTACCATACAAGGAGCCAAGTTCACTAGAGATTTTGAGGTCTTAGTACTAGTAGAGGTAGATAGCTTCCCATCTCTACTAGGGTATCCTTAGTGATATGCAAATAATGCTAATCTTCGGTTCAACAAGGGTTATATAAGATTTGAAAATAAGGAGGAAAGGGTTATTATGCCATTAATAGATGGAAAATCTACGCCCTATATTGATCCCTTGAGTGAGGAAGACCCGAATAGGATTTATGTACACACCATCTGGGACCCAGAGGTGTATGATCCATCTAAAGAAGGAATACTTCAATGGGAGGATAGATAGTCTATTAACGATACTACAAGTGTTGCTTGTGATAATTGGGATCATAACACTTATGAGTTGGTAGGGTGTGAAGTAAAGAGAATATTTACTAGGGACAACAGACCGCGTTGTATCAGGAGAATAAGTAACAACTCAATACCTCATTACACTAGAGAAGGAGACCCTATGGTGTTCCTGAGCTCCATGGAGGAATAATGGATAGACCAGTTGGAGAGATGGAATATGCTAGCATATACCCTATGTGGGATAGCAACGCACTGGTGGGTGTTCACAAGGATAATCTTGTAGGATGGAATGAAATTAGGATTTATCTTGGTACTAGGCTCTTCAGGAGCAATTCACCTACTCAAATCTATACTTATCATGGTAATCAACCTATTCAGAACCATATTCAGTAGTGTGAGAGACTCTAGATAGAAGGGAAAGAAGCTTTACCACCTTCGCTCTAGGTGCACAATTTTTATTCCACTTTACAAGGCTATGTGCTTGCATGGTATGTATATGTAGAACTCTATAGAGATACTAGAAATTGGAAGGATTTAATTGCAGGAATGACCTAGACGTTTGAATTCTTCTCTACTAAACTTCCAGTGGAAGAAGCATTAAAGGTTATAAAGAGATTAACTGTGGGGGATAGTTCCATGACAGAAGAACTCATTTAGGAGTTATTTGATGAAGGAGACTTAAGAATGTGTTTTTCTAAAGAAATAGAGGCCAATGCCACATTACTTCAGCACGTTTTCCTTGCAAAAGAAAAAGGAAAAATGGTCTACTTATTGGATGATGGAGAATTAGAAAATCTAGATGTAGAGCATTCAGTAGGTAGGTGTGAGGTGTTGTACAGTGTAGATAAGCTCACGTGTGCCTATCATGAACCTATGAAGACAAAGAAAGTGAATATTGGATCAGATGTTGAGCCTAAGGAAGCCCTAATTAGAGAGTATTGGTCTGACTCTGAAGTGGAAAAAATCATTGAGTTACTATGGGATTATCACAACTTATTCCCTCAAGAGTACCATGAACTTAAAGGCATGCATAAATCATTAGGAGAGATGAAGATTAAGATAAATGAAGGAGCATGTCCAATTAGGAAGAGACCTTACAGGATGAACCCTAACTTGCGCATCAAAGTTAAGGAAGAAATTGACAAAATGTTGAAATCTGACATCATCAAGCCCCTAGAGGAATCAAAGTGGGTTAGCCCCTTGGTGATCAGTATAAATAAAGGTGGTTGAATTAGGATTTTTGTGGATTATAGGGAATTGAATTTTTCATGTGTGATTGATCCTTTTCCTACACCTTTCATAGAAGAAATATTATATGGCTTTGTAGGGTGCAAAGTTTATTCTTTTACAGATGGATTCTCTGGGTATCATCAGGTTAGATTTGCATAGGAGGATCAAGAGAAAATGAATTTCACCACTAAGTGGGGAAGTTTTCCATATATTGTGATGCCCTTTGGTTTCAAAAACATGCCTATTATATTTTCACACATAGTTTTTCAATCATTCTAAGATTTTATTCACAACTTCCTATAGGTTTACTTGGATGATTGGATGGTGTATGGACTTGTTAAGGATCATTGTGACAATTTACGCTTAATGTTTGAAAGATGTAAATAGTTGAGTATCTATTTTAACATCAAGAAGTGCATATTTTCTACACCATTTGGAATACTTTTTTAGGACACATAATCTACAAGGAAGGTTTTTTTGTTGATCCAGCCAAGGTTATAGTTATTATAGGTCTAAAAGAGCCTAACCAGTCAAAGTGAGGTGCGTGGATTCTTGGGTCACACAGGGTATTATAGAAATTTTATAAAGGATATGCCAAAGTTTCCAAACTCCTAGAAGAGTTACTAAAAGGGAAAGGTACATTCTATTGGGGAGAACCACAACAACACGCATTTGAGGAATTAAAGGAGAGACTTACTACTGCACTATTATGCATTTTCCTTCATGGGACCAACAGTTTCATGTACATGTGGATGCCTCTAACACATCCATTGGCATGGTGTTGGCTCACCCTAGAGAAGGTATTATGGATCATCCTATCTATTTTTCTATTAGAAAGTTGACTCCTGCAGACAAGAACTACACAACTACAGAATGTGAAGCTTTGTCAATGATCTATGCATTACATAAATTTAGACAATACTACTAGCTACGCCATTTTTATTTTATATAGATCACATGGATTTGAAATATTTGGTAAATAAACTCATTTTACAGGGGCGTATATGTCGGTGGGTGCTCTTATTTCAGGAATTTTATTTCATAGTTGTGGTAAAACTAGGGAAAAGTAATTCTAGACCATACCATCTATCAAGAATATAGTCAAGAGAAGATGCACAGACAATTGAAGATACCATGCCAGATGCATAGTTATAAAGGTTACAACACATGCCATCAAAATTAGAGGACATTGTTTTATTTCTACGAACATGTATGGTACTAGACAAAATGAAATCCTTAGAGAAGAAAAAACTTTTTATACGCACGACACCATATATGTTGATCAGTGGTGACTTTATACAAACTAGGTCAGAGATGAAGTATTGCACCATGTCGTGTATTGCTAAATATGAGCACATGGGCATATCATGGAAGAAGCTCATGGTGGTATTACAGATGGCCACTATGTAGGTGATGCTACTGCACGTGCAAGATTCTACTCACTGGATTATGGTGGGAGACCCTCTATAAAGGATTGTAAGGAATATTGTAAAGGCGTGTGATCACTGTCAGTGCCTTGGAAAACCAAGTCAAATAGATGAAATGCCTCTGAGACCTATTACTAGTGTAGAACCATTTGAGAAATGGGTTATAGATTTTGTGGGTCTTATTTCACTAGCTGCACATAGAATGGATCGCGCTATATCATCACTTGCAAAAATGATCTTACAAGGTGGGCAGAAGAAACACCTACAAAATATTGTACAACAGCTAAAACAGCTTTTTTTCTATGGGAAAATATTATTACAAGGTATGGATGTCCTTCTAAGTTTGACCAGTGATAGGGGGTAACACATTTTTTAATGAGACAATTAGATATTATTGGATGAGTTTATGATTGCGTACCATAAGACTATACCCTATCATCCTCATGATAATGGAACTACTAACACTTTCAACAAGGTTTTCAACTAGACATTGATAAAAAATTGTGATGTTGGAAGGAAGGATTAGGATGATAAAGTTTCTACTAGTACTTTGGGCATATCAGAACAACATATAAATGGTTGAAAAAATCCACACCATTTCAGTTAGTGTTTGGCGTAGAATTAGTTCTTCCTATGGAATTCATGTTAACTTCTTTGCATATTATGCATGTTGGAGGTCTAGTTGATGAGAAATCATTAGAAGAACGGATTGAAAATTTAATCAACTTGGATGAGAGATGTAGCAATAGGACATTTGGAGTCAGAAGCAAGAAAAGGCCAGGCAGAAAGCATGGCATGATAGACACATCAGGGATAAAAAGCTTGAGATAGGAAAAATGGTGCTTTATTATTATAAGTTTTTGTGCCATCCAAGAAAATCAAGGTGCATTGGTTGGGGCCATATGTTATCACTCACATACTTGAAACAGGCGCTTTCCAATTAGAGGCGCTTGATGGAATGTGTTTACCTGATTACTTCAATGGGAGTAGGTTGAAGCCCTACTATAAATAAGTCTTCTTGGTGTTTGTAATAAGGAAGTGTTTCCATTTAGATTAGGTATTCAATTATGTATTTCCTTCTTCTTTGCTATGCTTTGTCAATTTAGTTGGTGATTTTATGTAATAAGAATGTTTGTGCACTAGAAGCTAATTACTATTTGAAGTACTTTTATGCATAGAGGACTACACATACCACTAGGTGTGGGGTGGATTTTATTGATATCACAGGTACAAGACTGATGGAACTAAAAGGTGTTATTCAAGTATGGAAATGAACTACTATGGGTGCCAATTCCAAAGAGACCATAGATGGAAAAGAATGAAGAAGTATTGCGAGGTAAAAGCGATTGTGGAAACTAATATGATAATGTGCATAGATTTACTTAGCACATGGAAGTGCATGGAAGAGAAGTTTGAGCCAGAGGGTCAGGAAGGCATGCTAGAAATATGGGGTGAAAAATTATACGATTTTTGTGAAGATTGTTCAAGGAATTTTGAAAATGGTCAATTTAATGAGAGTATTATTGGTAGGGGTAGCAATAACTAAATTTTTGAAAATCTATATAAGGACATGAGGGTTTTCATAGAACTTTGAATCACAAGTATTCGAGTGCACTCTAAGTGCAATAGAGCTAAGTGAATTGTTGAGGCCAGTGGAGAGTTATAGCTATGGAGAGTATAGTTGTGCATAGAAAATGTAAACCCCCCATTGGTGAAGACGTTTGAGAAAAGTAGAATCAAAAAGGAGCTAGGGTATGCGGTTTTGAGAGGAAAAAATCATGTGAAAAACTTGAGTAGGGTTTAGAAGGAATCGACATAAAAGATATAAGGTGGTATTTTTGGATGGTGCCAATTTAAGCACCTGCAGTAAGCACTATGGTACCCAATTTATTTTACCTTTTCATTCTGAGTAGCATCAGAGATATGGCATGAAGCTTGAAGTCAACCCTAGATCATGATGTAGTGTCATTTTGTAGCCGGGGACACTATGATCTAACTGACACTCTTGAGATTTGTGGAGAGATGGATAGCACTTTGAAAGGATTTGATCTAACCCTCACTATTTTAGGTTGTTCCTTTTCAACCAAGGTAAGAGAACCTATATTAGTAACCCCCTTTACGTGAAGGAGATGAAAATATCCCTCAATTTATGCAAATAGTATGAAAAGCCCTTGGGAAAATTCCTGATCAACACTCTTGCAATCTACATTTTACAAGTTGTCACTGGTCAGATCACTAAGATATTTTCAATGCAAGGCAAGGGTTACTGAAGACATTGTATGATCCTGATTTCAAGGTCCTTGTGCATTTTTGTGGGCTCAAGATGGAAGAGATCCTTTTGTTGACACACAATGAAATGCAAAAAGTAGTATGGGTAGGATTAGAATTTTGACCTTTGAATGAATTTTTTGTGGGGTGTTGATAATACAAATGGGATATATCAAATCTTTGACAACCTCTACAATACTTGAACAACTATCCAGATAAAATTCTTCAAATAATATCTAGGATATTATTTCAACCAGAAGAACATCATAAATGAAATCCAAAGTTTCACAATCTTTCACAATCTTTTTGAGAATTCACCACAAAATTCTTGAATCTCCGAAGAACTCAATTAAACACAAAAGCACCCTTGATGAAACCACACCTAAGGTACCTCCAAAGGCTTACAAGCAATCTCTGATAATCAAGGAAGCTAAAGTGATTTTAAATTGTTTATCTCTTTATCAGATGAAGGCTCTTCTTTAAAATGAGCCTTGAAAATGCCACTAAACTATCATTGGAAGAAATGGAGATTCCTGTGTGATTTCTAAAGACTTTAAATGCAAGATTGCAACAAGAACAATGAAAACTATTTGTAGGCATTTAAAAAATGATAACAGACATCATATTGCCCAGAAAAACACATATTAACTCAAGATCTTGTTAGATTCATCAGTTAGGGGAGAGTTTCATGAACAATCTCAGAGCTGTGTGATGGCTATACACTTGTAACCAACTCACATACATGAAGATCCAACACAGAAGAAATTATTCTGGTCCTTTGGTGGGTTTCTCAGAAATTGAGCTTTCTCTCAGAATTTGCTCGTGAATTTCAACTTTTTCCAACCCCTTTACAATTTCTCCAAAATGCATTATATACATCATGCCATATTGGAGCCTTCTTTCCCAAGAAAATAATATGCCACGGGATCAAGTTTGTTACAAAAAAATCCTCATGATTCAATGAAAATTACATCAAACAAAACAACATTCACAGGTTGCACTAGGTGTGCCCAAAAAGATTAAATCATTACAAATATCTAGATCATTATCCATCCTGGAGGCATGCATTTTCATCATTGAGGCATGCAAACACCTTTTACTCATCATTTTCACCAATTTTACCTTTTCAAATTACCTCTACAACTTTTGATTTTTTCATTTCACATTTTTGGACGGATTAGGGAAAAATTTATTTCAAAATCACCTCAGATCAAAGAATTAAGCCATGAAATTGATGTCAATGATCTTGGAAGGCCAAGATGACACAAAATCACTATAAATTTGATGAATTTTGATGCAAAAATCATGATTCCAAGCTTCTTTCATCTCCCATGGTGGTCAAAACAAAAGGATGCACAAACAACCGTCGTTCCTATCCATATTTTAATCCTGGCCCTCCATGTGGAAGATGAAGATTTAGAAATAATCTTGAGTTACCTTTTTAATTTTTTGGATAAGACTAGACACATTGCAAAATATGATTGGATCAAACCCAGTTTTAAAACATTTACTTTATGACCTTTTGAAAATTTTGGAAAAATTCTCATTTTGTCCCCGCCTCTTTGCCTTTGAATTTTGGAGCTAACATGTGGCACATGGTGGGTCCCATTGGGATCGTGCTTCAATTCTATGCATTTTGACCTTTTTTGGAAAATTGGAAAATTTTCACTTTTTGCCCCATGGGCCTGCACTTCCGATTTCTTCCCTCGCCATGTGTCTCCTTGTGATTCGTTAGTGGGCCATCGCTTCAAATTTTGATTTTAAGCCTTCTTTGCAAAAGGCAAAAAATTGTCTCCTGCCTCCACTAAAGCTACCCGGACCACCCACCTTCGTCCACTCATGGACCCATTTCCGCTTACCCGGGTTATCCATGATTTGTCATGGAGCTTGTTTGCGGGCCCATCACTTAAACTTTTATTTTCATCCTTAAGCCTCATTTCGAAGTTAAAAATTCTTTGAAAAAATTCCCATTTCCCTCCATATCCCAAAATTTCCTCTAACCCTTCATAGAAACATGTCCACCTATGATTCATTCCTGGGGGCATAGTAAAAAATTTCATTCTGAACTCTTTTATGAAAAAGGAAAAAATCCCCTTTTACCTCCGTCGGCCCACCAACCCACCTTGCCCACCTTTGACCCTTAAAATGTGACACATGTCTCACCTGGATAGGAGTGCGCCATTCATTTTTCACCTTTTAGACAACAAAGGAAAAAAGTCATAAAATTTTCCTTCGGCCCCTTCTTCCGCTTTTTGGCTTTTTGGACATGTGTCCTTTCCTAATTTGCTGCGGAGATTTGGCCCAAAATTTTACTTTAACCCTTTGAGCCAAAAATAGAAATTTTCACAATTTTTTCTCCACCACCTACATCCCCTCCGACTAAAATCTTCCAAAACTTCTCATCTACATTGGCTATGGGGTCCGAAAATGGGCCCTCAAATTTTGACTTAGGAAAGATTGAAAAATAAAGCCAAAATTTTAAAGGAGATCGATACTCCCCGCCTACTCCTCAGCCAATGAAAGACCTGCCACATTGCCAATGTACCTTCTGAGGATGAATTTTATGGGAAGGTGACGCTCGTATGACCATCAAAACACAAAAATTTCAAAGGATGCCCTAGAATTCAATTTTTTCACCAAGGATGGCAGATTTTTTGATTTTAAATCAACTGAAGCATGATTTCCAAACATTTTCAACCTTGGGATTGGATTTTCAATTGAACACAAGTATGATTTGATCAATTTCAATTTTTTCATGATCTGACAAAGGGAAAAACAACATAGCCAGTAAAATTTGAAAAACTAGGGCACAAAAAAGGGAAAACTTGCATTATTCCTTCAAATTAGGGAAAAACAACAAGTTTGTGAGCATTTTTAAAGCATCTCAACTGGAGGGGAAAAATTACAAACCATTTTCAAATCAAAGGGTAAAACATTTTTTTGAGCAGATACAAATTTGAAAACTTAGGGCAACATGGTACAAAGTCAAAAATGGCACCATCATTGGCTCCTACTTGGGGATGGGCACTCCCAGTGAGTGCCACAAGGAAAAAATGTAGACCAAGTGCCAAAATATCCATTGGCTAAAGGAGTCAATACACAAGGCAGTCAAAAAACTAGAACCATCCCTCAAAAAAGAGTTGAGAAATCAACCAGAATGGCTACCAAGAACAAGGGAAAACCACACACCAAAAAAATAGAAAAAACAAAGCAGAAAACAAAGACTATACAACTGTATAATTGGTGCATACCTCAGATTTGGGGATTAATCCAAGAAATGCTTCAAATGTTTGTCATTAACAGGTAGCTCCAACAATTCCCCATCTAAGTCCTTGAGAAAGAAGGTATGTTCACCAATTCTGATATCAATGGAATAAGGGCCCATCCATAATGCATCAAAATTTCCATGTTTGCCCTTGTCTTCATGCCTACTATCCCATAACAAAACTAGATCTCCAACATTGAAGGCTCTAGGAGTGACCTTCTTGTCAAACAATCTCTTCAATTTTTCCCTAAATCTGATATGCCTTTGATGGGATGCTCTTCTCTCCTCATCAAGCTCAATAATCTGATTGATCCTTGATTCATATGGGCCAAGCTCTTGATCTTCCAACTGTTGGGAAAACTGAAATGAAGACAATTATAGGTGCAAGGGTAGAAAAGACTGAGTTCCATACACCAATTCAAATGGGCTTTAACCAGTAGCTATTTTAGGAGTTATCCTATCCACCCAAACTAAAAATTTCAATTGTTCACCCCATTTCTTATTGTTTTGCTCTAAGGTTCTTCTAATGATATTCAAAAAATTCTTATTGTTGGACTCATCTTGTCCATTCCCTTGAGGGTTATAGTTTGAAGAATAAGTCAGATTGATTCCATATTCATTGCACATTTCCATTAAAGGTTTAGCTCTAAAGCACATGGCATTATAAACTAAAATCTTGATTGGGACTCCAAATCTACATATGGTTTGATTCAACAAGAAGTCCATAACTATTTGGTGTGTTGCTTTCTTGGTGGGGATTACCTCTACTGACTTTGTAAAATAATTAGTGGCTACAAGGATCCACTTATGGCCAGCACTAGAAGGATCTGAAATCTCACCAATGAATTCCATCCCCCATTACTTGAAAGGAGATTCGATTGATACAGGATGCAAAGGAAGGGATCCTAAAGCCTTCAGTCTTCCAAAGAAATGTTGGCAACTATCACATTTTCTAACCAGCTGGGTTGCATCTTTGAAGAGAGTAGGCCAAAAATAACTAGCTCTCAAAATCTTTTGTTGTTACTCTTCCAAGAAATTTTCCTCCACAAACTCCCCCATAGAAGTCAGCAACTATCTTGGGAGCTTCATCTTTAGTTACACACTTTACAAGGACACCTTCAGGGTTCTTCCAAGCCAGCCCAAAGTCAGTGATGATGTATTTCTGAGAAGCCAGCTTGAGGGCTCTTTTCTAATTTTTATTTAAGCGACTAGGGTAGAACAAGTTTTTGAGGTAGAAGATCACATCCTTGTACCACTTAGAACTTACAAACTTTGCAAGAAAATATACCCTATCTTCCTCTAGCTGATTCACTTCAACATTCTGCAAGTTGCTCTCAACCATGATCTTAGCAAGGCCTAAACTGCGTACCAACTTTGTGGTTTGGATTTCCATATCATACTCTTGTATCTTGTTCACCCACCTACATATTTTTCTTGATATCTCCATCTTTGATAAGATGTCTTTCACCATGGTGTCGGGAACATAAGCAACAACTTTTGAACTCAATATATAAGGCCTGAAAACTTTTTTTTCTTTCACCAAGGAAAATGCTTGTTTCTCCATGATTGTATACTTCAAATAAGCTACTTGTAAAGCCTTACTAAAGAAGGAAATAGGCCTCTCATCCCCATTCTCATCCTTTTGTAGAAAAACAAAAGCAATGGTATACTCAGAGGCAGAGGAAAAGATTTGGAAAGGCCTCTTATAGATTGGGGCTGCTAAAATAGGTGCATGTTTAAGTGCGTCCTTAATTCCTTCAAAATATTGAATGGTAGCCTCCTCCCACCTAATAACTTGGTCATTCTTTAGCATGCATGTAATTAGAAGAGTCAACTCAACAAAGTTGGAAACAAACCTTCTAATAAAATTAATTTGACCAAAAAAGATTGAATGCCTTTCTTGGTTCTTGGGATAGGTACTTTGTTGATTGCTTCCACTCTCTTAGGGTCTATCATAACACCATATTTTGACATAATGTGACCAATCATATTGGCCTTTTTCATGCCAAAATGACACTTCTTTGGATTAAGAGAAATTCCATACTCCCTACATCTAATCAGCATCTTCTCCAAGTGCTGCAAATGATCACCTCTCTACCTTGAAAACACAGTCACATCATCTTGGTAAACTACAATGAACTCATTGATCTAACTAGAAAAAGCAACATCCATTTCTCTTTGAAAAGTGGCACCAGCATTCATCAAACCAAAGGGCATCCTAACAAAAACATATGTTCCCCAAGGAGTAGTGAATGTTGTCTTAAGTCTTTTTGATTCTTTGACAACCACTTGATTGTATCCGGAGAAACCATCCAATGTAGAAAGCAACTCAGACCCTATCACAAGCCGCAAAATATTTTCCATATTTGAAAAGGTATATTTTTTCTTCATGGATGCTTTTTTTATATTTCTAAAATCCACACAAAGTCTGATATCTCTGTTTTTCTTTCTGACTGGCACAAGGTAACCCAAGATGAATATCTAGTGGGATGAGTAATACCTCCATCTCTCAACTTCTTTAACTCCTCTTGCATTTTCATGGAGAGGAGTGGATTAATTGGCCTTTTCTATCTGAATGGTTTGGCATTTGTCTCAAGAGGGATCTCATGTTGAAATAAGTCTTCTCTATATTCTCTCAGCTCAGAATATGACCATGCAAGACAGTCCTGATATTTCTTTAACAGCTAAACATAAGACTATTTCTCCTCTTTGTTTATACTGCTGCCTAACCAAATTTTTCTTGGTTTACCATTAGTTCCCAAGTTATTATCTTCCACATCCCTTGAGGTAGACATGTTTCTATTTATGATGCAATCAACATTGTTAAAATTTGAATCAAGTGCAACAAGACCTCTAGGAATGGTGTTTGTTTTCAATTGGATGATGTCTTTCTCAAACAAAGTTTATCTTCCTTCAGTCATGCATACAATTGGCTCCCAATAAATATTCTAATTTTCAAACTCAACTTGGTTTTTCAAGAACCTTAGCACTTGAGCATCATCATTAAAAACTTTCCAATGTTTCACATTATCAGGGACAACTGGCCTAGTTAACACTTCAATGTTGTATTCACAATAACGTGAAGTGGTGTAATTTACAAATCTTGACCCCAATACTACCAAATTGTCAGCAGCAGCACTCATACTTCTATCATGATGCACAATATTGAAAGAATCAAACATTTCAATTAGATCCCAAACTGCATGCTTATACTGCTTCATTAGTTGAATTTTTGTAGCATACAATTTTCTTATTTGTTTGACAAACAAATCTAAATCTCCCTTTGTAATGATGTCCTTGACACCATATTTCCATGTAATTATTAGACCCAACAACAAGGCTTCATATTCAACAATGTTGTTAGTACATTCAAAATTAAGCTGGAAAGAAAAAACAAATTCTTCCAATCTAGGAGAAATTAGAATTACTCTAGTACCATTTCCAAATTTGGAGCAAGCTCCATCAAATAGCAAGGTCCAAGGAGAACATACCAGTTCAAGGCACTTTGACTGATCCATTTTGTTTTCTTTTCCATCAGAAAAACCAATAAAATTATCAGCATCAACATCAACAAACAACACTTCATAGGAAGCATTGTTTGGGTCCTCAATTAGATGTAACATTTTCTTTTCTTTATAGAGCTTGACTAGGATGCCCTCAATGGGAATGGTGGCAAAAGACATATCCATTTGGACACTCCCTCTAACACTTGCAGCCTACTTTCTTGATAAAATCATACCCCATTTGGCAGGGAAATTAACAATTACAACATCAAGTTTCAAATTCATACCTAGATAGGATGTAAGTTGCACTACCAAACCCTTCACACAACCAACCACCGACACTTCTCTTGATTCCATGGTAGTACACTTTCCATAGGCTGCTGTCAATTTGATGTCCAACTCATTCATGACTTCTAGAGGCATGACATTACATGATGCACAAGAATCAAACATACAATTGTGAAGTAGCTTATCCTTTATGATCAAAGTTGTGAAGAATGGATCAACATTCAATTGGAAATCAACTAAATATGTCCCCAAATATACCTCAGGAGATTCCCCAAGATCTTCTACTGCTGGTGGTGTTTCAAGTTCAACAATGATCTGAGGTGGAGTTTCAACAACATTTACATATCTACCTGGAGTAACCTTCTCTTCTTTCCATCCCAGGTACTCAAATGCTCTCTTCTTATGCTCAAGAATTCTAAGCAACTCAATGATTGGAACACTCACTTTAATTTGGCTCAATACTTGGGATATGTCATAGGGGACATTCTTAGGCAAAAAAACATTAGAAGGGAGACAAGAAGATTCATTAGATGGTAGTGGCTTCTTAGTAGCCTGGGCATGAGGAGGACTGTAATTTTTTTTGGGACAACAAAACTTTTGACAAGTGCCTCTCTCCTAGGAGCTTCTTTTGGACTGTTTGTGAGCAAGGGTGTTTTAGGTTTAGTTTGAGGCCCACTTCCCTTAACAACTTTTCTTCTAGTGTTATAATATTTCTCTTGAGCTATAACAACATTCATCAATAATTTTGTATCTTCCTCTGAAGGGATACCACCATCATACTTCTTAATCATCAAAGCTCTTAAGTATTCAAATTCATTGTTAGGAATTTCAAAAGCTTGCACTACATCAACTTCAAGAGCATGAGAGGGAAGAAATATTTGTACCTGTTTGATGCAATCCAAAAAATTTGTAGCTGTCCTAGCACTTATTACTTCACTAGATGTTGCTCCTCCTTATGAGCTTGAAGAACAACTCATCATGCAAATATCATCATCAGTACCATCATCATTATTAGCTTCACCTTCTTGTTGGTCCACTTCACATGGAGGATGGGGTAGAAAACACCTATCACACTAATCAATATCAGTAACTTCTTCAACAACAAAAATTGCAACAATTAAGGGATCAGGGAACACTCTTCCTTTACGTACTTGAGGATGTCTATTTGTAGATCCAACAGGTCCTTTACCTTTTTCATCAAACCTCTGCTCATTCCTATGGTGATTGCCAAATTTATCTTATGCTTGCTACCTAGGATGACCTTGTGAAGTCTTCCCAAATCCCTTCTCAGCTCTTGCCAACTTGTATGAGATTTCTTTGATAGAACCTATCAAAGTGTTCACAACCTCTTCTAAATCAGCACCTTTGCTAGCTTGAGGATTTTTAGAGTTTATCAATTTTACACCATCTCTCTTGAGAGGTTTCCCAATAGCCTTAACATTGTTTTCAATTTGAAGTTCCATGGTGAAAGCTTGTCTTAGATTGGTTGGGTTCTTGTCTCTTAGGTAATAGGATGCATTTTTATCAAATGCATCTACATATTTGATTAGACAAGATTCATCACAAGGCCTCTAATTAACAGGAAACCTTCTCAAAGTTTTGTTAAACCTTGTGTTGAAGTCATGAACTGATTCATTAGGGTTCTTCTTGATATTCTCAAACTTAGACAAAAGAAATCTAGGATTAGTCTTGTCACCATATTGCAACCTAAATGCATTTTTCATTTTAGTCCATGAATCAATAGAATTATCAACTAGAGCCTTATACCAATCCCTAACATCTTCTTCTAGTGTATGAATGAACAAATTAATATACACATCTTCAAACTATATCTCAAAATCTTCCATCATATTAACAAAGAGTTTGAGATGTTAATCACCTGTTATTGCATTGTTGCCTTGAAATTTTGGCAATCTATTTCTAACATCTTGTGGAATAGCATTTGGGTAACCATCCATTCCTCTAAAATCTATGGGACCAAAGGTCTTAACAAAAAATGGAGGTCTAGGCTTAGACATATTGTTTAGTGGAGGTTATCTTAGAGGTGAAACAAGCTGATGAGGAGTGCAAGATCTTTGGGGAATGGGAATGAAATCTTCAAAATAGATATCTCTTAAGGGATCTCCTTCTTGATGACCTCTAGCAAATTTAGAAAATATAGGAGTAGATTTTGGAGCAATCCTTTCAGATGCACAAGAAGGTCCCTCACTTGATGGGGAATTCAAATCAACAATAGGATTGTCTGAATCATATCCACTTGAAGAAGAATTGCAGCCCTCAATAACAAGATTCTCACTTTTAAACTCAACAATAGGGATATCCTTTCTTAGAGTCAAGTCTCCAACAACCCTCCACACCTTTCTCCCCTCTATCTATGAGTTTCTTGAATCTATAAACAACTTCTTAGCAGATTCCTTGATGAAGAGATATCTTCTTCCTTCAAGTTTTACAGATTTGAGAAAAAAATTATAAATGACAGAAAGGTAAGACAACTAGTATTTTAAATATCAAATCAACATGGAGTCGCCACTAAGGAAAATCACCTTAGTTGTGCAAGAATGGACTAAAATAATCTGTCAAATTTTTGCTAGTACTGAAAACTTTGTAAGGCTTTATAAATCAGACCTTCTTCTTCTTAAATCAATCAATCACAATGCACCCAAAGTGTATGAACTGCAAAGAAATGGAAAGAGGGAAGAAAAAACTTGAAACCCTTGTTTAAAACATTTAGATCTGAAGCATAGAATGATATTTTAACAATGTAGTAGATAAAATACTTGAATACACAAATGCTCAAACTCTTTAATCACTTCAAAAACACCAAGAAATTCCAAGAAGTCCACGGAAAAGGTGCCAGAAGGTGTTGGTACCCAAATTTGTTCTCCTTTTCAGTCTAAGAAGCATCAGAGATATAGCATGAAGCTTGAAGTCAGATAGATCATGATGTGTGTCATTTTGTAGCTAGGGATGTAATCTAACTGGCACTTAGATTTGTGGAGAGATGGATAACACTTTGAAAGGATTTGATCTGACCCTCACTATTTTAGGTTTTTCCTTTCAACCAAGGTAAGAGAACCTATATTGTAACCCCCAAATGGTGAAGGAGATGAAAATATTCCTTGATTTATGCAAATAGTATGAAAAATCTTTGGCAAAACATGATCAACACTCCAAATCTAACTTTCACAAGTTGTCACTCCCAAATTATGGAGATATTTTCAATGCAAGGAAAGGGTTACTGGAGACATTATATGATCCTGATTTGCTTTGTGCATTTTTGTAAATGGATTGTATTCTTTTGTTGACACACAAAAGCAATGCAGGGGTAGTATGGGTAGGATTAGTTTTTTTGAATGAATTTTTTGGTGGGGTGTTGACAAGACAAACTGGGATATATCAGATCTTTGATAACCTCTATAATACTTGAACAATTATCAGATAAAATGCTTCAAATAATTAGGATATTATTTCAACCAGAAGAGACATAAATGGAATCCCAAGTTGCACTCTTCACACAATCTTTGAGAATTCACCACAAAAACTTGAATTAAAGAACTCAATTAAACACAAAAAACCTTGATAAAACCATGCCTAAGGTACCCCAAAAGGCTTACAAGAAATATCTGCAATCAAGGAAGGTAAAGTGATTTTAAATTTGTTTATCTCTTTATCAGATGAAGGATCTTCTGAACATGAGATTGCAAATGCCACTAAACTATCATAAAGAAAAGGAGATTCTGTGTGATTTCTAAAGACTTTCAATGCAAGATTGTAACAAGAACAATGAAAAATATTTTCAAGTATTTAAAAATGATAACAGACATCATATTGCCTAGAAAAACATAGACTAACTCAAAATCTTGTTAGATTCATCAGCAGGGGAGATTTTTATGAACAATCTCAGAGATGTGTGATGCCTATACACTTGTAACCAACTCACATACATGAAGATCCAACATAGAGGAAATTATTCTGGTCCTTTGGTGGGTTTCTTAGAAAATGAGCTTTCTCTTAGAATTTGCTCGTGATTTTCAACTTTTCTCGACCCCTTTACAATTTATCCAAAATGAATTATATGCCTCATGCCACATTGGAGCCTTCTTTCCCAAGAAAAGAACATGCCACGAGATCAAGTTTGTTACAAAACAATCATCATGATTAAATGAAAATGACATCAAACAGAAAAACATTCGCAGGTTGCCAAGTGTGCCCAAAAATATTAAATCATTACAAATATCTAGATCATTATCCATCCTAGAGGCATGTTTTTCATCATTGAGGCATGCAAACACCTTTTACTCATCATTTTCACCTTTTCAAATTACCTCTACAACTTTTGATTTTGTCATTTCATATTTTTGGATGGATTAGGGAAAAATTTATTTCAAAATCACCTCAGATCAAAGAATTAAGCCATGAAAGTGATGTCAATGATCCTGGAAGGCCAAGATGACACAAAATCACTATAAATTTGATGAATTTTGATGCAAAAATCATGATTCCAAGCTTCTTGGAGCTCCTATGGTAGTCAAAACAAAAGGATGCACAACAACCTTCGATCCTATCCATCTTTTAATCCTGGCCCTCCATGTGGAAGATGTGGATTTAGAAATAAGCTTGAGTTACTTTTTTAATTTTTTTGATAAAGCCAGACACGTGGCAAAAAATGGTTGGATTGGGCCCAATTTTAAAAAATTTGCTATGACCTTTTGAAAATTTTGGGAAAAATTTCATTTTGTCCCCGCCCCTCATCCTTTGAATTTTAGAGCTGACACATGGCATATGGTGTGTCCCATTGCGATTGTGCTTCGATTTTGTGTATTTTGACCTTTTTTGGAAAATTGGAAAATTTTCACTTTTTGCCCCGTGGGCCCGCACGTCTAATTTCTCCCTCGCCACATGTCTCCTTTTGATTCGCTAGTGGGCCATCACTTCAAATTTTAATTTTAAGCCTTCTTTGCAAAATGGAAAAATTTCTCTCTTGCCTCCGCCGGCCCGTTGACTCACCTTTTCCACTGTACCCGCCACATGTCGCTCATTGATTTGCTTATGGGCCCATGGCTTAATTTTTTACCTTAACTCCTTTTGTCAAAAAGGGGAAAAAATTCCCATTTCCCTCCGTAGCCCACACTTCCCTCTAACCCTTCATGGACACATGTCCACCTATGATTCGTTTGCGGGAGCACTCTAAAAATTTTCATTTTGAACTCTTTTGTGAAAAAGGAAAAAATCCCCTTTTACCTCCATCAGCCCGCTGACCCACCTTGCCTACCTTTGACCCTTAAAATGTGACACGTGTCTCACCTAGATAGGAGTGGAGCCATTTTTCATTTTTCACCTTTTAGGTAAAAAAGGAAAAAATTCATAAAATTTTCCCTCAACCCCTTCTTTCGCTTTTTGCCTTTTTGGACATGTGTCCTTTCCTGATTTGTTGTGCAGATTTGGCCCAAAAATTTTCTTTAACCCTTTGAGCCAAAAACACCAAATTTCACAAGTTTTTCTCTGCCACCCACATCCCCTCTGACCAAAATACTTCCACACATCCTCCTGTAGTTGGCTACGGGGTTTCAGGAAAAATTTGGACTTAGGGAATTTTGCAAAATAAAGCCAAAAATTTCAAAGGAGATCTAACTCCCTGCCTCTCCTCGGCCAATGAAAACCTGCCACATTGCCAATACCTTCTAAGGATGAATTTGACAAGTAGATGATGCCTATATGACCATCAAAACACAAAAAAATCAAAGGATGGCAGATTTTTTGATTTTAAATCGACTGAAGCATGCTTTCTGAACATTTTCAACCTTGGGATTGGATTTTTAATCGCACACAAGTATGATTTGATCAATTTTGATTTTTCCATGATCTGGCAAAGGGAAAAATGACATAGCCCACAAAATTGGAAAAACTAGGGCAAATAAAAGGGAATACTTGGATTATTCCTTCAAATTACGGAAAAACAACAAGTTTGTGAGCATTTTTAAAGCATCTCAACTGGAGGGTAAGAATTATAAGCCATAAAATTAAAGGGTAAAACATTTTTTGAGCAGATAAAAATTTGAATACTTAGGGAAACATGGTGCAAGGTCAAAAATGGCACCATCAATAAGGAAATTATGTGATTTTATTCTTACCATTGAAATTGTGAGAATTTGAAAAGAGCTAAGAGAAAACGAGCCAAGCGAATTGTGTTGAGGTGCGAAGATTGTGAAGCCATACGTGGAGAGAATATTTGTGCATAGGAGAATCTTGCGTCCCCATAGGTGAAGGGTTTGAATGAAGAAGACACGTTACATAAGAGATATAACACGTGATTTCCACTAGGGAATGGAGATTCGAACTAGAGTTTTAACTTGATTGTTATAGAGGATATAAAGGGGAGATTTTAAAATGGTGCCAAAGAAAGCACCTACAACAGGAGTAAAAGGAAAGAAGAATATCAAAGTGGAAGACGAAATTTATCTCGAGAGTAATTTATTAGAAATGTAGTATTTGAAGGGTGTAACTATGGGACAAGAATGGGATTCCCACATCCGTAAATGTAAGATCAACGATTACAACCATCACACACCGGATAATAAGAAGGAACTAGATGCATTGTTGAGCACAAAAACAAAAAAATTACACAACTGAAGATATGTCAGTGTATGATGACGTTGGAGAGAAGTTGCTAAAGAAGGTTGGAGTCTACCAGTTGTACGAGATGCCATACTTTGGAAATTATGAGCCATTGTATCGATGGTTGATGAGTATAGTCTATAAGGACTTCTTCTAATTCATCATATGGAGGGTTAGAATCACAGTTTCGTTAATTTCAATAGTAACAGGATTAAGGGCCTCAGGATCAGATATGGAGAGTGACTTAGCAGATAAATCAGCAATCCTGGAGACAAGGAAGGAGATAGGATATACCAAGGGTCTGCGTGCCATGGAAATTGATAAATTAAAGAAGTACCGAGTGTTACAGGCACCTGCACATCTGATAACAAAGTTGAATGATCAAGAAAGGTGGTCGCAGGTGAATACAATGTGGCTGCATGTTGTAAGGAAAATGTCTCAAGGGGTGATCTACAATAACACATGTTACATAGTAGAGACAATCATTGCAGAAGTGCTTACATGTGACAGAATTACTTTTGGTGCTATTTTATTGTCTTTGGTGTTTATAGAGATTGGAGTGCTTGATGGGCTGAATGAAAAATTTTGGGAGTTCCCCATGGAAAATAAATCTCTGATGGAAATATTTGGTAAATAATTATATGAAGGGAGCATGGGGGGCCTTTAAATAGAGGGTGGAGATGTGGTATGACAGGATCCATGTGTTTTTCAAGGAGGAATGGTGCATACCCAAGGAGTTACCTTTGGTGGTGGGTAAGGAAGTATAGTTTGCAGTCTACCAACATTTTTGCATCGCGTGATTTGTGATGAAGGAAAAATCTTAGAGCCCTTGGTGCAAACTTCCATATGCCTTCATATCATGCTACTTATATGTATCAGTTCATTGGTTCACAAATGCGTGCCACTAAAAATTCATCACAGATAAGGTAGATTTTGATTATCACACTCTAAGAAAAACATATGTATATCCAGGATGGACTACCTACATCGAAAGGATTATCTCAGATATGATAAACATGAATTCGGTAAGCATGGAATTCAGATATGTTGGAGTAGCACTTGTGTATCTTCAACTCAAGCCCAAGCTGGAGAACAACAAATATGTGGAAAATGAGTTTGCACTCCCAGGGCCACTTAAGGGTAAGCATACAGTAGAGAATGTGCCAACTCCATAGCCTACAGAGACTATAGTGGTGGATGAAGAGGAGGATGAATGAGAAGATAATGGTGGCCTGGAGCACAGAAGACGAAGGTAGCCTATAGACAATGTAGGAAATGAGCACGTGACTAAACCACCTCAGGTGCAAGAATGAGATGATGAGGATCTGGATGTAGTACAAGGAGAACGTCACTTAAAAAGGGTATTCAAAACAACCAGAACCCAAAGGAGACACTGAAATCGTGTCGTAATCACCTTGGTCCCCTAACACAGCCCTATAATCACTTCCTCATCCTCAACACCTTATCACCTACCTCCTGCACCCCACACATTTTAATTTAATTACTTTAATTAATTTAATGTCATTTACCTCCATACATATTATTTTAATTAATTTGATGACCTTTTACCCACATACACATTAATTTAATTATTTACACTAAATTAATTCAGTACCCTTACACACTTATTTAATATAATTTCCTTTATTAAATGCACCTCACCTAACCAACCCCATCATTTGACCCATTAACCTAAACCCTAAACAGATGTCCTAAATAAAACCTAACATTATACCCATCCCCTCACCTCACATTTAAAAGCCTCCTAAGGTCAGTTTTTGTCCCAAGAAAAAAGGAGACCCTTATCAAATGGCAGAGAAACTTCCCAGGAAATTTTTGAACAACCTGAGATATCTCACCTAAACCGATGTGGCTTCACCCTAAACCGATGTAGGTTCACCCTAAATTGATGCCAGTTATACCAGAATGGGAAAAATGGCCTATTTAGACCCATCTACATCTTTGTAATACAGGTTGAAAAACTTATGATCTCGAGTTTGATCTCTTTAGACATGATAGTAGAATGAAGATTGATTTGTGATCAACAAAGACAACCAAAGACATTGGCACAATAGTGAAACTTTCTTCGCAGCATCCTCCAATGCACCAAATTCTTCATTATTCTTTATACCTATACCTCATAGAAGATTAAGTATCCTCCTTCCATATATTTCATTTTCTTATCATCATCTATAGTATTTGTGGTAAAGGAACCTAGTATTTTACCCTTTTTCCATTCCCTCAGCCCAGTTGCAGACACCTTCCATACCTATTCATCTTAACATTTGGCCCAATTTCCTATTTGACCTCCTCAGTAGTCTCAGACCTTTGCAACATATCTACACCCCCTCTGTGATCAATCCTTGTCTTCTATCCACTCTACTTTTTCCCGAAAACTCTGAAAACCCAGACTGTGTGATTCTACCAGCCCCCGACTTAACCATTGTCAGTTCTCTCTAACCATCACCGGTTACAGTAAAATCATCATCGGTTCTATTAAACCATGGTTGGTATTTGTGTCACCTGATATCTACCAGAATAACAACCTTTTTATGACCCACATCTAACTTAACCTCATTTTTTCTGACATATACCTACTTGAACACCTATTTGACCTTCAAATCTATATCTAACCTAGCCTGTTAGCTTAGATTCACCTATAACCAACCTACTTGACCTATGGATATCCTTCTAGCCTAGCCTGTTAGATTAGATCTAGCCTACTGCGTTTTGTATGAGATACCTAAATCGTATTAAACGACAATAGGAAAATATTTACTTTATTTCAGCATTGAATTGTCTTAAACAGTGGATTGACAGCCATCTAGGAAGTAGCATATGCTAGGCTGTCCACTGCATATATTGTTTAACTTTGTTTGGTGGTCTTGTTTTGGTTCTTATACAGGTTGTTAATCCTATCCAAAATGAAGGTCTCACAATCACTTTGATTCAGAATTTAGATACGCGTGCATATAACCTTCAACCATCCCAAAATAGGAATTCATCTTACCACCTTTACCTTATCTATTTCGTCAAGTACTTCTCAGAAAACTAAGAAATCAAGTGAAAAATTTTGGCACACTTGGTGGGACCCATTGAGGGTTCCTTGCATATTTCTTCATTTCTAGGTGAAAACATTTGTGTGTTTGTTTCCCTTCTAGTAGCATTCACATTAAAAATTTCTCCTTGGTAACATTCTCTTCTTTCTACATGCTCCAAAAGACACATTTCTTTTGTTTTATTTAAAAAGAACCTTCTTATTCTTGTTTTCTGCATTTTAGTGAAAGAGCATCCCTCTTCCCGTTCATCTATTTTTGTCATCAAATATCGTACTTTCGATTTGGGTTTAAAACAAGTGCACTACATTCTATTTAGCTCATTAGCTCACATTAATTGAGGGTAACCTATACGCTGGAAGTCATAACCAGCTAATGGTGGACAAACGAATCATAGAAAATCACTTCTACCCTTTTCTCTTTCTCTGAGTCTTACCAAATCACACAAAAATTCAAAATACACACATTCTTAAACAACATCATACCTGGAAGAAGCTGTAGGTGATCAAACGATCATGATATAGTGGGCACCCAGCTCACTACTCTGTCGAGTCATACTTCAAAGTGAAGCCTACCCACACCATTACATTCCTAAAACCTCACCCTTTATAATTCTTTTTTCATAAGAAGCCTTCCTCACCAAGAAATTCTATTGTTCTATTCATAACAGTCAGTCTACACAAATAGCAAAAGCTGAAAAAACGTAATAGAATAGGCACTCTAGGAACGTTCTTTCTTAGTGTTTTGCTTGATTTTCGTTTTGAGGTGAGAGCTTTCAATCATTATTTTTTTCTTTCCTTGCACACTCCCAATCATAGTCAGTGTATTATGACTTTGTTTGAGTGTGTCTGGACCACATCTACATCATTCTCAGACTTCTGGGTTTGATTCAACACCATATTTTTAAATCACAACCATTTTCCTTATTCTATATTTCAATTTCATAGTAACTGGCTACGGTTATCCTTAACCATCACCAATTACATTCCAACTGACATCGATTTAACCCAACTGGTGTCATTCTGAAGTATTTTTGGATACCTATCCAAAAGACACCTATTTCACTTTCTGAGCTGTAAAAGGCTCCTATCACCTTTCATAATGTCGTTACTTCAATCACAGTCACCTTACGTCTCATCCTGTGTAAAAATTGTTAGTCTGGGACCATCATTTAATAGAATGTTGATTTTTCACAGTAACCGGCACCGATTAAGCCTAACCGATATCAGTTTTCTTGAACCGGTGTCAGTCACCCTGTGTTGTTTTACTGCTCACCAGCTGACCTAATTACTCATCATTGAATGTTTTCCTAGTTCTATTGTGTTTTATGCCATTCAAACATAATACAGTCTCGCCAAATCAATTCCTACCCATATGGTGCTAACCCATATTTAGGAGAGTACCCTCATATTTCATGCTAGTCAACTACCACTCCCACCTAGCCCTTCACCACCTAGTCCTTCATCACCTTCCATCTCATCATCCATGGATCTCAATCAACCTATCACCATTCCTAGAGGAGACACGGAGTTTGCATGACTCCTGGATCAAAATACTAGTACTTTAAGCCACTACCTCACCCATGCCTCCACTCAAGATGCCTCAGGTCAAATTATCTATGGCATGCTCATATCCTTATCTCCATCCCTAATGATTGCTTTCACCTTGGCTCCACCTCCTACCATGGTGACCTCACCCATTTGATCCCCAGTTCTGTCACAGTTAGGTCCCATGCTAGCTTTGACCACTACATCTTCCACCTCTATTGCACCCATAGTCGCCACCAATCTTCATCCACTACCCAAAGAATAGCATCATCCACACCTATTGTCTCATATATACCAGTCGCAACGCTACCACCCTTGGTGTCATTAACCTCTACCCCATTTCAAAATGTTGTCCTTTCTATTCCCCAATCTCTACCTCCCATCTCTACCAGGGTCACTACGAGTGTCCCACCCTCACATACCTACTACCAGCCGCCTCCTGTTTCATCGATCATTCAGTCCGGGTATATACCCTCTATTTTTGTCTCTCAATTCCTAACCCCTTATTTGACACCACCATACTTTGGAATGTCGTATTATTCATATGTCCAACAACAACCTCATCTTTCTCTGTGGGTACCCAATCTTCACAACCTAACAATGAATTTATCAAGTTAATGATGGACAAGATGTAGACATTAGAAGCATCTATTTCTAGCTCCCACAATTCTCTCACCTATGATGAGATTTTTAATGATCCTATTCACCCATCCATTCCCATTTTCGCATAT
The DNA here is from genome assembly GCA_019776745.2 of Taxus chinensis. Taxonomy (NCBI): domain Eukaryota; kingdom Viridiplantae; phylum Streptophyta; class Pinopsida; order Cupressales; family Taxaceae; genus Taxus; species Taxus chinensis. The sequence continues at coordinate 465,266,412 of CM034154.1, read as the reverse complement.
CTCATACATTGGGAGATGCCTTAGTTTAACTGCTATAATAGTAAGGAAGACCCACAGCAGCATTTGCAATATTTCAAACATGGGTGTTACTTAATTTCCCATGATGATGCTTTGCTTTTGTGAACCTTTCCCATGTGCCTAACTAGTCCAACATTGGACTGGTATAGTGGATTATCTAGACATTCCATCTTCTCATTCAACTAGATAGCCCAAGCCTTCTTGGATTTTTTTCGATTAATGTCATCAAGAGGGTTAAAATGACTGATCTTTATTCTTCGTGTCAATATGATGATGAATCTATCGTAAAGTTTGTCTCTCGTTGGAAAATCCTAATCAACCAACTCACTTTCCAATTACCACAAACTGAACTCATAGATCTCTTCACACAAGCTTGTGCTAGATATATCTCACCTACCTTATAGATGCAAAATTTCTAAACGTTCGATGAGGCTTTCACCATGGAACGTCAGCTTGAAATCCGCACCATCAAAGAGAAGAAGATACAATTATGAAATAATAACTCCTCGTTTAAATCACATGATACTTCCTCTTCCTCAAAACCTCAGATAAGTTATTCCAAAGCCAAGGGACCTGCCAACGTAGTGGTACTTAAGGCTGGCCCTTCCCATCCATCCAATCATGCTAAAGCTTCATCCAATATGTCACTAGTCCAAACCTTCCAATTCAAACGAGAACAAAAGAAATACATCTCAATTGGGGAACCATATTCATCTATTTTAGAAAATATTATTAAAGTTAATGCCATCACCCTTCCTCTTATCAAACCACATACTAGTTTTCACCCCTCTCACCCCATACCAGGTTGGTATAGGGAAAATGACTGTTGTAACTATCACCATGTAAATGGTCACAGTGATAGCGATTGTATCACCTTTAAAAACATTATTCAGGGAATTCTCGAGAGTAGAGAATTAGTCCTAGATAAACCTAATGCACCTGCCAATCAATACCTTCATATATTCAAGAATCCATTCCCTAACCATTCCCCATATAATGATCAAATTGGTGATGCCTCACACAACGAAAGTAATACATGTGAGGTACATGTTATCTTTACCGACTTACCACTTGTTTCCCAAATATCTCTTATCCCCTCCATCGAGGAAATCCTAGAGTGAAATACTCTACCCACACATGAACCTAATTTATCTGTTCCTCTACCCATAGAGGAAATCCCTTCACCTCCCCATACACGTGTGGAGGAGTATCTCGTTAGCACCGATATCATTTCCCCTTCAGCTTCCCTACCCAGTGAGCCACTACCAATTATACCTCCTCCGCCCACAAAGGAGTACCCATTGTCTTCTCCACATATTCAGGATCTAAAAGATTTTCCGTTACTGCTCAGTGACCATTCTCCATTAGCTACCCAAGATCCTGCGGACCTACTTTCGGCTCTCTTACCTATAAAGGCCAAAGCTAGTGAATCCCATGTTTCTCATACACATTTTACGGGAATCATCACTCACTCCACAACTACCTCATCTACCATAGTGTTGTTCTCATGTTTGGCCAACCGCCTGGACTATGTTGATAGGTCTTCACTTTGGGGGTGTCTCTTACTCCCGGTCTCAACCCAAATGCAATCATCTTGCATTGACACTTCTACCATTTATCTGAAGATGTTTCAACAACCCAAACCACACATGAACTTATCTCTAGATACATCTTCTATTGCATCATCCTCATCGATACCCGCCCCTCTACTTGCTAGTCGACGTGTTCCAACATCATCTCTTGTATCTAAACCCACTAGTGTTCTAGGGGTCACACCCACATCAAACCTTACACATCCTCCTGTTAGGATACACTTGAACACATCTTCCCATATACCTATTGAACCAATACCTCAACCTAAATGAAAAACCCAACCTTCTAATCCGCAAGCACTTACCTCACCAACTACACCTTTATCACCTTCGCCCCTACCATCCAGCTTGGGACCTCACCCCTCTACCTTAACAAAATCTACTCTCTCTAGGGGTAAACCTAAAATTCCCTTGACCCCTTCACCACAGCCTACAGCTTTACCTAGGAAAACCTTGCATCCTTCATCACCATCTATAACTTTTTTGCCTCCTATACCACCATTAAGTTCTATACCTCCTTAACTACCTATGACATTTTCTTCCACCTCACCTGTACCTCCCTCTCAACCTCAACCAAAACCTACTGCTACACCTCAGTTGTCCCCTTGGGTCACTCCACCTCTCCCACCATCTACCTTGCCATCTACATCACGTGCTCCCCCTACACCTCTACCTAAGAGAAAGCACCAAAAATTGAATAAACCGTTAATTTCCAGAGAGGTGGTTAAACTTACTCCTATTGCTGCACCTACACCAAAGAAAGTACAACCCAAATCCAAGACTGCATCACCTCCACCACCACCACAACTACCCATTCTTCCAACCAAACCTAATTTCACTTCACATTGTGATCCACTAGTGGGATCATATGCCACCATCTTGGCTAACCTCCCGGAAAGCTCTGCTATCACCCTCCCTCCTCTCAGACCTTACGACCCTCTTAAACCTAAACTGGAAAGGGTTTGATGATACTAAAATTTGTGCTTACCATCATGTGCCAGGACATGATGTTGAGAACTGTAAGGGTCTAAAGGTTTCCCTCATTCAATTATGTCCTTCTGACCCCAATTTTGATGATGATGAACTCCTAGATGATGAACCTATTTCACCCTCACCACCTTCTTCATATCTTCCTCCTACATCTATACCGAAACCTCCATTGTCACTGCCACGACCTTTCTTTCCATCTCTAAAATTTGAAATCAACATGGTCCACATCCAAGAGATTACTCAACCTTCTCCTAAATTTCGGTGTTGGACACTCATCATAGAAGGCTCTTATCCAAATCTTGGTAAATGTCCCACCTATCGATATACCTTTCATGGTAACCCCACCCCATCCACCTCTTTGGCCTCAAATTAATATGGCTCACGTTATTACCTGAGGTCAGTGAGACAAAGGGAAAGACAAAATAGTTGATCCATCACCCAACCAAGTACCCAACATACCAATTGCACATGCACCTAAAGTCACTATCCATGGTCCAACATATCCTATTTCTGGTGGGGTTACGCACCGCACGATGCTCAAATAATTACACCAATCTCCTCTCAAAATATCCTTATACGATCTCATCCAAACCTTGGAGTCACATCATCAAGCCCTCATGGAGGTCCTTCAATCTATTGAGGTTTTGGCTAATTAACCCACACCTGTATCATCTATTATCACACCTCATCATGTCACCTCACTCACCAAATTGCCTTCTACCTCATCACCTCCACCTAATCACCAAGTTGCCACCCTCAGTTTCTTGGATGAAGAAATTGTCCCCCACCACACCAATGACCCAGATCCCACACTTTTCATCTCCATCCATATCGATAATATACACATCCAACATGTTATGATCAATGGGGGCACTAGCATTAACATCATCTCCTCTCAGGCATTCAAACAAATGCACATACCCAAAAACTGCATGCATAAACATCCAGTTATGTTACATTCATTCAATGACGTTATCACCTCTACACTTGGCACTATCATCCTCCACATTTTTATGGGTCCCCATACTATTCCTGAGCTGTTCTACATTTTGGAAGGGGAGTTTCAATACAAATTATTGCTCGGTAGACCCTAGATTCACGTCATGGGTTGCGTCCCTTCTACTTTGCATGAATGTGTAAATTTCGAACATGAAGGACGTTCCTATACAATTTCAACTGACCCATCACCTTTCAAAACCTACAACATGATTTACTGGCCCAATGATGTCCTTGTACCTATTGAGGCATCTACCTCCCTGCTTACATCTTCTTCACACATGACCCCATCCACTAGTGCCATTGAAAACTTACCAGTGCCCAAATCTTCTATTCCCACTGTTGATGTCACTTCTACCGGTCACACATCAGCTTCCCAACTAACCAGCACCTCTACCAATCTAACTTCTAATGCTTCCTCCATTCCAGCCACCAATATATCAACCAATGATCCCTTGGAAGGTGTTTTTCAATGCCTCACTATGGGGGAGTATCGTCTATACAATGTCAATACATTCCTTACTCCACAAGAGTATGGAAACCTTCACCAACATCCTTACTATGATCACCACATAGGAAAGCATCTCGTTTATGGTCCTCCCCACCTCCATACCCATCTTACCTATGGGGGACTTGATATTTCCACTTACACACCTAAACCACCATCACAAACTCGACCTTTTTTGGCTGACCTTCAGTCGCTTACCAACCACCACTTCGCTCACACTTTCCTACATTTTTGTGCCTGGAAGGGTTCTAGGTTTGGCCTTTATGAGCAAGGTCATCACACCATTATTTCATGTACCACGTGTAAACACAATGATTGTACTGGAATCGGTTTGACCAAACTACCTGCCAAAAAGCCCCGTATTGAACTCATGAAGACATTGACCCCTCTCCACCTTCCTCACCTACCCCACCTTCACCACCTTCACCAACGGAGTTGATGGATCCTGAATCCATCCCTCCTACCTTTTTTTTAAATAAATACCATTTCCTTGGGGTCTCTGACCTATCACTGCCATGGCGAGGCTCCTTCCTCTCTTCCTTTCTTATATCCTAACATGATAGGGGATGTCACTCCTTTTATTAATGTCAGTCAATGTCAAGATGATTAGTCCATACTCTTTGTGCTAAAGACTCTTATATTCACTGATCGTTACCTTCTGAGACGTAAAAAATGCTAAATGAATTGACAATCGAAGTCAACATCCACACTCAGGATGACCCCCACATTCTCAAGATTGGCCAATCTCTGGATGCTGCTGAATAGGAAGCCCTCACTTCTTTTCTTAAAAATCATAGCCATGCTTTCACTTGGTCCTATGCTGACATGCATGACATTGATCCCACTATCGTGGTCCATAATATCGTAACCATTCCTGATGCCAAACCTGTGAAACAAAAGTTGAGGAAAATGCACCCTCGCATTTCTCTTCTTGTCAAAGAAGAACTTCAACACCTTCTCTCAGTTTCCTTCATCTTACCCATCGATTAACCCCAATGGATTTATAACATCGTCCTTATCACTAAGGTGATAGGGTGACTTCACATTTGCACAGATTTCCATGATCTCAACCTTGTCTACCCAAAAAATGATTTTCCTCTGCATGGTATTGACTAGTTGGTTGACCTTACCATTGGCCATGAGATGCTATTACTTATGGATGGTTTCTAAGGTTATAACCAAATCTTGCTCGCTTCATAGGATCAACACAAAACCACATTCATTACCCCTTGGGGGACCTTCTGCTATCAAGTCATGCCTTTCAGCCTTAAAAATTCTAGTGCCACCTATCAGCAGGATATGACCTACATTTTCCATGACATTATGCACCATTTATTAGAGGATTATGTAGACGAACTTCTCACCAAATCCAAACATTGGGCTGAACATCTCACTGTCTTGAAAACCATCTTTTATCGCCTTATCAACTATTGTGTTCACCTTCAACCCAAGAAATGTGTCTTCATAGTTCTCTCAGGAAAGCTCCTGGGATTCCTTACATGGTATAGAGGTTGACCTTGCTAAAGTCAAGGCCATTCTTGCTATGCCTCCACCCACTAACCTTCACCAGCTTCGTAGTTTTCAGGGCAAGTTGCAATCTATTCGTCAATTTATTTCCCAACTCTCTGACCGTTGTCAACCTTTTCATCACCTTCTCAAAAATGATGTCTATTTCAAATGGGATGACGACTACCACAAATATTTTAAGGCCTTAAAACAATACCTTCTCCAACCACCCATTCTCATCCCACCTAAAGAAGACTAACCCTTATATCTATACATCTCAGCTACCGATCATTCTCTAGGGAACATGCTCACTCATTGTGATGATCAACATAGGGAGCAGGTGGTTTATTACATAAGCCATACTCTTCTAGAATACGAAACCCAGTAAACTCATCATGAAAAAATTTACTTAGCCTTAGTTTTTGTTGCCACAAACTTCACCATTACCTAGTCAACCACAAAACCTATGTTATGAGCAACACTGACCCCTTACACTTCATGTATGCTAAACCTTACCAAAATTAATGTGCCACACATTGGCTCATGCTTCTTGCTGACCTAGACCTCAAATTCATCCACCAAACATATATCAATGGCCAGGCCATTGCTAACTAGCTTGTTGATGTGCCTCTTTCTAGGAATCAATCTTCAAACTTTGATTTCCCTGACGAATCCATTGCTAACCTCTCTTTGGATGATGAGCCTTACCGAATGACCTTATTCTTCAAAGGTTCCAAATTTTAGCATGGGGGTGGTGTACGCATTATCCTCATTCCTCTTGATGGTGAATCCATGCCCTTATCATTAAAACTCAACTTCGAATGCACCAACAATATCACTAAATATGAAGCGCTCGTATTGGGTCTCATGACTGCCTATGCCTTAGAGGTTAAGTCCATTAATATCTTTGGTGATTCTCAACTAGTAGTAAACCAAGTCAATGGTGTTTATCAATGTCATAATGAAATACTTCAAGAGTAGAAATGTTACATCAACATCATGTTGACTACCTTTGACTGCTATAAAATTCAAACCATTCCATGATCACCAATAAATTCACAGATACCATGGCCTACCTCACTTTTTAGATACCTGCTTCACCTGCTGATTCAGACATCTTTGTTACCATAAAATGCATACCGAGACCTTCTTATAAATCTTGTTGTGTTAACCTCGTCCAAACTACCTCACTAAACACAAAATACCTTTAGTATAAGCAGCTTGCGGACTACCTTTCCCTTTCTATATTGCCTTCTTATCTCACACATAATGGACAATGTGCCTTTCTCAAGAAGGGCTCTCATTATGTCATCATGGGTGGCCTTCTCTATAAATGAGGCTTAGACAGTATTCTCTTACAATGTCTCACCAGCTATGAAATCCCCTATACCATTAAAGAAGTTCACGATGGCATCTGTGGAGGTCACTTCAGTGGCCTTGCTATTGCTAAGCACATTATTTTCCTAGGCTATTATTGGCCAACCCTCAATCATGATTATTACGACTACATTAAATGTTGTGTAAACTACCAACAACATGCCAATCTTCATCACACACCTAGTCATGCCTTACAGGTCGCTCGTGACCTTTGGCCCTTCTCTCAATGGGGTTTGGATCTTGTTAGAGAGATCAATCCCCACACTTCCCTAAGACATAAATGGATCATCACAGCTACCAAATACTATACCAAATGGGTTGAATCTATACCCCTCATCTCTATGAAAGCTGAGAAAATATGTGAGTTCATCAATCATCACATTATTTGTTGTTTTGGTGTTCCATGTCACCTTATCACTAATAACGGAAAGCAATTTAAAAACAAAACTCTACAAAAACTTTACGATGCCTTCGGTATCTAGCTTAGCTTCTCCTCGCCATATTACCCAAAAACCAATGGTTAGGATGAATTTTCCAACAGAACCCTAAACAAAATTCTCATGAAAGTGGTTAACGATACTGGGAAGGATTGGCATACACACATTCCTTTCACTCTTTGGGAATACCATACTAGTATTCGCACCTACACTGCTGCCACTCCCTTTTCTCTGGTCTATGGTACCGAGGCTGTTTTACCTCTCAAAGTCTAGATCCCGTCTCTCTGTATCTCCCTTCAAGATATGCTCACTAATGATGGATTTTACCAAGACTATTTAGCACAACTTGAGTTATTAGAATAACATCGTCCTCATGATTTTGACCATCTCCAAGTCTACCAAAAATTCATACAGCATGCTTACGACAAACGTGTCCATGAACGCACCTTCAAGGTTAGTGACCTTGTCCTCAAGGAAAATCAACACATAACCAAAGCAGAAAAAAGCAAACAGGGAAAATTTTCTCCTAATTGGCTTGGACCATACATCATGACCCATGACTATGGATCAAGTGCTTATCGCTTGTCTTCACTTGATGGTAAGCCCAAACCTGAGCCCCTCAATGCCTTGCATCTTTGACCATTCTACTATTGAATTCTAGTCCTACATCACTACTTCTCTATTTCATGCTCGTCCCTTGAGCACCATTCACCTTTCTCTTTTCTGTCCCTCCACTTCAACGACTAAACAAGAATCATGTGATTACTCGTCACCATTTTTCCTTATCTTAAATATGTGCACCATGGCTCTGCACATGGCATGAATCTCATGGATACGTTTCATCTTCTTTTAGATGAGATCCCATGGTCGTTCATCCTTGCATACTCAACAAAGAGCCAAATTCTTTGTTATAGTCTCGTCCATGACTTAAAATCTATAAAAAAAAATCCAAAAATAAAGGGACCAACTCCTTGAGTCAAACTTCCAAATACAAAGATGAATCCCTCAAACAGACATCTTCCACTATAAGTAGATTGCTCCCTCAAAGGACAACTATAAAAATCTCACAACTCTCTACATAGTCTTTCCAGAAAGAGGACTATTTTCTCAAAAATCAAAATTCTTGAGCTTCCCGCATCGATCAGCTTCGCGAAGACCTTAAGGAGACATATATTCATCCCGTATAGACTTCCCGCATCGATTAGTCTATCTAACAAAGTCAAAAAGAAAAGAAAAGTAAACTTTTTTTTCATGGACTTGTCTATTGTGATATTGGCTCTATTTCCCAAGGAATTTTTCTTCATAACATATGACCTGATTACCTTCACCTCCTTACCCATTGTCTTTTCACTTCATACCTCAAGGGACCTACTGAACCAATGACATTTGGTGATCATGTGACTATTCATCACTCTTAGAATTATCAATCATGCAATGTCGTTAGGGTCTTACATTCACTAGCCTATTTGTAGATGTGTTTCATATGTTTTGATCCTTGCCAATCAGGTGGCTTTCTTACCCCCTCTTATCTTTTCTCTTCTTCATTACCTTTTGATCATCCTATATAGGACTAGGCCCTCGACACTTGTCTTTTGGGATTTTCTTCTCCCACCTCAATTGACCTAAAATCACCTTTACCTATCTACCTATACTCTACCCAAACTTAATTGACCTTGACCTAATCATCCCTATGACTTGGACTCAACCCTACCTATCAACCTACCTACCTCTTCTTCTATCTTCTCATATTCTTCCCCAACTTATGGGAGAACTACATCAGTCTGAGGTCCCTTTTCATTGGGACTATGTAGGAAGCACTTCCAGGGCATGGGGCCCTGGAAGGTTAGCTCGGTCACTCTTTACCATAACCATTTTCTCCACCTTTATCTGATTTCCTGTTCATATCAAAACCTCATAAATCTATCCGATATCCACATCATTCAACCTACATACATTCCTCATGTTTCACATACTCTTTTACCACTACCATTATTTCCCATATTCATCTATAACCCATATTTAAACATTGTAAACCATTACATTCATTTACATTAATATATATTACCAAAATACTGACATACACATCCATGCCTAAACCAACCTGACTTGATCCATGCCTAAACTAACCTAACTCGATCCATGCCTAAACCAACTTGCCTCGACCATGCATAAACCAACTTGACTTGGTCCATGCCTAAACTAACCTGACTCAATCCATGCCTAAAATTAACCTGACTCGATCCATGCCTAAACTAACCTGACTCAATCCATGCCTAAACCAACCTGACTCGATCCATGCCTAAACCAACCTGCCTCGATCCATGCCTAAAACCAACCTGACTCAATCCATGCCTAAACCAACCTGACTCGATCCATGCCTAAACCAACCTGACTCAATACATGCCTAAACCAACCTACCTGAATCCATGCCTAAAAGTAACCTGACTCGATCCATGCCTAAACTAACCTGACTCAATCCATGCCTAAACCGACCTAACTCAATCCATGCCTAAACCGACCTGACTCCATCATTCCTAACTCACCTAATCCATTCATATCATAACGAAAGTAAAATAAAATACACATCACAACACATAATCATCTGAACCTTGTACATCTCATCATATAAATACCTGTGTATCAAAATAATGTACACTCATCTCAAAAATACATGTGTCTCTCATACATCACCGGCTCGCAGGCTGCTATCCAATACAAAATATCTTCGGCTCACAGGCCGATATCATGTACAAAAAAAATATAAATACAAAATCTATTTGGCACGCAAGCCAGTCTCATATATAATCCATACAAAAATGACTCGGCATGTAGGCCATTCCATAACAAGTCAATCATCTCCCCATCTGATGTCAGGGAATGCTCCCTATGATTGTGTCTATCCTAACCCCTCTACCACACATGTCTAGTGCCCCATACCTACCTCACCTCCTGCTGATGACCCCTCACCTAGGGTTGACATCTATACACTAGTGGCCTCACCACGACCCTATCCCTGGGCTCTCCACACTATGAATGCAGGATCTAGTCCTCTCACTAGAGGTCTACTGTGCTCTGTACTCGACATAGGAGGGCACATCTAGCCCTACAACTAACAAATGATCCTAATAATATCGTGCCTCTGCTAGGGCATCCCTAAATCTGACCATGGTCACTGTTTGTGGGGGTGCCATGGGTCTCCCTTCCTGTGTGGATGCCTGTACCATGTGACCCTATCCCCGAATCTACCCTATGCCCTATATCAGTACCATGGCTTGAATCATCCTTGGGAGTTGTTCCTGTGCCTAAATCTAGGCCTACAGAGTAATAATTTGTGCCTGCACTATTGACAGCTAGCTCTGCAGACCTGTAACCTCTCCCTGCATTGTGGGAAACTGGCCCTGTAAGTCATGTAATTGTGCCTATAGGGTGGCTATCTACAATCCCTCTCCTCCTACCTCCTCTCCATCTCCATCTCCCCCTGCCTCCACCTGTACAAGTACCTGTTCCTACCTTACCTGAGCCTGCAATGTAGCTATTTGGGTTTGTAATGTGGAAACTTGTGCCTTTGTACCTATCTGTTACCCCTACATAATCCCAAGTTGCATCACCAAGGTAGCCACCTGCCCCTATAGGGAATCCCTCTACACTGTGATGGTGGCTAAGTCTGGCTACCCTGGCCTTGGTGGTACGGCTCATAGCTATGCTCCCCACCTCTTCCTATATCCATCTGTCACTCTGGCATCATCAATATGTGAATCCAATGGCTTCTCCTCTTATCCAGTCAGCACGACGGGTCATAGTGGAGACATAGGTCTCTCCACGTCATCTCTCCTATACTACAGGAATAGAGGTGGTACATCCTGGACTAACCTGAACTAGTGCCTAACTTGCTTTACGGGTATCCACTCATGGTCTCCTGCTCTCCTCCCCTCTATCCACATATATAGTTGTAGCCCATCTAGCTCTATGACCATCAGTCTTGTAGTAAGTTATGTCATGAGTAGCTATGGCACCTCGGGCCTCTCCAATGGCATGTACCCACTGCCTATACCCAACTCTCAAAAATCTCTGTGGGAATGCATCTACTCGAGGCATCCCCAGTGGTCGAACACAAGCAATGTGCTCGTAAGCCCAACAATACAGCAGTACGGGTGCAACAGATGTTGAACCTCCGCAGTCACTAGTAGGCCCATAACTCTCTATATACCTACGTTAGCAATGTAGGTGCCCATGTGAACTGTGTCTGCTATATCACCATGTCATGAAGGACTCCCATCAATGACCTTGGGAATCTCCCACCCTCTACATCTGGTAGTGCAAAGCAGCACACTACCTCCATCAAAATTACAACTAACTTCATCTCCTCTGGATGAGCTGTATACATCGCTCCATAGCTCATGCTAGCACTATGGAACATCAGGTTTGCTACACCCTCACCAAAAATGGGTGCTAGTAGCTCCTCATATGCCTATGAGGAGATAGAATAAACCTAGGCCCCTAATATGGGCAACTGCAAGATCCTGTAGACATCCTCCAAGGTGATCGTCATCTCACCCATCGGCATATGGAAGGTTTTGGTCACCGATTCCCATTTTTCTATGAGGGAAACTATCAGATTCACCTCCTAGACTACATGATGGTAGCGCATCACCCCTATTAACCCCACTTCTATAACATGTTACCACTCCTCCTACATCATGCTCACCCGTACTATCAATAATAAGGGTGGAACCTGGGCCCTCATCCGCAGCTCATCTTGAGCCTGCATCCCACAAGAACAATGTATTAGTACACCTTCCAAACTTACCCTATTTTACCCCACATCCTGACCTACTCTCTTTCCCCACCCCCATCTCATTGGCCTTGTCGCTAATCCAACCTACCCACACCCATCTACCCTACCTCTCTTCCCTAACCCTCACCCACACCTACCCAAACCCATCTACCCTATCTATCTACCCTAGCTCTCACCCAAACCTACCCACACCTATCCACCCAACACTATCTACCCTAACTCTCACCCAAACATTCCCAAATCCATCCACCTGAAACTATCTACCCTACCCCTCACCCAAGCCATCCTAAACCCTTCTTGTCTCCCTTAACCCTTTTACCTCTCACCTAATCCTTTCCCACCTACACTACTTCCCCACCCTGCCCTTACTCTATTTCCCTTTTTTTCCAAACTTAACCCTAGGTTGACCAACCCTGGTTATCCCTTGACCGACCACAGTCTCCCCTTGACTAGCATCAGTCACTGTTCTTGTGACCAATACTAGTCACTACCCACCGACGTCGGCCACACGTTGATTGACATCGGTCACTATCGTTTCGCCCTCCATGACTTCCTAACATAATTTTTTCCGTTCCTACTCCTTCTACCCACTTAAACCCCTCCTTACACCCCTAATTAGTCCTATACTCCCCTTTTCCTCTACACCCTACCCTTCCCCATTTCCCCCCTTTTTTCCCTTATTTTCAAATTTCTTCCCCCCCAACCCCCATTTTTAACATTTTTTACATTTTAACCAGTTTTCACAAAACAATCAATAACCAAGATTTGACACTTACCTCATCTTGCTTCTGCTTTCGTGGTGGAACCTCTAGCCTCCATGCCGCTCCTCCTGATCCCTCTCTAGCCTCCACCATCCTCGAATGACCTCTCATTCTCCCAACCAATCACCTCGCTTGATCCAATCTCACAGCCCCACCTCATACCCAATCAATCTCACCTATGTGGCTCACCAACAAAGCTCTCTGACGTTCTCTTTCTTCCTCTTCCTCTTTTCTCTCTTCTTGTCCTTTTCTCCTTTTCACAATGCACAAATGAATTTTAAAAATGTAGGTTTTTCACTTTTTATAACCTACCCGACTCAACTGACATCAGTTAACCCTTGACCGATGCTGGTCTATTGCCCTAGATAACCACCGTCGGTTCCCCTACACCATCATCGGTTCATACTGACCGATGTCGGTTACCCTGCATAGTCATTACCCTCACATTTACCTAATTTTCCTTACCTCCCCTTTCTTTTGCCTCCCCTACACCTACCTGGACCACTTTACCTTCCCCTCTGGCCCTCCACCTTCTTCACCCTCACCGCGTCAGCTATTGAAGCCTCATTATTTTACCCCTACCTCATCCTTACCCGTGCTGTGACCTATCTCTTTAGACCTGGACCATTGCTAGTGGCATTTGACCTCATCTGATTGACTATACCTTGTGGCACTGTTACCTATGTTGATTCACCTAATGACCTTACCTAGCCTATTGTCATGATCATTTATCCCGACCCTACCTTTTTGGTACTAGAACATACCTAAACATTCCTACACTTAACCTACATTGTGTTTCCTAACCATATCTATACTTGGATACCAGATTCACTTCAATCTTATTTGGATAAACCTATCAACCTTAGATGATGTAGAGTTTTCCTCTCTTCAACCTGGTAGTGTGTTGCAGTTTATACGCATGCATGCATTTGATTGTTGCTACCTTTGACCTTGGCCTATTTACCTATATGCCTGATTTTCCCTTTACCCCATTCCTCATTTCTCATCCTTCTGCTTTGCACCCACTTTTTTCAAACCAATTTCCGATGTGCTCTACCACCTCATCAGTTTCTGGTTTGAGGGGGATGAGCCTCATTCCCACATGGGGCAACCACATCTTATTTTTTGTTAGCGTCGCTTACCAATACAAGCTACGCAACAAAAATGGGGCAAAATGTAGACACCGAAATCATGTCGTAATCACCTTGGTCCCCTAATGCAGCCCTATAATCACTTCCTCATCCTAAGCACCTTATCACCTACCTCCTGCACCCCACACATTTTAATTTAATTACTTTAATTAAATTAATTCCATTTACCTCCATACATATTATTTTAATTATTTTAATTAAGTTAATGACCTTTTACCCACACACACATTAATTTAATTATTTACATTAAATTAATTCACTACCCCAACACACCTATTTAATATAATTGTCTTTATTAAATGCACCTCACCTAACCAACCCCATCATTTGACCCATTAACCTAAAGCCTAAACCAATTTCCTAAATAAAACCTAACATTAGACCCATCCCCTCGCCTAACATTTAAAAGCCTTCGAAGGTCAGTTTTTGTCCCGAGAAAAAAGGAGACCCTTATCAAATGGAAAAGCAACTTCCTAGGCAATTTTTGAACAACCCAAGATATATCACATAAACCGATGTTGATTCACCCTAAACCGATATTGGTTCACCCTAAACCGATGTCAGTTCACCCTAAACTGATGTCAGTTCACCCTAAATCGACGCCGGTTATACCAGAATGGACCAAATGGAATATTTAGACCCATCTAAAGATTTTTAATATAGGTTAAAAAACTTTTGATCTTGATTTTTATCTCCTTAGATGTGACACCAGAATGAATATTGATTTTTGATCAACAAAGACAACCAAATACACTAGCACAACAGTGAAACTTTCTTCCCATCATCCTCCAACACAGCAACTTCTTCATTATTCTTTAGACCTATACCTCATAGAAGAGTAAGTATCCTCCTTCCATCTATTTCATTTTCTTATCATCATCTGTAGTATTTTTGGTAAATGAACCTATTCTTTTACCCTCTATCCATTCCCCCTCTCTAGTTTCAGCCACCTTCTATACCTAATCATCTTAACACTTGGCCCAATTTCCTAGTTGACCTCCTTAGTAGTCTTATACCTTTGCAACATACCTACACCCCCTCTATGATCAATCCCCATCTTCTATCCACTCCACTTTTGCCCCAAAACTCTAAAAACCTAGACTGTGTGATTCCACCAACCCCCAACTTAATCATCATCAGTTCTCTCTAACCATTGCCGGTTACAACAAAACTTTCATTGGTTCTATAAAACTGTGGTCGGTCTCTGTGTCACCTGATCTCTGCCAAAATAACAGCTTGTTTGTGACCCACATCTAACTTAACCTCATTTTTTCTAACATATACCTACTTGAACACCTATTTGACCTTCAGATCTATATCTAACCTAGCCTGTTAGCTCAAATTCACCTATAACCAACCTACTTGACCTTTGGATCTCCTTCTAGCCTAACCTGTTAGATTAGATCTAGCCTACTACATTTTGTATGAGATGCCTAAATCATATTAAACTATAGTAGGACAGTATTTACTTTATTTCAGCATTGAGTTATCTTAAACAGTGGATTGACAGCCATCTAGGAAGTATCACACTTCCAGGATCTAGCATATGCTAGGCAGTCCACTGCATATATTGTTTAACTTTCTTTGGTGGTCTTGTTTTGGTTCTTATACAGGTAGTTCCTCCTAGCCAAAAGGAAGGTCTCACAATCACTTTGATTCAGAATTCAGATACATGCGCATATAACCTTCAACCATCCCAAAATAGGTATTCCTCTTACCACCTTTACCTTATCTGTTTCGTCAAGTACTTCTCAGAAAACTAAGAAATCAGGTGAAATACCTGAGGTGCTACACCATAGTGATTGCGTAGATCACCATGACTCTTTCCATAGAAGGAGACAGATGAGAAAAAGAGGAGAAATTTGAAGTTAACCGAGGAGGCAGGATAATATGAGGAGAGCACACCTGAATACCCTACACCACCAAAGGACATGGAAGAGTCAAATGATGAAGAAATGAAGGATAGAGAAGGAGTAAAGGAGGCAGATGGGACAACACAAGAGACTACTCAGGGAATAATAGAACAAGCTCCAAATCTTGGCGCTCAAGTTCCTAAGGGGCCAAGATCAAAGAGGAAAATTAGGGAGTATATTGTACCAGTCATGGGCTACTATGAGGACACAAGTAAAAATGTCTGTGCCCATTTCCAAAACACGGTGGGCCTTAAGGAATTGTATGGATGGGAGTTGATGAATGAAGACATGGCAACCGTGCACATAAGGAAATAAGTATCTTGGTCAATATAGACACATATGGATGAACCAGACTTCGATGTATGTGAAGAGTCCTATGTATAGAGAAGATTGAAGAAGACACCTCAGGCCAGACACATCATACTAAATCCTACTGTTATGTAAGATGAATAAGTAAGTAATGCCTTGGTGAAGGTATCTATAGAGATGGCAAGGAGGAATGTGGATAAAGCTACAACTATTAGGGTGCTAAAATAAGAGATCAAGGCCAAAGATGTAGAGATAGTGCACCTATGACCAGAGAATGATTTAGAGCAGAAAAAGAACAATGCTTTCATCAGCATGGCAAGGGAAATCAGAGACCATGTCTTGAGAGAAATACCACATTTGGAGTCCAAGGTACCCAAAACATTTCCTTCCACAATGCATTATGTACGTATCTTGGTAGATTTGGTGCTTGAGGATGGACCTATGCATATGCCAGCACCAAACTATCCTAAGCATGAAGCCGAGTGATAAAATATTTGGTGATGTGGAAGATTTCATATTATTAGGAACTTCTCCAAACCTTGTAGGAGGAGTTGAGGAAAGAAGACCAGGAATTGAATATTTGCACATCTCTGGAGGTGGTCATTAGGATAAGAACCATGGTAGAGGAAAATGAATTCCTAAAAGTGATGAAGGAAGAGACACTATGTCGCGTAGAGAGGTTGACATTGGTCAAAAAAAAGTGTGAAGCCCTTGTAGTAGTGCAAGAACCCCATAAGGAAAGGTTAGATGAGATGGGGAAGATTATAGTGCAAAATATGGATCTTCTAGAAGGAATAATGTCTATAATGTCCAACATTGTTCTGGTTTTACAGAATGAAAAGAGAGAAACTGCCCAAGATGAGCTGGAGTCTATAGTGGTAGATATTCCAAAAAAAGTAGAGGTCACACTAAATGAGTGGGAGGCATTAGAGGCAGAGATAAAGGAAGAGTATCTAGGATACTACTGAGCAAATCATTATTTTGTATAGAAAATTCCTTACTATCTTCCATTTATATTATTTCTTATTCTTTGAACATTTAAGAGGAAACCATTGTTGGGGAGGCAATGAAGTTAGTGTGGGGTAATATTGAGTTGAAAATGTATAAAAATTATCATAAGGCATAAAGAATATTCTCTTGGAAGATCAAAGTGTGTTCAAAGGCACAAGAGGATCGGGAAGGTATCGTGTGTGGAGGATAGAGAGAGATTCTAGACTTATCCATTTTCATGATTATGATCTATTTTTGGAAGATGGCATGTGGGATGAACAAATGGGAAAAGAATTTTGTGACACACATCGACTATTTTTGGAAGAGAAGCTATGGAGCACTTTGCATGGATGTAGGCTAAAGATAGAATTGCTACTGACAGTTAACTAGGAGAGATCTATTTTTAGCGCGCTTGCATGTGTGGCTGTAATTGTAAAGGCACATGATTATTTTCAGCATGTGACCTATTTTGGGAGTAGATAAGTGGTGAAGGGAAAGTACCCACCCTTATAAATATGTAACGAACTACGTAGTATAGTAGTGGTATGTGAGAACTGAATTATTGTGAGGTCATGCTGCCAAATATGATGCACACATAAACTATGGTATTATCTATTGTAATGATATTCTATGTATTTATAATGTTTAATGTAATGGAGAGTATTGGCTGAATCAGAGTATTAATTCTAAGCATAATTGGCTCTTGCATGTGTTGATTTCATCATGGTTATCATTTAAGTCTATTATTCTTTAGATATAGATCTCAACATGCATTGTAGAATGATGTATTAATTTTGGATCTGAATGGATTAAGTCTTCATAATGCTAACATCCTACAATAACAACCCTAAAAATGGTCTTGGTACCTTTGTGAACTTTGAGTGAGTGCTCAGTCTAGGCTGAGTGACGTGCTAGTGCACCTGGGTGTTTACTGGTAAATTCTAGGCTGCATTAGTATCCACCTAGGTGAGAGATGTTTGAGTTCAGATTATGTTTTATTGTGATTTTGTTGTGTGTGGGGTGAGAATAAGTGGATCTAGCCAATTTACCTTCCTGATTAAAGCTATGTGATAAAAAAGGATGCATTTTTTCATTTTAAACCCAAAATGAAAGATTGTTTTCAATGAGAACAAATAATAAAAAATGCAGTACATAAAATAAAAAAGAAGGATAAGGACTCACCTCTAATAACACTTCCTTTTTATTTTATTTTAGCAATTTGCAAAGCAAGTGATTCCAGTAATCCAGTAAATGAGCCTTCAAGAAACAATACCCTATAGACATGTTAGGAAAAATAGAAAGCAGAAAGCACCAAATAGGAAGAAAATTGCAAATTGTTAGGTTTTAAAAAACACATAGGGAAATCACAGGTTATTTGCCAAATGACAGGAAATTTAGCCAATCACATGTGATTTTTTACACAGAGAATTAGAAAAATAAAAAGATGTTATTTTACTATTAAAATAAATAAGGGATAGGGTCCCACCAGGTGTGCCAAGATGTTTAGAGTAAATTTAATTCTTCAACTTAACCTAATAATCAAGATAATAAAACCTACCAAACCTCGAAATGGTGGATTTTAGAGATATCCATGGATGATGTGTGTTGTTCCACTCCATGAAATGAATGATATAAAATCACGTCCTATAAAAGAAAGATGCAATCACAGACACTACAAAAGATAATATTAGACAAATGTATGGTGGATTTCCTGGAAAAAGGCCAATTCCTTAAAGTCAATGGACTTCCTCACAAGGATGTCGATACAATTTTAATAAATTAATCAAGTAAAATTTTTAATTAGATTAGGTAAAAAATAGATTTTGAAGGGATCAGGAACCCTATACAATCAAAAGATATGGCGATCAAAGCCCAAAGATAGAAAAATAAGAGAGGCACAAACAGAAAGAAAAGGTCCCACAAAAATGAGTTAAACAAATTTAACTCTTACAGGGTAGGAAACAGGACCCCAACTAGGCCAAAAAGACAAAGAAAGAAACAGGGCATCATAGTTCGCCCAAAGTTTGCAAAAATTTTAGAAAGCTACAAGTCTTCCAGGAGAGACAAGAAACCACACGAGGACCCCAACAAGACCACCAACTAATATTCCTCTGAGCTACTAATACAGAGGTTGAATCTTGTTCTTTTCTTCTCTCCTTCTTTCTCCTCAACTCTATCAAGAAGCCCTTTGACCTATTTCTCTAGCTCCTATATCTGATTTTTAATCTGAACCTGGTCCGAAACCATTTTCTTTGAGATATTAATAATATTTAAGATGGATTCCCTTTTTCCTTCATTTGTTTCCTCCATAGCTTTGAGGACCCCCTATAATTAAACCATCCTTCTATTCCACTCTTCGAAAATAGTGGAATCACCCACACACTCATTTTTCCTAGAAGCGTTGGCTTCCCCAACAGCACCCTCCATGAAATTTCTGTCAATACCTCCCCCCTTGGGAATAGTTTTTCCATCTTTCATCTTTTTAAGACATTCCGCTAATAAAAGAAGATGATATAACCTTTAAATGTAGAGGAAAAAGGACATATTTGGTCTAAGGCTATATTTTATCCTAACGGTGATTCCCAGTTCCAAAGGGAGCTTTGGAAATCAAAGTATGGCTCAACAAACAAAGGATGTAGATGGTTTATGCACTCACAAAGGTAAGTGAAGTAATATATATTTGATTAACCAATTGATAAAATGTTGTAAATGATTCAAAGGAGAAAATATATCATTAAATATACTCTTACAAAGGCAAGATGGACAATGTGTTTGATTTAAGATGATTGGTGGGATAGTAAGGTTGGATCAAAGGAGGTGGATATGGCTCAGAGGAGCATGATAGGACTGAAGGATACTCACAAAGATAGAGTCTTGATTTAAAATTAAAGGTTTAATGTTTGAAAGGAAAGCTATAATGGTCAAGGGGTCTAATAGACAAGAATCACTGATGATTAGGAAAATCATTGATGATTTGGGGAAGATACACACATATTGATAAACGCCTAGACAAAATGGATCAAAAATTTCAAACGACGAATGATTAAAGTAATGATGTGCAAATAAGGTACATACCTGATTCAAATGATATTCAATGCTAAGAATTGATGTTACCCGGAGTTGTAGACATCCAAAGGGGTCACTTATTTGAGCTTCATATGTGTTGATGAATTCTGTAGACTAAGTGGTAAGGAGCTGACTACAGGTGATCCAAAATGTATCTAGAATGATCCTAGAATATAGATAACAATGCTATATTATATTTCATTGACATGTTGCACAAGCTCTGTGTTACTAAATACCCCAGTCTCCCATCCTCCCCTAGCACTATTCGACTCTTTCCCACCACCACTACCCCCATCCCCATCCCTTCCACCAAGACCCCCACCCCCATCCCTTCCACCACGTCCAAGCCTAAAACAAGGAACCATAAGAAGCCCAAATTAGACACCCCTGTTTCGGGTAGAGTCCTTTGCAGCAATAAGGAATTGGAAGTTTTCCAAAACCTATTGCACATTAGTAGTGCAGGCCATGAAGAGGCTTTACAAAAAGAAGGAAACAATACTTCCCAAAGGATGAAAGCCTTAGAGAATGAAATGATGAAACTGAAAGAAGAAGTGCAGCATTTGGACAAGCAAAAAGGTAAAAGGAAGATGGAAGATGATACTGATCTTGGTAATAAGCAAGTTGAGGACATCTAAAAAAATATTAACTCCTTAGACAATCATCTGGGGAGAGAAAAGGATCACCATGACCACAACATGGAAATTTTT
This sequence comes from Taxus chinensis, assembly GCA_019776745.2. Lineage (NCBI taxonomy): Eukaryota > Viridiplantae > Streptophyta > Pinopsida > Cupressales > Taxaceae > Taxus > Taxus chinensis. The sequence goes on along the minus strand of CM034154.1, from coordinate 465,245,296 downwards.
AATGCAATTAGTGATTTCCTTGAACAAAATGTTCGTAGTATTTATGTGCTTAGTGGGATCCTAGACACTCTGTGGGCAACGGACAAGGAGAGCAGTCAAACCATAGCAAAGATGTATGCTAAGTACCCCACACACATGAAAATGGTGGCTCTCTTTACCTTGCTACAAACTATTAAATCTAGAATTACCAGAGATGCCAAGAAGTAAAGGAGTTCTTCATTGCAGATGTTGATATTCATCGTTCTTTTTGCTATTTTTTTGTTGTTTTTTGGCTACATCATTGCATCGCACGATCTCTTTTTCTTTTCTATAGTAAATTTTTGGTTACGGTTGGCTTTAACACCTATTCTGGATGTTGATCCATTTTTTGTGGAACCTATTAATGTTTTATCTAGCTTTTAGGCCCTCTCTATAAACAGGGTATAGTCCCTTCAAAACTATTTACCATTAGTAAAAAAAATATTTTGTTGATGTGGATGTGACATAAAATCCTATAAACTCTGATAAAAATACTCTGGCTTGACAATGAGTGAAGATGATCCTCCCGAACAAAGGCTGGGAATTGGGCTTAAATAATCACTTACGATTTAACCAATCATCAATGATTTCATCCAATTCAAGTTTGTCTAGTAATTTATTGAAACAATTTATTAATTCAATTTTATTTGTTTGTGTATTCAAGGGACAAGATATGGTTTTTTTTAATGTGTTGTGTTATCGTATGAGGTGTCTTGTTTGTTTAGAAATTATTTAGATCATGTTCTATTTTAGCCTATGTTTGTTTAGGGTATATTTTAGGTGGTTTGGTTAGATATATTAAAGATATATAATAGAATAATGTCTAATAATAATATATTATGCTATGATATTTAAATAAAACAATATCTTATAAGTATATTAAATTGTCCATAGTAGATATGTTGGGATAAAGGGGTTTTGGAATTATTTCACATTAGGAGATAATTTCTAACACAATAACTTAAATTATTATATATATATATATATATAAGCTAATGGATATAAATGTGATATATTATAAATGTGAATGACACAAATTATTGAAGATGGAGGAGTGTAGAATATTGGTGTCTACACCTACATCTCAAAATAAAAACCTTTGATTAGAAGTTGTTTCAACCACTTCTGTAGTTTTTTCTCCATGAATAATGGATCGTTGGAAATTCAGTTAAATCACCAACGATTATAAATATCACCTTTGTACTTTCTCTCAAGGATCTTTAATATCACATCTTGGACCCCCTTTTTGATCCCACACTTTGTTTTCCAACACACCAGCATCCAGGAAATATCCAAGAACTACCATTCATCAACATCAATCACTTTCAAGTATTTTTGTGTTTATTTTCATCTCTCAGTTTCTTAGGAATGTCACAAGACACTTTATCTAATGGGGTTAGAAACACACCAGTGTTGTACAAAACTATATTTTATTGAAGCGTACAAGTAATAAACATGGAAATTAAACCAGAAGAAAAATACACAAGATATAATGTGGTTCACCCAGTGAGGCCTACTTCAACCAAGAAACAACCAATCTATTATTCTTTTATTTACAAAGGAAATACAATGAAGATTTTCAATCTTCCACACCTCTCCTAGATGTACAATATTTTTTCCTCACAAGCTTCTCTTTTCTCTCTCCAATAATTACTTCTTATAATAATCACACTTCTTATCTTATAACCCTAGTTTTCTAGCTTATAAGTATATACAAACTTTAGGGTAACTTAAATATGCACTTACAACACCCTGATCACCTGTATAACCAAGGGTTAGATCTAATACCATGTCTAAAATAAAAACATTAATGCACAAGTAACTGATACTAGTTACCGAAACGATGTCTGTTGCTCCCAAACGACTGAAACTGGTTACTCAACTGACATTAATTACTTTGTAAACCTATAGGTTTTTAAAGCATGTTGTTTGTGAAGTCATTTAGCTCCATAACCTAAAAATATCTCACTTGGACATAAATTGTTGCACTGTACATATAATTCCATTCTTATATCCTTTCCTTGACCTGTTTCTTCGTCTTCAAGTCTAAAACTCAAAGACCAACATAAGTGGAGTGAAGCTCCAACTTCTCTTTTTCCAACGACTTCATTTAGCATATCCGAAGGGTTTTCATTTTCATGAATTTTAAGTAATTTCATCTACCTATCCTCTAACACCTTCCATATGAAGTGATATCTCAAATGAATGTGCTTCTTTATTTAATGAAATGATGAGTTGTTTTCTAGATGAATCACACTTTTACTATCACTGTATAATCTGTAATCCTCTTGCTCCTTTCCCAACTCTTCCATGAACCTACTCATCCATATCTTTTACTTGTTATCCTCTGTAATTATGAAATATTCAGACTTTGTAGTAGACAAGGCCACAACCTTGTATAATCTTGAAATCTATTTAACTGTCATGCCACCTAATGTGAATACATATCCAATGGTGCTTCTCCTACCATTCAAATATCTAGCCATATCTTAATCAACATAACCGCATAAAGAAGTATCTGACCCTCAATAACATAAATTCACACTGGATGTCCCTCTCAAATATCTAAGTATCCATTGTACTTCTTTCCAATGATCTTTGCCTAGATTGGACATAAATATGCTCGCAACTCCCACTTCTTGTGTAACATCTAGTCTTGTATAAACCATTACATACATAAGGCTTCCAAATGCTGAAGCATATAGAACCCATGCCATGTACTCGACATCCTTATGTGATGTAGGAAACTGATATTTACTTAATTTAAAGTTTCCAGCCACAGGTGTACTTATAGGTTTTGAATTATGTATTTTAAACCTTTCTAACACATTATTGATATATTCTTCCAGAGATAAATACAATTTCTTGTTCTTCCTATCTCTATGAATTTACATGCCAAGTATTTTCTTCACAGCTCCTAAATCCTTCATTGAAAATGTATGATCTAACTTTCCTTTAAGCTCAACAATGTCTAGCACACTAGATCCTACAATAAGCATATCATCTACATATAATAACAAAATAATATAGCTTCAATTTTCAAGCTTCTTGAAATCAACAAAATGGTAAGATTCACATCTCATATAACCATGCTCATGCATAAAAAAATTCAAACATCATATACCATTGGCTTGGAGATTTCTTGAGCCCATACAATCTCTTTTTCAACCTGCACATAGATTTCTCCTTACCCTTGATTTCATAACCAAGAGACTTCTGCATATATCTCTTCCTCCAAATAACCATGAAGAAAATTCTTCCTAACATCAAGTTTCTCTAATTGTAAAAATTCTACTGCAACTGAAGTCATTTTTAATACAAGAGAAAAAATCTCACCAAAATCAATACCAATTTTCTATGCAAACCCTTTTACCACAAGCCTTTCCTTGTATATTTTTTTCCACCCTCTTCTTCCTTGATCCTGTAACCCCATTTGTTCTACAATGTTATCTTACATACTAACTTAACCAAATCACATGTTTGATTCTATTCCGAGTCCACATCCTTATCCATGTCATGCTCCCACTTCTTGTGGGTATCTACCTATATTGCTTATTCAAAACTTTCGGGATCACCACTATCAATCAATAATAGATAAAATAAAGAAGATGAAAATATTTTTGGAGGTTTACTTACCCTTTGTGACCTTCTCACAAAAATCTCAGGTGCTAGAGGATCATTTTTTACATCATGTACATTTGTATCAACCTCTGACAGTGACCGATGCTGGTCACCTACTATTGACATCAGTTCTGGAAATCGATTCCGGTCCTCTGTTGTCGATGTTGATCTTGGCTCTACCAAATTTGGTTCCTAATGCCAATGACAGTTACTATAACCAACACCAATACCTGTAGGTGTCAATTTTAAATCTGAGAATTTATTTTCTTCCACAAAATCTTCCACCAGTTCATCCTTTGGTATCAAAATATGATCCATGTACATTCTCTTTTCATTCCATTCAATATCATGACTCCTAACAATCTTAGCATAATCTAAATCCCAAAAATGGAATCTAAAATCACTAGAGCCATTACCAATAAAAGTGCATCTCTTGAATTTAGCATCCAATTTCTACCTATTTTCTTTATTAACATGCACAAAATCTTCTGAACCAAATAATCTAAGAAAAGAAATATCTACCTCTTTTCGAGTCGATGCTTCTTCTGGTATTCCACCATCTAATACACTTGAAGGCCTATAGTTGATTAAATATACTGTCATGTCTAATGCTTCTACCAAAAATTATAAGGGTAATCCAAAGTGTATCCTCATACTTATTACACATTTCATGATATTCATGTTCATTCTTTCAGTCAAGCCATTCTCCTGTGGTGTTCTAGGAACCGTTATTTCTCTATGTATTCCATTCACTAAATAGTAATCATTGAAAACCTTGTTGCAGTACTCACTACCATTATCAAATCTAAGGCATTTCAAATTTAAATTTGTTTCATTTTCCACAAGGAATTTCCATATTTTAAAAGTATCAAAAACATAATTTTTATGATTTATACAATAAACCCATACCTTTCTTGTAGCATCATTAATGAAAGTCACATATTATTAGGATCCTCCATGAGAAGCTACCTGGGTTGGTCGCCACACATCTAAGTGCACAAGATCCAATTTTTGCTCCTTTTTGTTGCCCTAACTTAAAAAATCTCACTTTATTTTGCTTTCCAAATATGGAATGCTCACATAAATCAATATGTACATTATTCAAATCTAATAACTTGACCTTTGTCTTTAATATTTGCATTCTCTTTTTACTCAGCCGACTATGCCACATGCTTGCATATGAATATGAAGTAGATAGAACAAAAGAGAATTTAATAATATAGGTAGACAAATACAATGTTCCTGCCTTCTTTCCTCTTTCCAAAACAAGAGGTAACTTGGTAACTTTCCAAGAGTCGGTTGTGAATGTAACCATGCAACCAACTTCACCTAGTTGTCCTGAAGGAATTAGATTTCTCCTAAGGCTTGACACATTCCTCACATCTTTCAATATCCATGTATTTCCATTATGAAATTTTAGATGAAATTCCCCTTTACCAGTAATATTGCATGGTTCATCATCTCCTAAATAAACATGCCCATTACCCTCGACATAATTTCTGAAATAACCATTATTAGGGGTAGCATGGAAAGAAGCTCCTGAATCTAAATCCCAAGATTCTGTTTTATTATCCAAGGAGAGAATAAGGGAATCTTACATTACCTCTGATGCAACATTTTCCTCTTTACCTTTATCTGTTACATTCTCTTTGTTTTCCTTGAACCAACAATCCTTCTTTGCATGTCCTTTCTTTCCACAATTCCAGCAGGTTATTCCTCTACCTCTCGATTTAGATCTACCACTCTTTGACTTTGATTTCCCATTATTATTTCTCTTGGATCTCTCTTTCTACCTTCCCCTATTTTATACATTCAAATCATTTCTAGATGATGAATCTCCTATAATTTTCCTGCGTATTTATTTTTTCAATATTATAATAACCACATCATCAAACTTCAAAATATTTGTAGAAGATGTTGTATTAATAACAAACATTACCAAGTTATCCAAACTATTTGAAAAAGAGAATAGGAATAAAAGTTCTTTCACTTCATCATCAAACATAATATTAATCAATTTTAATTGATTTACAATGGAACATAAATCATTCAAGTTGCTTGATACAGATCCACATTCTTGCATTTTTAAATTAAATAATTTCTTCCTTAAATAAAATTTATTTGAAGCACTTTTTTTCATATAAATTAGCTAAAGATTTCATCAACTCTATCTTGGTTGTTGCTTCAATAATATTCAAAGATACAGATGTTACGAGGCTCCTTTCTGTCAATAATCTTCCATTTTTCATCAATCATCTTTGTAAGCTTTACATTCGCATCCAATGGTAAATATAAATCTTTCTGATAAAGATAATATTCCACCTACATCTTCCATAATTGATAATTATAGCTGTCAAATTTCTCCACTTTGTATTTTCCATCTTTTGCCATTGTTGTTCTCCCACTCAATTAGAAATCCCTCTATGAGTAAATCTTTCAACATAAAAAAACCTAAAAAAAATATCTCTGATACTAGTTGTTGGGGTTAGACACACACCAATGTTGTACAAAACTATATTCAATTGAAGCATACAAGAAATAAACATAGAAATTAAACTAGAAGAAAAATACATAAGATATAATGTGGTTTACCCAGTGTGGGATACATCCAACAAGAAATAACCAATCTATTCCTATTTGCTTTACAAAGGAAATACAATGAATATTTTCAATCTTACACACCTCTCTTGGATGTACAATACTTTTTCCTCACAAGATTCTCTTCTCTTTCTAAGAATTCCTTACAATAATCACACTTCTTATCTTCTAACCCTAGTTTTCTAGCTTATAAGAATATAAAAACTTTATGGAAATGTAACTATGCATTTACAACCATCTGATCACCTTTATTACAATGGTTGGATATAATCCCGCGTCTAAAATAAAAACATTAACGCACAGGTAAACGATGTCATTTTCTCCCAGGTGATTGATGCGGGTTACCTAACTGATGTCAGTTATTGTGGAAACATGCAAGTTTGTACAACATGTTATTTGTGAAGTCATTTAGCTCCACAACCTAACAATATCAACTCACATATTTTCCATAGAGGATTTGAGGCATCTTTTAGCTCCACATCTTCTCAAAGGTATTCCTATGTCTCTGTACTTCACTTTTAAAGTCATAAGTATCTCTTAAATCAATCAAAAGCATCATTTTAGAACTTCAAAACTTTAATTTTAGTAGAACTATAAAAAAACACAGAAATCACTAGAAATTCATCCTAATTGCCAGCGATTGGCCTAAATTGCCCGTGATTTCTATTAAAATCATATTTTATCAATTTATCTTATTTTTTCATTTGTATCAAAACATATTAATTTGGCATGTTATTTCTAAGTATGGATCTCTATTATATGAAAGTTACATGACGTTCACATCCCATTTCAAGCATTTACAACCTTCTTATAGTCCAACATCCTTTCTTATGGGAATAATACAACATCGTGCATGAGTTGAAAATTTTTTCTATCTGATTCGTCATCGACAAATAAGACATTGAGGATCAGATTGAATTCCTCCATTATATCCAATAAGAGATTGGAAAATTCTAGTACGATTACTTTGAACACATTCAGATCGCATCTACACTTTCCTAGGACACCATTGAAGATTCTCAGGACTTCACTATCCATCTTGAATTCTTGAAAAATATTTATCTATTATCTACTTTTCAGCATTTACTACATGTTCTTATCATCACTTTTATCAATCTACTTAATTGTCTAAAAATGAGCTGAAATCCTCCAAGGAATTCCCTTTGGATTCCTAGAATTGTCCTTTCCCAAGAATTTCGTCTATCCATTTATCTAATCCTTTCTCTTGAGTGTCTATGAGTGCATGTTACTTTTCATGATAGGAAAAATCACACACTCATTTGGAATTGGAAATTTCAATGAGATATCAGATTCAACATCCATCCCCGCGGGTATTCATAAACCCCATCGTCTTTTGAGGTCAGTTTTGTTTTTTTTGTTTCACTTCATTAATTTAAAGTTGGAAAGTAAAAAATTCTCTAAACACACATGCAAATAGTTTTCCAGATAGTATAACTTCAACTAGATATTTTACAACAAATAAAATCTAAAACAAAGAAGGGTATCGTCCTTGAAATTTGTCAACATGCGTTTCCTAAGTGACTTTGACCCACAAATAGCCATAGTATTGAGAGAAAATAAACACATTCTGCATGACATTCAACTTATAAACAATATCATAACCATTATTGACCCAACAGAGTTTGAGTCTGAAAGGTTGATTTTATTACTTTTTGTAGGAAAAGAAAACATATTAAGGGTCAAGTATCAAGCATCCATTAAATCCCAATATGAAAAATTGTAAGAGTAATGTATATCCATGATACCCATTTATTTATCTGGCTTATCTATTAATATATCAAGCACCTAATCACTTTAATGAACTTGTGATCATATAGGTCAACATTGTCCACATATACATATAAAAAATGGAAAATCTAAATATTTTAACCAAATATTCATACCTAGTTCAAATGCAATAGGATTAAATTACAAAATGAAATACCCACTTGATAAAGGTGTTAGCAACTAAGTTTTATCAAAACTAATTAATTTAAATTATATTTGTTTCCAAATTACATGCATGAGAAATAAAACCAATTAATACTATACATCTCATAATAAATCAACATATTTAAGTTATAATAATTCATTCTTGAGTACTCCAAATGTTTCTGCAAAGTTTCCCCAAGTTCATCGCCTAGAAACTCCAAAATTTTGAACATAAATAACCTCAAAACATCTCCCCATTTTAAACAAATATAAACTAGCCCAAGAATAACTATATCTATTTTTAGCAAATAAGGCCAAAAAAATATCAACTAAAAATAGTTTCATAATCCTCCATACACAAATCCAAAAGGAGATATCAAATATTAAAAAGGAATTGATTAAAATGACTTAGGTTTTGCATATCATAGCATCTCAAAGAATCTTCCCCATTCCAAGAAATATGAGTACTATAATTAAATGCCATTAATATCTTGCAGGTTCCACGTAGTGGCTTGGTTAGACTCACCAATTTTTCCTTCTAAATTTTTCATGGCATTTTCCAATGAGTGGTCGAAGGAATTTTTATAAACTTAATAACAATATAAATTTATCCAAAGTTATATGCTGATCAATGAGCACATTAAAACTCATAATTATTCCTTACTCGCATGGTGGTCAAAGATACCAATAACATTTTTTTATTATTTCACATTTCCCATGGTGAGGTGAAAGAATTTTAAAAAAAATAAAAAAAAAATCCTTTCCACTTTTACTGGCCATATGAAACAAATATATTTAATTACTTTGGGGTCTTATACCTATTAACACCAAATCATAACTTTACCAAGTTTGCAGGGTCTAAGACCTTGAATAGTAAACATTAAGCTCCACCCACTTATATGGTTTGAGATATTTATTAGAGTCATTACTAGCAACAATATCATTGAACCATGGCCTGAGGTATTTATGCAGACAATTTTTATTTCCTAGGAAAAAATATAACATTTACCGTTTACCTTGTCGCTATTGAAGACCCATTCTAAGAAACAATGAAAATTACATTTTTAATGTCTTACAGTCGATGACCACGTAGACACCAAAAATTTACACACCCTCTTCCTGGAAAAATAGTCAAATTAATACGCCAATCTACATCCTCACACCATTTCACAACCTAAGTCATCTATTTGATCAATTCAATTAAGCTTGCCATCGCACCATTTTAATGACACCCCTAAACCTAGGAAATTATCCCTACACCCTGTTTTAATCAAATAAACCCACATTTTCTAATCCCCCATTTTCACGAATAATTAAATAATTTATTAATTAATTATTCACGTCTACAATGCAATCACCCTAACTCACTAGTTACGACTAGTCTAAATTAGAAACCTTCCAAATATACTATCCTAACTGCCTCTAACTTATCCATATAACAAATTCTCACTTCTCACTAGTTAGGACTAGATTAAATTAGGAAAGTTTCTAATTTATCCCTTAATTATCCTAACTACTTTTATCCACCTCTAAACCCTCACACTCAACCTCTCTAAGTTATCAAGCCATCATTCCCCTAAATATCCCACACCTAAGATCAAATTATAAGGTTTATCCCTTCGTATATCTCTTAACTCTAACTTCCTAAAAAAAACACGTGATTCCTTCGAAAACCAATGATCTATAAATACTAGTTTTCCTTCCTCTCTTCGGGACCATTCACAATGATCCAAGTAAAGTTAGGAGCATCATCAAGCTTTCTAAAACATTACCAGGTTTCATTATTGTTGTCTTGCATCCATTCATATCTCACTCACATCCATCAAGATTTTTGGGAACTATTCAAGATCTCATCCATCATTCTCTAGAGTCACAATCAGCTTATTATCAACCATTGACATTCAAAGGTTCATCTTATCCTCTAATTCCATTATTTCACCTTAATCTTATTTGTTTAATCATATCTAGTCTCACTTTTTCTCTCAAGAAGATTGTAGCTTCTTATTAGAAAAGGGAAATAATTTATTTTAGGATCATGTTAGTATTTCTCATAATCACCTGTGCTTAGCCCAATTATCTATGATTTCTTTGTTTTCTATCTACTTAGTAATCAGATTTCATTTAGAAGATGTTATCAATTGCTTTGTTCTTTTGTGTTACTAACATCTTATCAAGTATGGATCTTGTAGATGGTGATAGTAGGAATTACCCATCCCATAACGAACATCAATTCATTCCCAATCATACAACATACTTTACAATGAGAACAATATGACTTGGAGCTATGTGTCATCCACGCAGCCCCCATTGATCGACAAGAGACTTTTTTTACATCAACCCAGAAGATCCGTAAAGCCATTGCAGAGTTGTGGGAAGCCAAATACGAAGTACAATGAATCCAAGTCGATCTTGCATAGTTCGAGTACTAATACAAAGTAGGATTAGACATCCCTGAAGACACACACACCACATCTGAATCTAAAGTTGAAAGTGAAGTCAGTCTTATGGATTCTAATTATAACTTTTCCCATCTATATGAAACAGAGGAGGATATTTATGATTTATTCGTGGATGATTACATCAAACAACCTGACTCATAATTTATTGAGGATGATTATTTTTCTTGTTTAGTAAGCTCTACCTTTTTTGTGAACTTAGATACTGACCTAGATTCTGAATTCAGATTCTAGACTTGTTACTTTTTCATATCATTATTATTAGTTGATGTATGTAATAAACTAAATAGGTGACATACATTTGATCACATTTATATACATCACATATTGTATCCCTTTGTCATAAATAAAAGCTTCAATGTTTTAACATTGGGTTGACATCCACGTAAGGAATTTCTTTGGCTTCTGGGGACTTGCCTTCTCTAGGAAACCCGCATACCCATTTTCTTAATTCCATTTTTTGTAGTGTTTTTTGATTTACAGGTTTTAATTTTTAGAAAGAGGAGCTTGAGTCATTTATTCATGGATCAAAATAATAAAACACCTATCACATCCCATGGGTACCTTGGAAACCCCATCATAATCGAGGTTGATCCAGTTTTACCTCCTTATATTATCAACCCAAACTATAAAGGTGAAATTTTCATCAACATTCTGGCACACCCGGTGGGATTGTTTTCACTTGTTCTTCTGTTTCATTTTATCAATAAAATACTAACTATTTTCACTATGTGGTAATCTCCTGTGATTATCCTAATCACTTGCATTTGGGCTAATCACTTGTGTTATTCCTGTGTTTTTTTCTTAAATATAACTTCACGGTATGCTTTCTACTTCTTACTTTTTGTTCTTTGTTTCCCTAATCTAGTTGTAGGGAACTTTTGTTAAAGGCTTCATCTATTGGATTTTTTAATTGCTCACTTTAAGAAATTTCTTAAAAATCTAAAAAAGAGGAGGAATGATCTCACGGTATGTCCTAATACCTATTTTGATTTCTGTATTGCATTCTATTTTTCTACTCTCATCAAAAGTAACATTTAGTTTTGGGTCTTAAAATGAACCATTTCATACTTCTTGATCATCTAGCTTTAATTAGGAGGAAAATTTGTTGTATTCACTTAGGCTCACCCACACACAACTAAATCACTTCAAAATAAAAAATGTGTTCAAACAATTCCCAACTAGGTGAAACTGATTGGGATTTCATCACCCAACAGGGAATCCGACTCGGTGTTCTGGTTGAGTATAATCTCTTGTCTATCGATATATATTGTCTTAGCACCTGAATCCCTTATCATAGTGGGATAGTGAAGTGAGGGGGTAGGCCCCAATATACATGCTCATACTGGTAGCAGTATAGATTTGGGCCTCATGTACCTTCAAGTATATCGAAGACTTTACCCTTAAATAAACTTGAAACTAGCCATAGAAACCATTTCATAGGACTCTTGTTATCCATATTTCACATTTATAATTTTCATAATTAATCAAGATAAATACAAAACAACAAATTTTTCTTGCCCTTATTTTTTTTGTAAATCAACCCAATTAGTTTTTTCTCATTTTCTAGGTGTTTGTGTGTTTTTTTATCACGGTAATTACTAGAAAACAAGCTCATAACAAAACTTCTAAAAAAATTTCCACCCACCACCTACATTTCAAATTTTTTTGCCATTCTATACTACATCGTTTCCTATAATACTTTCGACACCAACACAACAAAAAATCTCATATTATCAAATAGTTACATCTAATCCCTTTTCTAACACCCAAAAAACTTGGAATGAATCAGGGGTCAACTATAATGGTGAAATGGGACAAAAAAAATTCATTCCCCACATCAATATCATGGTCAAATCCTTCATACATTTAGACCACAAAAAAATAACATATCCTTTCTCCTAGTCCTCACCAAGAAGCATCCAAACCTCCTTTCTATAATAGGGGAGACCCTATATTTGAAGAAATGATAGATTCAAACCCTATTTCTCTCAATGTTTATCTAGCAGCCAGTAATTTTCAATTACAACCATTCACACCTCAACCCATTCCATACAATTACAATCCTTCGTCTTCCATTGCATATCTCGTCGATCAAAATCAAGACTTGGTCATCCAACAATTATATCCATACACTTCAACAAATCAATCTGAAACACCAAACATTAGTGATCCTGGGATATCTCCCATCCCTACTAACCCATTTGAAACCTTGAATGAACAATCTTCCACTAGTCAACCTGAGGCATTTGGGGTTTCCTCAATCTGTGTTTATGATATTCACATGATTTCATCACAAAACACAGCTACCCAATAGTATACGTATTCATTAAGTCCTTCTACAAGTTTTAGACCTCCCTTAAGAAATACTACCATTTCCTCATCCACTCCACCGGCCTCCTCACAGGTACAAACACCTCCACTGAGTTCGGTGGCCTTTTCCACTGTTGTAACCTCCCAACAAGTTACTAGTCCCATTAAAAACATCACCATGTCCATCCCTAAAACCACACCACTGATCAATACTAGTGCCATTTCTAGCAATCACCCTATTTCAAAATACATATTGCAACTATCTCAACTGGTAATCTCTATGCCGCAATCTATACCTCTACAAAACATCCCACAATACATTATCCCGTAACAAATCATTCTGCAACATGCACCATCCTCTGTTACCTCTACTTTTTCCTTCTAGCAGTCACTTACATATTCACACCCACTCACTCATACATTTATGTCATTATAATACCAATACATACAAAGCTCACATCCTATAGCCTCCCAACAAGGTTTTCCATCTCATCAAAAAATCCCACAACAGAACATCCCGTATCATAAAATTATCCCTCAACAAAAAATTCCTCATCAAAAGAATATACCATAACAAAACATCTCATAATACCATACACCTCAATAATACATACCTCAACAGAACATTCCACAATACCATATCTCACAATAGAATGTCCCTTATCAGTAGAATTTTCTTCAATAAAATGTTCCCCAACAAAACATTCCCTACCAGTAAGGCAGTCATTAACAATATCAGGCATACTCACAACTTAGCTAGTCTTTATTTCAACTTGGCTCATCCTCACAACAAAAAACTTGACCTGATCCCCTCCAATCCCTCCTAAACCACATATCTAGTCTTGAAGCCGCTTTATCTTCATCGAAGAATGTGCTCTCTTAAGACCAGATTTGTAATGAGCCCATTCATCCTTCAAATCCATATAAATCCTATCCACCTCACTAGAAACTTCCAAATTTCATCAAATTTTAGAGCGAGGAATATCCCAAACAACACATCCGCCCCTTTCGCCATGCCTTCTATCTAATAGCTCACGACCAAGTGTAGACACTAAAAGTAGGTCACACTCCCCTTTGGTCCCTCGACAAATAAACACCCTTCATCACATTAACCTAGCCATGACCCGCTTCACTCCACTAATATTAATTTAATTAATTTAATTAAATTAATTCATTATCCTCACTATATTTATTATTTACATATCTTAATTTAAATAATATCCACACATACACTTCACCTAGACACCTCATCAAGCTAACTCAACCTAAAACCTATTCTTAGTAAGCTGCCATAACTAACTAAGACTTACCTAAACCCTAAAAATCAATGCCTACATTCCCTCTAACCACATTCCTACATGCATACAAGAAGGTCCCAGTCTAATCCATAGGTTAATGGCATGAGATCTGAGGAAATCAAGATGATCTCCCTAGTTTAGTAAACCTAGGAAATCCCACCTTGACTGACACCGGTTACCCCTAATCATCACTAGTTAATCCGAAACCGCCGTCAGTCACCCTTTTAACCCCAAAACAACCTTATTCTCAAGGTTGGCAGAAGGTTGGGAAAAATATTGGAAAAGTTGGCAAACATTAGCACACTCTAGCGAGAACATGCATGCAAGGAAGGAGATCAAGCATCTTTTCCTGTACATCCATCCCAACAATGATATGATCTAACCAAGTAAAGAGGAATGTACATGCAGCCCATGCAAGAGCTTATCTTCAGTTGGTGACCACCTACAGCCTTCAAACCTCTCATCAGCACCTCCAACCCTCACTCATAGGAATCCAAGACCAAAATCCAAGTAAGTAAACGTTATACTTCTCTGGTTCATTCCATTTCATCATTATATTATCAAATTTTGTTTACCTAGCCACCCATTGATCTCCTCCAACACTCATCTTTCCATATACCCATTAAAACCCTGCCAAATCCTACCCAAATCACCCAATAAATCATCTTGACCAACCAAAGTCCTTTGTGTAATCACAAAGGAGACTTAAATCTCATTTTGTGGCATTCCCAGAACTCCGCAGTAACCGGCACCAATTACATCTAACCACCGTCGGTTAGCCTTAACTGACATCAGTCTCTGTATTTTCCCATACAACCCAGAAAAGTGACCTATCCACCTAATTCCCTCTCACCCTCATTCACCTGTGATCTACCTGAGACCTTTGTCAGACTTGCAGAGACCCAGAACCATTTATTTGACGTTTGGATCTGATTCTAACCTAGCCTACTAGATTAGATCTATTTCTTATTGTGTTTTTAAGTGAGATACCTAAATCATTTCAAATTACAATAGGTTTTTCCTTATTTACCACATTAAATTGTTTAAAATAGTGAACTAACAGCCATTTAGGAAGTATCACACTTCCCAAATCTAGCATATGCTAGGCAGTTCACTACACAAATTGTTTAATTCCTTCTGGTGGTTTTGCTTTGCATTACAAGTAGTTCCTCCTAGCCAAAAGGAAGCTCTCATAATCAGTTGTGTATTCAGAATTCATACGCGTGCAATAGCCCATCAACCCACATTTGAATAGATATTCCTCCTATGCCCATTACCCTATTTGTTTCATCAATACTTCAAGGAAACAATCTAGAATCAGGTGAAACATTTTGGCATGCTCGGTGGGACCATCTGGGGTTCCTTGCATTTCATTCATTCCTAGGAAAATTTTTGTGTTTTTTTCCCTTCTGAAAAGCATACACATTAATTTTCTTCCTTGGTAACCCACCTTTTCTTTCTATTTTCTCTAAAGGAAACTTTTCTTTCGGTGTAATTAAAAAGAACCATTTCTTCATGTTTTCTACATTATAGTGAAAGAGCATCCCTCTTCCTCTTCATATTTTTGTGTCATCCAACTTCACACTTCGATTTGGGCTTAAAAATAAGTGCATTGCATTCTGATTTATCACATTAGCTCACATTAATTTAGGGCAACCTATATGCTAGAAGTCATGACCAACTGATGGTTAACAAACGAATCGTAGAAAGCACATTTCTCTCTCTCTCTAAGTCTTTCCAAATTACAAAAATTCAAAACAAACACATATTATTAAACAACATCTTTCCTGGGAACACCTGTCAATGATCGCACTTATCTAAGGATTGAAAGGTACTCCTCAGCTCGCTGCTTTTTCGAGTCATACTTCAGAGCAAAGCCCGCCCCCACAAGAACATACCTGAAACCTCACCTTTTAGATCTCCTTTTTCATAAGAAGCCATCCTCACCAAAAAAATCTATTTCATAGTTCCTGTGTTAGTCCTTAAATAGCATAAGTTAAACAAACATAATAGAAAAGGCACTCCTAAGATCACATTCTTCTTAGTGTTTCTGCTTGACTTGCGTTTTGAGGAGAGAGATCACATTCTTTATTTTTCTTATTCATCCTTGCACGCTCCTCATCACAGCTGGTGTACTATGGCTTCACCTAAGTTTTCCTAGGCCATATCATCACCATTCTCATAATTCTGGGTCTGATTCTACATCAAATTTTAATTCACAACCACTTTTCTTTCATCATTGTTTCAATTTCACAGTAACCATCATCGGTTAACTCTGACCGTCATTGGTTATACCCAAGCAACGTCGGTTCCAGGTCCTTTTGTTAACCTACCCAAAATGACATTTTATTCATTTTCTTCCACTTTTCATAGTCCCTATCACTACCATCATTCCCATTGACATTGTAAAACACCATCAAATTTGGCATACCTGTCAGACTTGACCTTGTACCTAGTTTTTCACTCATTGACCATTTTCTATAGTGACCAACAATGGTTACCCCTGACCGACGTTAGTTTTCCTTAACTAGCATTGGTTAGCCTGTTTCACTTTCCAACCACCATTTGGTACCTAATCCACTTTTTACCATCAGATTCACCTAATCCTGATATTTTCTGTGTCATTTACAGAGAAGCAACCCTACCTGATTAGTACTGGTTTACATGGTGCTGACCCGAAGACAAGAAAGCGCACTTGTGTTTCACTCCAGTTGTCAACCAATCCTACCTAGTCCTTCACCACCTTCCATTTTATCACCATCCATGGATCCCATCCAACCTATCACTATATATACTAGAGATGAGGAGTTCACACAACTCCTTGACTAAAACCCTACTGCCTTGTAATTTTACATTTCCCACTCATCCACTTGAGATGCCTCGGGTCAGTTGATATATGGTATGCTTGTATCTATCCCCCCAATTTTCACTCCCACTTCTGCATCGGCCCCATAAAGCTTTGTGTTTCCCGCATGTACATTACCCCCAGTCATTTCACAGTTAGGTCATATACCTGTTATGAATGTCATGTCTGCCACCTCTATTACCCCCACCATACCCTCGATAACTACCCAAAATGTAACCTTATCTGCCCCTAATGTATCACACATAACTGTAGCTACACTAACACCTCCCGTGTTGGTGACCCCTACCCCTTTTCAGAACGCAGTCATTTCCATTCCACAATCATTAACTCCCATTGCCACTAGGGTTACCATGACCCTTCCACCTCCATATACATATTATCAGCAGCCTCCCATTTCCTCCATTATTCACTCAGGGTACGTACCCCCTATTTCACTTCCTTCTTCCCAATCAACCTACATGGCAGCACCATACACTGGAGTGCCACCCCCATTATATGCCCAAAACCAACCCTCTCACGTTACAGGAGGCACCTATCATTACAACCTACCAACAATCTAATAAAATTGATGTTGGACAAGATGCAGACATTAGAGGCATCGGTTTCTGGCTCCCACAACACTCTCACCTATGACGAGATTTGTAAAGAGCCCATCCACCCATCAATTCCTATCCACCCATACCTTGTGCATTGGGAAATTCCTAAATTCAATTGTTTCAATAGCAAAGAAGACCCGCAGTAGCATTTGAGGTCATTTAAACATGGGTGTTATCTGATCACTCATGATGATGCCTTGCTCTTGAGAACCTTTCCTATGTCTTTGACTGGACCTGCATTGGATTGGTATAGTGGATTACCTAGACACTCCATATTCTTATTCAATCAGGTATCCCAAGCCTTCTTGGATCATTTCTCTATCAATATCGTTAAGAAGGTTACTATGACCGACCTATACTCCACGTGTCAATATGAGGACGAATCTATCATAGATTTTTCCACTCACTGGCTTAGCTTGATCAACCAACTCACCTTCGAACTGCCACAAACAGAACTCATCAATCTCTTCACACATGCTTGTGCTAGACATATCTCACTAACCTTGCAGGTCCAAACCTTCAGAACATTTGATGAAGCATTTATTATGGCATGAAAGTTAGAGATTCGGGCCATCGAAGAGAAGAAAATCCAATTACATAATAAGAATTCAACATTCAAGTTGAATGATACCTCTTCTTCTTCCAAACCACAAACCAATTATTCAAAATCTAAGGGCACAACTAATGCAGTGGTACTCAATGCTATCCCATCTCATCCATCAAATCAGGCTACCCCCTCATCTAATCTCTCACCCCTCCAAACTTTTTCAATTCATATGAGAAAAGTGGAAATACACCCTAATTGGGGAACCTTAATCTTTTGTCTTAGAAAATCTTATCAAAGCTAGAGCCATCACTCTTCCACCCATAAAACCACACACTGGTTTTGACCCTGCTCATCCCATGCTTGCATGGTATAAAGAACATGACTTCTATAACTATCATCGAGTAAAGGGTCATAGTGACGGCAACTACATCACTTTCAAAAATATTGTCCAAGAAATGCTCAAGAAATGTGAGTTAACCATGGATAATCCTAATGCACCTACTAATCAAAACCTACACATCTTCAAGAAACCATTTCCCAACCATGCCCCTTCATCTAATCAAACCGGTGAGACCTCAACTCATGATACCCATACCCGTGAGGTTCACCTTATCTTTAATGATGTACCTTTCACCTCCTAATTACCTCACATTCCTTCCATAGAGGAAATCCTAGCCCAAAATTCTCCTTCCACATCAGAACCAACCTCCCATGTTCCTTCACCCACAGAGGAACATCTTTCATCTCCTTCATCACCTATGGAGGAGTCTTCTGCTAACATCGATACCATCTCACCACTGGCTTCTCCACTTACATAAATTTTACCCACAGTACCTCCTCCACCCATAGAGGAGCACCTATCCATTCCTCCACTTGCAAAGGAGCTTTCATCACCTTCTACACCTACCATAGACCCAATTGAGATACCCTTGCCTCTTGGTGAGCATTCTCCATCCGCTACCCAAAATCTTGCAAACCTACTTTCGGCTCTCTTACCCACGAAAGCTGAAGCTAGCCAATTTCTCATTTCTAAGACACATTTTATGCTAATTTCCATTATATCCTCATTAACTCCACCTACAGACATGTCATTCTCATGTTTGGCCGATCACTTAGATTATGTGGATAGAGCCTTACTATGGGGATGCCTTTTACTTCTTGTCTCAACGTAGATATAGAGGTCACTTGCTGATACCTCCACTATCTACCCAAAAATATTTTGACCAATTGAACCAAACACACCCACCTTTATCAAAAATCCTTCCATGACACCTATCATAGCTTAAACCACATCCTTACCCATAGCCCAATCTATATGTAAACCCAAACCCACACCTATGACATCATCCTTGGCTAAATATTACCACTTTAGGGGTCACCCTGACTACCAACCTTACTCATCCACCTATCAAACTGGATTTAGCTACATCCTCCAAAGACAACACCACACCTACTCTAAAACCCAAAAAAAATCACCACACCCATAGAACTCATACCCTGGCTGCACCAATCACACCTACACCTATCCTATCCATCTTAGGATCTCAGCTTCCTCACATGGTCAAGAAACCTCCAACCATCAATAAGCCAAATGCACAACAACCCATTCCTCCCTCACAAAACTCTAATCTCCCTAGACATCCAACATGACTTACACGAGCACCTACAATATCTTTACCACCCATACCTCCAATACCCTTAGTTATTTCTTCACTACCCACTACACTCCAGTTGCTGTCTCCCACACCCCAAGCATAACTTGAATCTTCTACCTTCACAGCACCTCTGTTATCCTCATGGGTAACTCACCCTCTTCTCCCATCTACTTTTCCTTCTAGACCTCATACACCCATATCGCCTTTACCCAAGAAGGTGCAATCCAAAAAAAAAACTCCACTACCCCATAATAAGGTAGTCAAAACAAACCTTCTACCCGTCCATCTACTATACCCCTACTTAAACAAGCACGAATGACATCCAAAACTATGCTAGCACCCAAACCCATAGCTCAACCCATTCCTCCTCTTCCAAAGACCATTCCTCGATAATCAACCACACCTACACCCAAACCCACACTCACTTCCCATTGTGGTCCACTAGTAGGGTCTTATAACAAAATTTTAACCAACCTCCTTGAGACCTTTGTCATCACATTACCACCACTCAGGCCTTATTACCCCCTCAAATCCAAGCCAAAAGGGTTTGATGATACTAAAATTTGTGCATACCATCATGTGCTAGGGCACCATGTGGAGAACTGCAGGGCCTTGAAAACCATCCTGATCTAGCTGTGTCCCCTAGAAGCCAACTTTGACGATGACAACCTTCTCAACAAGGATCCTACTTCACCAACACCCATTCCCACACTACCCACTCAACAACCACAACATTCACCCTCACATTTCTTAGAGCCACCTCCAAGATTTGAAATTAACATGGTTTGCATTAGAGAACTTGCTAGCCACCACCCAAATGTCATTGCACCCAACTCACCTCATAGGTTTTTTCTCCTCCGGTAGGTTTTTTTGCTTCGTGTCGTTATACCACTCACCCTACACCTTCTCCATTTTACAACTCCCCTCAGATCAACATGATTCACATCACTACACATGCTCAGAAGGATAAGGTTAAAGAAAAGGTAACTAACCCACCAACCAATCCTACACCAAACATACCATCTACACCCATACCTAAAATCACTATCTGTGGCCCCACATACTCCATTTCTAATGGCGTCACACATCGCACCATGCTCAAAAAATTACACCAGTCTCCCCTAAAAATTTCCCTATATGACCTCATCCAAACCTCAGAATCCCATCGTCAATATCTCATGGAGGTTCTTTAATCTATTGAAGTTTTACCCAATGAACCTACACCCATAGCCTCCATTATCACACCCCATCATGTAGCCTCTCTTAGAAAATTACCACTTTCATCTTTACCCCATCCTATTCACCAAGTGTCCTCCCTTAGCTTCTCAGAGAAAGAGATCACACCACACCAAAATGATGACCCAGACCTAGCCCTCTTCATCTCTATCCACATTGATGACATACGGGTACATCATGTGGTGATTAATGGGGGTGCTAACATTAACATCATTCCATCCCATGCATTCACTCAAATGCGCATACCCAACAATTGCATGCATAAACATCTAGTCATGTTGCATTCATTCAATGACGCTATCACCTCTACACTAGGCACTGTCATCCTCCACACTCACATGGGCCCCCGTAATGGTCCAGAATTATTTTATATTTTGGAAGGGGAATTATAATATAACCTATTGCTTGGAAAACCCTGGATTCATCTCATGGGTTGCGTTCATTCCACTTTGCATCATTGTGAAAATTTTGAACATGAAGGACACACCTATACCATTTTAGCTGATCCATCACCTTTCAAAACATGCAACATGCTTTATAGACTTAATGATGTGCGCATACCTATTAAGCCATCTACCTCCATAACCACCACCGCTTCACCTACACCTCCACATACCAGTATAGCCATAAATTCTACCGCACATACCTCCTCCATTCCTACCACTACCATAACCTCCACGGCTGACCCATCATCTTCCCAATCTGTTAACTCCACCTCTGCATCAACCTCTGACACATCATCCATTCTAGCTACCTACATACCAACCACTAATCCCTTGGAGGGTGTTTTTCAACACCTCACTCTGGGGGAGTACCACCTATTTAGTGTCAACACATTCCTTACCCCACAAAAGTATAGAAGCCTTCACCAACACCCTCACTATGATCACCGCATTAGAGAATGCCTCCTCTACGGTCCTCCTCATCTCCATACCAGTCTCACCTATGGGGGACTTGATACTACCACTTACACACTTGAACCACCGCTACAAACTCACCCATTTTCCGCTTAATTCCAATCACTTACCAATTGCCATTTTTCCCACACCTTCCTGCACCAATATGCATGGAATGGTTTTGGTTTTGGATTTTATGAGAAATGCCGCCATACCGTTATTCCATGTACCACCCGCAAACATAACGACTGTAGTGGTGTTTGTTTTCCCAAACCACTTACCAAACAAGCCCACATTGAACTCATTAAGGACACTAGCTCTTCTCCACCTTCTTCACCTACTCCACCTTCATCACCACCCTCACCAATGGATTCGATGGATCCTAAATCTATCGCTCCTGATTTTTTTTTTCATAAACAACATTTCCTTGGGGCCTCTGACTTATCAATGCAAGGTTGAGGCCCCTTCCACTCTTCCCTTCCTGTATCTTGAAATGATCAATGATGATACACCTTCAATTAACATCGTTCAATGTCAAAATGATGAATCTATACTCACCTACCTTGGTGTGTAAGAATCATATATTCATCAGTTGTTACCTTCTGAGACGTAAACCATGTTGAATGAATTGATTATTGAGATCAACATTCATACTCAAGATGACCCGCACATCCTAAAGATCAGAAAATCTTTAGATGCTGCTAAACCGGAAGCCATCACTTCTTTTCTCAAGGATCATAACCATGCTTTTGTTTGGTCTTACGTAAACATGCCTAGTATTGACCCCACCATAGTGGTCCATAATATCGTAACCATTCCTAATGCCAAACCAATCAAACAAAAGCTGAGGAAAATGCACCCTCACATTTCCCTTCTCATCAAAGAGGAAATTCAACACCTTCTTTCCATTTCCTTTATCTTTCCCATTGATTATCCTCATTGGATTTCTAACATTGTCCCTATCACCAAAGCGACAAGGAGACTCCGCATTTACATAGACTTCCATGACCTCAACCTATCATGCCCAGAAGATGACTTTCCCTTACATGGTATTGACCAACTTCTTGACCTTACCACTGGTCATGAGATGCTATCACTCATGGATGGATTCTTGAGTTATAACCAAATCCTTCTTGCCGCAAAGGATCAGCACAAGACCTCATTCATCACCCCCTAAGGGACCTTCTGCTATCGAGTCATGCCTTTTGGCCTTAAAAAATTTTGGTGCCACATATCAGCAGATAATGACTTACATCTTCCATGAAATCATGCATCACATACTGGAAGATTACGTGGATGATCTCTTGGCCAAATATAAATGCCGCCCTAGCACCTAACCATCCTTAAAACCATCTTTAATTATCTCATTAAATATTATGTCCACCTTCAGCCTAAGAAGTGCATCTTTTCAGTTCTCTCAGGAAAGCTTCTAGGATTTATCATTTCCCTCCATGGTATAGAAGCTGACCCTACTAAATTCAAGGCCATTATTGAAATGCCTCCACCCACTAACCTTAAACAAATCCATAGGATACAAGGTAAATTACATTCTATTCACCATTTCATTTCACAATTATCAGATCGGTGCCAACCATTTCATCATCTTCTTAAGAAGGATGTCTCCTTTAAATGGGATGATGACTGCCACAAATATTTTTAGGCCCTAAAACAATACCTTCTCCAACCACCCATACTCATCCCACCTAAAGACAATCAACCTTTTTACCTATACATCTCAGCTACTGAAAATTTCTTGGGATCCATGCTCGCTCATCACGATGAACAACATAGGGAGAAGGTGGTTAATTACATAAGCCATACTCTTCTAGACTATGAAACCTGATACAACCATCTAGAAAAGTTTTTCTTAGCCTTAGTTTTCATTGCCACCAAACTCAGTCATTATCTACTCAACCACAAAACCTATGTTGTGACCAACACTGACCCCTTACACTTCATGTACGCAAAACCTTATCAAAATCAGCATGTCGCACGATGGCTTATGCTTTTAGCTGATCTTGACCTTAAATTCATTCATCAAAAGTCCATCAAGGGACAAGCTATCACTGAACAATTGGCTGACATATCTATTTCTAGGGATCAACCCTCTAATTTTGACTTTCCAGATGAGTCAATTGCTACCCTTTCCCTGGATGAACCCCCTTACCAAATGACACTCTTCTTCAATGGTTCCAATTGTCAGTGTGGGGGTAGGTCTGGTATTATCCTCATTCCTCTTGAGGATGAACCCATTCCTTTGTCTTTCAAATTATATTTTGAATGTACCAACAATATTTCTGAATACGAAGTGCTCGTACTAAGTCTCTAAGCCGCATATGCCCTAGATGTCAAATCAATCAACATCTTTGGTGATTATCAATTTGTTGTAAACTAAGTCAATGGTATGTGCTAATGTCATAAGGAGATGCTTCAAAAGTATAAACATCATGTAGACATACTTTTGACCACCTTTGACCGTTACAACCTTCAAACAATCTCACGTTCAACCAACAAGTTTATAGATACCATGGCCTGCTTAGCTTCCCAGATACTCACTTTTCCCACCAATTCTAAAATCTTTTTCACTGTACAATGCCTCCAATCACCATCTTATTTACCTCAAGATGTTTACTTGATCAGAACTGCTACCCCTGACCTGAGTGACCTTTGGTATAAACAATACTCCGACTACCTTTCTCTCTCCATCTTACCTCTTGATCTCATCCGTAATAGATAATGCACCTTCCTTAAAAAGTTCTCTCATTATGTCATTTTGGGGGGCCTCCTTTATAAGCATGGATTTTATGGTAGTCTCTTATGATGCCTCAAAAGTTCTGAAATCCCTTATACCATTAAGAAAGTTCATGATGGCATATGTGGAGGTCACTTCAGTGGCCTTGTTATTGCTAAGCATACTCTTCGCTTGGGCTATTACTAACTGACCCTTAACCATGATTGTTGCGACTATGTCAAACATTGTGTAAAATGCAAACAATAATCCAATCTTCATCATACACCTATCCACACCTTACAGTTCACTCATGACCTTTGGCCCTTCTCTCAATGGGGTTTGGATCTTGTTAGAGAGATCAACCCCCATTCTTCCTAACTCCATCAATGGATCATCACTGCTACTGAATACTATAAAAAATGGGTGGAAGCCATACCACTCATTTCCATGAAAGCTGAGAAAATATGTGAGTTCATTAACCAACACATAATTTTTCACTTTGGTGTTCCACATCATCTCATCACTGGAAATGGAAAGAAATTCAAAAACAAAACATTACCAAAACATTACAATGCCTTTGGCATTCAGCTTAGTTTCTCATCACCTTATTACCCAAAAACCAACGGCCAAGCCAAATCTAATAACAAAACCCTCAACAAAAATCTTATGAAATTGGTTGATGATACTGGGAAGGATTGGCATATGCACATTCCTTTTTCCCTTTGGGCATACCGCACTAGTATTTGCACTTCCACTGTGGCCACACCATTTTCTCTGGTTTACGGTACAGAGGTAGTCCTACCTCTTGAAGTCCAGATTCCCTCACTTCACATTTCTCTCCATAACATGCTCAATGATGATGACTTTTTTCAGGACCATTTAGCATAGCTAGAGTTATTAGAAGAACATCGTCTTAATGCTCTGGATCACCTTCAAGTTTACCAATAATGTATCAAATGTGCCTACGACAAACATGTACATGAACAAACCTTCCAAGTCAGTGACCTTGTCCTGAAAGAAAATTAACACATAACCAAAGCAGAAAAATGTAAACGGGGTAAATTTTCTCCTAATTGGCTTGGACCATACATCATGACTCATACCTATGGATCAGGTGCTTACCGTTTATCATCACTCGATGGTAAACCCAAATCTGAGCCCCTTAACACCTTACATCTTTGACCATTCTATTATTGACTTGTAGTCCTCCCTCACCTTTTGTCTCTTTCCATGCTCGTCCCTTGAGTGCTATCCACTTCATACACCTCACTAATGATTAAACAAGAATCATGTGAGTACCCATCACATTTTATCTTCTCTTGAATATGTGTACCATGACACTACACATAGCATGATTCTCATGGATACTTTTAGTCTACCTTTAGATGAGATCCCATGGTCATTTTGCCTTTCCTTTTGAACAAGATTCTTATTCTCCACCTTGGTCTTCTCCATGACTTCAAAGACCTCACATGGGACCAAACTCCTTGAGTCAAAATTCTAATAAAAATATGACTCCCTCAAAAGGACATCTTCCTTTCAAATAATTTCTGCTACAAATAGACTAATCCCTCGAAGGAAAGAAATGTAAAGATCTTAAAAAAAATGATAGCAACTGAAGCTTCCCGCATCAATTAGCTTCATGAAGACCTCAAGGAGTTAAATTTTCTTCTTCATCCCATCTAGACTTTCTGTATCGATCAGTCTATCTCAACTATAAGTCAAAACACTCAACCTTTTTTTCATGAACTTGCCCATTATGAGCTAGGTTCTCTTGCTCGAAACATATGCTACCTATACCATATATAAAAATTACCCACTTTTCACCCTTCAAACCATTCCCACTCTCATTTCCTACTTCCTCAAGGGACTTCTTGGAACTTAGACATTTGGTGATCATGTGACTACTTTTCACCATAGAAAAATCAATCATGCA
Source organism: Taxus chinensis (assembly GCA_019776745.2). NCBI lineage: Eukaryota > Viridiplantae > Streptophyta > Pinopsida > Cupressales > Taxaceae > Taxus > Taxus chinensis. Next base: position 465,218,597 of record CM034154.1, on the reverse strand, counting down.
ATGTCTTTAGGGTCTTACGTTCATCACCTCCACCAAGGTATGATCTACTCAGTATGATCCTACCCAATCAGGTGGCTTTATTTCCCCATCTTATCTTTTAACCATATTTGTTTACGTTTTCGATTACCTTATATAGGACATGGTCCTCGATGCTTACTTTTGGGGTAATCTCCTTTTTTCCCACAATCGCCCTCCCCTACATGATTTTGCCTATAATCTACCCACACCTAACAAAACTAAATCCACAACATGTCCATAAACCTACTACCTCATTTTCCAACCCTCTCAGATTCTTCCATAGCTCATGGGAGAACTACATTGGCCTGAGGTCACTTTTCATCGGGATTATTTAGGCAGAACTTCGAGGGCATGGGGACCTTGGAGGTTATCTCAGCCATCCTCTACCCTAAACAATTCATCTTCCATGTGCCTCAGATTACATCACACCTAACTTAGTTTCCCTTTTATACCTAAAATTGTAAATTCAACCACATACATAACAAGTTGTTTCATATTTTAAAAATTATCACAACATACATTTATTACAACTACCATTTCTCTATCATCACTATGCATAGATTATACCACATCTCACATATGACCCATATTATCATTCATTGCATAAAATAATGAATCACCACTTCAACTACTTTCAACTCAACCATGCCTACACAAACCTAACTCAATCCATGTCTATAACCTAACTCGATCCATGCCTAAACCAACCTGACTCAACCATGCCTATAACCTGACTCGATCCATGCCTATAAACCTGACTCAACCATGCCTATACTAACTTGAATCAATCCATGCCTAAACCAACCTGACTTGATTCATGCCTATACCAACCTGACTCCATCATGCCTAACTCACCTAATTTCCATCCATATCAAAAAAAAAAATACCATGCATCTCATCAACACATCAACAAATCAAAACATACCATGTATCTCATCATATAAATAAATCAATGTGTATCTCAAATATACATGGCTATCTCATCATGTCCATCATCTCAAAATCATCAGCATGCAGGCTGATATACAATACAAAATGTCATCGACACACAGGTTGGTCTCATATATACAATAAAATAATGAATCAATACAAAATATCTTCGGCGCGCAGGTTGGTATGTGATCAAAAATATAAATATCTCTCGAAACGCAGGCCAGTATACAATCACAAAATCACTATCATACATCAAAAAATCAGGTGACCACATATTAGGCATCTCAGTGGATGTCCTCCATCTCTATATCACATATACCCTTGGCCTCCTAGGTACTTGTTGGTGCCTCAACTAGAGCTAGTCTCCGTGAACTGGTTGTCTCTGCCTGATCGGGCCTCGAAGCTTGCTGACCTCCTATGCTCTCCACACTGTGATGCGGGATCTCATCCTCTCACTAGACACCTATTGTGCCTTGTACTTGACATAGGATATGAATTCTATCCCAACCACCATTATCTGGTCTTGATAGTATCTCGAATCACATAGGGCATCCTCTAACCTGGATATAGGCACGGTCTGTGGTGGTCCCATAGGTCATGACAACTATACCTACCCTGTGGGACCCTACCCTGCACCTACCTGTGAACTGGGACCTATTCGGGGTGCTTGTGATGGTGCCCCATTCCTTTATTCTTATATCTGGTCCTGTAAGACCCCAATCTATGCCTGGGTTGTGGCCAATTAGCCCTGTAAACCAGTCACTTGAGCCTGTAAGGATGCCACCTGACCATCCCATCCTCTCCATCTCCATCTCCTCCACTAGCCATCTAGGCCTACAAACAAGCCACCTATACATGTAGCTCTGCTACCTCTACCTCTAAGCCCTCCAGTTGTTTCTGTAGTATACCCAACTGGGTAATGAGCATAGCTACCTGCCCTTGTAGGGTATCTCTCTACACTGTAATGGTAGCTAGATCTGGGTGCCCTGGTCTAGGTGGTATGGCTCGTAACTGAGCCACCCACAACTACTTATACCTATCTATGCATCTGGCGTAATCTATCTATTGGTCCACTAGCTACTCCTCCTACCCTGTGGGTACTGTAGGCTATGGTAGAGGTAAGGGCCTCTCCACATCATCTCTCTAATACTATGGGAAGGGTGAAGGTATGTCCTGTACTATCCCAAACTATTGTTGTAATATGTCTACCAGGATCATCTCGTCCTCCCCAGCATGGTGACCCTGTATCCATCTCTCTAGCTGGAGCTCAACTAGCTCCACATGTATATGCCTATATGAGGGGAATCCCACATATGGCCTCCATGTAATTTCCACTCTGGACAATCCCTCCAGTAACTACCAGAAATGGGAAACATCATGTGTGGGCCTATTAGATCTCCACTCTCTTATCACTAGAACCCATATCGTATACCTCACCCACACAAATCACGCTAGGAATGCATCTTCTCGGGGCATCCCTATAGGATGCACACAAACTATGTGCTCATGTACCTAGCAGTGTAGTAAAAATGTACAACTTAGGCTGAACCTGTGCAGCCACCCATATGCCCACAACTCCCTGTATAGCTACACCAAGAATGTTGGTGCCCAGGAAAAGCAGGTCTCATGCACCATCAAGTCATGGAGTACCCCCATCAGTGATCGAGGAAAGCATCCAACCTCTGCATCTGGTAGTGTATAGCAACACACTACCTCCATCAATAGAACCACTAGCCTTGTCTCCTCTAGACAGGCTAGGTACATCTCTACATAGCTCAAACTCACGCTATGGAATATCAGATTGACCATCCCCTCTCTAAAAATAGACACAATCAGCTCCTTTGAGGCCTTGGAGGAGATAGAATAAACCTGGGCACCCAATATGGGTAACCGAAGAATCTGGAACACGTGCTCAAGGGTGATAGTCATCTCACTCGTTGGCAGGTGGAACGTGTTGGTCGCAGAGTCCCATCTATTGATGAGCGTGACCATCAAAATGGGCTACCGAACTACATGTCTATAACAACAAACCCCACTAAAGACCACTACCTCCACATACTATAGCTCATCTGGGGTCACTACGCTATGCACTGTCACCAGTAGAGGCAGAACCCTATCCCACATATGTAGTTACACTCTCCCCTGCATCCAATAGAGACACAAGATTAATTTACATATATCAATCCATAATCAACCATTATCATTTTCCTATACCCTATTTTCACCCTACCCATCTCAACTACCTAGCCCACATCACTTTTTGACCCTTGTGCCCAATAATCTGACCGATACCAGTTCACCCTTACTGACTCTGGTCAACCTTTAACCAGAACCGGTCACCTATTTAGTGACCAATACCAGAATACCCTTACTGACCCCGGTTACCCCTTAATTAACATCAATCACCTGTTTGGTGACTGATACCAGTTCCACCTAACCAATGCTAGACACGCTTGACCGATGCTAGTCACTGTTGCAGAAACACTGGTGACTTCCCAAAACCCCCTTTCTAAAAAAAACCCCCTCTACCTCTTTTATCCACCTAGAATGACCTAAACTACCCTTAGACCTCCACCCACCTCCCCTATCCCATCTATTACCCTTCCCATCCCTAATTTTACCCAATATTCCCCCCATTCCAAAATTTAATTTATGCCCACCCACGAAACTGAAAAATCAATAAAACCATAAACCAACACTAAAATAATCATCTAACCTATCAAATAAAGAACGTAGATTAGGGTGCTTACCTCATCATGCTGCAGCCCTCTCGATGGCACATCTGGTTGTTGTACCAGTGGCCCAATTTATCCCTCTCCAACCTTCTCCATTACTGAATAGCTACCCGCAACCTCTCACCAATCAAATCCCTTGCAATGATCCTATGGACCTGTTGCTCACCAACAAATCACTCATCAATCACATTGCCAGCTCACTATTCTGTTTTGTCCAGACACTTTTCTCTCTTTTCTCCTTTTTTTCATTTTCTCACTTCACAAAATAACAAATGAATAACAAAACACATGGATTTTTTTTTTTATAACAAACCCGACCTAACCGACATCGATTACCCTTGATCAGCATCGGTCACGTTACCTTCTTAACTGTCATTAGTTTCCCTCTACTAATGTTGGTTATCCATGACCGGCATCATTCACCCTCACCTGGACATTGCCCTCAAATTTAACCCTTTTCAACCTACCTCTTTGTTTACCCCATTCCACCTTTACCCTACCCATTTACCTCACCTTTCCTAACCTCATCATTTACTCCCTCCCTTTGTCCTCATTTGGAGACTCATTATTTTACCCATACCTCAACCCTACCCGTGTCATGACCTAGATTCTTGGACTAGGAAAATCACTATTGACCTTTGACCTCATGCATTTGTTATACCTTGTGGCACTATTACTTGTGTTGTTGACCTAATGACCTTACTTAGCCTATTTCCATGACCGTTTATCCTGACCTTACCTTTGGTGTACCGGAACATGCCTAAAGGTTCTTGTGCCTAGCCTGCGTTGTGTTTCCTGACCATATCCTATACCTTGGATACCGGAATCACTTCAAACTTGTTTGGATAAACCTCTCGACCTTAGACAATGTAGAGTCTACCTACTCTTTAACCTAGTAGCATGCTACAGTTTATACGTGTGCATGCATTTGACTATTTCTACCTTTTACCTAGACCCATTACCTAGCTTAGCTGAGTAGACCTTGCTCTTTTTTTTCCCCTATTACCCACCTTTATTTTCCTCACATTCACCTTTTTATCAAACCACTCATCGATTATGCCTTCGGCCTCATCAATTCCTGGTTTGAGGGGGATCACCTTCACCCACACATGGGGTAACCACATCTTATTCTTTTTAGCATTGCTTACCAATACAAGCTACGCAACAAAAAGGGGAAAAATGTAGACACTAAAATTAGGTCACACTCCCCTTTGGTCCCTCAACAAATAAACACCCTTCATCACCTTAACCTAGCTATGACCCCCTTCACTCCACTAATATTAATTTAATTAATTTAATTAAATTAATTCATTATCCTCACTATATTTATTATTTAAATATCTTAATTTAAATAATATCCACACATACACTTCACCTAGACACCTCATCAAGCTAACTCAACCTAAAACCTATTCTTAGTAAGTTGTCATAACTAACTAAGACTTACCTAAACCCTAAAAATCAATGCCTACATTCCCTCTAACCACATTCCCACATGATTACAAGAAGCTCCTAGTCTAATCCATGTGTTAATGGCACGAGATCTGAGGAAATCAAGAGGATCTCCCTAGTTTAGTAAACCTAGGAAATCCCACCTTGATTGACACCGGTTAGCCCTAACTGTCGCCAGTTAAGCCGGAACCACCGTTGGTCACAATTTTATCCCCAAAACAACCTTATTCTCAAGGTTGGTAGAAGGTTGGGAAAAAAATTGGAAAAGTTGGCAAACATTAGCACATTTCAGTGAGAACATGCATGCAAGGAAGGAGATCAAGCATCTTTTCCTGCACAGCCATCCCAGCAACAATATGATCTAATCAAGCAAAGAGGAATGTACATGCAGCCCATGCAGGAGCTTTCCTTTAGTTAGTGACCACCTACAGCCTTCAAACCTCTCATCAACACCTCCATCCCTCACTCACAAGCATCCAAGACCAGAATCCAAGTAAGTAAACATTATACTTCTCTAGTTTATTCCATTTCATCATTATATTATCATATTTTGTTTACCTAGCCACCCATTGACCTCCTCCAACACTCACCTTTCCATATACCCATTAAAACCCTACCAAATCCTACCTAAATCACCCAATACCTCATCCCGACCAACCAACATCCTTTGTGTAATCAGAAAGGAGACTTAAATCTCATTCTGTGGCATTCCCAAAACTCCACAGTAATCGGCACCGGTTACACCTAACCACCGTCAGTCAACCTTAACAGACATCAGTCTCTGTATTTACCCATAAAATGTAGAACAATGACCTATCCACCTAATTCCTTCTCACCCTCATTCACCTGTGATCTACCTAAGACCTCCGTCAAACCAATAGAGACCCAGAACTAGTTATTTGACCTTCGGATCCTATCCTAACCTAGCCTGTTAGATTAGATCTATTTCTTATTGTGTTTTAAGTGATATACCTAAATAATTTAAAATTACAATAGGTTTTTCCTTATTTACCACATGAAATTGTTTAAAATAGTGGACTGACATCCATCTAGTAAGTATCACACTTCCTGGATCTAGCATATGCTAGCTAGTTCATTACACATATTGTTTAATTCATTCTAGTGGTCTTGATTTGCATTACATGTAATTCCTCCTAGTCAAAAGGAAGCTCTCACAATCAGCTGTGGATTCAGAAGTCATACACATGCAACAACCCATCAACCAACATTTGAATAGCTATTCATCCTACTACCGTTACCCTATTTGTGTCGTCAATACTTTAAAGAAACAATCTAGAAAATGGTGAAACACACAGACCTTATACTGAGGACGTTCCCCATGTCTCTTTCTGGTCATGCCTTGGATTTTTACACTAACATTCCACAACATTCCTTATTTTCCTTTACACATCTTTCTCAGTTCTTCTTAGAACACTTTTCCATAAACATATCATGCAAATTCACTATCAATTACCTATATGCCATCAAGCAATTCGAAGACAAATCTATCGTTGATTTTGTCACCCACTACAAAGGTGTAGTTAATCAACTATCCTTTTCATTACCACAAAAAGAATCAATTGAATTCTTCTCCCATGCATGTGCTAAACATATTTCATCCTCATTGTAAATCGAATCATTTTAAACTTTTGATGAGGCTTTCACAATGGCCTATAAATTGGAATTGTGATCTTTAGAAGATGGCCGGGTCAAACTCCATCCTAAGAAACCAAAATAAGAGTTCCCATCTAATTCACCATCCAACATAAATAATTCTAAGACATCCACCAATTACATTGTAGTTAAATCCACTTTTAAGGAAAACCAACTACCAAACATTCCCGTAAACAACGTAACTATACACCTATAGGAGAAACTTATAGTGCAGTTTTTTACAAATTGCTTGCCGCTAACATGATATCTCTCCCACCTATTCGACCCATCAATACCTTAGTATCTAAACCCATTTGGTACTGATATAAAAACTATTGTAAATATCATATGGTCAATGGACATGACATTGAAAATCATCACACCTTCTGCAACATACTCCAAGACTTGATCGATAAGGGTGAACTCCACTTGGACAATCCAAACGCACCCCTGAATATAAATCTTGACATATTTAAGAAACCTTTTCCAAATAACCCCTCATCTTCAGATTAACCACATATAAACGTTTTCCACACTATCAATACATTAACAAATATAAAGCCTATGCCTCAATCCACCTCATCACTTATCGAATCAAAACTTGCAAAATCAACACCAGAATCCAACGAGGCCAAAGCTACTAAGCCTCCATCTACTGAAAGTATTAATAAAAATATTCCCATGCACTCATCACATGTGATTATTGAATCCACACTTACATCCTCTACGTCTTCTAAGACTACACCTAAAACCACATCTGAAAAACAACCCAAAACACCCTCCATCTAAGGGAAATATGACCTTTATGTTGCATCCTCATCAACCACACCCAGTTCATCTAAGACCGTAAAAGGACCTCATAAACAGGGTATTGTTTAGGTCTTTAAAATCCATCAATTTATTTTTCTATATCAGAGTCCTTTGTGTGGACCTCGCTCCCTTATACTTGTTGATCACCCTATTATTTCAGGATCAAAATACCCTTACAAAACCCCTACATTAAGTCCATATCTTACACCTTTTAAATACTCCAGCTATCCTCATTAAAAATCACCCATACACGGTCCTTGTCCTTTATCCATCACATAGTCCAATTATCCACAACAAAGACCATTCATAAAGGCTCTTTATCCACCACTCACTAAAACGTCTAGAAAGCATCCACGACCAACAAATAAACAACTTGTGACTAAACAACAAGTCTTGCCTCCTCCTGAGAGAGGTATAGATATGACCTTGTACCCATCTACATCTACACCTAAGGGGCATTATGTTTCCATCCTAGATGACCTCCTTTAGTGGTTACTTATTGCATTACCACCTTTGAAGCTGTCTGATTATCGCAGATGGAAAAATTCTTGGTATGATTTCAATGTTTTATGTGATAACCATAGAACACATGGCCATTCCATAGACGTCTATAAGGCCTTTAACTTAAAAGTGCAAGAACTTGGAAATCCACTTTTCCTTCCTTTTCAATCAAACACAATACCATCATTAATTTCATCATCACCAAAATTTGAAGAATATTTCCCTAAAACATTTTCTAATTGAGTCAGTTTTGTACACATCACCACCAGTTCACAAAATTATGACAAAGAACCATTTGATACTAAGAAAGGTAAAAATTTCATTGCGATACACCTGTCTCCTAAATTATCAACTCCATTTGATAAACATAAGGTATTTATATCATTATCTCCTGATGAATCTAATAAAACATCATCATTCAAAGTCAAAATATTAATACAAGTAGTAACACCCCTTTCACTACGGTCTAGAAAGTTGTTATCAAACAACTACACCAATATCTTTTCAGGATGCCACTCTACGAGCTAGTTCAGATATCATCTTTTCAAAAATAGACTATGATAGAAACCCTCCAATCCATAACCATATGAGCCAATGATCCATTTCCCTCACAATATTTGTATGTGCCCTTAAAACATCCACTTTTATATCATTTGAAACATCTAAAATTACCCTTATTAAACTAGATGACCATGACCTACCACTTTTCATTACCGCTCAAATCAATGACATCTCTATTGAGAGGGCCATGATTTATAGTGGAGCCACCATTAACATCATATCATCCCTCTCTTTTGAGCAACTTAAACTACCCAAAATTGTTATCGCTCAAACAACAGTCTTATTATGATCCTTCAATGACACCATCACACCCACATTAGGCACTGTCATACTCCCACTCAAATTTGGCATCAAAAACCTACCTAAGCTCTTCTACATTATAGAAGGATAGTTTTGATATAATATGTTGTTAGAATTCCCTTGGATATGCACCAATGCAGTAAATTCCCTCTAACCTCCATCATTGTCTCAAGTATGAACACAAGGGTCAGAATTTCACTTTCCCCACTGATCTAAATCCATTCGCTGACTATTACATGATGTACCACCCATATGACATTCTAGTACCCAAATCCACACCTGAGTAATATAATGGAGTATCTACTACACATCCATCACTTATTCTAAGTTATCGGATGATTCCTCTCTTAGTGAGGCTGTAAAAAGTCTTACGCTTGGGGACTATCGTCTCCTCATGCTTAACTTAATCCCTTCACCCAAAACATATGGTCACCCTAAAAATTAGCCTATGTATGACCCAAATGTAGGAGATATTATCTCTTATGGTCCTGCTTATCTCAAAGAAAACCTTTTTTATGGGGAACTCGATAATCCTTTGTCATGTGTTATCAATCCACACCATGCCATGCATTTCACATTAAACTTCAAATCCCTTAACAACCCAAAATTCTCCCGTATGTATCTTCATCACTGTGTGTGGAGAAGTTTTGGCCTCATGCACTATGAACAAGGAACCCATGATCAACCCATCCTGTGTTCCCTTAAATCCAATGAGAAAATTGGTTTAGGTTATAAAAAGTTCACCTTCGAAATGTGTGAATCCACTACATTTGAACTTGCCACATCCATAACTATTTCTGAACTAGAACCATCATCACCAGTAAACCAAAAAACAACCCATAGACATAGATGATGTTGTACCCATCCCACTTAATTTTTTTTTAAATCAATGTTGTATCTTTAGTGCCACTCACTTATCAATTCATGTAATCCAATAAATCATTACAATTTGTCTGGCTAGAAATGGTTGATGGAGATTTACCTACCATATATATCCTCCCCTATCAAGAAGACCAAGATATCCTTTTCTATATGGGAGTTGAAGACAATTTTATTCAGAAATCCCCACCATACGATACAACAACTCCCCTTAACGAATCCACCCTTGACATTAACTTAAGAACCCCTTAGGATCCACGCACAGTTAAGGTCGGTAAATCTCTTTATCTCCAAGAATTAAATGATTTCACTTCATTCTTAAAAAATTATCATCAAGCCTTCACCTGGTCATACAACGATATGTATGGAATTGATCCTAACATCATCATACACAACATAATCATGTATCCTAATGCTACGCCAGTTAAATAGAAACTATGCAAAATGCATCCTCATATAGCTCTCCTTGATAAGCAAGAGATTCAATGCCTTTTATCTGCCAAATTCATCATACCAATTGATTATCCATAATGGGTCTCTAATGTCATCCCTATATCTAAAGCATCAAGTAAGATATGCATCTGCACTCACTTTAGGGATCTCAAATTCACTTGTCCAAAGGATGATTTCCCTCTTCTAAGCATACATCATTTTTTGGACCTAATAGTTGGCCATGAAATGATTTCCCTCATGGATGGTTTTTCTAGTTATAACCAAATCCTCATTTCTCCCAAAGATCGACAAAAAAATTATTTCATCACCCCTTGGGGAACCTTATGCTACCGTTTCATGTCGTTTGGCCTTAAAAATGTACGGGCTACTTACCAATGTGCAATGACATACATTTTCATGACCTATTCCATAAAATTGTTGAAGACTATGTCGATGACCTTCTAGGAAAATCCAAATCATGGAAAGATCATCTGGACATCCTTGAATCGATATTCACTCGTAGCATCAATTTTTGTCTTCGTCTTAATCCTGCAAAGTGTGTTTTTGGTGTTCTAACCCGAAAATTTTTAGGATTCATCATATTTGTCTGAGGTATTGAAGTGGACCCGAAATAATTTAGAGAAATCATTTAAATTCCTCAACCATGTAATCTTAAGCAACTACATATCCTCCAAGGTAAATTACACTTGATTCAACGTTTCATATCACATCTTTCTGACCGTTGTCAACTATTTCACCATCTACTCCACAAAGATGTAAACTTTCTCTGGGATCTTGATTTCTAAAAGGCCTTTGACGAAATCAAACTTTATTTATTATCACCACCTTTACTTACTCCACCTCATGAAAGGGATCCATTTTATCTATACATATACACTTTAGAGCATACTCTAGGAGCTATGCTTGCCCACCGTGATAATCAAGGTTGTGAACAGGTCGTATACTACATTAGTCACATGCTTCATGAATATGAAAAATGCTATACCAAATCTGAAAAATTATGTTCTGTGTTATACTTCACTAGCTCTAAACTTCTATATTATCTCCTCAATAAAAATATGTATGTAGTCACTAGATTTAATACACTTAAAGCCATGGTTGCTAAACCTTATCATAATGATCATATAACTCAATGTATTATGCTCATGACTAAATTTGACCTCTAAATAATATCTCATAAATCTATTAAAGATCAATTCATTGTAGATCAGCTCGCCAATGCACCCCTCCAGATAATCAACAACCGCACAAATGATTTCCTGATGAATCCATCAACAACATCGATGAGTCTGATTTTATCCATGTCAAAATGACTCTCTTCTTTGATGGTTCTAAATGCCAAGAAGGGGAGGATCCAAATTTGTTATCATATTGACTTGGAACATTCCACTTCCGTTATCATTAAAAATTTACTTCAAATGTACTCTCAACATGGTAGAATACAAATCCTTAATCATGGGTCTAAATAATACTATTCTCTTGGGTGCCCACATCCTGGAAATCTATGGAGATTCATAACTTTTTATCAGTCAAGTCAAGGGATAATATCAATGTAAAAATGAAATCCTTGAAAATATAAGACTATTTTCGAATTGCTCCTTGGCGCATTCGATCATTACACTATTAAGGCTATTTTTTGATCTTCTAATAGGTTTGCAGAAACTCTTGCATCTCTCAAATACCTTATTCCTTTTGAAACAGAAAAATCAAAGGATAAGAAAAAAATGTCCATAGTCATTCAATGCATGGATCATCCTTCACATCAAAACGAGCTACCTTCCATCAATACCATTGACAATAATCCACATGATCTATGGTATACTCAGATATTTGACTATCTCACTGAATGTAAACTCCCATCAGACTTATCACATGGATCTAAATGATCATTTCTTCAATGTGTCACTCACTTCATCATCATAGGTGGTATCCTTTATAAAGATAGCTTTAGTGGGATACTATTACGATACCTTAAATCACATGATTCAACCAAAGAAATCAAAGAAGTCCATGATGGCATCTATGGTGGTCACTTTAGTGGTAATGTCATCACTAAATGTGTCATATGGATAGGGTATTACTAGCCTACCATCACCAAATATTGTTGTGCATACATAAAGAAATGTGTTAAATGCCAACTCCATTTAGATCTCATCCACGTCCCTAGTCAAGCATTACAACCTGCTCAAGACTTATGGCCTTTCTCTCAATGGGGGTTATACCTCATTGGTACAATAAATCCTAAATCATCCCAACAACATTATTCCATAATCAAAGTAAATTAATACTTCACTAAATGGGTTGAAGCCATCCCTTTACCCTCGACAAAATCAGGACCTATTATCAACTTCATATATCAATATATCATATGTCATTTTGGTATCCCACATAAGCTTGTCATATATAATAGAAAATCCTTAAAAAATAAGGAATTTAAAAATATCTATTGTAAATTTAACATCAAAATTAGTTTCTCATCACCATATTATCCTCAAGAAAATGGATAGGCTGAGGCCTCTTAAAAAATACTCTAAAAAATCCTTATGAAAACAATAAATGATGTAGGTAGGAACTGACATCTCCAAATTTTGTTTTCTCTCTAGGCTTATCGGACTAGCATCCACACACCTATGGGTGATACACCCTACTCACTTGTCTATGGCTCTAAAGCCATTATACCTCTTGAAATTTTAATTCCATCGCTTTGTGTATGTCTTAAATATTTCATGTCGAACGATGAATATCACCAAGACCGCTTAGCACAAATTAAGCTATTAGATGAAAAATGTTTAACAACCCTTGACCATCATCAAATCTATCAACAACGTATTAGTAGAGCATATAAAAAAAATGTAAAAGAATGTGAATTTAAAAATTTTTATCTTGTACTTAAAGAAAATCAAAATGGCACTATGTTAGAATAGAGTAAACGTGGAAAGTTTTCCCCAATTAGATTGGTCCATACATTATTACTAAAAAATATGGGCTAGGAGTGTATCGTATTGCTTCTCTTGATGGGGAACCTAAACGATAAAATTAGAATTCCTTGCTCTTACGACCTTTCTACTATTAAACAATCGATCGTCATGAAATTAGTTACATCCAAATCCTATCACTTCATTGTACCATTGCAATGATGTGGCTATCCATCAGTATCCTAAATATTCCTTAAAATATGAGAACCATGGCTCTGTTCAATGCATGTTTCATTACAGATAAGTTCCTTCCTTTGTAGGAACCCCTTGAAATCATTACACCCATACATCCCATATCGATCAAAACATGACATGGGGCATGTATGTACATAGGTCGAATGCACATTTTATCCCCTTATTGAAAATGTTTATTAGGGTTTTTCCCTCATCTCAAAAATATAAAAATATATCATTTTGATGCACCTCTTATTAAAATAAAATATAATAGACTGATGCCTTAAAGGAAAACTATTGACAAAGTCTAAATCATTATCAAAATATCAAAAAGTAGACTTATCCCTCAAAGGAAAGCTACCAGTCAAAATTATGGATTGATCCCTCGAAGGACGAATATCTTGTCAAAAAAAAATAGACCATACCCTCAAAGTATGGCTACTCATGTGAAAAGTCTTCCTGCATCGATCAACCTTTAAAAATACATCAAAAATCAAAACCATCCAAGAAATATTCTTGCATTGATCAACTTTCCCATCATAAAAAGCTTCCCACATCAATCAGTTTGCTTCAAAATAAAAATTTGGGGCATCACCCCTTTGAAACCTTTGAAAAGGATATCCCTTTCTCCCACATCGGCCTACATAGAAAAAATCCCTTCTATTATCCTAGTGAAACACATTCGTTGAAACCCACATCATTATCATGATTTTGTGTAAACTACCTATTGATGATCTTATTTAGCATATTAAAAGGCCACAAGTGCAAGTGTTTTTTGAAACCCATCACGTATGTATATCAAATTCACAGTGGGGAAATCATTCCAATTTTACCTCATTTTTTACATTTTTGATTTGGCACATTTGATTAAATAAATCAAGCATTCAATCACATTTTAAAAATATATAACCAAAACATTTTAACATATCAAATTCATCAAAACCCATCTAAAACATTAATACATTTTCAAATAGAAACATACAACATATACCACATGTAAATTAATTTACAATATAAACCATAATCCATCATCAACATCATCATTTATATGTATATATAAAATTCCAATATACATCGTAATTAATGTCCAAAAAATCAATATAGCTCATCATACAAAAATGGGATTCTAAGATCCTATGACATCATAAACAATCAAGTGGTAAAATCCACATCTCCAATAATAGTACTGGCACAACCCTCTCCTTTAGGAGCATGTGTGCCTCCAACAAAACTTTTGTCTCCACCTCCTATAAGAATTATCTTAACCAAAAGCTCACAACCGTCTCCTCCATCTCCACCCTCCACTCTCTCTGGCCTCTTAGGTGGCTTCCCCACACTCATCGTGCTCACACTAGGTCTCAATACTATTGTAGATACCCCTTTGGAAGCTAGTTGATCTACATATAAAACAACATTGGGGTATTTATTGATGAAAAAATCAACATAATAATCCCACTTTTCCCTCATAGCATCATAACATGCCACTAAAATAATCCTAGGAAGAGGAGGTATTGTAGATGCTCCCTTCTTCCTACTAGAACGAGCCATAATTAACAACTCTACACCAGATATAGAAGGACATGTGATCCCCAAGGCCTTAATGAATCTATGTGTCACTTGTACTTATCTCTATTGTAAAATACCTATAAAATATATGCACATATTATATCCCTATTAACAATCAATCCATACATCT